>OZ038371.1:24692536-25936594 GCA_964036015.1 Leptarthrus brevirostris
GTGCGTTGCCGCTGTCTCGAACTGAAGTATGTCTGTTTGCTAGGGCGTTTGGCCGTCAAATGTTGACGGATGAAGTCTTTTCTTTATGGTTACGTCTGTAGATAAAACTTCGGATTGCTTCTTCTTTACACTCTCCAGCTTATTCCTTACTGCTTCTATATCGCCTTTAACTTATTTAATATTTGTCTGTCCAGAAATTTCTACATCTTCCAATATCTTTTCACTTCAGCTTTTACTTCTTCCAAGGAAATCTTAAGCTCAGCTATTATTGACGACTTTAACCCTTCCATCGACGATTTCTGTTCTTCTTTTGATCCTTTCAACTCATTAACGGAACCTTCCATTGTTGATTTCAACTTGGCTGATGAAGTCTTCTGTTCTTCCAGCGATGCCTTTAAATCAGTTACGGACGCTTCCATCGCCGATTTCAACTCTGCATTCTGTTCGTCCACCGATGATTTTAATTCGGCCGGAAACGATTTCTGTTCTTCCATTGCTGCCTTCAACTCGGCTAATGATGATTTCTGTTCTTCCATCGATGAGTTAAGTTTCAACAGAGCATTGAAAAGATCTGTTATGTAATATCTTCTTCTACGTCGTCTTCAAAAACAAAAGTCTCCGGATTTTTTCCATCGTGTTCCATGGCTTCATGTAGTAAGACTTTTTTTTATATGATGTGGACAAAGCCTAGGGGACAACCCTTTGATGCGTTAGTATGGTTTTGGCCGGAAGGGAATTAGGGTAAGGGTAAGGAAACTTGAATGTCTTATTTTTTGCATTGCTGCGAGCTAGACAACAGAGCAGAACGGAATGGATTATTTTAATTTTTTAATAAAAGCTCACGGTCGGACCTGGTATCGATCCCGGGACCCATGGCATGGTGGTCGTGCCGCACAACGAATTGATCCAATTTCGGCTCCATTTTTATTTCTATTCGTAAGTAGGGAACGTTTACTTAATTCTCCCTTCAAGTCTTGAACACGTAAATCCTTTAATTTACACTTTAATTTCACATTCACACTTGTTTTTCCAAGTTCACTTTTTGGTCTTTCTTAACTAATCCCACTTCTGACACCAATTGTAACGTAAATGGGGCTCTTCGGGCTCGACGGATTAATTAAGACACTTATTTACAGTCACAAATGTTTACAATTTTTATTCACTTGACTGGTTAATTCGTTGCACAATTTTCTTGACAATAGTTCTTTACAATGTTACTTTAATAATTAGCAGTTATCATCTCACGGGTTAAAATAAAACTGACTTTTCACAGTATCATATGTAAACTCTTCGCAGTCTAAGTCACGAGTACACTAACCAGGCTACTACTCAGCCCTATTTATACTACTCAGCTTAATTCTAGAAACTTCTGCCACTTAGTTCTAGATGTTTTCGTTACACATTTTCTCCATAGGTTCGAGTCTTCCTTGACTTTCTACATTTGACATTTCCTTGCTTTGATTTCTCGCCACGTTACGTTTCTGTGCCTTGATTTCTCGCCACGTCATTCCTCTCAATATTGCAAAAGCTTTTGCCTATGGTCTGCACCCTCAACTTAATAAAACGAATTGGAAGTTAAGCCGTTAAATCCTTATAATAATAGACATCTGATCCCTGAGAAATAAATTCCGGTGTACCTCAGGGATCCACCAATCTTACTCTACTTTTTATTACTGACCTTCTTTTTCTCACTTTCGTGTCATATTATATTTGCATGGACCTTACTTTCTTACTTTAATAACTGCTATTTAAACTTCTTTTTATTGAAGTATATAGTATAAAATTTGTTGTTTTTATTTCTAGGTTATCCCAGTTTTAATATTCAACCCCTGCAGCCTCTCATAATCCCAACTGTAGTTGTAGAAAGTGGAAGAAATGCTCCAGTCACGTTGAAACAGGTTTTTAAAAATGTTACTGTTTTGGATCTCGTCAAAACTAGCCGAGTACTTGAATATAGGTAAGAAAACAAAACCGAAGTGTTTTTTTGGATTCAACTCATTCAGATTGTCTTAATTTCTTTTCAGAACTGACTTGAACAAACATTTAATAGTGTGCGATAGCTTAACAGACCGAGTAGAATTGCTAGCAGATTACGAGATGACTGGACATATCTTGCTGTTTCCTATCACTGGTAGGGGAAAGGCTAACATAACGATAACCAATCTGAAAATAGAACATCGTCTGATTGGAGAACCTGTCAAAAAAGACGGAGAAATCTACAACGTGCTCAAGGAATACAAAGTTGATTTAAATCCAAAACGCGTTTACATGCATTTCGACAATTTATTTGGAGACGGAATCTTATCACAAACTTTAAATAGAATTATTAATGAAAACTGGGAACTGGTCTTTAACGAAATGAAAGCGGGATACTCCAACGATTTCGGACAAGTGTTCAAAGACATTACAAATAAACTTTTCGAAAATATACCCATGGATAAAATATTTTTAAGATAAATTTAGCAGTGAATTTGTGTTTTATTTTTAATTATTGTTAATTGACTTCACATTGGTTCGATATAGGCTAAGAAAATTCCTATATATTAAGTATTATATAATTAGGAGTGCAGCGTGTAAAAACCAAAAATATTTAAAGAAATTTATTTTATAAATTGTTTTCTATTTTGTCCTTCAAAAGATACCTTTTATACTATTACAGCTCCCGACTATAGAGAAAAATTTGTTTCAATTTGGCAATCCTTTAATTCACTTTAACTTCCTTTCATGGAGTTTCTTTTGGAGTTATTCTGAACCCATTCGTATTTTTCTGTTATTTATTCACATTCAAAGTCTGACTCTCCCTCTCTTCGTAATCCTTTTTGGGGCATGGGGCAGAGAACAATTTCACCTGATTCGAGACAACGATTGCAAGTGGGTCTAGGATTTAAATTGGATTCCAAACCTTTGCTATTTTCTCTGCAACCCCTATAGCCTTTCTATCGTAGCCATGGGTCGCCGTCGGTGGGATTCGAGCCTGGGTACTCCTGATTGGTTGGTTGACACGTTATTACTTACTACACCGACGACTTAAAGTCTGACTACAACAGAGCAATTATAATAGTTGATTTCTTAATAAAATAAAGTAAAACAAAATCAACAGAATACTGAAGCTAAGAGGTTTTTTATTTTTTTAGGGGAAGAGGTGAAAATCTTCCATAAAACACCGCACAACCCGTCGTACCTTCCGGTAGTGTGAGATTTCTATTCACAAAAAACACCTCTTCGGGGAATTAGCCAACCCCAGCTGACCCCACTTCAGTCTCCTTTAGTGGGGTCAGCTGAGTTCATCCTACCGACGCCCCTATTTTTGATATTCTGGGTCAGTGCAACCATGTTCCTCTGAAATACCTCCCACATTCTTTTGGCATCCAGATAGTGAACTCCCAGTGAACCAACTCCTCTGCCTGCTAGCGCAGGGCATTAACACACTATGTGACCCGCCGTCACCTGTTCTTCCAGGCGTAGTCTGCAGGTGTGATTTGCAGACAGGCATAGTTTCTTTAGATGATACTCGAAGTTAGCATGACCTGTAACCAGTGCTGTAAATCATCTCAGGGCTATCCTATCAGCGAGGTATCCTTCTACTACGCCAACGTAACTGTGCTGCGTTCTAAAATCTCGCTTCTGTTCTCCGCCTCTTGCTCCTCCGACTTCGATGTCATTTGTCTGACTGAGACCTGGCTATGCACGGATATTTCCGACGCCGAGCTTTTCGGACCTCAGTTCCAGGACTTTCGATTTGATCGCCACTGCTCTGCGCTGTTAGAGCCGGCATCCCTTGCTCGGTCACGCAGTTTACTTGTTCTGGCGACCTTGATTTTCTATCCATCACAATAAAGTTCCCTCAGAGATACTTATATGTCGTAACCATCTTCATTGCCCATCCCTCACCCTCATGTGTGTTTAAGTCGCTTTCTACATCCCTTGATCGTTTGGGCGACGTCCTGCGGTCCAGCGACGAAGCTGCTGTTTTCGGCGACTTCAAACTTCCCACTCAACGACTGGCTTCTGGGCTATGGCTGGGCGAATGTATTCGCCGAGTCCGACATCGACCAGGCTGTTTGTTAGTTTTATAATGCCCTCTATACATGCTTTACCCAATATGTACCGGTCTCTTCTACTGGTTCCCCCCGTTCGGTTCAGCCCTGGATGGACGGCACCTTACGACATCTTAAAAACCTAAAGAGTAAGGCTTGGAAAAGATTCTGCTCCTCCAGGAGCGACGTGGATTACCAGGCCTACCACGACATTCATCTTCGGTACTCTTGCGAATTGCAGACATCCTACAACCGATTTCTGTCGAGCACCCTTCCTCTCTCAGGCTCGGCGATTTTGAAAGCAGCGATCCCAATGTTGTGGCTAATTTGTTTGCCGATTTCTTTCTTACATCGTTCTGTGAATCTGACTGTCATTCTATTTTACCGGATTTTACCCACTTGACCAGGCTTCCTCACACATCCCTTGAACCCAAGGACTTAGTCGTTGACGTCGCCACGATCGCTAAATACTTGTCTAATTTGCCTAAGGGATTTGCGTGTGGCCCCGATGGTATCTTCGTCTTTCTTTAAAAAGTGCTGTCCTTCGATTTATCATGTTCTTTGTTATGTGTTTAACCTGCCTCTATGCTGCGGCCGTTTTCCCTCGTATTGGAAGGATTCTGCGTTAATCCCCCTTTACAAGAAGGGCGACAAGTCTGATATATCCAATTATAGACACATTGCTAACTTGTGCCATGTTGCGAAGGTTTTTGAGGCCTTAGTCAGAGACGTGCTTCGCTTTCACTGCAGACCCATTATTGGCTCTTTTCAGCATGGCTTCATCAAGGGTAAGTCTACCACCACCAATTTGCTCGAATTCGTACATTACTGTCTGCCCCTGATTGAGTCAGGCTTTCAGGTTGACTGCATCTTCACTGACTTCAGCAAGGCTTTTGACAGAATTGACCACAGGATACTCGTTTGCAAGCTTCATCTTCTTGGTTTTCCTCCACTCTTTGTCGATTGACTGTCCTTCTACTTGTACGCGGTACCCTATCCAAAGAAATGTTTGTTTTTTCTGGGGTGCCCCAGGGCAGTATTCTTGGTCCCCTGCTGTTCATCATTTTTATTACTGATGTCTCATTACTCCTGGCTGGCTCCACAATATTGTGTTACGCTGATGATGCAAAAATTTTCCGTGTCTTAAGTTCCGAGATCCGCATTTTCCTCGCCTGGTGCTCCGGCAACCGTCTCCCCCTTAGTCCTCTACCAAATGCACCGTAATGACCTTTACCCGCCGAAGATGTCCCATCCCCCTTGACTACTCTCTAGACGGTTGCGTCCTGAGTAGGCCAGATAAGGTCAAGAACTTGGGGGTAGTTCTTTATTCCTGCCTATCCTTCGAGAACCACGTGGATTTCGTAGTGAGCAGGACTGACCAACTGACAGTCGGCAAATCCACAAAAAGCAACAATTCGTCGCAAGGCATTGGACAGTTCTTCGATGCGGGAGGCAAGCCCTATATAAGTGTTCGCAGATACCCCTGGAGGAATGTATGCAGTGGAAGCAATTACACGTTTATGAGGCAAGTTCAAAACAACGCCAAATAACTCCCAATCGTCCGAATGTGAATGCTCAACAATGGAGAATGGAATACTACGTCGAACAGCACATAAAACACCTCCACCGACAGGAGCGTTCATCAATCGAAGATGACGATCACGTCGAAAAACCATGTATTAAGGGCCAAAAAGATCAGCATCACCAAACGATCCACAAAGCCAAGTTTGGACCACGTCGAAACATGATGTTGATGTAGAGGATAGCCGTCTTGGAGCGAAGTCTAGTTACGTTTGCGCAGTAGAAAGAGACCTCGTCGATAAATTTTTTAAGTAATCTTAGAGCGGGAACGATGCCTTGGAATAAACTCACGCACAATGGCTCCAAGAGGCCAGTTTCCCGCAGAGATGACAGCATGGAACAGGGCATCAGGAACAACATCCTTAAAAGATGCGAAGTAGGATCCAGTGTCGTTTGGTGATTTATGCATGCGCCTGCAAATCTAATCTAAGTCTGTATGCCTCGGCAGTCGCTTCAGTAGATCCGCAAAACTTTAATTTCTAGCCGGCAGCATTGGTTCCTTCAGGGTAGATCCACGGTATCCAACTTGTTGGAGTTTGTTTCTGGCAATGTGGGTGGATTTTTGGATGGTTGCAAAACTGACTGCATTTATACTGATTTTAGTAAGGCTTTTGATAAGCTGTCTCACTCCATTATCGTTTTCAAATTGGCCAGGTTGGGTTTCCCGCCCCCACTCATTGCATGGATTAAGTCGTATTTATCTAATAGGACTTATAGATGCTTTTGTGGCTCCTCCCGGGTTCCTCAGGGTAGTCATCTTGGTCCTTTGTTATTCATTGTATCTATTGATAATATTACTTATTTGCTTCAAAGAAGTTAAATTCTTATTTATGCGGACGATATCAGGATTTTCCTCCCAATCAAATCTTTTCTGGATTGCGAAATCTTACAGTCGGACCTACACATATCTTATAGCTGGTGTGTCAATAATAATCTTAAATTAAACATTGGGAAATGTCAGGTTATGACCTTCTGTTCTGTACTTTTAAGTACAAGTTTGATGGTACATACTTGTTTTCAACGGATGGAAGGAGTGAAGGACTTGGGTGTGTACCTTGATAGACAACTTAACTTCATCCCCCACATTAATAATATCCAGGGAATTTCCTAGCCCTCACTTAAGAGTTCATCTGTATTCTATACATTTCTTGTTAGACCACTACTGGAGTATGCTAGTCCGGTTTGGTCTCCGTTTTACAGATCTCATATTAAACGTATTGAATCCGTTCAGCGTAGATTTGTGAGATCGGCCCTTCGTACTTTGCCCTGGAGGGATCCTCCTATTCTGCTTCCATATGAAGAGTGATTGGGACTGCTACAACTTGCTATTCTCGAGAAGCGTCGTTGGGTTGCTGTTATAATTTTTCTACACCAGCTTCTGCAGGGGAAGATTGACAGTGAAGAACTTTCTTCCAAAATTTTACCTAGAGAACTGTATTATTCCCTTCGAAACTATCCTAGCTCAGGGATAGCTTACTGGCGCACTAGGAATGGTATGTTTGAGCCAGTTAACCGCATGTGTAGGTTTGCCAATGGTGTTGGTGATGTTTGCAGCACTAACGTGGACAAGGTTACATTAAGGAGGAGCCTCTATAACTTGTAGGTAGCCATCAAGGATTTTAAGGTTTTTGCAAGGTTCTTTATGTTGGTTTGTGTTTGTATTGTATTGGTTTGGCTCAAGCAATCTCCATTACCTGTGCACCCCTTGTTGTATTTGGGTGCGTTTTGTGCTTTTGGGTTCAAATTTTTCTTTTTATTGCATGCTGGTGTGGGAGCCTCAATATTTTGTTATATTCTGGTGAATTGATTCCTGGCTTCCACCTGTAAAGTGCGCCTTCTGAGTTAGAAAGGTTAATTCAATTAATTCAGTTCCTCCATGAGGACCTTTTTGCTGATCTTACCGCCGTTTCAAAGGACCTAAACTATGCTTATATGTGGCCCAGTCTACTTGATCTCTACTTCGCTTAGCCTCATTGAAGAGGTTGTGCGGTAAGCTTAACTAAATACGGAATCCACCATGGAGGCACGATTCCAGGAATACTTCACTGAACACCTCGGTAACAGTATTGACCATAGTATGCACTGCGGTTTCCGTTGGCAATCTATCCGGTGCAACTTCCTCCAACGTACTTTTGACCCACTTCTACGAATAGCAATATTACAGCTTTTGAAAAAATTAAAAAAAAAATTAGCTTTTCTTCCTTTTTTGAAGATTTTTATTTGAAACTCTTACACTTCCATAGTACTTTAAGAGGTACAGGCAATAATATAGTTTGTAATAAGGCGCAGATTGAAGGTGAATAGGATTATTTTATTTGCAGCCAAATAGTTGTTCCTTATTTGATTGTGCGCCTATGTGTGCAATTTGGAAAGTTTTCCTTAAAAATAAAGCTTTTTATAATAATTTACACGGTATAACAGTTTATATATGCCTAGGTATAGGCAAAAATAAACAGATTTAGGAGCACTGGAGAATACTAGACCTGACAATCTAAAATTACGAATTGCTGTTTATTTAATTTGTACTGCAAAGTTACGGTAACTAAATTATGAAAGTGATTAAACTGAACTAAACTAAATTATGAAAATGATTAAACCTACAACAAAACAGCTGCTATTAGAGTTTAAAATTCTCGCCTTCAGGCCGGAGCCTTCTACAGCTGACAGCACTGGAACAGTCAGGGAAATATTCCACAGTCAGAAAAGCTTTAAAAACTCCGGCTACCCTCTTCCCACTCTCTGAGAATCAAAAATTTGTTGGTAAACAAACACTTCCATATTGGCAACAATTCGCATTTACTCATTTCCCCTTCATACCTGGAATTCCTTTTCTCGTGCATTTATTTCATCTGCTCCAATAAAACTTGTATCAACCTATCCTACTTTAAATTTACCGTACGATTTCTCTCAGAGAAAAGCCTTTTAAACTAGGAAGAATATTCCAAACACTCAATGAGAATGAAAGAGACATCATAATTTTGTTCGGAGCTATATGAAGAAGCAAAATATATCCACAAGACATGGGGAAATACGAGAAATTGGCTGCTTCTGAAAAATGAGGAAGTTATTCGCTATGTGGCTCTCTTGTATCTCGCGCGTATGGCTAGTTCGTCGCTGATGGATTTTGTTTATTGTTTTTATTTTCGGTCGAGTTTCCTTAAAAGTTTCGATAAATTTAGTAAACGTAGATAGCCTCAGTGTTTTATAATAGTTTTTCAATTGATTTGTTTTAAACTCGTCTATTCTTTAATAATAAATGACAAAATCGAGTGCTTTGACAAACGGCTAGGCGAAAAACAAACACAAAGATGTTGATTTATAGCGCGAGTGTAAAGTAATGAAAGTGTGTTAGTGGCAAAAAAAATCTTGTTTCTGCAAAATTCTTAGTGATTTCTTTTGTGAAAATCAAGTAAATGTTAAAATTTGCTACATAATGATAGCACCTTGCAAAAAGTATTAATAATTCTTGTGTAATGTTGCAAATTTGAATGCAGTTTTGGTTAAATTGCAAATCTAATAAGATTCAGGTGTGTGAATAAGGTGATACGCTTGCATGCGTGTGTGTAAAAATCAATTCGTGGGCCGTTTGACAGTTCTGTGGCAGTCACTATCGTCTGAGGCTGGAGAAGAAGTCATCATTGAAAATTATACCTTTCTCTAAAATTCCTGTGCATTTATGTAATAATTTGTTGTTTAATTAAATCCAGAAATGTTATCAGACAAAATCTGAATGCATTCGATGGAAAATTTATTTAAAAAATTACGGAAATGTGCGATTTGTTTGTCATACAATTATTTAGTTCATGCTAAATGGATTTCTGGTTCTGTTCAATAAAAATTGATCTGTGCGGAAAATCGGTGATTTTGTTATTCGCGGTTAATATTTGTGTCGAGTAGCCGTTTTGTGTGCAAAAGTTCAGATTGTGGTGTTTTTGTTTTTGCCGTGATCGGGGGCGTAGTAGTAAAGCAACAATGTTTAATTTCATGAAGAAGGGAGTTAGTGTTAGCGAGAGGGATCGCGAGAAATCCGACCGGGAGGAAAAAGAAAAGAGGAAACGCGAAAAGAAATTAAGGAAAGATGGAAAACAAGGAGTTTCTGGGAGCATGAGCACCGAAGAACTACTCCGGCTCGACGAGGTAAGTTTTCTTTGGGTCCTTTACTCGTTTCCATAGTCCAAAGGAATGTGTGAAACTTTTCAGCACATTACTACAAAGTAACTTTACATCCGCATTTAGTTTGTTAGCTAATTGTAAGTGTCAAAGCAAATACCCACTTAATATTAGCTTCTGCAGGAAATACTCCTCTACATGAATAGCTGAAACGTTGATAGGAAACTATCATTAATACCAAATTATACATTTTCTTGTTATGTAGACTTGAAAGATATATTTATCTACACAAATTTTACAAAATAATGATATTTATCTGTTTGTCTACGTCTACAATTTATCATACAGACAATAGAAAAAAGTTGTATTTAGTACGAACTATTTGGTCTTGTCAAGTCTGTTCAGAGAGCCGGCGTCTAAGTTGTAGTTGAAGTGCACTGAATTCCTTAATCGAGAGAACGACATAGTAGGTCTGTTCGTGGAGCCTACTCCGAGTGGCGCAGAATTCGGATCGACTCTACTCTGATCCAAAATAAGCAGAATATAAAATAGCAACGCAAGCTCTACTCTAATCCGAGTAGCAAAACTATATTGGATGCAGTACTCCACTCTTAACAGCTGACTGTCACTGTATTTTGAATATAATTAACGTATTTATTTATTTACAAATTCGCAAAATACTGACTACTACAAATCAATGAAATCAAAAAAGTAAATATAACGTACAATGAAATATAAAGTAAATTACAGAATCAAAGTGATTAACTATTACGATTCCTCAAATACTCAAATACTGACAGCTACAAAAAACAAAAAATAACAATATAATCGCAAAGAAAGAGAAAACGTAGCCCTAACAAAGCTGATTCTTCAGATGAGATCTAGATAAGTGAAAGTCAATAAGCTCAAAATTATTATTAAAAAGACGGCACATAGATGTAATAGGCTCATGCATACCATAATTAGTGCGGTGGTGGGGAGTATGGAGAAAGCATTGGTTCCTCAAGGGACGAGCAGGAATCGATAAACCTAGAGCTCCCAGCAGTTCCGGGGAATCAACCGCGCCCCGCAAGCAATCAAAGGCAAAAACAACTCTGGAGTTGTCACGTCTGCTTTCAAGGGACTCCAATGAAATAAGCTTTAAACGGTTAGCATAGGGAGGCAGCCGAAGAGGATCGGTCCAAGGAAGGCCGCGAAGGGCAAACTTAACGAATCTACGCTGCACAGCCTCAATGCGATTAATATGAGTCGCATAAAAAGGAGACCACAAAGGACTAGCATACTCCAAAACAAGTCTCACGAACGTAAAATAAAGGAGTTTAGTTACATATGGGTCATCAAACTCCTTAGACCATCGCTTGACGAAGCCCAGAGCAGAATTAGCTTTGTTTATGATAGTGTTGATATGGTCATCAAATGAAAAGGTCGTATTTAGCACTACCCCTTAATCTTTGGTCTTGTCAAGTTTGTTCAGAGAGCCACCGTCTAAGGTGTAGTTAAAGTGCACTGGATTCCTTGATCGAGAGAATGACATAGTAGTGCACTTGCTAATATTTAGGGGAAGGAAGTTTATAGAACACCAATTATGAAAGGCGTCTAAGTCCGGGTTTAATAGTGCACAGTCATTCGCACTTGAAATAACGCGGAATATTTTGGCGTCATCGGCGTAACAAAGAATTCTGGAATTCGGGAGAATTACGGATACATCATTGATGTAAATGATAAAATGCAATGGTCCTAGATGACTTAATTGAGGAACACCGGAGATAACATAAATATCGTTCGAAAGTGAACCACGAAATAGCACACTTTGTGTGCGATCAGACAGATAGGAACGAATCCAATTAACAAAAATTGATGGAAAACCTAGAAAAAGCAACCTACGAACAAGAATACTATGGTTAATTCTGTCAAAAGCCTAGAAAAGGTTTGCAGTGGAAGTTAAGAGCATTGCACACCAGAGCCTCAAACATTTTACCAATACAACATTAATTGGCAATGGGACGTTAGTTTGATATGTCCTTTTTACTACCTTTCTTATTTAGGGGAATGATGACAGATGCTTTCCAAGATTTCGGAAAAACACCACAACGAATAGATAAGTTAAATAAGTGACAAAGTACAGAAACCAGGGACAAACGACAGTTTTTTACAAAGCAAGCAGGGATACCATCAGGACCGCACGAGAAACTATCAGCCAAACCAGAAATATGCTTCAGCACAGCATCCTCGTCAAACACAAGGTCTGGTTTCAAGAGTAGTCGGAGCAAACCTCGTCATATGAGTAAAATCCTTATCGCTAATATCACAGTCTGTAGTCAAAAATGCAGTGCCAAAGAATTCGCCAAAAAGATTGGCAGTCGTCAGGGGGTCGTCACTCTCGACATCACCAAAGCTTACCACGGAAGGGTAGCCATTACAATTGCGCTTAGAATTTACGAACCTCCAAAACTGTTTAGGCTCAGCACGCAAAGTCGATTTAACTCTCTCTAAATAGTCAGAATAAGAAATATCAAGTGCAGAGCAAAATTGGTTGCGTAACATGGAGTAAGTGAAGTAGTCAGCGGAGTTGAGGAACAAAACCGCTTCCAAGCTTTATTCTTGAGATTCTTTAAGTACTTCACAGAACTATTAAGCCAAGGCTGATATGAACGCGAACCACGAGACCTTCAAACAGGAACACAATTAGCAAAGCAAACAGAAAGAGAATCATAAAATAACATTACAGCATTATCAATATCGCATTCATTCAGAACATTCGTCCAATCGCAGGCAAAGAGCCAATCATTAAGTTTAAAATAATCAACTTTGCTAAAGTTATAACAAAAATTACTTGAGTCCGAAGACGCCGTCAGTACTGGATCAAAACCAAAAATGATGTGCAGTGCAGGATGGTGACGAGATTCAGGAACCAGGGGACAGTGCTTCACGTAAAGTTACCTATATCCGACCACTGAACTTGGTTCTTATTTAAAAAACTATTAAGGGGGAAAAGGGTCTGAGAGACAAAAAAAAGAGCATATTTCTGTGATTTTTTTTCACAGTACCTTCTTTATTAAAATTCTTAAAATTTGTGACATTATTAAGCATCATTCCAAGAATATTCTGCTAAATTTTCATAAAAAAATATTAAAAAATAAGCCAGTGGTAGTGGGGAGAACTAAGTCACCTAAAAAAAAAGTCGACATGCGGAAGGCAGAATAACTCATGACTGCTTCATCTGAAATCAAAAAACCAAAAAGATTTCTTTAGTACATAAGTTTATCTTGGATTTGAACGAAGGAATAAACAAAATATTAATTTTTGAATTTTTGGTAAAGGTGTAATAAAAAAACTCTGATTTTTACCAAAAATTGCTTCTTTTGTTTAATAAAAAAAATAAGTAGTAATTTAACAAAAAAAAAATCCTTCGTTCAGATCCGAGTATTTAGTATCTAAAAGAAGTGTTCAAAGTTTTGGGGAAATCGGTCTAAAGGTTTTCGAGAAATCTTGTCTACCGACTTAAAAAAAAAAGCTTTGAGAAAAACGCGATTGAAGTTGCCACGCCGAGCGTAATGACGTTTAAGGAAGACCGAGCGCTCGGATTCTATTGTCTATAACTCGAACAGTTTTGATTAGTTATATGACTTCATGTATTCTGACAATATTTCTTATAAGTTATAGTATCAGGAAAAAATTTTTTAAAAAAATGGATCTTTCGACCCTTTTCCCCCCTTAAACAAAACAAAATTCCAAAAACGGATTATTAATGTAAAATGTTTGTAGAATTAAAAAAAAACTTTCCACTATCTTATTTTTAAAACATTTTTAGAAATTCAGGTGCTAAAATTAATCGCATAAACGTATTTCCGACCATCAAAATTTTATTTTAAAAATAACCCCTGGTAATGCTAACTTGATATTCAAGTTAGCATTACTACCAACTAAAATTAATTTTAATTAACGTAATTAATGCTGACATAAATCAAATAATTTGTCGTGAATTTGTCGTGGCCGAAAAATGCAATATAAAAATATTTTGGGCAATATATTGACGCTAAACGTAGATGGAATCTAGATTCCTACTCAACGTACGACAAAATCCTGAGTCTAAATCTACTCAAAAAAGTTGAATTAGCTTAGAGAAGAGTCGAACATCTGTTAAAAAGGAAAAAACTCAGTCCAAAAATGTATCACATCTAATAAACAAGTAAGAAAACTGATCGAACTGCGTAATAAATCATTGACAAACAAAAACTTACTTTCCGGTTCAAAAACCTTTAATTGCTAATAGCAACTACAGTTTTGATCTCTCAACAAAAAGCGCGGAGAATATTTCGTGGAACTCGACGAGCGCTACCTAGAACCCTTCGGGAAATTAGTTTTACATTTTCTCAGGTGAAATTTTTTTAAAAATTATCATTTTCTTAATTTTCCAGAACTATTTTCACATGCTTTTAGGAACGAACTCTTTAAAATACATCGAGAGAAAAATGTCAGAACTCTTTTTTTGCAAAATCAGCGGAGTTGCGTGAAATTAGAGCCGGATTATTAACCGACTTCCCAAAAACAAAGTTCGACGTTTTTTTTTGTTTTTATGTCTGACCGGGCATAAATTCGTAACGCGTCGACAGATTTTGATGATTGTTTTTTTGTTGTTCACCGATTGGTACCATGTAACAAAAATTTTTGGTATGGTGGGGGCGAAACCTAACTTTCGTTCGACGTTTTTTTTGTTTTTATGTCTGACCGGGCATAACTTCGTAACGCGTCGACAGATTTTGTTTTTTTGTTGTTCACCGATTTGTACCATGTAACAAAAATTTTTGGTATGGTGGGGGTGAAACCTAACTTTCGTTCGACGTTTTTTTTTTGTTTTTATGTCTGACCGGGCATAACTTCGTAACGCGTCGACAGATTTTGATGATTGTTTTTTTGTTGTTCACCGATTGGTACCATGTAACAAAAATTTTTGGTATGGTGGGGGTGAAACCTAACTTTTTTGTTGTACCGGCAGGGTTATACTTGGCCTTGGATAAAAAATTACAGCGTTAAAATTAAGTGCTATTTATGTGCTTTAAAATAGCCAGGACCGATTTTCGAAAAAATCATCCCTTGCATAAAAAACAACCCCTATTAGAAATTGTAAGTAGGCTTACAATTAACGACGAAGAATTCAGATTTTTCGACTTACTTTCAAGCATCATTTTCATAATCACAAACGCAGAATTCTGTAATAAAGACTATGTGTGAAATTGGAACCGCCCTTTTTGAATTTTGAATATTTTTTTTTCAATCGTTTTTCTATCGTTAGTCCACGTTTGTCCACCCATTAGTTAGTTTTATTTGTCCAAGCTCCATTTCAAAATGGTGAACAAAAAACTTTTTTTGCATATTTTTTCACCAGCACCTGAAATTGCGAAAATTTTTTTTAACTCCGTAGATCGTTTGTCCATCGTTAGTCTACTTTTGTCCCCTGTTTTTGAATTTTTTTTTTTGGTGCATTCGTTTGCCCATCGTTAGTCCACGTTTGTTTACCTATTAGTTTTATTTGTCCAGGCTCCATTTCAGAATGGCGGACAATGAACTTTTGTTTGCATTATTTTTTTACCAAACCTCCAAAATTGCGAAAAAATTTTTTTGAATTTCATAGCTCGTTTGTCCACGGTTGTTTTCTATTATTTTTGCAGTTATTGATAGAGGATCTGAACAGGTTGAAACGTTTGTGCCTCTAATAAAAATTCATCATCGAAGTAACCAACAACAAAACCAACTTTCAATTTGAGCGAAGAAAATTATAGGAATTATTATTCTTAAAGGAAAGAGGAATTGTCTGAAGATAATGTTTAATTTTATATCTATTACGACATATTGAAGTCGGTACAAATCAAACAAACCAAACTACAACAAAAGTATTTAATCGTTCTTCTTTATGATTCCTTGAGCTGAAACATTTAGGTAAATTTATATAGTATCTTCGATTATGGTTGGGTAGTTGTTTTGTTTCTTTAATTTGCACCGACTTCAATATGTCGTAATAGATATAAAATTAAACATTATTTTATGCTTTTTAGTGCTTTTTGTGAAGTCGATTCAAATTTTTTTTAAAAACTATTTTATTTTTCTCTTTTTAGTATCTTCTACTCCGTAGCACAAAAAGAGAACCATCCAAATCGGTTCACGCGTTAAAAAGTTAGGTTCAACCCCCTACCCCGTCCTCCCTCCCTCAACCCACCAACATTGTTTTTCTCGCGGTATCAATCGGGGCACATACTCTACCCAACAGAGAAAGAATCATCGAAATTGGTCCAAGCGTTACGAAATTAGATTACACCTCTCCCTCCCCTTCCCCCTCCCACACCATAGAACCAAATTATCCTCCTATAAGCAATGGGGGATCATACTCTATACAACAGCAAAGGAACCATCCAAATCGGTCAGAATTCGGTCTAGAATTCAGCCTTTTCACAAATTTTCTCCCAAATACATGAAAAACTTTTCTTTAATTTTTATTAAATTGCCCATCTTATTACTTTTGCAAAAATGTGCAACATTTCAAGGTGGCGAGGTGATTCGGAAAACCGCTTTCTTAGATGTAGTAAGGAAATTCGTAAAATAAATAAAATTTCGAAGAGAAAGGGTCGAACATGTTTGTTTAGGGAACACAGGTCTCAAAGCTCTAAGGTCCAGGATTTCCACGTCTGATCACCCACAGAGGGGCGAATATACCACTGGAAAATGCCCGTTTTAACGATACACTGTCTCAACTATTTTTTTTTTAATTGGCCAGTTGGTCAAAGGTTGAAAGCAGTTGGTGTCTATTCTAAACATACGAAGACGAACATCCTAAGAATTTTCAACGTTTGACCACCCATTGAACACCAAATACAGAAATTAAAAGTAGACGTTTCAGCTATACGGATTTTATTTTACTTTTTTTTATTTTGACGGTTGGTCAACCGTCAAAAGCTGTTGATATCTATTCTAAATATTCAAAGGCACTCAACCTAAGTGATTTCCACGTTTCACCACCCCGTCGAATTAGATTTCCGTGTTCGAAATATATTATGGGGAATTTTATTTTTTTTATGGGGAGTTTTTTTGCGGTTGGTCAAAAAATTTAACGGGTGGTCAAAAGTGGCCAATTCAATCCAGTCACGTAAAAACGAGTAAATATAACTTTTGGGTTGCAGCAGTGATGATGACCTTGGAAACATTTTTTTCGCATATTTCGTGACTGGAGGTCCGTGAAGTTGGCCCCGAAAAGTGAGGGGCTGGGGCGTAGAATTGCTTATTCGTTTGACCATCGTAGGACCATGTAAGACCACCCATTATTTTTGTTTGACCACCTATTGTTATCTTTTTATAGAAGAATTAATTTTCCGGGGCCAACTTCACACAGCCCCGAAAAATTTGCAAAATGAAATTTTCCATACACAATCGTTAGAAAATCGTTAGACCATGTTAGACCACCAAAAATTATCGTTAGACCACCCTTGGGTAAAAAGTTGTTGCAAAATTAAATTTTTTTTCAATTTCCACCGGGGCCAAGTTCACATGGCTATAAAATCCAGAGGGTGCATTTTTGGGCGATGATAATATGTTACCACATTTGACCACCCCCGGCAGAGGTAAGACCACCAAAAATTATCGTTAGACCACCCTTGGGAAAAAAGTTGTTGCAAAATTAATTTTTTTCATTTTCCACCGAGGCCAAGTTCACATGGCTATAAAATCCAGAGGGTGCATTTTTGGGGGATGATAACATGTTACCACGTTTGACCACCCCCGGCAGAGGTAAGACCACCAAAAATTATCGTTAGACCACCCTTGGGAAAAAAGTATTTGCAAAATAAATTTTTTTCATTTTCCACCGGGGCCAAGTTCACATGGCTATAAAATCCAAAGGGTGCATTTTTGGGGGATGAAAACATGTTACCACCTTTGACCACCCCCGGCAGAGGTAAGACCACCAAAAATTATCGTTAGACCACCCTTGGGTAAAAAGTTGTTGCAAAATTAAATTTTTTTTCAATTTCCACCGGGGCCAAGTTCACATGGCTATAAAATCCAGAGGGTGCATTTTTGGGCGATGATAATATGTTACCACATTTGACCACCCCCGGCAGAGGTAAGACCACCAAAAATTATCGTTAGACCACCCTTGGGAAAAAAGTATTTGCAAAATAAATTTTTTTCATTTTCCACCGGGGCCAAGTTCACATGGCTATAAAATCCAAAGGGTGCATTTTTGGGGGATGAAAACATGTTACCACCTTTGACCACCCCCGGCAGAGGTAAGACCACCAAAAATTATCGTTAGACCACCCTTGGGTAAAAAGTTGTTGCAAAATTAAATTTTTTTTCAATTTCCACCGGGGCCAAGTTCACATGGCTATAAAATCCAGAGGGTGCATTTTTGGGCGATGATAATATGTTACCACATTTGACCACCCCCGGCAGAGGTAAGACCACCAAAAATTATCGTTAGACCACCCTTGGGAAAAAAGTATTTGCAAAATAAATTTTTTTCATTTTCCACCGGGGCCAAGTTCACATGGCTATAAAATCCAAAGGGTGCATTTTTGGGGGATGAAAACATGTTACCACCTTTGACCACCCCCGGCAGAGGTAAGACCACCAAAAATTATCGTTAGACCACCCTTGGGAAAAAAGTTGTTGCAAAATTAATTTTTTTCATTTTCCACCGAGGCCAAGTTCACATGGCTATAAAATCCAGAGGGTGCATTTTTGGGGGATGATAACATGTTACCACATTGACCACCCCCGGCAGAGGTAAGACCCCCAAAAATTATCGTTAGACCACCCTTGGGAAAAAAGTTGTTGCATAATTAATGTTTTTTTCATTTTCCACCGGGACCAAGTTCATATGGCTATAAAATCCAGAGGGTGCATTTTTGGGGAATGATAATATGTTACCACGTTTGACCACCCTCGGCAGAGGTAAGACCACCAAAAATTACCGTTAGACCACCCTTGGGAAAAAGGTTGTTGCAAAATTAATTTTTTTCATTTTCACCGGGCCCAAGTTCACATGGCTATAAAATCCAGAGGGTGCGTTTTGGGGATGATAATATATTACCACGTTTGACCACCCCCGGCAGAGGTTAGACCACCAAAAATTACCGTTAGAACACCCTTGGGAAAAAAGTTGTTGCAAAATCAATTTTTTTTTCATTTTCCACCGGGGCCAAGTTCACATGGCTTTAAAATTAAGGGGGTGCATTTTTGGGGGATGATAACATGTTACCACGTTTGACCACCCCTGACAGAGGTAAGACCACCAAAAATTATCGTTAGACCACCCTTGGGAAAAAAGTATTTGCAAAATAAATTTTTTTCATTTTCCACCGGGGCCAAGTTCACATGGCTATAAAATCCAAAGGGTGCATTTTTGGGGGATGAAAACATGTTACCACCTTTGACCACCCCCGGCAGAGGTAAGACCACCAAAAATTATCGTTAGACCACCCTTGGGAAAAAAGTATTTGCAAAATAAATTTTTTTCATTTTCCACCGGGGCCAAGTTCACATGGCTATAAAATCCAAAGGGTGCATTTTTGGGGGATGAAAACATGTTACCACCTTTGACCACCCCCGGCAGAGGTAAGACCACCAAAAATTATCGTTAGACCACCCTTGGGAAAAAAGTTGTTGCAAAATTAATTTTTTTCATTTTCACCGGGCCCAAGTTCACATGGCTATAAAATCCAGAGGGTGCGTTTTGGGGATGATAATATATTACCACGTTTGACCACCCCCGGCAGAGGTAAGACCACCAAAAATTATCGTTAGACCACCCTTGGGAAAAAAGTTGTTGCAAAATTAATTTTTTTCATTTTCCACCGGGGCCAAGTTCACATGGCTATAAAACCCAGAGGGTGCATTTTTTGGGGATGATAATATATTATTACGTTTGACCACCCCCGGCAGAGGTAAGACCACCAAAAATTATCGTTAGACCACCCTTGGGTAAAAAGTTGTTGCAAAATTAATTTTTTTCATTTTCCACCGGGGCCAAGTTCAAATGGCTTTAAAATTAAGGGGGTGCATTTTTGGGGGATGATAATATGTTACCACGTTTGACCACCCTCGGCAGAGGTAAGACCACCAAATCCAATATTCGTCTGATTGGTATGACTTAAAAAATGTTAAACAGGTATTTTAAGGATAACTTATTTTTTGAAAACATTTTCCCTAAATTTCGCCTGAAAAAATTTTTTTAACAAAATCAACACAATTCTATTGAATTTTTTTCGATTTGTTACAGTTGTTATTACGACGCCGCATAAAACCCTGGTCATAGCGTCCATTTCTAAAGAATTTCCTCGACTCCCTTACATTTTAAATAGGAACGCAAGTCGGCTATAACGACGTAATTCTTAGAATATTTGAAAAATTGTCGTTTCAGCTGTGTTTAGAAGACCCATGCAGTGAGAAAATAACTGTGTTTTGTGATTTTTCTGGATACTTAAAATATTATAAGAATTTTAAAGGCATATGGTTTTACATTCATAGGATTGGAATCCAATCCTGTCATACACTCGTAACCAAAACCAAAGAAAAGAATGCCGATGTCATTGACACATTTTAAGCTCAATACTTCAGCAAAACGAACACAAGAGAGAGTTTTCCCTCTAAAACACAAAAATTAAAATGCTCCAGGTGAAAAATGAAATTTCTTAAATTCCAATTTTCAAGTTTTTCCTCTTTAAATGGCAAAGTAATGAGAAATATTCTGTAAAATATCCAAACCGCTGGCATTATAATGTTGATAATATATTCTAATAGTAGGTACGTAACAGCTAAACTCAGTAATTCTAAATTAAGTCTTAATTTCGCATACATAAAAGAGCTCTGAATTATAAAATATTTCTGAAACTTAGAACTCTACAAAAGGTAAAATTTTCATTTCAGTACCAACTATGTATTGCCAAAGCGCCCATAACCTAATTGTAAAAAAATGTAAAATTTTCGTTTTGTTCTAAAAATAATTTTTGGTAGACTAACCCTGCGGGGGGTTGTCAAACGTGGTAAAACATCAACAACCCCCAAAAATTCACCCTCTGGATTTTATAGCCATGTGAACTTGGCCCAGGTGGAAAATGAAAAAAATTAATTTTGCAACAACTTTTTACCCAAGGGTGGTCTAACGATAATTTTTGGTGGTCTTACCTCTGCCGGGGGTGGTCAAAGGTAATAATATATTATCATCCCCAAAAAATGCACCCTCTGGGTTTTATAGCCATGTGAACTTGGCCCCGGTGGAAAATGAAAAAAATTAATTTTGCAACAACTTTTTTCCCAAGGGTGGTCTAACGATAATTTTTGGGGGTCTTACCTCTGCCGGGGGTGGTCAAACGTGGTAACATATTATCATCCCCCAAAAATGCACCCCCTTAATTTTAAAGCCATGTGAACTTGGCTCCGGTGGAAAATGAAAAAAATTAATTTTGCAACAACTTTTTCCCCAAGGGTGGTCTAACGATAATTTTTGGTGGTCTTACCTCTGCCGGGGGTGGTCAAACGTAATAATATATTATCATCCCCAAAAAATGCACCCTCTGGATTTTATAGCCATGTGAACTTGGCCCCGGTGGAAAATGAAAAAAATTAATTTTGCAACAACTTTTTTCCCAAGGGTGGTCTAACGATAATTTTTGGTGGTCTTACCTCTGCCGGGGGTGGTCAAACGTGGTAACATATTATCATCCCCCAAAAATGCACCCTCTGGATTTTATAGCCATGTGAACTTGGCCCCGGTGGAAATTGAAAAAAATTTAATTTTGCAACAACTTTTTTCCCAAGGGTGGTCTAACGATAATTTTTGGTGGTCTAACATGGTCTAACGATTGTGTATGGAAAATTTCATTTTGCAAATTTTTCGGGGCTGTGTGAAGTTGGCCCCGGAAAATTAATTCTTCTATAAAAAGATAACAATAGGTGGTCAAACAAAAATAATGGGTGGTCTTACATGGTCCTACGATGGTCAAACGAATAAGCAATTCTACGCCCCCACCCCTCACTTTTCGGGGCCAACTTCACGGACCTCGTGACTGGAGGGTTGTCGGTGGTCAATCGAATCGACTATTTTAATTTCAAATTTTCGAATTTTGAAGGGCCAGCTTCACACAGCTTAAACCCTCTTTTCCTTTATTCAATAGTCGACTTTTATGGCAAATAATAAATACATGAAAAATAAGATGCAATGTAAATATTGTTGCGTGCCTAAGAAATAAACCTCTTCCTAATAACATACGATTCCCGAGCTATATTATAATACCTTCCTGCGTGTTGATGCTCGTGTTTGATTATGAACAGTATTAAATCCGTAACTAGAACTGACGCGTCAGTCATGACGCCTAATAAAGCATTGTAAAAATGCTAATTTTAAAATGTTTTCCTCAATTTTCAGCACGTAAGTATCGGTAAAGTATTAATTTGCGCACGCTCACCTTACAAAATCGCAAGAAAAAGTGATTCTTGTTGAAATTGTTAAGACAAGTTTGGCTTCAATGCAGTTGTTCAGATAAAAGTTACCTCAAATCACCAGTTACGGTAATATAATTAGTGTTATATAACAAGGCTAATTTCGCACACTTACTTAAGGTCGCTGGACGCTGATGGGTAGTGAGTAGATGGTTGGAAGAGCGAAAAATACCGTTGATACAGTTAGCTTTTGCATACGAATATATGAAAGTTAATTTGGGCGCTTGCATTTTTTCACCTCCAAACAGCAGCGAAGGAGATCGCGTTCTTGAATGGTCGCGGAACACTTCACCTGTTACCGGGTCTCGAAGTAATCTGCCTGACTTGAGTCAGATTCCAGTCACATCAAAATTAAAACTTGGTAGACTCGCATTCATTTTTCTGTTGACTTTTGCGTCCAGCACTGTTGCAGTCATTAATCTCAGCCTAAAAAAATTGTCTGAGGACAAAAAGAATCTGAAGATGTTGCAATGTCTTAAAAATCTGGAAAGCTCACGCAATGATTAATCACTGACCTCAGTGTTCCGATCTTTCTTTTCTGCATTTAGACAGCTGTTTTCCGTGGGAAGACGATGACTAGTTACACAGTTTTGAAAGGAAAGTCAAAAATTTCTAAATGTGTTTGTTATTAAGCCACCTGTTTTGCCACCTGTAGTTTAACTAGCTGTGTTCACGTTTCAGATGTAGAAATGATTTGGATTTATTTTTAGATTCGACGAGGAAATAAACTTTCCGGTAAATGCCAATTTGGAGAATTATTTATTATTCTAAAACGTTTGAGTGGTTTTTATTGACCACACTAATCACGTTTTGGTTGGTCATGTTTTGGCCGACGAAATTATGTCGCCTTTTTAATGAATGTGAATAATTCTATTTTATTAGTGTTCTGATTGAATACAATATACCTTTGGAGTTTATTTTAATATTTTTCCGACGTAGTTTCAGCGTTTCAGGCAGCGGCCTTCGAGGTCTGGAATTTTTAATAGAAATTTTCGAAATTTTAAAATGTTCCAGGAACTATTAATCTACAAATATTATAAAACTGTAACGAGATCGTGTTTGTACATAATATATATGTATTTCTAAATTATAATCGCGGTGGACATTATTATCGATATGAAAGCCAAAACAGCAATTTTCAAAAAAAAAAATTTCTGTCTACTGAAACTACTGGACGATTTAGTCAAAAGGTTGAAAAAAAAGCAATTTTTCAAGATTTCTTTTTGGAGAGGCATTTTAATTTATTAACTTGAAATAATAGGCACTTTATACAATATTGTCATATTTTTTATTTGTAAAAATAATGATTTTCAAGGTTACAGGAGACGATCTTCGAAACCTTGAAAAAAGGTGTTTTGCGGTATGCGGTAAAGGTGTTTTGCGGTTATATGAAATTCTCTAGAAATTGATCGAAGGAATAAGCAAAATATTGGTTTTTTACAAAATGGCGGCTCCTCAAAAAAAAAAAAATCCGATTTTTAAGGAAAATTTTGGCCTTAGGCAGTATTCTACTTTAAAAAAAATCGATTTTTTTTTATATTTCTCGAAAGTGAATATATTCAAGAATATTCTCTCAAAATTTTAAATCGATTCAAGCAGTCTAAGTGTACTTTTCGCATTATTTTTTTACCAAAACTCCAAAATTGCAAAAAAAACTTTTTGAACTCCATAGATCGTTTTTCCATCTTTAGTCCTCGTTTGTCCACCCATTAGTTTTATTTGTCCAAGCTCCTCGTTTGTCCACCCATTAGTTTTATTTGTCCAAACGAGCACTAACGATGGACAAACGATGTATGAAGTTCAAAAAGTTTTTTTTTTTCGCAATTTTGGAGTTCTGGTGAAAAAATAATGCAAAAAAAGTTTGTTGTCCGCCATTTTGAAATGGAGCTTGGACAAATAAAATGAATGGGTGGACAAACGAAGACTAACGATGGACTAACGAATCCACCAAAAAAAAAAATATTTTAAATTCAAAAAAGGATGTACCTCAACTTAGCAAAACACATTTCTCGAATCAAAAATCTAACACTCTCTAATTAGTTGTAGGAAAAAATAATTTGTTGCTTTTTATTAAAAAAAAAGGGATGTTCTGCTAAGTTCAGCTGAAGTTATCAGAACACCTTCATGAAAAATTAATTTACAGAATCGGGACGGTGCCTAAATTAGTAAGTGAATTTGTTGCTAATTAGTAGCCGGGAAAAAAATTATTGCTCTTTCGTTTTTTTTTCAAAAATGGGGTGTTCTGCTAAGTTCAGCTGAAGTTAGCAGAACACCTTCATGAAAAATGAATTTACAGAATCGGGACGATGTCTAAATCATTCAGTGAATTTGTTGCTAATTATGTAGTTGTGCACAACGACGACAAAAAATAATGAACCAACCCATCAGCATGGGCTGTTTTACCAGAGATATATTTTTTGCATTGCGGAAAATTTCGCTACTCCAAATTATTAAAGTTAATAAAATTTTTCAAAGAGGAATTCCTACAATTTGTGTATTTATGTTCTCCTTTTTACTTACTTCAGTTCAAAACTGGAAAAACCAGAATTTTAAGGGCGATGTCCATCACTTCAGATTAAGAATTCTCTTCTGTTTTACAATTCGAGAGCTGTTTTAAATTTGATGGAATTTTTTTTCAAATTAGGACCACGTTACGTTAAATAGACAAATTACAATGTACACTTTTGTGAATATTTGGTTTTAATAGTACAGTTTTTCATTACATATTATATGTCATCGTTGGATAATCAGTATAGGTATGTCATTTTAAAAATACAATGAACAGATAATACAATTATATTTATTGATTACTTTTTTATTCACTTTTATAATAGTTATTCCTTTTCCACGCTATTAAAAATATAATGAAAGCATTATAAAAATATCTTTTAAATTACTTTGGGTTATTATCACTGTTATCATTATTATTACAACAAATCTTTTTTTCATCAATACTCAGTATGGAAAACACAAAATCCAAGTAATGATAATTTTTTCGATATCTCTGGCAAAACAGCCCATGCTGATGGTGTGGTTCATTATTTTTGGTCGTCGTTGTGCACAACTAATTAGCAACAAATTCACTGAATGATTTAGAAATGAACTTAGCAGAACACCCCATTTTTGAAAAAAACAACTAAAGAGCAATAATTTGTTTCCCAGCAACTAATTAGCAACAAATTCTCTGAATGATTTAGACTTCGTGCCGATTCTGTAAATTCATTTTTCATGAAGGTGTTCTGCTAACTTCAGCTGAACTTAGCAGAACACCCCATTTTTGAAAAAACAACTAAAGAGCAATAATTTTTTTACCGGCAACTAATTAGCAACAAATTCACTTACTAATTTAGGCACCGTCCCGATTCTGTAAATTAATTTTTCATGAAGGTGTTCTGCTAACTTCAGCTGAACTTAGCAGAACATCCCATTTTTTTTTTTAATAAAAAGCAACAAATTATTTTTTTCTACAACTAATTAGCAACTATTTAGCAACAAATTATGAGAGTGTTAGATTTTTGATTCGAGAAATGTGTTTTGCTAAGTTGAGGTACATCAAAAAAGGGGGTGCCAACTTCACACTTTTTGGAAATTTATGTAATGTTTTTCCGAATTTGGGGGTGCTGATGAAAAAATATGCAAAAAAGTTGTTGTTCGCCATTTTTAAATGGAGCTTGGACAAATAAAACTAATGGGTGGACAAACGTGCACTTACGATGGACAAACGATTGCAAAAAAAACATTTACAAAATTCAAAAAAGGGGGTGCCAACTTCACACATCTGAATTTTTGACGTCATTCGTAAAAGCAGAGAACCAACAAAA
This sequence comes from Leptarthrus brevirostris, assembly GCA_964036015.1. Taxonomy (NCBI): domain Eukaryota; kingdom Metazoa; phylum Arthropoda; class Insecta; order Diptera; family Asilidae; genus Leptarthrus; species Leptarthrus brevirostris. Next base: position 24,718,575 of record OZ038371.1, read on the forward strand.
AATTAAATATGTTAAAAAAGTTGAAATCTTATTTTCCTTCCGAATTTTAATCTGTCTTTATCTTTTTGAAACATCTATAACACTAGTTTACAAATTTGTGCCTCATCTCGAGATCTGGTTGCTCATGGACTTTTTTTTATGTATTTTGGGGCGTAGATTCCAAAAATGACAACCATTTTTTTTCTTAAGAATAGTTTTCAAGGTATTTTGAAAAAAACCCGTTATTTGGCACTTTTCTCACTTATTTGCCCATCTATCCATCAATTTTCCGATCTGCATATATTACATCGGTATTGAAAGGTAACTTTGTCCTCTTTCCAATTGCTGTTTACGCGGATCGAATGAGATTTGATGAAGTTACAGGCGCTCAAAGTCCAAAAAAAGTGATTTTTTCGGCATTTTTAAAAAGTCACTAAATTTCAAATGCTCCGCCTAATTCCAAGAAAATTTTATTTCATATTTTTAAGATTTGAGATGAAAGATCATTCTCTTTTCTGAAAATTTTAAACATAAATTTGCTGGACAAAAAATGTAGGAGTTATTCAAAAATGAATGAGAAAAGGAAATTAATTTCCCACCTGGAATGCATGAAAATTAATAGACATTCATGGATTCTACGAAGAAGCGCATACAAAAAGATGTACTTTGGACGAGAATAAATGTAATTTGTAAAAATATGGACACTTGCTTTTCTCATTCATTTTTGAATAACTTCTACATTTTTTGTTCGATTTGGGCAAATGTATGTTTAAAATTTTCATAAAAGAATGATCTGCACCTGAAACTTCATCAAATCTCAACATATGTAATATATGCAGATCGGATAAAAATTGATGGATAGATGGGTAAATAAGTGAGAAAAGTGGGTTTTTTCAAAATATCTCGAAAACTATTCTTAAGAAAAAAAAATGGTTGTCATTTTTGGAATCTACGCCCCAAGTCGATGAGAAACCAGATCTTTTTTGCTGTAAACTAGTGTAATATATTGAATGTTTTTTTATTTATAACATCCGTTAAAAGATAATAAACGATACAAAAAAAATTGTAGGATATTATAAAAGAGTAAAACGTTTACGACCAAAAGTACATTTTCATAAAAAAAGTTCTGTTTTGAGGAAATACTTGCAATTTTAACAGTGACTTTATCATTTTGAACGGACTGTATAAGTAAAGTAAATAAAATCAGACATTACAGTGGTTATATAGGTTTCAATAAATATTCGATGGTCATAAAAGGCCTAGTTAGCCGGCATGACAAAGAATTGAAATTGATCACAATTTCATGACCACTAGTCACTCAATCAGGATTGTCATTAGACTAAAAAGAACTAAGCAAAAGTTTTAAGCACAAAATGTTCACCTTAATCGAAATATATTCTAATATTTATCCAAGATAACATTCACTTGGTGGGTGAACAAGGCTAAGTTCACGGTGACAAATAGCAAAACAAGCTCGCGACATGGCAATAAATAAAAAATGTTTCCTTGATAAGAACGCTGATTAAAAGAAACACATTTGCGTTGCAGCAATAATTGAAATTTATCGCACACTCTATCGACCGTTGTGTTGCTGTGACGGGTACATGAAAATTTCTCCACGCCTACACGCATTCCTGTACGTGTGTATATCTAATATTTTGCGCTCGAGATCCCATTGAACGTCGATTGTCACTCAAAATGCCATGGCATTTCGCTACGGTCAACGACTCGACTCTCGAGTGAACTACATCGGGTGCCCCGGCCCAGATGAGTTGGTTTTCTTTGTTTTTCTGTCTCCTCGTTCGTCTCTGAATATGGCCGAACAAACATGTTTATAAACAGCGGAGGCAGAGGTGCCGGCCTCTCCTATAAGGTCAGCAAATTTTTTTAATCAATTTCGTAACTGATTTTTATTACTGGCCTGGATATTTTTCAAAGGTGGGTCGAAGACGAAATTATGAAATTTCTTTTTTAATTTGCACGAAAGCTTAATCACAACGACGACATTGAATTACCAACGGATGCGTAAGATAAAGTGACGGAGAGATGCAGCTGAATCAATTTCAATCCGTCACGATGCGTCATAAAATTAAATACGGCAGTTTTGTAACGCTTTTAGGCATAAATACGTCATAAATTTCAGCTTATGACGCAATAATGGTAAACAAGTGTTGCGGGACAAATACATTTTGTTGCAAACGGCTTGTGCAGTCAGTGATGGATTACTTCAGTTAAATATGGTTCAACTAAAAGTTAAACAGCAAATCGAATGGGTAAATTTGGTGCCAACGCAATTCGATTCAGTCACTGTTTGCTGATCGGGTTAAACTAAAATTTTAAACTTATTCGCTATAAGCTCGGTAGTCGACACATTTGATTCGACAGCCAATTCCTAAAATGACATTACGAATGATTTTATTCGTACGAATTTGTTCGAATGAAAAGTAATCGAAAATTTCCCAATTGAAATAAATTAGTGAATTCGTATAGGAGAAAAATGTAAAGAAAGTAAAGTCGGTTGAAAAACCAAGGCAGTTTGGATTAAATTAATAAAAACGGATGTGAATGGTAAAGTTAAGGGAGGAATTGTCAACAAAATTAAATGCAATACAAGGACCCAAGAAAGAAGAAATGTCTTTACACTTTTTATCGAAAATTAAACTAAATCAGTTCGAATATCTTCGGAAATACCTAAACTCAGAAGCAATTAATTAAGAGTGTGTTGATCACGCAAATGATAGGATTCCGTATCCACCGACATTACTCTACAAGCCCCAATGACCTTTTTATCCTTGTCTGTTGTCACCAGAAAACAATCATGGATCGCTGCCGGTGGAATTGGAACTTGCGACTCCCGGAATGGACGGCCGACACGTTATTACTTACTCCACTTTTCGAGTACTACAGGCTAATCTGCACGAACTTTAGTATCTACTCGAAGTTTACTTGAAGTAAGCATGTAAACGTACTGAATGTCTCCAAATGACATCTGTAACTTCAGAGTCAGTCTATTCAGTCTATTAAATCTCTTACGGGAGTGTACACGACCTCTAATACCACCAAAATATGGCGCTGAATGACATGGTTGACCGCCATAACATACGCCTCATATGAGTACCGGTAAAGAGGGTGAGCTAGCGATAATCGGTACCACTCTATTAGCCTCGAAAACCCGCTGGCGACATGCAAGATGGAAATTAAAAATGCATTCTTCAAAATTGCTAATGATTAATGGCAAAGGCATATATCTAATCACCCGGAAAATCTTTAAACTTAAAACGGGAGCTAATCTCGTTCAAGCGAAATACAAGAAATACAGGTCTACAAGATTCTGTTGCTGGGCAGCTGGGGGTCATTTCCGAAGTAATTTGCTGCGAAAAATCCGAATCCGAGGTCGGAATTGGGGCACTAGAGGAAGATTTTTACATATTTGAGGTTATGTACTCGAAAAATGGTTTTTTGGCTACTCGATCAACAAAGTTTGTTGTATCCTGTACATAATCTCAAAAGTAGCAAAAAAAACCATTTTTCGAGTAGGTACATAATCTCAAATATCTAAAAATCGTGATAGGATGCCCAAATTCTGATCTCGGATTCAGATGCTTCGCAGCAAATTACCTTGGAAATAACCCCCAGCTGCCCAGCAACAATCATGACCCCATTTTTTGTAGTCCTGTGTTATCAGCGTTGTCGCGGCTGTCATTTTTAGTCATGCTAACAGACTCGGTGCGACTTCGAATGATTTCTGTATAAGTTGTTAAGATGAGGAATAAGAGAAAAACATCCCTAATTTCTTCTGTAACTGCTCGTTTCTAGCCAACCCCAGGAGCCAGTATTTAAGTTCCCCGTCTTTTAACAAGTTAGCCGAAAAAGGTTCTACTGATGTCACGCACCTCCTTCAGCTTATCAGGAGCTCCGAATGAACCCAACCCCAGTGTGGTAACACAATGGGTCACTTTGGCCTAAGCTAACCTAACAAACTCGTTGAATCCATCATATTTGAATTTGGCATACCTGATGCCAAATCAAAGTTTATGAACTAGTTTCTCTAGTGTCACGAGGTACTCATTATTAATACGAAGCAGGAAAGTGACGCAGCTCTTGTCAATGAATGAATGCCCAGTTATTCATTGAAAACGTCAGGTTATGATTATATAGTCATTGGATGAGATTTTCTCTGTCTAGTTTCATATTGGGTACTTAAATGTAAGCTCTTGGTCACCTAGGGATCTCAGTTGGGATACACTTGAGCTTCATTCCCTTCCAGACGCAGCTAATCTAAGTGACACACAAGCCAATAAAATCTTGGGAAAACTGATCCTCGCTCTTTACCATATTGCATCCTCTGACTACCTTAGAGCAGTCATAGCAAACCCTGATGATTGTTATGGTGCTCTAGGTGTGTTGCTAATGATATTCACTGCATGACGCTATGAAGGCTGGAGGAATACGATAATAAAAGATATTCGCACAGAAATACTTCAGTAGGTCATGGTACCTGATAAGATAGATGCCTTCGAGATAATCTAATTTAGAGTCTTTCCAAACATGGATGAACGATGGAAACCTCGATGTTTGTCACTTTTAATCAGCGGGATTTTCTTATTACACGGTGATTAATCATAACTTAATTTATTTAGAAAATATTTAATATATAAATAAATGGACTCCTCAAAAGAAATTCTTTCGAATTTACAAAAAAAAATTTATAAGGAAATAATTATTTGTTATTTGGTTAGTTGAATTTCAAATAATTATTTCTTCGTTGGAGCAAGTCAAGCGACCAGATGTCTCAAACGTGGGATCATCAATTATTTTAATATTTATATAATTAAACAAACGAAATGCTTATGAAGCTATGAAGATTTCCTTAAGTACGAGATATCTTGTCGGACGAGGGCCATGAACCAAGAAAAAAATTATATATTTGAACTTCACCTAACGCCAACTAGTAATTGCGAATTGAAATTTATAACCCTATTGAACTAAATCGTCCAGTGTCTTCCAACGCTAATATCTCTTATACGGTAATTTCGATGTTTGCCCGCATAATTTCCGATATCAAAAGTATCAACATCTGCCAACCCTTTTGTACGCAAAACGCAGAGAACCGCAGAAAATTAAGGGAAACACTACAAAAGATATTGGGTGAGTGTCCGTGGAAAGTGAAAAGAACATACAAACCGCTTGACATGTAGGGTCAAATGTCACGTGAAGTGCCCTCCGTTAAGCATATACATTGCACATTGATATTGTATATAAAAGGCAATACCTCTACATAGTTTATATCAAACGAAGGCTTTTACACAAGGGAACAATTTGAGCTCTGGATGGATGACAATACAGAACGCACCTTGTGTATAAGTCATGACTATAACTTTGTCACGCTGTGACTAATTAATAAAGAGTTCAATTTCTCAATCAACGTAGGTAAACAGAGATCATTGTCAAGTTCATTGACGAAGTGTTTTTAGCCCCAAGTAAAAAGTGGCAATTCAATAGCTCTTAAAGTAATTGAAGTGAAGGGAAACAATAGTCGCTAAATTTAGCCAAAATACCCTTTAAAGGATAAAAATCATACCATAAAAATTACAAGTGTCACGCAAAGCAGGGATTATGCTTTGATATGTTAAGGGAGAAAAGACTTTAAGGTTTGGGGTGGTATCATGTAGTGCTATTCTTTTTGTGGGTGTGTCTCAAGTTTGCTGCAAAAACTGCGAACGTGAAAAAGAGCTTACAATCAATAGGGGCTGGTATGCTATACTATAGATTGATAAAAATTTTTGGATTTTTTTTTAAAAACCAATTAAAACTGAAAATTTTCACTTCATATGGCTCACAATTTTGTAAAGTGTTCGTTCTTTTGGAGGACACTCTTAGCTTGGTACTGCTCATTTTCGTTGCAGTATACATAAGTTCTTTGAATGGTACTTTTACTTTGTGCACTTATTTAAAATATGCGCTTAATTGTATTGTCTTTTTGGGGATAGCAGCAATTTCCGAACGATGCAACATATCAAGTAACGAAAGTAGAAAATTGTGTTAAAAAGTGCTAAAATGTTTGTCTAATGTCAAAAATTTAAGCTCGAGGACACTTTTGCCTGTCCACAAGAATGTTTTTCTAACCTTGTTTTAAATTTTCCATTGACTGTAGAAAAGAAGGCGTTATTTATACTAAAAAAACATATTAAAACACGGCCTCTAAAGTGCATTAGGGGAATTACAAGTTTTGAAGATAGATAAATATTTGTCGCATTTTTGTCTGAAGCTCGAATTCGGCAGAATTTTGCGCAAACCATGACCCCAAAAACTTTGACAATGCAACATAAATTAGAAATTGGTGGATAATCAGAGATATCACATGTGTTGCCCTTCTTATGAAAAGGAATAATTATAGACAATTACCAGGGTTTAGGATATTCACCAGAGCAAGTAGACATGTTAAATAAATGACAGAGAACTAGAGCAACCTACACGTTGCAATTTTTTAAAAATACGCCATCAGGACCACACGTGAAACTAATAGCCAAATTCGAGATATATTTTAAGACGGTAGCTTCGTTAAATAATAAGTCTTTGGAATGAAGAGAAGCTTCGTCAAATGAGCGAAATTCTTAAAGCCAATATCGCAGTTGCGCCTGGAATTTCCAAATTTCAAAAACTGCTTGGGCTTAGTGCGTAAGGTTTGCTTAGTTGTATCTAAAAAGTCAATATTAGAAGCTCCGAGAGCAGATTGAAAATGATAACACAGAGTGGAATAAACTGAGCAGTCAGAATCGCTTCTCGAGGAACAAAACTTCTTCCAATCCTTATATTTCAAGTTTATTAAGTGCTTGGTGAACTTGTTGAGCCAGGGCTAAAATATTCGCGAATTATTGGATTTAAAGATACGAACACTATTAGCAGAACATATTGACAGAATATCTCAGATTTAATATCTTATCCAGAACATTAAACCAATCACAGACAAAAGCCCATCCGCTATGTTTACAGAGATCAGCTTTTTTTAAGTTATAACAGTAATTGTTAGATTTAAAAAAAGTTAATATTTCATGATCGAAACAATATACGACGTGAAACGCCGGGTGATGATCGGACTCAGGAACTAGGGGCGACAGGCATCTCCTTACGAGAGTGCCAGGGGCGTTGGAAGAGAACACCAAGTCCAAAAGCCTGCCAGAGTCGGTTATCACATGGCTGGTGACGGCTAGTATATGTTGCGGAGAAGACGTAAAATATCGCAGCAGACAATCGTCATCCAGGCAGCCTTCCCAACTCACAGTTGACATGTCGAAGTCCCCCAAAAGCAGCAAGTCATCTGATGGAAGCAGAGATCAATAAAATGGTCGACGCATGCAGCCAAGTGCTCATAAATGTCGGAGGGCGAACCATGTTGCATATAAGTTGTAGCTATAAATACGTTTTTATGAGGGATCTGCAGAACCACGCAAAGAAACTCTAAAAGATCACAACTAGCAACATCAGCAATCGTACAGGGCAGGTCACGACGAACAGCGCACCGAATACCACGCCCAACAGGACTGTTCAGAGTAGAGAGGTGGCGGCCACGGGGAAAAAGCACGAAATCGGAGTCAAAAAGCTTGGCGTCAACAATCCTCTCACAAAGCCAAGTCTCAGTTAGACGTACAAGGTCAAAACAAGATTTGGTCGGGCCGAAGAGAAGGCGAGTCGTTTTCGAGCGTGGTCCAGTTACGTTGGAGTAGTAGAGCGAAATTTCACTGACAAGTTTTTTGAGGCATCAATCAAGCTGAGGCGAGATCTGGGAAGAAATTTTCAGACAATAGAGTTGCTAACCCAAATTTCAAGGTTAATCAATGCATGAAATATGATGTCCGGAATAAGGACCTTAAAAGAAGCAGATAAAGACAGACCTTGCTGTCCACGTCGCGTGTTAGTTCGTTTTCAAACAATCGAGTCGTTGGAGCTGACCACGATGCGAGAATCACGGTGGTGTCGTAATGAACTCGAGAAATAAGAATGTATTGTGGATGTACACTCTCAAAGCGTTGACGGCGAATGAAGGGGCCGTGTTTGCATATTTGCAAGCAGATGCGCCAGATACCGAGACATTAGAAGCAGGTAGGTAATCTACCAGCGACCCGTTGCAGATGTTCAAATGCCGATGCGAGAAAGAGCGATAGTTTCGTTTGGCCCGAAAATACTGCTTCGGGCGTCGTGGTTGAGCCGGACAAGACGGTGCAGAGGTTTGCGAGGCATCAACAACAACAGATAGAGGACACTCCAAGGCGATAGAAATCGAGCAGAAACCACCACGCAATAATGCTGATGAGTTTGAAATTGGCAGTCACAGCCACAGGAATTACCACAGAAATCAATGGATAAACGAAGCTCATTATCGGAGTTAGAAGGTAGTTAAGTCGAGAGATCTCTCGAGTAACAAGTTTGAATTTTCGTTAGGCAATTGAGACATATGTATGTATGTTCAAGTTTGTCCATCTTATAATAAGGTCTACAAATAGTTGAAGGCTTCCCCAGTTAGCTTATCTGCGAGTAATTCTGAAATTATTCAATTCAATTTATTTCTAATCAACAATTGTACAAGTAAGACATGATATCTTTTCAGTATGTACAAGAAATTGTTTATATTTAAAAATTTATTTTATAATAATAAATATAATATACAAGAGATAAAATAATATAAAAGCGATAAAAGATAATTTGAGAATTCAGTTGTAAATAGATATTACTACTCTAACCATATTCAAAATTAACCAACTATCTGTTTAAAATTAAGAATTCGAAAATGTCATTCCTTGTTATAGCCAACGTTCTTGTCAGAACGAAATATTTAATAGAATAAGGTAAGCTGTTCCAAATTTTAATGGTATGGCTACAGATCAAGCGCTTAGTTACTAAGAAATTAGACCTGGCAACATTAAAGTTATAGTTCTATTCGATTTAAAAAACCGAAGTATCTCGAACAGATATCCCGGATACTGAAATTTTATAATTTCTTCCAAAAGCACGAGTGAGCGAAATTCTAAATATGCCAGAATATTGCATATTAAAATTTATTGTCTATAGGGAGAAACATGCATAAGGCCAGAAACATATCTTATCACAGAATTGAAAGCAATGTCCAACTTTCTAGAGTTGTTACAGTCCAGCTTGCCGTAAACTTAGAAGCCATACGTAATCATTGGTACTAGCAGAGAGCGCACCGGGAAAGCCTCATATCAGGCGGAGTAAAGTAGCGTGAAATCCACAAGGAGCGTCGGACACCGACAATGTAGTTTATTTGATTGTCCCAAATAAAACTTTTAGTAAATATAACTCCAAGATTTTTAACTGAGTCAGTAAAGAGAAAGTTAGTGTTGTTTATAATAATAGAGGGAAAGTCCTCTGTGTTGAGCCTAAGGCGATGAATGAGGAGGCATTTGCACTTGGTGGGATTTAGCTGTAATTTGTTTAAACAGACCACTGATGAACTGCCTGGAGGTTATTAAAATAGCTTATTCCATCCTCAAAGTGACCCAAAGGTCTGTGTAAGCGTAACTGTACATCATTCGCATAGAGATGCATTTTGCAATATTTAATCGTGGAAAAGATATCATCAATAAACATTGATGAAAGTAAAGGTCAAAGAATAGATCCCTGAGTCACACCGGAAGAGATCAACAGGTAGGAAGATAGAGTACCATTTGAAAATACAGCTTGAAACCTACTTCTCAGGTAATTGTAAATTAAAGTTGCTGATTTACTCGAAAAATTAAATTTTTTTGTAAGTTTATTACGAAGGAGAAGATGAGTCACAGTGTCTAAAGCTTTTGAAAGATCCAAGAAAACAATGACCATAAGTTTGTCTTTATCAATGGCGACGAAAGCCCGATTTATGGTCATGTAAAAGTTTATTAAAATGTGCAGCAAATATTCACATGACTCGAGTGATTTTTTCAAAATAAAAACCAAAACAAACTGTTTTTTAAACTCGAGCAACGTAAGAAACATTAAAATATTTCTTAACACGATCGGCGTTTCTAATTAAGAAAAGTTAAGCTCCTTTGGCTCGTTCTCAACAGCAGCACCAAAGGGTTAACTTTAAAACTCCAACACAAACCCTTGGGGGCGTGTGGGCGTTGCAGGGTGATTTATAGATTCCAAATTTTCATGGTATGCGCATCATTAGTCTATTTTTATCTTTTGGTCTTCTCACCAAAACGCCAAAAAACTACCATCTGAACGTCCTTTCTAAAAATGTCAACAATGTTAATTTTCCGCCTCCTACTGCAGATACAGTCACTTGTGAAAGTGAAACAAATTTTTCGTACATTTTCTCGAAAAAGTATGTAATAAATATACCTGCTGTTTAATTTTATTAAATTGTCTATCTTATTACTTTTCCAAAAAGGTACAACATGTCTGGGTTGAGAAAGGATTAGAGAAACCGCATCCTTAGAAATCCCTGACTATTTTATTGCATTTTAGGTAGAAAATTCTTCAAATAAATACAACTTTTAAGACAAAGGGTCGAACATGTTTGTTTAGGATACACAGGTAACTAATTTTAATTACTGCTGCAAAAAAGTTATAAAAATGCTAGTGTAATTTCGTTTTATTATTGATATTAGCTTTTGTTAGTCAGAGTTCACACTCTAGTATCCTCAGGTTCTGTTACTCATACCTAATGGAAATTTTTTTATAAAAGAGGGTGAGTCGGCAAGAATATCGATCATAGTTGAAAAGCAAATCGATAACTACTGGTGTTCTCAAGCTAAAATTTTTAAAAATTGGCAGTATTTACTTTTGAGGAATACGCGGATATATAGTACACGATACCTATATAGCGGCTGTACTGGAATGGCAAAGGAGATTCCCTAATCGACGTCAAGGTTAAGATAAACCGGAGATGTAACTTCAAACAGCACGGAATTGCGATCTGAAACATCGAAAGATTCTGCCGACGTCAAGCAGCAAAAAATGACCCTCGCCAGGCAAGACCACTAACTCACATAGGACATAGGATCTCATTCTAGCCCAAATTCTGTAGAAAAGTCTGGGCTGGTATCATTGGCACTTATTTAATAGGACCATTGATTTTGCTTCAAGTGTTAAGTAGCCAAATTTATGCGGGCTTCTCTAAGATCTGGCTGTGTTTATCAGCACAAAGGAGCCCCAGTGGAAACTGCCAACATTGTGAGGGCAATATTAAAAATTTTTTGACCACTGGATTGGACGGGGTGCACCGATTCCTTGGCCTGCTAGATCTCTAGACTTTACGCTATTGGCACTTCTCTTCTGTAAAACAATTACGGATGACGTTTATTCAAGTCCTGTTTACAATAGAGACAAATTAGTTAGCGGAATTGGGATTGCAACGACGAAAATACGGGAGACGGTGGCTGCAACACGTCTTACACGGAGGACATTTCGGACACGGATTTATATATAATATTCGGTTTTTTAAATATAAATTTCTACATCCTTTTGTGCCTTGTTGGAAAAGTAATAAGATGGGCAGTTTAATAAAAATAAACAGCAGGCTTATTAATTACATGAATTTTGGAGAAAATTTGGGAAAATGCTGAATTTCAGGTTAGCATTGTTGAATTTTTTGGAAAGGCCATTGAGATATTATTTTTGGCGTTGTTTGATGTCGCTGCATTGAATAGATCAAAATATTAAAATAAAATAATGATTTTGAATTTATAAATCACCCTGTAATTCCCAAACGGTTGAGTTGCCATCCAATTTACCGTAATTTTTTGTTTCCCTAGGTGAGATCTATCATCCCACTTATTTTGGCATACCTTATGTGAAAGGATGTTTCACCCTGTATAATTAAGATGAAAAAGTACTTAAGCGGTGCCTCAACTCTTGCTTTCATCGTCGTTCGTGAGATTTAAATACTTGATTTTCGGTCCAATAAAAATAGACCAAATTTTACCGAAAGTCTTCGGTTTAAAAACTTATGAATTGATTTGCTAATTTTTGGGATTTATAGATAGAATTCAGCTTTATTGAAAGTGCAATTCATAATAAACTTATTGAGATCTATATGAAAGCTTAACTTCCGCCTTAAACTAATTGTTAAGTGTTTACTTTTTGTCACTTGCGGTTTACGGCTTTTAATTAAATGTACAAACTCGGCTTTATTTAAAAAATTGTAAATCATGTGTTCAGCTATTCGCAATGGTTTCACCTACAATTGACCGCATAGTTTTCTTGCGTTCCTTCCGTACTCTGCTAATTCTAAACAATCGCTAATCCCTTTGCATCGGTTTACCTATATATGTACGTATATTGATCAGACATAGTTCTAAGCTTTTCTACTTCCTCATTCCTGGTGCGTACAACTGTTTGCGGAAATATGTTTTATATAAGCCATCTAGTGGTAAAAGTGTCCATAAGTGTTTAAAACCGAACGTAACCGCTGGCAATGCCAGTCTTGAAGTGGTCTCATAAATAATGAAATATCAATGAAATCGAATATGAAAGATAAAGCCACTTGGAGAGTCGGTACAGAAACTTCGAAGCCAATAAATAACAAACATTCAAATTTAGATTGATTGCAAGTATCACATAGCATGCCGCCACAAACCACCCAGACGTGTTCCACATTTGACACAAAAAGTAGAAAAACAGGCAAAAACAACTTTGACTGTAGCCTGTAGCTAAGACTTGAAGCAAGTTCAAGCCCAAACACATTCATTTTGCGAAATGCATTTTATGATTCATTTTAATCTTATTCGTTTTCATTTCTTATCGTTTCGCACTTTAAAGGTAACCAAGAAATATTTTTTCACTAACCTCTTTTCTTGTTTTGATCTTTTCAGGTTAGGCGATCACTAAAAATACGCGGACGTCGCAAAGAAAAGGAAAAACTTCCCAGTGGCATTACAGCTGACTACAGTGAATTTTTTGCACACCTGGATGTAGATAGAACGTCCATTGGCGGTGTGGAGCTAGATCGAGGCAATGAAGAAATTCTTGCAGCCGCCACAACAACCACAATCGATCAAGCGAATGGGGTACCAGTCGCTTCCAATACATCACATGTCTCGATCAATTTAACATCAAATGCCAACAATATTTCTGGGTTATTTGACAGCTCAGAAACATCGTTGCATTCCGTCAATAATTCTAAGGTAAGTTTCACATTATCACGAAGTAAATTGTATTAGATTTCTTTTACTTGTGTTTCTACAGCGTTTTCATTTACTAAAATTTTTCAAGAAATAATTAACTAATTTTTTAAAAATGTTATCATTAAATCGTTTATCTTTCCAATTTTGCTGAAGAAGATAAGAAGTTCTGGTGTTAAAAATAACTTTGAGTAAGAAGGTGTGATCGTGTGGTTTTATGTTACCTGGTCGAAGTCTTGAGAGCTTAGGCCACTTAGGAATTGTCGGAAATTCGAACTTTTTTTCGGCTTGACTTATAGCTAGAACATCTGAAAATGTGTTCTGAAAGTTTCAAACCGATATTCGAAGGTATTCTATGATTTTCAGGTAGTCTGTTAGAAAGTGTCAACACTGATTTTTGCTCCGTTCTGCCAAAACGCTTGTTTTTTCGAGTCTCAGTTCAGTAGCAACCATTCTCGTGTGTGTTTCGCTGAAAATTTGGTAGATCACTTTCTTCCCGGCGTTATAAAGACCGAAAAAAGTGTACAGTGCTAAAACAGACACGGTAAACAGGCAGGTAAATAAATACTACATTTTTGCATTGCATTTTCGATTCAAAGTCTTAAAAAACTTAAAACGCGTTTTCCTCGAAATTATGTTTTTCATGTTGGTGTACACAGTATTACTTTTAATTTTGATCCGTTGTTTGCTTCGAACTTTGTGTGGATGTTCTCAGAAACCTTACCTTGATCTAGTAACTCCACATTAAAATTTAACCCCCCCCCCCCCCCCCCCAATAAACATACTTTTAAAATTTTTTCATTTGCAATAAGGGTGTGCAAGCTTTATTTCAAACTATTCCAAATTTCAAATCGATAATATTACTAGTTTCTGAAATAAGCAGCTGTGATGGACAGACAGACAGACAGGCAAAGTCGTTCCTTTTTCTAACCATTTTGGTACGGAATGGAATTTTCAGGAAGAAACATTTTTTTTCGAAATGTTCACTATTTAATTTAATACTATGACATATTCAAATTCTTCGGTACTTCCAAAGTTTTAAAGCTGTTTTGTAAGATGTTTTTTATAATATATGCTTCAGGATGAAAATTGGGGCAACAGAGATGTATGCCGATGAGGTCCGCATTATAAGTTCGAGGTTTTTTTTACGTCTGACCGGGGTTTAGCAAAATGTTGCCTAGGGTGGGGGGAGGGAGAGGGGAAGTCTAACTTTGTAGCGCTTGAACCGATTTGGATAATTTTTTTCTGTTGGCTACAGAGGAGAACAATTAGGTCCTAAGGTGGGAGTAAGGGACTGAGAGGGGTAGTCTAACTTCGTAACGCGTGGACCGATCTCAATGATTCTTCTTTTGATGTGTAGAATATGTTGCCTCACTGATACGACGATCAAAGTTGTCGGATTTTAATAATTTTGTTAGTTTTGAAATTGCTTTGTTCGTAGCAGCAGCATCTTTGAGTCGTGTATATGGAGTCACTAAAAAGTGAAAAACAAAGTAATGTTTTAAAAAAAAAGTTGAACAGACTTCACAAAAAGCGCTAGAAAGCATAAAATAATTTTTCATTTTATATCTATTACCCAACCACAATTGAAGATAATATATAAAACTACCTGAACGTTTCAGCTCACGGAATCATAAGAAAGGACGATTGAATACTTTTGTTGTACACTTGGGTGCAATGAAATCGGGCCACCTTGCACTTTTGGCTTTAAAGGCAATTTTTGGAGGTATTACTGCGTGTTAAGAAATGAATTATATATCATTCGAAAGGATTATTTATTATCTTCAAAATGAGATCAAACTTTTGGTGTTGCACTAATCAGGAATGTAGCGTACAGGTGGGAGATAACAAGAAATGAAACGCAGCAGTATTGAAAAAGTTCTTATTTTTATTTTTTATTTTCAATATCGGGTGTTGCCCCCCCCCCCCCCCCCCTGCTCTGATAATTTTATTCCCTCGATTTGTCAGCGATGTTACAAGTTGTACAATATAAGCTTGTAGGATGTTGTTCCACTCCTCTATCAGCGCCTCTTTAAGCTCCTGGATGGAAGAAAGTTTCGGAACCCTGGCCCGGATTCTTCTTTTGAGCTCATACCATATATGCTCAATGGGATTCAGGTCAGGGCTCCGTGATGGCCAATCCATAGCTCGAACTCCGATGTCTGCAAGGTACTCTCGAACGATTGCCGCAGTATGTGGCCTCGCATTGTCATGCATTAGCAAAAAATTTTCGCCGATAAAACCAGCGTAAGGCATAACATGTTCGGCCAGAATATCGTTGACGTACCGTTGACCCGACAGACCTGCTCTACCTGCACCGCTGCCTGCCCTATCGGTCGGTTCGTGCTTCGAGGGAAATTCCACAACAGACCATGCACGATCCGCCGCCGTAGCTGACGCGTTCTTCGAAGCAGCACTGAGCGAACCGTTCTCCAGGTCACCGGTACACCCGTGTGCTTCCATCGTTACCGTGAATGCATATCCTGTTCTCATCAGAGAACAGAACGGACCCTCATTGCTCCAACGTCCTTTTGGCATGCTCCCGTGCGGATTGAAGCGTAACCGGCGATGAGCTGGTGTAAGTTTAGGACCAGTTGCAGCCATGTGGGGTGTTAGGTATTTCTCCCAGAGTCTTTGGCGCACTGTCCACCTACTAAAATCCACTCCTCGGCCTTCACGGAGCTGCTGCTGCACTTCAACTGCGTTGAGATGACGATTCCGTAGTGATGTCACTGCGATGCAGCGATCATCTCACTCCGATGTAAACCTGGATCGGCCTGACCCAGGTCGCCGAATAAAGTTACAGGTGTCTTGGTATCTTTGGTTGACACGTTGCACCGTTGACCGGCTCATATTGAGTCTTCGAGCCACTTCGCGTTGACTATGCCCTGCTTCAATTAATGCGATGGCTTGAGCGCATTTTTCTGGAGTTGTGTCCATTTTTAATAATTGGCTACCTTAGTTTTAAAGACACAATTATAATCGTTGAGTGCTAATAAACAAATGATCTGGAAGTAAAGAATGTATTCCGTATTTATACCTCCAAAGGTCACCGCACTCGTACGCCTATTAATAATGAAATGACTGATGCTTTTGTTCTCACTACCTGAACTTAGGAAAAAATAAACGAGTGTCAAAGAATTTGGTCTTGTTTTGAAGATAATAAATAATCCTTTCGAATGATATATAATTCATTTGTCAACACGCAGTAACCCCTGAAAAAAATTGTCTTCAAAGTCAAGAGTGCAAAGTGGCCCGATTTCATTGCACCCAAGTGTAGTTGTTTGGTTTGTTTGATTTTTTAGCGCTTTTTGTGAAGTCGGCTAAAATTTTTTTTAACTATTTTTTGAGAGCGTCTCGTTTCTTCCGTTTTTTTTCATAGAAAACTTAAAAAATCGGTAACGAGTTCTTATGGTTTAAAAAAAAAAAAACGGGAATTTTTCAGTTTTTTTTCAACGCTGGTTCTGCTGTACCCAAAAAGAAAGCATTTTTAGTAGAAACCTAACAACAGTGTAGCGTATTTTGAAAGAATGTCCACATATTAAAAGAATGAAATTGGAAGGAAAACCAGTTTTGAAGAAGGCTCATCAAGAACAGTTTTTGGCATTTTGTCGCAAATATATGGGCTGGACAACAGAGTGACAAAGAGTTATTTTTACCGAAGAAAAGCGTTTTCTATCTGGATGCTACCGACCGATGGGTATTCTTTCTATTTCCACGATTTGCGAAAAGACAAGCGATTTATTTCACGAAGACAGAGTGCATTTGGTGCTGTTATGGTATGGGGGCCGTATCGTATAACGGCGTAATCAATTTGGTTATACTCGATGGAAAACAGAACGCCCGAATGTACAAGGACCTTCTAATGTAGGAGAAAATTAAAATGACTGAAGTTATGGACAGCACTAATTGGATTTACCAACACGATAACGCCTCTATATATACTGCGAAGCTTGCCAGGCACTGGTTTTCAGAAGAAAATCTTCAGGTTTTGGACTAGCCGGCGTTATCACCCGATCTAAATATCATCGAAAATTTGTGGGGATACTTATCTCGAAGTGTGTGTGCAGAGAGTAGGCAGTATGATCATCCCTTATTAAAGGAATAAAGACAGAATGGATATATTCCTTTGGACTACGTTCACAAATTATATAACTCAATTCCTAACCGAATTTTCGAAACAATAAAAAACAATGCAAAGCATACCCACTATTAAAAAATTAATTCGTGATATATTATTATATTTGTTTTATTTTGTCTCCATAATTTTTATAAACAGTTGTCGTGGTTTTATACACCATTTCAGGCAATAAAGGCAGGAAGAGAGAATCCCGGTAATTTTGATGCATCTAGTACTTAGTTCAATTGAGCAATAAAATTACAAAACAAGTCATTCACTTTTACTATGCAATTATGGAATTCTTAGAACCCTGCCTTGCGAGGTCCTCGTTGTCTTTTAATATTTTTTTATGCTTTTTTATTCACATTAGTTGACTGGCAAAAACGCCAGCAGCTACGCGGAGCAAAATATTATTAATCTTTATTTTTTTTATTAAATTTGTTTGTTAAAAAATAATTTATGATACTTAATAAGGTGGAATTAGTTCCTATCAAAAAGACGTCATTACCTTTTAATATACATTCAGGGAAATAATTATACTTCCACATGCAAATCTCACTGCATGTACATTATTATGAAGTTTAAGAGGAAAAAAACGCGCTATTCTATATTTTATGATCGTGACTAGTACCGTTATTGATAATTTTCGCTTGGGAATCACAGACATTTGTGGCAGTAATAACACAGGTCAACATGGTTTAGTTGTTGGAAAGCTAAGGGTCATTTCCGAAGTCATTTGCTAAGGGTCATATCCGAAGTAAATTTTGCCCATCACGTCAGGATTTTGAGATATTTGAGGTTATTTACCCGAAAAACGGAATTTTGTCCTACTTTTGAGGTTATGTACAGGGTGCAATAAATTTTTGTGGTCTGTCTCTCCAGTTACCACTCTTACCCTTGAATTTAAGAGATCAATTACGATTTTATTTCGCAAAGTTATGGCTATTCGAAGTTACGAAATATATCCCTCGACGTCATTAGCATTTGCATTAATGACGTCGAAGGGATATATTTCGTAACTTCGAATAGCCATAACTTTGCGAAAAAAATCGTAATTGATCTCTTGAACTCTTAAATTAAAGGGTAAGAGTGGTACTAAATGATGTAACTGGAGAGACAGACCACCCTGTACATAACCTCAAAAGTAGAAAAAACGCCGTTTTTTCTAACATAATCTCAAATATCTCAAAATCCTGACGTGATGGGCCAATTCTGACCCCGGATTCGGATTATACGCAGCAAATTACTTCGGAAATGACCCTCAGCTTTCCAACAACTGACATGACCCCGCAGTGAAAGGAAAAAAATATAATTCCAAAATCGGTAAATTGCCTTTGGCAGTGATTTAAAAAGGTTTTTTGTGCTTGTTTTTATAAAAGTCTTTTAAAGGTGAAATTGTAAAGGGAATTACGAGTTTTAGCTAACAAGTAATTAAAAAAAATATATATTTGTAGAAATGCCGCGCGGATTATCTTTCACGAAGGAGGAAATAGGAAAAATTACGGCTTACAAAGAATGTGGGCTTTTAATTCGCGCAATTTCGAAAAAAATTAACAGATCCCACGTTGGCGTGTCAAATGTCATAAAACAGGGGTCGCTCCACGGAAAAACAAGGCGATCAGGGCGACGACCGTCTGTAACTGACCGCCAAAAACGTCGCATTATTTTAGAAGCCAGTTCTAAAAATCTAAGTGCTTCTGAAATTCGTCGGAAATTGGAGTTAAATGTAACCACGAGACGGGTGAGAAAAATTTTACATGACTCAGATACACTAACATGGATAAAATCCAAGGGTAAACCAGAGTTAAAAAAGCACCATAAAAGTGCGCGGCTTACCTTTGCGACTTCGCATTTGTCATGGACCGACGAATGGAAGAAAGTTACTTTTAGTGATGAGAAAAAGTTCCAATTGGATGGCTTGGATGGCTATCAACGATATTGGCATGACAAAAGAACCAAGAAACCAATAAGCTTGCACAGAAATTTTCAATTAGTTAACATTATGGTATGGGCGGGATTTTGTTACAAAGGACGAACAGCTTTGTGTATTGTTTCAAACAAAATGAAAGCTGTCGACTATATAAATATCTTTGATGAAAATTTGTTACCATTTTTTTCCGGAATAGGCGAAACAAACCGAATTTTTCAACAAGATAACGCCCCTATACATCGAGCTGGTATCGTCTCGTCATGGTTCCAGGACAAAAATATCGAGGTTATGAAATGGCCTGCACTTAGTCCTGACCTAAATCCCATTGAGAATTTGTGGGGGATAATGGTAAGTAAAGTTTACTCAAATGGATCAGTACAACAATTTACGGGATCTTAAATCCGAGATCATCAAGGTATGGAATCAAATCCCAATTTTCGAACTCCAAAACTTTATTAATTCAATGCCGAATCGGATGGAGGAAGTTATTAAGAACACCAGTGGGCATACTCACTATTAACTTAAGTAATAATATGTATATGGTTTTTTATGAAGTAAACTGTTTTTTTCTTAATAAAGTTCTTAATGTTGGTAATGGTAGTATAATTATTTCCTTTAGGGCTTCTCGTTCTTTCGTAAATAGGGTAACATTTTGAAATAACTCGTCCTGTTTTTTTTATATAAATTTGCACATTAGTTTATAATCTAATGAAATATAACTCCACTTTTGATTAAACCTTTACCAGAAGTCGAAAAATGTTTATTTTAAGTGTGGAACTATAACTATTTGCCTGAGTGTATACAGGAAGAAGAATTTTTGAGCTTCCTGTTGAATTTGTGTTTTAAAGTTGGTTCTACTGAAATTACTCTGTCCCTTCCCATTACGACAAATCATTTTTGGATTGTGGACATCAAGAACTAATAATTTGGATTTTAAAATATTCAGAGCACGTTTTTAATGTCCGCTACTTCCTTTATTCTTGTTTTTATTAAAATATCTCGGAACAGTCATGTAATATCAAACGAGATCATTAAGGAAATTCTTTGCTAATTCAGATTGAATTGATTGAAGAAAATCTCGAATCATGTTAGATTTGAATTAATATTTATGAACCATATCGCGTTTTGTCATTGGACTCTTCAATTTCTGTAGAATTAATAAATAGCGATAAACAATATTCTTACAGTCAATAATTTTGTCAGTAAATTGATGGTGTATTAATTAAGTCGGCATTCCGAGAGATCGTTCTCAGATGACATTGTTGTTTTGTTGATCACCTCGATTACTTGCATCCATTCTTGACGGCAGATTTTCTTACAGACATATCACGTTGATTCTCCTCTGGTGTCTGTCATCCATGAACGACCTAAGCCCAACACCGGAAGTCGACTTTACCGTTTCTTGGGCTGCTGCCATACATAGAATCATCAAGTTCAAAGCCACCATATCAGGGTGAATAAATTTTCTGGTCTGTTGGAGCTCTTCGCATATATGACCCTTTTTTAGGCAACAACAATTTGGAACATTCGAGCCCAAGTAGCAAAAAGAAAATGGTCAAGCTAAAAAGAAGAACAAGTATACTGACGTATACTATATAGTATATAAAAATGGACGGAGCTCATTAAAAATTTTGCATGACCGCATTCAAATGTGGACGCAATTCGCAGTGGCTGTTTCTTAATGGTTGATTTAAGAAGGAAATAATTCGTTCATTTTCTCCACTTAATTAAGCTCAGATGTCTTAAGTAATGGTTTGGTGATCTCGCTCGTATGGACAGCCTGATCAATTTACTATGCCTGATTTTAATATGAGGCATGATCGAATTGCGTTGGTTTCATGTGACGTCGAAAAAAAGATAATAACAGTTTGGTCATTCATTCATTAGTTTCAATGAGAATGCATTGAAGAAGTATATTCGTGATAAGTTTTTCAATTATACGATGGTTGCTACTTAAGTTTTGAGATATACAAGTAAAAATAAATATTTATAATCGAAAATGGCTTTATTGTTTTTCAAAATATTCTCGATGAAGATGAATACACTTTTGCATGCATTTGAACCGATTTTCAAAGAATTTTTTTCACTTCGATTGAGGTACCTCCAAAACATGTGATTTGAACGCATCAACCGCTTCTTCAGGCGTTGAGAAACGTTGACCTCGCATTTTATTTTTGATCTGCGGGAATAAGAAGAAATCATTGGGTGCCAAATCAGTACTGTACGGCGGATGACCCATCAATTCGCTATTTTGAATGCTCACAAATTCACTTGTTTTAGCCGATGTGTGAGAGCTTGCATTGTCGTGGTGGAGAATGATTCGGTTTCTGCGACTGGTTTCCCTTATTTTTCCGAACACTTCTGGCAAACAAATGGTGGTGTACCATTCAGAATTGACCGTTTTACGTTGCTGTAATGGCATGGTGGCGACACGTCCAATTATTCGGAAAAAACAGCCGACCATTTGCTTCGGAGTGCTTCGTGCGCCTTTGTTGGATTTGTAGTCTTGAAAGACCCATACAGTCGATTGTTGCTTAGTTTCGGGTTCATATGCGTTCGTCGGCTGTCACGATCTTATAGACGACTTTTGAAGCACCGCAATTAAATTTTTTCAACATTTCTTTGCACCAATCGACAAAAGCTTTTTTTTTGAGCGATTGTCAAACGCGAACAAATCTTTTTGACGTCCAAATGTTCATGCAACATTGAATGTATGCGAGTGGAACTAATGCCCAAGCATGAGTCAATCCCACGGTATGTCACATGACGATCTTGCAATATCAGTTCACACACAGCATCGATTATTTCTGGCACAACAGCCAATTTAGGACGACCTTCACGAAATTCGTCGTGTACGAAAGTTTGACCACGATTGAATTCGGAAAACCAGCAAAACACGGTGGCTCGAGATGGTGCTTCATTACCAAAAGTCGAAGCGAGTTGATCGGCACACTGTTGTTGGTTTAATCCTCGTCGAAAGTCATAGAAAATCATCGCACGAAAATGTTCACGATTTAATTCCATTTTGTGACCAAGATGAATGTTTCAAGTACCTGTAAAAAACACAAATAGCAATCGTATGACAAAACATTCTGAGTACGATTGCCATTGAAAATGTCAAACTTTACGATGACAATGTCAGATTTGACATATTTACCCTGGCGTTGCCATATCTTAAAACTTAAGTAGCAACCTACGTAGTATTCAGAATCATACAGCTCAAGCAAGCATTGGCAGGGAAACAATAAAGGGTTGAAATTTATTTTTTGCATTTTTTTAAGTTGGTAACACTATTATTGCTACAGCGTTTACGACGAGTTTGGCGACGCTGTAAATTATATATAGAAAACAATTTTTTGAATATAACTTTGTTTTTATGTTTAGCGTAAATAAACAAAAATAAAATGAATGCAACAGTTTTTGTTAGGGCTTCACGGCACCGAGACAAGAGCGAGACTTTGGCATATCTCGGTCCGGGTCTCGCCAAGCTGAGGGCGATCTTGCTCTCGCCGCAACCTCGGCGAGATAAGGAAAGCCTCTTCTTTGCTATTGGGGATAAAACGCAAATATCTGAAGAAGGCAATAATGTAGGAAGAAACGAATGAAGAAAGCAGTGTATACTGATATGCCCCATAAACCATACAATTGACACTTTTCAGAGCGACAGAAAAGTTGAAACACAAAAAATGTTTCACAATAAAATACGTACGTGAAGTTGGCCTGAAAAAAACGCGGGCCGGGTGGTAAAACGGCTTAATCGATTGTCCAACGTAGGACCACATTTAACCACCCTTAATTTTTTTTCCCAAGATAATTAATTCTCAACGTACCACTTTCAATCCCAAGTGCACTGTAAATGTTATATACAAGTAATATTGTTTGAAAAATTCATTTTGAATAATTGTTTTACCACGAACTATTAATTTTTTCTTTGTCGTCGACGATATGAAAAAAACTAATTGAACCAGCGCGTTCCATATTCTCTACAACAATATCCTGGGCTTTTTACCAAACCGACTTCCCAAAAACAAAGAGGTTCTAAGTTCGACTCGTATTTTTTTTATACATCGTTCGTAACGCATTGACCGATTTGGATGATTCCTTTTTGTCTTTTTGTTATATACAGTATGATCTCCCCCCCCCTTTTTTTTTTCTTTTTTTTTTTCTTGCATATACTTTATAGTGTATATATAGTATATACAGTATAGTACCACACTAGCGCCATGTAAGAATTTTGTATCTAACGCGAGCGTGTGAAAGGGTGGCTGGGATTAACTTCGTAACGTGTTGCCGGATTTGAATGATGACTTCAATCTGATAGTATTTTCCAGTGTCAGACAGTGTTTTCAGTTGTATACGTAGACGGGGAAAATTATCCAGTGTAAAAGCGAAAAAAATCATGAGGACCAGCCGAACATATTCTTATGGAAATTTCGCGTTGAACACGATGACCAACTTACTTTTTCGACTGCACATCAAATTATGCGTATACATTGCAATAAATTATGCAGATTTTTGAAATACGTAGCGATATTTTCAATACAATAGACCATGAATCAAGTGTAACTGGTGGGGATTAGCAGCTCATCCCAAAATCTGGCTATCTGCGAAAGGTCAATCTAAACAAAAGTAAACCCAAATAAGTGATTTCATGGCACAATCTTCTCGAGGTGGTAAAAAGTGTTAAAACGTTTTAAACCACCTAGAGTTGACTCTTTCAGTGTTTACCTCCCTGTGACGTTGGCACGAATTTAAAAGCACATAAAGAGTGGGGGCTGCAATTCGGGGGTGGTTAATCCAAATAGAGGAGGGGTAAAATCTTTTCTCGGGGTGGTGAAAAATTGTAAAACGTTTCCAACTACCTTATTGCGCCCTTTTCTTCGTAACGTTTAACTCGTGAACAGTGGGGTGCTAAAGTCAAGCAATGGGGTGGCGCAACTGTTTTCGAGTTTTTTCTTCTGAAAACATTCAAATCCGTGCTTTGAGTTCGACTTGCATTCTTTCTGACCAAATAATGTATTTATTTGATAACTTTTTTTCTATAGGTATTAAAAGAAAATGAGTTGATCGTAAAATATTGTCTAACGAATGGGTGTCGAATGGGCCATTCTGACACCCAGCCCGCTTTTTGTTCGGGCTTTTGAAATGTTTTCCCATTAAAAAAATTAAGGGTGGTAAAACGAAATTAATCGGTGGTAGAACGTGGTCCTACGTTGAACAATCGGTTAAGCCGTTTTAACACCCGGCCCGCTTTTTTTTCAGGCGAATTATCTCGAGCGTTAGTTATCTGAAGCGTTTGTTCTTGTAAGAACTTTTTTTTTCAAATACCATCCTTTGCATAGGTTTAATGTTTAAAGCAACGAAGACGAAGGAGACGGAGTTGGATCAATTTGGTTGAGCCGCACGGCCACCCCGGTTTGAGACCAGGTCTCCCAGTAGGATTTTAAAAAGGAAATAAAAAATCCACTTCGTCTCTGGGCTGTTGTCTATTCTTATGGAAGTTTGAAATTAAATGTTATAATAAAAAATAATTCAAAATGGTGGTAAAGATCCTTCAAATACGGTGGTTTGCAATCCCCAATTTATCTTTAGCTAAACAGAAAGAACTAAATTTCACTTAAAATTTAATATATGTAGGTAACATCGCTTGTAGCTATAATACAAAAGTTTCCAAGATTGTCAATTTGTGCAATATTTACACCAAATTTTTACCAATTATTCTTGAGATGATATACTTTTTAAAAACCTTGAACTCGAAACAAAAATACGCTCTTCAGTAAAGATCATCTTCTCCAAGTTCGCAGACAAATAGGAGAGACAAAGTGTGTGCAAAGGAAACACTGATAACTGCTGTGAGGATGACAAAATAAATAGTCCGGATTACACAACTAATTGGATAAATAAGCCCAATGCGATACCACGTTGGGGCTAAATTCACAACCCTATCACATATCTATTTAAAGACTATTAGGAACTCCTGATGAACCGGTCTAGGTCCCTGACATCAGTAGAACCTAGTTCGGTTAGATCCTTACACCAGGGAGAGATTAGGATTTGCATTTCAGTGCCGCGAAAACGATTTTTGATTTCAATAGACTTCCCGTCGTGGTGTACTAGCTAGCTAGTCCTAAAAACAAATTGTAATTCACCTTGTTCAACGTTTTGTTTGTAAAATTTCTCTAAGAATTTCTTTAGCTCTTACCGGATAACTGGCTTTTTATGTGGTTTTAAAGTCTCAGGATTTTGTTAAGACCCTTTTCGTAGTTTTTTTGGATTTAATAGATACGTCAGATTACGCGGATAAGGCCCAGCTGGTGGATGTATTTTCCGTGTCTACATTTCCAAGCATGAACTTTAACGATCCTCTGAACATTGCTTCTGAACAAAGCTTCAAGACTCATTTTCACGGTTTGCAAGTAATTATTTCGACTACTTATCCCAACCCATTCCCCGTCTGTAAAATGGATGTCCAAACCAATGTCACTCAGTGCTTTACTTGTGTAGTTTTTCACAATATAAAGCATTTTTTTTTACCATCCAACATTAAACTTTAGCCTTTTTGTTCTTCTAGCAAGTATTTTTTCAAATGCATGTCGGTTTTGATGGGCGAGTTTTTTAAAGGCCTTTCTAACTTTCTTGATGAAATCTGTGAACCGAAATGGTTTACCTTCTAACTTGGAACCGTCAGTGTAAGGATGCACTCCACATTGAAGAGGCTCATCCAATGCTTTACCTTTTAACTTGAAACCGTCAGTGTAAAGATGCACTCCCCATTTAAGAGGCTCATCCTCCCATTCCTTCCTGATAGGAACAAAGGAGCCGAACTTGGCGTTAAATTAAGGCTTGGATGTTATATAGTCGATATTATTTGTTATTTTACCGACCAGAATTTTGTTATTTCCGTAATCGGTACTTGTTCAAGCCTGGACTAATTTAAGCCTAATGTGAGTCGCGGATGCGGTTTTCTTTCCGAAGACTTCCATCTGCAGAAGGTGGATCGCTTTAGAGGATGCAGTACCGTGGGCACCTGTAATCAGTAGTGCTGCCATCCTGTGAACTCTCTGTAGTTCTTTCTGGTGGATCTCCTTGTCTAGTGCAGGCCACCAGACGCTTACCCCATATGTAAGTATAGGCCTTATAGCGCTGACATAGATCCAGTACATAATGCCCGGCTCTATGTCCAATTTATTGCCTCTTGCTTCTATATACGAGTACAGCGCTACCATTGCTTTAGGCAGGGAGTCGAAACGGGACCGAAACCTGTCATATTTGGAAATTAAAACCGAAATTTAAAGTTTACTGAAATAGAGCGACGGAAATTAAAGGGTCTCGAAATAAATAGACCTTAGAAATATGTGACCGTAACCGCCAGACTGAAATTCAAAGACCGAAATTCAAAAACCGAAATTCAAAGACCGATTTAAATTGGTACCGACCGCGGAAGAAGTTATATGTCCGGTCTTGCGATATTTTCAAAATTGTTAACTACCTTCATTACATAGCATATTCGGTAAATGTCTAGATGAAGGGATCGTCGGTTGGAGGAGTGCGGATAGTGGCTGTGGGGAATTGTCGAATGACTTCATTATATTATATAGAAATCCCAACGACAGGAATTTAACTTTAACCCTAACGTTTCAGTTGTAACCAAAACCGAAAACGTGGTTTTTTACCGCAACCGAAAATGAAATTTTACGTTTCGGTTCTAACCGAAACCGAATTGAAGAAAATTAATTACGGTTAAGGTTGTTGCAATTGCGGGTTAAAAAAACGCAATTTGGTTTCGGTTGACCGTAACCGATTTATAATTTCGGTTGCGGTCCCATTTCGACTCCCTGGCTTTAGGTACTTTTTCTTGGATGTTAGGTTTCCAGCTAAGCTTCACATCTAGAGCAAGGCCATGGGGTCTTGCTTAACACTAACTTTCCCTTTCACGATCACATTGATACTATTATTAGCAAGGCGAATGCAACCTTGGGCTTCATAAAGAGGTCTAAGTCTAAGGAGTTTAATGATCCTTATATCACTAGGATCCTTTACCGTACATTTGTTAGGCCAATAGTTGAGTAGGCCCAGTATGGTCTCCTTTTTATGGAAAGCGCATTGAGTCTTTTGCCTCCTTACACTGACAGACATAAATTGATATCCTCTGGAAAGTCTAAAGAGGGCTGTAAGCTCTCCTGAATTGCTAAAATTTGTTAATATATCTGTCCGGTCGCGCTCCTTGAGGAGTCACGACTTCGAACTAACTATGGATTGAACGAACCAGTTACAGCTATGTTTCGTATTTTCAGTTCAGTTTACGATCATATGGGCTTTCGATTGTGAGGGGTTAGGTTAGGTCAGAGTGGCTGCCTAGAAAGGCACACTTAGGCCAAAGTGGCCCTTTGTGATACCACAGTTGAGGCTGTATTTTCACACCCCATTTAACGCCCAAAAAAAATTAGGAGAGCCTATCTAATTACTCTCTGTGAACCAAGCTAGTTCCCTGTCACCAGTGTAATCTAGTTCTCGGGGAGCAAATATACAATATTGGCTGGGGCAAAAAGGATTAAACCTTTTCATTTAGAGCTCCTGATGAACCGAGCAAGGACGTCAGTGGAGCCCATTTTAGTTAATTCTTCAAAAAAGGGGAGCCCTAAAACCGGTTCCTACGGTTGGCTAGTACCGGGCACTTGTAGAGGAGGTGGAGTATGGTTTCCTCTTGGTCTTGGCAACTCCTACAGAAGTCGTTTGAAGGCGCACCGAGTCTATCGGCATGTCTGCCTATGAGACAGTGACCTGAAATAACGGCCACGCTTTCAAAGCCGGTATTGGAGGTTGTACTTACTCCTGTGAGGGATTTAATAGCAGCCTGACTATCTGAGAAGATACAGATGCTATCCGTAGGCAGCATTAAATGTTTTAAACGGTCTGAGGCTACCTTTATAGCCATGATTTCCGCCTGAAACACGCTGCAATAGTCAAGTAAGCGAAATGAAATATTGAGGTCAAGACGTTCCGAAAAAATACCTCCACTTATTCTCCAGTCCAGTTTGGAGTCGTCAGTGTGCAGATGTACTGACTCCCCCATCTGTACCGGTGGGAAAAGAAGAATCAAATTTCGTGACCGAAGCCAGTTCGTTTCCAGGACTGGACTGAGTTAAGTGTAATGTCAGCCGAGGATGCGGATTGCTTGCCGTAGAGATCTACCGATAGAAGGTACAGAATGCTGTTAAGGGCTTATATAAGAAATGGTTCTAAGGGAACCTGTTAGTAGTGTTGCCATCCTTTGAACCTTATCTAGTGCTTTGTGATGGGTCGCTATATCCGGCCACCATTATCGTTTATTACTTATTATTATTAGGGGTGGATCATGGACTCACAACATCCTTTAGGCACTTTAACCAAGATGATCTTTTGTGACTTGATCCAGGTTCAGATTTAAGCTACCCTGGGGGCTGCCTTGGTTATATTTGGTGGTAATGGGAAAGCCCCACCAAGATCTCTGAGCCTGATACGGCCGAAGTCCTCACAGTGACAGAGGATGTGTTCCGCTGTCTCCTCCTCTTCCAAACAGAAGCGACAGGTGTCATCATCAGCTGGCCCTAAATTTTTTAGGTGGTAGATCAAGGGGCAGTGACCAGTTAGAAGGCCTGTTATGAGCCTTAAATCTGGTCTGCTGAGTGAAAGCAGCGCTTTTCTGTTTTGAGTAGATTATAAACCTCTTTGCCTGTCTTACCCCTGGAATATTTGTCCAGTGTGAGTGCTTGCGTTTGCCCTCCCATGACCTGATACGCATTGCTAGTCGGCTTTTCGAGTAGCCACAGAATGGCTCGGGTCCAATAAACTGAGAATCCACACCTTTTTTTTGCCAGGTTACTATTATCGTTTAGTGCAGGGCAATTCATAGGAGGAACATATTTCCGAGAGAAGAGTATTAATTCCGTCTTATCCGGGTTTATGCCCAGACCACATCCATCGCTCCTGGATGATACCTTGGCGATGGCGTCTTGTAACACTTCAGTCAGTGTATTTGGGTGCTTACCTGAACAAATCAGGGCAATATCATCAGGGTAGGAGATAACCTTGTGACCAGAGTGCTCTAGGTCTATGAGTAACTCATCCAGAGTTGGGTTCCACAATAGTAGTGAAAGGATACCTCCCTGAGGAGTACCCCTAGCGACGACTCTTTGTATGCTAGCTCCTGCCAAACTGGAGTCGATGACCTTGCTTTCTGGCCTGATGTTATTGAAAGCACCCTCGATGTCGAGGAAGGCTGCAAGTGAATATTCTTTATACAGTAACGAATGCTCTATATTTGTGATAATACTCTATAACTGTGGTAATATTTGCACAAAGGCAGTCTCTACGGACTTATCTTTAGCGTGAGCATGTTGCGAAAGAGACAGCTTGGGCTTGGATGGATTGACTGCTTCTTTAACATATACAGGTATATATCTAAGAGTCTTTCCAGGGTTTTGAACAGAAAGGAGGACAGACTAGTTGGCCTAAAATCGTTAGGTTTGTAGTGTGAGGTTGTGGAGGGCTAATTGATGGGACAGCTAGTTAAGGTTTATTCTCTCTGTATGTAAATTGCTTTATGTAATCAAAATTTGATGAATCCTAAATAAATAAATAAACTTGATCCATCTGTAGTGCGAAGCAATTGCTTTTTTAAAACTCCCTAAAACACTCGTAAGGATTTACAGATACTTGCTGTCGGCATATTTGTGATCTTTTTCCTATAATAATTTTATTATAATTTTCAAGTTAAAATTGTTTTTTCTTCAATTCGAATTTAATGCTTATTTTTCACTTTTCAGACTCGATATCTACCTCCAGTACCACCAAAGCCACCAAAACGAGGAATTCTTAAAGGATCACGTCCAAATATTGCCAGCGTGCATGAAGAAATAACGATAACTTCCCCAGATTCCCGCGTAGTGCTCATGCGAAATACACTTCAGAATGAATTGCTGTTCGAAAACAGCATGCAAGGCCATAACACATTTACCTCAGTAGAAAGTCTTCGTAGCGATGGTGGTGAAATCAATGCCATTCACGTTGGAGGCACCAGTTCTCCCATGAACAACCTCCACGTGATGACATCACCGTCTCCAAGTGCGGAGAGCCTTACAGATACAACGAATTCATCATTTGCAACTCCACCGTTTTCGCTGAGCCCCATCGGGGAATCCCAGGGAATGTATCGGTGGTCAAGAGTGCATGCCTTTGAAGACATCTATCTACCTCTTCCAGCAATAAAACTAGTTACATTGCCATCTCCTAGGGAGTTAGTAATTAAAAGACAAAAATCACCCCGAAATGATTTTGGATTCAGTTTGAGGAAAGCAATCTGTTTGGATCGCTCCGAATCGCTAATGTCGCCGACTTTTAAAGCTGTCATTTTTGCTGAACCAGGGGCTGGCGGAGGATCTACTGGCCTATTGCCAGGCGACAGATTACTTAAAGTGAACGGAAATGCTGTAGGCGATCTTCCGCGAGAAACAATTATTGAAATGATCCGGAATAGCGGAGATAGTGTCACGGTTGAGGTAAGCTTTTATTTCTTTCATCTGCGGTAGCTGTTTTCACTCTTTTGTTGTCTTTAATCCTAATTAGGTCCAGCCAGTTGCAGAACTGGTTGAATTGAGCCGTCGATGCATGGTAAACGGCGAAGAAACAGAATATGAAACTGACAAAGCTGCAGTTAAAGTGAACTGCAATACCTTGAAGAGGAGTGCGAGCAAGCGATTCAAGCAAGAGGTTAGTTGGAAACGAGCTTTTTTCTTTATTAATTGCAAGTGTCTCTAAAACTGTCAGATTGTCATGAATAGAGTTAGGTTTATGTGTTGAGTATTTTACGATATTGGTTTGTGTTTGCGATAAGTTTTTGGAATTATTACCGTATAACAGTTCAATTTAAGTGGAGGCGATGTTTTCTTTTAGGCGTAGGAGTTGCGAATGAAAAACTGTTGCCATTGTTGGATGTGAAATTATTCTTACCTTCATTATTGTAATAATTAATAATTGCCGGGCAAAGGAACAATTTTAAAATATATCAATTTAACTCACTCACTTAATATGAGAAAAGAATTTTCAGTACTTTCCTCCGTAAAATATTATCTTCGACTTTGAATTTGTCTTTTAATGGCTCTCCCCATTCCTACAACGATTTCTTATAATTAAATTACTTAAAATGTCTTATTAATTGTAATTTGTGATACTACAGAATGGAAAGTACCTTGAAATATGTTTACGGTAGTTACTGGAATTATATCTGGCTAGAACTCTTTCACATTTGTTGTCGGTTAATTGAGGATTCCATGTTCCCAGGCAACCACAAGATGGGTGCATGCGGACATGGTTGTAGCTCCCAATCAGGGGATTAGGGAAGGTTGCAGGAGATAACCAGGGCGAGCGTTATAGCAGCCGTGTAGGCTTGGTCGGTGACCGAAGAGGTGAGGGGCCCGCCTAGCTAGCCGTGCTTAGCTCGCCGGATCGGTGTGGGATCTTGCCTCACATTCCTAGGTATACTCACCCGAAGATTTGTGTGGGCACTCTTAAGTCCTCAGGACCAAAGCACGAAGTCATAAAAAAAAGGAAGCACAATTAAGAAAGCGGTTATAAGAAAAAAAGGATGAAAGGAATCGACAAGATTATGTCCCTGACGAAAAGCAACTCCAGCCTCTAGATGGTCAGAGGCTTGTGGGCCCTCCCCAACCTATGACTGTACCTTGTCCATCATTTGGTACAGTCCCAATACAAAAAAAAGACTCGGACGGTTGCCCGGAACTAGGGATTAAAGAGAGAGAGAGAGAGATCGAGACGGGAGGAATCAGGTCAGCGTCTACCACTCCATCACTTTAGAGTCACGAAAGAATTCAAACAGGAAATAAAAAAAAATTTCATGAAATTGTTACGCGAGTATCTATATAAAAATTCAGAATGGTTCACTCAAATAGGAAGTTCAACCGTTTAACCAGTTCAACGGAACGCAAGAAAAAAACTTCTCCTTCCTACGGAAGGTAGGCTTCTCAGCAATAGTCAAGAAACTTCCACACTATAATAAAACTATAGAAGTACACCTAATTCTGTTTTTACATGGTAGATACGTTCCAGACAAAACCGTGTAAAAAAAGCGTGTAAAAAAAGACATGAAGTACATAGAGAAAAAGGGGATTAGTTCCATATCCTTCAACCCTGTAAAAAATAGTTAAAGTAAAATGATTCATACAAAAAAAACTATTATGGGAGTCTTTATGAAAGCCAAATTAAATTTTTATGTGCATGAATGCACAGTTTATTTCATAAAAACAAAACGCAATTCAAATCTTAAAGTAAAAGTAACAACAAAAGCAAACAATATAAATTAAAAAACAAAGGAACATAATCCAATTCTTAAAGTAAATTAAAACAAATTAAAAATCATCAAAAATTCATAAACTTCATTCAACATCATTCAAAAAATTAAAAACAGTCAAGGTGATGAAAAAAACATAGCTCTATTCGCTGTAAACATTGGATATCATACGAGATCGCTTGCGTAAGACTGGTTCAAAATCGCTATCATCACTCGAAATATTTTGTACGTCATTATCACGTTCCAATTATGAGGTTCTCTGTGTGGTATCTTCAACAAGATTAGGATTTTCTCTTTCCGACTGGATATCACTGCATTTGATAACAAAATCGGTTATTAGGCGTTGTGATCCAGTTTTGGATAGCTCTTTCTATAATTCATGGTAACGAGCCATATAAGACTTCATATCACGCCCTTTCGCCAATAGGATCGTTTGTGACGAAATGATTTCCTAATTTATTAGCAAGTTGAAGACCTTCTAGAATTAAACTTGTAGTTGGTTGAACCGGTTCATCACTATCACTGCTTTCTGTAGAATCAACAGTTTCTAAGGCAACTTCTATTATTTCGTCTTCACTTTGAACTTTCTCAACTAGCAGTTTGTCAATATCATCAAATGCACTTGAAAAGGGTTACGAGGATGGCATTACTACTGATAACAGGTGCCCTCGGAAACTACACCCTTCAAAGCCTTCAACACAATTCTCTACCTCCTATCGGTGGAACCTTTTGGTAAGCAAATCGCAGCTCCGTCTGCCATTAAGCTGAACTCAGTCCAGACTTGGAAGCGTACCGACTACGGACACTCTAAAATCCTGGAGGGTAGAGCTATAACAAACATTGACACCGAAACCTTTCTTTATTGCTAAATTTGACTTCTATATGACGGTTCCAAGCTGGACGACAGAGTGGATAGAGGGGTTTTTTCGGAATACCTGCCTGAAGAATTTAACGCTGCCTGCAGATTATATTTGTATCACTTCAGATAGACTGTTATTGAATCCCTCACGGGAGTGTATTGGACCTCAAAAACGGCCATAGCATCCCGCTCAGCGGCCTCATATGTGTACCGGGGCAAAGTGACATTCCGGGTAACTGTAGAACTGATGAGCAAGCGAGAATCGGTATATAACTCACCAGCTTGGGAAGCCGCTAGCTACATTCAAGCTGGAGATTACACAAGCATCCCTTAGGATTGCAGAGGGAACACACCTGCCTTATTACCCGGCAGATCTGGCCGATTCTTGACCCAAAGCGGACAAGAGAGCTCATCTTGCTCGAACGAAATAGTATAAGCGTTGTCGTTGTCGTCATTTCGAGCCAATGCCACATAGGAAGACACGTCGACAGACTTGGTGCGCCTTCAAATGACATCTGTAGGAGTTGTCAAGATGAGGAGGAAGAGAAAACCATACTCCACTTCCTCTACAACTCTAGCCAACCGCAGAAGCCGGCCTTTGGACTCCTGATTTTTCAAACATTTAACCAATTTAGGTTCTACTGATATCAGAACCTTATTCGGTTTATCTAAATGGTTCCCGGCTACGTGACAGGATTGCTACCTTGTGCTCTAGCCAACATCACTTGCTGCTTCCCCGAGAACTAGTTTCTACTGGTGAGAGAGATCTAGCTCGGCCTTTAAAAGCTCAAGGTCGGCTCTCCTCTCTCTTCAGGTGTTTATAAGGTTGAGTGCCTAGCCTCAACTGTGGTATCACAATGGGCCGTTTTGACCTAACTTAGCCTTTTTTAGGGAGCCGCTTTAACCTAACCTAGTCTAACCTAAGAGCAAAAATTCCACTCCGCTGTAAGTTTGCTTAATCCCCGGGGGTTGGTAGAGTAATTAACAATAACAAGTCATTTTTGCTTAGTCCCTGAAAAAGCCCCCATCCGACAAGCCCTAGCAAACACAGTATGATAAAATTTCAACAGGGGGTGGTTTGTACATTTAGGGATAGTTACCGAAGAGTACGTAAAGAAATATTATCATAATCGTGAACCCCGCCCTCGAATACCCGGAAGAAAACAATTTTAATTTTAACTTATCCATATTTCCTCAAAAAAACTCCGATCTGACAAGCCCTCTCAAGCCTCGGACAGAAAAAAAGTTAGTTTTCTTTTCGAATTTCGGGTAGTTCAAGAAGGGTGGCCAAAAAGTTATTGTCATCATTGGTTTCACTCCTTCGAAAATAGGAAATTGTGTTCCCCACCCTTCGCAGAAAATTCATGTTTTTCGCTTTTTTCTGCGACTTTTACATGAACTCATATTTTTGGTTTAGTTATGTAGTTGTTGCTCTTTCTCTTTAATTTGAAATGAAATGAAATTTTTTCAATTTTTAAAGATGTAGCCAAAGCCCAGGGGACAACCCTATCATGCCTTAGCATGGCTTTGTCCAGAAGGGAATTAAGGGTAAGGGGAGTGAGGGAACATGCATGTCTTATTTTTTTTTTACATTGCTGTGTACTAGACAGCAGGCCAGAGACGGAGTAGATTTTTTAATTTTATTTCTAAAAACTTACGGGTAGGCCGAGGCTCGAATCCTGGAACCATGATGAACGTGCCACTCATCCATCGATCCAATTCAGCCTCCGATGTCATGTCTTTGATTGATTGATTAGATTTGGAGGTGTGAGGTTCTCAAGCGTCGCGGCCACTGGGGCCTATTGTGCTAACCCTCTCAACTCCTTATAGTAAGCCGGTCCCCCCGAAGAAGTTCAACAGCTCCCGCAGTTGGCAGTCATTCAGCCCGCTCGGTACCAGGGTTGGTTTCCCGAATAGGCTAAATCTGCTTCTGGCTACTGCAGGGCATTCACATAGCACATGTAATGGGGTCTCATCCTCCTCCAGACAGAGTCTGCAGGTGGGGTCGATGGCTCTGCCTATTCTCCCCAGGTGCTTCCTTAGCTGACAGTGGCCGGTAAGTACGCCTGCCAGAGTTCTAACAGCCGACCTGCTCAGCTTGAGGAGCTCCCTGGATCAACCCGGCGACGGTGAGGGCATAAGGCATGTCTTAATTGTATAATTGTTTGAATAAATTAATTTGCATTTGAAATTAAATACTGTTATGTTGCTTCCCTACAAGGATATAGTTAATATATATACTTTCCATGAATACACTAGAGAAGAGAGACGCAACATCACTAGGATTGTGCCCGTTTACGATTGATTTCAGGGTACAAAGAATTTCCTGGTGCTGCTTGGCTGTGTTTCTTGTCGCTCTCTCAGAAACTATGATTTTTTTAACATTCCATTTTGGCGCACTATTGGGGAAGTACTGCTCAATGCGATTCACAATTTTGTAGTTAATATTCTCTTTTTCAAAAAAAATTGTAGTGAAACCGAAAGCCACCAATCACATCAAATTCAAAAAATTTAATGATTATAAATGCGATCTGAGAAATTGAGACGATCACTGGTGGAAATTATTTGACTACCTCACAAGTTTGGACTATGTTAAAGGTTCTCTCTCTAGTTCGCGTAATCCCTTCTTGGGCATGGGACGGGAGAAATACTTCACCCGATTCGAGACAATGATTGCAGGTGCATCTACAATTGAAAGTGGATTCCGAACGGACATTTTTCTGCAACCGCCAAACAACTATGGGTCGCTGCCGTTGGGGTTCGTAAAGACACGTTCTCAGTTGCTCCACCGACGACTTTGTTAAAGATATTCAGGATGGACAAGTTTATATTTATTTTGAAGAGCAGTAGATATAACGTATAGATTTTCTCTCTCTTTCTATCTTTCTGTCTTCTCTCTCTTTTTCTCTTTGACTCTCCCTTTCTTTCTCTCTCCTTAGCTGCCAACCAATGTGTCTGTCGAATAAACAGGCTTAGGGAGGGCCTAATCTTAAACGCAGATTTGCGTAGCAACTGCACAATTTAGCAAAATTTTGAAATTTCTCAATTACCCTAAAAACATATTGTCACATAAATATGCAGTTATTGTGCAATTCTAAGATGACTTTGTACCTAAATTGCCTACCCGAAAATTATCTATGCCTGTTTGCACCTTAATCTGCAATCTAACGCATTCAAAATCATAAGTTAATTTGAATTTGCAATCAAAACGAGTTATGTAAGCCTACAAAATTAGCATTTTTTACAGCCAAGCCCTGCATGTATGGCATTTGGAAATTTCATAGAATTGAGGCTACGCACAAGTGAATTAATTGTTCTTTGAACAAGTTGTTGTACGGCCCAAGAACATAAATTCCTGGCGAATAAAACTTGTTTCATTTGAAAAAGTCAACATTATGACAATTCGCAATGCCATTACAACTTGTTCCGCGTAGGTAAGACAAATTGATTTATGACAGACAGCAAAACACTTGGTTTGTAATTTTACAATTGAGTATAGTTTTTGACTTCGAGGTGATATTATTAATCAAATCTTTATAATCCGATTTTATCTTCTTACCAAATGCAAAATATTGCACGTTCTGTTTATTTTACGAATAAATACAGCACCTCACTTGTGAGAGCATTCGAAGGACTAGGTTTACATTTCAACTGGTGTCATAACTCATAATCCACTTGGCTAAATACTAATGAATTGAATTGTTCTCCACATATTTGCATCCAGTCATTCGCATTCATGGTAATTTGTAATCCCAGCCGATACACCACACTCCCAGTCACCTTTGAAGTTAATTAAGAAATTTCGCAAGAAGTCTAATCCTGACATCTTAATCTCAGATTTGCCGTGAATAAGCGTGAAACCTCCGATTGGCAGCAGCCGTTAAGAAACCAGATTCAGGCCAGAGGAGTTACTACATATGCGCGTCGCCAAGAAAGCATTGCAACAATTCGAGAATAAAATGTTCAAATTGTATTCGTGTATGGATTTGATTACGTCATCAAATCAAAAGTGTCAAAAGTCGTGCAAAAGTGAACGGCCTACAAAGAAAATGATCGAGGACCCGACGCGACAGTGAGACCGTCCAGAGTCCATGTTGTCGGACACGTGGGTGATCCCATATGATAAGCACTGTGGCCTATGTAGGCGAACCAGATTGATAGGTTCTTTTGCCACGACCGTTGATTTCCCAATCTACAACTATCTCACCGCATGTATTCTTCTCGTTGCATTCAGCTTCGTGACGACACAATTGCATACATTTTCCCTAGTGAATAATTTATTCAGTCTCGGATTTTATGATTTAATAAATGCCAAGTTTTCATTCATGATACGTCTTCCCATATGTCAGCGATGGTAACTAAGTAGTATGAGATTCTCTGTAGGTGCTAATTTCAGAGATCTCTTGTTAGGCAACTGGTTACCTTTCCGTTAACATTTAACGGTCTTCAGCCGCTCATGTACATATTAGAGGGCTTAACTGAAAATTAGCTAAGCGAGTTTACTTATTGCCTCCTCAAAATATGTCATTTTCACTAAACGGTTTAATAAATTAAAGCAACTCTCTGGATTTGGCTGAATCTCAAGTTAATGAATGCAGTACTGCAGAGGGAAGAAAGTGTCATAGCTGTCTACTTTTGACCACACACGATATACTTTACCTTTAAACCTTTCGGTGTAGTAGACGCCCTATGCCCCACACGGGGTTAAAGGACGCAGAGAGAAACCTTTAAACTTCGTACTCTTTTATTATTTCCTATTCCTATATATATCCTATATATTCATTAAAAAGTATATATAATTGTACCTTTACGGGTCATATACGTTAGGTTATAAGTGTGGCGCCCATCGGTCGGTATCAATCCGCCTCACAAAGCCTTAAAAGTGGACCGTTCTTATAGGTCATATAACGACGTTTGATATTTGCTCTAATGATAATTATTAATGATTTGCGGCATTATCTTTTACGTCATGTGTCTGAAACGTTCTTTAAAGTCACCATTATTTGGACAATGGATATGCAGCGAATGCGCAGATATAACTGACTCGACTAATGAAGAATCTAATTACAGCACTTACCGTCGAACAGTTTTTTATCGCTGCTAAGATAAATACTATTGGCGCTTGCTGGGGTCTTCATTTGTTTTTTGAAGATTTTAATAGCGTTAATAATAAATTTGATAAGCTTCTTCATTCTACTGAGGTTTGCGGCCGTACAGCCTCTCGCATGAGCGGTTTGTCCTCTTTTTGCACACCATTGACAATCTTAGTATGACATTAATCGCTTATGATTCATCACCTCCATTTTTGCGGATCGTTGACGGTATACCACGTGTCACTACCTACTTATTGCAATGCTGCAATTTTTGCATCTCTGCTATCGAGGGTGGTAAGCAGGTGGTAATCATAGAATTCTTGTTCTTAAGCTCTCTCTCTCTCCTTGGATTTCGTCTGCTTTTGTTAATTGGTTATGATCGTATCTGTCTGATCGTACGCAGTGAGTCCCTGAACCAATTTTTAATACTTTTGGGGTGCCACAAGGCAGCCATTTCTGACCATTACTTCTCATTATTAACATCATGTATATTTTACTCTGTCTTATTCTCACGATGCGGACGATGCAAAGTTTTTTTTGTATTGTATTCAAAGTTTCAGATCGTTTTCTTTTAAATACTGACTTGGTCGCCTTTCATCAATCACCTCCCTCTAAACATCTAGCGCTTCATGATACTCGAGATAATTTTCTCTGCCGATGCCGATCTCGACACGAGACCCGCACCGGCTGTGAGACAAATATCATTTGTATGATTTATGGGACATATAAGTATACACTGCTTTCCTCATTAGCTTCCTCCTACATTATTTCCGTTTTATCCTCAATAGCAAATAAGACCCTTTGTTACCTTGTTCAGTATAAGGGGAATAAGAAGAAAATATATACACAAGTAGAAGAAAGTGTTTACACAGATATATCACTTGTCCTATGTAGCTCCCCGTTTTCCACCGAAATTCCCTTTTTTTTATCTCGCCGAGAGCGATACCGGACCGAGATTGGCCTTTATCTCGCCGAGATTGCGACGAGAGCAAGATCGTCTTCATCTACCTTAACTCACTTGAAAGAATCAGGGATCTGGGCGTCTGGCTGTATTCCCGTTTTTCTTTCGAGAATCACATTTATGCCATAATTAATAAACCCAGCGCAACCTTGGGTTTCGTCAAGTGCTGGTTAAAATAGTTTGATGACCCCCTATATTACCAAGCTTCAATACTGTATTTTTGTCAGGCCTATATTGAAATGTGCTTCTCGTTTGTGGTCGCCATTCTATCGCATTGAGGCGGTTTAGCGGAGGTTTGTTCGAGTCGTCCCAAGTGACCTTCCCTTATTTTAGCACCATACGCTGATCAGCTTGGATTGCTGTGTCTAGGTACTCTTGAAAGAAGATCCTACAACTCCTGTGTTTTATTTGCCTTCAATTGACTCTCCGGAATTATTAGCTTCTTTTAACATATCCATTCCGGCTCGCTCTTTGTGGAATCACGATTTCTTGCCTCATCACGTCACTAATTATGGTAAATTTAAACCGATACTATCGATGGCACGATTTTTTAATTTCATCTTTGACGATTCATTTTCACCTTTCCTCCTCTTACAAATCAGTTTCGTAAAGGTTGCATTGTATA
The DNA here is from genome assembly GCA_964036015.1 of Leptarthrus brevirostris. NCBI lineage: Eukaryota > Metazoa > Arthropoda > Insecta > Diptera > Asilidae > Leptarthrus > Leptarthrus brevirostris. The sequence goes on from OZ038371.1 coordinate 24,758,611, forward strand.
CTTTTGTACCTTGTCCATTTTGGTAAACTGCCTAATTTTAATTATTTCCGTTATATTTTTTGTTTTATATTATTTGAATCTGTGCTTTATGCAATTGACGATGTTAACTTGATTTTATAGTCATTGACGAAATTTGGAATAAATAAATTACATTAAGTAGGTTAACGGAGAGCTACGGTCCTGACCTGCTGCTCGCATGGTATCGATAGCCACCTCCCACCAACGCAGTTGAGAATGCATGTTTGGCTTTGGCCTTTTCATATACCCGTCGTAAACTGCTCTGGTAAACCGTGGTAAACTGCATGCTCATCGAAGAGGTAGGCGAACGTTTTCACCACAACGTCGTCGAGAGCCTTTCTTCTGTGGGCTCTGCCGTTTGTAATCACGCTGTAATTTTAAAACCTGCATTTATGTATCTAGGTCCCATTCTGATATAACTAAAGACGGAGTTATTCGTCATCATTTCACCATCTCGTCTAACATGATTGCCTAAAGCAAAATTAATTTATCGCCCCTAGCAAGTTTGAATCTTTTAAGGTGCTTATTCCGGATGATATGTATATTCTAGTGTGCTCTTTTTTGTTACCTCCAGGCCAAAAATTCCTTAGTTCGTGACTTGATTTCAAGAAATCAGTCTGGCCCTGTAAGTGCTTCAAAAAGCATGTTAACGAGGTCTAACTTTATTATGCAAAATCAAATGAAGTCTGTTCTAAGACAACTAGCCTTAACACTACTCTCTTCAGTTTACTCTATTGGCTCTGATTATAAAATATGTTTTATCTAATTGAGATTTAGTGGAGCCAATCGTGTTATTTCATATAGTTTGATGAACGTAGCAAGTTCTGGTGATCTGGAGTTAATTTGTGTTGATCTGAGGCTACCAAATAAAAGTGTCTACGTCGTTACATACATATCCTCATGCTCTGCTCCTGTTGTCCACGATTTTTTTGATTTGGGGACTTAAATATACATGGTGTTGCTTGCAATAAGTCTGGTGGTGGAGATGGTTTGCGTCCGTCCTTTTTGCCTGCTTCGTAGAATGTCCTTCATCGAAAGTATTGCTGCCTACTAATATTTTCCAGCCATCCATGTGACATTATGGACAAACGATACTTGTCTCCTACATTTGGCTATCAGTCTTCTCTTCATGTGTTAATTTTAAAAAAGCTGACCTTTCTAAACTGATACATTGCTTTTAGACTTGTGACTGGAGTGGTGTCTATGGCGACCGCAATGTTGGTAAAGCTATTTCATCTTTTAAGGATAGCTATGTTTTGCTAGATCTGTTCCAGTTTCGCTCGACTTAGGTCGGCGTCCTTTCGGCTCTATTTCGATTTTTCAATTTACATTGCCATCTAGAATATTAATGAGACAAGCAGTTTTTGAAGAATAGATTCTTAAACAGCTGTACTAAAACAATAATTTGAACCTGTTCGGCCCCAAGATGAAAGCAGTAGCAAACCCTATGCTAGTTTATTGGAAAGGGTACGAGGGTTGCTACTTAAGTTTTGGGATAGACAAGTAAAAATAAATATTTATAACCGAAAATGGCTTTATTGTTTTTCAAAATATTCTCCATGAAGATCAATACACTTTTGCATGCATTTGAACCAATTTTCGAAGCACTTCTTCCATTCCAATTTAGGTACCTTCAAAACATGTGATTCGAATTTTATTTTTGGTCTGCGGGAATTAGAAGAAATTATTGGGTGCCAAATCGATTGTACGCGGATGTTAGGATCAATTCGATGTTTTGAATTCACTTGTTTGAGCCGAGCTTGCATTGTCATGGTGGAGAATAATTCGTCTTCTGCGATCGGTTTACCTTATTTTTCCGAACACTTCTGGCAAACAATTCAAACAACTATTCGGAATTGACCATTCTACGTTGCTGCAATGCACGGTAGCGACATGTCCAATTATCCCGAAGAAACAGGCAACCATTTACTTCGAAGTGAGTAAACAACTTTTGTTGGGTTTGGCTCGTCTTGAAAGAAACATACTAGAGGTGGGGAAAACGGATCTTCTGAGCGAATCGGCTCTTCGAATCTGCTTCTTTTAAAAGATCCGGCTCCAAGAGTCGGTTCGAAAGAGTCACTGAAAATTTTCAGCTTGAGACATTTTGTCTCTCTAGAGGGAAGACCGCAGTGTTGCGTTCGCTTCAGTTGTAGTTCTTGCAGAACTTTTAGTTCCACGTTCTTCTGCTTCGTGAATTCCTCTTTCTTTCATTTTTTTCTTATGAGCGCTCATTCTCATTAGTCAACAAGAAGGACCAAATCAAATTGATGCAAATGTTGCGAAATGACTCTTCAGGATCCGTCACGGGACAAAACTGATATCCGGTTCACGTGACTCACTTTTTAGAGCCGGATCCTTGAGCCGGTTCAGATCTGAGTTACCCATATCTAACACATACGGTCGATTGTTGCTTAGTTTCGGGTTCATATGCATAGATCCATGATTCGTTGCTTCTTATAGACGACTTTTGAAGCACCGCGATTGAATTTTTTCAACAATTTTTTCTGTGCACCATTCGACACGAGCCTTTTTTTGGGCGATTGTAAAATTATGCGGTATCACAGCCTACTCTAGATACAATCCCGGAAGCTGACACTAACAGCTGAGCATTGGTGGTGTAAACAAACCGAAACTTGCCACAGTAGCCATAAGGAAAAGTTTCGGGAATTGTACTTTCTCGTACTATTTCTCGCAATATATTTAAAGTCGGAAATTTTATTTTACTTTAGGTTATCCTACAAATGTTCTGAACATGTGAACACGATAAAAAGTGTCTCTCTTATACAATTTTCCTGTATTTTAAATGGAAAACTCTCTTGTGCTCGTTTTGCTGAAGTATTGAGCTTCAAAAGTGTCAATGACATCAGCGTTTCTCTTTGGTTTTAGTTACGAGAGTGTACAGTTTTATTCGTGGGTGCAAGGATTGGTTAATCTGCTTGGTGGTAAAATGGCCGAACTGTCATGTTTTCCGGTCTTGTATCTAGAGTAGGCTGTGGCGGTATCCAACGCGAACAAATCTTTTTGACGCGACGCACAGCATTGATATTTTCTGGCAGAGCAACCGGTTTAGGACGACCTTCACGAAATTCGTCCTATAATGAAGTGCGACCACGATGGAATTCGGAAAACCAGCGAAACACGGTGGCTCGTGATGGTGCTTTATTACCAAAAGTCGAAGCGAGTTGATCGGCACATTGTTGTTGGTTTAATCCACGTCAAAAGTCATAGAAAATCATCGCATGACAATGTTCACGATTTAATTCCATTTTTTGAACAAGTTGAATGTTTCAAGTACCTGTAAACAACACAAATAGCACCATGCTCAAAGAGTTTCCGAATTTTCCTTATGTGTTTGAAAGGTGTGAATGTGTTAGTTTTCACCATGGAAGTAGTAAATTTGTATCTCATTCGAAGTGGTCCTCGAAAACATTGCTACCATTGGATGGTATATTATCAGTTCAACCGATGGATTTTAACCACAGTTCTCTGAAGTCTTTATCTTTTGGAAACCTAAAGTACCAAAATGTAGAAAAATATTTTAATATTTTTAAAGTTTTATTCGAGCCCCCAGGCAAAAACTTCCGTCAGCTGCCGCTGAAACCACCAAGGCGACTCAAAACTCTGATGAATCTCAAACGTAAACAAACGAGCACCATCAAGATAAATGTTTATATTTTTCGGTATTTTAGCTTTTATTTATACATCTTTTGCACATATTTCAAAGAAAATGCTGTATAATTGCTTATTATATTGTTTAACTTTCCTGAAAAATGATTTTCCACACACAATGCGTCAACGAAAAATGTTCAAATTAAGCACGTCAGATTCTTAGTAAACTAAACCAAAACAGTCTTTTAAATCTTAAGTCTTTATTTGTAAAATTACACCACTTTTAATAACTGAACAGTGAAAATTATTCAGTAAACACTCTACAAAAACAGTTTGAATGCGCACTCTTCAGAAAGTCCACGTCAAATTGACATTTCGGAAGGCGTATTTTTTACCCCCTTCCCACATCTTTCCCACGAAAAAAAAATCGGAAAACACTTACACGGTTTATGTATTGAACTTCCTTTCGTTTTATGTTCTAAGGTCAAAACGTTCTGAGCACGATTACCATTAAAAATGTCAAACTTTACGTTCACAATGTCAGATTTGACATGTTAACACTGGTGTTGCCATATCTCAAAACTTAACATAAGTAGCAACCTATGTATTTTGTTACATTTTATTTAACACCAACTAAGTGTTGCTTGGTCACAGCAAAAAACTTTACACAAGTAAGGGTTCACGCTCCTTCAAATATTGCAATTTAATAACCTTCCTGTAACTCTGAAATCGTAAGATTCCCTCCCCCTCCATTGCCATACAAATTTTACTTTATTTCGGTTAGTACTATTCTTCAAAACCGACAAAAAGTCAAACAAGCGGAAAGACCCTGTATAAAGTACATTGTAACTGGCGATAGATGCAAACGCATAAGTCTCCAAAGCGTCAGAAATCTAAGATAGATTATCTTAGCAACATTCATGTTGAGCCTGGTAGAGTTATGTGCTAAAACGTTACACAACTTCGGTCAATGTGTACAATCTTCTTTAGCCTTACAACTCAATCTACTTGTTGACTTTAGTTATTTTTGTTTCGCTAGCAAAATCTTTTCACATCATCAATATGCCTTTACCATACGGCAATCTCCTTTAAAATTTTACCGACTTTCTTCTAAATTCATGACATTTTCGCATCGTTAAATTATTGAAAATCGTGAAAATCTAAGCAAAATTAGCGTAACTTGAGGCATTTTATCTGACCCTCTTCGGTGAAAAAATCACGATTGCCTTGAAGCGGCATTTTCCTCCGGTGTGTACCAAAATTATTATGCTCCAATAACAGCGCGCCCTCTCCGATTGATTTGTTGCATCAAAGCAAAGTAAAACGGGGGCCAAGTAGGTGGCGATACGCTAATTAATTTAATCGGAAATAATATGAATTTGCTTCACGCGTCTTGCGGGCGTTTTGCGTTCCGGTCCCAATTAGACTTTTTGTACATTGCCCCGCAGCGATCCATGGCCATTAAACGCCCAACGAAATGAGCCAGGCAGCAGTCGGAAGAGGAAATTATTCCGTCCATGCATAAATTGTGGTGCAATAGCGCATGCGTCAATGCAATAGGCTAAAGTCAATCATTCAAGCCGAGGTTCTATATGGCCCATTAATGATCGATTCTACACATCTGTCCGGACTCAAAGGAGACAGGGTTCTTAGACGGCTAGACGAGGTTTAGGAGAAGAATGCATTGAACCTAAAAATGGAAAGCGACGCTGATTTGTACGCATAGACCTGGTTATGTTGAGGTGTGCTGAGCAGATATTATGGAATTGATTCCATTGGGCAGGAAGTTTAATGAGCCGCGCAGTCTTTTGTTCTGATGGTCTTAATGACTTTGTCTAGAAAAATGGTCTTTCTTCGGTGTCATTAACAAAGCCTACAGTGGAACTTTTCTATTCTCTTGAATGTCTTCGTTTTAAGCGGCAGAAACACCATCATGTCCTAAAAGCGGTGACACAGATTTTTTCCTTATGGGCATTACGATGAAATGAAACTTGCTTTAAATGTAAACGATTTAGATTTGCGATTGATTGCAGATTATTAAAGTTATTTATGAAGCATAAATTCTTTCATTTATTGTAAAAATTGTTGCCAAAAATCTTAAGAAATAAGGTATTTGCCGCCATACTCTAAATGATATTGAATACGACCATTCCTATTAATGAGTAGGAGTTTAATTTTTAGAGTTTTACAGGTCTAGGTCTAAATGTAGACAATATGCTATCGAACCACGATATTGGTATCATAATCGGACGCACACGGGCGTTCTAACTACTATAGGTGTTAACAGTTGCAATTTTGGATCAGGTAAATTTGAAATTTACTTAAAATGCAAATTAATGAATATTGTATGCACCGCAATTGCCGTGCTGTAATGGATCGTCTAAAATAGGCTTTAATCTAAAGGCCATAACGTTAGGTTAGGCTGACAAATCCTTTTACGAACAGCATATGTGGTATACTTGGCTAGATCTCTTCACCTGGCTCAGTTCTGAGCCAACGTCTTCAATTGTTGCGGCGATTCGTTGATCTGGGTACCTTCCTTCCCTAAGGATCTTTTTAATGTTGTGCGTCTGTCTTAGCAACTAGAGCACGAGACCTATGAAGTTGTTCCGATGATCTATTTTTGTTAAAACTTGGCCAGATCGCTCTAGAGTTGACACAGGTTAAGGAAGCACTCCATCTAAGGTTAGATTTTGCTAAGAAGTGCTGGAAGAGTTCTCTCTTAAGAGAATTCAGCGGTATGTAAAAGGCTTCCGCTCCAGAGCAGTAGAGGGCAAAGCTATTCTTGGTAAGTTCATCAGCACTCTCAATCGCTGGTATGTTTCTATGACCCAAAATTCAGAGAAGGGTGATATTATACCTATCTCCCAGATAGTTAAGTTTTTCTCTACACTTCCTCACTAGCTTCGAGGAGGTGGTAACTCAGTCAAGCGTCATAATGCAGGTAAAGATGCCAATGTTCATCATTAATAATTCACAGCAGTCACAGCAGAGACCATGCCTTCAGGATCGCAATCACCTCCGCCTGGAATACACTTGCGTTGTCCGGCAGTCTCCGACTCCGATATATGTAGTGTTTCAGGGAAAACACCTGCACCGAAACCTCAGTTCAGTCGTTAGTTAATAGGATGGTGTCGTAGCAGTAAATCAATTCAGTGTTCTTCCATTGCTTTCTGGTTGGAATTCTTACACTAAAAGTTCTGGTACAATTGAGGTTAGGTATTGTGTAGTCAGACATCCTGGCAGATAATCCTCTTGGCGCTTGACTGAAGAGAGGATTTGGCATCCAGTTTCTTTCAGTTTGTCGAAGTCAGGAAGTTGGAGGTACAGCAGAACATTAAGGTTATTGGTCCGGGTAATGCCACAGAAGCGTTTCTTTGCACCTTATTTAATTTGACATTGTTATAACCATTCCCAATACCTGTCGACTAAATTAGGAAGCCATAGGTGAGGATAGGACGTACCACTGCTGTGTACAACCACGGGGTCATTTTGGGCCGCAATCCCCTCCTTTTACCAAAATTGCGATTGCAGACATATAGAGATAGATTCGCCTTTCTAACTGTTTCTTCTATGTTTTGTTTCCAGTTCAACTTCGAGTCTAAAGTACCCTTAAGTACTTATTCTGGATAACAAGAGTAGTGGGGTCTTTGGTTTTAGTGGTAAAGTATCAGCTCGATCTTTTCCGAGTTTACAGACAGTTCACACCCTTTGCACGATCTGCTAACTTTGCGCATTCTTCACGATGTCGTTTACCACGGTAAGGAATTTCCCCTATGCCAGGATTGCCAAATCGTCGCCATAGGCGGCAGCCTTAATTTTTCCTGGTCGAGTTTCAACACTATTTTGTTTATTACGATCCGCCAAAATAGAGGAGAAAAAACGGCTAGTACCCAGTTCGGACTGTACTACCCTTGATCTTAGCATCGTCAAAATCCAACGGCCGAGGCTTTGTTCCATACCTAGCTCTCCACGAGTCTCAAGTCTAAATTCAGAGCGAACGTATGATGAGTATGAGTATAACGAAAATACAAACAAAAGTGCCTCGAAAGGTTTTGAAAAAATTCCGAAACTAATCCTAGAGGTAAAAACCGAAAAAAAGTCGAAGTAGAACATGCTTGTCTGAGTGTTCCCAGAGGGTAAATGCAACCCCGAGCGAAGTCCCTACTTCGTGAATTTCTGCTCGCAAATAGAGCCCTCCTCATAGAGCCGTTCGCCACTTTTCTAGTCCTCTGGGAACACTTATTCACAAATGTTCTTAACGAACGTACAACAATTTTGAACCGATTAGAGTCCCGCGGGACCCCTCTGCACAGTCATTGACGAAGAGAAGCTCCGTGGACAAGCTGCTGCAAGTCTGCGGTCTATTATTTCCAGTGAAAGACCGTTCCCAACAGCCGATAAGTGATGCCTGGTGCAGTTGAATGTGTTGGCCTCCGTTGTCATGAACTTTAGACGTAATCGTCTCCTCCATGTGTAAACGAAGTGATTCTTAAGTGCACGTGAGTGTACTCGTAGGTCAGTGGGATGTTGCCCAGGCTTGGTTCGTATACAATACAGATGAATTGTTGACACAGCAAATCTTAGGACAACACTAATTAAAAAATCACCTGATTACATGTCCTTTTGGCCCCAACAAAAATGACGTTTTTGTTATGTTGAATGTCGTGGAGATAAGCCGGCACATCTCGTGAACAAGATTATTAATGCCGCACAAGGTCGGGCATGTGAAGTATCCGTGAAACAGAGTTCCATCATCACTAAAAACCGTGCAGACACTTTCAATTCGTCGATCAGTATGTGACAGTTGGTTTCGATGCAACCGAACACCCTTTTTATTTCCTCAACTTGCATTCTACCAATTTTGACACCCTCAGATGATTTTCGTAGTTTTGAGGGGGAAATTTGGGTTTTCTCGGGCATTGGATGAATCTATCTGCCCTGCCAAATAGAGAACTACCCTTAACCTGCTTAAGACTACAAACTAAGTCCCTCTGACTTTTCAGCTCAACTCGCGTACTCCGTCCGAGCAGTAAACTACCTACCCTCCTTACGACCAAATGAGTTACAAAAGGAAAGTCGGCAAATAATTTTTTTTCATTATTAACTGACTTTGTAAAAAAAGAGAAGGTTGTCAATTCGTTCCGTGTTTTTTTTATGTATGAAATACCATCGTAACAAGTAGACTGATTTGGATGATTTTGTTATAATAAAAATTGACTACCTAGTGCAGTAGGGGTAGAGACGGGAGCGGTGTTGTAAAAAGTATGATTCGCTATTGGTACCAAGCAGAACTTAGGACTTAGGATGAGTCCTAAAAAATAATCCGACTTCACAAAAAGCGATAACAAGTATAGTGCATCTTTCAGTGTAGGCTCTTATTTTGCTGTTATTTTGTTTTATTAATTTACCATCGACTTCAAATTTCATAATTGGCATAAAATTAAATGTTATTTTATGCTTTAAAGCTCTTTTTATGAAATCGGTTCAACGTTTTTTAAACTATTATTTTTACTTTTTTCCAAATATTTTGTAGGCGTGTAGTGATTTCATTTTATCCGCTCTATCTCCTCGATAAAAATCAGTTTCAGCTTCTATAATTCTTAAGGGTAAACACGAAGTAATTATTTTTGGATTTGAAATAGGCTTTCGTTTACACAAGGGAATCGACAACAAAATGTAATCTAATTGAATTTTTTATTCCAAACCTTTGGTTTCTTTGACGAAATGTTTGAAAGTATAATGATTTGTTCCGCCCTCAATTTTACGTCTTTTGAATTTCTAATGGTGAATTCATCTCACGAGCTACGAAGATACATAGACCCGTGCTTAATATGCTTACACACCTCGCATAGCTGCTTTATATCCACGACAAATTGTAGCCACACTTGGCAGAGAGGGCGAACTCTTTGATTTCCATTTCAGAACAGACTTCACAGAACTGTTTCCAGTGGACTTCCCGCAGTCTACTCTTAACGGCGCTGGTGATCACATCTTGAGATTTGATGATTACATTTCGTAAGACGTGTATTGTATTGCAGATTCATTACGTTCAATTTATTCCGGTGTCTGATAGTTTCCTTCGATTTGTGGACTTTTCGAAGAGAATCATTTGCTATCAAAATCGTTTGATCGCGTGAAAATTTGGATTCTGTTGGAGATTCAGGGGTTTTGCAATTAGCGCAGGTGATCGTCAGATGATTATGTGCTAATGAAACGTGTTGACAAGAAGTGTGTTTTTATCCTGCTTATGTGTACCTATTACTAGTGCTAAGTGATGTAATTACTTGAAGAATTTATGCTAGAGGGTGTGATAAAGTGCTAATTGATATTCAGCCAATTTGGCTGGCAACTATTGCATACAAGCTGTGTTGGAGTTCTGATTTAATCAGTCAGAAAATAGGTACAAATGCCACTGTGATTGGAATTCTAAGTAAAAATTACATTTGCTGATATTTTCACGATTATGGAATTTTGCTGTTCAAAACCATTTGTGGATGTTATTGTGGTTATATTTATTTTATTTACTCTTTATGATTGGAGTTAATAAATACTTTATGACTCAATTAATACTTTAGAGACATAAGTCAGTTTTCTGTTAAGATTACTGATAAAATCGGTAAATCCGACATTTGTACCCTGAAAGGTTGATGACCAAAACTAATCTATGCAGATCTTGTTCAGATTTCTACAGATTATGATCGGATTTTATTAATATTGATATGTATTTTATTTTTCTTATCTCTTCTCATAGTGCTATATTAGACTTTTCAAAGTAACTTATACTGAGCTAATACAAAAAAGTTCTTACGCTGTTATATGTTATATGCTGCTTATCATAAATCCCTGAAGGAAAATAGGAGGACATTCTTCCTTTCTTTGTGTAGCCTTTTCTGTTTTCCAAGGAAGGTTCCAATAGCAATAGATTGTTCATTTTAAGGCAATATATTTCATTTCTCGTTATATTTATTATCCGTGACGTGATTTGTTTAACCACAATAAATAAAAAAGTTGAACCGAATTGACAAAAGCGCTAAAAAGCATAAAATAATTTTTAATTTTTTATCTGCGAGTATTACGACGTTTTGAAGTCGGTGAAAAACTGTTATCATTTATCAAGCGGAAAACGTATTTTGTACAACAGAATCAAAGTCGGTCTATGCCTTATGAAGCTAGGCGCCGCCCAATCTCCCATTCAGAATAAGAATAAGAATAAATAGATATTCGATGCATTCAGAATCATCCAACTCTGTCCACGCGTTACGAAGTTAGACTACCCCTTCCTCTTCCCACTCCATTCTAGGAACATATTTTTTCATTATTAGCAAAAGGGGATCATACTTTATACAACAAAAAAAGAATCATCCAAATTGGTCCACGCATTACGACGTTAGGTTTAACTCCCACCCCACCAACAATTTGTTTGACATGGTACTAATCGGGGAACAGACTCTACCCAACAACGTTAAACTCATCCAAATCGGTCCACGCGATACGAATGAGGATGTAGTTTCCGTTCTCATTAGGGTGCTTGTTTAGCGTGACTCCCCTTGCCTCTTACTCGCAGCAACAGGTTGATGAAGTTTCCGTTCTCATTGGGGTGCTTGTTTAATGTGAGTCCCTTTGCCTCTTACTCGCAACATCAGGTCGTTGTAGCTTCCGTTCTCATTGGGGTGCATTGTTAACGTGAGTCCCCTTGCCACTCTACGGAATCAGCAGTCGTACTTATTTTCACCAATTGAATATAAAAAAAATATTGGACCATATAATGTGTAAAAAACAAATATTCGTATAAAGATGTTACTGATAGTGTACGGAATAAGAAAAAAGTCGCTAACGTACTAACCTTTAATCCTGGCGCTCTTTTTTATGAGGTCTGCTTCTTTCATCAAAACGCCATCTCACCGGCTTCCTCTTACTTCTTCAGATTCCAGCAGTAATCTGCCGTCATGTTCTCGTCCCAAAATCCTTGGTAACGTTTTTCCATCTCTTTTATGCCTTGTTGGAATCTTTCACCTTGGTCTTCGCTGCATTGTGCAAGATTTTCTGGAACATTTTCTGAAAGGGAATCCAAAAAGTGAAGCTTCAGACTCATTAAACATCCAACTGCTTCGTAGTACACAATTAAGTCGCTTACAATCTTTTGATAATTCGGATATTTGTTATTGCCAAGAAATATCTTGCAAACATTGATGAAGCTTTGGTACGCCATGCTTTTTGGGAATTCTGGATCTTTGTGGCCCATCAATTACCCCTTCTTAAATTTTTGCTTCTGATAGCCGAAGTTCCCAATCACAAACAGATATTAAAAGGCCTTACTGTCTTTCCTCTTGAGGGTCTTCACAAGCTGTCTAATTAAGCCTAACTTAATGTGTATAGGAGGCAGTAATATGTTAGCTGGATCAAACAAATTTTTTTGTAAAATATTGTTTTGCCCCACAACAAAATAGAAACAAGGGTATTTCGTAAAACCACTTTGTTGCCCCAATACGATGGTTACCATTTTTAAATCCATTGGTGTGTCTCGAAATTTATTTTACGAAGCAAATATTTAAGTAACTTTCATCTAATGTTGTCGAGAAGTTGGAACAGAAGCTAGTTTATTCCCGTTGTTCAATAAAATAGCTTCAAGGCTTCTCTTTGAAGAATCGCTGAATAACCTCCATTCTTTAGAATCATGTTGCACTCCAAATTCGCCAAATTCCTTTCTTCTTGAGCCTTGAGGCCAAAAACTCCGATGCTTCTTTAGACAATCCCAAATCTTTCACTAAATCGTTAAGTTCACTATGATTGACCACATCATTTTCGGATTCTGAAATGTTTCGTTTTCATCAACTTTCATTGCATTCGTGTTCGTTATAAAACGCAACCACGATATTCTCAACATCATGAGCCATGTGAATATCAGGGTTTTTATTCATTAATATTGGTATCGTGTAATGCTATGGCGTTCGCCATATTGGGTTCAAAATGACGTCACGTAGCTGATCGTATTCTACTCATTCAATCCTTTCATTTGATACCCATGTCAAAGAGGTTGTTAAGAAAATGATAATCCGCCATTTTGAAGCGTCCGCCATATTTGAGTTAGAACGACGTCATTCTTCTACTCGTCGAACCCTTTCATTTGAAACCGTTGCGATCTGTTATCTTGGGGCGTCCGCTATATTGGAAAAACAGATTTATATAAAAACCTATGCCGTGACCCGTAAAATCGGCGCCGGGATTCGGATTCAGCGCACCAAAATGCCTAAGAATGACATGGTCTGTTCAAATAACCATCACTTTTTTTTGCAAACCTGTGTCTCTCTCTGGTTCCTGGGGCATAGGACATCTATTACACCGACTCTCCATCTGGTCCGGTTCTGCGTCAACACATTCAACTATGGCCACGATTTAAATCTGAGTACCTTCCTGCCATGTATTGCGCGGTCGTCCAATTCGGCGTCTTTCTTGGATTCCGTGGGGATACCAATCTAGAGCCTGCTGCGCGATGTTGTTTGGTTCTTTTCTTAGTGTGTGGCCTATCCATTGCCACTTTCGCCTGCAAATACTGGAGTATATCCCGTCTTGCTCTGTAAGCATGTGTAATTCTTCGTTGGTAATGAGCTCCGGCCACTGGATGTAGAGGATGCGTCGGAGACACCAGTTGACAATAGCTTGTACCTTAGATGTTATTTGACAGGTCACTTTCCATGTTTAACAACAAAACAGATTTTACGTTCGACTCGAAGATCCGGAGTTTTGTGCGTCTGGAATGTTGTTATTGTACCACATATCAGAAAAACTATTAAATGCAACTCGAACCTTATTGGTGCGAGCCTGTACATCAGCTTCAGCTCTGCCGTCTGCTGTAACTATGTTTCCAAGATAGCAAAATTTATCCACTTGCTCTATTAGCTGGTCTTCCAGATAAATTTCATGTAGTCTCCTGGAGTCAAACCTGATTAGTTTGGTTTTAGCAGCATTGATCTTAAGTCCTGCTCTGTGACCTTCTCTGCTCAGGGCTTCGGAGATTTGGGCTACATGACATCGTCGGCATAGTCTAGGTGTACAGGGTGGTTAAAAAGTTTCCATTTAATCCATCGCGATGGGTCATCTAGGGCGCTGCACAGTATGTAATTAATGACGATTTGAAGAAGCAAATGTGACAGTATGCATCCTTGTCGCACTCCATTCAGCATTTGAAAGAGCTCCGACAGTTTTGCCTTGGTAGGATGTGACATTGTGATGGTGATAATTTTTTCTGGGATGCTTCTTATACATATATATATATTCACAATCAACGCTGTCAAATGCCGTCTCAAAATCTACGAACATTAGATGTAAAGGGGACCTGATTGCTCGATGATAACTCGGAGGGTGTTGATGTGATCGCTGCAGAAGAAACCCTCACGAAAGCCTGTCTATTCATCGCTAAGAGTGCGCCCGATTGTATTCTTGATTTGCATTAAGATGATTTTAGCCATCAAATCTGTTACCAAAAAAAAATCTGACGTGATGGTGAAAAAGCAACATTATTTTTGAAATCAGTACACTTTGTTATCTAAAAAAAAAATTTTATTATTAGAAAGGGAAATTATAAGTTTAAATTCGCAGTGTGTTATTGGTCCAATAAAAAAATATCTGCTGCACGTACAGGTTCACGGTGGTAGGCCTTATCCAAATTTTTTATTTGAAAAACTTGTTCTTATTAAAGCGATTCGCTTTCGTTGTCCATGTTATTTTCAATATTTCGGATGAAATTTCTTACAATTAAGTTTGGTAAAATTCAACGCATTCAACATGCTTTCAATTTAAAGGATTTATTTAGTATTAGTTCAAAAGCTTGAGACTAAGGACTTTCTTCGTCCTAAAAAGTTTGTTAAATGGATTCAATACCAGTAGGTTTAGAAGTTAATGCGGATTTGATCATCTAATCATCTTATAAATAACTCTTTTCAATTTTACCTTGAGTTCAATGCTGCTTTTGCTCTTCAATTAACTAGAAGTCACTTAATCGCACAAATCGCGTGCCTCAACGGAAACTTTATTGAGTTCTCACCACCCACATTTCTTGGTCATGTAATTACATCTAATTCAATTGCCAACTGGCACCCGTTACTAAAGTTATTTCTTTGTGTTTTTGTTTTAATCCAACTGATAGACAAACGCCTTCTTAGACCGTTTCGTACGGCCGACCCAATAACAACAAATTCAATGCACCCAACACGGCGAAAATGTGGCGCTTAAGAAAAGCTCATTAATTCAACTCAAGGCCAAAGCGTTACAATCCGCCTTCAAATGCCACTTCTTTGAAGTTTATTGGAATTCTCTGAACGCAAACGGTGTATCCCACGCAGGTATGATAATATGTTGGAAGGTATAGTTGTGGATGCTGTGCCTACCCGACCTAGTCGTATCAATTTCAGTGCAGTGCGTCATCATTGCAATAATCGTTTCAAGTAACTATTTCCGTATGAAGTTAGCAGGATACTGATACGCCTTCAAGCACAGTTCTGTGAACAGAATAAGATCGTGTAACTGGTTCATAAAAAATTCGTAACCGTTTAGAATCTTTTGTTGCAGTCTGCAATCTTTGCCTCCACACTTGGCCATATGCTTGCTTTGTGTAAATATTTCATTTTCTATTTGCTTTTAGGGTTAACCTAAAGTTAAGTAGATTTAATCAATATAAAACAAATCTTCCATTTAAAATAAGTGCAGGAAGAAAATTAACGAACGACCACACAACACAAAATTTGACAGATTTCACAGAATGACTTATTCCTCGAAAGGATTTAAAAATTAAAAAAAGAACAGGAACAATTCACAAAACTTCCAAATTATTTACATAAATATTTACGTGCAATTTCGGGTTTGTTTATTGAAGTAATCAGACGCCCGCATACAAATTAAGTTGTGTCGCAAAAAATGGTCTTCGAAAATTTGGCTTACAATGTCATTGCACGATTCAATCAAATACGAGTGTGACACGAGAAGCATATTTTCATCCTAAAATTAAATTGAAACACTTGCAAGTTATGCTAACTCACGATGACAATCTTTTGTCACTGATATTGGCCTTGATACATGGCAATGGCCTTAGTGTTCATGTCACTTTTAATATCCGATTAAAAGTAAATACAATTGCTTTTAAGATTGCGAGAAATGATTATAAATTTCTTGATTTTTGCTCGTTGATAGATGGATTGATGTTGAGTATTTAAACCTATTTACGCATCGAAACATAAAGTAATTAGGAGGTACAGCAGCACGAGAATATTTATGATATTAATATTCTTTTGTACACGATTGATCACAGACAAATGCATTTCTTGGTAAAAGTTATATAATTCAAAAGAATTCAAAGATAAAAATATAATTATATAAGGGCAGCTCTTGAATATCACGTAATGACGATACTTTAGATCCATACATAAATGGAGATGTCTAAAGTTAGCAGAACAAAATGGGCAGAACCAAAATTTTAATACAAAAAAATAAAAGGCTCATTACAGGCTAATTAAGTTCCCAACTGTCAATTTAAGTGCTCTTTTATATTTTTTTAAAAGCCATGTTCTTCTAACTTTTTCAAACTTAACTAGTTAACAGCTCTCTGTTGTTGCCGTAAACGAATCAGTAGATCGATTTTGCAGCAATGTTCCCTTCCAATTCATCCGAAATTTTTTCCAGATTGTATTGGGCTTTGAGACAATTTTATCCGATGGCAACACAATGTCATTTTTGTAATTTAACAGGGAATTCACCAATATACATACTTGGCCTTATTCGGGGAATCCTTACTTGAGGAGGCATTTTAAGAAAAACATTCGCACACACATGAAACAGCGACGCACGACAGTCCCAGATACTGGCAGTTAGGTATCATTGGTATTGCGGCCTGAAGGTAACCCGTACGGAATGTTGGTAAGGCCTTAGAATAAAGAACTGGTAGTAGTATCAACAATACAGGCATTATATATCTCAGATTTTGGGGGGGCCAAATTCGATAAAGAATAATTTGATTTTAACTTCTCTGAATATAATATTTAAGCTGCATATTAATTTTGAAGTAATATTATAAGGTCAAGCGAAACATCAATTTTTCTGTTAAGCCTTTCCTTCCCACGAATAGATAACGATTGCGTAAAATATTTTGAACCGTGTTTTATTTCTTAATTTGTTGCTAGTATTTAATAAATAAAAAAGAAAATTCTAAAAAGTTAATAATACTGGAGTTTTGGAGTGGTAGCCATATGGCTACCATGGGAAGAACAGGTAAAAATTTTTAAGGATCGTGAGTGAAAAATTTTTATAATTCCTTCTTTCAATGGTTGTTTTTAAGTAAACTATATTTAGAAATGAGAAAGTATATGAAATTTACTTACCTTTAACCGGTTTATTGGTTCCTAAAATGGGTAGTTTGCCATATCGAAACTATCGTTCCCACAGGTACCCGAACCCTAAGATCTTTATTTTGGCGCCATAAAACATTTCGGTCCTTAGTTTTCACGGAATCAGATGAATTTTATAGCCCTAATAAAAAGAAATTTTAAAGGATAGTACAAAATTAACCATATGGTGTATATTAACACTTTTTATTTTGTATGATATTTAAGGAAACAATCTTTCTTCTCGGTAATGCATAAACCTACTTTAAATTTTACACATTGAATTCGAGAAAACGATATCCTGTTGTTACAATTTTTGCACCGTAACCTTTTCGCGAAATATATAACAAAATGTCCTACATTGTCGTATCGAATGTTTTCAATATGTGTTATCCTAGGTGCTGAGGTTGTCAAAGAGGATGGACTTAAAACAATTTCTCGACATTGGCGTTTATTTGCTACCGTCTCTGATGTACTAGGTGTTGAAGATCGGCCTCTTTTCTGAGGCACAACTCGTCTTGTCCATATCAAACTGTGTGCTACCTCAGCTCTGAATTCTATCAGTGGTTTTATCTTTTTTTCCTGCCTTTTTATTGCAGATTTTCTATATAAAAGCCATGCATTGACCACACATACATTCACCAGTACATAAAATATTCGAAAGAATGTTTTTTTCGTCCCAATATTGATGCGGTATAGTACTACAAGCATATCGCTTAAATCTACACCACCCATGTATTTATTGTACTCGCCAATAACATCTGGCCTGGTGACGTCGACATATTATCTTTTGCGGACCATCCCTGAATTGTCTGTAAGGGCTCAGAACCAATATAAGATGATATGAGATGCACTGGTCTGTTATCATACCATTTAACTGCACATATATTTTTTTAGTTTCTACTCTGTAATCAAAAGCTCCACGTCCCTTACATTTTAAATTTTTATCCGAATCAAACTCACAACCAAGAAGCCTATTAGGTCTTACAGAGCCAACATATAAAATTCCTTTTTCTTTTAAAGCGCTAACTAATTTATAAGATGAAAACCAGTTGTCTGCAAATATTTTGAAGTTGTTATTTTCAGGTAGATGCTTGCATAACTGAACCACAATATCACCACTAATACCTAGCTCTGGTACTGGCAAGGTCGTTGTCATCTTTCCGGTATATATTTCAAAGTCATTCATGTAACCACTGGCACCACATCGAGCAAACACCTTTATCCCCCACTTATGAGGTTTATTCTTTATGTACTGGATCATTGAGCTCCGTGCCTTAGATGGTATAAGCACTTCATCAATAAAATTGTGTTCCTCTGGCGGCAATTTCAAAAAATTTTCCTTGATACGGTTTATAAACAGCCGAACTTTGAAAAGTCGGTCATGATCTGGGTGTGTTCTTGGCTTTACGTCTGAATTGTCGTTCAAATGGAGAAATGATTTCAATTTTTCAAACCTATTCCTTGACATTATATCCGCAATAGGTGGAAATCTGGTGTATGCCGCCCAATACATCCTATAGCTGGGAAGTTTTATAATCCCAGCCAATAGATTCATCCCAATAAATGATCGAATTTCTGCCGGATCGGTTTTAACATTGTGGTGTGCCTTTTGGATAGAGTACAAATTTTTCTGCTCACATATATTATTGACAACCATATCGTCGAAAAATATTTCAAAATATTGAAGTGCTGTCAAATTTTCGTATTCGTTTTGGTTGTCGGAGTCTCACGCTGATTCGGGTTCTTGAAATTCGGACTTTCGCCACCGTACCTCTCTCCTGCTTTTTTTTTTGTAGATGGAATGGTTTGTACTTCCCCGTCTTCATTTTCTTGATGACAAATATTTTCCATTACTGCTTGCTCTACTATACAGAAATTTTCTTCACATGAAAATATGAATATATACGGTTATTTTACCTATTTGAGAACTCTTATCGGCTTGTTAAGATTCCCCTAAGGACCGTCTTTCTCTTTCTCTTAGAATGATCTCATATTCATCCTCATTTTCACTCTCTCCATCCTCTAACTCGTCTCCAAATAAGACGAATTGAATCTCATCTGAAGTTAAATTCGTCGCCATACTTATTCCTACACAAATTATAGCACAAAAGATAAAAAAAATTAAAATAATTCTATATATATAAAAATATATAAATTTTTATAAAAATTTACTTGCTTCCCAAGGTATGGTATGGTATGCTATGGCTACCAATCAAATTTTCAATAAAAAAACTTAACAACTCATTAATTTTCAGGAAGAACTTTTAAAACTAAAATTTTATTTATATTTTAAACATTTAATCACCTTTGCACTAAAAAAATTTGTTTCCAATAATTTGTTTTTTCACTATAAAATATCCTTTTTTCACTATTCAATTTTTGCTCGCGCACAGTTTACATATCAAGCTCTTAAACCAGACTGACACGTTATACGCACAAACCTTTATTACACAGTGGTAGGCAACTGTCTAAGGGATCACGTGAAAACAAAGACCAAGTGAAAATGAGGATATTCTAATAATTTTACCTGTTTTAATCCTTGGTAGCCATATGGATACCATGGGAAGGAAAGGGTTAATTGATTAAAGCTTAGTTAAGATTTTCTATGGATGCTCCTTAAAATTTTCTTAGCGCAACCACTACAACGAACCACCACGGTATATTAAATCAGTTTTCATGTTAACCTCACAAACCTTCATACGAAACTTTCACTTTTTTCTGCAAATTAAGGTTTAGTGGAACCTTTAATGTATATAATTCGGCCGCTTTGTTTAAGTTTCGAGAAATGAAATAAATTCTTAATTTGAAATAACTTACAATGTATTTCATTCAACGAAAATAATTTATTATTAAATAAAATATCTCAATTTAATTCAGAAAAAAAAATAAAATAATACAATTTCACTTCAAAATAGTTCGGCCACAGGCTGCAGTGCGTCAAAATAGTTCGGCCACGCAAATCTGCCATTGCGTCACATCCCCGTTTTTCTTTATAACTGACTTACAGCGCCTAAACATTAAATTCACAAGTGTTAATCATTCATCACGACTTTTTGCATTCCAAATCCTCTGCAATTTTTCCCGAAATTCACGAATAGTTCTGTGTTTGTGCTCATTTGCAACGCTAAGTTTTACTGGGTTTAGTCCGAATTTGACTTTCAATGCAAAAATATGCCTCGTGGTAAAGCATTAAGTTATGATATAAGGCAATTAATAATTGATTCATGTAAAATTGGCAAGTCCTGCCGTAAAATTGCAATTGATTTTAATATTCCACGATCTACAATTCAGGATATTATAAATCTGTTTAAAAGGACCGGTAATATCATCGCACTAAAAAAAACCGGAAGTCCTTCATCAGTTAGTGAAAAAAATTTACGTTCTTTAAAAAGAGTCATTATGAACAATCGTCGTGTGTCAGCCGCTCACCTATCAGTAAAGTGGAATGAAACAACAAACAAGAAATGTTCCGTCAGCACAACTGAGAGAGTTGTGAAAAAACTAAAATATAAATTTTATAAGGTACTCGTATGTTTTCATATTGTGCGATGACATTTAAGCTTTGTTCATTTTATTAGGCAAAGGAGAAGCCCCTTCTAACACCTGTTCAAAAGAAACGGCGATTAGAATGGGCCAAGGAGCACCTCAATTGGACCGATCGGCAATGGAGCTCAGTTATTTGGAGCGACGAGTCGAGTTTTGAAATGTGTTTCGGAGACAGTCGAAAAATGTTATTCGAAAAAGATCTAAGGCCTTCCATAGGGATTGTTGTTTGAAGAGAACTGAAGTTCCCAGCCAAGGTAGAGGAGTTGTAAATCTTCATTTCGTTGATGGTCTAATTAATGCGCCTATGAACAAAGAAATACTAGCAAATCAATTCCAAAACTTCAAACATCAGAAGGACAGTATTTGTTCCAGCAAGATGGCGCACCCTGTCATACGGCAAAATTGACCAAAAAATGGCTTAGGTACAGGAAACAATATCCCCGTGACGCAGTGGCCATCTAGTA
Organism: Leptarthrus brevirostris; assembly: GCA_964036015.1. Lineage (NCBI taxonomy): Eukaryota > Metazoa > Arthropoda > Insecta > Diptera > Asilidae > Leptarthrus > Leptarthrus brevirostris. The sequence continues at coordinate 24,779,624 of OZ038371.1, forward strand.
GCCGTGATCTTTCTCCAATAGAGTCTCTTTGGGGCAAAATGAAAAGGGAATTGAGAAAGAATCCAGCAAGAAATATCACTGAGCTGAAGGAAAAGTTGCAGAGAATTTGGAGCACAATTAGCCCCGACGAATGTGAAATACTTGACGCTTTGAGGCTGTTATCAAGAAGAACTAGGATGTTACACAATGGTAAATGTGCGTGGCCGAACTATTTTGACGCACTGCAGCCTGTGGCCGAACTATTTTGAAGTGAAATTGTATTTAAAAATTTTTTTTTCCTGAATTTAAATGGAGATATTTTCTTTTACTTTTTTTGGCATGTATTTAAGAAACTCTTGTGTATATAAAATAAAATAATTTCGTTGAATGAAATTCTAGATTTAATTTTTTGTATTAACATTTTGGTTCTGTCCATTTTGTTCTGCTAACTTTAGACATCTCATAAATGGATATGTGGTTCCAAATATTCATTTAGGACAAAATACACAAAAAAATGCAAAAATTTGTTTGCCAGATCTGGGGGCATGGTAGTGTCCCCGCCAAAACTGGTCCCTACCTACCTTTTCTGGAAGCGTTTCGTCGTATTTTCGAACCCTCATAGCTTCGGCCTGGATAATTCCAATAATACCAGAGAGCCAAAATTCTTAAAATAAGATCTAGTGACCAGACTAATGAAACACACTAAGTTTCATTTGTCCAGCTTTTATACTTTAGATGTTAGTAATACCTGAAATATGTCGATTTCGATACTCGTGATCATCAAAACCTCTAGGGTACTTCCTGAAGTCTTATAAAGCTGAAATTTGATATGCACACTAGGATTAGCATACAAACAACGAAAAAATTAAGAAATCTGTAACTCCTCGATAAGGGGGTCTGGTTCTAGCCAAATGAAGCTAATACATGGCACTGTTAGTTCGAAATCGACCAGAATGGATTATCATCATTTTCCCCCTGGTCCTTCATATATAAAGTTCCATTTTTGATTATATCAGCAGCAATATGCCCCCAAATTGAAATTAGGATGTTATCAGTTGGCCTTTATATGATTAGGTTACGTTAGGTTAGGTTAGCTCGCGGCCATCGGTTATCTCCTCACATTGACCTTGATATGGTCCGTTGTGATACCAATACGAAAGAACCTCATGTGGATCGATTTAGCACTGCCACGCAGTGATTAGTTGAACCAGCCGTTAGCTATTTAGAAACCGGGTTAGGTCCTTCAGCTACACGCCGTCGAACTCCTCTAGGCCATTAAGGAAATGCTTGCCGAAGGCCTGAAACCTTCTCCTGCTAGTCCAGGGCATTCGCAAAGTAAATGCTGAATGCTTAAACTTCTTCCTCGTCTAGGTAACTCCGACAGAAGTCGTTGGCAGTGATCCTTCAGTAAGAACGCCGCTCTCCTTTCATTTCACTCTGACCACATCCTCCTTGATATGTCAGGGTATCAGCCCGATTCAACTTGGCCCGGCGAGCTAAACAGCTTGTCTGATCCGTTGTGTTACCACAGGATTCTCACGTGAATCGACTGCTGTGCAGTGAATTATTGAACCAACCGCAGCTATAAAGAGATCTAGTAAAGCTCTTAAGCTCTATGATGGCGAATTCTTCTAGTCCATGAACTAATTTTCTGAAAAGGGCCTGAGATCGTCTCCTGTCATGTTGAAGTGTGAATTCAAGGCAAAATTGCAAAAGAAAACCCACAATATAGGGATCAGGCTTGAAGATTCGTTATGAGAGTATCCTGCAAAATCTTAATTATACATTCTTCCCAATTTTAGACAATGTTTCTGTTGAACTTGAAACTTCTTTGCAGATTTTTGGCTTCTCTCACTTTAAGAGCTTGCTTTTACAGCCGGTGTATTTTTTGGGGTATAATTTTCAGAGTTTTTGAAAAATTCCAGATCTTCCTGTCAGATTGATCAATTTTGGTTTCTACCCGAAAACTGTGTTCCCGATCCTTTTTTGAATATAACTGATCCTTATTAGTCACAGCACATTAATACGCATCAACAAAAAACAGAAACTTAAGAAAGGAGAGTACAGTTATAATTATGATACATGAACAAAATGAGTTTATAGACAGAATATTAAGAACAAATAGAATAACTATTTGTTTTTAAACAAGCTAAGTTGCATTTTAAGCTTGTTGGCATTTTTACTAACAGCCAGACTGCCATAAAACCATTGGACTCAGTAACGACCTCCTCGAGGCTAATGAGAGACTGTAGAGAAAACTCACGCCTCTAAGGGTAGATTCAATACCTGTTTTTTCCTCTGGTTCACTGTCAAGATCATGGCAATCTGAAAAAAAGCGATATAGGTTAGTGATCCTTTTGTTTCGAAAGGTTGGTGTATCTGCTAAATTGGAATGCCATAGATAGTAGTTTGCAATAAAATCGACAGTTTGTGAAATTGATTGCAAAGAAATTTTAGTTATTTTATACATTATTTAGAAAACAAAATTATTATGGAAATGGCTACAATGGTGGAGGTATAAAATTGGATTTCAGCCATGTGATTAAAAGTTGTAAAGTAGAAAAGTACAGGAACTCTATTAGGATATTTTAAAACTAAATTACCAGATCTCTGATCCTGAACCCGATAAATATGTGGGTTAGGTTGTTTTTGTAAGTTCATGTTAAGATGAAAAAAGTACAGCTTATATCTAAGGGTCTAAGCCATAGGAACATTCCGGGGAACGAGAGAGCAGATGAATTTGCAAATTGCTCTGCTCTCCACTGAAGCTGTTCACATACCCCTGAATTCCTTTAAAAGGGAACTTCACTCCTTCTTAGCGAAGACTAACCACAGGTGGAGTGTTTTCTCGACTTATGCTATATCTCTGCTCCACCGATTTTCGTGCACAAACTTTTTGTGTAAATACTTACTTATGTGGTGGGAGAAAATGTGTCCACAAACCAAAAAAATCGAGGGAACATGTTTCATGTAAACTCGTAAAAATGCAGACGGAACACACGGAATCTATTTAAACCGCAATTTTAATTATAAATTGTTAATCTAATCATTTTAACCACCAAATTATCCTTAATTAATAACTTTATTCAATTAATTCATTATAAAACAGTCACTCAACCTAACCTCACTTTCTAAACAAAAACACCGAACAGCTGTTTGTACTTTTGCAAGAAAAGATGGCCGATCATGCCATTGGGTAAGTTCATGCATCAGGGGAACATGTGCGTCGATTTTTTCTCCGCCATTTTGCCTGGCACGAAACGCCATGGAACGCAACATGTGCAAGTTCGGGAACATGCGGGATCCCGCATTCTTATCAGGGAACAAACCTTATCTCTAAGAGTGACCTGGCCTTTGAACATAAGCAAAACAATGGAGCTGTTTAACAAATCTCATGTTGTCGTGGCGAACATAGTCGTAGCCTGCACAGACTCCCCACAATACCCACTGTCGAAGCTGAAGCAATGTTAACGAAAAGGAAAACATACTTCACTTTATATGCAAGTTCGCAGTTTTGGCGGGTGCCAGGACGAAAATCCTGAAAGCAATCTCTGGAGTAAAGATTAGAGATTTAGTCCAATTCCTCAACTCCTCGGATTGGTTTTAGCAAAACTCCCCCACCCCGTTGGCATGTATCAATACCTCCTTGCCTGTAATAGGGCGTTACCACTCAACCGGGTCTTATAGGTCGTGAAATCAAAACGTCTCGCTGGACAGCACTCGCCACTTGAACCCAGAGAAAAAACCTATGATGCGTTAGCATGGCTATGGCCAGAAAGGAATTAGGGTAAGGACCGAGGCTCGAACCTACAGCCGTGGCGTGGTGATCGTGGTACTCATCCATTGATTTAAGTCTGTTAACATTTAAAATTATAAAATTAAGGAATTTTGTTGCTTTTTTCTGCAGCCCAAAAAAATAAATGACACGAATGAACTTCCAATTTTGCTTCAAATGAATTACTTAAAAAAAAAACATGTTCGCGTGAAGTTCAATTGGTTTCGTTTTTAAAAGTCGATTACACTAAACGCCGCTCGTCACGAGTTATGTCGCTTTCGACAGAAATTTGTAACTATGTTTGTAATGTATTTTTATTACTTTATTTTTTCAACATTCAGTCCTAATATAATTCAATAGCAAAAGTGAAATTTTTATATTATCTATCAAGTTTAACCACCTGTGCATCTATATCATATGATATTACATTTAAAGCTTTACACACATGAATTTATTACAATCGAACGGATATGCGTAGCTTTACATAAAATATCGCTAAAAAAATTCACTCCATAATTAATTAAGAGGAAACTGAACCTGTTTAAATCTTGGGTTTTACTTTCAAAACATTTTTAAATGTTTCATATTGATTAAAACAATAACAGAGAACAGGGCGCCATCGAATTTTCAATTCCACTGAAAGCTAATAAAAATTTTAGTATCTTAATTTATAGGTTTTTTATGGATATTTTATCTTATCAACGAAATTTAAACATATTTGGCAAAGAAGTTGCTTTAGTAAATAATATGTAAATATATACGAGGCCTTTATGTAGCAAACCTTTCAACCAAGGTAAAGTTTTAAAATTCCACGGTAGTTTTTTTTATTCGTTCCCGGAACAAATTATCATTAACTTAATAAGAATTCTCGGCTTTCTTTTATGGTGACATCAGAAAAAATCAATTCACTGCTTTCCTCTCACCCGTCAATAAATATTTTGTTACCAAATATTAAATTTGGAACTTCCTTTTGCAACATGGTAACAACAACATTGGGCATTACAGAAGAAGATTGAAGATTTCCTCCTTTTTCGGACAAAGCACTACAAGAACAAATAAAGATTCAATAAAGCCGACTTAATTTGGAACGAGATTTGTCTTGGCAAATCACGACTATAGAAGGTCTCGATGAATATTTTCTTGTTTTTATTGCGATCAAAACAAACTAACAGAGCATGTAAATTTTCTCGTTCAATATGCCTTAATGTTTTCACAACATCCTCAGTGGTCAACATAATTAGTGGAATTGGAATTGTTTACAACATTTGTCTCCCAACTTTGTTTTGTATATTCCTATTTATAGGTTTAGAGGCGATAACCGCATTGCATATTTTTATAAAATTCGGCTTATGACTGTTTTAATTTTGATACTTTGTTAGGCATTGTTATGCATGCATCGCTCTGCAACACGAAAAAAGTAATTTACTACATAGACAGACTTACTATACGGTCGTCAGATATATGAAAGGCCCACCGCACCACGTTTAAAATAATATTATTATCAAATTATATTAACTCATGTCCAAACTTCCTATAATTTTAAATTTTGCAGGATCGCTACTGCTTCCACGAAAAACTATTTCTCTTTTTAATTAGCTACGCGGCTAGAATGATCATGACAGTATCGAAGTACAATCCTCTTAGATAAATTGAAAATGTTTCTTCGTGGTTCACATGTGGAAACCTCCCGTCACATTACTTTGAGAATATGAGGGGAAGATTTGTGATTATCATATCCGGTGCACTTCTTTAGGAAGATGCGAAATACTTTCGAATTCAATAAACATTTTTCGAACTGACTAAAGCTGTTGTGATTTTAACAAGTTTTGTTTTATACCTTCCCATACTATACCGCAGGCATTAAATTCACCTTTATCAATCTTACTACGAATTTTGAAGAGTACAGTTCGATTTTTACTGTTATTTTTCACAAATGCCGTTTTAACGGTTTAGGAACTAGCTTTCATTTGGCCTTAGCTATGTCTAACGGTGATGAAAATGTCTCAGATGTCTGAGATTGAGAGGCAGGTGGCCTCAGCTGATAAATTTTTTTTAGATGCCTAGGAGGCAATGGTATGTTAAAAGTCATGTTATAAGCCTTAAATCTGGTTTGCTAAGCGTTCCCGTTTTTTGTTTTAATTAAAATAATAAATCTCTTCGCTTGTCTTAACCCCGGTGACCAGTGTGTCTACATGAATCTGTGCTTCCTTGACCTGATTTGCATTGCCAACTGGCTTGTTGAGTAACCACAAAACGGCACAAGTCCGAAGAATTGAGAGTCTGCGTCTCTTTTTGTCAGATGATCCGCCATCTCATTACCTCTAATACCCTCGTGTCCATTGCACAGATATCCGTGATAAGCGAAATCAGGGAATGAATGCTACCAACTTTGGACTAAGCGTTAATACAGGCAAAACTGAACTTTTTACCACAAAAACCAAGATACCAGTCTTTAATCTTCCTAAACTAAGCGAACAGACATTCTCGCTATCCTTCAAGCCTGCATTGCTTTCTGTGTTTGTAAGAGAACAGCCAAAGATGACATTATGGATATAAACTGCTGTGGTACGTCCGATTCTCACCTACGGGTTACTGGTGTGGTGGCCCGCAGTAAGTCAAGATTATAGCATAAAGAATCTGAGTAGGATTCAGAGATCTGCGGAAATAGGCATCACTGGTACCGAGAAATTCTGTTCAACGGTTGCTTTAAACGTTCTTTTGTACCTGCTACCCCTAGAACTTCACATTAAAAATAGTGTGTCGGGTGAAGCAGTCAGACTAAGAAAATGAGGATGCTGTGTGGCCAAACCTTATGGTCACAATAGCATCCTGGATCTGCTGCCAAGAGAACCGGCCATAGTAAATCGCCCCACTGACTAAATCACCCCACTGACTAAATCACCTCAAAGCTGAAGTTCGGCAAAAACTTCATGGTACAGATTCCCACCATAGCGGAGTGAAAGCACGGCGGAGTAATGGAGGACTTCGACACAAAGATATTCACCGACGGCTCTTAGACGAACTGCGGTGTCGGTGCGGGTATTTTCCCGGAGACATTCTGCATATTAGAGTCTTACCGGTTTTCAGATCATGCGACAGTCGTCCAGGCCAACCTAAAGGCTTGTCAAATCGCGAAACACACACTAACCAAGGGTCGCCATCTTCTCCGACATGCAGGCCGCTATCAATGCTCTCGCCTGCATGCAGGGCATAGAGGGTAATGAGCGGGGCGAGCACTACAAGGCTCCCTTGTGTTCATGTTTTAGTGAAAGTTTAGTTGAAAGTCGTACTATGTATCCATGATTTATATAGTGGAGCAATCTACCCACGTGTCCGGGGCGATGTGGCCGTCCTTCAACAAGAGTAATCATTCACAGATCCCGCGGAAACATTGCTAGGGCGGTCTCGAAAATAGCGGGACACTGGTCGGTGGGAACCTTCGCGACTAGACCGCTTTTTCCCTTTAACACACACTGCCGCAGCAGCAAGGACGAGAGCGAGAAAGCAATCCTTGTTCACTTCTTTTGCAGATTGTCGGCTCTCGCTTCAGCCAGGCATAGTGCGCTAGACAGCTTCTTTTCTAATGACCTTAAGGAATCTCAAGGCTAAGAGTTGGGGAAATCATCCATTTCCTAAATCTTACCGGCTGGGTCTAATGTCACCGAACCTATTGTGCACAGACATACACTTACTATCTGGTCTCGAGATGTGGTAACAAAACGGTACTAGACCCTGCGCTAGGAGCGTGGGTCGCCACTTCAATCAACCAACCAACCTGTTGATCTGGGCCAACTAATTGGTCTTAGACAATTCTAGATGTTAATTCGCCTTGAGTAGTCTCGCGCGCACACAGTTCGATGACGCTATATTTGTTTGAAAGATGGTTGTTGCAGATCCAAGCGCCTTATGTATGCAACTGGAATCTAGGTCGATAGACTATGACGTCCGTTCTGCCACTAATCTTGGAACAATCTGTAAATCAGAGATGCCTTTTCAAAGGTGTGGCTATTTGTTAAGGCCTGCGGGTCTTATCCTATAAATTTTACTGTCAACTTGAGCAAGTATTTCTTAATTTGTTGGCTTCTGGCGATCCGGGAACTAAACTTTGGAGCGATGAAGCTCATTTTCCCAATTGCCCTTAGTTTAGCTCCATCCAGTCGCTGAAGTTTAATCACAATCTCAGTTGAACCTGGTCTGTGTCCGGTCTTGCTGTCCTTTACTTTTTGAAAACTTCTCCAGCACTGCTCGGTCGAAACGTTTTCGCAGGAGATTTTTTCGGAAATAAACACACTCACTCTTCTACCACCACTTCCTAGTAGGAGAGGGTCATGGAAGACTTGCTTTTGGCTTCTGCTTACCTTCCATGTTACTTTGCAAGTCCTCCTTTTGGCCTTAGTGGGCATAGGGGCATATCGATTTCTCTTGATACTGAATGGTACTTCCCTGGTGGCAGCACTAGTTCTCTGGCCCTAAGCCAGAAGCAGCTTGAAATTTTTTGTTGCAAAACCACTGAGCTTTTTCTTCTTTGGGCTGTTAGAGCCTATTACTTCCTCAAGCCAATTCCATGAGTACGTCTTCTGTGATTTGTGGCTTTGTGTCAGCCACTAGTTTTAACATTTCATAAATCCACTAAGTTCCCACGAGGAGGGGAGAATAGTCAGTCCACTTTTAAAACAAAAATTGAGTTTTTGGTTGGTTGAATACATTCATTTTCAAGTATAGACGTTAGAAAAAAAGTCAATAATTGGATAACTGGCTGGTACCGTGGTAATCGATTCAACTGGTCAAATACGACCGGGTACTTTCTCTTATTGGACCCTTTCTCTGCTTACCTTTTTGTGCGTATAAAACTTTTACTCGAAACTAGGCGAAAAACCATATTTTTAAGGAATATAAAAGAGGAAGGGTTTCTAAAATAACCAAATACGAATAGGAAAAATGAGTGTGATAATTGGTCCGTATTGTAATTTTTCGCGGTAGTTAATTATACGGTGTTTACATCAAGTAATCAAACAACGTAAAAGGGAAAAACCGCAAAACATTGCTGTGAACATGTCAATCGTTAATTTAATTTGATTTTGATATTTTTAAACCGCAAAAACTGAAAGGGAAAATTCGTAAAAAGTTAATCGCTTTTTAATAGACTTCAGACCCATTGACCAGACTTGGAGTCATTACGAATTCCGGCAGGTTTTCTTTTCTTGGCTGATCGAGCGCCGCCGACACGAAGATTTAGCAAGTAACAAGTAGGTACTCAGTGAATGAAGATGATTGCTCTAAGTGTTTGAGCCAAACGAGTAAGACGTAAAATGCTAAATAGCTTGAAATTTTCGATATGGGTTAAGTGGTGTTTAATATTGCAAGGTGTTGGCTTTTGCTGCAGACCAGGTGAAGGGAATTTATAAGTTGTTGATATGATGAAATCGTTTTAAAAGATCGCCTTGGACATAAATGTATTGAGCGTGTTATTTGTCCATTAGGCGAGAAAAACTCGAGTATGATCGTTAAGACCTGACATTCAAAAAATTTGCCTTTTATCACCTGACTACAGACGATGACTAATGTCGGCTGATTAAAGACAAACGGGTGAATTGACAAGTCATTAATGAGACAAGTTATACAATCGATTTTGTAATTGCTTTAAAAGAAAACTATGAGTAAAATTAGGGGTTACTATACATTAATTGGATTTTGTAGTATACTCATGCTACCGGATTACATGCTCTTCTTAGCTGATTAGAAAAGCAACTTCCGACTACTTCAACAATATTTGCTGATCGCTAATGAGGGGTACTTCATGTCAAGTGCTCTGAGAAGCTGTACAAACAAATACAACTTTTTTGAAAGCAGGCAAGACTCTAATGAATGATTCTATTTTGTATTGAAAACGTGTACGAAATTGTCATAAAAGAATTGTTGATATTTTCCATTGATCATTTTACGTCATTTTCAAGATGCGTAATAGCGTTTTAATTCATTTGCTAATAGAGAATTTATAAGCATTCTTGCTTTTTCTTAAAATCTAGAGGCGTTATTTGCAAATCAGAAGTGTCTGTGTTTAACGATGTCGAAGGTGCGTTTCATAATATCATAATATCTTCGTACAGCCCAGCCGTTAAAAGCTGGTATTTGCACATGGTAAACAGCAGGAATAGCTATCCTTCCTTTGGGTAGACGACATCTTGTCCACCATAGCGCAGACCATTTCGTCATTCGAATGGGAACTTAGGGGTTTGCGATTCAATTGGTTTCAAACTGGGCTGACAACTAAAAATTCAATTAACCAATGAAAGACCGAGCTGTGCCTCTTTTCAGGAATAATTCTGTGCTAAACCTCCCAATTACCGGCTCAACTTGATTAGAATGGAAAAAAAGGGTAAAATACGTTGGTCATATTGGACAAGAAACTAAGCTGGAAACCATATCTTGAAAACAGGTCAAACAAGACTTATATAATCCTTGAGCATTGTCGTAGGTCTGCACAAAGTATGTGGGTACTAAGACAACCCATCCCATCTATGCATCCGAACCATCTTATCTATGTGCCTGTGGTGTGGCGATGAATACGTAAAGTAATTGAAAATTCTAGGAAAAGCCTAGAGGTTGTGCTTGCTTGCGACAGGTGTCGTACTCAGATCACCTGAAACATCGTCACTACGATGCAGAACTATCCTTAGTTCAGTCGTGCGCATTTTACAGGAGAACGATTTAAAGACTTCATCACTATGCAGAGCCATCCTAAGTCCACTTTTGGGGAAATCTTACTCGTTCTCCTGTAAAATGCGCACGACTGGACTTAGGATAGTTCTGCATCATAGTGACGACTTGTAATTTTTTTTTTCAAATTCAATTATTTCGCGCACACGACATATAAAAAAACTGCTTGAGATAAAGCCGCCCTGTTCACACCAAAACGTTCGTCATTTAACTAACTTGGGCTAGGTATCAAAATCACAGATTTCCCCAAAAGTGGGCGTAGGATAGTTCTGCATCGTAGTGACGACATGGGCACTTGAAATAATCCTTGGGTCTAAATTTGAATAGTGGTTGCATTTACCCGGAAATAAGGGTACCTGGATAAAATCATTTTCGATCTGATGCACCTAATATCAAAAAGGAAAATGATCATCTTCTGACGTAAATTGTCAATTACTAACTTCAAAACGACAATTCTGTCGATGACGTCGATGACCAAGAGTTAATTTAGTAGTCGCTAACTCTAATCAACTCACTTTTTAAACGCCAACGCAAATGGAGATGTGTTATAAGTATAGAGTATTTGTCTGACTGGGGCATCGTAGCTCTAGAGTGAATGAACTGATTTCAAGACGAAATACGAGACTGTAACAAAAATATTTTGTGAGAACCCACTTGTGAAGATGTTTCTGCTGTTAAAAAAACCCATCTTATGCAAAAGCAAACGTTATTGTGAATCCTCATTACCTCAGATGTACATGAAGGATTATTACCAATCTAATCAGATATCATGGTGGTCGTTAAGGCGCAGTCGAAATGAACGATAAGGGACTACAAAGAGACCCAAAACAATGTACCTCTGTATAATGAAATGCTAATTTCGAAATTCTTGGTTGGAAGTGAAAAGGAAGTCGAGACTGTTGAATCTTTCCCTGCCTTAGCTTCAAAAAGTCTCATTTTCTTGGTTCCTCTCTTCTTAATGATTTACAAGAGGTTGAAGTGAGGAGTCGGATTCTATTTTTAACTTCACAAAAGCAATAAACGCTGAGACACTGCTCGTAATGCTATTTTGGAGAGAGAACAATGGGCCTATCAGTAGCCTAAGTTCTTGGGTTTTTTTTTGCTCCAATCCTTCTTTCATTCATGTTGGTGAGATAGGAAAAAGAGAAAATATTGGATTAAGCGATAACTTAATGGAGATAACTTGAATTGCCGAAACTCCTAAAACGGAGGGGGGGGGGATGTTAAACTGATCCACGTTCTGGCTAAGAAACATTCCCGCAAATTCACGGTACGAACAAATTTAACTTCTTAAATATATACATAAACCTAGAGTATTATCTAAAGTTAGGGGGGGGGGGGGGGGGGGGGGGGGGGGTTGGGAGCCGATATTGCAGGGAATCAATCCTCATAGCGTTCACAGCATCGCCAGTAAGTCTAAAAGCATTGCAGATTGAACTAAGTTAGTCAGATGGAGTAAAGTACTTTTTACCTCTTTGTAAGAACCTCAATCATTTTATCTCCTTTTTTGCCCACATGATCTGTCCAGCTATGGTTGCTAGATATTTCAATTCCAAATCCAACGAGTTATCTACACTGAATCCATTGGCAGACACTAATAAAATTGGTGCCGATTTACATTTAAAAGATATAAAAGAGAATTTAGTCTTACAAGCATTTCTATAGCGTTACCATGGAATTCTTATACTCGAAACGGCGCATCTTCATTTGGTGAAGTCGTGTTTATACCTAAAGGCGGAGAGCAATCATCTACACAACGCAAAGCATATCGTCTTATCTGTCTCTTCTCCACTCCTTTTTTCCGCCACATACCAAACAGCATTACACCATTAAATCATTGTAAAATCTTTTAAGGCTTCGGTCATGCATGGTTATTGTGCTATTTTATATAATAACACCACTAAAAACCTATAGAACGAACTTGATATGGTACAGAATGAGTGTCAGTATTGGGGCGTTCGAGTTGTCGGCCTATGAATCCGGAAGTCCCAGGTTCAAATCCCATCGACGGCGACCATGGTTATTTTCTGCTGACAACAGATTACGATGAAAAGACCATGGGGTTGCAGAACTAATGTCAATGGTTCGGAATTAACTTCAAATTTTATGTCCACGTGCAATCGTTGTCGTTTTCCGCTTGTTCTTTTTTATATATATTTTCACACCGCACTGAAATTGCAAAACTTCTATACAAAAATTTGGAAAATGACGCGGAGACAGTTCGTTAATCGTATAGTTTTTAAATGTCAAAGAATGACAGCTGCAATTTTGACACATGAAAAATAGAGCGCAATTCAAAATAAAATCATTTGTTGAAACGTCATATATTTGCTTCAACGTTTTTGTAAACTTTTTAACGCTTGAAAACGTTTTAAGGTTGTCCTAACGCTAAAATCTATTTTTTTTAACTAAAAAAGAAGAGTTGGTAGCCATATTTTGTACAAGGTCTTGGACAAATATTTCTGTAACTTAAAATTTAAAATTAAAAAAAAAACAGCAAAATTCCATAAAAAAAATGAAAATATCTCATTGCAAAATTAATGTCAACAGCTTCAAATAATAAAATATAACTAACTTTACAACACTATCGTCAGACATGTCCAAAGTGAGTTTTGTGAAGTGTTAATCTTGTTTTATGATGTCAATGTACTTGCTACAAAAATCATTTGAGCAATCGCTCCGTACACCCATTAATTCAAATCCTCAAAATTCTGGATCACCTTTGAAGCCAGAAATTCATCGTGGATGTATAGGAAAAGCGCACGCATGTGGAACTATTAAAACCCGGACAGTCAACGTAAAGCAACAAGGTGACCACCATAATCATCATCAACGCCAATCCAGTCACAGCAGTTCCCATCATAGAAAAAATAGCGTAAGTTCTGAGACAATAAGCGACAGTGGTTCTGAGATTTCCTCATGGAATTCTAATGAGCTCAATCAGCGGAAGCACAGCAATAACGGCGGCTGCAATGATACGACACAAATGTTGGACGGGAACGTTCCCTCAGGATCCCCTTCTGTGAACCGGAAGCAAATTGATGCCATGATTTCCATAGACGAGTCTGATAAGGCACCTTTTCGGTCATCGCATAGGCGAAACCGTTTGCATAGTGATGGCGACAAAGACGATGAAAATGATAAAAAAAATTACCTTCAGCGCAATAGAAGTTTTCGTGTTTGTGGCAGTGGTAGCAAGCAAGTCAATTCTCCAGGTGCCACTAATGGAAGTGTCAAACCGCCATGGCAGAATGTTTATTCAAAAAATAAAGTCACAACTACAACCAGTCCTATTAAGAGTAATGGAATCGTCAGAAATAGTAGCTTCAATAGCCGATTTAGAAATTCCTTTAGGCGAAAGGATTCAATAGTGGAGTGGAATTGCCTTTGGGACAAATCATTTATGATTCGACATGATGGAAGCACCTTTAAGAATTATGATAAACTCATTAGTATTCAGGTAAATTGTTTAATTTCAAATACTTAGAATTACTAAATTTCTTTTACTTTCTTTTTTTTTGTGTCTTTGCGTTAAAAAAAGATATAGTTATTAGGTATTGAGTCATAGATAACAGAAAATCTGTAGCTTTTTTTGTCATTCTCTTAGTTGAAGAAAAAATAAATTTTTTTACGGAACCCTGAATTCGCGAGTCCGGCTCCCTCTTGAATGATTGTTTCTTTTATAAAAATCAATCTTTATACATTTTCCGATGTCTGTCTAAATTATTATTTTACTTAAACTTAACTTATAAAATCATACGAAAAATTATAACGAACATTAATATAACACGATTAATTATTTTTATATTCGACGATTTAACGCATAATATTTACTCCAAAATTTATATTTATGTTTATTCAAAATCAATTCATACCTTATATTTCCTCCTTTATTTTTAATAATAACCAGAATACACCGAGAAGAACACTTTCTACTAGAATTTGTCTGGAAAAACGTTGAGAAGATAAGAAAGGATGATATATTTTGGAAAGACACGTAGTGTTTAAAGGTTTTTGCGGTATGACAAGGTGAATTACCCTGTTAAAATGTTCCCACGTACAGATGCACATAATTTTTATTGTGTAGATTGTACACATAAAGGCACCTGCAAGCAAACATTTAAAATACTCTTCATACAAGTTATGCAATAATAAAAAGGATGTAATTCTCAAATATGATAGTGTGTTGTCTAGTAATATAAATCAAAATCCAATAAGCACGTAAACAGTTGTCGTTTATTTATAATTAAGACATATTTTGAATCACAGAAACTTTTGAAAATATCGAATTTTTCTTAAAATTTTCGTTTTTTTATTATTTATAATAGAATAAATACTAAATATGTTTTATCACTAGTTCCTTAAATCAATTATCAATCTAAAAATGTTAAGATCTATGCTAACAATGTTACAATTTTGTCCCGTCCGTAACGCTACTTGGAAATAAAATATCTTCCTATCAACTTAAAAGGATAAAAAAGTTGAAGAAGACAAGTCCATAAGAATTCTGCAATGCTAGAATCACATCAATATATATAGTATAATCGAATCACTATAATCTGTTCCACTATAGTTGGCAGCATGCATTTCAAATTGGCCCAGCGCAAAGATGCACTGATGTCCAATTGGATATTTTATTACAGTCGTTGCGCTGACCTATCACGACTTTTTTGAGAGGTAAAGAATGATTCGCGGCAATAGTCGAAACAATTCGTAAGTCTTTTTACCCGGACAAAGATCTTGAATCAATTTG
Organism: Leptarthrus brevirostris; assembly: GCA_964036015.1. Lineage (NCBI taxonomy): Eukaryota > Metazoa > Arthropoda > Insecta > Diptera > Asilidae > Leptarthrus > Leptarthrus brevirostris. The sequence goes on from OZ038371.1 coordinate 24,794,848, forward strand.
ATCAACGAAGGGTAGCTTATTCCGTTGATGCGCCTGATTTCCTGTTAAAGTTGGTTTTCCTTTAAATTACTACAAATAATTCAAATCACCACATATTTTTCATAAATTCAAGTAATAAAAAAAACACCCACGCCGTCTATGGGCTGTTGGCTAACTAGCAGCAATGAAAAACAAACAAGGCCCTCAGTATAAGTTCCCTCATTCCCATTAACCTAATGCCCTTCCGGCCGAAGCCATGCTAACGCATCATAGGGTTGTCCCCTAGGTTTTGACCATATTGTAAAAGAAAAGTAAAAAAAAAATACGGTGACATAAAGGGGGGCTCCACCGTCTTAGTCTTTCCTCCGCAGCCTTGGTATTTCAGGTTTCCTATCATCACAATCCCTTACGATTGAGTGTTCAGAGTTTTTTTTGCTGAAACTGAGCCTGAAGAAATTCATTATGTCTAAAGGAACGAGTAGGAACAGGGATGTTCAACTTAGACAACAGTTCAGGTGAGTCAACAAAACCCTGCAAAATATCGAAAATAAAGAAAGTCTTAGATCTGTGGCGCCTATCCTCTAGCGAGTCCAAAGGGAGTAGCCCAAGTTTTTCTTTATACGCGGGGAGAACCAAGGGATTATTCAATGGAAGGCCACGCAATGCAAATTTGGGGAAGCTGCGCTGCACAGCTTCAGTACGAGCACTATGAACCGCACCAAACGGGACAGGCATACTCTAAAATGGACCGGACGAAGGTACAAAAAAGAAGCTTGGTGATAATGGGATTATTAAATTCCGTAGACGATCTCTTTACAAAGCCCGAGGAAACGTTGGCCTTGTTAACAATGTAATTGATGTGATTTATGAAAGACAAATCCGGATCAAAAATAACACCAAGATCTCTTACTATATCCAGTCTGGTTAGGAAGCTGCCACTGACAGATAGTCATACATCAATGGAGCTTTCCTTCTTGAATACGAGACAAACGTACATTTATCTACGTTCAAAGACATATAAAAAAGATTAAGGATAAAAGATTGAAGATCAGAGTTCAACGTAAAACAATCGTTGAAGTCAGAGATAATTCGAAAAATTTTAGCATCGTCAGCATAACATACCATTTTCGAGTTCGCTAAAATGAAGCCCATGTCGTTAATAAAAATAATAAATCGATGCGGACCCAAATGGTTGCCCTGGGGCACCCCAGAAGTGACCGAAATTTCACGAGAAAGGGAACCGCGAAACAGAACACGCTGTGTTCGGTCAGAGAGATAAGAAGAAATTCATTGGACGAAAAGAGATGAAAAATCTTAGATAGTAAGCTTCAAAACAAGCAACTTGTGGTCAATGCGATCAAAGGCCTTACTAAAATCGGTATAAATACAATCAACCTGTTCACCAGCCTCTATGGCCGAAATGGAATAATTAGAGAACTCCACAAGATTAGTAGTCGTTGATCTGCCTTTAATAAAACCGTGCTGGAAGTATCCCAAGAACGGTTTAAAGTGAAAAGTAAGGACATCACAAAACATTGCTTCGAAAAGCTTAGCGATGGCACATAAATTAGCAATAGGCCTATAATTAGAGCTATCATCCTTCTTACCCTTTTTATGAAGAGGAAAAATGGTAGACGATTTTCACAGTTTAGGAAAAAATCCCGCAGGACAAGGACAAGTTATATAAATAAGCAAGCACAGGAGTAAGATAGTGGGCACAATTCTTTAGAACAGATACGGGAACACCATCGGGACCGGCAAAAAGCTATCGGACAACTTCATAACTAAAGCATCGTCAAAAAACAAATCCTTAAGAGTCTATACTAAAAATCTACAAATAATATAAAAGTTGAAGCTGCACAATAAAATAAAATGATTTGAGGAAATAAAATTCTGTAGTAGTTTTGCTTAGTGCGGCACACCAATAGCATAAAAGTTATCTTACACCAAATAAGAAGTAAAGTTGCGTTTGCACACATACTAAGAAACCTTAGACTGCACTTAATGAATCATTATTATTGAATTGTTACAGTTAATTAGCGTTTAGTAGTATCATTTATAAAGTTCTTTAGACTTGGTACAACTGCAGAACAATAATTTTATCGTTTTCATGCATGGAACGCTTCAATAGAATAAATATAGCTTGCCCTCTGTGCGGCAATTACATTAATTTGCTCGACTCAATACCTCAAACAGACGATAATTAAACGATCACTTCGCAACAAAAGTCTTCATTATTATTAGTGAGACGAATTAATTTGTGCACAATTTTCTAAATAAATGCAGTCGGCTTGTTCGAAGCTTAGAGATATTGAGATAGATAGCTGCCACCTGCAGATATCTAATTGCATATTTGCAATGTAAGCGGCAAGTAGCAATTATACGATACTCTGGACATAATGAATGGATCGCAGTAGTTTTTGCATAAATCAATCAAAAACCGTCGAGATGTAATGATTAATTGAGCAAATATATCCAAGATCGCTTCATTTAACCTATTCAGGTGTTCTAAGATAAGGCGCTTTAATGTCGACAGAAAAATATCGTATTCAAAAACAAACACCTTCGAGAATAATGGATTCTATGCACAAGGTTAAGCTTAATGTTTGCTCCAACCAAATAAATTATTTCTTTGAATTAATCATAAATTATGAATTCCGGGATGTACTCCAAGGTCTCAGCGGACATTCTTAATGAAGATGCATTTCCATTAGGTGTGGATCAGATAATTATGAAATGCACAAGCTTTTGCTAAGATAATCAATTACATAGATTAAGAAATATCTTGGAATGCTGTGAAATGTTATAAGTACCCGTTTTTCATGTAGAGTTGATTAAAGCGTAACTAAAGGTTATTAAATGAATAAGCAGAAATCAATATTTAGCTTCTAAGAGTGTTTTTTTCTAGAACCGCTTTAAAGTTATGTATCCGGTCTAAAAATATTTAACAACACGTTAAACCTGAATGGAGTTGGATACAGAGTTGGATCAATGGTTAAGTGACACGATCACCACGCCATGGTTCCAGGGTTCGAGCCTCGGTTTCTCCGCAAGTTGTCCCTTCGACTTCGGCCACATTGTAAAAATGCAACAAGAAATTCTAGTCATTAAATTGGGCGAAGTTGTTCTATTGCCACATTCCGTAGTACAGAACGAAGACGGAAACTAAAGAAGCCGAGAAACCGACAAATAATCATTTTTTTGAAATATTGACCAGATAATATTTACGTATGTACCTTCAAAGCTCCAATTCGCCTGACATGTAATATGTCGTATTTTACTCTTCTCTGTGGCCAGTTATTTAACTTGCCTCTTTGAAGCTAGGCTTGAAATTCTACTGCTCCATTTAGAGCTTCACGGAACCGAGAAAAGACCGAGATTTTTCATATCTCGGTCCGGGTCTCGTCAAATTGAAGACGATCTTGCTCTTTCCGCAATCTAGGCGAGATAAACGCCATCTCGGTCCGGTCTTGCTCTCGGCAAAATAAAAAAAGGGAATTTCGGTGCAAACAACAAAAAACGGTGTTAAATTAAATTTAGAAGGAAATAATGTAGGAAGAAGCGAATGAGGAAAGTAGTGTATACTTATAAATCATACAACTGACAACTTTCGGAGCGACATAAAAGCTAAAACAAAAAAACAAAAATATTGTGCACAATAAAATTAAAACTAATAAATTTCGTCCGCTCTCGTCACTTTAATCTCGCTCTCGTAATCGCATTGTTACCAATGATATTGGTCTCTCTGCCGACACGAGACCGGCATCGGCTACTAGAATTATCTCGAGTATCGTGAAGCCCTAGCTCCATTACTTGCGCATAGTGCTGTGAGTCCAGGGAGTCGAAACGGGACCGAAATATGTCATGTTTAGGTTGTTTTAACCGGTCTTGATTTTGGTCCCTATATTTTCAAAATTTTTCACTACCTTCATTACATAGCATATTCGGTAAATCTCTAGATGAAGGGAAGGGTCCGTCGGTTGGAGGAGGGTGCACGGTGGTAGGAAGGGGGTAAGGGGTGGGAGGGGAGGGGATGGTGGAAATTTGGAGAAGTATTCATCCTCTCCTCCCACATAACACTATACTTTTATTTTGGAAAAGGCAAATTATAATAACATATATTATAATAAACCCAAGCGTTTTAGTTGTAACCAAAACCGAAAATCTTATATCTACGAGTATTTTAATCGCAACCGAAAATGATATTTCACGTTTCGGTTTTAACCGAAACCGAATTGGTATTTCACGTTTCGGTTGTAACCGAAACCGAATTGATATTTCACGTTTCGGTTTTAACCGAAACCGAATTGATATTTCACGTTTCGGTTTTAACCGAAACCGAATTAAGTACGGTAATTACGGTTAAGGTTGTTACAATTGCGGTTTAAAAAACCCAATTTGGTTTCGGTTGACCGTAACCGATTTATAATGTCGGTTATGGTCCCATTTCGACTCCCTGGCTGTGACATTAAACCTTGTCGTGTTTTAAGACTCTTCCTTTTGTTCCTGTAAATCTTTGTGAGGCATGGGAGAGCAGAAACACCCGGATCCGATAAGAAAGATTGTCAGAGAACATACAATTAAGAGAGGATTCTACATCACCAACATTACTCTACAATCCTCAATGGTATTGTGCTGTACTATATTATCAGCAGACAACAATCATGGGGTCCATGGTTCAAAAGCCAATGGGAGTTACCAAGAAATTTCGACGGTTCGGAATTTGCCCAGGCACCACAGATGGTTTTAACGATCGCTCTTTTCTCACTCCTTGGGGCTGTGTAAAAATTTCGCGGTTGGGTTTCATTATCCGACAATATATTCCAAAATGTTTAGTCTTTTTCAAAATATTTAGTCTTTTTTTTGGTCCACGGGCTCGGAATTTTTTTTTTATTTGACCACCCTATGGACCAACTTTAATTATCTTTTCTCAAATCCTTTTTTATCCGTAATTTCAATTTTTAAAAAGTCAAAAAAAGTGACTTTTTTCCTTGTTTTGGTAAATTGACCGCATCTTTGCAAATACTGATGGAAACGCTAAGGTTTGTAGGAGTTTTTACCCCTCAATGTACGCCCAATATCCCTGTAAATACGCAGATCGATCCATTGGACGGTTCCTTCGGCCCGATTGATCAAAGTTTTGGAAAAAATTAAAGGAACAAGAATTGTGATCTCAAACATCGTGTAATCTTCATAAAAATGGAAAAATAGTTTTTTTCGACTTTTCTCACAATTATGCAAAAAAACAAATTAAAAAAAAAATTTTTTTTATGTCTGTACGATCATTGGTTGCTAAGATAGCGATGGTTGAATACAAAAGTGTCCTTTTTCGCTTAATATCGCATATCTCCGCGACAAATCGACGTATTCAGGATTTAAAGATAATTAAAGCTGAATTAATAGGCTTTCTGGTCCATAGGGTGGTCCGTGGACTAAAAAAAAAGACTAAAAATTTTGAAATTTTTTTTTACGCTATTCCTTTGGATTGCGTGAGTACCGTGGCCTTTAAAATTTGTTGGCTGAAAGTTTCAACAACTAAAGTTTTGGAGCTTTAAGACGTTTTTTTCAGATCCTCGATACGATTATTTCTCGCTTAGATACAGTCCGTCAAAAATCACCAAAAAATTTAGATATTTTCTTTGTTCCCTTAATTGTTTTGAGTAGTGTATAATTTCCTTCTTCTAAACGCCGACCTGGCCACATTTCATGCTTCGTATTTCTGAACAACCATTTTCCGCTGAATTCCAGAAAGTATTCGATAAAGTGAATAAATCTCCTGGATAAAATGTTCCATTCTCTTTGAATGCTAATGTGGACTTCTAAGTAGATTAAACCGATTTAGGGTTGTTTTTCAAACTCCTGCCGTTATGTTGGGTATCGACGTTATTGTCGGCTAGCGTCAACCATATTGCAGAGATTCAGACAGAGTGGATTTTTCCGCATCCTTTCCTGGAACAATTCTTCCTTATAATCAAGACAGAGTCGAGTTGATTTTCTTCGAATCACTTGACAAATAACGCAACATCTTCAGGATTGTTTTTATTTTCGATTTGCTACAAGCTGTGATTTGGACCTCTTAGATCTGTAAATGTTTCGGTTCTTCCTCTTTACTTGCGGAACCGCAATTTTCTCAGCGTTGAATTTTGCCGGGTTACAATCACCTCAAGCATCACAATAAGCTAGTTAATCTTTATCTACAGATTAAGCGTTATATTCTACAATTAAATTAGGTTAATAGTGACTGACTTACCTCAGTTTTTGAAGTACCCATAAAAAAAGTCATAAAAACGTCGCCATTCGCTTTTTTCCTAAGTTTGCTTAGCTACAAGATTTATCACTAGTAAAACTCCGAGGAGATTTTGATTAATTAATTTAAGTTACAAAAACAAAGGTTAGTTATTCTCTTAGAAAATCTTTCTCGTTGATCGAAATTATATTTCCAAATCCCAGTTAAATTCGTGAACAGCAATTTCATGAAATAATTCTGCTTGCGGGCTACCTCCCACGAAAGTAAAATTTACAAATAGTCACGACTTCTTGCATCAAGATGAAAATATCCGGGAGATAGTTGTAATGTTACTGGACCAACATGTAAACTGGATGCAACAACATTCTCACTTCTGCATCAAATCTTAAGGTATCTTGGCATTACTCAGCACCAATAAATCTTCCAGCCCGTAGCTTACAAGGCCTGCAGCTCTTTCGAATCAAACATGTAAGAACTGAAACAGTTCGTCTTAATAAATTACTTTTGAAGTTAGATAACATAATTTCGATAAATTGATTAAATTGATCCAGACAGCAATCACTTTATGATTTGATCCAATCGTTGGAGATTTTTCTCGATCAATTGATGGCCAAAGATATGAATCAGTTCCATTCACACTATTGGGCGCCGGGATGTATAAATTCACCGAAGTAAATACATTCGCCAAGAGCATCATGGACTAATTGGCTTTCTAGCAATTAACTACGACAGTTTCTGAATCCTGTCATGTACTAATCTTATAGTGGCAATATTTGCTTAATTATGACAGAGAGGTGGTGCTGACTACGCAACGAACTTTGATGAATTGCTTTTCGTGAAGCAATTTTGCGTGTCTTTTGGGTAATAAAACGAAATATTTGTTTTTGCTAAAAATTTGCACAATAATCGTGTAAAATATAAATGTACTTCTGCCCTGCAGTAAACCTCTATGGAAAGAACAAGTTGTGATAATTATCGGCTGTTGCAATCTACAGATACCGCCCTAGTAGGAAGAGTTGTATCGAAAACACTTCCAATTAACTATGCTCGTAATTATTCATTTCTGCCTTAATCATGCCAATATTGAGATCGATAAACAAACTATATAACTAATTAGCATTAAACGATATAAATCCAGTAGAGCCGTATATAGTCATAGCAGTAATTGCATAATAAATGAACTGCCTCTTTCTTGCTTGTGCAGTAATTACTTTGATGAAATGACTTTCCCCAATGAACGTTTCTGTAGCATTTTGTTGATTTATCTACTCAATTAAGAATTTATACGGTTTTGTCTAAATATATTTGCATAACTAGAAATTAGTAGGTGTTTTATCATTTTCTTATTAGGAAAAAAGGAAAATACTTAATTGAATAATATATAAATTTTGTTTTCTTTGTCTGCTTACATAAACTTTACATTTAAGGAAAAACGAAACATTTATGGTAAAGTATGTAGTAAAAGGTATTTCAACAAGAGGCGTCATTTCGAAATGCGTGTTATTTTTTTTTGTATTAAAATTACAGTTTATTTTAAACTTTACTATGTAATAAAAATAAAAAAGTAACAATTTTAGGTAACCGATATACTTAAGAGAGACTCATCTAAACTAAACTTACATGGTAATTGTGACAACTTGTAGTTGCACTAACATTGTAATCTCTGTCTAGAGACAAACTTATACTTGACTCTTCTATCATTAATCACCTAATAATAGGTTAAAGCGGCTGCCTAAAATGGTATACTTAGGCAAAGACGGCCCATTGTGACACCACAGTTTAGGCTATGCACTCAACCCTATATATACCCTAAATAGAGAAACAGCCGACTTAGAGCTGTCACCACCAGAAACCAGTTATCGGGAAGCCAGCAAGTAATATTTGCTACAGCAAAAGGTCGCAGCTCTGTCACGTAGCCGAGAATCATTTAGAGCTCCTGATAAACCGAACTAGGTCCCTGACATCAGTAGAACCTAATTCAGTCCAAGCGATCGGTGCACCTCGTCCAAGCCAGCGGCCAGAAAATTTTTCATTCGGAATGATACAATGATACCAGAATGCGCTGGTGTTCCATAATATTGGCAAAACAATGACCTAAAATTATCTATAATCTATAGGGATGTACGCTAGTAGATCTGGCACCGCATTCTCCAAAAAGTACGCGATAATTTGGCTATTAAGCCCTTGCGGCGAAATGAATGGTTCTATTAAATGGGTGCCGATGATACTAGCCCAAACATTGGCTCAGAATTCGGGCTGGAAGGAGGTCCCCCTGTCCTATTTGGGTTCGCATCCGACTAGATATGAAGGCTGTGGAAGTCAGATGCAAAATTTTAATCTACTCTCGGGATTTCCTTCCAGCAGTCCTTAGAGCGCGATATGATGATATAAACGTCACCCTGCTGGATGAATAACCTTGGAAGCTTTAACTGAATACACTTCTAATCGTCTTGCGACTCGTCTGGGGCTCGTTTCAGGGTCTTCAGGGTCGAGGTTGATTATTTGCTGCTCGAAGTCGGCAGAATCTTTCGATGTTTCAACTCGCGATTCCTTGCTGTTCAAAATTACACTTTCACTTTCCCTTATCCATCGGAAAGTCCGCGAAAATACCTCTTTGGGATGCACGTCAATTAGGAAATCTCCTTTCATATTTCAGTACAACCGTTTTTTTCTTTCAGTCTAATACACAACGTACGTAGTTATCGATTTGTTTTTCAACTATGATAGGTATTCTTGCTAACTGACCTGACCCTCTTTTATAGCAAAATTTCCATCATATGTTAGAGTCGACGCCAAAAAAGATGATATTTTTCCGCGCATGAGGGGAAACGATAGTTCTTGTACAGATAAAGCACTTTATTCCGATTGTGATTCATTTTAATTCACCGTAGCTCCCCATAGCATCCGATACCGACGAGAGCGGCAATGGTACCAAATGATATTTGATGATGCTATCTAGGAGGGAGGCAAAACAGCTAAAACAATACAGAAAACGTCGCTTTTTCCATCATTCTATGATATTTTGCGCCTATATTTTAACAGTGAATATTCTCAAGTTAAATCAAAATTTAAAAATATCATCTTTTTTTGCGTCGACTCTAGTAATAGGACGCCAGTCCCATTGGAAAGACCCTCTACGCTAGTATCGTCGCTTTTGTCCTAGCTTCAATAGAAACCGAGTAACTTGAAAACAATGTTTGCACCTGTTCACCTACATCCTGTTCGCCTAATCTTTCCAGGAGATATACGAAATCTATAGTTGTATAGTTTTCCAGAATGTGTTGAAAAAATTTTTAATTTATTTTCTTACCTGTGCAGTAATGCAGCCGGGGTGTAATATATTTCTGGATCTATGATAATTGAGGTGCTAATTTTATAGTCTCAGGGTATGGGGGAGACTTGGTAACTTTTTACCAATTACAAAAGATAAAGTGTAATATACTAAAAATATGGAAAATATTACGCAGGGCAATGCTTAAATTAATCTTTCTTATTAAATACAATATGTATTCTTGTTAATATTTCACCCTTCCCAACTGGCTCTCAACATTGTTAAGGTACGCAATTCTTTATTTATAGCAACAAATTATAAAATGTTATGCCCGTCTTTTATAAATCTATATTAATGGACAAGAACTGACACTAAATGTTATACTTTTATGTTGTTGTGCCCACTAACGAACTCTGTAAAAACTGGATCTTATCGGATTTTAACACAGACACCACATAAAAGAGAAACAATTCGAAATAGGATATTCTATCCAAAAATAGCATAAATTCTTGTTTTGAGTTTGTAAACGCGTTTAAATGGCTCAGATATTGCTCCCCCACACAAGGCTGTAATTTTTCTTAATGTGATGACGTGTTCTAATTTTATCTAGAATTCTGCTCTTGAAAAAATAGTGAGATGCCTTTGTCAAATGAACCAGGCCTTAAAATAAAAAATATCTCCGAACACCATAATTGTTGGAAAGTTACTTTCCTCTAAGAAAGCGATGTTTTCACAACATCTTTGTCAGCGATATAATTAAAAGAGTGGAAATGATACCCTTAATGTACTAACTCAATTCAATGTTAATTAAGTACCAATAATTACCACTCAATTATGTTTTTGCAATTTTCAAATTATTGCAGTTAAGTGGAAAATTCAAGGATTAAAAATTGCGTTTTCTAGTAAGGCTAAGGAGTATATGTAAGTATCTTAATTGGAAATTAATTGAACAAAACAGCTAGATAATTTCTAGATACGCATCCGGAGGGCGATTAACTATAATTATTTATTTAAATTAGCAAAAAAAAACTGTACAAAGTTCATTTGGGTGGTAACATATTGGTCCAATATGCCATGCAACAAAACGATTGTAAAAAGCGGCAGTAGATATTATTAATTTTCTAAGATAACAACATAATTGAACTTAAGATGTAAGCTCGAGGCCGTTTGTTGATATAACTCGCGGCTTAAGCTCAAGTAGCTTTGGGTGGAATTAAAGTTAGCAAGATAAAAAATTCTCCATAATTAAATTTTGCACTACAAAATGTGAGAGGTCAATATTTATCGCTATGATCATCAATTTTACACATGATAGTCGTGAGATTAAGCAATCAGCAATTTTTTTTTTTTACTAAACTACGTTGTTGAATGAAAACCGTTGAAAGATATAAAAAGTTTAACATGACCTGATCATGCGGTTCCAACCCTACCCTGTGCCTACGTCTTTACACCGAATTATTGATTTACCCCGCCTTTAAACAGACATGCCCTTAACTTTCGTAATTCTACTAAATTCAGATCTTCCAGAATCAAAGTTAATTGACCAATTAAATGCAAATGATGGAGTTCTTTGTTTAGCTCTAAAAATATCCCAATAATTACGATAAATCTCTCTTGTTTGCCCCCACATCACAAGTAAATTCACTTTTAACTATGCGCACCGAATTGGTTCTATTTATGCGCGTTTATTGAGCAATACGGAAGAAGCAAAATTGTCGGGTGGCTATGATCATTGAACCCCGACATGACTAACGAATTTGCTCCAAAAATCCAGAAATAAAATCATCGCCAGCAGTCATAATTGAATCAGCAATTCATGCATGGCAGCCAGCAGGAGCAGCACATCAACATGCACTTTTGTTGGCTGCCCATGTGGTATGGTGCCCCAGAGCTAGTCTAACTTTAAATTGATTCTACTTGCTATGCTAGTTATGCTGTGACAGCGGAATTTGTTCTAATTTCGTACGCGAATTGTTATCTTGCAGAAATCGCTAATTACATGCGCGTTTATTGGGGGTATGCCTAGATATAATTAGAATGTCGGAAGTGTCGGTAAATGTTCAAACTTTTAATAATAAGGAAGTGGATGATCCCTTGCATTTGCATCTAGGTATTACTTAGCTTTCTCGTAATTTAAGAAGCTTTCCTTTCATTTCAGTGATGACTTTTAAATTTTTTATTTGTTTTTTGTAAGGGAGATGAAATACTGTACTGCACTACTGTGTTGCAGTTTATCGCCTAAAACAACTACTTCACTCTAGGTCCTTTTGTTTTGCTCCTCAAGCAACCATGTGGTATACGGCTACATGTCCTTCCCTTTCTGGCGAAGTAGGTTTTCCACATACCTCACTGCGCTTTTCCATAACTATTAGTGACCGGAGAGACCATCCCTAGATGAAATCGCAGCGCTCCTCTCTCGGGAGCCCATCTCTGGCACTCAAAAAAAATTTGCTCTGTTGTGTTATTTTGGTCTGGGCAGTAAACGCACGCTGACGACGCTGTTTCCCCATTTGTTAGAGGTACGAGTGGAAGTACCCTACTTCTCCATGCTCTCTGTCCACCTATGAGCCTAGGTCGTTGATAATCCTCGCTGCCTCTCTGCTATCCTTGTTTTACCTTTCCTTCAGACTGCTTAGGATATGCATCCTATCCTCTCAGCGCACCGCTGGATTATCCGTTTCTTCTTCTTCGCTCCTTCGCGAGTAAGTCGATAGGAATGAATCCTGCAATTATCATAACGCCTGATTCGAAGACAGTGTGGTATGTTGGGGCTACTCTTAGCGCTGCGCGACTTTGCACCTGGCCCAGTGTCTTCCAGTACGACTCCTTATTTCAGGCATCTGCATCGCACATACGGGTTGACTTCACTGTTGACATTAGGAGGGATATTTAGTCGAGCTTAGAGCTCCCACTTTCGCTATTAACCTGCTCGCCGATGTGACCACACTTGATGCTTTGTCTCCCGTTTCTTTTAACTGCTGTGACAAAACTCATCTTGGAGTCAATCTTAGCGTCGAGATACCTTATTGCTGGCTTTGTCTGCATGACCTCCTGGCCGACTCGCACTGAGAGCCTTCTCATCCAGCTATTTACGGCTGGCATTATTTGATTCAGTTTAAGTTACGCTAGGTGCACATCTTATGCTGAGATGAGAGCAGCAACAGCGTCCGCATGGCCGATCACGCGCTCTTTTCGGGCAATTCGATTCGCAGCAGACTTCGTAGGTTGCGCTCCAAAGGTCGGGTCCTAGAATTGATCCTTGTGCTGCGCCTGATATCCTTCTTATTCGTTCGCCTTCCTTTGTCTTAAACAGCAAGTATCGGTCTTGCAGATAGTGGTCAACTATCCGCAAGAAGGATCTCGGTATTTGTACATATTGTACGGTATTTGGCCCTCTAATACATAGTTGTAGGCGTTTTTGGTGTCTAGCGTTGCCAGGAGCAATACTCTACGTGAATAGCGGCTATGATCTTCGGCTTTCCTGAATGTCGTGGATAGCCCCGCCCGAAAGCCATAGTGTCTTGGCGAGAGGTCTGCGTCGTTGTGGATTGCTGACGTAAGTCTCGCCCTGATGATCTTTTCGAATATCTTTCAAGCAGTGTCCAGCATAGACAAGGGACGGTAATAAGACGGCTTCCCCGAGTCCCCTTTAACCTTGCTTATAAAATTCCTGCGTTAGCTGAATACCTCCGATTCCAAGCATGTGTTGTACATGCAGAGTAGCAGCGTCATTATTTCGCTTGGTAGACCGTATTTGCGTGGTGCCTTCTATTTTTCATGCTGAGCACAGCTCTCTCCAATTTTTTTGCTGTGTTTTTTTGGGGCGGCCTCCATCACACACGTGAGTTTTAGAGCTCCTAGTTTATGAGTCACCAGTTTGCAACCGTGCCCCTATGAATCCCTGTGGACATCTTCTACTAAGTCTCATCGGAATTTGCTTCGGGTAATTGCATGCCGAAGTGATTTCTTCTCCAATTTGTACTCCGTGGATCGCAGATTTGCCTCGGTCCGGTCTCTCGCGCTTTGTGCAACGCGCCGAAATCTGAGGCATCTTCTGCGTAGACCTGCAATCTCCGGAGTCCACCGGTATACTGGTTGTTTTCTCCTCGGCATAGATGCATCGTATACTTTTGCAATGAGTCCATGGCTGAGGCTGTTGTTTTCTTGTGTTAAGTATTGGTTAACTAAACCTAAATTTTGACTAACTTCCACAATAAACGGCCTTATAAATATGTCTACATAATAAATTATTGGAGCACCAGCGAAAACAAAACCAACTAATATCTGTTTAACTTGCTTTCGTCAAAGCGTAATATCGAATATACATAGTTGAGCAGAAAGAAATGGAATATCTGAGCTGTGTACGATAGTGAATGTATTTAATAATAATTTAACCAGCCGAGAACAATTTATTATTTGTGAGAGAGTATTGGACCTAGCAAAAGAAATTTATTGCATGTAGTTCTAATTCGAGGGCCAGGGACTCTTCTTCTTATCTCTCAGCTGTTGGAAAGATTGTTTCAACTAATCGGCAGTCTTAGAAAAAAATATATAAAAGTTGAAAAATTTGTTAGCTGCCTAAAAGTAAAATAATTCAATTTTTTTTTCTTTCAGGCTCAAATAACCGATGAAAACCAAAGCCCAACTGAAGGAGAACACGTTTGGCTGGTGCATCGCGGAGGTTTTACAGCAGCTTTGCGATTGTCACAGAAGCAGAACGAAACTGGAAAAGTTACCATCCGGTTGCTTCACAATGGAGAACAGATGACAGTAGATGAAGATGACATTGAAAAAGCGAATCTTTCCTCGTTAGATTTAGTAGAAGATATTTGTCAGCTTAAACATCTTAATGAAGCTTCCGTCCTACATGTTCTTCGACAAAGATACGCCAGCAATCTTATCCACACCAAAGCGGGACCCATTTTGATAGTTGTGAATCCAATGGCGCCTCTATCACTATATTCAGAAAAGGTAAGTTTTAATTATTTATTCAGTTAGTTAATGTGCCTCCTCGTAACGGTTGAGTAAACACGGAACTCATATACGTCTATGAGAGTAGAAAACCGAAACTGTCAATATTGATATTCTATTATAGGAATGGTAATGCGGACACGACGGATTGATAAGCATGATTGCTTGCATTAGATATTTTTTACTGCTCGTTATCGCTGATATATGATGCTAGTAAAGTTCACCTGTTTAATTGATTTGAAAGTGTTTTGCGATCGTTTACCGATGCTATTTTTAGATTCCTTCAATGTTTACGAGTGAGATATTGAACTTTTGTTTACTTTATTTCCTCATCGCATTTTAGTTTTGTCATAGGGCCTCGTGAATACTCTTTCAAAGATTCGAACTATTTCTGGTTTTTAAATGTTTTTTCATTCTGTTTAATGTATTCCATAGTTCGAGGCTATGAATATTTATTAAACATTTATTTGCAAACTAATAACAATCGGCCAGTTGGACATATAATTATATTTCATTCTGTTAGTTTTATTAAGGCTTCTACAATACTTTACAAAAGCTTGTAATTGCTGCGTAATTTATACATCGGAACAGCTGTGTTGAAGCATTTGGAAATTTGCGCTATGTTAGATAATTTCAGAGGTCATATGTCTTCACTTTTTCTTACCTGTGATCCCATCTAGTTCGGTTCTCCGCTAACATCTTCAACTCCTCCCAGGATTTTGGAATTTGATACATTTCTTCTCTACATATCCTCTCTATGTTTTGTACTCTGGTTGATTCCATTCGAGATCCAATCGAGCCTGTTGAACTATGTTGTTTTGCTCTCTTAGTATGTATGTAGCCTATCCATTATTTTTTTCATCTTCGGTCCTATCGATATCGACTATTTCTCTGTGGTCTGAGAGTATATGTAGGTCTCTGTTGGTAATGACGTCCGGCCAAAGAATGCAACGGATGCAGCTTACATGCTATATGTTATATATACTTGTTGGAAAACTGTACAATAGACAAGATTTTACGTTCAAATCAGATGTGCATCTGGAGAAGTTAATAGCTAAGGTACTAAATGTAATTTGTAAGGTACTAAATGTAATTCGAGAATAGTTTATACATTCTTGCACAAAAGCTTTAACTCCACCATCTGCTGCTACTTTTCATTCGAAGAAAAAAAATGTATCCACATGTTCTATTCGTTCCATTTATTGTTAAATGTCATCATGTCCACTAGAGTGCAAGCTTATAATATCCGTTTTAGTAGCATTAATCCAAAGCCCTCCTCTTCGACCTTCTGTACCTAAGAACTGCGGACATTTGAGCAACATGAATTTGCTTGTTTTTTTTATAGGATGTTGGCAAAGCCTAGGGGACAACCCTTTGATGCGTTAGCATGGCTTTGTCCGGACGGGAATTGTAGTAAAGGGAGTGAGGGAAAATTGAATGTCTTGTTTTTGCTTTACTGCGAGTTAGACAACAGCCCAGAGACGAAGTGAATTTTTTTAAATACAAGGAGAGACCGAGTCTCGAACCCGGGAACAATGGCGTGGTGGTCGTGCCGCTTAACCAATTCATCCAATTCCATCTCCGTGGGAGAAAAGCATAGATAGTTAGAATATTGGAGGTTCTTAAGCAGTTTTTATCTAATTCTTCGCGATGGGTGGTTATCTTAACGCTACACATTACGTCATCCATGACAACCAAAAATTGTTAAAGTAACATTATGTATTATTCTCTTACTCCTTTCAGAACTTTGAAGGGTTCCAAAAGTAAAGGACGTAAAGTTGGGCTCCCGAGTTGGACTACTTACCGATGGTGAACATTTCTTTTGCGATTTCTCTACTACGTAAAACTGACCATATGAATTATATATCAACGCTATCAAATACCTTTTCGAAATCAACGAACGTAAGATTTAATAGGGACTTCCATTTGACATATTGTTTGATGATAATGCGAACACTGTTATTGTGGTCGCTGCAGGAAAAATTATCAGAAAATCTAGGTTGTTGATGGTTAAGAGTGCGTTTAATTGTTTGTTTAATTCGCGATAAACATGATTGTTGTCATCACTTTGGAAGCTACAATTAGAAGACAGATGCCACGTCACTTGGTATAATTTCTTTAGTTGCCTTTTTGGGAACTTCAGAATTTAGTGTGGTAGGTCTCGGCTTCCGAACATTTCTTGATTTCGGCAAGAAGATTATCTGCCGTTGCAGTGCTTTGAGTAATTACGCTGGTGTTCCGTGTAACCCTGAGCCTTATCGAGGTTCATCGACTTTATTGCGTGTGTCGCATCCAACCTTGTCGGAAGTCTGAGGTTAATGGTGGCCACATCTGCCGGTTCTTCCGGATCCAAAGGTGTTGTTTAGAACTTCAACAAAATATTCTCTTCTTTTTCGTACCTCATGTTCTTGCGTAACCAAAAGCGATCCGTTAGTTTCTCTTACAGGATGTTGAGTTGCTAGAGCATTTCCTGTAGGCATGTGGCAAAAGAAGAACTTCATTTGATTTAACGATAATTATTGCAAGGGGAACTATAATTTAAGTTGAATTTTAAAAAACCATTTAGCGTAATCTGTTGTCAGCAAAAAGCAATCATGGGTCGCCACCACCGATGGGGATCGAACCTGGAACCATCGTGATGGAAGGATTATGCGTTATCCCTTACTCCACCGACGACTTAGCAGAGTTAATACAATCTTTTACCTGATTCTGCTTTTGTACTTTAGACCATGTGGCGTCACTTATGCATGGGTTTCTTCCCCAATCTAAATGTTCCACGTGCAACAAATAAAGCATTTCTTCGACCTGTCTTGTATTTCGTCGATAGATCGTTGATGTTATGATATAGTTGATCAGCTTTTGTACCAATGCGATGCAATACGCCCTTCCGATATTCGATATTTTAAGCCTTTACACATTTAACCGTAACAGATTAGATGTTGTTGTTGTTGTTAAGTTTACTCCCTAGTTATGTTCCTCTTACCGAGTTCTAGGCCGATATTTTCTCATCCAAAATTTGTGCTGAGATCCCCCTAAATGTTTTTAAATCTCTTTTAGGGTCGTTAACAAACCTGTCACTAAGAAGTAAGTACACAAAAGGCTTTTTTAGTTCTTAAATCCGCTGGTTCGTTCAAAGCGTAGGACTGAATTATTGGCGTGTTGCTTGCCCTAGCCGAAAGCTTGCGATGATATATTGGTCGAATATGAGTGACCAGTCCAGTAGTGATCAGCGGTCAAGCTTAGTTAGTATTAAACAGATATCTACCATGCAGGATGTTTTCGACTACTCCTGGCAGGGGTACAGCAGCTCGGTTTTAGATGTGGATGATGTAAACTCTCCACCTCCCTCCTCTCCATCTAGTTTCGTTTAATTTAAAGCTATTATCCTTTCTATCGGACCATTTCATGATCTTAACGTATCCACGCTTTATCCACAGTGTTCTCATTTTCCCTATTCCGATAGTAGGGTTGGTTTTTGCGGGTTACAAGCCTATCTATCCCTAAAGCGTCCTTGAACTCACCAAGAGTGTAATTATATAGCGCCTCGGTTCTCTTCTCCATTTTTCTCAATTTTAATCCCATGATCTGAAAAGAAAAGATCTAATTGAGATTTTAATCCTGTTTTTAAATGATGTGATCTATATCAAGATATATTAATTTTAATCAATAAAATATCAGATCGGATCCTTCCGTTCCGCAGGTCAGAAGTTCAAGCCTTACCGGACAACAGATTGCGACAAAAAGGCCATTAACGCTGCAGAGTAATGTCGGTGGTTCGAAATCCACCGGAAATTGTAAGTCCACTTATATGGTTGCCTCGAATCGGCTGACTTCTGTGGCTTCTAGCTAAGATGAAATTTCACGTCAAAACGGTTTCTCTTCAAAAAAATTTCCACTGTAACGTCTTTTATTCAGCATCTTTAAAGATGCCTCCTTATTGCTTCCATAGGCTTAGTCTATAAGTTAATGGAAACTGTAGTTATCAGTTCTCTTTGTATCTGTTGTACAAGCATGAAATACTCGATGCTGGCTTTTCCCTTAATGTACTAAGCTTCATGTCAGAGTTTGACTTGTAATTTTGTAAAAGTTTGATTTGTGATTTTTGCCAAGTACTCATCTGATAGTTTAAAAAGTATAAAGAAAGTAAACAAATATCAGCCAACGACTGTTTAAAGACTGTTAAACTTATCGTATCGAGAGGTCAGAGTTGGTTCACCTTGCAGTGTGCCAGAGCGACAACATTTCCACTCTAAACGTCTCCATAACTTAAGTAATATTTTCTAGAGATGAATCGTGCAAGAATATTAATTGAATAAATCCTTTCTTTTATCCATAATGCATATGCATATCAACAGTACTACTCGTTGCTTTTTCTCATTCGCCCTGATTATCTCTTGCCTGCAGATTCGCTAAGACCACACTGAACGCATTCCGCAAAGGGATCAATTTCTTAGAAATTCGCACGTACATGGCGACAGTGATTAAGAAGAAAGTCGCGTTTGATATTGAAACAGCCATTGTAATTCGATTATTGATTTCCACTATGCAAATGTGAAGAAACCCTAGAAATGGATTTGAATTAGTGCAGCTCCACTCTTCGTCGATTCTGGTCAGAAAAGCAAGCACTAGAATGTCGACACTGTCAACAAGTACTCAACTAAATGGATATTTCTTGTTATCCGAAATTTAGGCTCTCTAAATATATTCAAACATTTTCTGTTTTCTCTTCTAGGTCGTTTCAATGTTCCGCGGCTGTAAAACGGAAGATATGCCTCCGCATGTCTACTCCTTAGCGCAGACCGCCTACAGGACCATGTTGGAAACAAGACGAGATCAAAGTCTTATATTTATGGGGCGCTCCGGTTCCGGGAAAACAACCAGTTTTAAACATGCGCTTTATTATCTAGCACTAGCTGCTGGTATGTTTTCGATCAATTTATTTCGCTTAAAATTGTTTGACATATTTCCATTTGAATTCTAATAACACTTACAGGGTCCGTGAACAAACTACTGACCGCTGAAAAGGTGAACGCAATTAACACAATTCTTGAGGCATTTGGTAACACGAAGACATACCTCAACTCAAATGCGACTCGCTTCACGCAGTTATTGAGCTTGGATTTTGATCACAGCGGACAGATTGCTTCTGCTTCAGTTCAGGTAAGAGGAAACTACAAATCTTGACAATAATGAACTAATTGTTAATTATTATCATTGCAGGTTCTCTTGCTAGAGAGGTCTCGAGCTGGAAAGCGTGCCAGAGGAGAACACACATTTCATATACTGACACGATTACTGGCTGGAGCAGAAGGTGTACTGCAGAAAGAATTGCATCTTGAAAACATTTCGGCAGAAGACAATAATCCATTTGTATCACTTTCTTATAAACTCGAAGATCGTCATAAAGCAGCTGCAGAATTCGAAAGAACTGTTCAAGCTTTTGAAACTCTTAATGTTGATCCTGCGGCTGTTAAAGGTATTTGGCATATTCTGGCAGCTATTTGCCACCTTGGAGTTGCTGGTGTAACAAAAGGTTTGAAACATAATTTCAGATATTCACATTTCGATAATTCGTTATCTTCGTTATTTTAGTTGGCAGTGGTCCTACATCACGAATTCAGTTTTCAAATCCATCGGCAGCACGAAAAGCTGCAAATCTTTTGGGAGTATCTTTAGAAGATCTTCTTGCTGCTGCATTTCCTTCAACAACATCAGGAAGTTCCAGTCCAGCACGTTCTCCTACAGAATCAACTGATTCGTCATGGGAAAGCTTAGAGGGATTAGTTGTTGGCCTCTATTCCGAAGCGATGGCAGCTGCAGTAGCTCTTGTAAACAGGGCAATTTGCACTTCAGCACACACGATAGCCTCAATATTATTAGTGGATACCCCTGGCTTTCAAAATCCTGCTAGTTGTGGTATACAGCTTGGAGGTAGTTTATCTGATTTACGACATAATTATCTTCAGGAGAGAATGCAGTTACTTTTTCATCACATGACACTTGTCGCTCCTAGAGATAGATATGCCCAAGTAAATTATTTTTTCTATGATTTTGAAAAATTTTGTTAAATTGTTATTGGTTTTAGGAATTAGTTGAAATTGATACTGAAGGTCTGCCCGAAAGTCATCCAGGACCATTGGTATCATTGATTGATAAAGCTCCTCAAAGTCATGTCGTCAGAACGTCCCAAAGAGACTTACGAGAACAAGACAGAAGAGGGCTTTTGTGGTAAGAACCGTTCTTAAGATTATGCTTTTTAGGGACCCCTTCTTCTTTAAGTAATTTAAGTAATTGAATATTTAAGTGCATTTGTATAGTGCTCCTATAAAGTCTTATACCAAGGTGACAATATTTTTACGTATATATTACGGGATTCACAGTTTGACCATATAAGTGATTTGAGTTTTTGATTTGTAAAACCTAAGAATTTGCCAATTTTTAAGCCCCAGTCACAACGAAAAGCCAAACAAAAGTACAAGGTAGCTTGCTGTAAAAAGTTTTCGCATTTTCTTGGTTCTTATAATCTTACATGTTTCTTGTATTATAAGTACGCTGTTAGTAGTTTGGCAATGTAATTAACGTTCAATTGCTTATATTTTATTGAGTTTGGCATCATCATAATCTCAGGATGTAGAATCCGACTGTATGCTCAATAATTAAGTACTTCTCCTGCTCCATACGCATAATTGTTTACGGAAAATAAAGTGATATGCGGTCGCTCTGTTGGACAGCTTGCACTATTATCCTAGATGCCTTAGCATCTGGCCTTCTGAATGGTGGTCTTTAGACTCTTAAGTAATGCGGAACCCATTCACCGTCTTTTTTGTGAATTTAAAATCTGCCCTAATATATTCCAACGATTTCAACAACATAACTAACTCAATATCTTCCTGATACTATTTACGTTGTTCATACTAATTTTAGAAAATGATCTACAAGTTCCTATTTTATTACAGAAACTAATATCTATCTATCTATCTAATTTGGTTAAAGCTGCTATGTCCTTTTGCATTTCATTTCATGAATTTTTAGTCATCTGGCACATGTGTATCAAATATTTTACAATTTGTTATCATCGTGTACTCCATGAAAGTTACAGTATTGATATATTAAATATTTTCTTTCCAATGAAACAATTATCGATGTAAAAGTGATAATATTTCTCACTGCAATTTACTAGAAAGCTACAATACTTTGTTTGAAAGTTTCCCGGTTTCATTCCAGTCACAAGATTCAAAGACAAAGATTTGCCCTATAGTTTAAAATGAATTCTGAGCCATAGACTACCCCCAGTAGTATTTTAGTAGTATTTTTCAGCAGAAAACAGCTATAGGTCGCCGAGAACGGGAATAAAAACCTGCGGCCCGAAAAGCTCTTGTGATCTTATAAGATTTTTAAAATTTATTTTTTTCTAAAAGCCGTTAACCACCGCCACTTGAGATGTTCAACTTACATTAGACTTACTGATTGCAAGACTGATTATTTAGATTTAGTAAAACATTTAGACAATTTATACAATACAATACTTAGGCCACGATTATTTGTTGATAACTCTTTGTATAAATTAATAAGGTATTATTACAGCTCTTTCTAATTTGCAGCATAGTCAGAAAAATATATTTTCCCAATACTGTTGCTACTTAATTTGTTTGTAAAAAACGCTCTTTTTAACCGACTTTAAAAAAGGAGGAGGTTCTCACTTCGACTGTGTGATGTTCACCGAAGGGGGGGGGGGGGGGGGGGTGAAACTTAACTTTGTAACGCGTGGACCGATTTGGGTTGTTCTTTTTTTGTTGTACAGAGTATAATCCCCCCTTGCTAATAGGAGAAAAAAATTTGGCTTGGGGGGGGGGGCGTTACTTCGTAATGCGTGAACCAATTTGAATGGTTCTTTTGCTGTTGTATACAGTATGATCCCCCATTGCTTATAGGAGGATAATTTGGTTTTATGGTGTGGGAAGGGTAGTCTAATTTCGTAACGCTTGGACCAATTTCGATGATTCTTTGTCTGTTGGGTAGAGTATGTGCCCCGACTGATATCGCGAGAAAATAAATTTTGGTGGGATGGAAAGGAGGGGGTGAAAAATAAAATACTTTTTAAAAAAAAATTGAACCGAAGCACGAAAAAGCGTAAAATAATTTTTAATTTTATATCTATTGCGACATTTGGAAGTCGGTGCAAATTAAACAAACAAAACAACTAGCCAACCATAATTAAAAATAATTCATAAAACTACCGGAACGTTTCACCTCACGGGATCATAAAGGAGGACGATTAAATACTATTGTTGTAGTTGTTTGATTTGCACCGACTTCGAATTGATGTCGCAATAGATATAAAATTAAAAATTATTTTAAGCTTTTTAGTGCTTTTTGTGAAGTCGGTTCAATTTTTTCTATTTTATAGTTAGCGATAGACCATTTATCTCAAAATATTAGTAATAGTTTGTATGAGTGCTTAAAGCTTCGACCACGATTTATTTCCCTTTAAATGGTAACCGGGCTAATCTATTTGCCGGGGCTGCTGCCTCGGGGGCGCTCCGATACTCTATTTACCTCGACAGCTCATTCTGCCTTCTCGGTGTTAGATCGCTCTTATGTTATCGCTAATCTTTTTGCTGACTTCTTTTGTACTGCGTTCTGAGATTCCTATCATTTAGGACTTAGTATTTTTATTTAGATGTAAAAGTGCATCTTGAGGGTCCTGATAATATTCTCTGCTGTGCTTTGTTATTTATTTAATCTGTTTTTCCATGCTGTAAAAGCTTGTGAAACTTTGATCAGCAACGTGCTCCATATTCACTGCAGGCCTTTAATGAACTCATTCCAACATCGCTTGACTAAGGAAAATCTGGCGAACAAGTGAATCGCTCGTTTATAATCGCAGATCATTATTTGTTTGAGCGGTTTTGCACATATTAGTTTCCGTGCATCTCTTTCTGCAACTTCTGGGGTGACGTAGGCCAGCATTCTCAGCGCTCCCCGTTTTATTCTTTATATGAAAGATGGTTCACTGCTTCTTGCCAATTCTATAATTCTCTGTTATGCTGTGTTTATAAAACTATTTCCAACCTTTTCTTAAGACAGTGGTGTTCCAGCAATAATCTTCTTCTAAATACGTTTAGCGAACAAGATGCATGCAGAACTTCCTAACCATGATGTCTACTAAATATTTAGAAATTCTGGTATATTGTAAGTAGGCGTAGTGCTCATTCTGTAATTCCGACAGCTTATTGCAGCAGACATTCGAATTAATCGTTTTGCGAGCGCTTACTCCAGTAGACATTCGAATTATCGCCTTTTGAAGGAAACTATGAAAACAAACTTGGATCAATTGGTTGAGCGGCACGACCATCATGGTCTCTTAGCTCTTGCCTAGCTCGCAGCAATGCAAAAACAAGACATTCAAGTTTCTTCACTCCCCTCCCCCTAATTTTCTTCCGACCAAATCGATGCTAACGCATCAAAGGGTTGTCCTCTAGGCTTTGGCCACATCGTAAACAAAAAAAAAACAAAAAACAAATATCTCACCTTCGCAATCCCATCAGAAGAAGAACAGTACGACATTCGAATTAATCGTTTCGCAAGAGCTTACTGCAGTATTACACTCGACGTTCTATTAAAGGAACCATTTCCTACCGATTAAGATGAAATTCGTATGCGAACATACGTTTGATGACTCAAAAACAGAAATGAAGATAATATTTGGAATGAGAAGTTTCTGGGCCCTCCCATAGAGTGAAAAGTGTACTAATTTTTTTTTTCACTAGCCCCATTGAGTGGGCTGTATTTAGACAGGTCACATAAAATGCAATAAGAAACGTTTTCCAAACATTGCAGTTAGAAATAAAGTCCATCTGGTGCAGGAGATTTAAACATGTTCAGAGTGTTGAGGGTCGTGTAAATATATGTCGTCGATTTCCGTGGATTGCTACCCATTATTATTTCTTCACCTTCAATTTTTACAGGGTTTTAATTTTCTTTACGGAATATCTTGAACCACTTTTTGCATACATGTTTCGTTGATGCGTCCCCCACATATCTTGCATATATCTTATTATAAGCTTCAACTATCTGAAGTCTCTAGAATAACCCTATATAAACCTTTTTATCACATCTGACCTAGAAAATGAGTTCTACGCAATTTCATGACGGCCGGTCGGATCACGCCCAAGCACTT
This sequence comes from Leptarthrus brevirostris, assembly GCA_964036015.1. NCBI lineage: Eukaryota > Metazoa > Arthropoda > Insecta > Diptera > Asilidae > Leptarthrus > Leptarthrus brevirostris. The sequence continues at coordinate 24,819,496 of OZ038371.1, forward strand.
TCGAAACTTTAAACGCGTTTTTCTCGAAACCATGTTTTTTGAGCTGGTGTGCAGTACTTCCGTATCTAAAAGTTGTTGGATTCCAGCAAGCCGGAGCTTAAAATGTTCGGTAGACATGTGATTCTCGTCCTGACCAAATTCAGATTTTTCGCAATATTAAGAGCAAAGTTACGGCCCTTTAAAGACGAAAGAAACATGGACAATTTGAAAATCCATGTTGAATTTCGCGCCATTTGTTGATTTTTTGAAATATCGACTTAAATGTGGTCACAACTTTAAGAATCTGACAAATTTTTTGATTTCAGATCACTTGCACACCGTGGAACCACGTTTTTTTGGTTAGGCCAAATTCGGCGCCTCCAAGTGTGGGTGTTTTTAAAAAAAAAAAATTGTATTTCTGTACTTTATGTCCCAAATAAAAAGACGCAAAAAGTTTCATAATACCCATCTTACTTTTCCACAAAAAATAATCGCGAAGTTAGGTATCGAAAACAGGCCATCACAGCAACGATATGTAAAACATTGAACATTGTTTTAATGTGTGAAACATTGAAAAACAAATAAACTTCTGAATAAACCAATTATATTGAGAATACTTTATAAGATCAAGGGTTCGTGTGTAGTTCTTTACTACCTATCTTTCACGATCATGTGTATATATGTGATGATAGGCGATTCCTACTTTAAAAAGTTTCCCTACTGTACTTTCATTAGGCCAATTTCAAAGTACGTTAAACTTGTACGTAGATTTTTTAGATTTGCAAGTTGTGATTCCCCGTCTCTCCCTTATTTCGTGGTTGTTTTAAACGCACTTGAAGTTCCAACTTGTTTTTTTCAGCATAATGCCAAAGCGCAGGAAATGCCCTTTAATGCTTTACCATAACTAAACTAACTAATAGGTAAACTATTTCATATTCGAATTGTTGTGTTTATGAAAGTTCACCGAAACTTGACGATATGTCCAAATTTGACCTCTAGGGTATAGGGATGAGACCGTCTTGAAGCTCATGGATCGCTCGTTGTGATATGCTTACAAGTTTAACGATTTTGTTAGAATAATAACCGTAGAAATAGCGATAGAAAACTATTGTGGAATCGTTAATAAGTTTAATAGCCTTTCTCTGAAATTTTTTTTAATGCGGACAGTGCAGTATATCTAACGCTTGCCCAAATAAAAAACATTATATTCCAGTTTAGCCCATATGTCAGATCAGCGACACGGCAGATAAAGTTAAATATTTCTTACATCCTGGTGAAAAAAGAACCCGGGCATTTCAATTCATATTTATTTCATATCTTAGATTTCCTTCAGTTACAGGAATGTGAAGTGCTAATCCTTAAAGCAATTAGGTTCTTTACAAATCCACACTAAACAGACTTTTAAAAGTGAAGATTCCCAAATGTAACTAGTTCTCTCTTTTTTATTTAATTTTTTTATTAATTTGTACTATTTACCTTTTAAAGGTCTCACAAATTATTTTTCAAAATAAATTTATTTTAGGCTGCTGGATGAAGAGTCAATGTATCCCAACTCTAATGATGATACTTTCATAGAGAGATTATTTTCTCACTACGGAGACCGAGAACACCAACCTCTTATACGAAGAACAACTGGAAGTAGACAATTCGTTCTACAACACTTACAAGGCACTAACCCTGTGCTTTATTCGGCAAATGGATGGCTAAAAGCTAGTAGAGAACATCCAGCTATAAAAAATGCAACGATATTATTGCAAGATAGTTCCAAAGAAGAAATCAAACGACTTTTTGCGGGTACATTATCAAGGGGCACTGGAAGTGTATTTTGTGGATCAATCGCAGGCTTAGAAGGCACACAGTCACTTCGACGTGTATCAAGTATACGACGATCTTTTACATCAGCTGGAATTAAACGTAATTCAGTAATGCTGCAAGTTAAGTTTACGGTTGATGGCATTATTGATACACTTCGAAGGACTGGAACACATTTTGTTCACTGTTTTCTTCTGCAACATAATGCTGGAACACATTCCGTAGTTAACTCATCGCCGAATCATTCTTTACATGCCAATGAAGATATGGTTAATGTTCCTTTGTTACGAAGTCAGGTGCATATGTTAATATTACTTTTATTATATAATAATATATAACGATGTATTTTATTTTAGCTTCGTGGTTCACAAGTTTTAGAAGCGGCTCGATTACATAGATTGGGCTTCCCCGAATCAGTTCCTCTTTCCGAATTTGTGAGAAGATTCGGTCTCCTTGGTGATGCTTCATCAAAGGAAGTTACCGTCGAACAGATATTAGCAGCTAATGAAATAGACCCGTCCACGTACCGAATTGGACCAAGTCAGGTATGTAAATTGGTTTGTTAATTATTTCATATTTTGATTCCTTATGATAAAATGATGATTGTCCTGAATCACATTTTCTGAAGTGGGAACACTAAAAATCAACTTGTTCAATTTAAACTTTTTATTGTAGAATTTTAATAAATAATAGATTTTTTTTAAAAACAAATAGAAATATAACCAACTTCTCGTATAGATAGAAACAAAATCGAGAGTTACTACAAATTCGCCATCTCCAAGTGAACTTTTAGATTTTTTTAAATACGCTGCTTGTGACTTGACGATGAAATTATATTTCAAAACAATCAGAAAATCTTCAGCAAGATTCTGTATAATATATTGTATGCTCTCAGTAACAGTTTGTGGGAGCAATTGGCAATATGGAAAATTATGAATTTAAGAAAATTATTAACACAATTTTTGTTGACGACTCGATGTACGGAGACGACGCCACTTTAAAGTCAACTTTTAAAATTTTCATCATTTATTGATTTATAAAGGATTTCATTCATCTTTGGATACAAGCAACTCCTTTCTTTCTGATGGTTATGCCATGATAACTGTTTCTATAGAAGCCACAATTTTTTTTTTAATTTTATCTACATTTGGGCACGCATATTTTTCGTCCTTGTGTGAAAATATGTTCTCCATTTCTTCATCTGAATCTTGCACATTTTTGTCTCCAATGTCCTTTTTTTTCCTTTTCAAAACTTTCGAACTGAAATGAATTTTTTTTTCTGATAAAGTTTTACCTTACACGCAGCACAAATACACAATCCGAATAAACCGGTGAACTTTTCGTTACATTTGTTCAACAACACCGTTGAATTATTTCTATACCAATTATGCCCTTTCTTTTTAAAAGGATTGCAGCACTTAGGTGGTGCTGTTATGATAAAAACTACGACGAACTGACAAATTTGGAGTAATGTGTGTCTAATTCGCGAAAACTCAAATAATTGGAAATTGGAGTGAAAATTCATGAACTGGTAAGAGTTTAAACTGAAATGTATGAAATGCAAGGGACATTTGATGTCTCTTTTAAATCGCAGTAAAGTATTTCACGAAATACACAGAGAATGTACCGTGATGTCATTCTTAGAAGTTTAAAAGCAAATCGCGCCTATCTGACGGCACATAAACATTCGTAACTTTTTCTCTTATGAAATTTATTTTCGGAAAAAAGTTATTTATGTTTTAAAGAACAATACTGTGAAAAAATTTTGTTTCTATCATCTATACGAAAAGTTGGTTAAATTTCTATTTGTTTATAAAAAAATCTTCAGAAAATTTGACTCCCTATCAATCACCTTATTATTAGTTTCTATAATTGCCCCAGAGCTATATTAAATTTTTAAAAACATAGAAAAGTACATTCATGGTACTGATTAATCCTGAGAGGCGCATTAACATAAAAGGAAGAAACATTCCATCGTTCAGATTATTTCAAATTAGGTCATTGCTTAATTTTTCAAGCATAATAATGGGCTAGAAAAGTTTACAACAACTTGTTAAGGTTACATACCTTTAAGCGCTATGAAAATTGGGTACCGTATTTTACGGACTATAAGACGCACGTTAACTTTTAAGCAATTTTTTAAAAAAATAACATTTTTACTATTTTTATTATTAGGTTGCAAAGCCAGACTAAAAATAAATTCTTAGTTTATAAAACCGTACTGACATTTAAAATCCGAAAATCGTCATCTGAACTTTCTTCTTCTTTCTCTTCATGGTTATCGTTATCCTCTTCATATATAAGATGGTCTCCACTGCCATCTAGAGCGTTTCTTATGCCGCATTTCTTGAAATATTTAACTATTTGACGTCTTCTCTCACTCTAGATCACGACTGTTTTATCCACTCACACACTTGTTTGATTGTAGGTCGTTTAAAAACTCCCTTTGGCGTGAATTCATGTTGGGTTTCATCCATCATCCATTTGTTCCACTCCACTCTCATATACACTTTAAGGGGTTATATACAAAGTTGGGGCTCAAAAATTCAAAAATTTTTTGATTGCATATTCTGAAAGTACATACTTTCGAAAATATCTGTGTGAAATTTCATCCAGATCGGAACACTAGATTTCAAATTACAGCCGTTCGCAGCGCGCTAGTTCCATCCATAAGCACTTGGCGAGCGGCGTCCAAAAACTTTAAACGCGATAATCTCGGAATAGAGTTTTTTGAAAAATACCGTTGCGGTGAACGTGATATCTGAAAAACTTTTCAACCGATTTTCATAATTTTTTTTTAAATTGTTCATAGTTACAATCTCGTGTACTTGAACGGTTCCTTTTTCATCTAAAAATTTTCCATTGTTTGCAATGAATTTTTGTTTAGAATTTTGAACACCTCAAAAATCGATTTTTTTGTCAACATGGTTTTTTTATTGGATAAAAATTTTTTTTTTCGGAAACCGAACCGTTCAAGTACACCACATTACATTTTTCTTCAATAATTTTTTTACTCTTTTGATTTTAGTTAAGCGGTTCGCCTTGGAGAGTGTTCACCGCAAGCCTCTTCAAGAAAAACGCGCTTCGGGGGAGGGGCCATAACTCTGACAATTTTTAATATTTTTTTATAATTCAACTTGTTTTATTTTCTTCGATAGTGCTACCAACAAATTGTCTTTCGCTTTTTCTAATACAATTTGCATAAAACCCTTAAAAAAATTACCAACTTAGCTCACTTTTTCCCCTCAACTTTGTATTTAACCCCTTAATTGGCTTATTTATCGAGACATCAAGAGGTTGCAATTGTGAAGGCCTCCCGGAATAAAAGCAAGCTCTGTATTTCCCTGTCTCAATTTCTCTTTCACATAATTTTTCGAATGACTACTAAACTGATCTAGCACAAGAAGAGAACTCTTCTTCAATAAAGCACTTCTCCTTCTCTCCCACACTCTGTTAATCCATAATTTCATACCAGCCTCGCCCATCCAACCCTTGTCATGTACGTGAACAACAACACCTGGCGGTATTTCAGAAGATTTTGACATTGTTTTGCGCTTGAAAATGATCATTGGATTAAGTTTAGTACCGTAGCCCAACATGAAAGGACAACAGTGTTGTGCATTTTTTCATGTCCACTTGTTTTTATAGTTACAGTTTTAGTACCTTTCATGGCAGCAGTTCTGTTACTCGGCACATCAAATGTCAGAGAGAGAGAGTTTTGTCCAAATTCGCTATACGGCTTACTTCCACACTGGTTTTCTTTCCATATTGACGCTTCATAAACCTGTAACATCAACCAACTCAACCCTTAAAGTCTGCTAAGTTCCACTTTAGCGCTAGCTTAAATGTATTTGAATCATTTTTGTATTAATTCCAATGCCATTTTGACGGTATTCTTGAATCCATTTCATACCTCATCTTCTAGTTTTGGCCATTTTGCATTCAGTCCTCTATATGCACATTTAGTCATCCTGATTTTTTTCAGTTCTTCTTTACTAGCCCGCCAATCGCGAATAGTTTTTTCTGTTAGTGGAGGGCGGAAATGCCACTCAGCTGCTCTGTTTCCAAGTTCTTCTACATATGCGATGACTTTCAATTTATAGCCCGCATCATATGAATGCCTTTTATTTTTTCCATTGCAAAAATAGCTACTAACAAAAATATTGTACTGTTACCGATCACACAAATTACTGTCAATTCAAGTTCACTGGAGACAGTGTTAGCAAGCTTGTGAATCCCCGCAACTCATGTTCGTCGCATCGGTGCACTGCTGCTGCCAGTTGAATCAAATGTTCCCAGATAGAGATAGGTTTCCCGCGGATATATGGCCATTTTTAAGACTGAGGGGAATTTTAAATCAAGCACTGGACATTTTTACATTAATTTCGAGTGTAAGACGCACCTGAATTTTGGAGACAATTTTTTGAAGAAAACAGTTCGTCTTATAGTCCGTAAAATACGGTATTTAAAAAAAAAATCTTTAAACGTTAATTAAATGAAAAATATGAAAAAATATCATTATAGCTTGTATTGAACTTTAAATTATAAATAAAAAAAATATAAAAAAATATGAAATCAGATGAGCCTCTCATCAACTAGTGCAACCAAAAAAGGTCAGATTTTTGGACTTTTTGCTCCGTAATGAAAAGATCGATTAACCTAATTTTTTTTATTGCAATCTTAAAACTCTATACTTTACAAAAATAATTTCTTTAAACATGAAATATTTACTGGCTGCGCGCAGTGACGTCACAAAAATGAAGCTGCGGTCGGGGCACCACTTTACGGAGTACAATATTCAGCTCTTCTCAGTAGTCTGAATTCAAAATTTCAACTTCTTTTCATTCTTTATAAATTTTTGCATTACGTGGCGTTCGAAAAAAGTTCTTATATCAAAAATTGTGCAAATGGCGCAACTTCAAACTTAGACATGCGATTTTCGAAGCAGTTTTACTCCTTAATTTTGCTATAAAAAATATTTAAACAATGTCATTTGAAAAAAATGTCCTGCGTTCAATCGTTATCTTTCATTAACTGTTTAATTTGAGTCTATCAGTCAAGTAGTTTACGCAGAACCCTGTGCAGCAGTACTGAAAAGGTGGTTTCGAGATAAACTCATTTAAACTTGACAGAGAAGGTATAACTCGATAAGCCGGCACGAAGTTTGACTGCTCATATCTTCTAGTGTATGCATGGAATCGACTTTAAATTAAATACACATACCTCTAGGTATATTCTAAAAAATTTACAATGAAAAAAACAAAAACTTTTTTAATCGATTCCACTAGCTTGCCTCTTAAGTCAGAAATAGTTTTGTTCTCATATTTCTCATGTTTTCCCATTACATTTACAAGTTTTTTACGGGGTTATTTGTAATTGCAAAACTTTCATGAAAACCTAAAAAATTGGAAAAGCAAAAGAAATTATATTATTGTGACGTATTTCCAGGTTTTTTCAGACCTGCATACGACAAATCCTCTGTATGATTCAACTAAAAGAAATTCATATAAACTTAAAGAGAAAATGTTATTGTCAAGCTACAGTAGAACCTGGATAAACGAGAGTCCAAGGGACCGGGAAGTTTTTCTCGCTTATGGAGGTTTTTTCGCTTAGGCAGTTTCTCACTTATAAAAGCGCGGTGGCGGCTTCTCTCACTTACGGAGATATAAAAGAAAACACAGGAAAGAGTGATAGATAATGTAGATAGATTTTTATTTCACCTTGGCCCTAATCCAACTTAAAGTCATTAAAGGTAATATGAATTTCTTTACAAAAACAAAGTTACAAGTTTGTATTGAGGTTTTCGCGAGCTAAAATTACGGGACCTGGCAAAATCTCACTCATAGAGGCAATTGGCGGTATTTGTATAGATTAAGAATTTAAACTAAAAGTTAAAAGTTGCATCAACTTTGAACACGTTCTTCTCAGAACTTTGTTGATAAAAAATGAATCATTGAACCGGTTGGGCTCAAATTTTGACACATTGTTGTCCATACTATTAGATCTACCGGCGGAGAGACATGGTTGTTTTCTGCTGACAACAGATTATGATTAAAAGGCTATTTGTGAACAGAGAGCGCAGAGCAATGTCGGTGGTTCGGACTCCACTTTGAATTGTAGAGCCACTTGCAATCTTTGTCCCGAATCGGGTAAAGTTCTTCTTCCGCCGCATTCCACACAAGGGCTTACGGAACTAAAGGGAGGGAAAATACACTGCATGCACTCTTGTTCAACATTTTAGGCCACTCTCAAAAATCCAGCTAAAAACGGACACATTTGGGGTTTGAAATAAAATTCCTAAAGCAAAAGTTATAAATTGTAGAGCATTGCACCTATCAATTTTCACATGTTAAAACTTTAGAATTTGTAAATACAAAACATTTTAAACTGAACCTTTATTACAAACTATTCACTTATATTTTATTTATTTTATATTTTTATTCAATTTAATTGGATTTGTAGGTTCTATTAAGCTTAATTTCAATCAAGTAAGAAATTTCAAATCTTACATTTTCCAAAGAGTCTACAGCATTCTTGGAACAAAAAAGACATAAATAATACCACTTTATTCACAATCTGGAACACTCACAAACGGTGAAAGGCTTTAATAATACGATGACCGAGTACCTCAGAAAGCTAGTAGATGAGCATCAACGGCTCTTCGTTATCTACATTTAGATTTTCGGCAGCCATTTATAACTCCACAGATAGACCTTCTCAGATTGTTTTTGCAAAACAACTATAATTACCTAATGATTTAAAGTTCGGAACCTTCGAAGAAGATAGGAAATTCACTAACGAGCATGTAGTGAATCTTCGGAAGTACCTTCAGATATTATTCAACAAACGTGGAAACATCTAAACACATCTATCGACACAATAAACGCCTATTTTGATTTAAGGCAGCGGCTCCAAAGAAGGCGATCTCGTTTGATTGTTAAACTCCTTTCGGCACAAATGGTAATCATACAAGCTTTAAGGTAGTGGAAAGAACCAAAATACTTATATAAATTAAAGACATAGTCTGCAGGGTACAACTGGGTCCTAAAGGGAAAATAAGAGTTCCATACGGTGGGGATACTATAGGGAACGAACGTACTGTTTGTCGAATACATTAATGTCTTGTTTCTGCACTGTTGCGAGGTAGACAACAGCCCACAGACGGTGCGAATTTTTTAATTTATATTAAAATCTCACGGAGATAAAGGCTTGAACCCTAGATCCATGGCTTAGTGATTGTACCACTCATCCATCGATCCAGATCTGTCTACCCAACTCTATCTATTCCTCCAATTTTCGCGCCAAAACTTACTTGAGTGGAAGTGAAATTTTTTTTTAAATTAAAAAAATTTCAGGCAACTTCATTAAAAATTAGGAAAAAATGATATTTCATTAGGAAAAAATGATATTGCAATTAGACTAAACGTATAGGTATGGCGTCATTGTAGTTGTTTCTTATATTCTTGTGGCGTTGTAGAAGTCCAGAAATATGGTTTTAGTTTTTCAAAGATTTCTGGTTAACAGTTAGCTTATTTTTTAATGATTTTTTGATTTTATGCGATGTAATTTCGATCGGTAGTATATCATTTTAGTAAAGGGATATGTTTTTTCTGCAACCGGAATGTAAGCTCCTGTTCTAGCGTTTGCAATAGTGGCACCGACGAAAGTAGATTGCTTTCAATAATTTCTAAATATTTCGCTGTATTTACGGTGTCATCTACAAAGTACCTTGTATTGATATGCAATTCCATAAAATAACTGAATCTGGAAACTTAAAAAAATTTTTTTTTGTAATTCCTTCCTTAGATGTTTTTAAAACTCAACCCCGTCTACCACCAACGGACACTTCAAGTCGATCCTCCTCCCTATCCAAATTATTCGTTCAATTGCAATTCAAAGCCTTTCTGTTTCTGAGGCTATGTGTTTTCTTTAGCCTGAAATGTATTTTTCTACATAAAAATAATGTGCAGTTTCAATAATTTTTATAATATCAGCTTTTTGATTGATCTCACTTTCATTGGTTTGACTTTGATACATTTATTTCGCTTAACTTATTCCATTTCGAAGTGTTTCCGCGAGTGTTTTTTTTTATTATAAATTTCCAGTACCTTCACTCCCGTACACTCTCGATACGACGTTATTCTTAACGTGACATTGTTTTCTAACCTCAATGTTCCCATTTGTTTTAAATATATTGATAATATTTCGGCTATAGTGTAGGCTAATTTACCGTCTTTGTAGAATTGTATTACTCTATTTCTCATTTCCGATGAAATAGGTTTGCCCTGTGCCACGAATGCTAAACAACTAAATAAAACTGATAACAATTTGCTACAAAATGCATTACAAACCAACTAATATGACTCATTAGGTCTGTCTGTTTACTTCTGTGTAAAAATCAAGTAAAAATGTTCTCCTGCTGGAGGGGATGAAAATGGAATAGTTACCAGACGCTTTTTGTGTAAATGGATGAGAACTGAGGAAAAAGTAAATTTTTAGGTTATTTTGGAAGAGATCAATGCATTTACAGAAAACCGTAAAAACTAAATGAAAAATGATTGTCTAGTATTGGTAAAGAAAGTTCTAGTGATGAAAACCAATCAGGTAAACAACATCAATCAGCTGTGAGTGTGAACCACAAAAGAAGAAGAAGAATTCTGCCGAACTTATGCTCACACTCATCAGCATCTTAAAAAATTTGGGTTAAAGGGGAAATTACTCGGCTGTAAAATCTCTTCAAGTCCAAAAGTAAACAGACGCAGTGTGGACGAAATCTTTTGGTTTTGTGTAAAAACTTTTGAGTAAACAGACAGATCTATTTTCAGAACAGGCCAATTATTTTGACGCAGTAGCAGGTCAAATTGTTTGTAGAATAATATGTAGAGAGGGAAGAACAATTTCTTTAGATGTATGTTTCTAAAATGTTAATAATATAAAATAATATAATATAAAATTGATTTACAAACAGGAAATGGGTAAGCTAATATCTATGGCTTGATCGACAGAGTCATTAACTATTTACCCCTGAGTTTTTAATCCCCGAAGCAAAAATAGGAGTGTTATAAGTTCTGAAGTGGTTATGACATTGTAGCTCCAGATCGAATGAACTGACCTCATTGCGAAATGGTTCTTATACATGTGTAATGAAAATCGGTTTAGCGGTTTTCAAGATCTATTTCCTATTTTTTTTAAATTTGCTCTTGTTGACAATAATCGACAAAAATATTTGTAAAATCTTTTCGTATCTGGATTTGTAGATCTTGAGGCTTACATCTACGAAGTTATATGATCTAAAGTGGTCGAAATTAAACCAAATCTAGAAGTTCACAACTTAAAGTTCTTTATTTCCACATAATCCTTTAGTAGCTACTACAGAATGGCATGAAATGTGTCCAATGGTAAATAAGTTCAGATTAATAGAATTGATGACTATAGAAGTAACGAAATTTGAGAGTCTTATTTTATGAACACAAAGTAATTGAAAGCATTAAAATTTTATTAGTTCAGATGTTTTTGGTCATTGGTTATGAAGTTGCAAAATTTTTATTATGACATACATTATTTTCGATCAGAAGATTCTTTTAATCGCGATATTTTTTTCCAAGTAAATCTAAAGAACGTACGTAATTGTTTTAGAGCAGAACAATCTAGACGCCTAATTGTTTGTAGTTACTTGTACAAACTATCTTTTTAGGTGATTAGTTTTAATAGGCTCCTATACTTAGCTCAACCTTAATGTTGTCGACTTCCGAAATTTACTGTCTTGCTTCTGTTGGAATAATAGGACTTGACAGAGTGTGAAGTCTGGAATCTAATTGTTAGCAACGTTTGCTTAAAAATTTCGACCACTCCTCCCAGGATGGTACTGTCTGAAAATCAAGACATTCTTCCCATTTTCTTTGAGTTTCCGAGTCTAATAATAATAAGAAGAAGGAAAGTATTGATGATTTCTTTGGTGGTGTCTAAAGAGTGCAATGCCTTCATGTGAACGTTTACGTTAAGTTTATAAAGCTCGTAACTGCACTGAGTACTTTTCGTTGCCGTTGGAGTTTCATATAAAGCTCCGGTGTAGGTATGGTCTGTTATTTCCAAAGTTCCCACTAACCTCAAGGCTTGAGCCTTCTAGACATGTTATCAAATTCTGAAATTTGTTAACCTTTATATTTGGACAATCATTCACTAATGTGTCAAAGGTGTTAATGAAAGATAATAATAAACCAAGTCGACTAAACCAAGTTAATAAACCAATTCTTCTGAGGCTCCTACACTTAGCAAATGAAAATGAAGGACCGGACGTTGCTTATATATTTAATTTATTATTGAATTAACAATTACTATTTTTGATATTTTTCTATACAGCTCGAGAATTGAAAAAAGAACTCAACTGATTGTCAAAGCAATTGGTTTTCGTAAGGTTTTACATTCCGTATTATTAATATTTTGTTCTATATTATCTACTTTGTTGTTGCTTTACTGTAAAAGTTATTGTGAGCTTTCGCCATACGCCAAATAAAAACCAATTTCTTTAAACTTTTGATATATAAAAAATAATCGATAGAATTTTCAAATTATTAATTGAAGTTCACTTCTTAAGCATATAAAGTAGCGGAAGAAACAATATTATTGTTACGTTACAGATGTGTTTTTATTTTTGACCAGTTAAAGCTTCCAAAATTTAAAATATTTCCAGAAGGATCAGTAGCGCATATAACTGCTCAAAAGTAAGAGGGAAGTTGCTCTAGATCCGCTCTAGATACTTAATGGGTTTGACGCCAGCTTTTTATAATACACCGAAATTAGAGACATTTAAGGAATAAATAACAACGTAGACCCCTGCGAAACTAAAAGAAATGAAAGTTCATAAAGCGATTGGCCTTTAAATATTGTACTAGCTTGTTTAACAGATTTTTAAATACTATGTAAAATATTAGGGATAAGTCGTCGGTGGAGTAAGTGAGAACGTGAGGAGAGAGAGATGAGAACCAATCTGTAGGTTCCATCGACGACGACCCATGGTTGTTTTCTGTTGACAACAGATTACGATAAAGATGCCATGAGGGTTGCAGAGAAAATTTCAGTTGTTCGGAATCCACTTTTAATTATTGGTCCACTTGCAATCTCTGTCTCGAGTTATCCCAAAGCCCCACAAGGGATTACGGAAACTAGAGAGATGTAAAATAATCAGTACTATTTTTTCCTGCTACTGAAAAACCCTATTTTTTATCCTGCATCTAGAATAGTTTCAAAAAGACCTCTTGATTGTTTTCTTCATTTATGTAGTATATCACAAATTTCAAAATATTTTGTTCTTTTTTGCAAATTCTTGGAAAACTGTTTAATTATATGTGATTTTCCGATTGTTATGATATTTTACTAGCAAATAAGTGAAATTCGGCAGATCATAAAATGACACTTGAAAGTACTAACCATGAAAATAAAAACTTAGCGGAAGCCATTTAACTGAAAATAGGTCAAGATGTCTGTAGTGACAAGAGTAACGCTTTGTTTCTTTTTCTTAAATTGCTCAGTGACAATGAACCCGCATTGAGTAAATAAGAATAATCACAACCCAAATAAGCACAACCATTTCATAGATTACAAAATTTTCTACTCAACTGACGTTGTCGTAAAGAAAAATAACTTGACATACACCCAATGAGTTTCCTATTTAAAGAAACAATAAAATGTAATTGTCTTTCACCACTTGTTTGGCTTTGCTAAGAAGGACAAGACCTGTGCACTGATGCATACTAAGCGCACTCCACTAAACTAAATTCCATACAAAAAGTGGAAAGTGTTATACTTGCTTGGTTTATTAATTCAATTTTGTCGTTTCTGAATGAGCTTTCTGTTCAAATTATTAAATATATATAGCACTATAAAAGTAAAGCAAAACGTATATGGGGGTAAAAAGGTCGCCTACTATTTTTTCATACTGAAAATATGAAATTTTTTTGCAATTGCATTTTTAATTACTTTTTTATTATGTAGAAAAAGATTTTATTGCAATTTTTGAAAAGTAAAAATATTTACAAGTTAAGATTTTTACATTTGTACCTCTTTTTTCTGTTTTGGTAACGCCTCGATAGCCACCGATTGTGAGTAAATTGTACCTTCTGGGATATGCCTTTCCTGTTATTGGCTTAGTATATCTATATCCCTCAAGATCACATAACCCTTTGCAGGGCATGTGGCTGGAGAATAAATTTACCTAATTCGATGACCAAAAGGAAGTGGACCTGTCCTTTAAATTTACATCCGTACCACCGATATAACAGTAGAATCTCCAATGGTTTCTTTTTTGTGAACATTTTCAAAAGGCGCCAGGAGATCCGACTGTCTGTGGTAGTGTGAGATTTTTACTCACGAAAACATCTCTTCAGACATTAGCCGAATCACAGCATCGGGTCCCTTTTCGTCCCTATCGCTTGTCATTTCAGTGAGAACGGCCTGGGCTATTCAGTTTTTTCCCCACTTCGATTCCCCGGATAAGCGCAAGCATTTTCTTATGAGACACCTTTCCCATTCTTCCGTCCTCCAGCCAGTGCTGTCCCATCATCTTCCATCTTCTATTTGCTAAGGCAGAACAGTGGCACAATATGTGCACAACTGTCTCTAGCTCCTCCAGGCACAAGTTTCCATGTCTTGTTTCAGCTATCTCAGAGCCCTTCGATCCATATCCAGGACCCTCTTTCGTCCAGCACTTCTGGGCGCTACAATCGCAATCTTAGGCTGTCTACAAGTAGGTTCCACCAGTGCTCCCTCGCGGCCATTAACTCTAACAGGCTTCCACCATGCCTCTGCCTAAGTCAGTAAAGGGCTCCGGACCTTGAAAACTCGAAGCAGCTCCCAATTTAGCCAGCACATCTGCTCTCTCGTTTCCTTCAATTCCTGCATGTCCCCTTACCCACGCCAGTGTGATCTCATTCAATGAGGCACACGAGTTGAGTTTTCGGACCACTCCAAGGCCAGCGCTATATTGAACTCTGTATTGTCCATACACCGCCTGATTGTTGAGTGCCACCACTATCTTCTTGCCCCTCACCCGAATTTCCAGCAAGTAATCCGTCGGAGACGCAGCGTTCCCGCTGAAAACATTTCTAATGAGACCTTATCGAGGTAGACTTTTAGACAAAAAAAAGTAACTATAATTAATGGATTTCAAAGGCATATCGAGTGATTGCAAATGCGTTCGGTATTTTAACAGCGAGGTGGCGAGTCCGCTCTGTTCGAATATTTGGATGATAATAGAATAACATAACTGTTTTTGTGTTAATAAAATTCGTTTTAATAAGTTCTAAGTCTAATAAAAATAATAATTATCTGAATACATTTGAATGCAATCATTAATTATGTGCTATTTTTAATATTTTCTAGTAACATTTCCAAGTCTGATAAAATGCTCATTTTTTGAGCACGTCGACTATGGAGTTTCCGCAACTTTCTTAAATTCATTCAGAAAACTTTTAAAGGTCTCATCAATGGAATCGGGTTTTTTATGATCCCATTCTTCTCCGTTTTGAATGTACGCCTTCATCGTCACGTCCTTCTTGTTTTATAGAACCCAATGGAGACGGAGTTAGAGTGATCATACACTCAGCTTATGGTGACAGAAGGTATGTTGAAGGTGAGGTTATTGGTGCTCCAGCAGTAGGCGTCATTGTAGACACGGGTGGTGTAGCAACGTCTGAGAGAAGGCTTTCTTCATCATAATTTCAAATGTTCTATGAGAAATTGTAATAAAGACTTTATGACATTTTAAATAACATCAAAACTACCTTCTAGGTTATATTATATCTTTTAGGAAACATAATTGGGAATAAAACGCCCACTTCTTTCTCTTCTTGATTCCACTTCCTGATGGCAGCTCCTTATTACTTACTTCGCAGCTAAAACGATCACGTAAACTTTTCCAGCGTTGTTTACATTTTATAACTATTAATTTGAAATTTTACTAATAGCGACAAACTTGAGTTTAAACATAATTAGTATTGTTTATTTTGTTTACCTGGTACATCTCTTGTTGCGCGGCTTGGACCAACCCTGCTGCTGAATGATTGCCCAAGGCAGGCTATGACTCTGTATGACATCAACTGTACACCAGCTGGTATCAACCGGAATCACGACCTCCGCTGGACAATCATCTGTCAGCAGACGTTTCAGCAGAATGCTGAATGGCATACTGGAACGCTAGCAGCTGCCGAAGAGTATTGAGGTGGGTCGACGAGGATGCCATCCTGCTCTTGGTCCTGGTTTTTACAAACGAAAAGAGTCGCGTCACTGAGTATACAGAAGTATATATATGGCAAATAACCACAATTAGCCGTATACGACGAGTCCATAGTTTGGACTCTAAGAGTCTGACCGTTGCGGTTAAGCAAAACCACCTAAACTGCAAGCCATGAACTTACGAATTTCACGGGGAATTTGGATAGGGGGTAACGCGAAACGTTACGAAGCGTTACAAGAGGGGGAGGGGGTCAGAAATCTTCAAAAAACGCGTTACGTAATATTTGAACGGCTCCTTATCAACGCAATTAAGTTTTCTTCAAACGACATTTTTAATAATTAAACCCAATAAATTTATAAATTTGGCACAACTGACTGTCAAAATAGTTGTCAAACGCCGGCGAAGTTAGAAATGAGTAGAAACTAGACCTATTCCGACTTTTGCCAACTTGACCGACTTGGCCGATTTTGCCATTTTCTCTTTCCTAACTTTATTTCGTATGTTTTACTCGAGCTGTCAAAAGTCGTTGAGAAAGGTACCATTGTGTTTCCCGCTTAAGAAACTTCAAAGTTAACATTTGTAAAAGACTTTTGTTCACGTGAGTATTTTCTCATTTTGTGACGTAAAACTGAACGAATTTGTTGTTGTAGGCAACAATAATTTCATTTAGATTAACGTCACTGCGGGTGAGAAAATACTCACGAAAGTTACAGAAACCGAATTCTGGTTTATTTTCGATAAAATTCTATTTAAAAATACATGTCTGGTAGATAAGCGTTTCCGATATCTGAAGTATTTTGCATTATTGTTTTTTAATGTGGGTATACGGAACCTTTGATGTTTAATAAACTTTTTTGCTTAATATTGAAAAAAGTAATCATTTTAAAATATTTTAATTTGCCTCAAACATTATTTAATCAAGTTTATATATAAGAAAATAAAAACAATTTCCGTAAAAAAAAACTGAGTTAATATTCTGCATGTATCGTCTCGTGTTTAAATCCCACCAGTAAAGTAATCTTACCAAAACTTGTCTGGTTACTTTTCGCGCTTATTAAACCAATTTCAGGAGGATGTTAATTATAAACTAACTGTAAATAAAGTCGCCTAACTCTTCTTAATTACATAAATTAGTAATATTTAAGTTGATTTAATACGTAACTAAAGTCATAAAAATTTGAGTCAGAAAGTTTTTTGCTCGGCATGCAGAAAAAGTGAAATTAAACTCGCTTGGGTTCTGATATCCATCCACACTAGTTGTCGAGTCCATAAAACCGGGAAATCATTATCAGCGCCTAAGGCAAAATATTTACATCCACCTCACGCAGGCGCATTCACTACAATCATTCAGGTGCGATTCGCCGGTAGAAAATTTTCGGAGATAAAAACAATCTTCAGGTGAAAGTAAAAAAAATATATTTGCAATGTTTCGAGCTTACATAAATCATGGCGGTACATGTGTTCGCGAAAGGCAGTAAAAGTGTCTGCCGATTTTAATGTGGGCATTAATTTCGGGTGTTTTTCACCATACCGAAAGCATTCCAATTCCAATGACACCATCATCTTTACTTTCCTCTCGATTAGTTATTTACTCATGTGTGAAGCGGGCAAATGGCACACCTTTTCCGTGCCTCCTGTATACTGGTAGAAATATTCATGATTTTGCTTACTGATTTACGCAAGAGTAAGTTGCAAAACCCTGGGCGCAGTAATTGGCAATTAGGGACACTCCCAAAGACTAAAGGGAAGAATTCGCGCACTCAATGTGTCATTACGGTGCACAATTATTCATCGGAGCAAGTCATCAAAAGTTGTCACTATCGACATTAATCACTTTCACTTGTAAATCGAATCAAGAGTTTCGGGTCGTTGTCATCTTTTATTCAGGGGACAATGACTTTGCATATACAAATAAAAACCAAGTAAGCGAATTGTGTATTGCAAATATGTACTTCCTCTATGGTGTCTTACTATCTTATTAAAAAAGTTTATTATTGCTTTTTAGCGGCAGACTTCCTCAAAACAAGGTAATTTTACGCCTTGCGTGTGAAAACTGGGCGGATCGCGAAAGAAGCCCTGACATCCGTGTGCATGTTTGAAGAAATTCTAGTGAAAGCTTACAATGTTTTAACAACGGTTTAGGTATGTTGATTTACCATGAAACTGATCCGTTGGTTGTACTATAAAATCGTACAACTCTCTACTCAATTGAAAATATTTTCTACTAAAAGTCGGTTGCAAGTTAAATACATGCTTTTGTTGTTTTATAGTATGATTGTAAACTTTCTTTTATTATTATAGTATAGGCTATAGAGGGCGTATCTATTTTCTGTATTAGGGGATTAATACATGATATGTCTATTTTCATTCATCAGAGTCGAACTTCAGCTTAAAATACTGTTTTAATGTAATTGTCAGATGCAATGGAGAATAAATGAACTAAGTCAGGTTGTGTTATTTTCATATCCCACGATGAGTATTATTAGCGGCTGTAATTGAAGGGCTAAGTGCAACATAGTGCAAATCCACAAATTTAAATTTTTAATCAAAGTGGAAGCATCTTTCAAGATTACTAGAGTATTTTTACACTATTTTGTTTATATTGAAAAGAACTCTGTTTGGGTAGGTGTGCAAAACGTGTTGATGTCAATATTATGTGAACGAAGTTTTTCAAATTCAGTCCAGCTATCTTCTTCTTAAGCAATTTCATTTAATTTCACAGATCACTAAATAACAATCAAATCTTTTGATTGTTTTCCCCCCACTTCAAATCGTCGTATTAATTTGAATCTACGCGAAGTTATGCAATTGTGGTGACAATACAATATGATTCTTCCTGCATTCAGGATGCGTCTTTGATTATACCTTTGCGGAAACTAATATCTGTCGCGTGCAGTCCGTGACTGACTTTGGTCTGAAGCTTGACCGAAAACTCGATTTCACTCTGCACATTAACTGTATTGTTTCTAAGAGTAATTCAGTTCTGGGTTATGTAAAGCGGTGGTCAAGGGAATTTTCTTATCGGAAGGCCTTAATTCACTTATTCTTTTCTTTGGTTAGGTCAATTCTCGATTATGCAACTCAGGTAGGTTTGGTCGCCGTGCTATGCTGTTCATTCTAGACGCATTGAGTCGGTGCAGCGGAACTTTGTTAGATTCTTACTAAGAGACCTTCCGTGGAATGATCCACTCAGGCTTCCTCCTTATGTGGATCGCTTGCGATTACTTACTACTATAAACTCGGTAGAAGAAGGACGTAGAGTTGCTAACCTAGTCTTTATTTACCAGCTTTGAGCTCAAACATAGATTCTTGCACTCTCGCAGGTATGGTTTCTTATAGACATACCCCGTATAGCTTAAGAAGACTTCCTTTACTGCATGTTGTTCATTCTGGGTCTAACTATGGGATATTCATGAGCCTACAAATTGCATGTGTAGAGCTGTGAATATGTGTCCTTTTTTGACCTGACTCTTAGTAAGGATTTGCTGAAGCGTTCTCTGTTGTCCGTGCACCGCTGATTGTTGTGTGTGGGCGTGTTTTAGTTTTTGTTTACTAATGTTTTTTTCGATGTGTTTCTGTGGGAGCCTCATTCGCCTTAATATATTGTTATATTCTGGCGAATAGGTCAATTGATTCTAGGCTTTTGCCTGAGAAGTGCGCCAACTTAGTAACGCGTGGACCGATTTCGGCGACTGTTTTTTTTATAGAGTATGTTCCCTTATTGCTACTGTAAAAAAAGTTTGCACCAACGTGGTGGGGGAGGGGCTAGTGGTGGAGCCTCACTTTGTAACGCGTGAACCGATTTTGTATGTTTTTAATTAAAGGATTTTATTTAGTTTTGTAGCTGTCTAACTATCGAACAATCAAATATTGTAATCGAATTTTCACCAACTTCCTCTAACAGATTGCATAGTTTCAAGTGAAGTTCAATCACCACTTAATAGTACATTTAAGTCATACAATGCAAGTTTCCACGGCTTTACAACCAAAATAAGTTATTACGAGGGTTGCTACTTTAGTTTTGAAATAGGCAAGTAAAAATATATATTTATAATCGAAAATGGCTTTATTGTTTTTCAAAATATTCTCCATGAAGATCAATACACTTTTGCAGGCGTTTGAACCAATTTTCGAAGCACTTTTTCCACCCTGATTGAGGTACCTCCAAAACATGTGATTTGAATGCATCAACCGCTTCTTCAGGCGTCGAAAAAGTTGGCCTCGAATATTATTATTTATCAGGACTGTACGGCGGATGATCCATCAATTCGATGTTTTGAATGCTCAAAAATTCACTTGTTTGTGCCGATACTTGCATTGTCGTGGTAACGAATAATTCGTCTCTGCGATTTGTTTCCCTTATTTTTCCGAACACTACTGGCAAACAAATAGTGGTGTACCATTCAGAATTGACCATTTTACGTTGCTGTAATGGCACGATAGCGACATGTCCAATTATTTCGAAAAAAAACAGGCGACCATTTGCTTCAAGTGCTTCGTGCGCGAACAACTTTTGTTGAATTTGGCTCCTCCTGAAATATAGTCGATTGTTGCTTAGTTTCGGGTTCATATGCATAGATCCATGATTTGCCGCCTGTCACGATCTTTTAGATGTCTTTTGAAGCACCGCGATTGCATTTTCAACGTTTCTTTGCACCAATCGACACGAGCCTTTTTTGAGCGATTGTCAAAACGCGAACAAATCTTTTTGACGGTATGTCACATGACGACCTTGCAAAATCAGTTCACGCACAGCATCGATTTTTTCAGGCACAACAACCGATGTAGGACGACCTTCACGAAATTCATCATGTAGCGAAGTGAGACCATTGAATTCGGAAAACCAGCGAAACATGGTGGCTTAAGATGGTGCTTCATTACCAAAAGTCGAAGCGAGTTGATCGGCACACTATTTTTGGTTTAATCCACGTCGAAAGTCATAGAAAATCATCGCACGAAAATGTTCACGATTTAATTCCATTTTTTGACCAAGATGAATGCTTCAAGTACTTGTAAACAACACAAATAGCACTCGTATGACAAAACGAACTGAGTATGATTACCATTAAAAATGTCAAACTTTACGATGACAATGTCAAATTTGACAAATTCACACTTGTGTTGCCATATCTCAAAAATTAAGTAGGAAGCTTCGTATTCATCATACTGGGAAGTTGGTCGTGTGGGCCTCGGACTCAAGGGTCGCACTTGGGCCTTCATCTAATTATAAGTATGTATTCATTGGCTTTTAACACTGCCAAGTCATAGTTGCTCTGGTGCATGAAAACAAGTTTAATTTAAATTTTATTTTCAAATTTCAAACTTAACTTTTCAACTTCCACGTCCTTCCTTAAAAATTACTACAATTTCTCGATAATGTAATTTGATAAAAGATGTCCAGAAATTACAGATGACCGATGCGTGTGTATTTAAAGTAATTTAAGGTTAATGAATTCCAGTGTATTAGCAGTGTAGACGGTGATTCGAACATTTCTGATAAAAATTGTAAAAATTTCACAACGACGTAATTCTTTTCCTTTTAACGTCAGTTCAGGAGATTTCTTCATCAGGAAAACAGTTAACAGAGGCAAGTCAGAGGGCGGAATTTTGTCACCTATACTCTGGAACGTCTCTCTTAACAAAACCCTTACATTCCTCGTCAGCAAAAATATCAAAACGATAGCGCACACAGACGACATGGCACTATTGATAAAAGGAAAATTCCTACAAACGGTTAGTGATGTTATGAACTTACGATTAATTCCCATAAAACGGAAATGGTACTGTTCATAAGAAAATACGAACTGCCTATTTGGAAACCACCAAAACTTAGAGTAGTGTTCTCAAAATCTCTCTGCAAGCCAAGTTTTTGGGCGTCATCTTCGACTCCAAACTCAATTGGAAACGAAATGCGGAAGAAACGCAAAAAAACCTTTGGTAAGAAATAGGGTATGAAACCGCATATTTTACGTCGGATTTACACAGCGATCGTCAGACTCATTCTTACACACGAAGCGATAACACGGTGGAATGCGGTAAGCTAGCGGTTCCATCTCAATTTTGCTCGTAAGGTGCAAAGGTTAACTTGCTTGGGAATAACTGGTGCGTTAAAATGAACAACAGAAGGACTCTATGTACTCAAGGACGCTATGTACTCAACCCTATATAACCGCTAAAGAGAGAGAGGAAAGCCGACCTAGCGATCTCAAAAGGCGGAGCTAGATCTCTGTCACCAGTAGAAACTAGTTTTCGGGTAGCCAGCAAATATTTTTGGCTAGAGCATAAGGTTGCAGTCCTGTTACATAACCGGGAACCATTTAGAACTCCTGATAAACCGAACTAGGTCTCTGACATCAGTCGAATCTAATTCGGCTAACTATTGCAAAAAAAAAGGGGGGGGGGGGGGGGGGGTGCTTGAACTGGACAGTTGCAGAGGAAGGGGAGTGTGGTTTCATCTTTCTACTCATCTTAGCAACTCCTACAGAAATCATTTGAAGGCGCGCTAAATTTGTCGGCGTGTCTAACTATGAGACAATGGCCCGAAATGACGGCCATGACAACGTTTATAATACTTCGTCCGAGCAAGATGAGCTCTCTTGTCCGCTTTAGGTCAAGAATTGGCCAGATATTCCCGGTAATAAGACACGTGTGTTCCCTTTACCATCTAACATTCGTAATCCTAAGGAATTCTTATGTAATTTCCAGCTTGCGTCTGGCTAGCGGCTTGAAAGCTGGTGATTTATATCCGAGTCGAGAAGAGTAGTACCGATTCTCGCTAGCTCGTCAGCTGTACAGTTACGCGGACTGTTACTATGTCTCAGTACCGATATGAGGCATACGTTATGATGCCCAGCCACATCTTTCAAAATTGAGCGGTATGCTATGATCACTTGGAGGTCTTCTACACTCCCATGGGGGATTTAATAGCAGCCTGACTATCTGAGAAGATACAAATATCATCGGTCTACGACTACCTTTATAGCCATGATTTCGGCCTGAAAAACAATGCAGTAATTAGGTAAGGGAAATGACGTCTATGACCAGGTGTTTCGAAAAGATACCTCCACTTACTCTGCCTTCCAGCTTGGAACCGTCCGTGTAAAGATGCTCTGATCGACCCTCCCCATTGAGCGGAACCTTCCTAACATTCCGTCTTGTGGGGGGGGGGGGGGGGGGCTTAAGAATCAAATTTAGGATTAAAGAAAGGTATAGTCAGTGTTTGTTATAACTCCGTCCAGGATTTTGGAGTGTCTGTAGTCGCGATCCTCTGAAACTTTTTTAGCTTCTTTGCACGAGTACAGCGCTATAGTAACTTTACGTACTCTTTCTTGGATGTTAGGTTTCCAACTGAGTTTCCTATGTTACCAATTATACCCAATTACCAATTATACCCAATTACCAATTATACCAATAATTCATAGAAAGTCATTACTTTAAAACAATTATGAATACCAAACTGTAATTAGGTCGGTAATTAGCCGCATATTTAATTTCATTGCTATGAAGACCATAAACTATGTGGGTCGCTATTAAAATTTTGTTTTTATTAAAATGAAAGCGTTTTTCTTTAATCAAATTGGCCTAAAAATAACTCAATACGGTAAGGGACCTACTTTGGGCGAAACGTAGCATACCATCGCGTAGCTAGACTATGTAATGTCCACCCGCTGACCATCGTTTATACACCGAAGGCTATTGTCCCTTGCTGCCTATGCCTTCCATACAAATTTTTTAATTTTTATTTTCAAATCAAAAGTATGATTATAATTCTCGATCAGATTTTCATTGTTATGCTGTAATGCATTACTACGTCCACTAGACTAAATGCCTCCACGTTTCGTATTTGCTTAGTTCAAGAAAATTTAATTGTCGCTGTTGAATATTAAAAATTATTCACGGTTTATACCCCTAGGATGTGGTACAATTCAGTATGTTTGGCCAGTGTCCATAACTTTGCTAGAATCTGTGCCTTTGATAGAGTACTCGGCCATTGACAAATTTGAAAGTGTCGAAATAAATCATTGCCGCCGATAATTACACCAGCGACGAATAGTGGGTCGAATTTAAGTAGCAGCCACTAATGAATTTTGCAATTAAAGTCGATGAACTCTGTCACCAACAGAAAGTTGTTCAGTCTTCGCGTTTGCTAATTATACCAAATGTATTTTAACTTTCGGAAAGATTGATTGATGTCTATGATGTATTGAATTGAAATGGATTTTTTGTCACACTTCGCGGTTTTCTGGTTACAGATGGGGCCTATCTCTAAATTAAACAAATTTTTTGAATGAAAAGTGAAATCGAAGCATCAATTTTCGATGAATTTGTGTATTTCATGTCTAAAGTAAAGATCTTAATGAGCTTAATTTTTATTAACTTTTATCTCTCGAGATATTAATGACCTGTCTTCTCACATTACCAAAGTTTCTGTCGAAGTGAATCTAAGGTTGCCTTTGGAGTAGTAGGGCTATCAAGCTTGCATAAACTATTTAATTACGATATTCATTACTTAGTTCTTGTTAGAATATGTTAAATTTATACTCCACTTACATTACTACTTTTGACTCCTCACAGACTGTTCCATTTTAAATTGAGCCGTTTATAATTATTGTTTTTATGGCCGGAGATAAACACATTTGTAGTCTGGAATAGTACTCCTTTTTTTTAAAGCAAAAATTTGACAAATAGTTGGATCGCAGAATGTCCTCTTATATTTTGAATTAAGGTGATGTTTCAATATACAACTACTAGATAGCTGATTCAACCAGCGCTGCTCCGGGTTTTGATTTCTTCACTTTTTCTTTTTTTAATTTTATTTATTTTGTTTTCCTTGGATCGTAATTAAAACCTTCGAGAAGTAAATTGGAATGACTTACAGCCACCCACGATGTGCTATCGTGTGCCCGGATTCTTTGAAGATTCGACGCACAGTGGTACAAATTCTCCAGTCGGAGGCAGAAACTTTCAAATTTTATGAAATTGAATGTCTGTTAATTTTGGAGGTCGCTTATTACGAAAATGACGACAGATTTTGAATAAAGAAAATGACGAATCAAAAATGGCAGACAAATATTTTGAAAAATGATTAGATTCTTATTAAATATAGTTCTTAAATTAAATAAATATAAAAAAAGACGCAGTACGTCTTGTAACAGTCGGGTAATTCCATTGAAATTCGACAAGTGATTCTGAAGTCACCTCCGCAGATTTTTATGAAACTTTGGTAACTGAAACTATGTTAAGATAGGATAATGCGTGTAAATTATTTTCGTCCAATGTTTTTTCTTTTAGAAGTTATAGCGCTTTAAAAATTTGAAAAATGCTTGAAATTTGTCAATTCTTGCTGTGTTTAAAAATTCGTATGTTTTACAATTTGTCCACTAGAATAATCATTGAGGTGTTATTTGAAAGGTAAACCTTCAAGCATTAGAAGAAAAATACTTGTGGAGCCCTGCAAAGGAAAAAAGGACATTAACGATCCCGATTTCGTCCTTTATCCTTTATATTTTAAAAAACGTATCCTGGATTTTTTTTATTTTTTTACTATCTCTTTAATAATATGTTTTCTAGGTGTACTGAAAATTTCAACTTGGGACGAAATTGGGATCATAATAAAATGCATTTTTATATATGCCTGCCTTCTTAAAACCACTTTTTTCAGCTTCAGGTTTTCTCCCGAATATGTTTACTATGTCAAATTGTTTGGATATTTTATTTAGAAATAGTACCCTACCTTTATTGAGTATATATAAATGATTTTACCTGCGGTTAATGAGAGTATAGGTATCGAAATTAACTTCACACTTCACTTGTTCGGATATTAGGTCTATAACGTTTACAAATGAAACTACACTGCGTTTATGACTTATTATATTATCTGTATTTTTATTTCTTGGGATATATATTAACCTAACAAAATTAAGACATAGTAATTTAGTTTAATGTGTGTTTAACCTCATTTTGAGAAAAAGAAAATTTTTTGCTTTTATTACACCTAATTTGATGCATTTTTCGAGTTGATGGTAGTGGAGTTAATTTTAAAAGACTTTGTTTCATTTTAACCTCTTCGTCTTTATATGAGTCAGTAGAGATAAATACGAAGTTCATATTTTGTATATTACCTTTAGCCCACTCAAATAATAACTGAGGGCTACTTATCTGATTATTATAAGGTCTTTGAAGGCTTTCCTTTGTTGCAAGGCGCTTTAGTGTACCTCTAAGCCCATCACAAACATTTTTCCCATGTAAAGTAGCAAAGAAATTCCACTCAGCTTCTATTCCATGTTGTCCTTTGTGCAAACTCAAATTATAAAAGTTTTTTTATTTTTATATTGTGCAGCATATCATGATAACATTAAATCTATCTTTTAAAAATGATAAGCATTCTCATTGAAATATATTAATGTTTGAAAATCATGTTTTAAACAATCACTTATAATTACTAAATTTGTATGTTCTAATTCTAAAGTATCTTTGTTTCGGAAGTAGATTGCGAAAGGGTGAGTAGTTGCTTGGTCAGTACTTCAATGAAATCCTTGAACTTCGTCCTAAATAATGAACGAATAATTCTCTGAAAAGTCCAATATGACTAAAATGTCTTCACATTGTAGGGAAGATTTGACCTCATGAGAATATTTGTTTTGTTGATCTGTTATAAATGAATGTAGACTTAATTTTGGCATTATTTCAATAAGGTTTTGGTAGAACTTATCAAATGATTCTAACTTTATTTCCAGTTTTGCACGATCAGTCGACTGCCTATAAGTTACATTTTGGAAAACAAATTATTCAAACGTATATACGTATATTCAAGGAAGTCCTTCAGTTTTGAATAACCTGGACATTCAGTACCATTACCTTACAGACATTGTATATTCGGAGGATTACATTTAGAAATAGCTAAGCATGCCTTAGTTAATTGACTAATTCCAATCCCTTCAAGCATAAGTTTTGCATTCTGATGAAGTATACACACACAAACAGAATGAGTACCATGAGCTAAAATAATATTTGGATTATTCCCTGAACTGTTCAAGGTACAGACGGGTACATCATCATTGTCTTTACAATGTGTATACTCTCATTAACCGCAGGTAAAATCATTTTTATATACCTACTCAATAAAGGCAGGGTACTATTTCTAAAATAAAATATCCAAACAATTTGACATAGTAAATATAGTCGGGAGAAAACCTGAAGCTGAAAGTGTCTTTAAGAAGACAGGCATATATAAAAATGCATTTTATTATGATCCAAATTTCGTCCCAAGTTGAAATTTTCAGTACACCTAGAAAACATATTATTAAAGAGATAGGAAAAAAATAAAAAAAATCCAGGATAGGTTTTTTAAAATATAAAGGATAAAGGACGAAATCGGGATCGTTAATGTCCTTTTTTCCTTTGCAGGGCTCCACAAGTATTTTTCTTGTAATGCTTGAAGGTTTACCTTTCAAATAACACCTCAATGATTATTCTAGTGGACAAATTGTAAAACATACGAATTTTTAAACACAGCAAGAATTGACAAATTTCAAGCATTTTTCAAATTTTTAAAGCGCTATAACTTCTAAAAGAAAAAACATTGGAATTTTCCCAAAATTTGTCGAATTTTAGTGGAATTACCCAGTCGTTAGGTAGTAGAAGATGCCAAATGTAAATGTTAATTTATTGAAAACAATTCTTCAAAAGCCTCATACAATACAATATATTTCTAATATTTGGACAGTACAGTAAAATATTTTTCAGGAATAATTTACCAGCGATTAGGCAATTGGGAAATAGCGCATAAGATCCTCTCAGAGAACCATCCTAATAAAGCTGGCTCATTGTTATAATATAAAAAAGTTTATGCATTTTTCATTGTACGTACCTCTTTGTTTTATAAGTTGTATAATTGCGGTATTTCTTCTAAACTAATTCGTATTTTGCAAGAACTTTATAAAAATACCACGGCGCAAGTATGGGATGGCGTTGGACTATCCGAAAGCTTCTCAACGGACTTCGAGGTTTTTCTTTGCGCTTTATGTTAACTATTTAGAAGATTACTTAGGACCAGGCTTTCTTGTAGGTAATATGGATGCTAAGCTTTTTCTATATGCTGATGACATCGTTGTATTATCAGATGATCCAGCCAAACTACAGAGAAAAATAAACAAATTGCAAGAATATTGTCAGCTCTGGAGCCTTAGAGTTAATTTAAAAAAATCCAAAATAACGACCTTTCAAAGAGGGGCTGGTCCAAGAAAAACATCTGAAAATTGGGTTTTTAATTGTGAAAGCATTGAAGTGGTCAACAGATATACCTTAGGGTCACTGTGTCTACAAAGTTATCTTTGACTGAACACCTAAAACATCGGTTGTCTCTGGCCAAAGTAAGTCTTAACTCAACGTGGCAAAATTTTATTAGGAAATGTAACATAGCACACTCTCAAAAGGTCAAACTGTTTAAGGCGGTCAGCAAGTCCATACTCTGTTATGCTTCACAGGTATGGGGCTAAAAGCAATATGATGACGTTAAAAGGTTGCAGAGATTCTTTTTAAAAAAATTACTGCTACTGCCTCCCCAAATCCCCAATTATGTACTCATGCTTGAGACAGGTCTATCGAATCTTTACATCGACACGTTAAAATGTCATTTTAAATACGTGCTTAGAACGTTATTTCATTATAATTCTGATAGGCTTCCTCATACGATAAGTTGGAAAATTTTGGAAAAAAATATCTTTTGGTTTGATATATGGCAAGACTTAGAAAAGCACAACGTTGAGTTGAATGCGGAACGAGCCTCGTTTTTCGAACTGAAAGAGAAACTCTCACGAATTGTCGAGCTCGAGGAGATATGGTTAAGGAACAGGGCAACGACAGTTAGGCATGGCTTATACGATAAGCCTAGCTAGCCTAGCAAAACTACTTTAGAAATGATCTTACGATTAAAAAGATAAGGCTGGTTGTGAGATATAGATTCGGTCTTTTAAATTTAAATGCAAGTCCATGGAGAAGGGACGGTAGTAATCTTTGCTCTGTGTGCTGTCTTATGGAGGGTGAGGATTTGTTGCATTTCCTCGGTGTATGTCCTATCCTATCAGAATTCCGATCAAAATCCTTTAGGAAAAAGAAATTATCTGAAACTGAAGTTATTGAGATTTTGAATGGTAAGAACAAGTATTCAGACCTTTATTAGTTTGCTACCACAGCCTGGAAATTTAGGGAATTTCTCGTATCTCAATACAATAATTGATTTACTGTTATTTCGCTTTAGCTGAAGTATGTTTTGCGTGGATCAAAATAATTTCAATATAAATGTAATATTTGGTCGCTTCAACGAAATTGTGGTATCGCCCTATGCCAGTTCTAGATACACATATGTATACTTTGCTTTATTTTATCTTATATAATATATTGTACTATATGATATTGGATATTGTTGTCAATCTCGGCCGACGGCTCTTACGCTATTGTTGTAGTTTATTAAACTTACTTCTTAAATTAGGTAAAAGGTAAATGAAATAATGAAATTTAGTATATAGACAAATTAATAGTGATAACCCTAATTGTATTTTATTTTTGCATGAATTTAACAATAAACATTTTTATGATTATTATTGATATTATATTCTTAATTATAATCATCGTCATTATCATAGCTATCGTCATCATTCGTTGGAATAGTTATATCTAATTCTTCAGTTGGCGATTCTATGATTGCAATTGCTTCTGGCAATAATGATTTAAATTTTATCGCAGGTAGTTTACGCAAGTTCGTAATGTAAGTATCTGACTATACCAAAAGCTGCATGAAAGCTTGGCAAAGCAAAGGTTTGCCGAATCTTTTTTATACAGGGTCTTTCATCTGGTCAATATAAGTGAGGTGATAGATCTCATGTACTCAAAAAAATATTGTATGTGGAAGGAAGGGGGGTGGGGCGCCGAATGCAATTCAACCGTTTGGGAGTTACAGGGTGATTCATATATTTACAATTTTCACGGTACGCACAACATTATTTTATTTTTAGTTTTTGATCTACTAAACGCAGCGAAATCAAACAAACGCCAAAAAACTACTATACTACTGACCTTTCCAAAATTGTCGACAATGTTGATCAAACTACGGGTACAGTCGCTTCCAAAAGTAAAAAACTATTTTATGATTACCTAAAAGAAAGGGTCGAATATGCTTCTTTAGCGTACACTGGTAACTAATTATAATTACTGCTGCAAAAAAGTTATAAAAAGTTAAGTGTAATTTATTGTCGTTATTAGCTTGTATTAGTCAGTCCCCCCCCCCCCCCCAATTATCCTGGCGTTCTGTTACTAATACATGATAGAAATTTTGCTATAAAAGACGGTCAGTAAGCAAAAATATCGATCATAGTTAAAAAACAAATCGATAACTACGAAAGTTCTTAAGCTAAAATACTTAAAAATTTACATACTTAAAAGAAATACGCGGATATAATTTACATTTACCTCAAAGAGGGGTATTTTCGCGGACTTTTCGAAGGTTAAGAGAAACCCAGCCGATACTTAAAAAAGGAGAGGCACGCGACCCCTCTAGCCAAATTTCAAACATTTGGTCTACACCCTACCCTCGTTAAATGGATAAAGAGTTTTTTGTCAGACCGTGCAATCCGGTGTACCTCAGGGTTCAGTTCTTTCATCAACCTTATTTCTTCTTTTTATTAATGATCTTTTATCCCTTACTCTCAATCATATTCATAGTTCAGCCGACGACAGCAGCCTTGATTTCGCGTACTCGCAATTTTGTAATGAATTCACGTGGAAATGCTACAGAAGTCAATCGAGAACGTATGTTTAGATCATTAAACAACGACATTTCTATGGTCCTCGCTTGGGGCAGAGCAAATTGTGTTTCGTTTAATGCATCCAAAACTCAATGCTGTTTAATGTCCCTTAAAAAACGCCCAGTTTACCCCCAACCCATTTCAGTCGACGGAGTGAATATACCCAATTCGCCTTCCTTAAACATCTTGGGTATTGAGATATCCAGCAATCTTAGCTGGACTGATCATATATTTGCAATCGCTAAGAGTGCGATGAAATGCTTGGATTTTCTACAGAGATGTAAGAAATATTTCACCCACTTAGCGCTGATCTACAAGTTCCACATTAGGCCTAGACTTGAATATAATTCTCATATTTGGGCAGGGGCTGAACACACCGCATTGTCCGCGTTAGACAAAGTACAGCGTAAAGCTATTAAACTTATTGGCGTTTCTTCAATCTCTGAGGGCCTTGACTCTCTGGAGCATCGACGGAATGTTGGCTGTCTCTCACTCTTCTATCGCTATTTCCATGGCCATTGTTCTAACGAAATTGCTAGCCTCATTCCTTGTAGATACATGACAACGTGCGATACAAGAGTCGCTCCGATCGCTATACTCTCCAGGTCAAATTTGGACGTACTGGCAAATTTCGGGAGTCTTTTCTAAGCAGAACAACACGAATGTGGAACAGTTTACCATCTTCTGTTTTTCCCTCGTCATATGATCCCGAGACTTTCAAACGTACATCGACACCTCCTTCACTCAACCTCCTTTCCTTCATTTCCTGCCAAGGCTGTACTTTAGAATCATAGGGCATCCCCTGAGCCTTGGCAACATCATAAATAAATAAAAAACGCGAAGTGTAAATTCAATGTATCACCAACACGATGGAGCATAAGCTATTTCTGGTATCATTGTAAAGGCAATACTTAATAAATATTTCCGGACCGCTGGCTTGAACGAAGTGCACCGATTTCTTAGTCTGTTAAATCTCCAGACCTTACCCCATTGGATTTTTTCTGATGGAGAGCAATAAAGAATGAAATTTATTCAAGACCAGTTAACCATTGAGACAAATTTGTTAGCAGTATTGGGACTACAGCGACGAAAATACGGGAGAGGCTGGCTACAATAGACCTTAAAGAGGCAATTATTGGTATGCATCGAAAGTGACCTAGAACAGCTCTTATAACATCTCTTTCTGGTTTCTTTAACCGCTTGTAGGGCATAGGGCTTCAAACGCCCTATACAAATATACTCTCGGTGAATCCCAGGACGCCTCAAGGAGCAGTCCTTCTGGGATAGGGTAAGTAATCTTGTAACCCGTTTATCTGGAAAACAACTTACATACGAAACGTCTTGTAACACACTAAGATTAATTGATTGTAATAAGTTTCGAATTCAATAAAATACAATTTAGGGTTAATTTAAGTTTAATTTTTTATCTTTTTGGAAAGGTAATAAAAGAGACGATTAAAAGAAATTAAAATTCGATGTATTATTTAACATAAATTTCGGGGAAAATGTCGGAAAATGCTTTTCCTTGCATGAAAAGCCTTCTGCAAAGCCACTATGCCTATACTATAAGAATATGGCGACGTTGGTTTTCTGCTATTTTGGCTCTTACACTAGGAGGACGGCGATTTGGTTTTCTGATATTTTGGCACTGCCGAAGGAAGATGATTTCTAAATTTCTTTATGCACTCACAGTTTTGGTTCATCATTTATAGATGCTGGATCACGGGGTAAAACGACACTTGCAAAAAATTTTCATGTTAAATTTTTTGATGAAAATACGGTAATTTTTTTGGGGAATACCTGTCAACACGGGAAAATGAATCCCCGCACCAAATTAAAATACACCATAGGCTCCCTTTCGCCGTTAACAGTTTTGATCCATCACTTAAGATGCTGGATTAGTTGCTAAAACGGCACTTGCAAAATTTGTGATGATGAAATTGTTGAAAATGGTACATTTAGTGGTGCTGCGGCTTTCCTAATAATACATAGTAGCAATATTATTTTTGACGAATAAAATAGCTTCACCTTAACATTCCGACCATAATTAGTTCGATGTGGTTAAAGGGAGGCTGGCAATTGGCTTTTTTTCCTAAAAATGATGCTTACGCAATATTTTTGTGGGGACTACCTGTTAACGTAGAAAGATGAATCCTTGTCCAAAATGCTAGTACACTATATGCATCCTTTCTGCAGTAACAGTTTTGGTCCATCACTTGTAGATGCTGGATGTGATGTCGCTGCTGACATGATAGATCCGAAAGCTGAGTTCCCAACAGCTTTAAAAAGCAGTAAATGTGATAACTTTATTAACGAAGATTTTCCCAAAACGGTGGAACGAGTCAACTCAATGCGAGTTACATAAATACTGCCCCCTAGGGCAAACCGAATTTGATCTAATGTTGACACCGCTTCCAAACCATTCTAAACTCAATGTGGATAAGAAAAACGAATGAATTTTAAGATGCAATTCCTTCGTTCTTTCTCTTATTTCTGAAACTATCAACTGCTTCTTTAGCCAGTGTCAACCGCCGTTAAAATAAATGACTCGTTGGCGACGACGGTAAACGCGGAAGATTTATATTCTCTGCAATTTTACTGTTTAGTCAGTGCACGTCATTCGATCCCAGTGAAAACTTTAAACATTCAAGACTCGTAATTGCAAAGGCTGCGACGATTTTCCCATAGTAGAAAACAAAAATTTCTCGCGAAAAATTAGAAAAGTTTCAGCTATTCAATCTATTTTGCATGCACCTCTGATAGCCTCTATCTCCGTAGAAGTGCATGCGAACTGCAACATATTCCCACGCGATTCGCATACATAACATATTATATTCACAATACGAGACTATTTTTTCACAGTGTGAGGAGCCAAACATTTGACACTAAAGGATAATTATTCGATCCTTAAAAGATAATGCATGCAGCATGCTCCCCTTTGTTTTGTCATCTGTCATGTAAGTCGATGCATGCATCACGTCCGCTTTTTTTATTACGCTTCCCATCACGTGCAACAAAGCAGTGCAGAGTTTACATTTAAACCTCCATTTCAAGTGGCATCATGTTATTACTGCTGCTGTATCAATTTCGAAATTTCTGTGCAAAACAATAATAATGAACACTGCGGGGCCTACTTGCCGCCTATTCACACGGACTCAACCGGAGCCCTGCAGGTTATCGTGTTCCCCGCAGATAAACTTGATCTTGCACGGTGATTACCTCGCCAGTACTTGCCAGAGCCGTAAGAAACGCAATAAAGCTTCAGTTCGCGTGCATTTTAAGGTCAAGTTCACATTAAGATTTTTTTCTTGCCAGATAATCGCTCTCTTGTGAGTTAGTTGATCTCGTATCTATTCGCTGCCTCCGTTGATATTCTATTGATAATTTATTAATTTCCTCCGCCTTTTCTGTACGGTTATCGCGTGGGACTCTTCTAGCTCTCCATCGTAATAATAGGCTTCGCGGTTTTGTTTGAGTTTTAATGATCTGTGGGGGTGGTTGCTTGTTTTGCATGGGATTAATTTTGATATTTTTTGTAAGTTAACTTCTGCCTAAATGGATATTGGGTGACATTTGCTGGTCTTATTTAGTACCGCTGATTTAAATTTTTCATATTTTTGGAGTGTGAACGGTGCGTTAAAAGTGTGATGTGGGAATTATCTGAAGATTCATAGTTGACAAAATAAGATGAAATGAAATTAATGAAAGAATATTGACCTTGACAAAAAATCACGAGACATTAACGTTTATGAAATAGGTACTTACTGTAATTTTGTGATTAGAACATCCAGGAAGCCCGCAGATGACGCTTTAATTTGCGTTTTGTTATTTTTTGACCTGCTAATTATATTTTTTGAAGATATAATTTAGTAAACCCTATGAGTTTCCTATTATAACACTACTAAGGCTGAATTATATTCATTTTTAAGTTTACGTAACGCTACGCTAAAGTTTTTCTGCAGTTCGGTAAATCTCATTTTCGATTTTGAATTTGTTTACGTAAATCTGAGCCAAGATATATTGTCAATATTACTGGTCGTGAATGTTTAATATATTTCTTGGTTTCCTTTTTATTTCTGAGGTTTTAACGGACATACACCGGCTTTCTATTTCTACACTATTCGCGCATTACCTTGCCCTTAATATTTTTTTTAGTCTCCACACACAAGAATCGACACTAGTTGCGCTCTCAACGGACTCAAACGATTTTTTTTCGATTCCTCGACTGTAAATGTGAATATAAAAGAAAAAGTACAAGTTACATGTCATCAGTTTTTTGAGGTGATAAATTTTGTAGAATCAAATATCAAAATCTTTCCTAGGTTAGTTTCGGTAAGAGTTTCGCTCATCCACCGCTGCCAATCAGCCTCACATAAACCGTTCTGATACCGTAGGTACCATACTTGAAAAAAACTACACAGGGTATATTTAAAAACAGTCCTTAGTCCTTGGCAGGGACCCATGGCCAGAAGTTCTGTCGAATCTTTAGATAAGTTGAGAAAACCTTCATGGTCCACCTAATATGGATGGGTGAAGCCCATTTTGGTAACATGACCGAATCTCTAACCATTTCTATCTGCTTGATATTCTTACCGAGAAAGTACTTCCAAAGCTAAGTATTAAAGTGGTGTAATCGATGGTACTCAGGCCACTTGGTTTTCGCCAGTTCCTTTTGTATATTAAAACAATCCCAGGCCAGCTTAGACTCAAGGGTGCAGCCTCACTGTCCAATATTATATAAATTTTGGCAACACGAGTACCTCGGTTAAGTTCCTCGTGTGCATAAAGTTCAATAGCATATATCTCCGCTAGAAAAATGATTGGCACAAATCCAAGCGCTTTTGGGAGCCTAAGTTGAGGTCCTTCCACGCCTGCTTTGTCCGCCATTTTGGATTCATTCGTGTACCATATAAGGGGTTCTCTTTCAAAAGAACAGTTAGTTGAATGTCAGTACTTTCTAGCTCCTAATGTTACCCTAAATGGTGTTTCGAAGTTAGTTTAGGTTAAGGTGGCTGCGTAAACAGGCACACTAGACCAAAACGGCTCATTGTGACAACACAGTTGAGACTATGCACTCAACCCTTTATAAATCCTAAGGAGAGAGGAGAGCTGACCTATAGGTCCTTAGAAGGCTGAGCTAGATCTCTGTCATCAGTAGAACCTAGTTCTCGGGAAGCCACCAAATATTGTTGGCTAGAGCTCATATTTGCAGCCCTGTCACTTTGCCGGAAACAATTTAGAGCTAATGGTCCATGTCCCTGACATCAGTAGAATCTAATTCGGATTACTCTTTGAAGAAGGTGGAACCCAAAAACCGATTCCTGCGGTTGGCTAGAGCCGGGCAATTGCAAAGGAGGTGAAGGTTTCCTCTTCGTCCTCATCTTGACAACTCCTACAGAAGTCATTTGAAGGCGCGTCAAATCTGTCGGCATGTGTACCTATAAGGCAATGGCCCAAAATGACTGCCAGGCCACGACAATGCTTATAATATTTCGTCCGAGGAAGTCTCTTGTCCAGGTGTGTTCCCTCTTACCTTAGCTTACCAGTATCCTTTAATCCCTCGTGGGACATAGGACAAAAAGATCTACCGATAGGAGGTGGAGAACTGTGTTGATGGCTTTAGAGGATATGCTTCGAAGAGCAGCTGTTATCAGTAGTGCTGCCACCCTCTGAACTTTTTCAAGTACTTTCAGGTGGGTCATTTTATCCAGTGCTAGCCAGCATACGACCACCCCATAAGTGAGTATGGGTCGTATAACACTAGTATCATCAAAGTCGAAGTTATGCTCTTTCGGCATTATGTCCAATATCGAGTTAACCATCTATGAATTCCTTTAGAACACTCTTATGACCAGCTAAATTCTCTGATTCCGGTAGATCCGTTCTGTACAGCATAGCCTAGCACTCCGAGCCGTTCTTTTCCTTACCTGCAAGAAGACGGGGGGCTAAACGTGGCTTCTAAGGTTGAAGTTGGGTAGTTGCACATGGTACCGATTACTTCTGGACATGTAAATCTCTGCAGATGTTGCAGTTTCATCTATGTTACCCTTTTCTGTTTTTTGCGACCCAACTAGTGCAGGCTAAGTGATGAACAGTATTACAATCACCTCGTAACCCCATAGGACCATTGGGCTTGAGACCCCATGCTTTTTCAAAAAGCCTCCGGCACGTCCATAAGGTCGCCGCGGTGTAGGGCTGTAATTGTGGAATGGCCGGCTTGGTATGCTTGCTGTGATTTCGTTTTGAGTATCCCATATCTGAGATTATTGTCAATTACTTTTTCCACTGTTTTGAGTAGAAAAGAGGAGACAAGCTTTCAGAGAGAGAGAGAGAGAGAGGTGGCCGCCCACCACTTTTAGGTATAAACGCCACCTTTACATTCCTCTACAAACTAGGAATTTAGTCCAGCGTACTGGTGACTCTAAAGACCTTTATTAGTGTTGGCAATAATTCCTCCAAGGCCTGTTGAAATAGAGCTGGTAGGATTCCATCGCTGCCAAGGGATTTGAATGAGTTGATGGCCCATCTAACTCCATTATGAAGATACGTACGGAAATGCATTTAAGCTGATTCGAAGGCCGAACATTATGTAGGCACTTATGACAATTATTGGGGAATTCCGATGAGATTTACTTTCGGTTTATATAATTTTACTCTTTAAATTTAAATTTTAAATGCAGAAATAGAAATCGATCGATACAATAATTGAATTTACATCGTTGTTCTTGAATCACTAATTATGTAATTCCATCTTTCTTCAGTTTGTAAGTCTGTATATATGAATGCGTTTTTTTTCATCTGCTCCAATCTTTTATTTACATATTTCTGAAGGGACGTTATACAAGTATGCCATTATATTACATTATGCATTCAAAATAATTTTCTTAACTCAAATAAAGTCACTTTCGTTCAGACGAATAATAAAATGCATCAAACTTTCTTTTAGTTTGTCTTCAATTTCGTGGAAGGTTATAAAATAAATAACAAAACTCTTTAAAATTATAGGCGGTGATTATTATCACTGAAAGGCGTAACAAATGATTATGCATAATAAAATTTACTTTTTAATCAATTTTATTAAATCTATGCAGAAGCTTACGTAATTCATTTAGGGAAGTGCATCAGAAGAAACACCTGCCACCTTTAATTAGGAAGTCCAGACTTATGACAAAATTGGTAGGCGTCTTTATGATTTTGGCCGCTAAAATTTCCAACTAATCGTCAATTATTCACGTGGAACATACCTAGTGAAAGCGTTTTCATAATGGTACATAATTTCTCCTAAAGTGAAGAAACAAATCTTCACTTTGTCAGCTTCCTCTCTTTATCGTACGAAGGCGATGGCGCTTTTATCTTTCCGAGGCAAATGCAAAAGTGGAACATGCACTGCCTCAGAACAAGTTTTTAATGAGACACCTGTCTGCAACATGATCGAAAGATGGAAGAATAAATTGTTGAGATTGATCTAATGGACGATGGTGCTTCTCACTGCACTTAGATGGAAGAATGCTAGTTTTTCTTTCGAAGAAAGTAAAAATAAATATATTGAAGAGTGAAATATTCAAGAAAGCAAAAACACTACTGTGACGTGCGTTGAATTCCCGCCACCGAATGTTTACTGGGTATTTTACATGAAACTGAAAGAGTTCGTAGAATTGTAAATCGACAGAAAATAGAAAGAATGCTTCAAAGTCAGGTAGCGCGTGAGATGTCAGTAATCACTCAAGTTTCCCTTTAAATGCTAAATCATGTCAAATCAATTAGTTTGTAGTTATAGAGAAAAAGTAGACAACAAGCAATAAAAGAAATGACATGAAAAGTTAGCCTTTTAGTGGGAAACATGAGTAGAATAATAATTAGTCTAAAAAAAATTTATTAAAATGTAAACAGCCTTAAGAAAGATTGTTGTTATTTTTAATTTGATGAAAAAAAGGAAAGCATTTTTCAAATCAGCTCCGCATGTTTTGCAACATAGTGTGTTGTAAAATCCTTTCTCATACTCATCAAAACTTTCACGAAGATATTACCACTTCTTCAAGATCTGTATCACTTTATACGAAACGAGTACTAAGAAGACGAAGAAGAAAAAATTAGAAAATGTTTTGCTCTCGTCATATTTCGCCGTTGCAACATAAATGGCTTACCCTGTCTAACGACCGGGCTGAATTTAAAAGGACTGAAGGACAATACATTGTGATCTATATCATCTTACTAAAATCGCCGAAATTTAACTAAAATTTTAAATATTATAGACTCAGCGAGTTAACTGTAATGTACGGCCTGTTTGGCAAGATCGTATCGATCAGATGATGAGATGAGCAATTATTACTATTTAGTGAAGTCACCATAATATTTATTTGTCTATTATAGCCTTACATCTCTTATTCATTTCATTTCTATTAATTTATCACAATAGTGTATCGGTAAATTATTTCAGGTATTCTTCACTGACAATCAAGTTCTAAGTTTTGTCTTTATTAGAGCTCGCACGTTTTCAAAGAATTGCCAGCAGGACTTTGTGAGGACCACTCAATGACGACTTTGACTTTTCGACTTTTTTGACATCTAGCTCACTTAAGCTTAAACTGCGGATTGTTCTCGAATAGTTGCTCTCTTCCTTATTCTACCCCTACTTGGCAAGCCATCGAAATTTTTGTCTCCAAATATGTTTAACCCTCACCTTTTAAAATACTAGTAGATAGAGAGTTTCTTGTCAGTATGTTCAAGCGCTGTAATAGTAGGCGTACCTCAGGGCTAAGCTCTTCGACCTACATTATTTTTTCTTTTTATTAATGATGGTTTATCACTCACTCGCAATCGTATTCATAGTTTCACCGACGACAGCGCGTTCTCTTTTTATGCTGTAATAAATTCGCGCGTGAACTCTACAGAAATCAGCCGACATTTCTACGATGTTCAATTGGGACAGTGTAAATAGTGTTATGTTTAACGCATCTAAAACTCAATGTTGTTTAATATTTCTTAAAAGCCTCTCTAAACATCTTGGGTATTGAGATATCCAGCAATCCCAGCTTGAATGATCATATATTTGCAATCGCTAAAAATGATATGATATGCTTGGGTTTTCTA
The DNA here is from genome assembly GCA_964036015.1 of Leptarthrus brevirostris. Taxonomy (NCBI): domain Eukaryota; kingdom Metazoa; phylum Arthropoda; class Insecta; order Diptera; family Asilidae; genus Leptarthrus; species Leptarthrus brevirostris. The sequence continues at coordinate 24,859,408 of OZ038371.1, forward strand.
CAGAGATATAAGAAATACCTCACTCCATCTGACTTGGCGCTTATTTACAAGTCCCATATCAGGCCTAGACTCGAATATTAGGCAGAGCAAGAAATACCGCACAGTTCATGTTAAATAAAGTTTAAAGAAAGCTTATAAAACTTATTGGCTTCTTCACAATCTTTGAGAACATTGACTCTCTGGAGCATCAACGTAATACACAAAATATGCACGAAATGTACACTTGGCCAGAGTGAATTTGCAAAAAAAAATCAAAATAAACTTTTAAAAACTACAGCGACGTAAGAAATATGGTGCTGCTGTTGAGGAAGAGCCAAAGGAGTTCTTTATCAGAAATCCTGATCGTGTTGAGAAATTTCTTGATATTTCTTACGTCGCTCGAGTTTTTAAAAGTTTATTTTGAATTTTTTTTATCAACGTAATGTCTGTTGTCTCTCTTCAAGTCGCTCCCACACCTACACACTCCTGTCAAATTTTGACGTACCATAAAATTCCGGGAATAATTTCTAAGCAGAGCAACACGAATGTGCAACAGTCTCTCTATCACTAGTACCTGTAACCCCTTGTCAGGCATGGAACGAGATAAGAACTTCACATGATTCGTGACAACGATTGCAAGTGGACCTATAATTTAAAGTGGATTCTGAACTGATTTTCTCTGCAAACCCCCCCCCCCCCCCATTGTTTTTTTAATCGTAATCTGTTGTCATCAAAAAAACAACCATGAGTAGTTGTCGGTGGGATTCTAACCCAGGACTTCCAGATTGGTAGGTCGACACGTTATCGCTTACTCCACTGACGACTTGAACACAGATGGAACAGCCTATCAGACATCTTAACCTTCTTCGCTCAACCTCCTCACCCATTTTCTTTACCCTTTACCCTTATTTCCTGCCAAAGCTGTACATAAGCACCAATATCCATCGCCTGAGTTTTGGCATTATAATAAAAAAGTGTTTATTTGGTCCGTGCATCTTCTTTTTGTTCCGAAGCCATCTTGGTTATCTCTCAATTTTGTCACATATTTCATCACTATGCTAACCACTATTTTATTGTTTACATAAGCAATGTTAGCCATTCATGTGGTATATTGTTGTCGTTTGCATCATTGGGTTTCTCTGTATTTTTAGGTTTCTGGACTTAGCCCCAAATATTATTATTGTTTTTTTTTTATTAATTGGTTGCCATTTTGGATTGTGAATTCTCAATGGTTTGTTCATTTAGTTTCGTTAAGTCCTACAAATTAAAGCGTATACTCCACATTTCATTCTAACATTCCACATTCCAAAACTTATTCTGTTTCGTAAGCGGATCTGTGTTCTAATTGTACTAGTCTAAACGGTATTCTGAGAATTCTAACAGTCCATATTCCAAATCTTATCCTTTTACTTAAGCGGATCATTTTGCCGTTAAGTTCGTCCATTTATTCTCTTGTGTTTTTGTATTTTTGATTCCTATAGATGGTGATTGGGCAGTCGTAGACTATTCATTTGCTGCTACACAATACTGACATAGGCAAATTAAATTAGGTTCGAAACATTAGAATACATAATAAGTAATAATCAACGTTTTTTTTTCTTAGATCACTGCATGCAGTCATGAAGCCACTGCGAAATATGACACGTTAGTGGTAAGACACGAAAAATGTTCCCAAATCATCCAAAAGAACACATCAGAGTGATCTTGCTAAAAAGTTATTCAAATATAGGTAGTCTTATCAGTTTTTGTATGCAAACACAAAACCTTAACTTGAAAATTTTATTAAAAAGTAATACTTGAGATGGTACATGAGGCACGTAATCAAATCCTCTGAGTGTAACTAAATCTAATAAAGTCGTTAAAACAATCTTAAGCCTACTCTTATTATAAGAGTCCAGCTCCGCTTAAACCACATTTTTCTTAAAAATTTACACGACTTGATCTAGGTATACATCTTGTAGCAACCTGTGGCCTTTATAAATCTTATGTAAAATGCAATCAATGGGATCATATAAGTTGATAATAATGCCACACCTTCTATTTCGAGTTCAATGGAAATTTATTTTATATTTATACAGGGTGATCCATTTTAATCTTCGGGGGCGAATGTCTCGACATAAAAGCATTTTCGAAACAAATGTTTGAAAAAAGAGTTATCCAATTTCGAGGGAGACATTTTTGGCAACATACATTTTCCCACTCCCATTACACCCGGAGGCACATGAAAATAAGGTGTATCGAAAAAATGGTGGGGGTAAAATAAAGTTGGTACTAAAAGATGTCTCCCTCTAAACTGAACAACTCTTGTTTCAAAAGTTTTTTCCGAAAATGCATTTCTCTCGAGATATTCGACCTCGGAGATTAAAATGGATCACCCTGTATATTATACGTACGTGGTGTTACTGTCCGACAAAAGGAAGGTTAAAACTTTAGAAGATAACAATTGTATGCAGGCGTCAATTGAATATAGAATAAAATGCTAACTTTCAATCATAAGTGTCCCAGCTTCAAATCCTACCAGTAGCTACTCATTATTGTTTACTACTGACAACAGATTACGCCAAAAGGCCATTAGGGATTTTAGACTAATGTTTGTGGTTTAGTATCCACTATATTGTAGGTTCATTTGCAATTATTATCATCGAATCGGGTGAAGTTTTTTTTGGCCGCTCCATTAGAACTAGGGAGAGATTATATTTTGTTTAATTATAACAGAGTAGTGCAAATATCAAATACAACCACAATATTAAATGATTTCATTTCAGGCGTTGAAATATTCAAACTCGAGTTTAAGTCACTGATTTAATGAGTATCTAATACTGAATTCTTACATATCAGCCAAAACCAGTGAAAGCTTAGAAATTTATCAGTTTCACGAATAATTTTCAAAACAATCGATCACTGAAGTTGTGGACACGAGACGCGCCTTTGATTGTATTATACCATGAAAAGATAAATTTCACTGATCGCTGGACCAAGTGACCAGTGAATACCAACCGGCAATCCAGCATTTTTGTTTTTTGTAATGTGCGTATGCGCGATCACTGATCGTCGATAAGAACATGTTCGACGTGATATTTCTCGTGACAGAGTTGTTTGACGAGTACCTGCGTTGCATTTATTCGACGCCGGTGTCGATGGACTGAGCGCTGGACTAAAGTGCATTTCTCTTTGATCAAAAGATAAAAACATTGTAATTGAAGTGTGAATTCAAAATATTATTTCTACCGCTTTCGATATTACAATGACTGTAATTTTGCATTTCCAGTTGATAATGTGTGGCCAATAAGTGTATGAGCTTTAGTGAGCATTACTTTATGGTAATTTCTGAGGAAGATATTTAAGTTTATAAATCAGAAATAAACTGATTTCATTGTAGACAACTAAAATAAGCAAAGAAAACTGAAGAGAGAGAAATAGAAAACTTGAACATCTTGCTAAACTATTTATATCTCTTTGATAAATAGATTTGCAGCAGTCTGTCAACTTGTTAATGGATCAATTAGAAATTCAATATGCACTTAGTCTGTTTGTTATGGAGCATTAGTATTAAATTACTTATTGAAATAATATTTTTTTTATTACATTATCGGAGGTTGTTACTTCCTTGTCAATTTCAGATAGCCCAAAACAAACATTGGCAATAGGCTAGTGTCTACAGATTTACCCATAACTTACTATAGTTACTACATCTTAAGAACATAAGTCATAACTTAATGAGGAGCGCAAAAATCTAGAATGAACTTAATTTTTATGCAGAATCGTTGATGCAATATACTTATATTAAGCGTCTTCTGCCATCGATTTACAATATCCATGAAGACATCTTCGTCAATATTAAGAAGGTACATATCTTGCATCATCTTGCGGTCTTAATAGTAGTCTATCATGTTTTGTAAATTTTCTTAAGGAATGCCTGCATCAGTTAAGGCGGCATTAATAAAACTGCTTAGGATTTTTTTCTTCAAATTTTTGCAATGAGTAACAACAATACTCGATAATGCAACAATAATAGTCGATACTCCTAGAACAACACTAATGCTATCTGCGTAAATGATCGTGTTATGCACCAAAGTAATGCTAAAATGCTTATTTAGTTGACGCCTTTTCAAACAAATATAGTTCTAACAAAAAATTTCGAAAATCTGTTAAATTCTCCCCAAAGGGTAGTCGCCGAAGATGAGGACGCTACTCTGAAAGCCTTATTTTCTTCATTGAGGCACCGCCAAATTTATGTACTTTGCACTTTTATGAAAGAGTAAAGGGAAGATCATTCTACATTACCACCAAACTGTTCTAGTTCTACACACATTTGCTCTAATAACTCTTGGCAATTATTAATGCAAGAGAAACCTCCTATATATGTTGGCAAGCGATTCTTCAAAGACAGACCAGTTCCACTAGTTTATGAATTCCCAGTTGATTAAGTTGTTGCTGGTGTAAAGTGTTAACGTGTCGACCTACCAATCTGGAGTTTCCAGGTTGGAATCGACCCGGCGGCGACCCGTGGTTGTTTTCTGCTGAGAACAGATCACGATAAAAAGGCCATGGGGGTTGCAGAGTAAAGTCAGTGTTTCGGAATCCACTTTAAATTGTAGGTCCACTTGCAATCGTTGTCTCGAATAGGGTGAAGTTGTTCTGCCGCCCCAAGCCCCGCAAGGGGAGAGAGAGAGAGAATTGATTAAGTTTTTTTAAAATAACATCTTTAGTAGTCATCACTAAGAAGATTTCCGCGTTTTCGCTTAACTGAAGACTTACTAACTTTGTACCCTTGTAATCATCCGTCTTTATTATACATTTTGGGTTGCAACACCATAACTTTGGCGAATTCGAAATTGTTGCTAGTCCAATTTTAAGTGGTTAGTTTGCATCCTCTACCCTTTTGAAATGTAATAAATGCTGGAGTACCACAAGGTTCAGTTATATCACTAAACTTGGTTTTTCTTTTGATTAATGACTTTCTCTATTTCATTTTCAATCGCATTCATAGCTTGGCCGATGAAAGAACCTCGCGGAGTCATTCATTCTGGTGTAAATTTTCATGTAAATAAAACAATGCCAGTATTTTCGGTCTTTTATGTGATTTGGACTGTGACAATAAGTCGTCGGTGGAGTAAGTAATAACGTGTCTCAGGTCCCAGGTTCGAATCCCACCAACGGCGATCCATAGTTGTTTTCTGCTGACAACAGATTACAATAAAAAAGCTATGGTGTTGGTGCGGAATCCACTTTAAATTACAAGTCCACTTGCAATCATTCAATCAAATAGGGTGAAGTTGTTCTGCCGCCCCATGTCCCACAAGGGGTTACTGGACGACTTGAGAGACAAGGTGAGAGGCTGTGACCATGTAAAAATTTCAATTGAGAACACAGTTCTTCAATCCGCGTTTGCCCCCTACTCAAGTTTCTGTACTGAGCGCCTCTATAGCAGACTAGTGCCTCAAGATAGCCTTTTTGAGCTTCTTTTTTCGGTAATAATATTACTGAGATACTTCAGTCCAGTCAAGTAATAGGAATAAACTGATGAAGAACACGTAACAAAAACGAAGGGATTGATGATTGGTGAGTCGAAAACGCGCTGTCATGTTATTATGAAAGAAATTTTGGAAATAGGACGTTTCTTAGATTGGTTTACTTCTTCCGAAAACGTTAAATTTTCTTCGTTGTTGTTTCGCAACGGTTTTGTCGAAAACTGCACCAATAGTATCCCGCAAGCTCCATATTCGTCTGGCTTAGCACCTCTTGACTTTTTCTCAACTCAGACTACCCTTTCGATGACACCATTCTGAGTCTATTGAAGACATGAAATTTGCTGCAAACTCTCAAGACTATACCAGTGAGGAGTGGAAAAATCGGTGTCATAAGTAAGTGTATTGTTTCCAATGGGATCTGCTTGAAGAACAAAATAAATATTGATAAATAAATTAATAGTTTTTTTCCCCTTTGATCCCTATTTCTTTCGGGACTGAAGTATTTATTTTAAGTTCATGCAAGCACAGCATGAGTTGGCTATCTTACATGGGTCCTAAAATAGTGGTTATATTTATCCGTATTTCCAAGCATTTTGACGAATCTCGAACTATTTTCTAATTATTGTGGGTATGACGTTTTTTGATTTTGGTATTCATTGTGCAGAAAACTGCAGCGGCATCATTGTTTCGGTATATGAAGTCATCTGCTTGCCCATGTCTTCTAGTCTAGTCCCCGAGTATCCGTTCGGTTTCAATGGACATTTCGAGCAAAGAATTCAAAACATTAAAAAATAAACAAATTAATTTACCTGCACCGCAAAAAAAACGAAATAAAAAATGAATACAGTCGGAGATGCGAAGCACAAGCCAATGTTCACTTTAAACAATTCACTTCCAAAAATTGAAAAGAGTTGTATAAATTACGGTGGAGAACCGTAAAATTTGCCGATTATTCCGAGCAAAATAACGCATTAGGTGGTCGTGCGTCACGTAAATTTTACTGTTCTGTTCCGTAAAAATTGCCTATGAACACATTTAAATTTACTGAAAGGATTATAAATATTATAGTTCGACAGCTTAAATTATGTTACTTGCATCACGATTACGGCGAGTGAAACCATAATTTTTCCTGGAATTTTCTCTCCGTATATGATCTATGCAGTATCAACTCCTTTTGAATCCGATATTATGCATTCTCGTGTGGTTTCTTCTATTGCTTCCACTCTTCTTCTTGTACCTTACCATATATCATTAAGCCCGTCCTTTTAGTATTTTAGAACGATACCTTTATTGCAATCCTGTAGATGTAAAGTCATTATAAAGAATTACGTGTTGCCCTCGACAGTTATGAATTTTCTTAAACGAGGTCATCGAATATCGGTTTAATTGTTCTATTGCAAAGTTAGGTTTAAGTAGGTTTCCTTTCCAAACTGCAACTTGTATACGAAGCCGTTACTTATTAATGAATTTTATTAATTTATACTTATGTTAGTAATTCCAACTAATTTATGTAAACAAAATCTTAAATCAACATATTTTTTTACTTAATTTGTATCAGGAAACTTTTCTTACCTCATAATACGGTTCAGTTCACGACGTGTTAAAATCACGAAATCACTTCCTGCGCTGTTATGTTTTCTTGCCTCAGGTGTTCTAGAGTCGCTGATTAGAAGAGCGGCTATTTCACGTTTTCATGAAATTATTTATATGAAGGGTAGACAAGATCAAGATCATTTGCATATCTGCGAACCTGCTTTGATTTGTTATTTATCGCCCTGGGCACAGACTTGAAGTTCTCATCCTGTGCATTTTATTTCTTACATTTACCATGTTTTTCTGTGGATATTTTGCAGCCAATTTTCTGCTCATTCAGAACATTAACTGCATCATTCGATGAACCAAGAAATATTAAAGAAAAGAATTAAAATTGCTTTCATTTCACCGCTAATGGTGAAACTCTGAAGTGAGTTTATATTCATTAACAGAATAACGCAAAAGCTTGTCGTTGTAAACACTTGCTCTGGTGCATCCATTTAACGCTTAGGCAAAGTTATATAATGCTGATTTTCAAATGCAAGATTTTAGCAATATTGTATTATTGGGAAAATAGTTGACTATTCTTAAAAAAGTAAAAATGAAAAAGAGAATAAAATAAGGATACAATAAAAGACCACTGAACTGATAATGACAATTCACAAAAACAAAGAGTAAAACAATTACAATAGCAAAAGGAAAGATAAATATTTAAAATATAAAGGTAGGTTTAAAAATATAAATAACAAAATTCTTAGGCCCAAAACGACTTTAACGACTGATATCTACCTCACTTTTGATTTTGAAAGTTTAAAATCGATGCGGTTATAAACACGATTAAATATGCGTGACATTGACGTCAGTGGCTCATTCAGACCGTAGTTAGTGCGGCGAAGAGGGGCCTCCAGAAAGTCACTATGTCTAACGGAAAGAATAAGAACTCATATGTTCAACAATAACAACAGTTCTGGCGAATCAATAAAACCCATCGAAGATAAAGGGAATTCCTAGATCTGCTACGCCTATCTTCTGACGAGTATAAAAAGAGTACTTAAGCCTGTCTCTATACACGAGCAGAAACAAAGTGTTATTCAAAGGAAGGCTACGCAATGCAAATCTGAGAAACCTGCGCTGAATAATCTCAATACGAGCACTATGTTCCACTTAGAATGGAGACCAAACGGGCCGAACGAAGGTACAAAAAATAATCTTGGTGATAAAGGGATTGTTAAACTCCTTATACCATCTCTTTACGAAGCCCAAGGAAGCATTACCCTTGTGAACAATGTAACGAGAGACAAATGTGGACCAAAAACAACACCAAGATCCTTTACTCTATCCAGTCTGGTTGTCAAGTTGCCACTGACAGAATAATCGTACATCAAAGAATTCTTCCTTGTAGAAGACGATACAAACGTACATTTATCGATATTTAGAATTACATTGTTCGCCATACTCCAAAAATTAAAGGAAGAATAAATTCAGAGTTGAGGGCAAAACAATCATTAATGTCAGAGACAACACAAAACATTTAAGCATCATCAGCATAGCATAACATTTTCGTGTACACTAAGATGAAAACCATGTCATTAATAAAAATTATAAACAGAAGCGGACCCAAATGACTGTCTTGTGGTACACCAGAAGTGACTGATCATTCACTAGAGAGAGAATCCCGCAGAAGTTCTCGCAGTGTTCAATCTGTTCACCAGCCTCGATGACTGAACTATAATACTATGAAAACTCCACTAGGTTACATAGTATTCGTTGATTTGTCTTAGATAAATTCATTCTGGAAGGACCCCAAGAACGGTTTATAGTGAAAGCTAAGGACATCATAAACCATTGTTCAAATAGCTTCACGATGGCAGACAAATTAGGAATAGGTCTATAATTAGAGATATCATTGTTCTTACCCTTTTTATGAAGAGAAAAAATGGTACAGGATTTCCACAATTTAGGAGAAATACCACAGGACATTGACGAGTTAAATTAAGAAGGACAGGAGTAAGATACGGGGCACAGGAACACTATCGAGACAGGGCGAAAAACTATTGGATAAGTTCATAAAATGCATAATAATCAAACTATCGTCAAATAACAAATTTTTAAGCGATAAGGAAGTCGGAATATAGTCCGTCAAGAAATTAAAAGTTACGTAAACTAATATTACAGCTATTTATCGGAAGGCACTTCCAAAGAAACTTAAGAAAGTTAGCAGCAGTCAAAGGCCCGTCTATACTCCGGTCATCGAGACGCATAACCGAGGGGTAGCCATCACTCTTTTGCGCTTAAGATTACCGAAACTCCAGAACTTTTTGAGATTAACCCAGATGGACTGTCTAACCTCAGTAAGATAATTACGATAGACAAGTACGGAGTCAGAAGTGTAACGGTCACGCAGATCCGAGAGAGGCTTAACCTCCTCTAAGCTTTATGACTTTTAAGATGATTTAGAGACATTCAAGCCAAGTCCGAAAAGTGTCGGGGTTCCTAGATTTAGATACGGGAACACAACGAGCAAAACATTAGAACATATGTAAAGTCGTAAAATAACTTTATAGTACAATCAATATCATGCTCTCGAAAGCGACAGTCCCAAGGGAAATCTGCTAGAATTTTATTCATAAGAGAGTAATCATCCCTTTTTAACAAAGTTCAAAGCAGAAGATTACATGAAGAGCAGGGTGGAAGTCATACTTAGGAAGCAAAGGAGAATGACGTGTCCTCATTATGGTTCCACAGTGGTCCGTGAAGAACACCAAGTCGAACCCGAAGCATTGCAAAAAACATGATTGTCAAAGACCGGACGAAGAAATACACTTCATAAAAGCCCCATGATGTTAGGGGGCCGCAAACAATCATCGTCGAAGGAATACTTCCAGGCTATGGATGGTATATTGAAATCACCCAGCAGCAAAAGGTCATTGAATGGACACATCAGCTCTGAAAGTAATTTCCCAACTGAATACAGAAGATCATGCACTAAGGATGGTGAAGCAGGCAGAACATAGACGGTCATAACATATATCATCCTATTATGAAACTGTAAGGAAACGCACACATATTTCAGAGACTCAGATCCAGGTATCCCAATCGAAACCCACCATAGACCGCACAAAGAACGCCTTCGCCAACAGGAGCATCCATACAAGATAAATGTCAATCACGACGGAAAAACTGGAATTCCGTATCAAAAAGATCCATGTCAAGAATCTTACCACAAAGCCGGGCTTCAGAGAGTCATATAACTTCGAATCCAGCAACAAAAAGCCTATTCGCTTGGAACGTAAGCCAGTTACGTAGGCGTATACACTGAGACCTTAACCAGTTTTTTGAAGGGGAAACACGCGGCCTAGATTTAGAGTTCGGAGGCCAAATTGACGGAGTCCACCATTGATTCATTCATCAGGGGGGAGTAATCCTTTTACAAGTTACAAGCAATATCGATACGGTCAGAAATATGGTTAATGATATCATTTACCGAAGTGTCACGATGAATGCCGGAGATAAAAATATTCCGTGGTAGCTGAGCCCGTCTCATCATTCCAAATCATGTGTTGTTCACCAGACTGCGCAGATGACGAACGCGATACAGAAGAGACGTCTCACGGATAGACCCAGAAGGCAAAGCAGCAGCAACCTCCAAACGAGGGATGGAACAAAAGGGGGGTACTAATTTCGCGATTCTTGAAACAACCTAGAAGAATGCTCAGACAGAGGCCTTCTCTGGTCCTCACATTATTCTTCTCAAAACTAGCGAGACCCTCAGCAGGGAATCTTCTATATTAAAAGCTCTTTTGAAGCGTTTCTACGACTCCTGATGTTTTGCGGAATTGTTAGTACTTTTCATCTGATGCTAAATATAAAATATAGACGTTTGATCATCCGTCTGGATTCGGAAACACAAAACGAACTCTTTCAAAACTTGTTTACTTTGCAAGATAAAAAAATATTGTCGGAAGCACACATTCATAGTGAGTTTTCTTAAAGTTACGCAAGTTTACGAATGCAATGATATACCGGGTCTCTTTTTAAAAACCGAACAACCTTTTTAATTCGTCAGCTTGCATTCTACCAATTTTGACCCCCTCAGATGATCTTCGTAGTTTTGAGGGTGAAATCGAATGGCATATTTTTTACTCACCTCGCGCATTCAGGTCCAGGGCAACGCAGGTCAACTTTATTTTCTCAAATGGGGACCCCCTAGTTTTCCATCAAGTTCCGATGCTCCGTTAAATAATATACACCTTTTGTCCCAACAATTTTTTTATCCGATGCCCGAGAAAACCCGACTCAACGGGCCCAAATGCGTTTTTGCACGTCGCTTAATTTTTTGCGGCTCGGGGTTCAGGTTCGCATCGGATGAAAAAATGTTTGGGACAAAAGGTGTATATTATTTAATGGAAAATCGGAACTTGATGGAAAACTAGGGGGTCCCCCCATTTGAGAAAATAAAGTTGACCTGCGTTGCCCTGCGTTGCCCTGCGTTACCCTGGACCTGAATGCGCGAGGTTAGTAAAAAATATGCCATTCGATTTCACCCTCAAAACTACGAAGATCATCTGAGGGGGTCAAAATTGGAAGAATGCAAGCTGAGGAAATAAAAAGGGTTTTCGGTTTTTAAAAAGACACCCGGTGTAGGTATATTCCTAAAGAGAGACATATGACCAACATCATACAAAACTTAGCTCTTGTCCAAAAATTGCAATGTTGTAGTTATTAAATTTTTTACACAAATTTATAAAACTGATGATAAAAAAATAACTAACGGTAACACAGTTTTAAAAAATACAGAAGTAACCTACATACCTAATTCTTGGATGATATCCATTCCTACAGGGCTTGTCGGAGTGTGATATAATTCTTGAAATCAGAACTGAAATGTTTCAGTAATTAGAATGCGTAAGTCGTTACCACGATAATCGTGGGAGGTAATGCATCTTTAAGTGCTAGACAAAGTACTCGTATAACGGAACTTATCACTCTGCAACATGTATGCACCGTTATAAAGGGCGCCATTTGCCAATTGTACAAATAATCTGATTACTAGAAAGATTTTTTTATTTATGACCGCGGCGAGGTTTGAACCTGAACTCGCAAAATTAAAGCCAACGTGTTATCTCTTACATCATCGACCACAAATTTCGTACATAATATAATCATCACCAAAATATAAAACAAACCTGGTCTTAATACCTTGTGTACGTATTTCGAACTGTCTTCCGTGCGTCAGCCTTGAATTCCTTCCAAATATGGATCCCTTACCTGTTTCGATCTTGGTATTTTGTTAGTGTTTTACAGTACCTATTTCACTTATCACTGATTCAAATATCAAAGTCAATTCCCTTTATCCTTTTTAAAACGGAGTTGGATCAATACTTTGAGTGGCAATACCAACATGCCATGGGTCCCGGGTTCGAGACCAGATGACCCCGTGAGCTTTTATTAAGAAATTTAAATAATCCACTCCGTCTCTGGGCTGTTGTCTAGCTCGCAGCAATGCAAAAACAAGACTCGAGTTTCCTCACTTCTCTTACCTTAAATCCCTTCCGGCCAAAACCATGCTAACGCATCAAAGGGTCGTCCCTTAGGATTTAGCCACATCGTATAAAAAAAAAAAAAAAAAACAAATAACGACATTTATGGTTGTATAGTGTCAAACAATTTAAATTTTTTAAGGCTTTTAGATTTCTCCCACGCTCTACTTATAAAAAATCAGTTCTGCTTTTGAAAAAATTCCAATTGGCAAAAGAAAAAATGTTCATAGCAACAAGTAAATGTGTCAAATTTGTGCACATGATCTGTTATTCTCCCATGCTGTTCTCCGGAACTTGCATCTAAATACTCAGCCGCTGACTTCATAACGCTTGAACTGTCATGAGTAAAAATCTTGTAAAACGGTTGACCATTTCCATTCAATCGTTTGAACACATAAATGCTAAATACATCACCTGCACATTTATAAATTTGTATGTACTTACAAGGCTGAAAAGAACCAGTTTTGCGAGATGTCCCAGGGGACAACCCTATGATGCGTTAGCACGCCTATGGCTATGGAAGGGGACAAGGTTAAGGGGAATGTTGAAAATTTTGCATTCCTGCAATTAATTGCGAATAAAAAACTCGTAGGCAGGCCGAGGATGGAACCTGCATCCATGGTGTGATGATCGTGCCACTAACCATTGATCCAATATGCCACAAGAGTCCAGTCGTGGACCTTTATTGTTTTCTTATCTTTATCAAAAAAAGTACTAAATTTTACTAAGTTTTATAAGGTGTGGTGCACACGAACGACATTTGTGGCGCGGCACTTTGCATTCAGATTTAGATTGATACTCGTATAATAATACGAATGCTTTTTCTTAGAGTTTTCTAAATGTTCCTATCTGTGCGCATGGGTTTATTACCGAAAGCTGCACCCTTTACGCGAAGTCATTTAGCCGACTTTCGACCCCTTTCTAAGTCAATTAGGGCATTTTTTTCCCTGATAGGTTGGGCACTCACTGCTACCTTCAGTAGGGCTAGCTTCAGAGGAGCGATAATCTGAACGCAACAAAACGAAATGTTTTCTTCAACTAATCGCATGTGCTTCTTCTTGTTTATATGTCATTTCCTTCGAGGTCATAAGTGGCCATGCTTATTAGCAGAGGCCATCGGTGCTATCACCGCAGTTTTCGAAGAGCAGACAAAAATAAAAGGGACAGCTTCGTAGTAAAAAGAGTCATAACTCTGTTATTCAACCACAATTTTGACAGTCATAGACTCGAGAGTTAATTTGGAAGCAAACTCGAAAACACCCAATGATGCGACCCCATAAGGCCCGCATCACAACAATAATTTATGTCCGTATTCGTCCCTAGTAAGAAAGGCTAATGCGGTGCACATTACATAATCAACCTTGCATGTATCCACTTCAATCTAATTATTGCCGTGCGAATTAAATACAATTTTCCTATGAGTGAACGGTGTAATTTAAGTACGAGTGTGAATCAAATATGAACCGGAATTATTTTTTAAAACTTTATTGGGACACGATAACAATACAAAGGCTTCAAATTATTTTTCTACGTAATCTCCTGATTTCGTGACACATTTTTCCCAACGGATGGATCATTTTTTTATCCCGTTTTCGTAAAACGAAAATGATTGCGCCATAAGCCAATTGCGCACGAAATCTTCAACTGCAACATCGTCATCAAAACGTTGTCCTCCAAGAGTTTCTTTCATCGGTCCAAACAGGTGGTAGTCGCAGGCCGATAAGTCTGAACTGTAGGGAGGCTGTTCAAGTGCAGTCCATGACAATGTTTCAATTGTTTCCGTAGTTAAGGCAGCTGTATGGGGCCGCAGGATAACGTCTCGTATGGGAAAGCCGGGTATTTTCTGACGAAAGTTGGTAGTAATATGCGGTACTTACAGTTCTTAGAGAAAATCAATGAGTAGGACTCTTTTAAAATCGAAAAAATCGCCTAAACCTCCTCTGTCACGCTGGTTCTTGATCGACGTTGGTGACCTTCATTTTCGATTGCTTCTCTTGGTCCTTCTAAAAATTGTTTGTGAAATGAATACACTTGTGTCTTTTTAATTGTATTATCCCCGAACTGTGCCTGAAGTCTTCTAAAAATTTCTGATGGTTTTACACCTTCATTCGTATGAAATTTAACTATAATACGTTGCGCAACGGACGACAGTACTTCTCGCTCAGACATCGCGATAGTTACTGAGCACGTGATAATGTGGCGTTCTATAGCAGTGCAAAGTTCTCTCGGCATCCCCGCCAGTGAACCTCAGAAGCCACACCCATCTTTATTCACGTCACTATTGGTACGAAAATAATTCCGGTTTATATTTGATTCACCCTCGTATAATTAATAACGGTAGAAAAGGGAGAGGGAGGGCCTTATAAATAATTCGTCACATAAACTTTATTATTATGTGGCCAAATCATAGGGGACAACCCTATGATGTGTTAGCATGGCTTCGGCCGAATGGGAAGAAGGGGTAAGCGGAATGAGGAGCTTGAATGTCTTGTTTTTGCATTGTTCCGAGCTAGACAGCAGCCCTGAGCCGGAGTGGATTTTTTTAATTATATTTTAAAAACTCATGTTGAGATCGAGGCTCAAACCCTGGAACCATGGTATGGTGATCGTTCCACTCAACCAATTGATCCAACTCTGTCTTGTTTATTTATCTAAGGGATGTTTAGCCATATGGTGGGCAATAGGACCAAGAAGGTATTTTGTGCCAGAACCCCACTACTGCAAAATACCTTCTGCCATCCTGAGGTACGTATGAAGGTCTTTAATAGGGAATGATCTAACGTCAGCCGGACTCCGAAATTCTCAACTGAAGATCTTTCGTTTAAGCCAAGCTAAGGCAGGACAAAAGCACGAATTGTGCATTGTACTTTCATCGACAGAGTCGGAACTCCATCTAAGTGGACAGATTTATCCGGTGCAGGTGTTACTTTAGCCCTGTTAGATAGCCTAAAAGCAGCCTGAGGTCTGCTTAACTTATGACGGTAGTATAGTTGCAAGCATAGGGTCTAACAAGTGACTTGCCTTGAGTAAGCCCGGAGACATATTTCCAATATAGCAACTGCTGACTTCTATCGGGAAGGCCAAAAACATGTCAAAGTAAGATAAACCTTAGTTTGACATGTTTTTGGTTTTTGCCGATTAAGGCCATATAAAACAACCTTTAAGTAGGCCTAACCTCGGCGAGCTGCTGGTAACGGGCATAAGGCTTAAATCGGGAATTCCAATGATGTGATTAATTTTAGAAATGCATGTCCTAATGTCAACCTAAAATAGAGCTCTTTGGACATGCCTTACTTAGTCTTGCCATATTTCGGCTAGCCTCATTAGGCCAACATTTGTCTTTACCTAACTGCCTAACTGGAATTTCTACTCTAAGAAAAAACACAACAACTAAGGATTAGGATTGTCCGGCTTATGACATTGATTTTGCATTTTCTATTTCTCTTTTATATGTTTATTTGTCGTCACTGGAGTTAGTGATAACGTGTCGACGTACCAATCCGGAGGATCCCAGGTTTGATCCCACCGACGACGACCCATGGTTGCTTTCTGCTGACAACAGATTACGATAAAAAAGGCCATGGGAGTTTCAGAGAAAATGTCAGTGGTTCATAATCCACAACAGTTGTCTCGAATCGGGTGAAGTTCGTCTCTCGCCCCATGCCCCACAAGGGTTTAAGAGAACTAGAGAGAGATATGCTCATTTATTGGTAATTTTTTTCCTAAACTATTTATCTGTCAAATAAGAGGAATTGTCTGAAGAAGAATCAACTTGTCGTTGACTGCCGAAAAAAATCTGACTTGTCACTGATTATTTCAGGTACATATTTTCGTCACTGGTTATTTTGTTATTGATGTTAGTCTAGAAGATTGCAATTTTTTATAGCATAGTTACAATTCTTTACCAAATATCATAAGTATGAGAAAACATATTTTTTTATTTGATTCTCCAACGTGAAAAGTGTGGCGACTAAATCTATTTTGAGCCTCCGTGTTAAGGGTTAATCAGGCTAAAACGTCTCTTGTCTAGTGTAGGCGGAGAAGATGTAAATGAACTTTTATTTACATCTTAGACATAGCAATAATTCTTAATTAAAACTTGTGGGTACAAAGGCTAGCAGCCATCGAAAGCATTTCTCTCCGATAAGAAGTATCACAAAACAACGTAATTACACTATAGGGAGCTACTGTTTGGTCTTCGGACAGATAAATCTGTCTCTATATGGCTCTATCGCTGATAAAGTCGCGTTTTTATAAGCTCACTCGACTGTATCCCAGAAGTAGCTGGACTTCAAAAACTTAATCACAATCAACTTAAGTTAGTGTACCGTTATTACTGATTCTGGGATCACATCAATGCGCAGACTCGTTTGGTTTGTTTTAGATCTTGAAGCTCAGTACATCATTTTGCCACTTAATAGCCGATAGCCCATATCCCATTGAGGCAGTAAATGCTTATGATGCTTTAGGCTCACATCACATGTAACATTACACTCAATGGTTATAGACTTACGATGGTATCATGTATCGGGCCAGACCAGACCAAGAAGACCAGTTGAACGAAAGAAGAAGCAGCCAACCACCTGAACACGAACGATTTATTCAGTTAGCACAGCCATACGGAGTCGCGCTCGCATCTCAGTTTATCGAAAGACTTCACGAACGTAACAAGTGCCTGAACGTAACTTGAAAGTGCGCGTCCGCGACGGTTGATTCTTTTACCACTAGATTTCGAGCGAAATTTGATATTTGATCGATAAATGATATTCGATTTATAGTTTCAGTGATCACGGTGATAGCGTGTAATGTGATATCTTTGAGGGTTCCCGTATCGAATTTTTCAAATATTTTTGTTTTGTGATTAGTTTGAAAATGCTTTGGCATCATGTAAAATAATCCGGCATAAAGCGTGCGCGTTGAAGTAAAGCGGGAATATAGCATGGTCCGCTTAAGAGTTTCGCCGGTTGTTATCGTAAGAAACGAATGTGTAATTTAATTCCGCTCTTTTGTTGAACAAAATATTACAATAAAAAGAGGGTTGCATAGGTTTTCCGTAAACATTGCAGCACTTGAGACAAAAGTGGAAAGTGTGGCGAAACAATGGATCCTCCAACCAAATCGCGAAAGACTGCGTCATCGTCCACTTCGCCAACAAAAGGTGTTCAGAAATTTTATACAAAGATACGTCACAAAATTGAAGATATACCTCCTAAGATTACTGCAAAGTTGAATAAGAGCAATGGGACTCCGAAATCCAGTCCAGAGCATACGAAACCAACAGCACCACCTCGGGCGGCTAAAAGGAATCGAAATCAAAGTGGGAAGAAAGGAAGCGATATAGATAAGCAATCCTCGAGTAGCAGTCAGAGTGTTCCTGTATTATCTTCACCTTATGAAAACATCAAGATTTCTTCCAATCCCAACGGCCTAAACGACAGTGATGAAGAGTGCCGAATAAGCCTTAACGAGTCAACTCTATCGCTAGAAGATGAAATCTTTGAAGAGTTAGAGAAAGTTGCACATGATGAAGCAAAATTAAAAGCAGTTCTAAAAAATTTCGATAAAATTCTTGCCGAATTCAATGAACGTAATATGACAACCAGTACGCCAACATTGAAGATGTGTTATAGTGGTCCAAGTTCTGATAGCCAAGTTGTAGTAAAACATTGTATTTCTAAGGAAGCTGAGTACATTCAAGAAAAAAGTAAACTAGAAAAGCTCGAAGTAGGCGGACACAAACCACTTCAGAAGTCAAAAACTTGCAGTATCATCGAATCTCGATGCATCCTCAAGAAAAGTGTTTCAGATCCAACAGATTCGCAAAATGAACATATGTCGCTATCAGATGATTTTCCGCACTTCAAAGCATTTCAAGTCACAAAAAGTTTATGGAATTTACAGGATTTTGAAGAATTCGCAAAAACTGGACGAAAAATGGAAAAGTTAGACTGTAAACTTCCGGTTTTGAAGACAAATTTCAACACTTATAAAGTCAGCAAATGTAGCACAAATTCGGATGACTGTAATAGATCTTCAGAGGAATTTAGAGATGGAAATATACACGTTGATAAGAAAAAACTGCACAAACCAATTCTTCCAAAAGCTAGGAGTGTCTGGGAGCTTTCACCTGCGCAAAATTGCGTTAATAATCACAGTACATGCACACGCACCTTTTCCGGCAGTAAAATACCTGTAATGAAGACTTCACCACAAAAATTGGCAGCAACTGGTCGAAGTAATAGTTTTTGCGATCAGATTTCAACCAGCAAACAGGAATCAGGAAAATCGTCATCTTTGTCGAAAACAGTACAAGTCGGAAGAGTTTTTCCTACACTCAAGCGCACGCCTCCGGGCAAAAACACCACAGTAAACAAAATTGTTCGCAATCTCAACGAAATCAATGCTGCTTCGCTAAATTTATCTACGTCAGTAAAACAACCATTGATCCGTACCTCATCATATCTGTCTGTTTCATCTCCTACAAGCAAGCAAAGCCCTAACATTATCTCATCTACGAAGAGACGGTCAGTTATCAGTTCCGCATCATCCACACCTCATTCTCTGCACAAATTGGGAATTTCTGCAAAATCGCTTCAACCGACTGCTTCTTCTACCATATCATTCACAACGGGATCTCGAATTAAAAGTGCAAACAGCGAATTGTCATTGAACACCTTGAAACCACCAAGAACAGCTATCGCTACAAAAATTTACAACAATAAAACCAAAAGGCAGCAAAGTGACGTCCTGCTAAACAAGTGCCTGCAGAAGGGTCAAGATCTTTTACGAAAGGTTGAAGAATTCGGAAGCGTGACAAAATTGGGAAAAGATATGTCTGCTGATACCACTGATAAAGGGCACCACCTCGTTTCCAGAGTACCTGCAAAACGTGATATAATCACAAAATCTCAAAGTAAACAACCAGGGAGCCAAGGTGAATTAGTTTCAGCCAGCAGGAATTCGCCCCAAGCAAAACTATTAACTACAAAACTGGAAATGAAGTCACAAAACTTGCTGCCCGCTAAAACTTACACAGTTGTAATGGTAAATAAGAAGTCAAACAGTACCGCCAGAAGTGAAGAGAAAATTGACAACAGGTTAAATGTTGATGCAATTTCTCCACCTGTAGATACCACCGATAGCCCGCTTAAGACGTCCGCTCCGAAAATTGTCTATGCCATCGAATCATCAGTTCAATTTCCACGTTTGGAATCTTGCAAAATCATTCCGCCTATTTTGGGCCATCCGTCGCAGCAAACCGCTGAGTTGTTGGTCAGTGTGAAAGCTATGCAGCAACCACTTCGGATCCATCAAGATTCAATGCTCTGCATCAACAGTGATGTCTTGCGAAGCGAAAAGGAGTATCACAGCGATTGCTCGGATGATTCCGGTCACATTTCTAACGAAAACGATGAAATGATTTCGTCCACGGTCAGCTTTAGTCCGGACGGAAGCGGCAATGCAATAATTGGCGCCCGAAATCAAAAAGGAATCAAAATAAGTGAACTGCTGGAGAAATTCGAACCAGCCGCGAAAGAAGGGTCATTCAACTGTATAAGCAGTACTAGTACAAGTGTCACAGCTCCTGAGGAAACCACCAAGAAGGTCTGTACCACCACCAAAGTTGCCGAAGTTAAACCTGTCAAATGCATAACATCCTCCATGGAAATATGTCCAATGTACAGTTCCGAGGTAATTATACAAATTAATGAATTTATTTGTTGAGTAATTAATTGTTATTATGATTATTGTTGTTGTTATGCCTTGTTTGATATTTAATTAAATTGTTTTCCTTTACTAAATCTAATTTTTCTTTCTTTTGGCTTAACCTTTCTCCTTCCTAATCCTAGGGAGTTCTACCGAACTCATCAATAATTTTTTTTACGAATTTTGTGAAAAGTTCAATAGCCGTTTTAAAACTAAAACCAAAATTTTATCTTCACTTAACATGTACAGAACAATAGGAATTTGATAAAAGAAATATATTATTAGATAATTATCTGCAAAATACCACAGAAGCAAAAGTCAGCGAAATTTCACAGCTTCGCGGTCGTAGAATTTGATATCAGCCCTTTATAAACCGATTTATGGTGGGACACCTCTATAGGGCATCATTACACAAATCCTCCAACTTCTGCCACGATTTGCGAATTTGCATATTTTCTCTGCGGATCTTCTTCATGTCTTGCGCATTCGTATAACCCGGCGTCATCCTTGGGTCTTGTACAGATTCCAATCTATGACCTGTTGAGTAATGTTGTTCGTCTATTTTCGTATTATGTGACCTCTCCAGCGCCACTTTCGTTTTCGTACACCGATATCTATCACGTCTTGGCAAGTTAGGCTTTGTATAACCTTCGGTCATTGGATGCGACATCGATAACAGTTAACGCAAGCTTGCAATTTATATAATAGTTGAAAAATCACTTTCTGTGTTGAGCACCCATACAAGAGATAAGATTTTACGTTCGTTTTAAAGATTCCTAGTTTGGTATGTCTGAATAATAAAAGTATTAAATTGAACTTAAGCCTCTATGCATACGAAGTCCCCTGTAGCTCTCAAACCGAAATTTTACTACACCTATTCGTTCTTCTTATATTTATTCTTATTATAAGTTTGGCTTTAAAAGTACTGCTCTTATATCCTGCACGAGGATAGTAGTAGGGCTTCCGAGCCCGTTAACTTTGTTTGTTTGATATAAACATATGTACATCGGTACATAAGGTATTCCAAAGGTTTTCGTGAAAACCCATTGCGATGGATTGTTATCCAGGCGGTAAACATTATGCCATCAATTTCCATTAAGGGGGGAAGTACATGAAAAGGCCGAAAAAAAAGGACTTTTTTGGGATTTATTTTTGGGAAAATGAAAAAAGGTCCACATGAAATCGATATTATATGTAATTAGGGCAATGTTTTAAGAAGAGAAAAAACATTTTTTACATTTTGAAAAATAAAAAATTAATCAACTTTTGGTAGGTTTCGTAACTCGTGTCGCGGCTGACATCGAAATCGGCGTAAATTCTCCTGGCCGCAATTTTCATCTGAAATCAAAAAACCAAACATTTTTATACTCGAGGGGGTTGTTTATTCTAGATAGACTACGATCTTTTCGAAATTCGAACATTAACTATAAAAATCGGGCATGAAAAAAAAAGTTGGCTTTTTTGGCAAAAATTTTGATTATTTTGGCGTCAAAAATGGTCTTAAAATGATTTTTTTGCTATGTCCGTAGTCTATCTAGAGTAGTTTTTTAAGCCCTTTAAAATGAGTGCTGGATGAAGAAGATCGGTTCACTAGTTTTTTTTATAATCTTTTACACCAATTTGAAAAACATGGTTTTGAGAAAACGCCGTTTAAAGTTTGTCCCGAAAAACTGACGAAAAAGATGCAGATAAGGAGAAGGTAAGAGGGGACGGGTATTGTCAGAAAAATCGGTATTTGGACTGAAAACGTCGAGAACGCTCTTTAACAAAGTCGCAGTCATCACTCTAAATTTCAGAGCAGAAAAAAAATCCGGTAAGCGGAATCACGCGCGCAGCAGAGATCCTCGATCCCAGGCGCGCTGGGCCGGATCGGCGCCGACCACTTTCAAGTGGCATATCTTTCACAATTTTCGAGATAGGCTTTTGGAATTTTGGAATTATATTCTTAGAGCATATACTTAAAAAAATCGATTTTTGAAAACGTCTTCATGTACTTCCCCCCTTAAGTATATAAATTTATAATTTGAAAGGCTTCTAAAATTTTCCTCTTTGTAAGACGTCATAGTTGAAGTCCAAGTTGAACTTCTTAGTAATGATAATGATTTTTTTTTAATTTGTTTCATACGGCCGATGTATACTTGCGATCAACGCTACGCATGGACCACCTTAAAATTTATGTGAGGCTGGCTGGCTAGTTGCCTGACCTAACGCTGTCATTTCGAAATCAATGAACATAAGATATATAGTATAACGAAGAGTCTCCACTTAGTAGATTCACAGCCTACCCTAGATAAAAAACCGGAAGCTGACACAAACAGCTGCGCATTGGTGGTGTAAACAAACCAAAACGTGCTACAGAAATGAATAGGAAGAGGTTGGGGAATTCTACTTTTTCGTAGTAGTAGTAGTCTGAACTTTGAATTTACTTGAAGTGAACCTTCAAATGTTCTGAAAATTGTTGTTGCGATAAAAACTTTCTCATTTACAATTTTCATGTGTGTTAATGGGAAGACTCTCTTGTGTTCGATTTGTTGAAGTATTGAGTTTGGAATGCATCAATGGCATCAGCATTTCTCTTTAGTTTTGGTCAAGACAGTGTGCAGTTTTATATGTGTGCAAGGATTAGTTAATCTGTGGCACAAAAATAAATGAAATAATGACAACACGCTTGGTGGTAAAATTTTGCAAATTATCATGTTTTCCGGCCTTGTATCTAGAGTAGGCTGTGTTAGATTGCACGATGACAGTTGAAACAAAAAGCTCTTGAAAACCTGTACAACTTTGTCAGGATACGCTCTCTCTAGTTCCCGTAACCCCCTGTGGGGCATGGGGTGAGAGAAGAAATTCGCTCGATTCGAGACAATGATTGCAAGTGGAAATACAATTTATAGTGGATTCCGAACTATTGGCATTTTCTCTGCAACTCCCATGGTCTTTTTATCATAATCTGTTGTCAGCAGAAAACAACCATGGGTCGCTGCTGGTGGAATTCGAACCTGAGATGTCTGAATTGGTAGGCCGACACGTTATCACTTACTCCACCGACGACTTGTTTTACTTAATTCTCATTAAAATGATTCTTGTCATCGCTTTGGAGACTTCAATACGAAGACGGATCAGACGCCAGTTGTTATAATTTGTCGTCGTTTTTAGGAGTTTTAACAATCACGACTATTTTCATTCGATAATATTCCTCACGTAAAGTAAAATACGAGTCTTAAGTAATTCTGGTTTTATATATGGGGATAGACAATCCTTTGATATATCGAGGTCGATCGACTTTATTATGTCTGATCTCTCCGTCGGTATTAACCATAGCCAAAAGTCGCTGTTGTTCAGACTCGACGATCTTAACTTTAACTACTAAAATTTCTTAATTTTCGTAATTCATATTCCTGCGTGAGAAGTATTGTGCCCTTGATACCTCTCACAGGATGTTCAAATACAAAAGTTTTCCCCTCAACTGGCATTTTGATGTGATTCCGCTTGTCTCACAAAACATTTCTAAAAACTATGCAGTTGTTAGATGCATCTTCGGCAGGAATAATACATTCTTTAACCTGCTACCGCTCTTGTATTTTTGGTCATATGGCTTTTGTGGCTCCCTAAGCGTGAAGCATTCCTTTGCCCATTACCAGTTTTGGTTGGTACCATATGCGCAGCTGTGAATTACTAAATTTAAAAAACGACTCTTAATTTACGTTCCTGTTACCGACACAAAAATTCCCCCTTAC
The DNA here is from genome assembly GCA_964036015.1 of Leptarthrus brevirostris. NCBI lineage: Eukaryota > Metazoa > Arthropoda > Insecta > Diptera > Asilidae > Leptarthrus > Leptarthrus brevirostris. The sequence continues at coordinate 24,883,372 of OZ038371.1, forward strand.
ATTTTTCAGGCCGATGCTGCTGAGCCAATTTTTGCGTTGGAGCCTTATCAAAGCAATCTTTAAAGACCTCTCTACTGTCGTAGGCACTTGTTCAATCGGCATATTTAATTCAGACCGATATGAGTGATCAGATTACATGGCAATCATGTTTAGTTAACATCCGGCTATGGCTTCGCGATACTCGAGATAATTCTCGCTGCCGATGCGGTATCGACACGATACCGGGACTGGCAGCGAGATTAATATCATTGGCAGCAGTGCGATACCGAGAGCGAGATTGACGTGACGAGAGTGGACGAGATATTAGTTTTTATTATTTTATTTTGTGGACAATTTTTTTAGTTCTTTCAGCTTTTATAGCGCTCCGAAAATTGTCAATTCTGTGATTTATGCGGCATATAAGTATCTATACACTGCTTTGCTCAATCTTCTTCAGGTATTTAAGTTTTATCCTCAATAGCAAAGAAGAGCCTTAGAAAACGCATATATACATAGATATAGACTTGTCCTCCCTCCCCGTTATCCCACCGAAATTCCCTTTTTTTTTATCTTGCCGAGAGCGAGATCGGACAGAGACTGGCCTTTATCTCGCCGAGAGCAAGATCTGCTTCACCTTGGCGAGAGCCGAGATATGCCAAAGTCTCGGTCTTGTCGCGGTGCCGTGAAGCCCTACATCCGGCCGACACCATGCAGAGTGTTATCGCATCTTATTGGTTATACTCTACGAAGCTGCACGTAGGAATCCCTTTACTCTCCATTTAATTTCGTTTGCATGCGTATACTGGTGCCTATCCCGTCTTGACTTGTAAGTTTATGTAGGTCTTCGTTGGTAATAATCTTTGACCAATGGATATTAGATCTTATTTGACAGGTCACTTTCCATATTGAACAGCCATACAACGGAACAGATTTTGCGTTCGCAAAGATCCGTCTGGAGGTGTTATTGTGCAATATCTCAGCAAGAGTTTTAAATGCAACTCGAGCCTTATTGATGCGAGGGTGCACATGAGCTGCAGATCCGCCGTCTACTGTAATTATACCTATAGCAAAATTTATCCACTTTTTGGTCCGAGGTATACGAGGCGTACTAGACGTTTCGTGTGTATGTTAGATACGCGAGTTACAAGCCTACCTATCTCTTCCCAGGGCTGCTCCTTAAAGCGTCCTGGGAGTCACAGAGAGTGCATTTGTGGCGCGTGGGTTGCCCTCCTCCTTTATCAACCGGTCTTGGGACCGAGTACGGTGAAGTTAGCACTGAGATGTTAATATTGTATTGTATTTCCCGTTCCGTATTTATTACTTTACACACTTTTCCCACAGAGACCTTGCGTTCCACAGTCCGACATTTAACGCAAATCAGTCCCACAAAATGTTTTGCGTGACTTTTGGGTTTTTCAGATAAGCTGTCTACAAGAATGAGTTGCTGCTCCAAGAGTATCACCACCGGGAGTGACTTTATAAAGCGTTAGATACTCTCTAATCCGTGATTTGCTAACTCTGGCACATGATACGTTTGTTATTCTTTAGCTATCTAGCCGTGAGAACGTTGCAATTCGCTTTTGCCGAACTTGTTTTAGCTCTACTTTAGTCAATTAATAGAGCACCAATTATGAAATCCAAGTAAACTTTAAGTAAAAACAATCACGTTCAGTTTAACGAACGCGCAAAAACTTGGCATCATCAGCATACTCGTAGCAAGAAAATTTGATTTATAAAAAATCAAATAGACATCGTTAGTGTAAAGACTATATAAGGTAGGGGACTAAGAAAACTACCTTGAGGTATACCGTTAGTAGTATAAATAGCATCAGAAAAAATCAATTTTTACGGTTGGTTTAAACAAATTAATAAAATGGATTTGTCGTATTTCGTGACTCCTCTTCTAATATCCACCGGGACGTTATGTGCTGTCATACAATCAAGACCAAGAATGCGCTCCTTCATTATATCGCCGAGAGATACCCCCATTAATATTTCCACATAAACTTCAATGGATTCTCCTGTAGCAATCCTCAAAATGTATCGATTTTTGTTGTTCAGTTGTTTTTAGGATAATCTACCCGAAGAGCAGACCTGAAAATATCTACAGTAATCATAAATTTTGTTCCTGAACTCCCCCGTCGATAACTAAGCTCTTATCGCTTCGTTGAAATAATGTTGATGATGGTTCGGGGGGGCGTTGATTCCGCCAATCAACTCCTGCCCCACAAAGTTATTCATTTCCCTGTTGTGGTCGTATAGTTGTTATAGCGTATCCGCTCACTCTCTATCTCTATATTCTTCGCAGACATCTTTTGGAGAGTACAATATTCTTCTCTTTGAAGGGGTCCTTCTGTATTGCACATCCAAAATTTAAACCGATTTCATTTTTCCGAGACATTCCCGACAACAGGTATTTTTTTATTTCGGTTAATTGTCTTATGCGGACGGTACTTCTTTAGGCTTGCTTTCCCGCCTCATAAGCCAGAGTGGAAGTCAAATCTTTGGAAGCGAGTTGCACTGCTTGTTGCGTGTCACGATCGACAAGGGAACTAATGAACGTTTCTATTGCAGCCTCGTTGACATCTTCTCTCTGGCTCTTTTAACGCCTTGTGGGAAATAGGGTGTCTACTACACCGACTCTCCATCTGGTCCGGTTCTGCGCCGACGCCTTCAACTGTTGTTCTCTTTCTCTCTGGCTCTTTTAACGCCTTGTGGGAAATAGGGTGTCTACTACACCGACTCTCCATCTGGTCCGATGCGCCGACGCCTTCAACTGTTGTCACGATTTGTTGATCTGGGTACGTTCTTCATTGGATCCCGTTCTGGTTTCAATCTAGAACCTGTTGTGCGACCTTCTCTACTTATGACTCTGTTTGATGGATAGGAGACATACTATACATCGTCCGCAAAGTTTTTATCTAATCCCTTACGATGTGTAGTCGTTTAGGGCTCTGCACAATACGTCATTAATGACAATCATGAAAAGCAAAGGTGACAGTATGCATCCTTGTCTCACTCTGTTCAGTACTTGGAACTGTTCCGATAATTTTCCCTTGTATAGGACGTGACATTGGGTTCCTGAGTAAGACTCCTTTATAATGGTGGTAATTCTTTCTTGGATGCCTCTTCTACGTAAAGTTGGCCAAATACACTCGCGATCAATCCTGTCAAATGCCTTCTCAGAATCGATAATCTTTAGATGTAAAGGGGACCTCTATTCGGCGGATGATAATTCGAAGGGTGTTGATCTGATCACTGCAGGAGAAACCTTTAGGAAAGCTTGCTTGTTCATCATTCAGAGAGCGCTCAATTGTTTGCTTGATTCGCATTAAGATGACTTTTGCCATCAATTTGGAGACTGCAGTTAAAAGACAAATACCGCGACAACTGTTATAACTCCTCAGGTCGCCTTTTTTGGAAATCTTCACAATTACCCTGTTTACGATTCAGTTAGATAGACCTCGATTTCGAACGATCCTGGATAACGGGGAGAGAAATATCAGCCGCCACAATGAGATCCGCTTTAAGTAGTTCCAGTGGTATTCTATCAATCCCTAGGGCCTTACCGAGGTCCATCGATTTAATTGTGTTTGCCAACTCCAATCTTGACGGAGTTCTGCTGTTAATGTTGGCCGCAGCTGGCGGGCTTCAGTCTCGTGTGAGGAGATATTCAACGGTCCGAAGGTGTTGTTTAGGACTTCAACAAAGTATAAAAATTAAGTATAAAGTTAATCTTCCTCCGCAACAAGAAGGGATATATTAATATCTCTTACAGGATGTTCAGTTGCGAGAGTCTTTCCTGCCAGTTTCTTTTTGCAATCTTGTATAGATTTTTACTGTCAGCGCGGTAGGCCGCTTCTGCCTTTTCTTTCTAGCGCGTTGATGTAGTTGCGCTTGTCACATCTTACACTTCTTTGGACGCCTTTCTATAGAGAACGGTATGCAGTTTGAGATGTTGTTTACCTGCAACATCAGTAGCGCAATAATCTTCTTCCGTTCCTATATTTTGGACAATGTGGCGTCCCCAATACATAGTCGTCTTCCGCTCTCTAATCGTCGCGCATGTTCTGTACCACAGTTATTTTCACCACTTCAAGTACCACAGGTTCGAGTCTTGACTTCCTACGGTATCTACCGATTTTCTGATTTCCCAAAACTGGGACATGCGCATTATACATTTTGACTTCATTTTCTTCACGTAGTCTATGTAGTATTATTATTAAAAACAATTCCAGATATGCTGGCAATACCCTCGGGGTTCGTGCTTTTAACGCCGAGGAGACCTATTGTGGCCGGATAACAGTCAGAACCACGCTTGTTATTTACAAAGCTCTAAAGCCGCTTAGGCGCAACGAATAAAGACAATTTAACTCTATTGGTACAGTTATGATAGGATGGTTCTACTGCTGAAATTATAGATAACGAAGGGTTCTTTGATGAACAAAACATCCTTCAACCCTATTTCTTTAAATTCTTTAATTTACTTGATTTTTCTTAAGCTTACTCTGTAATGGCAATTATTAAAAGATACTATTATTTAGAGATACTTTGCATTGTTTAAAAAGATGAAAATAAGTTTTAAGACAGACCGCGTATGAATCGAGAGTACAGCGCTGCCTAGATACTGTTGTCAAGTCTAATTTTCGGTTACTTGCCGAATTAATTAATTTACACTCATACTTCAGAAAGTTTATAATTTTCTTTTACCATTAACATTTCAATTTTCAATTTCACTATAACACTTAAATTAGCTCAGTTCTATAAGATTCAAAGAAAGCTCACAATCCAATCAAATTGGAAAATTTGATCAACATACATACCAGAAATAAAATATCGAAAACACGTAGTGAAACGTAAAGCGAAAACATTCTTCACATGATGTTTGTTTTACTAATCAAAAATATTTCAAATCAAACATTTCAATAAAAAACCAAATGAAAGTAGAATAAAAAGAATTTCTCGAATGTAAAATTCAAATTTTCTGATTAATTCATACATAAATTCACCTGAATAGTTTATTAGTTGAGAGAAAATTACAAAGGCATGCTAACAACACTTCTCACCTGCGACTTATGTCCTAATTAGTAAATGACTTATATACTCTACTTAAGATTTATCAGAGCTTGAGGAAAACCACTTAAAGTAAACAAGAAAGTATTGTTATTGTTAAAATTCACCTGTCACAATTTTCTTAGAAATACTGTAGAAAAGAGTTGGAGATAATTATTACGAGAGTGTGGCGCACTTTTTTTTTCTTATCGAATTGTAAACAAAGTATGAAAAAGATTTCTCTGCGAGGTGGTAAAATGTTTATGGTTTTCGTGAAAACGATGCGCATGTAAACGAAACGGGTTTGTTTTATTAAAGATATTATGTTTTTTATTAGAATTTTACGTAATGGAAATAAAATTTTATTGATTTCGAGGCACACTGAATTAAAATCATATCGGGAGGCTTTATAGCAAAATATGGCACTAAATATGATTTTAATTTAATATACATGTGATACGCTGCTGTACGAGAGATACTCTTTGATTTGAATGGTCAATAATTACTTCCCTGTCTCTTTGAAATCAAGACAACTTTCTAGCGATTAAATGAAAAGAGACTTGTAATTTTATATATGATTTTAGTGCCCACTTTAGCAAAGATCAAATGTAGCAATGTATGGTGTAGTGATATTTAGTAATAATTTTAAAAGGACCATAAAATCGTATCTGACATCTTCATAAAGACTGAATTAAAAACATAGTTGGAAGGCAATCGAAAAAGCAAGTCAATACAATTTTATTTATTGTACTAACTTTATATTATTCTAAAAAATTACATAAAGCATTGAAAACCATTATTATTACCACTTACGTCTTTCATAATTAGTTCGTCAGAGGACAGAGTAATTGTATGTATATACATTGCCGACGCACAAATCCTCAAAATGTAGCCTAAACTAAAACACTGGGATCCAGAGTACACTATGATCAAAAAGTTCCGGAAATATAAATAAAACAGTTTTCGGTTCGGGTACATTTATTTTATCGCCTTCAAAATAACGTCCATTTGAAGCTATGCACACATGCCAACGCTTAACCCATTAATTCATAAACTTTTCATAGTCCGATAAAGAAATGGCTTACAATTCCTTCGTCGTATTTTCTATTTTTATTCCATCTATTCTTGAAAATATCTTTCCACGAAGCGGCAATTTAAGTTTTCAGAACAGGAAAAAGTCACAGGCTGTCATATCCTGAGAATACGGTGCTTGTTGGATGGTATGTACCTACTGCGTGTTTGGTAAAATAGCCGGTCACAATGTGTGCTTTGTGAGAGGGAGCGTTATCATGGTGCAAAATCCAGGAGTTCCCACAATTCCGATCGTTTTCTACGCCCAAAATTTCTCAAACGCCTCATTACGGCCAGGTAATACTCTTTATTGACTGTTTGATCCATTGGCACATACTCATAATGAACAACGCCTTGATAATTAAAAAAAAAACAGTGAGCATTACCTTGATTTTTGATCGACTTTGACACGCTTTCTTCGGTCTTGGTTCATATTCATAGTGCCACTTTCGACATCCCATGTTTCATCATGGTAGGATCGTTTGTTACCTCAGAAATCATCTCCTGGGCCACTGTCTTTCGGAACTGTTTTTGAACGAGATTCAGGTCTTTTGGCACAAATCGTACTGCAACGCATTTCATGCTCAAAATATCCACCACAATGTACTGTGCCGATCCGTACACGATATTGAGCGCTCCTTAGGGGCCGTTCAAGTATTACGTAACGCAGTTAGAAGGGTGGGTATTGTAAAACGTTACGGTGCGTTACAAGGGGGGAGGGGATTAAGAAACGCTGTACGTAACAGTAATTTTATGTTAAAATTAAAAGTCCTAACTCTTAACTCGTGACTCACGGCTCAGTTTATATGGTATATCTACACTACAAATATATTTTTGCATACGAAAAGAGTCGCGTCACTGCGTATACAAAAGTATATATATGGCGTGTGGTTATTTGCCTGTACCACGAGTCCATAGTTAGTGTGCCACGAGTCCATAGTTTGGATTCTAAGAGTCCGATCGTTGCGGTCAAGCAAAACTACCTAAACTAGAAGCCATGAACTTAGGAATTTCACGCACACACGCACCACCAAAGCGGGCTGAAATTTCGTCTAATTTATATTGCTTCTTATTCCGGTATTTTGCGCAACATAATTGACATTCTTAGGTAAAAGCAATCATCTGAGTGTTACGAAACGTTTAGGGGGAGGGGCGTAATATTTGAAGGGCCCCTTATACCTTTTTTTAATGTCGAATACAACTCGCATGCTCATGTTTTCGAGAGAGCAGAGTCCCCGTAGGCTGTCAATGTACTTTCAATGTATCAACACAAGAAATTTCATTTCATTTCAACTTCAAACAAACTCTTTGTTCAATATTTTTTTCCAGTTTGAAATGCAACGAAGTGCAAAAATTTGACTGATGTAAACAAATGCCAAACAACTACTAATGATACAGATGGCGCTCACATCTGACTAGTGTCGGGGAAAGGTTTACCAACCTGAAAAATAATATTTTTTCGAATCGGTAAAGCGCGCCTTAATTCTTGAAACTTATTGATCACAGTGTACTTGAGAAAGGCAATTTTAATGTAAATAAGTCAATTATTAGTATTTTTTAACAAAATTAAAACCGATATAAAACTCAAAAAGTATATGCAGGGAATTATTTTCTCTATAAAAACCAATTCAATTGGTTGAGTGGCAAGTTCACCACGGCATGGTTCCAAGGTTCAAGAATTGGTGTCCCCGTGAGTTTTTAATAAGAAATTTAAAAATCCACTTCATCTCTGACCTGTTGTCTAGCTCGCAGCAATGCAAAAAGAAAACATTCAATTTCGCTTCCGGTCAAAGCCATGCTACCATATCATAGGGTAATTTAACTCACTTTAAAATTCACTTCCGCATATCATGTTCTCTCAGAGTGGCCAAGGCTGTGAATAAATTTAAGCCATCGTAGACGTAATCTCAATTGCCAAAATTTACTGATCCACAGCCTAGTCTAGATACAAACCCGGAAGCTAACATTAACAGCTGAGCATTGGTGATGTAAACGAACCAAAATTTACCACAGTAGACATAAGGAAAAGTTCGAGGAAATGTACTTTCTCGTAGTATTTCTTGCAATACATTTAAAGTCTCAAATTGGATTTTACTTGAGGTTAACATACAAATGTTCTAAACATGTGAACACAATAAAAAGTGCCTCTCTTATACAATTTTCATGTATTTTAAAGGAAAAACTCTCTTGTGTTCGTTTTGTTGAAGTATTGAGCTAAGAATGCGTCAATGACGTCAGCGTTTCTCTTTGGTTTTGCTTACGAGAGTGTGCAGTTTTATTTGCATGTGTAAGGATTGAAATAATGGCGAAACTGTCATGTTTTCTGGGCTTGTATCTAGAGTAGGCTGCGACTGATCTTATTGTTTTCGCTATATTTTGTATTTAATCTTCAGTGGTGAGTACACTTTTAAGATATGTTTAATTAGGGTCCTAAATACAATCCAAGTTTTGAACCCCACAGTCATCCGCTTACTTCGCCGATGGAAAATACAACATTTAAAAAGTAATTCCGTACTAATTTTAAAGATATTATAGCAAATAATGAGTATCCGAATATTTTAGTAAAATTTCCAAAATTATTGAAAGGGCCAGGTAAAATGGGTTTGTTTGTGTACAGCCAGCAGTGTAATATTAAAACATTTCTGATTTTGCAGTACTTTTTTTCCGCCATTTGTCATAGCATTATTCAACGTCACGCTAACTCCTTCACAGGACTTTTCTTCTAAAAGCCACATTATAAAGCGAAATTAGTTTAAATTGTTTCCTTTTTCGTTCTTTGAATATGTATTTATTTGTTTTTTATTTTGCCCGACTTTCATTTCTATACGGTATGAAATGTGGACGAATATTTTAAAAAGCGTTTTAGGTATGCAGAGTGAGTAAAACATGAAATCATGGTGTTCTTTTTCACACTTCATATCTGGATGCATTTATGATTCTTTAGTTTTTTCTACAGTCAGAAGGGATTGATGGGTTGTGATCACGGACCGAACTCGGCTCAAACATTTTATAAAAAAAATATCCTTATTAATTATTTTCGACGGATAACAATTTTAGAGGTTAGAGAAACTGGTTAAAGAGCTCGACACTTTTACGGCTGAAATAATGAAATCCTTGCGCGGACTATTCGTTTAAGACTCAGTCTAGAAACTGTAGATTTCTAAAGAAGCTGCCCAGACTTGGTAGCGGCTAAATCCTGGAGACGAGAAATATGGATCATGTATGAATGAATTTCATATCCAAATACATTTTGCTTCGAAATCATCCTTGTTCGATGTCACTAGTGCTTGGTGTCATGAGAGTAGAAACGAAGCAATATTATGCAAAGCCTATTACCATACTGTCAACAGGATCTTTCGCTCATGTTTTCAGGGATCTACTGCTCGAACTGGTTTTTCATCCGCAACCTCCCAATATCCTGATCTTAACATCTTTCGTCACAATTGACCAGGCAACACAAAAATGGTTGCCGACTTTAACAAAACTGAATTCAACTGAGTTATGAAGTATACACTTGTCAAGTTTTCTTTACCTTGTTGATATCAGCTAAATGACGGATGATTGTTAAAAAATGAACGTCATAGGGTTTCGTGTAGTATTTGTTGTGCGCCGATCGATCTACAGCAAGACTTTCGGGTCTAGTCATTGAGTACCGTTTAAGCTTTTCTATGGGGCTCACTATGCCAGATGAAATCTTCAGAAAATTTGTTATGATACTCACTCCGGGGTAGTATCTGCTAGCTCAGCAGAAAGCCGTAGGGTTTACAGGTGACCTTTTTCACTGACACTCACCTACAACAGAATTGGGGCGCCACGTGATCTTTTCCTTATGTAGAAAGTAGATCACTAAACCTTTACATGTAGGTTAATCAAAAGAAAAACAACACGAAATATATTTTTATCACTATGCTATATTGTATTAATTTCAAAAATAAAATGCCACGTCAAAATAGCTAAATATGCTGAAACAAAACCAATTCTACTTATCTGTAGAGAACCACCATTCCACGGGAAATCCTTGGTTCCTCCTAAAACAAAGTTATCGGGTCCAGGTAACCCGTCTCTTCCTTTGCCCTGTTCTCGTTCTGCGTCAATTTTCCTTTGCTTATTTTCTCCATACTTTTAATATTTTTACTTTTCATTTCTTTGTCTTTTCTTCACTTTTAATAACTTTCCTTTAATTTTAACAAAAGTTTTCACTATCACTAATTTTTCTAATTTTTCTTTTCTTAATTTTCGCCGATCGTATACCCAGAAAAAGAGAGAGAGGTCGCTGCAAAATCTTCCGCGTGCGCTCATACTGAATATGACTTTTGCACATATCCGGCTTGTTTTGAATATTTCAGTGGCTTCCAATGTACAATTGAAAGGCTTACCACTATTTCCACACAAAGTCTTTATAAATGCACTATGCATTAATGTTAATAACTGTTAATTCGTCCAAGGTATAGTACTTTCTTCTCTTATCTGTGTTCACGGATGGGTCTAAGTCGGAGGACGGGGTGGTAGCAGGGGTCTTCTCGGACTGCCTAGGCATATGCAGTAGGTACCGGTTACCGGATCACTGCAGTGTATTCCAAGCGGAGATCTTGGCCATAGAAAGTTCGGTAACACTAATAAACGGGCGCGCAAACCTACCAATGGGTAGCGAGATATACCTGTACATCGACAGCCAAGCAGCTATCAAGGCGCTGGACTCAAACTTAGTCAGGTCACAGCTGGTCGGCAGGTGTCTGGCGGGTCTCCGGACGTTAGGGGCGAGACACATGGTAACTCTTTGCTGGTTCCCTGGTCACAGTGGTGTTCAAGGAAATGAGGCAGCTGATGAGCTGGCAAAGGAGGGATCACAACTGGATGATTCCTCTATCGATTGGCTGGCCGCTAGAATCAGTAAAGAGAGAAATTGACCTTAAGACTACTCAGCTCGCTAAACAGAGATGGAGTAACTTAACCACATGCAGACTATCAAGGCAGATGTGGCCTGAATGGGATTTGAGAAAAACCGCGTTCCTGCTAAACGGAAGCCGGATAAACCTCCGAAACATTGTGGCAGTTATTACTGGCCACTGTCTTTTCGGGAGACATGCAGAACGTCTGCGCGTTCCCACAAATGACTTCTGCCGGAGTTGTATGGACGAGGAAGAGGTGGAAAGCATTCAGCACTTACTCTGTGAATGCCCGGGCCTAGCAAAAAGAAGGTACAATGCAATGGGCGTGTACTTCTTAGATGGCATGGGCGATATAGCCGGCATCGGGCTGAAGCAGCTATTAAGGTTTATTAACAGCTGCGGCTGGTTTTAGTTAAACCCGGCAATCAGGTACGGTTCCACGGATGTGGTAGCACAACGGACCATTTATAGGTCTATGTGAGGCTGATCGGCTGTAGGGCTGATAGCCGCCACCCTAACCTATTGTATTGTTTATTTATGTTTTGATTTGCATTTATTACTTTATTGTTTTGAAGCCTTTCTTCTCCGGTTAGCGTGGTTATTGTCCTGATGAAACCTGGACCATATCTTTTTAAATCTCCTCGCAAAGAAAAAGGTTCTGTACTATTTAATTAATATTTAATTTCGGGAAAAGATGGCTTTCTGACTAAATGCGAATATATTTACTATATTTTGATTTATGTGATTTTGCGGTTCTGCTTAAGATAAGAGCTCAACTTTCGTACTTTGATCCTTCAATACTATCAATTAAATTCATAATACGCTATACTCACAAACCTTGAAATAGAATTATAATTTCAATTAGTTATGTTTTCTTTTTTTAAATTTTCTTCAGTTAAATTGAACAATAAAGGAACATTATAAAAAATTTATGTTAATAATTAGTTACGCAGAGATTCTCTATACTTTTTCAAAAATTCCTTACTAAACTTTGTGTTTCATTTCACTAGAAAATATTATACTATAAATAACAATCAGAATTTTTAGTAGTCCTAATTCGCAACTTAAAGTAATTATTTGTATTTATGTATCTAAGAGTATTTAAGTCGAATCATCACTTCAATAAAGCAGAATAAATGCTATGTTAAGAAGTATATAGGAGTTTTGTTAGCAATTTCCAGATAACGATCTCTGACAAAATATGTTTTGCCAATTCTCCGAGTTTTTGTTCGAAGCCAACTTTTTCAACTTTAGTCTTGCAAATTATTTTGTTGCATCATTAGTTCAATCCTGATACTCGGACTGGTTATGCATTGGCTAGACAGTATTTCCTCGATGATTGGTCTCTTAAAACTGCTGATCGGAGTTTTGGCACGGTTGGAAATCGAAATGGCATACCTTCCACTACCATAAAATATAAAAGAACTCCTAGACCCCAAACATCAACAGGTCCTCCACAAAATGTATCCAATTGTGGTGATCCACAAAATGTATCCAATTTTTTGTTCAGTGCTAAATCCAGCATCGGCGAGCATCAGTTTATATTCTGAAAATATAAGATCGGAGCAGCATAAACTATTCGGCAGAAAAGAATAACGATTGGACAACCCAACACTTTCGGGAACGTTTCTGCTGTTGATTCCCCGCACTTGAATTTTTATATCACGATTTTCTAACCTTTTTTCAACGATCGATAAAATTATGTGCAAAGTAGGTAAATATAACATAAGTAAGGTCGTCGAACATCTGCCTCTAATGACCGTAATTCCTTGAAGTCAGTTGAATTTGCAATTTAAAGTAGATTCCGATCCGAACTTACTCTGTAACCCCAAATGAACTTTTAAGATAATCTGTGTGGTAGAATTCGTACTTGTTCACTGCCGGCTGACCTTATAGAAATATTCAATTGCACTTTTCACATCAAGCACTAATTTAAGAATGTTAGCAAAATAGTCATTTCATCTACAACAACTGGATACATTCAAAAAATGCAAAATTGAATTAAGAGATTTCTTAATGTTAATATTTTCTCTAGAAGTTAAACTATTTTTAATCCTTTGAGTAGCCAGCAAATTAGTTGGTGCAACTCTTGTGTATGAAAATATATAGTGATTCCAATTGACTCATTATTAACTTCTCCATAGATGGCAGCAATATTTAAAATTGCTAAAATTTGATCTTTTTTTTAATTCCGGTGTGAAAATTCCAAATTATTAAAACATTCATTTAATCGATTACTTTTAATTAGAAGCTTTTAAAGTAGCAAGAAATTGTGAATTTTAACCTAAGCTGTCATCTATGGAGAACAAAGTATCTGTTGCAACTATTATATACGTGTCTAAACACAAGGATACATCTATGAAATTTTCTGAATACATCACATTTTTAATTGAAGCATGTACATTTTCCATACTGACTAAAAACTAAGGAGAGAGGAGTATTAGCCTTAAAACTGATGTCCTACATACTTTAGAGTGTTCAAAACAGAACTGAATTTTAAATCAAATTCGTAAATAATTAAAAAAAACGAAACCTTTTTGGTCATCACTGGTGTTACAAACATTTTTATACCGATCCAAGAATTCATGGTATCATTAACCATATCAGCTCAGGCTTGTTTAATAACGCTCCTATATTTCCAGGAGACTTTATCCATTTTTTTATAATATAAGTATTGTTCCTTTGAAAGCATATAGCTAATTGAAAAAATTCTTTCCCTTTCAGGTACTTTTCCGATCTGGTATTCTTAGCCAGTTGGAAGGGAAACGTGATGAACTTTTATCAGATCGAATTGTCCAGCTGCAGGCCTACTGCAGAGGATACTTGGCCAGACGACGAGTTGCACAAAGGAGAGTGCAGGTAAGACAAAAACTGCATTAAATTTTATTGGTATTATTATTTCACGTCCGTTTCATGTCAATTCGTACTTAATCGCACATATTCTGTTTTATATTTGGATGTAAGATTTTCTTTATTATTATGTATGAGAATTACGTTTATTTTTACCATTGAAGTGATATTTTTACCTTCTTCACCTCTAGGAATTGGCTGTGCGCTGTATTCAGCGAAATGTTAAAGCATTCTTGGCAGTTCGCGATTGGCCTTGGTGGAGATTATTGGTTCGAGTTACGCCACTTTTAAACGTTCATCGAACTGAAGAACAATTGAAGATTGCCAACGATGAATTACAATCCCTCAAGGCCAAATTGGAAAAGATTGAAAATGACAGAAATGTTCTCAAGACTGAAAATGATAAACTCGAGGCAAAGGTAAGTTTTTTGCAATTTTGTTTTTCAATTAAATTAACGATTTAAGTTTAAAAATAATAACTTGATTGCTCTTAAAGAATTTTTGTTATTTGGTTGTAAAATTTAATTTTAAAAACTTAATTTATGGTTATTGCAAGTTATATTTCGCTTACAATACTCAACAGTCGGATCACTTGGTTGAGTGGGACGACCCCCATGCTATGGTTCCCGGGTTCGAGCCCGTGGGTTAAAAATAATTTAATTAAAAAATCGTCTCCGTCTCGTATGAATGCAAAAGCAAGAGATTCAAATTTGCTCACCCTAATTCCCTTCCGGCTTAAGCCATGCTAATGCATCAAAGGGTCGTCTCCTAGGCTTCTGCCACATTGTAAAAAAAATACTTTTTAAATATCTTTAAATTTAATTCATTCGTCCATTGAAATATGCGAAATTTTATAAACCCTAGTCCATATCTACATACTTTTGCCCAAAAACAAATGTATAAAAAATAAAAAGATTTAAAAAGGTAAACAATTTCAAGGTGTTTCATATAAGGTGTGTCAAAATTAGTGGGGTGATAGATCTCACCTAGTCAAACAACTAGAGAGGGAGTGGAGCAATCTCAACTGTTTCAGAATTACAGGGTGATTCATAAATTTGAAACTTTCAGGGTATGCACATCATAATACAGCGACATCAAGCAAACGCCAAAAAACTACTATCCCAATGACCTTTACAAAATTGTCAACAATATTGATCTAACCCCTACCATTGCAGGTACAGTCCAAAAATTTCAAACAAAAAATGTTTTAGCATTTCCCCAAATTTTCTTCAAAATTCATTTAATTAATGCATCTGTTTTTTATTAAATTGCCCATCTTATTACATTTCCAAAAAGGCACAAGTTGCCCAAGAAGGTAAAGGATGTAGAAATTTATATGTAGAAAACCTTTTGAGAAATATTATAAAAATCTGCAGTTTAAAGAAATTAAACTCATACTATCCCTAAAATTCTTTCTATTGAATTCGGAACTTATTACAATTAATCTTAGTGTGTTACAAAAGCTGTTCGAAATGTCCTTCGCCAATTACGACGAAAGCCAATAACCTCCTTCTAATTCCCTGTTTAAGATGTATTATAGCCAGCCTCTCCCGTGTCTTTGTTGCTGTAGTCCCAATTCTGTCCTCAATTAGATCTGTTATTGTGTTCTCCAAAAAGTCCGAATAAATTTGGCTATTAAGCACTTCTGGCAAATTGAATGACTGATCCTATTAAATGGGTGCTAATGATACCAGCCCAAACATTGGTCATCCTTGTCACATGTGGTTTAGTATTCGACCAAGTATGGAATTTGTGGAAGTTTGTGATACCATCCCCAGTGGACTGCGATTCATCCGTCCACAGAATTTGGTCCAAAAACGCCCTGTTCTCCATGTCACATTTCAGAAGCCAAATGCAAAATTCCGCTCTTCCTTCGGAATCTCTTTCCAGTAGCCCTTGGTTTGGACTTAACCCTCCTCAATGAAAAACACTCCAAACTTTAAGTGAAGATACTACTAATCGTTTTATGAGTCGCCCCGTGCTCTTTTCAGGGTATTGCCTGACGAAGACGATTGTTTGGTCCTCGACGTCGGCAGAATATTCCGATGTTTCCCATCATAATTCCATGTTGTTAGAAGTAACACTTCGGAAAGCCAGCGAAAATACCCTTCTTTTGGGTGCAGGTCGATTAGGGACGATTAGGAAATCTCCTTTCGTATTTCAGTACAGTCGCTGTATCGTTTCCGTCTACGACACAATAAATATCAATTATACCGGAGTATTCCTCAAAAGTAAATTCTCAATTTTTAATAATTTTAGCTTAAAAACACTTGTAGTTAGTTATTGATTTGTTTTTCAACTATGATCGATATTCTTGCTGACTGATCCTCCTTTTTAACAAACTTTCCATTAAGTATTAATAACAGAATGCCATGGCGCTTGGTTGAGTAGCTCAAAAGACAAAGATAAAATAATAATTTGCATACCATGAAAATTTCAAATTTATGAATCACCCTGTAACTCCCAAGCGGTTGAGTTGTCCCGAACACTGTGGCTGTTTCTTGGCGTCTATGATGGGTGTTTTTAGAGACCTAAGGCAGGCCCGTAGAGACAAAATTCGGGCCGGGGGGTACCACAAACAGGCCCCCGCGAAAGGGGCCCCATATACAATCGAATGAGTGACTTTCAATTTAAAATCTGTCTAATATATTACACTTTTTCGATCGTGAAACGTTTTTTTTATATATATAATTTAAATGGAAAACATTTTCTGTTGATGAGTTAGATGACGGGGCCCTCGAGGTTTACCCCCCCCCCCCCCCCATTAAACCGGCAGCCCTGACCTAAGATATATAGGTTCGTAAAAATTATGCCTGTAGCAGATGTTACATATGAATCTAATAATCTTCTTGAGATTTCAGAGATCTTCATTCCGCAAGGGCGATAGGGATTTTTTACTATATTTAAAGGGGCAGGAAAAACGGAATGTCGTAGATACTCATGGCTTTCTCTAATGTGCATACCTTAGATGCTAGCTCTTGAATAGTATCCATGCCTAAATCTGGTATGACTGAAAATTTAGATTTGATGATTTAACTGAATATCTTCCAGTCCGCTCTCCTGGAGTTTCTGAAAGCTTTATGCCTTTCATCTACCAGGTTGAGATCGAATAGTATCCAGTTATGGTCGTAGAATGACTTTAATTAGACACTCTTTATTTTACGGACCCTAATTCTATTTTTGCATGATGTTAGTGTAATGTCAAGCACTTTCTCCGAACCGACAAAGTTGTCCGTGCTTGGAAACGTAGGAGAGGGGCCCTTGTTGCAGACTGAGGAGGTTAGTGTTGATTATAAAATCAAAAAGAGACTCACCTCATTATTTTTCGGCCTGCTTCATAATGCATGCAATGCATTTGCGTCACAGCCCATCAGCAGTTCTTCCTTTTTGGCTATAAAGTGCGTTTGCAAGAGCCTCCATTCCTGGTGGGAGTTCGTTTCATCGTGAGCCATGTAGGACAAGATAATGCAAATGCCTGACGACTGTCAGGTCAGCTGAGCTGAAATTGGGACAGAGAAAAACTTGGGTTCTTGTTTTGTCTGAATGCAGGTTCTAGGCGTTCCTCCCAGATCCCCATTCTGACTGTACAAAAGGTTATATTTGGAGTCACCTGTGTAGTCTCCTTATTATAAAATCACTGGCCCAAGGTTCCTGGATAAGAGCAAAATCATCCCCTAAAAGAACCAGCACGCCTCGAGTGCTGCAGATTACTACTCTCCACGATCCTCATTGAGCATCTTTTGGAGGAGCGAGGTCTTCGATCCTCATCTCTTCCAGCAGTTCGTCGAAGGCATCAATCAAGTAGGCGGCGCCAGGACACTGGTTGCTGAATCGAAAGACCTTCAATTTTGTCCTTCCTTATGCCAAAGCTTAGCTTGAAGTCCACTTTTTCAAATGACGCAAGGTACTCCTTGTTAATTAGAAGTAAGAAGGACATGTTGTTGTTCTGCGATTCCTTATCCTTTTTGACCGCCTAGTCATTTATGGGATCTGCGGGATTTTGCAACTTAAGGCACTGCAGTAACTTGGTTTTGTCTAACTTCATGTTGGGCAACCAAATGCGGGTCCTAGGCTTCCTCGGTATCTCTGCAGCTGGAATAACTCCTAGTTTGGAGCCATCCCACTCATCACTAGTCTTAGTGAAGCAGCTGCAGAGGAAGCCTTTGGAGAATTAGTCCTGGCATTTAATAACTCGGAAAACTCTGACGATCTCCGAGAAATCGAAGCAGCGCAGCTGCCCTCCCTGGTGAGTAAGCTGGAAGTCCATCACCATTCCGGACAGCCTGTCTTCCACACACCCCATCGTTTTGCGGAGACTTTGCTTCCAACTGCACACTGATCCACAAGAGCCACCTGCAAATGGTCACGAACCACTTCGCTCAATAGTCTCTTCGGATCATAGGTGTGAACGTGAACCGTATCTTGGCTTGTTTCGTCGGCTTTTGTAGACGAGGTTTCGTCTTGAGAACCGAAATCTATTATTTTTTGTAAATAACCCAACACTTAGTAATAATAGAGCGACCTTTTTATTTAATTGCTTAATGTAAAAAATAAGATAAAAAAACATAAATTATATATAATAAAAATTTAAAAAATATATATTTGTAAAAAGGGACCAAAACTAGAGTTTTACCAAATTAAAAAAAAAAACAGTTTTTAAACATACGCAAAAAGCTTAATTTTTTTTAATAACTTCTCATTTAGTAAATTATCTTTAAGCGAACATAGTTTCTTTGAGTTCCCTGACTCTTTAATGCTTAAATCCATGTGCCAAAAACCTCAGTCTCGGGTGACTGGCTAACAAGCAACTGACTGGGGCAAGATTTATAAAAACATCGAAAGTGCGGGTTCCGCTTTCATTCGAAACAAGATAGAGTGCAGTTGGTGGCCAAATATTGTATAATCTTGGCACGCCCGTATGTTGTATTCACGTAGGCAGCTACTTCTTGTATGCTAATATGTTGGATTAAATAATCCGAGACTAGTGTGCAATGAATTAAGATGAAACAAATCACCGGAAATATCATTACAGGTTGGGTCCCAGAACAATGGACCAAGTCTACGTTTTCTATAGAGTATTCCCAGCTGATTCGGTTGAGATGCCAAGCGATGTTTTGTTTGTTTTGATAAAAGAGTGAAACTTTTGCGCTAAACTTAGTACGTCCTGATTGAATGTACACCAGTGTTTCGCATTAAATTCAAAAGAAAATTTTCTAGAACGGCGCCCCAAAAACAGATTGATAAATGCCGGCTTGTATCAACAAGTGTGGCAGATCTGCGAATTGTGGGCGTCTATTAATTCAATTTGGATACGCTCCAAAGTTATAGTCAGACTGTACTCTGTGCAGAATTACAAAATGTTTCGTTGTTAGGCGTGCGTTGGGTAGGAAGTGAACACCATTAAATTAATGTAAACTGACGTACCTAATTACTGGTCAATACTGCTGTAAAATTTGATGAGATTCAGTGCCGGATATTGATGATATTTTGGGCCGGGTATTTACGGTACTTGCAGTCTCGGATTTGACGTTATTTGACCTTAACAATTTAATTATGTGTTAGCCACCTGTTATGTGATGCTCTAAAACGTGACCAGAATAGAACTTAGCCGAATATTATTCTTTACTCTAGTCATCTAGTTTACTTGTTAAAATAGGACAAACTTGAAAGTCAAAAGCAATCAAATGTCGCGCAAGAAAATTAACGCAATTTTAGATTATTTCGCATGCTATATTAAACATATAGGAACAGAGTTATACTGTGTGTGAATTTTCAACTGTTTCCAATTTTATAAAAATAGTATGACTATTTTTGTTAATAAATAATATTATACAGGGTGTTTCAGATCTGACGTGCCAAAATGAGTGGGGTGATAGATCTCACCCAGTCAAACAAAAAATTGAATGGGGGGGAGGGCAATTTCAGCAGTTTTTCTTTTATTTTTATCTTTTGATCTACCAAACACCGCGACATCAAACAAACGCTAAAAAACTACCATCCCAATGACCTTGCCAAATTTGTCAACTATGTTGATCTAACTCCTACCATTGCAGGCACAATCACTGTCAAAAGTGAAAAAACTTGTTTGCGATTACCTAAAATGCAGCATTTTTCCAAATTTTCTCCGCCATTCATGTAACTAATACACACCTTTTTTACTGTAATTAGATTGTCCATCTTATACCTTTCCAAAAAGATACAACATGCCCAGGCAGAGAAAGGGTGTAGAAATTTATAAGTAGAAAAATTATCGGCAAATATTTGAAAATCAGCAATTTAAAGAAACTAAACTCGTATTAACTCTAAAATCCTTTTTATTGATTTCAAAACGTATTACAATTAATCTTAGTAAATTACAAAAGCTGTTCAAAATGTCCACCGCTACTTTGGATGCATGCCAAAAATCTCCTTCTAAGTCCCTGTTTCAGTCGTATTTCAGCCAGCCTCTCCCATATTTTCGTCGCTGCATTCCCAATTCTACTAACTAAATCCTCCCTAGTGTTAACAGGGCTTGAATAAACTTCATCCTTCATTGTTCCCCATAAAACAAAGTCCAATGGGGTAAGGTCTGTAGATCTAGCAGGCCAAGGAATCGGTGCACCTCGTCCAATCCAGCAATTAGTAAATTTTTCATTTAGTATTTCCTTCAAAATGTTAGCAGTATGCGCTTGTGCTCCATCGTGATGGTAAAACATGTCCGTTCGATTATGCATAGGTATATCCTCTATTAGATCTGACAGTGTACTGTCTGCAAAGTCCACATAAATTTCACTATTAAGCACTTGCGGCAAAATTAATGGTCTTACCAAATGGTTGTCGATGATACCAGCCCAAACATTGACACTGAATCTCTGCTGGAATGAGGTCACCTTTGTCCTGTGTCGGTTAGTTTCCGACCAGCTATGGAGATTATGGAAGTTCGTGATACCAACCCTGGTGAATTGAGATACATCCGTCCACAGAATTCGGTCCAGACACGCCCTGTTGTCAATGTCGCGTTCGAGAAGCTAAAGTACTAAATTCCAGTCTTCTCTCGGTATCTCCTTCTGGTAGTCCTTGGATTGGGTTATGGTGATATGTATGTAATCCGTATCGATGAATAACCATCCAAACCTTCGATGCAGACACTCAAAATTGTCTTGCAACTCGTCTCGTGCTCGTCTCAGGTTCTTGCCTCAGAGTACTTGACGTCGGCAGAAGTTCCCGAAATTTTGGGTCGTGTCTCCCTGTCGTGTGAAGTTACACTTCCTGTTTCTCTTAATCTTCGGAAAGTCCGTGTAAATACCCCTCTTTGGGGTGCTCCCCGATTATGGAGTCTGCTTTAATATTCCAGTACAGCCGCTCTCTCTTTTCCGTCTACTACACCATAAATGTAAATAATATCCGCGTATTCCTTTGTCTACCTTGTTGACAATTTAGGAACGGTCATTGGGATAGTAGTTTTTTAGCGTTTGTTTGATATCGATCTGTTGGGTAGATCGAAAGACAAAAATAAGAGAGTAATGTGCATACCATGAAAAACTTAAATTTATGAATCACCCTGTAACTCCCAAACCGTTGAGATTGCCCCCCCCCCCCCCTCTCTGCCATACAATTTTTTGTTGCCTATGTCAGATCTATCACCCCACTTCTTTACAGTGTATTCGTATTTTTAACCGACTTCCCAAAAACAGAGAGGTTCTAAGTTCGACGTGCTTATTTTTTTTATGTCTGACCGGGCATAACTTCGTAACGCGTTGACCGATTTTGATGATTCTTTTTTTGTTGGGTGCAATATGTTCACCTGGTAACAGTTCAAAAAAATTGTTGGTGGGGGTGAAACCTAACTTTGTAAGGCGTGGACCGATTTGGATGGTTTATTTTTTGTTGTACAATGTATGATCCCCCAATACTAATAGGAGAAAAAATGTGGTCAATGGCGGGGGGAGAAGAGAGAGGTAGTCTAACTTTGTAACGCGTGGAGCGATTTGGATAATTCTTTTCCTGCTACCTGGTTGATACCACGAGAAATAAGATGTTGGGGTGGAGGTGGAACCTAACTTTATAACGCGTGGACCGATTTTGACGGTTCTTTTGCTGTTGTATAGAGTGTGATCCTGCATTGCTAATAGGAGAATAATTTGGTCCTAAGGTGGCGGATGGGGGAGGGGTAGTCTAACTTCGTAACGCGTGCACCGATTTCGATGATTTTTCTTTTGATGTGTAGAATATGTTGCCTGATACGACGACAAAAATTTATAAGTTGGCTGGTGTGCGGAGGAGGCGTTACACAATTTCTTAATTCACACACCTATTTGGAGATTCCCTTTTGTTGCGTGTTATATGTATGATCCCCATTGCTACTCTACGGAAAAATATTGACCTAGGGCTGGGGTGGGGGGAGGGGAAATCTAAATTTGTAACGCGTTTACTGATTTAGATTATTCTGAATGCATAGAGTATCTATTTGTATTCTGGCAAAAATTTTGGCTTATGGTGAGAGTTGGAGGATGGACGGCGCCATAATATATCATAAGGTATAGACCGATTTTGATTCGGTTGTGCAGAATATATTTCCTGAATGATAAATGATAACAATTTTGTATCTAGAGTGACTACGATGATTCTGTGACTACGATAATTCTCTCTTGCTGTATAGAGAAAAGTGGTGCACTAGGATCATGTTAAGAATTTTCTAAGGTGAGGATACTAAAGGATTGACAGTGACTAATTTCGTAATATGTTGCTGGATTTTGATAATTTTGTTAGTGCAGTACCGCTGCAACTTTTGAAATTGCTTTGTTCGTACGAGCAGCATTCTTCGAGTCGTATATATGAAGACACTAAAAAGTAAAAAATAAAATATTTAAAAAAAAAAATTTGAACCGACTTCACAAAACGCGTTAAAAAGCATTAAAAGATTTTTCATTTTATATCTATTACGACATTTTGAAGTTGGTGCAAATTAAACAAACAAAAAAAACTACCCAACCACAATTGAAAATAGTATATAAAACTACCTGAACGTGTCAGCTCACGGAATCGACGATTAAATGTATTTGTTGTAGTTGTTTGGTTTGTTTACTTTGCACCGCCTTCAAAATGTCGAAATAGATATAAAAAAAAATTATTTTATGCCTTTTAGCGTTTTTTTTAAACTATTTTATTATCATAATCTGTTGTCAGCAGAAAACAACTATGGGTCGCCGTCGGTGGGATTCGAACCTGCGACCTACGGATTGGTTGGCCGGTATAAGATATATATGTTATATTATTCCTATTACATCGAAAATTATACAAAAATTAACAAAATCTAAAAATAATATAATAAAGCAAATATACTTTTGATGTAAAATTTCAATATTTTATGTTTCTTGATTGTATTTTAGGAATTAAAAAAACACGCATCTCCTCTAAATTCTGGCATCTTACTTTTAACGCATTTGAATGAAATTCGTTCCTTTATTTGTTTGGACATGCACAATTCACTCATTTTATTGATAATAATTTTTTTTTACGAACAGACTTATTATCTCAACACTTTGTTGTTACAAAAGCACGTAGTACTAAATATCTCTTAAACTAGCCAAGATCTTTGTATCTTAACACCATCTTCTGTTTTCGTATTAAACCACAGGCTGCATCGAAAATGCATTAGGCTTAGAAATTATAAGATTCATTCATGGTGATCTTCGACTTTTACAAACATTTATTTTATTTATACGTGATGAGTTTAAGGGGTAAGTAATAATAATAATTTATATAACATATGCGCAGCACAACAAGATTATGCAGTGATAATCTGAAATTATTTGTAACCACTAGCTAGTCTGTACTTACTAGTGGTTACAAATAATTTCAATAAATTTATACTGTTATAACAAATACAGTAAATTCATAATAAGTGAGAAAGTAAAGTATAGCGACTTAAAAAAAGAAGAAAAATTGTACAATTCAGAAATTATTATGACCTTAACTAAGCTTCAAAATAGAACGCACAAAAAATGATCGCTGCACATCTATAATGCTTCCGCCGAGTGTCGAGCAAATACACGCTTCCTGAATACCCCAACCGAACCGAAATGTTGCACATCCAAGGGGAGGAAGCTCCATAATCGAAACACCTGGAACTCTCATCAATATCACCATTAAAACGCGGCAACAATAAATCTAAGCGCCTCGCTGAGTGTAAGAAACATATAAACTGATAAAAATACATAGCCTTCTGTGTATTAATTATTTTATGAAGCAAGCACAGCAATCTAAGACTAAGT
Organism: Leptarthrus brevirostris; assembly: GCA_964036015.1. Taxonomy (NCBI): domain Eukaryota; kingdom Metazoa; phylum Arthropoda; class Insecta; order Diptera; family Asilidae; genus Leptarthrus; species Leptarthrus brevirostris. Next base: position 24,907,466 of record OZ038371.1, read on the forward strand.
TATGATTTTAATTAACAGGCCAGTATGAAGGAACGGTAAAGGGATATGTGATTATGCCAAGGCAGACCGAAAACGAGTTGTATGCAGTCATTGTATGCAACGATCAGTTTGCGAAAACAGGTAGATTAAATTACCAACGGCAAAAAAGGTAAGATAAGTGCTTAAACTAATCTTATTTGGGTTGAGATTGGAAGCAATGAAGCGAACATACCTAGTCTCCTGAGTGTACCATATACCTTACCCAATAAAGCTGTGACATGGTCACAGCATGTCATTTTATCAGCCATAAACCCAGAATTTTAGTCCTAGAAAGGCGAGCCAATGGCATTTGATTTATTGTTATAGAGTGAAAATTCAAAACATTTGAATTTTATCGGATTTATAATCAAATCACCTATAAATACGATCTAAACCGTCGTTCAATCTACTTCCACAATCTTGGTTCAATCCAACGTATCTAGTCATATAGAGCTGAACATCATGAGCATACATCTGAAGAGTCTTAGTTGGCAGATCATTAATATATAGATTAAACAACAGCGGACCAGGTATAGATCCTTGTGGAACGCCACATCTAGTAATAGCTATTGAGGACAGCAAATTATTAACTTTAACTCGCTCAGATGGACAAAAAGTTAGCAGAACAAAAGTTTGAAAAATGGATAATTAAGAGCTCATTAAGTGCTATTTAAGTGCCGAAGTGCGAAATTAAATGCTCATCAAGATTTCGTAAAAATCCATGTTCTGCTAGGTTTATGGCAAGTTAGCAGAACAACGCCCCCTAAATGCATTAAAATGGTTGCAACAACTGCCAGAACACTAAATTTATTACATAAATGATATTTAAATGCTCATAAAAAGTTGCATAAAAAAATATTTATCTATAAAAAAGAGAGATGTAATACTAGTAGGACTCAGTTGACTTTGGGATATTACTTTCTTGGTGTCAGTTCCTAAATACGTTTAGATAGCAAATACTTGATACACTATTGCGAGACATTGAGAACAACTCCTATCCCATCCAGGCCACATCCCAGGCTACCCATCGGCAATCATAATGAGGCTGCGATTAAAGCACGCATGAAGCGTCATCGTGAAATAAGTACACAAAAACCTTAAAACCTTTTGAATTTACTAAGAGCAGAGAAGCAACAACACAGGTGTGTATTGTAACATTGAGTGTGAAATAAATATGATTAATTTTAAACTCCACCTTCATCTAAGATACTAGCTAATCCTCTTTTATATATATTCATGCATATGGTCAATGCTTTCTCGGGGTATTTGAGGTTTTATCGATTTTGAGGGAGTGTTAGATCCTTCGAATGGGTCTGGCTTATTAAATGCTGTCACAAAATTGTTGTTTGAATACAATATATCAGAGTCTGATACCTTCTCTAACACCGATATTGTCTGCCTGACTGAGACTTGGCTGTGTGCCGGGATTCCTGACTCTGAACTATTCGGTTCCGAATTTCAGGTCTTTCGCCGGTATCGTCAGTTATCCGATCTGCGTTCTCCTATCAGCTGTGAGGTCCTGTATGCAATTAGGGAGGGTATCTCGTGTTCAGTCGTTGATATTTCTGACTCTCGTGATCTTGAGCTCTTGTCCGTGGTCTTCAGATTTCCTACCAGAAGTCTGCTTCTTTTGACTGTTTATGTTCCCCTTATTCACTTATCGCAGAGTACGAACTGCTCGCTGCGTCTGTTGACAGTTTTTTGACTTCCTGCTTCCCATGGACGACATTGGATAAGTGCATTCTCCCGACTCTGATGGTCTTACACCCTCTCTTATATCTGCTCCGTAATACGCTAAGTTTTTTTTCGACTTTGTTGCCTCATTCGGCTGGGCTCAGTGATGTGATATTGCTGAGGATTCGGGTAGATTTTTGAACCTTCTGTATTCGTCCGGCCCACACGATACGATTGTGGGGAGATGCCTGACCCCCTTGGTTCTCGAATCGTGTCATCACCCTACAGCCCGGTGTTTCGACACCGCCGGCGCACCTCCTTTTCTACTTGGCGAGTTTTACTTTAACTTCAAACGGGCTGACTTCTCATTTGTCGATGACTGGCTTCTTTTTTGTGATTGGTCGGGCGTGCTAGGAGAGTGCGATGTCGATCTGGCTGTGAGCGACGTTTCTTACGCCTGTTTTACCCAATGTATTCCTATTGGCACTTCTAGGTCGGGATCTCCTCATTTGTTTCTTCCCTGGCGTGACGGTGCCTCGCGGCATCTGAGGAACCTGAGGAGTACAGCTTGGAAGAGGTTCTGTACCTCAGAAATTCACGATGATTACTTAGTGTACTCTCTGTCACGGGTTTTGCGCTCGACTTCAGGAATCCTATGCCGAGTACCTATTTAACATAAGAGCCACGCTGCGTAGTGATCGCAAACAGTTCTGGAGGTTAATTATCTCAAAGTGCAATTGTGACGATTATCCTTCCTCTTTGAGGTATCGCGATTGTGAGAGCGACGATTCTCTTACAATTGCCAATTTCTTCGCAGAATTTTTCTGAACTTCTTTCTGTGATTCCTACTGTGATATCTCCACTTCTGACTTTACCCACTTGACGCGGCTTCCACCTGCCTCCCTTGAGTCCAAAGACTTAGTACACTCACGCACTTATGCATATTATTATATATGGGTTAGCTTATTTTCACTTCACTTTTTTATTCAACTTAATTTCCCGAAATTGAAATTGAAAAATTGAAGGCGAAAAATTCTTAGGTTTGAACTAAACGCGCTTTTTAAACAAGAAGTATTATTGAATCTAAATACAAGTTTCTATAATACAAGTACTGCTTTTGCGAACTGCGTTAAGCTTCAGAATTTTATTGACATCCTTTTTACGAACATGTAAAATGTGTAAGGCATTGATGGAAGCCATTAATTTCCAAATTATATAAATTCCGTTTTATCTCTCGTAAAAATTAAATACCAACATTGTGAAATACATTTTACCCATTTCTGTGTCATGATAAATTTAGGCTACTCAAATTTTAATATAGATTGATTTTGATGTTGTTTCAAATCAATTAAATGATAAATTAACCTAAAACCAATATATATTCAAAAGTTAAGCAAAGCTGGGCCATTCATTTTATAACACTTCATAAACCATTAAAGTAATCAATTAAAAATTTTGCTTATTTTCGATCACTAATTTAGCGCAACTCGAGAGCTCCAATATAGCGAGTCTGTAAATCTCTTGAGTAAAATCTAAAATTAAAATCTTTTTTACAATCAGAAAGAAAACGTTAAATTTGTATTTTCTTTATAATTCGCAAATATCTTGGCCAGTGGAACAATGAGCGCGTACAGGATTGCATCAATTCGTACGCCAATACGCCATGTGTGCGCTTGGATTGTGCCGAAACAAAAATACCAAAATATCGCATGAAATTTGCAAGAGCTTAGAAGCCCCAGTCCCGGCTACATTGAATAGAAACGAAAGACTCAGTCATAGTCAAGTTGCGAATAGAACGCGTCGCGACGTCTTGGCCTTTTTTAACACGTATCTTATTTTTTTCGTCTGAGATTTTTTTTCTTACCCATCGAATTATGTAATAATTGAACCGAGCAATGATTTGATAATGTACTACGACCACAAACAAAATTCCGAATTATATTTGTTGGCTTTCTCGTGAATGTCTGTAAATTGTGAAAGTCTTGTCTTTTTCTAAATTCTCTAAGTTAATTCCTTAAAAATTGTGAGTTAGTTAGAAATTGTGTTTGTTTAATTCCCTGTAAATTATGCGTGTTTTGTAGCCTCCAGGCAAAAATATATCAGTGTCGCAAATGGCGCCAAATCCTCCAGCTACTTCAATTGAAACAGCAACTTCTATAACCAAAGCTTCTTCTACGATAAAATATCCATTTTCCAGTAATGCCACTAACATGTCCTACAAATTCAATAACAACATCGATGACGTAAAAGTTACTTCACGAAAACTGCTAATTAATGGAGAAATAGCAAGCAGCTCTTGCCCTAAAAAACAAATTGGGCTACCACCTGTTCCACCTGTGTGTCGGTCTCGTAAACCTGTTCAGCCTATTCGTCCTAGAACTCCATTCAATTGTGGAAAAATATCACCCGTAGAATCTCCCAGTGAAAGTCCTATTGAAGTTTCCCTAAAACTTCCTGTGAGTAAATCTAGTACATCATCAGATATCTCTAATTCATATGGGATGATGCATAGAGTAACATCTAGAGAATCTTCGATCTTCAGTTCTCGATCACCAAGTCCTGTGTCAGGACGTAGTGGTTTATCATCATCTTATGACAGGTATCTTCGGTCTGTAACTCCACGGCGCATCTTTCCTCAAACATACTCCGGACAGAATGGCCTCAATATCTATGAAATGCAGTCATTGGAACCATCACCGGTCGTGTTTGACGCTAATTTATCATTCGTCTTGGGATGTAACAAACAGCCAGTTCGACAGACTTTCCGGCCATCACCATCGCATACTGATCCGCAGACATCATCAAATTACCTTACCGCCAAGATACAAAACTTTTTGCAGCGAACCGATCATGTAATGGAAGAATGGAAATTGTTAGCAAAACATTCTGGACGCTATGATGAAGACACTATCAGTTTAGTTGAACGCCAGCGTGAACGAAGTGCTGAAAGAGGGCGGAGATCTCGTAGTGTTACCAATATTCTAATCAAAGGGTACCAATTATCTAAATCATTGCCTCCAACTGAAAGATCTAGTTCTGTTGCCAGAGAATGGTCTCATGATGATGATGATCGCACAATAACTGAAGGTGATGAGGTAAATTTCCATGGTTTTTGTAAATTTTTTTAAAAGGACTTTTTAGCATAAAAACATTTTTACTAATACACATATAGTATAAGCTATCTTTCGTTCATTTTGAGTGCTAGTTTTAAATAGGCTAGTGACAAGCAAAACCTAATTTTTTAAGAGTTAAAGTGCCCGTAAGAATCAAACCCTCAAAGTACAGAATACTAGCCTATAGTTGACCTTACCATTATCGCAGGCTATTTTATTAATGCTAATGAAGCAGAAAAACTTTATTAATATTTTTGGCAGTATACCAGTAATTTTTTGAAAACCCCACTCGTACTTAAAAGGTCAAAGAATCCTTATGGTGAGACTTCGGTATCATTTGAAATGGCGTGCTTCAAGGATTGATAATAAATTTTATTTTAATTTCCAACCGGATTCCTTTTTGACTTATGTCCAAAAATGTTTGAAAAATACCACACACAACTACAAATATTGAACAGGCCTAATGCCAGATTTTCATGAATGACACAAGGTGCCAATAATTATGACTTCATGTCATTTGATAATGACTTACAATTTACACTATGCAAATTAATGACAAATAATTACTTTCCTTTTCAATGCGTTTCATAATTTTAATGACAAATTTTAATTTTATAAGAATGACAAGCGTAGCAATCGGAGTATTTACACGAATGACAAATAGTGACGAGTCTGATTGTGACAAAATGAGAACGGTTATGACATTACAGACAACAGTTCTGCGTCCAGGTGAGTTAGTGAGTAGTGAGGTGGGTTGTAACAAAAAAGGTGCCAAAAGCTAACTGTGTGAGTCAGTTAGTGAGTCAGGAGGGGTGGTAGTGCAAAAATCAATTCTTTTGGATCATGATGGCAAGAAAACGTTGACTTTGAGTGGTTGGATGAGTGGGGCTGGGCGGACGGATTAAAAAAAGGGTTTCTTTTTGTATCGGAATGACAAGTATATCGTTAACATTACTGAGGTAATGCTAAGGATGCGTCGTTAAATGACGGTGACAGATTAAATGATGTTTATCTAACCGGCTTCAATTTTATGGTAAATCGAAAATTGCGCGACACAAGGGGTTAGCACATCATTTGTCTGAACAATTAGAAATTTAAAATTATTCGATGCGTATCAGATTGGTACTTAGAATGTTGAGGGTGAATTGTTCTTTATCTAGGTGAGTTAGTGAATTCGACAGATGGTTTGTAGGGAGAAGGTGAAGGTGGTAAACCATACTTCCACTCAGCCCCCGTCGTTACTTAGCATCTCATTCTTTGTCTTACCTCAGCCATTCTGCTATAAAACCCATAATTTTAGCTTCACCCATCACCCACCTTCACTTATACAACCACTCAAAATCTAACCATCACTTAACGAGTGATCCTTTAAGTTATCTCAGCCATTCTGATTCAAAACCAATCATTTTGGCTTTACCACTTTTTTTTTGTCACAACCGATCTCACCTATTCACAAATCCACCTAGGCACAGAATAATTCACCATCAGCATTCTGACTACCATTCCGATACACAGTGAACAATTTTAAATTTTCTTTCGCTTTTGTACCAATGACAAATTGTCATAAAAGAATAATTAAATTAATTTTATTTCACGGTTTGTCACTATTCAGTCATAATGTACAACATGCGTTTACACAACATTTGCACGTCAGTATGATGACGACAGTTAATGACAACTGTTCTTCGCCATTTTTATCTCCGAAATATTGACAAAAAACGATCGTTTACACGGTAATGACAATTTATGACATAAATTATGACAAATATGGCACAAGAATGATAACAGCATTCCTAGTATGCAAGATGGTTTGCTCATCATAGTCCGACCAATATTTCTTTCTATTTCTTTGCTAAAGATGATGATTGGTTTCCGTTCGGAAAATTATGCTATCCCCAGTGCGACACTTCTTGAATCGTCTAGGGAACTTGAAAACAATACCTATAAGAAATAAAGCAATTTGTTGAGAAGTAACCATAACTTATTGCATCAGCATTTGTTAAGAAACTGAAGCGTAATATCGCTAAAATAACGCGAAAATATCCTCATTATTGTAGAATGAATTTTTTTAAATTATTTTGAAATATGACTCTGGGAACCAGAGGAGTAAACTGTTTTAAACTCAACAACAACAATTCTTTTTTATAAGAATTGGAATAAAAAAAATTTATTAATATTTGAAACATAAGAGAAGATGTGTACGAATTTATAAAACATTTGGGGAACATATAATAAAAGCTATGCGCATTTTAATGGAAAAAAAATTGAAGGCAGTAAAGAAAGAACATTTAAGTTAGAAAAATTAAATTAGAATTTTTACTAAGGCGTACCGTGACTCATTTGGATGCCATACAGGCGTTTTGAAGCTTTGTGCTCCTGTTTCAGACTTGGTTCCTTTAACCTCTTTGGTTCCTTTAACCCCTTGTGGGGCATAGGACGTCTACTATATCGAATTTCCACCTGGTCCGGTGCTGCGCCAACGCCTTGAACGATTTGTTGATCTGGATACCACAGATCTTCTCTATGTGCTGCTCAGTCGCCCAATTCGACGTCTTCCTTGGGCCCAACCCAGAGCCTGTTGTGCGATGTTGTTTGACTCTTTTCTTAGTTTGCTGCCTATCCAATGCCACTTTCTCTTGCAAAGACTGTTGTCTATCCCATCTTGGCCATCTTTTTTTGTTTTTTTTTACGATGTGGCTATATCGTAGGGGACAACCCTTTGATGCGTTAGCATGGTTTTGGCCGGAAGGGAATTAGGTAAGGGTAGTGAGGAAACTTGAGCCTTGTTTTTGCATTGCTCCGAGCTAGACAACAGCCCAGAGACGGAGTGGATTATTTTAATTTCTTAATAAAAGGTCACGGGGTCATCTGGTCTCGAACCCGGGCCCATGGTATGCTGGTCGTGCGGCTCAACGCATTGATCCAACTCCGTCTCCAACTTCGTTGGTCCAATTCGGCGTCTTCCTTGGGTCCCGTGCGGGCTACAATCTAGAGTCTGTTGTGCGATGTTGCTTGGCTCTTCTCTTAGTTTGCGGCCTATCCATTGCTACTTTCGCTTGCGAATACTTTTGTCTATCCCATCTTGGCCTGTAATACTGTGGAGGTCTTCCTTGTTAATGTTAAGAATGCGCCGAAGACACCGATTGACAAAGGCTTATATTGTAGCTTAGATGATATTTGATAGGTCACTTTCCATGTTGAACTCCCGTACAACAGAACATAATTTACGTCTGATTTGAAGATTCGGGGTTTTGTGCGTCTGGAGATATTGTTATTGCGTCAGATCTCAGCAGGAGTATTAAATGTAACTCGAGCATTATTGATGCGAGCCTGTACATCAGCTTCAGCTCCGCCGTCTGCTGTAACTATGCCTCCGAAATAGCAAAATTTATCTACTTGCACTTCCAAATAAATTTCATTTTGTCACCTGGAGTGCAAGCTCACTCATAAGTTTGGATTTAGCAACACTGATCTTAAGCCCTGCTCTGCGACCTTCCCTGCTCGTACATAAGGGCTACATGAAGTATTCGTTTCTTTAAGTAGTAAGAGTGTGGATTGGGCATCGTAGAAATCTCTCGCTTTTCCGCAGTAGTGGAAAGTTGCTAAATTCGGACAAAAAGATGTTTCTCAAGGCAATCCTTAACGTATACATCCATGTTGATTGTGCCTAATGTCACGGAAGGTGATGATTTCTAGTAACACGTACATATTAAGTATTTGACAGGAAATTTGATACACCGACGATTTTTAAACTTGGGATCTGTGTCAACACCCCCTTTTTTGCCACGTAAAATTCCTATCGTGGAATCTGATTGAAGTCCGATTTTGCATTATTTTCATCATCCGTACTGCAGCAGTCGAATTTTGTTAGGAAATTTTCATACAAAATTCAACTCCTGAATTTTGCAACTTCTTCTTTTCTGGTCTTCTATCCGGTGTTTTCTGAACATGGAAACTTCGTAGGCCCTGCCTTCTTTTAATTCGATGGATCGTAGCAGATGATGTTCCAATATTATCAGCCATACCTCTTAACGACTTCGTTTAAAGTTATCTACCACTTGTTTGGCCGATTTTTGGTCTCCCAAACCCATTTTACTTTCTGACCCGGACTTTCTCTGGACACTACAAGATTCCCGAAATTTACCGGGAACATTTTAGATGGTCGTCTTTAGGATTTTCAACTTTTTTACCTCCCTCTTTGAGACGTATTCGGATTTTCCATGTGGAAATAATTAATTTGGCTGACTTCCATTTTCACTACACACGAACTTTGCACTTAATGGCTTGCAAATATAAGCGCACCCCCTTCTGTAGATGCAAGCTTACCAGCGTTCCCTAATTTCGCTTGCTTGGGATTGAGGAAATAGGTGATCGGTTTTTTTCTGAATCTGTCTTTAGTTTTTTAACTGAATTTTTTATTTTAACACATTTTGGATATTTCTCTTATTGCCGCTGCTACGCTGCTTACCATATACCCTATGTTACGCGGAGCATTCATACAAATTCAATGACACCTCATTTCTCCAAATCTTTTAAGTAGTTTAGGAGCTAAGAGGGAACAGATGAACCTCCATACCCACAAACAAACAAACATACATACATATGTACATCATAACCCTCTTTTTTTTGCTGTAGTCCAGAAGGAATAAAACAACAACTTATTTTCCTCTCCTGAAAAATTACATATTATTATTATTTTTTTTTATATATGATGAAGCCAAAGCTCAGGGGATGCCCTATGATGCTTAAGCACAGCATTGGAATTAAGGATGAGGGAAATGGGTTAGGAGGTTGGGTGAAGGAGGTGTCGATGTACGCCCCGTTTGAAAGTTTCAGGCTCATAAGACGAGGGAAAAACAGAAGATGGTAAACTGTTCCACATTCGTGTTGTTCTGCTTAGAAAAGATTCCCGAAATTTCACGGTACGTCCAAATTTGACCTGGAGAGTATAGGGGTGGGAGCGACTTGTAGATCTTGTATCTCGCGTTGCCATGTGTCTACAAGGAATCAGGCTAGCAATTTCGTTAGAACAACGGCCATGGAAATAACGATAGAAGAGTGAGAGACAACCGACATTCCGTCGATGCTCCAGAGAGTCAAGGCCCTCAGAGATTGAGGTATCGCCAATAAGTTTAATAGCTTTACGCTGGACTTTGTCTAACGTGGACAGTGCCGTCTGTCCGGCCCCTTCCCAAGTATGGGAATTATATTCAAGTCTAGGCCTAATGTGGGACTTGTAGATCAGCGCTAAGTCAGGTGGGGTGAAATATTTCTTACATCTCTGTAGAAAACCCAAACATTTCATCGCACTTTTAGCGATTGCAAATATATGATCAGTCCAGATAAGATTGCTGGATATCTCGATACCCAAGATATTTAGGGAGGGCGAATTTGGTATATTCACTCCGTCGACTGTAATGGGTTGGGGGAGAACCGGGCGTTTTTTAAGGGACATTAAACAGCATTGAGTTTTGGATGCATGAAACGTAACATGATTTGCTCTGCCCCAAGCAAGGACCATAGAAATGTCGGTGTTTAATGATCTAAACATGCCTTCCCGATTGGCTTCTGTAGCATTTCCACGTGAATTCATTACAGAATCAAATGAGTACGCGAAATCAAGGGTGCTGTCGTCGGCGAAACTATGAATAGGATTGAGAGTATTAATAAAAAGAAGAAATAAGGTTAGGTTAATAAAAAGAAGAAATAAGGTTGGTGAAGAACTGAACCCTGAGGTACACCGGCATTTATTTCGTAGGAATCGGATGTAACTTCGTCAATTACTACACGAATTGAACGATCTGACGTAAAACTCTCTATCCATTTAACGAGGGTAGGGTGCAGACCAAATGTCTGAAGTTTGGCTAAAAGGGCAGCATGCCAGACTCTATCAAAAGCCTTTGAAATATCAAGAGCGACGATTTCAGACTCACCAAAATTATGAAGACAATGATTCCAACGTTCCGTTAGAGCCGTTAGTAAGTCTCCGGTTGAGCAGCCAGTGCGGAAACCGTACTGGCAATCGTTGATAAGATGGTTATTTTCTAGATATTTCATCCCCTTCTTGCATTAAAATCTTCAATTTAGAATTGATTGATACCCAAAGCCCAGAGGACAACCCTTTACTATGAATGTCCAGTGGTGGGAGATAGAGCATTGTCTTTAACGCAGCAGTTAGGCAGCCCTCTGAGATACCCAAGAAGGCAGCTCTCTGAACTTTGGTTTTTTTTATGATATAGCCAAAGCCCAGGTGACAACCCTATGATGCGTTAACATAATGTACCTTCCCCGGAAGGGAATTTTGGTAAGGGGAATGTGAGAGAAATTGAATGTCTTGTTTTTCCATTGCTTCGAGCTAGAAAATAGCACAAAGACGGAGTAGATTTTTAATTTACTTCAAATTGCAAATTAAAAACTCAAGGAGACCGAGGCTCGAACTTGCATCTAATGTGGTGGTGATCGTGCCACTCAACCAATTGATCCAACTTAATTAAAAAGTTTCGAGGGGCTGAAATGTACGACGCCTACTACTTGGTCATAGAATCAAATTATCATAATCATTCTATACTTCTCCATATTTATATCGCTTTTTTCAAGTTGTTTCGAATTTCGATAAATCTTGCCCACTCTTAAAAATGAAGGCAAATAAGTATACTTAATTTTTTATTTTATATTCAATGGAATATACTTAATACAATTTCAATGATATATAAAACCTAAATTCAAAAAAGTTCTACTGCAATACTTAAAACACAAGCATCCGTCCTATTTTTAAAATATTTTCTATAATGAATCAAGTATAGAACTAACTGATGGACAAGATCAAGTATATTTTGGTTCTTTTTTCGTACACTTTTTATATTTAGAAATTTAAAATAAACACAAAACATTTTTTGCTTTCTTTTATTTTTATTGATATCCCAACAATTTCACATCGTAATCTACTGACTCAAAATGATCAAACTAAATGCAAACAATTTAAATTTAGATTTTGAAGATCTATTTTTGTGCAAATAATTTAAATTGCAGCGAGTGATTGTATCAGAAATTGGAGTAGATAAATAATTATTGAGGTATATGTTTTTAATAAAAAGAATGAAAAGTAATACAATGTTATGCTTAATGAAGGAAATAGCTCGCAGTCTTCCCTATGTAGAAAGCTATAAACAGCCGATGGTGCAGTCCCCATCTGACATTTTGATGACTTTGTTTTAAGTACTTTTTAATCTGAGGAAACATGTAATAAGTGCGATGGAACTAATGAATTAAAACCCGTACTGGTACCTAAAATTACGTTTTTAATTAAGGGTATTGGTGCAAAAATTGTCATCTTGTAAACATACTTTTTATGACTTTTGTTCAATATTTATAGAAAGAGAGCTTAAGTGTTAGTCAAGGACGTCTTCACACTTTATAGTAGGTGAATGGAAATTTTGAAATAGTATTTTTAGAGATTTAGCATTTGAATGCTTAATTTTTATTTATAACTCTCGTTTTGTTTTCCTCATTGAAAGGCATATAGCAATATTAATCTTCCCCTAGCTTGGTTACGTGCTAACATCTCCAGCTTCTGACATCATTTACCTTTTAGGGTAATTTTTCTGTCTATGAATCTTCTCCATGTGCTGTGCAATCATTAAATCTGAGGTATTTTTTTTGTTGGTCTCGTGGGAGTTCAAAATAGAGCGACTAGTCGTATCCTTTAGAAGGCAGCGCAGTATCCAACTTGTGCAAAAAACGTTTGAAAATACCTAACTTGTCTATAAAAATAATAATTAAATCTTTTAATATCAACTGATATTTATATTTTGAACTATAGACACCCAGAGTTCAGAGATATTGCTTCAGCTGCGAGGCAGAGTTCATCTGTGTATTTTCAAGCCAGTACTCATAATGACCAGGACACAAAAAGATTCGAGATGATGTTAATGTTTTATCTGTATCAAAATCCACCAAATCAAATGATAAAGGTTTTTTATGACTTCGTTCGTTCATTCGCAAAACATCTATTTTTTGCGATAGCAACGCATAAAAGTTATTTTTGTTGGGTACTATGGCGTACCAATTAAGCGCTTTCGATGTGCTTCCAACAAAGTAATTTAGAAGCAATTACAACGAAGCTGAAAGAAAGCCCTTATTTTTGACATGCTAAAATTAAGTTATAACTAAAACTTAAACAAACAGAGAAGTAGAAGTGCTTGCATAGGCTTTTTAACGCGCTTTTCCCGCTGAAAGAATTGCACAACCCGATGTCATGCCGTTTTCCTTTCTTAGGCTTGGACCACTATTGGCATTTAAGCTTCTGCCAGAATCGAATAGCATAAGTCACTAAGTTAACTAAGTTAAGTCACGCGAAGTTAGGCTTCCCCACCACCCAGCTAAAGTGCAAAATTTGTCGCTTAGTAACATTAGGGAAAATACTCTTTAGTACACCCAGCAAATGTTCTTTTCTCTCTTATTAGCAAGAGGGGAACATTATTATTATTATTTTGGTTACTCATACGGTGGGCACTGTGAACTAGGAGGTCTCTTGTGCCATAACCTCTACTACTGCAAAATACGTTCAGTCACCCTTAGAGGTCTTCAAAAGTGGACGATCTAACATCTGCGGCCATAGGAATTACTGACTGAAGATCTTCTTTCTCAGCCATGATAAGGCCGAACAAAAGCAGATTATGTTCATAGTGGTTTCATTGTTTTCCAGACAAAGACAACGCTCCGTCTCACTGTACATACAGATACCACAGTGACCAGATCGATTGCCAGATAGAGTAACCGTAGATCTGCCTTACTGGCGATGGTATCGTTATAAGTATAGGGTCTAACAACTGTCTTAGCCTGTGTAAGCCCGGGGACATTTCTACAGTATAACAGCTGCTGACCCCTAGACCAGTCTTCAATCACAACTCTTGCTGACGACCAGTTGGGACTTCAAAAGGGTCCTGGACCTTAGCACCGAGAGGAAGACCCATTCCTGACTAGTTCATTGACGGTCTCGTTTCCCTCGAAATCCGGGTGTCGCAGTACTTCTCCGTAAGCCTTGCGGAAAACCGCCACGAGGATAGAAGAGCCTTGGGGGTTGCTTGACTATCGGTTATACGAGGGTTGCTACTTAAGTTTTGAGATAGACAAGTAAAAATAAATATTTATAATCAAAAATGGCTTTATTGTTTTTTAAAATATTCTCCATGAAGATCAATACACTTTTGCATCCCTTTGAACCAATTTTCGAAGTACTTTTTCCATTCCGATTGAGGTACCTTCAAAACATGTGATTTGAACGCATCAACCGCATCTTCAAAAATTCACTTGTTTTAGCGGATGTGTGAGAGCTTGCATTGTCATGGTGGAGAATGATTCGTCTTCTGCGATTGGTTTCCCTTATTTTTCCGAACACTTCTGGCGAAGAAATAGTGGTGTACCGTTCAGAGTTGACGGTTCTACGTTGCTGTAATGTTTCCTGCGCGAACAACTTTTGTTGGATTTGGCTCGTCTTGAAAGACCCGTACAGTCGGTGGTTGCCTAGTTTCGGGTTCATATGCATAAATCCACGATTCGTCGCCTGTCACGATCTTATAGGCGTCTTTTGAAGCACCGCTACTGAATTTTTTCAACATTTCTTTGCACCAATCGACACGAGCGTTTTTATGAGCGATTGTAAAATTCTGCTGTATCAATATTGCATGAACATTTTACGGCCAAAAGTTAATGCCCAAGCATGCCTTAGTCTCGCGGTATGTCACATGACGATCTTTTAATATTAGTTCACGCACAGCATCGATTTTTTCTGGCACAACAACCGATTTAGGATGACCTTCACGAAATTCGTCCTGTAGCGAAGTGCGACCACGATTGAATTCGGAAAACCAGCGGAACACGGTGGCTCGAGATGGTGCTTCATTACCAAAAGTCGAAGCAAGTTGATCGGAACACTGTTGTTGGTTTTGTTTTTTTTTTTGCGGGAGAGGTGAAAATCTTCCAAAAGACACAAGACAGCCCGTGCCCTCCAGTAGTGTGAGATTCTTACTCACTAAAAACACCTCTCTGGGGATTAGCCGAAACAGACCACATAACCGGGTCCCTTTTCGTCCCTTCCCAGTATCCAGTTATCCCATTGTCGCCACTAACCTCGGTTTCCTAGGTCACTGCTAGAATCCTAGCCTATCTGCATAAATCCATGTTTTCCCACCGTCTCCAGTGTTCCTTCTTGGTCCATGCGTTAATTACAACCATCATCCCTTCACTGTCTACGACATTGAAGGGTTCCAGGCCGTAACGCTTTAGTCCTGAGCCAGGACAAGGAACCCCCTGCGGATTAACCGCAGCTAACCCTTCGGAAGGCAGATTTGCATCTTCTACTGGTGTGCGTATCGCGGAGATAGCCAACTCGTTAGAGTCTCCCGTCTCTGCACCGCCGCACCTGAGGAAGTGCTAGTTATTATTTTGCCAATGGCACCCTTTTTCAGGACTGCTACAGCAATTTCAGCCGGAAGGTGCGAGCCAGCCTCCATAGCCGCCACAGTTCCTTCGAAAGGTAATTTTCCCAAAGCTGCTACTGTTGTGTTGTGGTTACCGTGGGTATAGCCAACCTGTTGGGGTCTACCATACAATCCACCTCCACTTCCACAGAAGTACCCGAGGAAACGCCATTCGAGACCCAATTACCCCTGTTTCCTGCAGAGGGGACGAGGACACTGCAGACTCCCTTGGAGTTAGGGGGATTTTTCAAGAGGTTATCTCCTCCCGCATTAGTTACTTGGCTACATTCTAGGATGCATTGCCCGGTTGCTACCACTTGGAGGTGTAACTAACACTTGAGAATATCCAGATGAGGATCACCGTATCCTAGAAGGCTTCAACTCGTCCGTCCTTTCTCCAGCAACCCTGTTGTTGGTTTAATCCACGTCGAAAGTCAAAGAAAATCATCGCACGAAATT
Source organism: Leptarthrus brevirostris (assembly GCA_964036015.1). NCBI lineage: Eukaryota > Metazoa > Arthropoda > Insecta > Diptera > Asilidae > Leptarthrus > Leptarthrus brevirostris. The sequence goes on from OZ038371.1 coordinate 24,923,208, forward strand.
GTTCACGATTTAATTCCATTTTTTGACCAAGATGAATGTTTCAAGTATACCTGTAAAACTTACATAGCAACCTACATATCAGCCCCTTTCAGTCCTTTTGTGACGTTGTTAAAGGCACAAGTTTCGATAGCATGGATTTCGGCTTGAAGTACACTTTTCCAACTATCCAACGCAATCGAAACGCTAGTATTGGGTCCAAAGACACCAGCATTATTTCATTTTTTTAGCCAGCAGTGAATCATTTAAGGCTATTAGGGTACAGACTTGGACCACCACTCTCCCAGTTTCCTCGTTCCGGAAAGAGAGTCCTGAATATGCTGCCAAAGCTCAGCTTCTTTGTTTGTGGTCCGCTAAGGTGCACAAATCTTTGTCAGGAATTCGCCAAGGATGATGCAAAAGTGTCCCCTGTCACTAACATCTTTAATGATTGCAGGCGATTTCATGATAGTCTTTTATCGAGCATAATGGCCAAGTTGAGATGAACATACTCTATACAACAGCAAAATAATTATCCAAATCGGTCCACGCGTTACGAAGTTATGTCCACCGACTAATGTTTCGCTGTTTTCAAAAAATCTAAAACCAACGCTGGTTGTAGATTAATTTCAAGGGTCGCAACCTACCTTAAATTGTAGGTCCATTCCGTCACATACTCCACAGCGGTTACGGGAACTACAGTGAGAGAGATATCCATTAAGAAATAAAATTATTTGAAGAGCAAAATAATAAATAAATTATTAATCGAAATAAAAGAGAAATCAAAATTTACTTTTATTTTCTTTCTATCATTTTATACTTTGTTTAGATTTTGGCTATCAAATACCATCTCAGCAGCCACCAGTAAGTTTTTTTCTCATTTTGTAGCGTAAAACTAAATAAACTTTTTATTGTGGCGAAGAACAATTTCATTTACTTTTACGTCACTGCGATTAAGTAAATATTCAGATAGGTTACAGAAACTGCTGCGGATCTTCGCCTACAATAAATAGCAAATTCTGATAGCGTGACTACCAAGGTATGCATTGTGATTAAATATCTCACTTGGGATGCGGCTAAACTTCAGAAAAGCCTGCCGCATATTACAAAACAAACCCACACGAAATACATCGCCGACAGTCATACTTTCCCAATTATATTTTTAATTAGTTGTCAGAGCTAATCTCGTTATTAAGATGAGCAGGCTCCAGTTAATCTCTTGGCATAAATCTTTTCATCCAAGAATGATCAGGTGATTTTCTTTCTTTTTTTTAACATTTAATACATAAGTCTGGTGGCCTGTTGTTGTAATTTGCACGGGCATTTTCTGTCGCGAAAATTCGAACAATTCACATATGTGTACTAGAAATACCTATTCAACCTTTGCAGAGCTTTTATTAAATAACTAGGGATAAAGGTAACGCGTGAACTAGTTATGTCAGCATACAGTAAAAATACGTGGAAAAATCAGTTTTGTTTCAGTTTGTTAAATATTTCCTCAAAAGTGATGGAAATTTGCTCAGAAAAATAATATTGTGATGTTTTGTGGAATTAACATTGAAAAGTGCGACCCCCATGTCCAGTAAGAAGGTACAATTACACATTATAATCTCTGTTAGGTATCAAATGGTGTGTGAAGTCTTCTATAGTTACACATTTTATATAGCTTAAAAAAAGCTTGATATCTTAATTATTCCTCAGTGATAACTTTATTTATTTTGAATATCATTTCAACCATTTAAAGGTTAAACTCAAGTAAGATTTCAAATTAAATTTACGCGAATGTGTTTTTCGAAAATTCAGTAACATCTGGAAAATTTAACTCGTTAGTTAGTGTAGACGTTGATAAATTAAATATTTTCTCTAATGAGCTTAAGTGCTTAACTCTTTCCCAACCGAAAAAGACCACTGATCTTATTATAGATTACTTTTGTATTTTAAAAATTGTAAAGACTAGTTTGCAAAGTAGTGTAAGTAAAGCAGAAAGCTTGCAGATTGCATCAAAGAAATTATAAACAAATTTGCTCAAAGCAGGAAGGATTAATGTAGTAGCTACATATAGGAGAAGAAAATAGTGTACATCAAGAGATTTATCAAAATTGTCAGGTTATATGATATGCAAGAAGATTTGTTACAAATTAGAGAATTTATGAAATTTGGTAAATTAAATATAAATATTTAAATTAAAAAAAAACTCAATATTAGTGTTAACCCCTTTTTTTGTTTTGTATTACTTTTGCAATTCGATGTGAGTCGAGTGAATAAGATTTGTTTGTAAATCTTCAGACCTCGCGGCAGCTACTTATTGCAGTCGACGCTATAAATTTATATTTTGTTATAGGAGTTTTACGAATACAATAGGTACAATTAAAATCAGATTGTGATTCTGTGATTGTTAAGCTTAAAATGGTATCCTGTTAAAATAAAACCGAGAGGAGGAGGGGCATTATCTTGTGAAAACTGGTTACCTTATTTAATCGCTACGCTACGTACAAATAGAAACTTTAAAAAAAACAACATTTTAAAAAACATGATTTTTAATTATCACAGGTCTACAAGCTTCTGCTATTGGGCAGCTCGGGGTCATTTCCGAAGTAATTTACTGCGTAAAATCCGAATTCGAGATCAAAAATGATCCATCACGTGAGGATATTTGTCAGGTTATGTACTCAAAAAATGGTTTTTTGGCTATTTTGAGGTTATGTACAGGATGCATACAACTTTTTTGGTCATTTTTTGTAGTTGCTTCATTTAATATTACTCTTACCCTTCAAAATAAGCTATGGAATCACGGTCACCTACCATTTTTTCTTGCAAAGTTACGAAAACGGTCTTAGGGTTAACCGCCGTAAGACAGAATTGATCCTGTTTACAAGGAAATATAAACTAACTATTTGGAAACCACCAAAACTTAAAGGTATTGTCCTCAAACTCTTCTCGGAAGCCAAGTTTCTGGCGTCATATTCGATTCCAAATTGAATTGGAGACGGAATATGGAAGAGAGGATGAAGAAATTACTTAATGCATTCTACATTCTGGATGTACACAGCGATCGTCAGGCCTATTATTACCTATGGGTCAATTGTTTGGTGGGATGCAGTTAACAAGCAGTCTCACCTTAAGTCTTTAGTAAAGGTGCAAAGGCTCGCTTGCTTGGGAACAACAGGTGCAATCAAATCCACACCACAAGCTGGTTCGTGCCAGCCATTTTACACCTTCAACCCATAGAACTCCACACAAAAAGAGTGGCAACCTTGACAGCTCTCAGACTTAGAGAAAACAGCCACAGACACCACAGAGTTTTGGACACGCAGCCATACTGAACTTCTTTAATCAAAATGGGTTGCACCCCTCAACGGATTGTATTACTATGACTTTAGAAAACCCTTTTCCGTTATCATACCTAACAGAGAAGATTGGAAGCACCCTGAAAACATAATTAAACTGTTAATAGCAAGGGAACTGCGATTGTAGCCTTCTTGGATATAACTAGAAGGCGCTTTTGATAATACATCATTTGATGTGATCACTCGGGCCCTAAGAAGGAGATGCCTTGGGACGACCTTCTGTCGATGGATAGATGTGTTGCTCAGGTCTCGAGATCTTACCTTGAGTCTCCTCGACAGGACGATCAGGGACTGCGTCACAAGAGGATGTCCGCAGAGTGGGGTGCTGTGACCCCTTCTATGGGGCCTTGTGATCGATGATTACTGGTGCGCCTTGATGAGCGGGGCTTCTTCGCGCAGGGCTATGCAGATGACATTGTAGTTGTGGAATCGAACGATATGGGGAACAACATCACAAGACAACTTCAGGGGGCACTAGACGTAGTTGCAACTTGGAGTAATGAGGTTGACCTCAAAGCAACCCTGACAAAACGGTCGTCGTTCCATTCACTAGGAAGAGGAACACGACGGGTTTAACTGAACCGACCTTCTTGGGCTCTGCGCTACCCTTCAAGGATCAGGTGAAGTACTTGGGGGTGATCCTGGATTCCAAGCTATACTGAAACCTGCACCTAGATACAACGGGGAAAATGCTCTGGATCTACACATCGGTAATAAGACCCTAGATAACCTATGGAGCGACTACATGGTGGCACAGAGCAAAACTTAATGTGATCAAGACTAAGCTTAGCAGATTGCAATGCATGTCCTGCCTATGCATCACTGGAGCCATGAGCACTTCGCCCACGGCTGCACTCGAAACCATGCTAAATATCAGACTTCTTCAAATAGAGGTTGAAAGCCTGGCTCGATGTGCGGCCTACAAACTAGACGGAGCCGGTCTCCTTGGGGGAAACACAGGCCACACGACAATAAGGGAGATTCTTGAAGCCACACCTGAATAAGCCATGTTAGCTGACCAGATACCGGCAAAATTTTCACCATTTCAACCTAACCCCTAATAAGGGTGAAGAATCGTGAGACCTGGACGTTTCCAGCTGTCCGTCCAGGGGAACTAGTATGGTATACGGATGGATCCAAGACTGAATCGGGCGTTGGGGCAGGGGTCTGGAGTAACTCCCCTCGATTCAGTTTATCACTGGCCCTGGGAAAGTACACCGCTGTATTCCAGGCTGAGAGCTTCGCTATACTGACATGTACTTACGAGAACTTAAGAAGAGCATATAAAAACAAAGGCATCTCAATTTTCTCGGATAGTCAAGCTGCAATCAAAGCAATTGCTTCATCTACCACCAGATCTTAGCTGGTGTGGGAATTCCAAAGAAGCCTAGATGAACGATGTAGAACTAATGAAGTCAACTTGATCTGGATATCGGGACATCAGGGCTACACGGGAATTGAAAAGGCAGATGAACTTGCTAGGAAGGAGTCCAATACCCCTTTCATAGGGCCGGAGCCGGTCTGTGGAATTCCTCTCTGCACGGCTAAAAGGCTAATAGCAAATCGCGCAAGTTAGGAGCGCAGATTGTATTGGAACAACATAGAGGGGCCCGCTCACTCAAGGAGCCTAATGCCCTTACCGTCGCCGGGTGGATCCAGGGAGCTCCTCAAGCTGAGCAAGTCGGATGTTAGAGCTCTGGCTGGCCTGCTTACCGGCCACTGTCAGCTGAGGAAGCACCTCGTAAGGATAGGTAGAGCCATCGACCCCACCTGCAGACTCTGTCTGGAGGATGATGAGACCCCATTGCACGTACTATATGAATACCTTGCAGTTGTCAGGCGCAGATTTAGCCTATTCGGGAAACCAACCCTGGTACCGAGCGGGCTGAATGACTGCCAGCTGCGCGAGCTGTTGAACCTCTTCAGAGGGACCGGCTTGTTATAACGAGTTGAGAGGGTTAGCACAATAGGCCCCAGTGGCCGCGGCGCTTGAGAACCTCACACCTCCAATTTAATCAATCAATCAAAAAAACTGTCCAATATGTTCTCTCTTTAATGTAAGATTATCACAAGCAGCCACACCATTTTCCTCTACCCATTTAATGGAGGTAGCAAGGGCATCTATGCCACTGCAGCGGCTTACTGTATGAACAGCTGCAGACTCCCCTTTGTCGTCTTCCTCATCTTCTTCTTTGTATTGCACATCTTGGATAATTTCATCGTCTGTAATAAACTGATTGTTTTCTTCTCCGTCCCCGACTAGCCAGCAGTTAACATCGTCTAGTGTCAGATCGTCTGGTTTGTCAGCAAGATTTTCGACAATCGTATCTCGAAGCTGAAACAATTCCGAGTTAATATGGTTGGCGATATTTTAGGATTCTTCCTGCGCTGAGTTTTTATATGCTTCAAGTAATAGAAGGTGAGGCCATAATTTTTCCCATGAACAAACCAGTGTTTTGTGTTTGTCACATGTTCCCATGCATTTGCGAAGTAAAAAACAACAACTTTAAGATTGGTCTCTTTTAAAGACTAAACAATACTCTCGTCTTTGGACAAAACTTTGTACAATAGGCTTTTTTTGTAGTGCATTTGGACCATTTGAATAACGTTTTGGTCCATGGGCTGTAAAAGTGGAGTGACATTTGGAGGCAAGAACATTACACGGACACTGTGTCATTAGATTTTAAGTCATCTTCATCAAGGTGCCCTGGACAATTATCAAAAATTAGGAGGGCTTTTTGCGGCAATCGATGTTTCTTTAGAAATTGTTTCACTGAAGGTACAAATGTTTCATTCAACTATTCTGTAAAAACTGACTTAGTCATTCACACTCGGCTTTGGTTTTTGTATATGACAGGGAGGTTAACGTTTTTAAATGCTCTGGGACTTTGAAGGTTATTCTGTCCTTAGCCATTTTTCGTCCCGCAGCACTTGCTTCAGCACCGTGAACAAATGTCTGTTTTGGTAAAAGCCGCCAAAAGAAACCACTCTCGTCCGCATTATAGATTTGGTCAGGACTTAGGTCCATTTCTTCAATAACGGTTTTAAACTTTTCTTTGTTTCGACCGCGGCAACATCACATGACAGTTTTTCGCCCGTAAGAGTTAACAAAACGCTTTTTAAATTTTTCCAACCTTCACTTGCCTGAAAATCGTATTTTTTCAATCGTATTTTGCCTTCTCCTTTAAAATGTCTCCCGAAATAGGCGTATGCCTTCTACGCTCCTGAAGGAACCAAGCGTACAGGCTATCATCAACATCGTGGAACTCTCCCGATTTCAATGTTTTTCTAGCACATTTCATATCCTCATTGTCTTTGAAAAAGGTCATAATTTTTTTCAGCGCATTTCTGACATAGCCATGTGCATCGTATCGGAACACATGACGAGGGAACGGAGCTTTGGCTGAAAATTCAGGTATCTCTTCCCTGAACGAGACGACTGGGACAGCGGTGGTGGAAGCCTAGACCCTAAAAGCCTTAAATGGATCACTGATTGTTCATTAGGAATAAGGTACTGGTGATAGTGTTTTTGAGCCCAACACTAAGGTTTCGATTACATTAGGTAGTTGGCAAATTGTATTTCAAACCAAAATCCATGCCATCGAAACTTGTGCCCTTATCATCGTCAGAAAAGGACAGAAAAGGGGCTGCTATCACTATAGGTTCTTGCCTCGCGGTGATTTTCCTCGAGGCTTATGAAGGAGTGTTTCGAACACCTTCAACAAGTGACCACCCATAACAAAGTCACGCTTTCTTAGATACCAAGTCACTCGGTATTCGAGGAAAACGAGACAGCCGATGAACTAGCCAGGAATGGTTCGTTCCCTCGTTTCCAAAGTCCCGAGCCTTTTGCAGCCTCAACTGGTCGTCGACAATAGCTGTGATTGAAAACGGGGCTACAGGTCAACAGCTATAATCCTGGATAAATGTCCCCGGGCTTATCCAGACTAAGGCACTTCTTAAACATAAAGCTTCTCACGATACTATCAACTTAAGTAAATCAGATTTACGGTTGCTCTTCGACCTGGCCAATGTGGGCTGAGGTATCATTTACACCGGGTCTGTCTATCTGCAAGACGATGAAACCACTATGCACATAATGTGCTTTTGTCCGGTATTGGCATGGCTGAGAAGAATGTTCATCAGTTGGGAATTCCTGAGCCCGGCTGATGTTAGATCCTTCAGTCTTAGAGACCTTATTGCTTATCTAAGGGTGACTTCGTCTTTTGCAGTAGTAGGAGTTATGGCAGGTCGCAGTGCCCACCATATAGGTAGCGCCCAAATAATAATAATACTTTAAAAATTACAGATCAAAAATTTTATAATTTAGATAATAAATAATATTTAAAATTTACAGATCAATAAAAGTTTAAAAGTTGTTTATACATAGTATATTATTATGTATTATATACATACAGGGTGCGGTAAAAGTCCGACAACGGTTCAATATTTCCTCAAGGGTAGGTTTTCCTGGAAAAAAGTTTCAGACTAAAGTTGCTTGGCTTTGAGGTTGAAATAATTTGCACAAAACCACCCATTCGCGGGGGCTGGGGGTTACTTTGAAATTTCAAATGGTAACCCCCATTTTTATCGCGGATTATGATTCTTTGTCTGAAAATTTTTTTTCCGAAACCTCCTTATATGCATCAGCGGAAGAAGTAAGTAGCTTTACTTAAATAAAACCGGGGGGCCAAGTGATAATCAAATTCTGATTCGTGTTTGAATTCAAAAAGTGATTGGTGAGAGCCATTAAGCCCTCCAGTTTTAAGTCCGATCAGAGCCCCTGATTACTTACTTATTCCGCTGATGCATCAACCCAAAGTGGATCTTGGAATCCGACACTAGAGGGCTCTTGGTTCTACTCAATTTCTTACTAGCAGATAGTACCGGTAAGCCTCACATCTGTGACGCAGCTAGCTTTTAGTACATCATCTAATGTTAAATCTTTAAAATTAAAAAATTACTGAGAATGTCCATAATTCCACACTAAGTACTAAGTAAATCTTTAAAATTAAAAAATTACTGAGAATGTCCATAATTCCACACTAAGAGGGATTTCTACTGTGTTGGCTTTAAAAAATCGGTTTTTTTCTTTGATTTTTCTTCCCCAGAAAATGAGTTGTATGGAAATTCATGACAGGCGGTCGAGTCACGCCAAAGCACTTTCAAAACTTTAAACGCTTTTTTCTCGAAACCATGTTTTTCGAGTTCGTGTGCAATAACTTCGGTATCTAAAAATTATTCGATTACAGCAAATCGGGGCTTAACATATTCACCAGACATGTGATTCTCGTTCTGCCCACATTCAGATTTTTCGCGATATTAAGAGTAAACTTTTTTTTTATACGATGTGGCCAAAACCTAGATAACCCTTTGATGCGTTAGCATGGTTTTCGCCGGAAGGGAATTAGGGTAGGGGTAGTTAGGAAACTTGAAAGTCTTGTTTTTGCATTGCTGCGAGCTAGACAACAGCCGAGAGACGAAGTGGATTATTTTTTAATTTCTTAATAAAAGCTCACGGCGAGACCTGGTCTCGAACCCGGGGCCCATGGCATGGTGGTCGTGCGGCTCAACGAATTGATCCAACTCCGTCTCCCCAACTTCCAAATGTTACGACCCCTTAAAGACGAAAAAACATTGAAAATTTGAAAAACCATTTCGACTAGAATCTGGTCAGAATTTTAACCGCAATCCTCTGCACACCAATAGAACCAAGGTTTTTAGAGAGGTTAAATTCAGTGCCCTCATATTTGGGTTTTTTTTACCAAAAAAAACTGTTCTTCCCGAATAAAAAGCCGCAAAAAATTTCGTGAGCTTACTGATGTTGCCAACACAACAAATGATTGCGTTCTCTTCAATTTAGAAAAATATAGTATATGAAAAGCTTATACACCGACGTGCATCCCTCATTAATCAAATGATTATAACGCGCCTTTTGCAGAAGTAAACGTGGATCTACCAGCAGGAGAAAATATTCCATAGAAGGCGAAAAAATCCCATAAACGACAAATTCTATGTAGTATTAATAAATTAACTTGGACCGTGATGTTAAGACAAATGTCTTCATTTAGCAAAAAAAAGTACTTTTTTACCATGATAATGCACTTACTCACTCTTCTTCAAGCGCAGAGTTACATAAGTTACGTTAAGTTAGAACCCATAGTGACTTTTTTCTCTTTCAAAATAAGCTGGGGGCTCGCCTGAAAGAGTCAAATGCTGAACTTATTGAAATAATCGCTTATTTTGAAGATTTACAAACATCGTATTATTTCGGTCTTATAATAGGAACCACGTTGAAAAATTAAAAAAAGTAAAAATAATATTTTTTTTTGGCCAAGAACATTTTGAAATATTTCATTTTATAATTATTTTTTTACCATGTGGCGAAAGCATAGGGGACAACCCTTTGATGCGTTAGCATGGCTTTGAACGGAAAGTAATTAGGGTAAGAGGAGTGAAGAGAACTTGAATGTCGTTTTTTTGTATTCCGTCGAGCTCGACAACAGCCCAGAGACAGAGTGGATTTTTTAATTCAGATTTCTAAAAACCCACAGGAAGACCTGGTCTTCAATCCGGGAACCATGATATGGTGATTTTGCCGGTTGACCAATTGATCCAGCTCCGTCTCCCGTCGATTATGAATTTCGCATTGCCGAATCGAGTTAAAACATATTTCTCCAGAATTCTTACAGTCTGAGTTCGAACTCTTCATCTTGATTACAATATGCAGGTCATCGGCTATACTTTTTTATTACTAATTGAATTCGTGACACTTACATAGTACTTCTGTTACTTCCTTTCGAAGTAGAACATGGACAAGGCCAACCTGTTTGCTGCTAATTTTGCTGCTAACTCGTACTTGCCACCATCATCGCAGCCACTTCCATCTCTATCACAGTGCATTAGTAGGCAAAAGCCGCTACACTTTCGCACTCGGGAAGTTTTTAGAGTACTTTCGAAACTCGACGTGTCCAAAGCTACTGGGCCTGATGGTTTCTCGCCCCTTGTTTTAAAATGCTGCGCCTCTGCTTTGGCTAAACCTCTGCGCAAACTTTTTCACCTGTCATATTCAACAGGAATATTTCCAAGTGTATGGAAACTTGCTCATGTCCAGCCGATACTTAAAAAAGGAGAGGCATGCGACCCCTCTAACTACAGACCAATTGCACTAACCTCGATCATATCCAAAGTTTTTGAATCACTCATCAACTCTCAGTTGTTGACATATCTAGAAAATAACCATCTTATCAACGATTGCCAGTACGGTTTCCGCGCTGGCCGCTCAACCGGAGACTTATTAACGGCTCTAACGGAGCGTTGGAATCATTGTCTCCATAATTTCGGTGAGTCCGAAATCGTCGCTCTTGATATTTCAAAGGCTTTTGATAGAGTCTGGCATGCTGCCCTTTTAGCCAAACTTCAAACATTTGGTCTGCATCCTACCCTCGTTAAATGGATAGAGAGCTTTTTGTCAGGCCGTTCAATCCGTGTAGTTATTGACGGCGTTACATCTGCATCCCACGAAATAAATGCCGGTGTACCTCAGGGTTCAGTTCTTTCACCAACTTTATTTCTTCTTTTCATCAATGATCTCTTATCCCTTACTCTCAATCCTATTCATAGTTTTGCCGACGACAGCACCCTTGATTTCGCGTACTCATTTGATTCTGTAATGAATTCACGTGGAAATGCTACAGAAGTCAATCGGGAACGCATGTTTAGATCATTAAACAACGACATTTCTAAGGTCCTCGCTTGGGGCAGAGCAAATCGTGTTACGTTTAATGCATCCAAAACTCAATGCTGTTTAATGTCCCTTAAAAAACGCCCAGTTCACCCCCAACCCATTTCAGTCGATGGAGTGAATATACCCAATTCACCCTCCCTAAAGATCTTGGGTATTGAGATATCCAGCAATCTTAGCTGGACTGATCATATATTTGCAATCGCTAAAAGTGCGATGAAATGTTTGGGTTTTCTACAGAGATGTAAGAAATATTTCACCCCACCCGACTTAGCGTTGATCTACAAGTCCCACATTAGGCCTAGACTTGAATATAATTCCCATATTTGGGCAGGGGCAGGACACACCGCATTGTCCGCGTTAGACAAAGTTCAGCGTAAAGCTGTTAAACTTATTGGCGATTCCTCAATCTCTGAGGGCCTTGACTCTCTTGAGCATCGACGGAATGTCGGTTGTCTCTCACTCTTTTATCGCTATTTCCATGGCCATTGTTCTAACGAAATCGCTAGCCTGATTCCTTGTAGACTCATTACAACGCGCGATACAAGATCTACAAGTCGCTCCCACCCCTTTACTCTCCGGGTCAAATTTGGACGTACCGTCAAATTTCGGGAATCTTTTCTTAGCAGAACAACACGAATGTGGAACAGTTTACCATCTTCTGTTTTTCCCTCGTCTTATGAGCCTGAAACTTTCAAACGGGGCGTACATCGACACCTCCTTCACTCAACCTCCTAACCCATTTCCCTCATCCTTAATTCCTTTCCTGCCAAGGCTGTGCTTTAGCATCATAGGGCATCCCCTGAGCTTTGGCAACATCATATATAAAAAAAAAAAAAAAAAAATGAAAATGTCACTACAAAAAAAAAACCTTTTGAGACTTGCTTACGATGATGTTAGAAATTCGATTGCAATGTCATTTCTCAGATCTGCAGTAATCAATGTCATTTACTTTGTAAATGATTCTCTGATTTGTCTAATAATCTTGTCTAGTAATCTCCAACAATACATGTATGTATTAACCTGTAAGCATAATACAGCCGGTGCCGAAATTTTTCCAAAAGCTCCTCTAAAAGACTTTTTCAAGATCACTTATATCTTATGACAAATGCTCAAGTCGTGTTTGGATATCTTAAAAACTTTTATCAACTCACTATAAGACTTTTAAAGAGTAATCAAGCGGAAGTACTTTACATTATTATCTTTTATTGCAAGAATTCTGTGCTAATTAAATTTTATTTGAATGCAGTTGTCCGAGATGACAGTAGATCTGGCCGAGGAAAGATCTGCTTCGAATATAGCGACAGAACGTCTAGAAGCGGAAACAGGAGAAAGATTAAAATTGGAAAAGGAACTCCAAGAACAACAGCATAAAGTGAAGAACTTGCAAGAGACGTCCGAAAAGCTGGAAATGGAGTTGATATGTGCCAAATCAGATCTCAATGCGTAAAACAAAAACTAGTTGACATACGTCGTGGAAATTCATTAAAATTATCTAATCGTTTTTAGCATCTCAGAAGACGAAGATGCAGATAATGAAGATGCCGGCGGCGTATACAAGTTAAAATATGAACGTGTCGCACGTGAATTAGAATTTACGAAAAGAAGACTTCAAACTCAGCATGAGCACGATTTGGAACAACTTGTAGGCCTCAAAAAGCAACTGGAGAAAAAGGTAAGAAAAAAAAACTTGTCTAGCCTGACTTGGTTGTCTTATCAATTTCCCTTTTTTTTTTTTGTATCTTTTCCAAACTAAAAACAGTTGGCTGATGCATACGAGGAAGTTGAGGAGCAGAGACAAGTCGTCGGTCAATGGAAGCGGAAAGCACAAAAGATGACAAACGAAATGAATGACCTGCGGATGCTGCTCGAGGAGCAAAACGGACGAAACAATTTGCTTGAGAAAAAACAACGAAAATTTGATTCTGAATGTCAGGCACTACAGGTGAGTTTGTTTTATTTTTATTTTAAGTAAACGACAGATTTTGATAAAGATGTTACTCTGCAGGATGCCGCAAGGCAGGAAAGACAAGCAAAGGAGCGTCTGGCCAGAGAAAAGGACGTGCTTATTGCTGAGAAATTTACTCTGGAACAGAATTTAGCGGTATGTTTTTTTAATAGCCATTTTTATTTCTTTTGTTATCTTTGTAAAATCGCCTCTTCATTTAAATGTTTATGTGATAAAAAGTGAAAATTATCTTAGACAGTTTTTCGTTTCGCGACTAGGAATCCGTTTTCTTTTCGAATATTTGATTAAAATTCATGTGGTTCCATTACATTTATGAGACACACATCAATAATAAGACTATCGGAAAATTTGAAGTTCTCTTTGTGATAATTGTTCCAGTTTTGGCTATAAAATTTTTAGCACTAGTTTTAACTATTGCTGTTCTTTAGACTTAAGGAATTCAAATTCGAAATGAGACCTTCGGGCTTTCGAAAGCGTTATTACGTAAATAAATTGATTGATGCCTGTTAGAGCTATCCGACATGGCCACACGTTTAAAATTGTTATCTGTAAGGTAAATAGAACCACTTCTATTTTCACCCTTAAAGCTCAACATATCACTTTTGCGATATAAGCCAGATTTGATCATTTTTCGCTTTGTATAAAAATGTCGAAGTTTAAAGAAATTGATCACCCAAGCAAGAATAATTCAGAAAATAATCATAAATATTTATGGTAAACAGACACAATATTTTATTGTATAGTGGCGTAGTGACGCTGAAATAAAAAATTAATATGATAATAATATGCAAACATTTTTAAAGAATAAGAAAGCAACAAATTAGGCTCATGCAATTCCTTTGCGGAGAAACATTAAGGCAACAAAGGCAGAAATGAAGAGAGTAAATTGTAATAAGCTTTTTAAATGAATTGACAAAACCCGCCATTTGCATATTATATGGAAGGTGGTTTCAGAAGCGAATTAATTGCATAATACAAAACTTTCCATAACTTATCTTAAGAAGCGTAGTATGATCAAATATTTCTTTCGCAGTGATAAAGTTAAGTGAAACATAGCCGATGGTCCGGCCTGTTTGACTAAAGAAGGTTGTTCACAAATGCTCGTTGTTTTAAAAAGGTTAAGTGCAACCGATAAATCTAAGCCGATGACTTTAAGCCGAAACACAAACCGCATACAATTGCTGAAAACAATCTCAATTTTACGAGCTTATATGCTATCTAATCGGTCAAAAGCTAAGGTTCCAAAAGTAAAGTGAGGCAATATTAGTATTTTATATCAATTTAAAACGAGTAATTGTAGTCGTCGGTAGAGTAAATGATAACGTGTCGGCCTACCAATCTGAAGTCCCAGGTTCGAATCAAATCAGCCGGTTGTTTTCTGCTGAGGCCATGGGGGCTGCAGAGAAAATGTTAGTGATACGAAATCGAACTTAAATTGTAGATCCGCTTGCAACCGTTGTATCCAATCCCATGAAGTTCCTTTCTCGCCCCCTTTACTCCACAAAAAGTTACGAGAACTAAAGAGGCTGTACATAGTCATGCCATAAGTTCTGTCCCTAACATTTTGTGAAATAATTAAAAAAACAAAAGATTTATTTTGAAACAATTTATTTATTTAAATACTTAAGATACTTAATTAGACAGATATAAACAAAATTATTAATTATTTACATACTTCTTCAATATACCAGGCCACTCTTCTATTGCAGCACGCACAACTTCCAAAGATAGATCCCTCGCTGCTTTTATCAAACCAGCCTTTAACGATTTGATATTTCGGTGACGGCTAGAGCAGGCCTTCTCCTCTAAAACGTTCCGAAGCTTGTAGTCCAATGAATTTAGGTCCGGACTTCCGGAAGGCCAATCTTCTGTGGCAATAAATTCAGGCACATTCGCTCCAAGACAGTCCTGAGTGTCTTTGCGTAATGTGCCGGTGCCGAATCCTGTTGAAAGATCCAATCCTGTCCCTCAAACAGGGTTACGCTTAAGGGCTTCACACTGTTATCCAAGACGTCTCCCTGGTAATTCTTGGCTTTGTCTTTCACACCTTTTTCGCAAAAATGCAGTTCTGTTCTCCCGCGTGGGCTACTCCGCACCATACTATAACTGATGTTGGATTATGTCCTCTCTTAACCTTGGGAATTTTCTCAGCTGTGTGCGCACTCGGTCATTTTGGCGATTCAAGTTTTCTTCTCTGGTAAAAATTTTCTCGTCTGTAAACAGGATTCGCCAGTTCTCGTTGTTTGCGTACTTCGCTAAGAGCCGTTTGGATCGAGTGGTTTTAATTTCACGAAGCTTGTTTGTGAGCTTTGTCCAGTAGATCTGCAGAAAGCTCCAAGTTTAAGGTCTTCTCTCATCTCTGTGGCCATTACTTTTTGTTTGCGGAGAGGATTTCGTCGAATTCTCACACACACAGCTTTTACGGCTGCTGGCGGCCCTACGTACGTACGTGATCGGTCTGTTTTGGCCAGGTCATCCAAACAGGTAGCCACAGTGTACCTTTTTATGGTACGGTAAACAAATTTCTGCGTAGAAGATCAAATATTTCTTTCGACCCCTTCTTGCATTTGTGCAGTGCAGCGACAGCGATTCGGTTCTATTTGACACGCCACTCCATGTTTACTTTGTGACGTATCAATACAAACTGATAGATTTACAATAGGGAGAGATCAACTTGATCACTGGTCATAAACAAAACTACCTGACGTATACTTACAATTCTGTAAGTAGCTGTTATATTTTAGGGACAGAACTTATGCCACGACTAAGTAGGTAGAATATTGGCCAACAGCTTTAGCCTACGCAACCCTGCGTTAATTCTACTAAGCTTAATACTAACATTGCCACAACATTTGATATTGCTAATAAAAACTATCCGGAGAATGGGACACCTTTGACAATACTGGTAGAATACAAACATCTAGATTTACCGAAACAATATTATCTACATCAAAGGATCTATTATGAAACACAATACCCTGTGATTTACCAGAGCTTATTGACAAACTGTAGATCCTAGACCAAGTATATATCCTTTTCAATTTAAAATTCAATTCCTCAAGAATTGCAATGGTTTTACTGATATATATTTATACATCATCGGCGTAGATATGGATTTTCACATCGCGGACCGCAATCTACAACATCTAATATGCCACGGCTCAATGTGCAGAGGCTTAAATAGCCCAACATCCGCAGAGCATATACCACCGCATTGCCCCAAAAAGCTAATGCACTGCGCCATAACACCGACGACTATATCGACCAAAAACGGGAAGGGGCGAAGGAATGTTTTGTGAACTGTGGCACAGAATATATGGGACGATCATGAATCAGTGACGCCACATGGTCCAAAATACAGAAACGGAAGCATCAATTCTGCTACCGTCGTTGCAGTTAAACAACATCTCAGAACTGCATACCGATCTCTACAGGAAGTCGTGCAAGATGGGAAAAGCGCAATTACATCAACGCAGAAAAAGCAGAAGGAACGACTTACCGCGGTGTGAGAGATACTAATGGATCGCTTCTTGTCACGGAGGAACATCAACTGCGGATGTGGAGAGAATAGACCGGCGAATATCCCTTCATATGCCAATATTAACACCAGAATTCCAACAAAATTAGAGCTGGCAGACGCAATTAAGTCGATGGACCTCAGGAATGCCAGAATACCAGTAGAATTCGTTAAGGTGAATACCACTGCTAAAGATGATATTCTTCTCCCCGTAATCCAGGAATGTTGCGAAACCGAGACCTATCCCACTGAATGGAAAACAGGCGAATTTGTTAAGATTCCCAAAAATGCGACCTGAGGAGTTGTAGCAATTGGCATGGCAGCAATTGATGGCAGAAATCTTTTTAATGCGAATCAAGCAAACGATAGAGCGCACTATTAGCGATGAACACGCAGGCTTTCGTTAGGGCAGCGATCCGAATTATCAGCGAGCAATCCGCCGAATGGAGGTCCCCTTTACATTTGTTCGTCGACTTTGAGAAGGCGTTTGACAGCATTGATCGCGAGTATATATGGACAGCTTCATGTAGGAGAGTCATCCCAGAAGAAATTATCACTATCATAAAGGAGTCCTATTGAGGAGCCCAATGTCACGTCCTACATAAGAAAAACTGTCGGAGCCCTTCCAAGTCCCGAACGGAGTGAGACAAAGATGCATACTGTCAACTTTACTTTTCCTGATCGTCATTAATGACGTATTATGTACAGCCCTAGACGACACGACTCGCGGGGGATTAGATGGAAACTTTTTACCTCCGAACGCACCTGGACTATATCGAAAATGTATGTCTTCTATCCAACAAACACAGTCTTGTAGCCCAAACATCCGAAGCCCTGAGCAGAGAAGGTTGCAGAGGAGGGCTTCAGATCAATGCTGCTACAACCAAACTTACGAGCTTGGACTCCAGGAGACAACATGAAATTTATCTAGAAGAGCAGCAAATAGAACAAATGGATAAATTTTGCTTTTGCGGAAGCATAGTTACAGCAGACGGCGGAGGTGAAGCTCATGTACAGGCTAGCATCAATAAGACTCGATTTGAATTTAATACACTTGTTGAGATCTGGTACAATAACGACATCTCCAGACGCACCAAACTCCGGATCTTCGAATTGAACGTAAAATCTGTTTTGTTGTACGGCTGCTTAACATGGAAAGTAACCTGTCAAATAACATCTAAGCTACAAGTCTTTGTCAATCCATTGGCCGTAGGTCATTACCAACGAAGACCTACACAGGCTTACAGAAAGGAAGGTGCCGAATTGGACGATCGCGCAACACATGGAGAAGATCCGTCGAGAGGGAAGGTACGCAGATCAACAATTCATGGCTACAGTTGAAGGCGTTGGAGCAGAATCGGACCAGGTGGAGGATCGGTTTAGTAGACTGTTAAAGAAACCAGAAAGAGAGAGAAAAACTGAACAGGAGCTGACAAACACTTGTGGTACCCCGCAGGATTATGTAGATCACTGGGCATAGCATTCGCGACTTTGACTCTTTGAGGTGTAAAACTTTTAGTAAGTAATGTTCAATGCCCTAATATAGGTAAAGCAATGTGGTGAAAATCTCAGCTTTTGCTACCGAAGCAATGAAACATTAATTTCTTAGTGCAATTACAAAAGTCCAGTCCAGTTTAATTGAAGATTTGTCGTTAATATAGTCTAGTCTCATTTCTTGATTCAGTGCCTATTAAACGAAGTACTGTGCTATACTTATTAAGTGGCCAATTGATTTAACTATTCACTTTTTCTCACCTTAATGCATTGAAAAGAGTTTTTAATAACGTTTGTCTTCATTCTTTATTTTGACAATCTGCTTTGAATGCATTTTTTAGGACACTCGTCTTGAGCTCGACCTCAAGGAGGAGAAGTTGACTGCTTTACAACGAGAACTAGCCGAAATGACATTCGGTGGAGGCACAGAAGAAGAGGTTGCTCAATTAAGACGTTCAAAAATGGACATGGACCGACGTCTTAAGGAGCAAGAGGAAGAATTGGATGAAATGGCCGGCCAAGTGCAATTGTTAGAACAAGCCAAATTAAGACTTGAGATGACTCTAGAAACTATGAGAAAAGAAGCAAGAAAAGAGGCACAGCAAAGAGATGATGAACTTGAAGAGGCACGAGGCAGCGCTTATAAGAAAATCAAAGGTAATATTTCTAAAACATAATAAAAACGTATAATTTACATAAATATCAATTTTCAGCACTCGAGTGCCAATTGGAAACTGAGCACGAAGAAAGGACATTGCTGCTTCGTGAAAAACATGAACTGGAAAGGCGTTTACAAGCAATGGAAGAACAAGATCGTGTCGACCGATCTACAGAAGAAGCAGTCAATCAAAAACTTCGAAGAGACATGCGAAAATATAAAGCTTTACTAAAAGATGCTCATTCGCAGCTGGAGAGACTTAAAGCCGATTCACCTGGAAAAGCTTTAATCCGTCAATTGCGAAATCAGCTCGAAGACGCTGAAGCTGCAAGGTCTATGGCTATTAAAGCTCGACAATCTGCTGAAGCTGAATTAAATGAAGTTCAATCGTTATTAGAAGAAGCCCAAAGAGCCAGAGGTGAATCAGAGGATAAAGCCACTGCTGCACAACGTGATCGAGCCGAACTCCAAGCACAAATAGAGGAGAACGAGGAGGAAATGTCTGAATTAATGAAGAAATACAGTCAAACAGTCAAACAACTAAATAATGAACAAACTGCGATTTCAGAGGCTGAGATTAGAATATCAGAGATAGAAGCGGAGCGAAATTCACTCAAGGAACAGGTTGCAGAATTACAAACAAGACTGGAGAATATTGAGAATATGAGCGATCCATCTGTTGCAGTGCAATCAAAGCGGTAAGTATCTTTTAGTGTGATTTTAATCGATTGTTAATTTATCTTTATTTTACAGACTTGAATTAAGAGCCAAAGAACTTGAGTCACGTCTTGAGTTAGAGCAAGCAACTCGTGCTCGGCTGGAAGTACAGGCAAACAGACATAAAGATGCTCTGGAGAAGGTGCAAAATGAAGTAGTACAATCAAAAATGCGAGAGTTACAGTCGCAAGAATCCCTCAAAAAGTCGCAAAAGTGTTTACGCGAATTGAGAGAAGAGTTCCATGTGATTTCTAATAGAGAACAGGAATGTATAACGCGGCGCAAAGACTTAGAAAAGAAACTAGAAACAGTTGAATCAGAGGCTGCATCGCTCCGAAATGACTTAAGGCTTGCGTTGCAAAGAATAGCTGATTTGCAGCAAGCTATGGAAGAAGGAGATGATGATGTTACCGAAAGGTTGCTATTTAAAGAATTTAAAAAAAAGTGCTTAAATTTATTTCTATTTTCGACTTACAGTGAAGAAAGCGATAGTACAGATGCATCATTGAGTGATTTAGAGCAAAGACTAAGACCGATACAAGTCAAAAGAACATCGGTCACCGCAACGAAAGACACAAATGGGCTGGATGACAGTACCACCTTAGTTCTGCGAGACCGAAAGGCAGACAATAGTCCAAGGTCAATTTTCAACCATTTCTGTTAATTTTATTACATTAGATTTCAATACTAACGCTCAAACTAATTATAAAATTTACTTCTCATTTTTAACAGCTTTTTCTTGTTATAGGATCACGGTAACATCACCGTCGACAACCTCAATACGAGATGAAGCCCTAAAGAATGGTGATACATCGTTTGCGTAAAATAATTAATTTTTCTTACAAAACTACACATATACCCAAAACGTAACTATCAGGAATCATTAACCTTTTTCAATGCTTCCATTGTCATTAGCAATAATAAAAGAGATTTTCATACTACAAATTTTTATATAAAATCGTGTCGTCAAGTAATACCGGAAACTTTAAAACTTTGTCCAAATCAACAACTATTGTCTTTTAATTGTTTTGTTTTTGTTTTTATTATTATGAATCGTAATATATATTATATGTAATTAAGTTAATTTATAACTAGGAAGACTATTATTTTATAAATAAAAAATGAGAGTAAATTATTATTTTTTTAATTTCTAGATTCAGCATATATACAAAAGCAGATGACCCAATTAATTTCGCCCTTAGTTAAACTTTAAGTGTACATTACTATGAGAAAAAGTTTGAGCGAAAATAGAATAATTAATTATGTAACTGCTTACTGAAATTTGTTGTTATTGTAACTATCTCCTATGTATAATCAATCCGCAGAAAATATCAAAAAAGGCAATGCAACTTAAAAACTAGCGAGCCTTAACCTTTTTCATAGAAATAAATATTTGTTGTTTACGACTGTGTTTGAGTTTTTGTCCTAGCATATTATACTGAAAATGTTTTAGTTTGTTTATAATCACAGTCAAATATTTGTTATTTTTTTATTTTTAACAGGTTCCGAAGTGGAAGTTACTATGTCAAATCTTTACACTACGAATGGTCCTGGTATCGGGGTTTTACCTCGATATTTAATTATTTCAATACTCGTAAGTATCGATAAATTTTTTACAATAATACTGGTATCCAAAGACATACAATTTTGTCAAATTCTGAGAATCCAAAAAATTTCTGAGTCTGATTTCAAAAATATTGTTACTGTCGGGTGTAAAATACTGCAGTAGACGTTAAGGAGTTAGGTCACTCTAGCGGCGGAAAAAATACAACGAAATAAATCAAAATTCTGAAAAAGGTGATTTATGGTACAATTAAACTATAAAAATTAATTTTTCCAAAGCGTTACAAAAACAAAAAACATTGAAAGAAGAAGAGTATGAACAAATAAATGTCATAATACAGGGTGTTTCAGATCTGACGTGCCAAAATTAATGGGGTGATAGTGGAACGTATGTGTGTGCGGAAGAGCAACGTGAAGTTGCCGCAAGATGTTCAAGTGGCACGCGCTAGCTGGCAGCACGTGTTAGCTCGTCGGTATGGAGTGTGAGACCATGAACATCATCACACATCTACAATCAGAATTCCGCGTGCCTGTGGCGAAAGAAGGTGGTGGAATCCTTCCTTCAGGTCTGCCACGGAAGGCAAAAAAAAAAACCAGAAACAGAAAAACAGAATGTAATTAAATTACGTCTTTTAGATGTCGGACTGCAATTCTTTACTAATGTTTGTGCACAAACATAATAACATTCACTAATATAAAGGCTCTAAGATCAATTTTATTCTATCTAGATATACTTTACAGTGTTAATGTTTAAGTCCCACAAGAATACGGTCATGAATGGAAAATTAATTTGCAACAACATCCATATATAGTGGATTGCCAATAAATCAAAGAATCGAATAACTTCAAATTTTCACTCCAAAAAATAAAACTGGCCTGCACGGGTTGAATATTGTACCAATTATGACTTGTTTCTTTGAAAATAACGTAATTTAAACAATTGAAATAAACTTAACTTTTAAAGTAGCGAAAGATGTTTTGAACGGAAATCCGGGAACTACACATTTAAAAAAAAAAATACGCTAAAATCTTAATCGAATTCGAAGTTTTGGCTAATAATTAAAGATATGCTTGAATTATTTCGGCATAGACTTGGAGCCGAATGACTGTCTTTATCGTATCTGATTTGCAGTAATCATTATCTCAGCATATCTGAGATTCTGTACAATCTTTTATCTCCTAAATAAAAACAATTTGGAATAATGGAACGGTGATGATCGACTATCACTTCGGTTGCAATTGCGTACTCGTCTGCCTTGTTTACGTGGGGAAAAGTGACCAAAATGTAAGTTGTTTTATTAATATATAAACATTTATAATTTATATAATATTAAATAATGATTGTAGGGCAAAAATAACAAAATTAAAACAATATCGCTGATCCTTCAGATGCCGTTCGGTAGGGCGTTATTAGCCAGGGTTCAAGTGGATACCCCAAATCCCCTATAAAAACAATTACAATATTATCAAAAGTGTAGAGAAAGAAATATTACCTAGTAGCCAACTTCTTTCACCCAAATCCCTATTCGCACTTAAGTATTCTTTTCCTAATAATTCTGCAGTTTTCCTCATCACTTTCACCATCGGAACTACTTAAAAAATATGCCAAACTAAACATTTTTAAAATAACAAATATTTTGAACAAGCGAAGTGTCAAAATCTTTTCGATCAAAGTTGGTTATGTATCCAAATTTTCATTTGAATAGTTGGTGAAGCTGTATAATTTAAAGGATTTGTATGGCAGTTCTAAATATATGAGACGATCGTTTTCTGTAATAGGAAAACAAAATCGTTTCGTCTCTGATTTTCGACTCGTCTTACATTTCGTTTCGTTTCCCATAATAGGCCCCCAGATCACCTTTTTGCTTGCAATAAAAACTGTCCACTAAAACTCAGTTAGGCACAAGTAGAGCACATGAATAGTGTATCCATATCCGCTTTGAGGTTAGTAGAACTATTGATCACTTAAGATAAGCTTTATAAAGTACTGTACTTCTGCGTGTTTTCGTTACTGCTCCTATATACTCTACTTGGTCTAGCTACTTTATTTCTTAAGCATAAATATTAATATATTAATATGTAAATAAACTAAAAACCTTATACTCCAGGGGTAGGTGTATGAGCTCTCGCTGTGATGGAATAGTCAACCCTAATTCGTCTGTCATCTATTTCCATACCTGAGCACTGTTCCTTTGCAACTTTGGCATCTTCGGAGCTCTCAAAGTATACGAAGCAGAAACCTCAAGATCTTCCACTCTTGGCAGCAATAACAGCGTGCACACGTTCGATTGGCCCAAATTTGGAGAAAATCTCCTTACTTTTGTGTTCAGTCGTATAAATGCTCAATCCAAATATTCCTAAACAGCAACTCTGTTGAGGATGTTCCCTTGTTCCAACAAGCCTTCGTCTTTGAGATAAAGGACTACGAGATTATGATTTTCGTCGTTCTTAACTTTTGCGATCGGATGTTGAGTAAGACCTTGATCGTGATCTGCTGTTTGAGTACTTATTTCTGTACGTTCGTGGTGTTCGAATCTTTGAACGTGACCGATGGCTTCTCGAATTTATCGTTTGTCTCTTGCAGTTGTCGTCTTCAGGCAGCTGTCACGGTATGTATGCCGCTTCTTCTTAACAAAAGCACAGCATTCATGGCAACTTACGGAGACGACAACTAAAGAAGTACTTGGTAACTCTGAAATTGTGTGTAAAAGTGACTTCCCATTTCAGCACCCAGATGGCGCGAAATATTACGAATAATGGCTCACATTACAATAGATCTCACCTTATCAAAAAAAAATTGTTTGGCAGGGCGAGGGGCAATCTAAACCGTTTGGGAGTTACAAGGTGATTCATATATTTCAATTTTTCATGGTGTGGACATTACTCTTTTATTTTTATCTTTTGATCTACTCAACACAGCGACATCAACCAAACGTTAAAAAACTACCATCCCAATGGCCTTTCCAAAATTGTTAACAATATTGATCTAACTACCACCATTACAGATACAGTGACTTCCAAAACTGAAAAAAATGGTTTGCGATTATTAGTTAGTGTAATTTTGTTTTATTGTCGATATTAGCTTGTGTTAGCCAGAATTTACACCCTTGTATAATTAGGAGTGTCTTCATCTAAGGTTTGGTGTGTTATTGATCGAGAGGGATTACGTCCGTATCAACAGTAGTCCAAGGACTACTGGAAGGAGATTCCGAGAGAAGACTGGAATTTATCATTTGGCTTCAGGAACGCGAGATGGTATCACGAACTTCAATAACCTCCAAACCTTGTCGGAAACTAATCCACACAGGACAAACGTGATCTCATTCCAGAAGAGATTCAGTGTTAATGTTTGGGCTGCCATTTAATAGTACCATTCATTTTGCCCCAAAAGCTTCATAGTGAAATTTATGCGGACTTTTTGAAGAATACACTGCCAGATCTAATAGGGGACATCCCTGTACATACACTGAGGAGCAAAACTGATTCAATGTTAAAGAAAGCGTAGTCTTGCTTCTTTTCCGCGAACGAAAGAATTCTACGAACTTCAACTTTTTTGCCTTTTTAAGCAAGCAGTATTCTCTTCTTAGAAATGGTCTTCTCATTTTGTTAAAATAGTTATTGCGTGTCTTTAGAACAATACAAAATTCTGAGTTACCTCTCTGACTTAGTTTTTCTCCCTTTTTAAACTTGCATTAGGTTAGCCATTGTGGTACGTAATTTTAACATTTAGCTGCTACGTTTTTGATCATTTAGGTTGAATTCGTGAAAGTGTGAACCTATTTTCCCGTAATTGTGAAAAATAACTGAAAATGAAAAAAATATCCGCCGCTTTGTTGTGACGTGTCAAAGAATTGGCAATTGAAGGATAAATTGATATAGGAAAATTGTCAAAATTGTGAAAATTAGCTAAAGTTCAGTTAGCATAATGACAGCCACTCTAACCTAACCACCTAATCCCTTTCAAATGTTACCCCACATGGTATATAAAAAAAATTGTTTTCTAGTTCTCTCTCTGCGTCTTTTAACCCCTGTGGGGCATAGGGCGTCTACTACACCGACTCTTCTAAAATGATTTCACCGGGAATAGCAAATGACTTCTAAATACGGAATGTTCTTTTTTGAAATTTCGTATCCATCAACATGTATGTATTTAGGATTAGTCTTTTTAATCTTTATCCATTGGGATACATCAATTTTGTTCATTTTTGTAGGACAACTGCCTAGATTAAGAATCCTCTACACAAGAGGAGTAATAATATCGTATTCCGGATTCACAGTCCACCTGTAATTATGTGAGCACTGTAGAGTACCGCTTGCGATTTGAATATAAAATAAAACTTCAGCATAGTAAAGAAGGTAGAATCGATTCCAAAGCACGTCAATATTCATTTATAAGAAATCAGAATCATTCTCTAACTATTATTTTATTGACAACAACATTACACTTTGAAAATATTTTCTTTTTTCTTAATTTTTTTCACTCTCCTCGTTTTCACTGACTTTCTGCTCTTCAATAAGTCTTCTCGTCTTCTTTCCATCAAATCTTACTGATACTGTAGCAACACGAATAGCAGCTTTAAAACCTACCCTCGCTTTCATTCTGGCTAATTTTTTCTTCCATTCTTCATCTCGAGATGGTAGAGCCTCCAAGAATTGACACATTTCCTCCTTCATTGGATCAGCGATTGCAAGTAAAGATATGCATCCATCAACTGTTCCCAAAACCAACGTCTTTCCATCTTTTGTACTTTTAATTGCTGTTAGTTCAGCTTGTAATCGATAATTTGCAATCATCACCGTGTCCGATGTTCGAAAGATTCGCAAAGTTTTCCTGCCACTGTGATAATAACCAACATATTCATCGTTTTCCGTAAATAGACAAATTACAGAGAAAACTCCTTCTGCTATTTTTGGAATAAAGGTTTTAACAGTAGTACCTTTTCGCAATTCCAACATCTCCAATCCGCCTCTATACAGATTGTTATTTAATAGCTGTTAAAAGTATTATAAAATTTTACCTTGCCGGTGCATATAAGCCGTACTTGCCATCTTTCGTTATATTACCTCCCCACTTTAGTATTGATCGCATGTGCTTCTTAGTCTTTATGTCAATAAAGCTGCCCTTTTCACTACTTATAACTGCCACCTGATGAGCTTTGTGCGGAAGTGGAACCAGCATTATTACTTCCTGATGGGAAGCGCATACCTCAGAGATTAACAAAGGAAAAACTACAACTCCTTACCTTAATGTAACATCCCTTCAATAGTATTTTGCTGACATGGCTTCCGTTTGTAGCGCTATAAACTCCAACGCAGTCCTTGTTGCTCTTATCTACGGTGCAGACTATTATAAAAGCTCCATCAGCCGATACCACTGAAGCTCGAAATGGTAGGCCCGGAATCATTCGTATCGGATATTCGAATCGAAATTGTACAGCTCCCTCTTATAAACTAAAGCATTATGAAACAGTTACATTTTTTGTGACTATAACTTACCTGGCACAGTCCTAATAGTGGTGATTGCTGTAAGACGATTATTATCGTCGCCACCAATATCCTTAATATTTATGTTGGGACATGACACTGTCATGACTTTATCTCCATCTTCTAAGAACGTTATTTGCTGAATACCTGGTTGGTCATCTCTGTACAACACCTGCTCAGACACTCGATTCCAAATAAGAATTTTTCCCGTCTCCGAGGAAATAATATATTTTCCATCTGGGGTTATCTCGGCATGTGTAACAATAGCTCCTAAAGGACTATCTGCTAATTTTGCTAATAAACGCCCAGATCGGACTTCCCAAACTCCGACGCAGCTCCGCGTTACAGTCACAGCCAGATCAACGTTTGATAGACTTTGTAATTTATTAGTAAATATCCTCAAAATAGTAAACATTCTTACCTGATATTATCTATCTGAAGCTCGTGTCTGTCAATCACATGTACTTTTTCAAATATATTGTTAATATTCCAAATCTTTACAGATCTATCGATAGAAGACGTTATCACACTGTTCCAGTTCCCAATGGTGAGAGCTTCTAGTTGTATAATTCTACCAAAATGTGCATCGAGAACTTTCGCAAGTTGTTTTGTTTTCAGGCACCAGACGAAGAGGCTTTTCCTAACACCTGCTACAGCATAATTCAGTTTGGAGCTCACCATAATAGAACTAGATTGCATCATTTTTGTCGTAATATTCCTAACACCGTGAGGTAGAGCAAGATATATTGCATCCTGTCCCAATGAGCTGTTTTTCCCAAAATCCCATATAACAAAACCTTTTCCTGCTGTGCCCAAAAGCATTCGATCTTTTTGGTCTAGTTTTAGTTGCAACAACATTTCCTTTTCATCATTTTCATAACGTGGAAGTTCACTTTGATAAACCCAGCCCATTTCACCATTTTCCTCATCAATTTCAAATGTGAAGGCGCTAACCTGAAAGGTAAGAGGTATGTGATATAAAAGGCTTTCTGTATGTCGAAGAGAGTTTTCCAATTTTGTTTTAAATTTCTTCATCAGTTGTTTCACAATTTTGGACAAGAGCTCATTTTGTTACTTTTTTTTCATCAGAAACGGATGGCTTACTTTTTCTTGTCTTCCTTTATATCCCCTAGGTTTCGGAATCTCTTGGGTTCCTTCTTCAACATTGGTCTACAAAATAAATTACAAAAATTTTAAGATTTAATTAGCTACATTCTTCATTTGATAGAGGTTCATCATATGGTCGATTAGGTGTTGAATAGATAAAAGCTGAAATACTCGAGAAGTATTGATTGAATTTCAATATGATCCACCAGTTTGTTGTATAGGCACATAATGTTAACCAATGCACTACACTTATAAGCTAATAAATATTACAGATGCATTGTACTGTAATAAGCTTGTATTGCCACAGACAGCAGACTAGACTAGACATTATCTCCCTTGTAGTAGGAAGTTGAATTGGATACGCCATCAATAAAGGTGGTTAAGCAGAACGTCTCCTTGTATCATTAACAACAACACTACACAGTTTCAATCAATTCTCATAAATTGGCTGGGCGCTAAATATGGGCTATTTCGAGCAGCTTTTTCAAAATCCAGCCGAATTCGCACAGTTTTAAAACATCAACTCGGGCTGTTAAAAAATATGTAAAATACAAAATTATAAATTATATAAAACGTTAGAGTCGTCCTGTGGAATGAATGATCTCAACAATCGGTATTCTCTTCATAAAGTAATTGAAAAAGGTACCTAGTGCAAAATATCTGGCTGTGGCGAAGGGGCGCTCCTAGGGTTTAACTTTGTGAAAGTCTCTTACCAGGAATTCTCGACAACGAACTATTCCCTCCAAACTAAACCATTTTCCGTGTTGACGGTTGTGTAGGCACCAATGATCCACCAGGTCGCGGGGTTCTCATAGCTGCTCACAACCGTTAGCACGCGTTAACCCGCGCTGCTTAAGACCTCCGACTCTACAATATCAGAATTTGTATTATCAAATTAACACTGTATTCCCATCTTCACAAAAGGCTGCAAGAACGATGTATCCAACTACAGACAATTGCTAAATTAGCATCCATACCTAAACTATTCAAAAACTTGGTCTATGATTCCATGTTCTTCCACTGTAAGTCTATCTTCTCCCTCTCCCAGCATGGCTTCCTCAAAGGAAGATCTACAACCACCAACCTTACTGACTTCGTCTCCAAAACACTATGTGGCCTGGAAAACGGTAAAGATGTTTATGTTATCGCCACCGATTTTAATAAAGCCTTTGACAAGATCTTTCATAACGTAATCCTGTTCAAACTTGATCCCCCCCCCCTTCCGATTCATCTATTGAATTCAATCCTACCTAAAAAACCGTCAGTACAATATTCTTTTCAGATCATCCATTTCCAACCCTATTGTCGCTCGTTCCGGCGTCCCTCAGGGCAGCCACCTCGGTCTATTGATTTTCATCCTTACAATAAATGATGTTGAATGTGTCATCAAACACTCAGAGCTATCCATTTATGCTGATGACATGAAAATAATCAAACATATCTCCTACACAACCGACTTTCTTCTTCTGTTAAAAGATCTCGATTCGTTTACCACATGGTGCATGAAAAACTTGCTTGAACTCAATGTCTCCAAATGCCAGCCCATCTCTTATTCCCGCAAGCGTCTTACACCCACCCCGAGAGTCTACATGCTAACCGACGTACCAGTCGATATCGTTACCTGTTTGTGTGACCTAGGAATAATCTGTGATAGTGAACTCAATTTCCGTTCCCATATTGACAGTATAATTAACAGAGCTAACCCCGCGCTAGGGTTTGTGAAGCGCTGGTCTAGAGAGTTCTCCAATCCTTATGTTTCCAAATCTCTCTACATCTCCTTCGGTAGATCTCTCCATGCCAGCCAGGTATGGTCACCTACACAAACAACCCACATTAACAGGATTGAATTTGTTCGTAGAATTTGAATTTGTTTGTAGGTTCATTCACTTTGCTCTACGGGATCTTCCGTGGATAGACAGATTCAAGTATTTTAAGAAAATCTCCATTTCTCAAGGAGCGACTCGGGATCGACATATTGAAAGAAGACAGCTAGACCGGGGAATCAATGTTGCCTTGAATATAATCAAAAGCGAAAATAGTTTTGGAGTTACTTCTTCGTCCAGATTCAAGACAGTCAAGCTTGACCAGTTTAAGCCTATCAAAGTAAGGAGGTAAAATAATTTGGTTATTGCAAGGAAGCCTACGAAATGCAAAATGAACAAAGCGGCGTTATACTGCCTCGACTTGGCTAATGTTGCCTCGATAACACAGTTAGCGTATTGCAAAATTGTCCTGACGAAGCTACAATAAAGGAGCCGCGTGATATAAGGGTTATAGAATCGTTTAATAAAACCCAAAGTCGAATTAGCTTTAATAACGAACGCATCAATGTGGTCGTCGGAGGTAAAACGACTGTTGAGACAGATTCCCAGGACCTTGGTTTCATTAAGTAATTATAATACACAGCCGTGCATGGTTTAGCTGTAGTCAAAAGGATTCTATTTATGAGTAAATGACATAGACGTACTCTTACTAGTATTAGGGAGAAGACAATTAATAGAACTCCAATTGTATAAAGCGTCGAAGTCGGAATTTAAAATTTCCCAATCATGTGCAGACGAAAATTTTTGTAACTTCAGCATTACCCAGAATTTTACAATTTCTCAAGAAAACAGATACATTATTAATGAAGATAATGAATTAAATAGGGCCGAGAAAACTTCCTTGCGGCACACCAGAAGTGTTATAAATATACTTGTATAGGTAATCCGGGAACGACATACGCTGGGTTCGAGATAGTAAGTATTAGCGAACCCAGTCAATAAGCAAGGTACCGCATGGGTCAGTGCTAAATATAAAATCGAAGAATCTACCAAAATCGTTTGCGATGCTGGAACACTGTGTCAGCAAACAAAAAAAAAGGCTATCAATGAAAGTTAAAGAGCTTCGCGATGCCGCCGAATGGGAAGACACCCAGCTAATAGATAGATAGATAAATTTATTTGGCACTGTACTAAAGATTACAAATATCTTATTAAGTACTAAAAATTACATGGTTTATAAAAAAATATATATATATATATCTGCGAGTATACATATATGCCTTAAATAAAAAATTCAAAATTCTTCAACAGACCAAGGAAGACCCCACCGTAGCACATTAACCGCTGAACATTAACAAGAAGAGAGGTCCATTTGCGAGTTACCTGAACAAAGTAAGAACGCTCGCCATATTATGAGAGATATCTCGTAATGAGTAGATTACAGTGTCTGGTCGACTACAGAAACTGTAGGTTTTCGCAAAACTATGTTGGTTTGCAAGGTGCTTTATTATGTTTCTGATTGCGCAAAAAAACAAGTCTACAACGAGTCACATATGTCTCAATAGAAGTTCCTTGATACTAGGTCACATACTTTTAGTTTTCTTTCACACACAGCTAACTTAAACTATTATATATTTTGCGTAACATTTCCGAAATATAACTACGACAGGTAAACTTAGAGTTAAGTTTAACTCCGAGGTTCTTAATAGAGTCAGCATACTTCAAGACAGTGTAGTTTAACATAATCGCTGAAAGGTCATCTGTTGCAATGCTAGTTCTGTACACAGCCAAATAATTTGACTTGGACGGGTTAAGTGACAACTCATTTATTAATGACCATTGAAATCCAATGGGTTTTTTAAGGTAGATTTGCACATCGTCAGCATATAGGTAAATAGAGGAACTAGTGAGAACATGAGGCAAGTCGTTGATAAACAAGCTAAATAGAAGCGGACCAAGGATGGATCCTTGAGGAACTCCCTTGTAGAGAACTGCTGGGCTTGAGATAGACTGTGTCCTAGTTTAGAGAGCAATTTCGAATGATTAACAGAATCAAATACTTTACTGAAGTCGAGAAGAACCATAATAGTTAAGTGATAATTTTCGAGGGCTTCGTTTATATCTGTCGTGACTTTCAAAAGGGCAGTTTCACAGCTGTGCCTTGGTTGAAAGCCGGATTGGAATAAATGTAAATTATTGTTCATAGTTAAGTATTCCATCATTTTCCGGTACGTGATTTGTTCCAATACCAAGAAGAAAACTTAGCAAACTAATGGGGCGGAAATCACCGGGCCTAGAAGGGTTTTTACTCTTGGGGGTCGGTACAACTAATGCTTGTTTCAGTTGAGTAGAAAACTGAGAATTAGTAAGGCAAGCATTGTAAATGTGTAATAATGGACTAGTTACGTAAGGTGCCACGAGCTTCAGAAATTTAGGAGATAATGCATTCAGGCCAGTAGCATTCGATTTTTTAGAGTTCATTGTTTCAAGCGGCTCGAACCCATCAACGCATCGAAATTAAAACCGCTCAGAGAAAAACTCAGCGTTACTGAAATCACTGTGAGGATTGTTTGTTGTCACATTGCTGGCAGAGAAGAAATCATTCAGGTCATTTGGAATAACATGCACTTGCGGCCCATATATGCCCATATATTCCCAAATTTCGAATAATTTTCCAAAGTTTTCCCGAGGGCAGATTCGCGTCCAGTTTAGTACCGAGATATGCACGCTTGGAGGAGCGAATCACGCGTGTCACCCTATTTCGAACCGATTTATATCTCCACGGCGTCACGACTATATTTGCTATACAGAAAATCACGCTCGGCAATAGCATGGCGAATTTCTCTAGTTATCCAAGGGAACCGCTGATTATTTAGTCTAAAGGATTTTAGAGGAACATGTGTTTCGTACAGGTATGTCAGTCTGTAACTAAAAATATTAACTTTTTCAACCAAAGTATCACATCACATTCATACAAAGCACCCCATGAGACCTCACTACAATCTGTCAAGAGTGCATCCATGCTAATATTTTTAAAGTCACGGTAAGTAATTAGTTTAAAATTTGTTATAGGTTCCAGATGTGTACAAAAAGTCGTGATCAACATTATTTGGTGGTGAGATTTGATTATGAAATAACACGTGCTGCATATTTGTTGTGAGAATGTAATCGAGCTGAGATGGAGATGTGGTGCCAAAATGTGTGGGCAGCTGATTAACCAAGTGTAGAACTAATGTCTGGAACAAATAAAACAAGCCATCCAATAATCACATTACGATACAGCAAGACAATAGACGCGACTGCATCTGAGAGCTCAGAAGCGCGTTCAGAATTAAAACCATCTGCGGAACAATATACATTAAAAACCAACATCATTTATCAGATCCAGAGTTTAGTTTCACCTCAATTAACTCGACTTCGTGTCCAGCAGATGAAGTATGCAAAATGGAAGAACTTAGGGATTTATGGACGTAAATTGCGACACCTCCCCCAACACGACCATCCCGATTGTTCCTTAAGATGTAGTCGGGAATAGATACTAAATTTGAACCTATACTACAATTAAGCCAAGTCTCGAAGACGACCAGCGCATGTATCCCCGTAATAGCTGGCAAGTTAAAATCTCTGAAGAGACGTAAACAGTCCGTCATGTTTACGCAAGGCTCAGGAGAGAGCGTCAATGCAAGAAGCGAGTAGATCGTTAGTATTAGCACCCGGGGGAATGTAAGCAACTGCAATAAACACGCTCTTATTCAGCAAAATCAGCATAATGCACATCAATTCCAATCCATGCGAGTCCGAAAGCTTAACAACAGAACATGGGATGTCACGACAGACCGCACACAGTACGTCTGCCCCAACAGTAGCGTTCAATGTGGTTAGATGCTAATCACGACAAAAGACGATGAATTCCGGGAGAAAGAACTCAGCATCGGCGATCATTCCACAGATCCAGGCCACAGTCAAACAGACCACATCAAAACATGAATAGGTTGCGTCGATTTAGAGGCTGGTCGTATTGGATCGAAAGCCAGTTACATTAGCCTAGTAGAACGTAATCATGCCGATGCGTTTTTTGGAGAAGCTCCAGAGTTTGAACGGTTTCTGGAAATAAATTCGCGAAGTACGGTTCCAGTAGACCAAATCTCAGAAGAGACGATAGCGCTGAACAGAGCGTCAGAATGAATTCTGAAGACACTACGAGGAAGCACAGTTGGTCTCAAAGTAACAGCAATGATGGTCTCACCGGCACATGTCACTGCGGGCCGCTGCACGATGTTCTCAGTTCCAAGGAATTGGGGTGCCACGACAGTACGTGAGTTGTTGATAACAGCAGCCGGTGGAGATGCACAATCTTTACGACGGCGAAGACGCCTGCTCTCAGGCTGTTTCAGTAGCTGTTGAAGAATAGAATCCTGAGAAGGAGCGGTAGATGTGGACCCCAAACCATTAGGACAGTATTCTCTCAGAGGTGTCAGAGCATCCAAGCCCGTCAAGAGACGAAGGAAGAACAGAGCTGAATGAACCACGATTCCGCGCCACACCACTGGAGGTATTATTATAATGCCTTCCCATGACAACCTTTAAAGTATCAATGCAAAAAAACTACAAAAGATAAACATAGCTTTACTGTCTAAAATGAAAGTGTCGCAACATACTAAGTTATTAAATACACAGTGACAGATATTTTTTATTTAAAGTGCTATAACATTTCCTTTAAGAATTGCTAAGTGGACAGTGATGTCAATATCTTCAACAAATATGTGTAATAAGTTCTGAATCAAACGCAACTGAACAAACGAGTAAACCAAATTTACCTGATAGTTGTCTTCATTTGTGCAACAATAAAGTGTCGTCCTCTTCTTGTTCAATGCCAAAGCACTATGAAAATATACTGGCTCTACCTGTCCTGTCTTCTTAATAGTGTCAATCCTTAACTGTGTTTCATTGATTTTTCCAGACCAATAAACTACATTATAATCTGACGTGGTAAGGAACTCCATATCTGCAAAAATATCCTTTTTTAATACTCACATAGACCGCCGAAAAAATACTTACATAAAATTTCCCAGCCCTCTGTTCCAGATGGCGCATTTATCTGCTCTATAAGGTTTCCACGCATATCAAAGCGTGCCCATTTAAGTTTTGTGTTAATATAAAGACTAAAAATAAAATAATGTAAATAAACTAATCTTTATAACTAATTTCGTGTTTACCTCTGATTAAGTAAAAACACTCCAGTAACGTGCTCACTTGAATGAAAAGGATTGTCGATGACAACGTACTCACTAGACAGCATGTTAAGTAAAACAGTTTGATTATTGTTCGAGTAAGCAGCTGCCCACTTGTTGTCTGGACTTAAGACTAACTGTTGCATAATTCCCTCAATCCCAGGATTCACATCCCTGGTCAAATCTGATGTCGACAGATCCCACGTAATAAAACGCGTCGAGATGGATACCATATAACGAAAGTCGCTGGTTAAACAAAATGCAAAAACTGCAAACTGATGTCCTTCTAGAGAATACTTGAATTTGAAAACCACGTCAAATTTTGTCTTTGGAAGCATTTTATTTGATAGCTTACCTTTAGTGGTCCTCCGGGTGTGTGTAGACAATGATTAATGGGAATTAAGGCACAATCTTTGGGTCCACTTAGATCACAGGCACGAAGCAACATTTTTATGTTTGAATTACCTCCAATTTCTGGCAATAAACGGCCAATTAGCTGGGGTGCTAGCATATTTGGGTAAACTGCAAGTATGGCTCCTCCTAAACGAAGAGCATCAGCTACTAGCATCAGTTCCCGTTTTGCTTCTTTGTCGTCTGTGTTTGTCGAAGCATCTTCAAAGTCTGCTAAGACTGCTTGTAAAGGGCAACTAGACAGTTTTGCATGCAACCAATCATAGTTGAATAGAACGTTTGCGAACAAATCTTTAAAACGCCTTGCGCGAACAAGATGAAAGGGGAGTTCACCAAACTTTAATATACAATAATTGTGATTTGAGCTGTTAACAATACAAGCATTACCTTTCTTAAATTATAGCGTGTGACCTTTCCTTCCTTGTTCGTAAAAACCAAGGGCTGGATGGGAACCTTTCGATCAGCTGATCCTTCCTTGTCTTGTAAATTAAATCTGTAAGAAATATTTTAATTAAGGCTAACGATAAGAGGACTTGATTTTGATGAAGGGCTGTAGGAATTCTTCTTTTCATTGTAAAATTCCATGCTTTCCAGCCATGTCCCAAGCAGAAATTTCGGTACTGATAGTAACAATCTGATCGGTATTGCAATAGTATTGGCAACCAACGGGTGGGGCAAATTCCGGTCAGCGTTCACTTAACTCTGTGCTAGTACAAAACTAATTTTCAAACCCGAGATTGGTCTCCGACTATCAATAATGATTAAATAGTGGCAGCTATTGGTTGCCAACCGATGTAAACTGATATTCATCTAATGTACGGCCATCATTGGATAATTGATCGTTCCAACAATGCTTTGATCATCGAATCAACAATAGGCTGCGGATTTTTAGCCAACGCTGGTTAAATATTGGCAACATATTGGTTGCCAACCGATAGATACCGGAAGTTATCCCAACCAATGTTGGATATGTAATGAAATTCGCCCATTACTTAAAATTAAAAATGAGTCAACATATTTTGACAAACAGTGCTGTTTTTGTCCAACTATAAACCCTTGACGGATTGGGGCATCATTTTGATGAAAACATGCGATGTGGCGCTTTTAAAAAATTGATTTTTTTGTATATATTTATTGTTTTAATAACGTTTCTCTGGCCATGTCCGTCAGGCTCACAGTGGAATTAACACGTAACACATAGTGTGCGTGCCGTAACTGTGAGTACTACTGAAGGAAGTCCGACTTCACTCCTCGTGGGATGGCTTGTAACAGGTTCTTGAAATTTCGACCTTTACGGGTGTAAGCTACAAAGAGACAGGAACTCTCTTAAATCAAACTCCCCTAATCCAGGGTGATATGCGATTCCGTGCCCATTGGATGGTTTGTGGTCAGGATTAACCGGCTGTATTCTAACGGAGCCTTCTTCAAACCTATCCAGCTTAAGGAATAATCTAGACTTTCCAGGGCATGGGGCACTACAATAGATGACCTCCCTCTCCCCTACTATCTTCAGACTACGCGTACCATTTTTGTCTTCATGAATAAAAGCTGAGGCTATAATCTGCTCCTCCGCCCGAAAAAGGAGGCAACCCTCCGTAAAGGCTAACTCATCTCACGGGGTAAATGGGAAACCTTCTGTGGGTATCACTGACTCTAAGGCTTTTCTGGCTAAAGCTGAAATTTCCGCTACGAAACCTAGTACACTCTTTGCTTCGAGGAAGAAGCATACTGTATCAAAGGCCAATAAATCCGAATGCAGTTCTCTCTGGACTAGGCAAGAACCTCCTTTCCCAAAACAAGACTTCGGTCTCAGTAGTCCCTGCAACACCAAAAAAACTGCGCTCGATAGACGAGAAGCAACCATCTTCTAAAAGGACAAAGGTGGCTCGCCCCGTTCCCTTTAAAGCTAAGTCTTTTAGCGATGTCGCGAAAGACAACTTCATCCGGGCGGTCAAAGACCGAAGCAAAGTTGGTTTTAATCATCTCACCGATTAACTTAAAGTTGACGAAAATCGTGTTGCTGAAGGCTTATGCGGATGTTCTCTCGAAGAAAGCTGGACTTGCCAACGCGGTCCATATTAAGCTCGTCGCCTGCTTTGACCACAAGTTTACGGAGCTCCGACCCAAGAGAAATCTTTGATTTAATACAATTAAGTAATATTGGTCTACCCACTTACAAGATTGTAAGGTAGCCCGAGTAAGCGAGGCTAAGGGCAGCTCAGGTCTGGCTATTGTTGTCCTAAATGAGAAATCCCCCGCCCTTCTCGCTGAATACAATGGCGTTTTTAGCTGTGGCTTCGGCTCTATTATACTAAGGGCCTATCAAAAAGACCTGGAGACGAACACAGCGAATGTCACCTCGATGACGAAGGTAGATCATGGAGTCACTGCGTGCCCCGCCGTAGTAACCATACCGCCGTAGTAACCTTACCATCTTGTGAAGAGGATAGCGATGTGCGGTCCACTTCCGGATGGTGCAATCCACTTCCTTCTCAATCACAGACGTACTTTTGCTGATGAGGGGGATGCCAATGATACAATAAAATCGAGGTATCCTCTCCTAGCACTAGCATTGCTGAATGTGATGTAAATTAACCTTCACCACTCCAAGGCAGCATCAGCTGCCCTTCTCTTCCATCTGTCACAAAAAGGAGAGGAGTTCGTTCTTGCCAAGAAACTTGGCCCGTCAAAGATAGGGTTCGTGGACTCAATTTACAGGGCTAAAAACTGATGTTGAGTGTGATGCAAATTAACCTTAACCGCTCAAGGCAGCGTCAGCTGCGCTACTCCTCCATCTGTCAGAAATAGGAGAGGAGTTCGATTTTGCCAAGAACCTTGGCTCGTCAAAGATAGGATTCGTGGACTCAATCTACAGGCCTACAAACTTTTCTATGTGCAGGGTGCAAGTAAACATATACTTACAAAATCTGTATGCTCATAAAAATGATTTTAATGCCTTTATCCTCTCTCAATTTAGAGCTTAAGCTCCAGGTCCAATCTTTGTGGTTAATCTCCAGCTACATCACGACTCAGAGGACATCCCCAACATTGCCTTAAGGAAGGCGATTGTGAAAGCTACTAAAGAAAGACGTCGATTTTATTCTTAGTACTAACCTCCTAATATGCAATGTGGGTCCATTGGGGTATGGAGCCACGCATTGTGTACTGGTTCTATGCCAGACTTGGACGCGTACCGACTCCGGACATTGGAAATTTCTGGACGATAACAAATAATATCGACTATACCATATCCAAGCCTTCTTTGAACGCCAAATTCGACTCCTCTGATGGTTAAGGTATCTACTCGGAACACATGGACCTAAGCATTTCATTTCATTTGCCAGATTACTGTAGTATTTTCCAAGCAGAAATTATGACTATACAGGTAGCATTAGATTGTCTTTAAAACAGAACATTGTCTTCAGATGATAACTGCGTCTTCATAGACTGTCAGGTAACTATTAAATCCATCGCGGGAGTGTACTGGAATTCTATTACTGCCGAACATACCGCTCGCTCGACTCTGAATGACAAGGCCAATCACCTTAACGTATGCCTTATATGAGTACCAGAGCCTCTTGATAATCCGGGCGACTGTAGAATCGATAAGCTAGCGAGAATCGGTACTTTATATATCTCCCTTTTTTAAGGAGTTAGCTGAACTAGGTTTTACTGATATCGGGAACATAGTTCGGTTTATCAGGCCCTTCACATGGTTGTTATGCGAGTTGAGAATCTAGCTACTTTGGCCTAAGTGCGCTTCCTCCTTGTGATAGCTGCTACTCTAACCTAACCCAACCGAACCTGTTCTTCCGACCGAGAATAAATTTCAGGCTTGGAACGATATTTAGATTGGGCCAATCTTAATCGCTGTAATGGGTCACAGCTAGAAATTTCAACAAGCTTAAAACGAAAGAACTTAGACAATAAGGCCCAATGGTATTCATTTCTCGCAAAAATTTCAGAACCTTTGTTTTATACAAGCGAACTCGATTCACCAAAAAAAAAATCTTCGACGGAACAGCACTGTGGCAAATCTATCCGATTATGTTCTTTTGGAATAAACGTGATATTTGGATTATTGAGAAAGTCGACAATTTTCTTGGCACAGCACAATGATGATTTATGCAGCCAAAAAACTTGCTTAGTGATAATGCTTTTTGCTAAATTAAATGCTTCTTCAGACTTTGCTCTTCGTAGATTTCTTGGTTGACAGGCAAGCCTTAAGACAGAAAAAAGGTTTCGAAATTTCTTGTTCAGAAACTACGACGTAGAGCATCACTTTTTTCTCAAATTCTTTTTTAAAATAATATTTGACACTAGGTGGGGTGCAAGTTGCGTTTTTGGTGTAAAAGACATTATTTCTTGGGATGTGTGTCTTGCTCAATTTGAAATAGCTTTCATCATCCAAAATTTCGGAGAATATAATAGCAATCACTTCTGACATTCGGTATTGGCTCTTCGGTGTACTTAGGAAACGTTTGCTTCTTCCGAGTTTTGATAATGTACTTTACACTACTATGGTACAGCCGAAGATTCATTACGACTTCGTTTGACTTATCCCATCTTTATCGTTAAAACGGCGCTC
This sequence comes from Leptarthrus brevirostris, assembly GCA_964036015.1. NCBI lineage: Eukaryota > Metazoa > Arthropoda > Insecta > Diptera > Asilidae > Leptarthrus > Leptarthrus brevirostris. Next base: position 24,962,777 of record OZ038371.1, read on the forward strand.
CAACTTCATTTTGTCGTTAATCGTCATTAGCGTGACATGTGTCGCGTGGCCCCTTAATCGATAACCAATTTTTTTCAGAAATTGAGGAATTGGACTTGACGAACTCCGGTTTCAACAAGATGGCGCTAGGTGCCACACAAGCCGTCTTACAGTCGATCCTGTGCTCACGCATTTTCAAGAAGAAACCAGGAGATAGCCCCTTGGGCATTCAGGCAACCTTAAAAAATCGCATATAAAAAATCCTACAAAAAGGGACCGCATAAAAACAGGTTTGAGTATTGTACTTAACCCTCGATACGAGAGTCGGACTCGCAATTGAATGATATTTTATTTTAATTTCATCGTACTGGTACTGAAATATCCATAGGCTATAAGTCCTGCAGTCCCACTTCCCTGGTTCGAGGGTGGAAGATCCGAACGAGGCAGACAGGCCTCTGCCACGGATGGCGTGTAACCGGCTCTCCCACAGGAGGGCTGTGATATTCTTGCGCCGGTGCTGTGCAGAATATACAGGGCGTCCTTTGCACTGGGATATATACCCTCTGTGGATGACTGTGAAAATAGCCTTTATTCCGAAGCAAGGCCGTGTAGATTACACACTTGCTAAGGCAGACAGGTCTATTATTCTAAAATCGTTCCTGTTAAAAACGATGGAAAAAGTCACTGATCAGGCAATCAGGGAGAGGTACCTTCTCCACTTCCCCCTTCACGCCCGGCAGCACGCCTGCCAAACCGGAAAATCCACTAGAACGGCACTCCATGACTTAGTACTCAAGCTGGAGCGAGCGGTTAATAGCAAGGGAACTGCAATTGCAGCCTTCTTGGACATAGAAGGCGCGCATAGGTTGTATTGGAAGAACATTGAGGGGCACGCTCACTCAAGGAGCCTTATGCTCTCACCGTCGCCGGGTAGATGAAGGGAGCTCCTCAAGCTGAGCAGGTCGGATGTAAGTACTCTGGCTGGCCTGCGTACCGGCCACTGTCAGCTTAGGAAGTACCTGGTAAGGATAGGCAGAGCCATCGACCCCACCTGCAGACTCTGTCTGGAGGATGACGAGACCCCACTACAAGTACCATGTGAATGCCCGAGCGGGCTGAATGACTGCCAACTGCGGGAGCTGTTGAACCTCTTCAGAGGGACCGGCTTGCTATAAGGAGTTGAGAGGGTTAGTACAAGTGGCCGCAGCGCTTGAGAACTTCACACCTCCCATTCAATCAATCAATCAAAGTCCTGCAGTACCAAACATTTTTCTACCTTCTACTCATTTCTGAACAATTAAACCAAATATCACAAATTTTGTTTTGTCACAATCAATAACTTTTGATAATTTATATAAAACCAAGAACAAAATTACCTGTGCCTCTGAATTTCTGTATACTTGAACGGTTTCGGAACACCTCCACCCCATATGCCCAGATAGTAGTCCGCAATTGAAGAATGAAAATACATTGCCATGTTCATGTTCTTAAAGTATCTTTCTCGGGCAGTATCTCTAAATTGCCTGTGATACCAATTCATAACATTGACTCCATCGGCTTCTCGCTCGCTTAGATAATTTGGCAAATCATTTCGTATCCTTGTCCATAGCAAGGGCGGAATTCGCCTTACAGGCGGCATATGATATTGATAGACATCATCCAAGACTTTATCATCAAGTGATATCAAATCTTCTAGTTCACTCTCAGATAATCCTGACTTGGCAGCTGTGATATATGCAAGAGCATGAAACACCAATATTCGACCATGCTGCTTTTCAATTCTTTCGAACAACATCATAATGGAGTCCATGACGGTTGATGCTAAATGAGTCTCCTGCGGTCGTGTGTAGCTTCTCCAGCGACAAATTTCAGCAAAAACCAATTTTACAAATATGGGCAGGGAGCACTTGCTTATAGCATTGGCGACTAGCCGCCACTGGTAGTTATTAAGATCCCGGCATGCCGTTTTCATCCACATCTTGATTACATTCATTGCCAGTTCCTCTCCCAGAGCTGTCACCTCAATAAAGTTGTCGTCAATATCAATCATGCGACGTAAAACATGATATTCCTGTGAGACTGTTGGATTTGACTCTTCACAAGCACATGATATGATTATCTGAAAAATTTCGGGTTAACATTAATTGCCTTAAAAATATTTTAATTGATTTGGTACCTTGCAATGTGGAGGTAGCCGAGTGGGTATCCATGAAACTTTATTCGCGTCCTGTGTTCCTGTTAATTGATCTACGGAATCCAGGAATAATGTTATAGGCTGGTTTGAATTGGCATAAGTCAGTAAATGTTTGAAATGCGCTGTTAATGGCACCAAGTCATCGGGGATATTTTCAAACGGAAGCACAAAATTATACGAAATCTGAAATAAAGTAGTAATCTTTAACACCTGGTCAATATTGTTCCTAAAAACACTTCACCTGTTGGCAAATTGATATTAGAGTTGGAGTAAGAGCACTAGAATCTGGAGTAGTACCCAAAAACCTTATGATATTGATAGGCTTTTTGTCGGCAAACCATTCTTTAGCTACTAAGGCTGCACTTTTGGCGAGCAATGATGTTTTGCCACAACCACCTTCTCCGTATAGAACGATAGGCTTATCGGAATCTTCAAACATGTATCTCTTGATATGATCCAGGTTCTCTTCCCGTCCGTAAAAGACTTTTACTGAATTATTGCATGCATGAAGATGTTGAAGTATTTCAGTAACAATTTGACCTTGTGCACTCGAGTCCTCTTTTCTCATTGCACGGTCCACTAACTTAACAATATTTTTATAAAAGTGAGATATAAAGTGGTTTAAGTATTCCTCATGTGTTTCAATGTCCAAACCTTCGCGACCAATCCATTCTACTGTGTACCTTGAGTGATAAGAAGTGTTCCACAAAAGTTTCGTGTACTTATTAGAAAATTACTTACTTTTGGATGTTGCTTGTTTCAATTTTAGCTGGAAGACGTTCATCCCTTAAGTTGGCCAATAGTTTTGATGACTCTGTGTCCAAACTTCTATTTATAATATCCACAAATAGTGAAGCCTTCTTAAGATTTTGCAAATTTATATTATTTATGTAGCGAACGTAAGCCAAGCAGTGGTTTTTGGTGTTCCTTACACTGAGTATGCCATTGATCACTTCGCGTTCAGTAACTGAGTTATTCAAAATTATATAAAAAATAAAAGTACAATTATTGTATTATGTGTGCATGACCGGCCAAATAATATTGAGTTTAATATGAAGTCACCTGAAAAATCTTCAGGAAGAAGGTATAAAATAAATACCATTGAGATTGGGCAAAACTAGCTGGTCAGAGAAGTTAGAGAAGACGAAACTGAATCACTTTGGTTCTGGTGGACGAAAGGGGATGTGAACAAAATCCATCGATAAGGTACAGGACTATCATGTGAAACCCATAGTTAAAATTGGCGGAAAATTCCTGTTATTGGGGATGATCAGATAAGGAGTTGGACGCAATTTATGGATTGTTGGTAGGAAGAACGCTCAAGAATAAAGCAAAATACTTGAAAATTACCTCCATATGTCGAACGTCAACATACTGCTCGGTTAACTGGCTTCAGAGTAATACAATATTACCACAACACCCCGACTATAACCCAATCAAACATCTATGTGATAAATACCACTCAAGCGACAAAATCCCTAAAGAGCCCTCAAAGGACTATGGAGCTATGATGAGGCTTCGGTTAATAACATCGTAGTTACAGTCCAGCAAAATTTGGTTGAATTAATGTACAAAATATTTAAAACATACTACGACGGGTATGAATTTTCCTGGCGAAGAATTAGCACCATACCACTGCGAATAGATAAAGTCAAACGCTTTTGTTTTAATGATAATATTGACCCCAGTTATGACTCTCGATTCCTTTTGGATTTAACTACCTAAGAGTGGTTGTCACTGTTTAAAATACATTGAATTTTGTCGAAGGTATAAAACAAACTTCAGGTGCAGTTGAGGGGCAAATTTGCAGTGTGTAGGTGCTTAAATAGTGTCACTAGCTGTACTAAGGTGCTACCTATAGAATCTGTACGTACATTTGGAACAAAATTTCTATTAATAGTGTGATGAAAGGATTTTAGCATGGATTTCTTGTATTATACATATTGCATGTAAAGGATGAGCGGAATTTTATATCGACGTTTAAGAAACAACACCTGGTATCCTCTAACCACAAACAAGATTAATTTTTAAATGAATAACAACTCATATCTCTATCATCTCCCAATGTCTCATTACTTCACACCAAAGGTAAAACTACAGTGAACCTGCTTTACAAGCATATTTATAATTGGAAAACAAGAAACAACAACACGGAGTTTATTTTAAAAAAAATCATTGTTGTCCTTTTCTGCAAAGTTGTTAATTAAAGATACAAAATATTGCTTCTTAGGCAGATATATTGCCATTCATATTTACACAGAAATCGTCGGTGAAGTCGTCGGTGGAGTAAGTGATAACGTGTCGGTTGTGGCTGATAGTAATTGATGAACTACATGAAGTCCTATCGGATAAGGGTCTCTACGTAATTTGTTATGCAGACCATAGTAGTTTGGTAAGTTTGAAGAAAACTTGGGATAGTTACTGCAAGGAGCAATCGACACGGCAACCTCTTGGGTGCAGAATTGCGGACTGAAGATAAACCCAGATAAGACGGAACTCTGCTGCTTCACCAAAAGGCATAAATTCAGAAAGATAAGTCCCCCGTGAATCGGCAACACTAGATTAACCTTAAAGAATGAGGCCAAATTTCTGGGTGTGCTGATGGACGCGAAACTAAATTGGGCTAACCGCCTACACGAGAAAAAACCAAAGCGGAAAGAGCTTTCTGGACGTGTAGAAATGCGATAGGTAAGATATAGGGACTATCACCCTATATTATATAAAAACTCTACTCAACCGAACAGAAAAGGAATCATCGAAATCGGTCCACGCATTACGAAGTTACTACCCCTCCCCTCCCCCTCCCCCTCCCCCACCCCCACCATAGGACCAAATTATTCTCCTATTAGCAATGGGGGATCACACTCTATACAACAGCAAAAGAACCATCCAAATCGGTCCACGCGTTACAAAGTTAGGTTCCACCCTCCTTCTCCCACCCCAACCACACCAGCAATTTTTTTTCCTGGTATCAACCAGGGAGCATACTCTACCCAAAAGAAAAAGAATTATCCAAATCGGTCTCCGTGTTACAAAGTTAGACTACTCCTCCCCCCACCCAACCCCCCACCATGGGCCAAATTATTCTTCTATTAGCAATGAGTGATCACACTCTATACAACAGCAAAAGAACCTCCAAATCCGTCCACGTGTTACAAAGTTAGGTTCCACCCTCCCCTCCCCCCCACCCCAGCAACATTTGTTTTCTCGTAGTATCAACCAAGCATCATATTCTACCCAATAGAAAAAGAATTATCCAAATCGGTCCACGCGTTAGGAGTTAGACTACCCCTCCCCCCACCCACACCTTTCACCATAGGACCAAATTATTCTCCTATTAGCCAGGTCATACTCTATACAACACCTCCACCCTAGACCAAATTTTTTTCTTCTATTAGCAATGGGGGATCATACTCTGTACAACAAAAAAAGAACCATCCAAATCGGACCACGCGTTACAAAGTTAGGTTTCACCCCCACCCTACCAAAAATTTTTTTGACATGGTACCAATCGGTGAACATACTCTACCCAACAAAAAAATAATCATCAAAATCGGTTGACGCGTTACGAAGTTATGCCCGGTCAGACATAAAAAAAAAATAAAAAAAAAAAATACGCGTCGAACTTAGAACCTCTGTGTTTTTGGGAAGTCGGTTAAAAATGGATATACACACGTGTAACGCATGGAGCGATACTCTGGTGGAAAGCGATGTAGATGGGCAGAAACCAGAAGATTATAGACCACGCCCAACGTATGTGCTGTCTAGCCTACCAGGTCAACACCGACAAAGGCCTTGGAGGCAGCCCGTGCGCACAGGGAGGGGGGAGGTTTTGGTGGTTAAACCCCACCCCCCAGGAACTTCTTTATTAGGAGCAAATCCTGCGCACGGGCCTGCTTGGAGGTCATTCTAAACATTACTCCACTAGAATTTTGTGTTAAACAGGTGGCATTAAACTCGGCTGTACGTTTACGTATGAATAATGCAAACCCAACATGAGGTCTTCCAAATATGTAATAGAAATACGATGAAGAGACTGTTTGAGGAAGTAGATTGCTGGGACTTCAAAACTGGTAATCTCAATATGGAAGCAATCTTCAAAACTCATTTTCCGACAAAAATGTGAATGGATCAACAATAGGGTTATTCAAGAAAACACATTAGCGATTTACACATACGGTTTAAAATGCGAGCGTGGCTCCTGGCTTTGGAATATCGTGCGAGGAACAAAACCTGGAGTTATGAGAAGGAATAAACAACTCCTCCTCGGTTCTTCAATGTGAAATCGAAGCGATAGAGATAGAAGCTAAACAGCTAATAGAACGGGGAGTGAGATTCTCTAGGATTGCAATGTGTACAGATAGCCAAGCCTTCACCAAATCTTTAACAAACGCCGCGGTAAAATCTAAAACGATAAAGGGATGGAAACAGGCCCCCACAGAGTCAGACAAAACGATATCACCCTAATATACGTGCCGGGCACTGCGGTAACCCAGGAATGACAGGGCATGCAAGAATAATTTCTAATGCCATAAAAATCGGAGGGGCGAACCCCAGTCTATGCAGGGGATGCGGGGAAGAAGGCGAGACCATATTACACGTTCTCGGCCAATGATCAGTCCTAACGTAAAAAATCTTAGAATCTTAGAATCTTAGGAACCTACTTCTGTGAAGATTTAGCAGAAGTTAAGAAATCGGCTTATAATCGAATTATCCAATTCGCTACGGAGATCAGTTGGCTCGACAGTGGACCTTAGGTTACGCTGCCATGCAGGGGGCGTTCAACGGGCCACTAAAGTACAAGAAAGACACACATCTTTCCTCTGTTGCAAACCAACCAATAATGCTTGCAAAGCTGGTGAATGCTGCAAGGATGTGATAAAAACAACAGCCCAGAGACGAAGTGGAATTTGTTATTAATTGCAATTGAAGATTAAAAACTCTTGGGCAGACCGCGAATTGAACCCAAAAACCCCACCTCTGATACATAGCTTTGTTGGGCATAAAAGAAAAATTGCACTTATAGTAGTCTAAGGACCGCGTAATATATTCATGAAAAACACAGATACTCGTAGATTCTTTCCACATGAATACAAAAAGTTTCAGTTCTTGGTATGTTTTTAATGGAATACTTGTGGCAAATAAAAGAAAAGGAATCAAGTCGGAATTGGTTTCATAAGGTATTTGAGATTTTTTGATAAATTCGGGATACGCTCACTTCTTGATATTGGGATGGTCACCTCCATATTTATCTGCTTTTAGTCCGTATAAGAGTGTCGGCAATACAATGCAGTCATGGGCGTTTCGTGTATTGCTCCTATCGACCTTTCATTTCATGCGGAACTCATCCATCTGCTTAAATCATATATACATACATATACACCACGTACTTATTAGGCAAAAACACACACATGCAAAACATAAAACAACACATTTGTTATATAAGAATTCAATTATGCCCAGACTATTAGCCAACAACATCAAGACTTTCTTATTTCTTTTCGATTTCCATTATAAAGTTATTACCTGACATGAAGTAGTTGTGCATTGTCTCCTTATCAAACTTTCCACCCTGAAACAACGATTGTGCTGCTTTTCGAAGAAGTTTTTGCATTTTTGTAAGAGTATCCCACCAAACAGCTTGATCTTCAGCTTGCAATTTTGGAACCCTCTAAAAGTATTTTGAATTTAATAAGTTCTCTTCATCCTATTCATGTTAAGTACTTTATTATTAAAATTAATTAAAATTGATGAAATCGGTTGAAGAACCGATATGGGTGGAACAGCATTGCTATCTTTCTTATACCAAGTTTCTAGAAGCACTGGGTCAATACTCATTGATGATAAATCATCTCTGTAAGATCAAAAATTAATTAAGCAGAGAATAAGCACATCTGAACAAATTACCTTATGATTTGAAGTTCTGATGACAATATGTAAGTAGGAATTGGACGATATCCATACTTTTGGCCAAGAAATACAACAAAATTTGGTCCCATCGATAATCGCTGGCAATTTGCAATTTCTCTCATGCAAAGTTCTGTTGTCATATGATCGTCTGTAGCTTCATCACGGACACCCCATCTCATATCAACTACCTAGGAACCATTATATTAGTAGAAATAGATATAAAAAATAATGTTAAATTTTTATGTAATTTTACAGATATTTCCTACTTTCACTAAAGGCATAACTATAGGTGTATGCACTACGAGACAACTCCAGGGGGCTCTAGACATAGTTGCAACCTGGTGCAATGAGGTTGACCTCAAAGTCAACCCTGACAAAACAGTCACCCCCAGGTGAAGTACCTGGGGGTGATCCTGGATTCCAAGCTATACTGGAATCTGCACCTAGATATAACCGTGGAAAAAGCTCGGAAGTCCTTTTGGACATGCCGTAGAGCTTGCGGGACCACCTGGGGACTTAAACCAAGGACAATGCTCTGGATCTAGACATCGGTATTAAGGCCCATGATAACTTGTGGAGCGATTACATGGTGATACAGAGCAAAACTAAATATGATAAAGACTAAGCTTAGCAGACTGCAACGTATGGCCTGCCTATGCATCATGCCATGCGCACCTCGCCGACGGCTGCACTCGAAACCATGCTAAACATTAAACCTCATCATATAGAGGTTGAAAGCCTGGCTCTATGTGTGCCGGTATCCTTGTATCCTTGGGGGAAACACAGGTAAGGGCCACACGACAATAGGGGAGATTTTTGAAGCCACACCTGAGTTAACCATGTTAGCTGATCAGATTTCGGTAAGATTCTCACCATTCCAAGCACCCCTAATACGGGTGGAGAATCGTGAGACCTGGACATTTCCAGCTGTCCGTCCAGGGGAACTAGTATGGTATACGGATGGATCCAAGACTGAATCGGGTGTTGGAGCAGGGGTCTGGAGTGACTCTCCTCGATTCAGTTTATCACTGGCGCTGGGAAAGTACACCACGGTATTCCAGGCTGTGATCTTCGCTATACTGACATGTACCTACGAGAACCTAAGAAGAGCCTATAAAAACAAATGGATCTCAATCTTCTCGTATAGTCAAGTTGCAATCAAAGCAATTGCTTCATCTACCACCAGATCTTAGCTGGTGTGGGAATGCCAAAGCAGCGTAGATGAACTGTGTAGAACTAATCAAGTAAACTTGATCTGCATACTGGGACATCAGGGCTACACGGGGAATGAAAAGGCAGACGAACTTGCTAGGAAGGGGTCTAATACCCCTTGTATAGGGCCGGAGCTGATCTGTGGAATTTCTCTCTGCACGGCTAAAAGGCTAATAGCAAACCGCGCAAGTGAGGAGCATAGGCTGTGTTGGAACAATATTGAGAGGCACGCTCACTCAAGTTGCCTTATGCCCCCACCGTCGCCGGGTAGATCCAGGGAGCTCCTCATGCTGAGCAGGTCGGATGTTAGAACTTTGGCTGGCCTACTTACCGGCCACTAGAAGCACCTAGTAAGGATAAGCAGAGCCATCGAGCCCACCTGCAGACTCTATCTGGAGGCTGATGAGACCCCATTACCCATACTATGTAAATGCCCTGCAGTGGCCAGGCGCAGATTTAGCCTATTTGGGAAACCAACCCTGGTACCGAGCGGGCTGAATGACTGCCAACTCCGGGAGCTGTTGAACCTCTTCAGAGGGACCGGCCTACTATAAGGAGTTGAGAGGGTTAGCACAATAGGCCCGAGTGGCCGCGGCGCTTGAGAACCTCACACCTCCAATTTAATCAAATCAAATCAATAGGTGTATGCACAGGCAGGTACAAAGCAAATAATATTAGAATCGAAAAAAAACACGTGTCTTAATTTCAATTAGTGATGTTTCTTACCTCCATAAACAATATTTTTTAGCATTGGAATATCATATAATAACTTGTTTGTTGATCGAAATCGGTTTGCGCAAGCTAAACGTGGCTCTGACGGTTATCCATTCACATTGGCCCTGCATGGATCCTCACAATATTCCTAATCTTCAGGGAATTTTAAACAAATAAGTTGGTAGCGATGGACGTATGTTGCGAGTTTTGCACACTTGACTTAACCCTCGTCGTCTACGCTCGAACCCGAAGACCTCATATTTTACGAATCTTCAATTATTAACCAGACTTTTATCTTGACTGATAGCTTTTCCAGTTAACCTAATGGTAAATTTTGTTGTTTCTTGCAATAATGTGGCTCGCCACTCGCTTTGGTTCTGGGCAATTCATTAATGTGGTGGGGGGAGGGGGGTTGTATTTTTAGTCAAAAAATCTAATTTTATTTTTCGCACAATATTGTTATTTCATCTTGAAGATATTCCTACAAAGTTTCAAGTTAAATTTTGTTAAATTAACAAAGTAAGTCAATTCGCAGCTAATTCGGCTCTCCAACAGACAAATTCAATTTACATTAATAACAAGGGCCCTGGAATTTGCTGATTAACTGCAGGTACGAAATATTCGCCATTAGGCTAAAGTGGCACATTCTGATACCAGGGCTAGATTCTCAACCCTACAACATACATAAATAAAAGACTATTAGGAGCTCCTGATGAACCAATGTAGGTCCCTCACATCAGTAGAACCTAATTCGACTAACTTCTTAAAAAAGGGGAAGCCTAAATACCGGCTCCTGCGGTGGGCTACAGCCGGGAAATTACAGAGAAAATGAGGGCTGGTTTCCTCTTCTTCATTTGATCGCTTTAGGTTAATGATCGGTCAGATCTGCCGAGTAATTAGGCAGGTATGTTTCCTGTGCCATTTATCATCAGCAATCTTGAATGCGTGTGGCTAACGGCTTACCAAGCTGGTGAATTATGTCCAAGTCTAGTAGAGCAGTGCCGATTTTCACTAGCTTATCGACCCTACAGTTGCCCAGAATGTCACTATGCTCCGTTACCCATATGAGGCGTACGTTAAGATGCTCAGCCATGTCATTCAGAATTAATCGTATACACTCCCATTAGAGATTTAAAGCAGCCTAACTGTCTCTGAAGATATAGATACCATCTGAAGACAACGTTCTTTAGCCAACCTAATGCTAACGTGATAGCTATGATTGCCGCTTGAAAACACTACATGCGTTCCGAGTAAATACCTCCACCCACTTTACCTTCCAACTTAGAGCCATCTGTATAAAGAAACTATTTCTTCCAGGTACGAATAGAGGAGTCGAATTTGGCATTAAATGAAGGTTTGAATATGGTATATTCGATATTACTTATTATACTACCGTCCTGAATTTTGGTATGTCCCTAGTCAGTCCGCCTCCAACTCTGTATTGAATTGAGCCTAATGGCAGTTGAGGATGGGGCTTGTTTTCTGAAGAATTCCACCAGCATGAGGTGCAAAATGGTGTAGGGGCTGTAGTCTTTGTAATCATTAGCGCTGCCATTCTCTAAACTCTCTTCAGTGCTTACTGGTGGATCACCTTATCCAATGCCACCAGACGACCAAACCAAACGATTAGGTATGTTTTAAAATTATTTTTATCTTGCTTCTTAGTCGTCTCCTAATAAGTCAATACATTTAGTCAATCTTTTTTCTAAACTCTTAGAAAAAGAGTCTTTGCCTTGACCCTCCAAATTTGATCTACAGCGTCAATCACCTCGCTATCTTCTTCAAATTTCCTGCCCGGAAGCTAGATATGGAAAATAGAGTGTCAAGCAGTTCGAAACCTACTTCTCGAATGGCAGCCATCGCAAATTCGACTTTGTGTGCGGCTGTGTTGCCTTGATGAAACAAGACTCCTACTCGAAGTTTGCTACACCTATTTTCTTTAATAGTCCCCCACAATCTGCCTGCGTAGTAAAAGTCCGTAATAGTGGCTCCCTTTACCAAATATTCCACCATAATTATTTCCTCAACATCTCAAAAAACGGACGTTATAACCTTTCCCGCCGAGCTTAAATTTCTTCAGCTTCGGTGAAGATGGTTCTTTCCACCCCATCGACTGTTGTTTCGTCTCGGGAACACAGTTATGGATGCAGGTTTCGTCCATAGTCACAAATCGCCTCAGAAAATTTTCTCTGTCGACTTGGTACTTTCTTCTTTTGCCCCTCAGCTAACATTCTCGGTACCCAACGTACGAAGTGTTGAGTTCGTTTTTGAGAATTCTTTGTACGCGCCATATGAGATTCCTGTGACAGGTCAGGTAGATGTCTGATGGTCAAAGTTTTAAAACTCCAATAACAAAACATTCCCCAGCAAACGAAAAATGAATTTCGAACGTTAACTTATGATTTGAGGCATTTTGAATCCAACCTTGAGCTAAGATGGACTTCTGCCAATAATACAGAAGAAAGTTTCCTAAATAAAAATGAACAATGGCTAGAAAGTTTCATAAAAATTCATAGCTGGTCTACAGTGTCTACATCGAAACAAGGACGACCAAACAAACTATTTCAGGAATTGACTGATCGTAGCAAGAGGCGAAAAACAAAAGAGCTTCGAGAGCATGTACCTGTTCAAGAATTAACATACGCTGCCAGTGTTAGTCAACGAAAATCAGGGCAAAAAAGTTTAATAAAACGCTTTTTAGGGCTCAAAAAGTATCAAGTGTTCAAAAACATTCAGCTTCAGAACCTTTGTCCCTTTTTGTTCAGTGTGATTTGACGAAGAAACAGTACGAGATACAACACGAATCTAACAGGAGTATCTATCCGTGTTATTCGCTTGTTAAAGAACCAAAAAAGGATTCCTATCCCAGGGAAGAGTCTATGCGTGTAACAGTAACTTGTGCAGAAGTTCGCCTCCAAGACTTATTGAATCACACGGTTGCCAGACTGTGTAAATATCTAGACGATGTACTTGAAACCTGTACTACAGAAGAACTATTAAAGATGGAACTTATAACAAAATGGGGTTGCGATGGTAGTCAACAGACTCGATTCCAACAAAACTTTCAAGGAGATTCAGGAGATGATTCAAATATATTTCAAAGTTCTTTGGTTCCCGTAAGATTACAATCTAACATTGGACGAAATCAAGCATATAGATGACCAGGTAGAACAATTGACGAAGACTGAGTTGTTAAATTCGAATGGAGGAGTGATGTATGTTCCTTGGTACCGACTATGATGGATGCAATACGGCCACAAACACAATGTCTTACATATGCGGAAAAACATCAAAAGATTTTAATGATTTCAAAGCGACTAAGACTGAGAATCCTCAAGCACCCAGATTCTGCATTTCAACTTTACATGCAAGAATTAGATTATTTCACACACTTTTACATATCGCATACAAACTGCCTTTGCAAAAGTGACAAGCTAGGGGTCAAAACGAGAAAAACATTGTCAAACAAACAAAAGATAGAATACGAAAGGATTTCAAGGAAAAAACAGGACTGATAATAGATATCCCTAAAGCATCCATCGGAAACTCAAACTCAGGAAATACATCCAGAAGGTTTTTCATCGATCCTGAAACAGCTGCTGAAATTACAGGCATCGACATAGTCTTATACAAAAGCTGAGAGTCATATTAGAAGCCATTTCTTCTGATTACGAAATTAATGTAAGCAAGTTTACGAGTTTCACAACTGATACTGCGGAATTGTATGTCAAATAATATGGTTGACATCCAATGACACCTACGTTACACAAAATACTGGTACACGGTTCTACCATTATTAAGCATGCACTTTTAGCTGTCGGACAACTCTCCGAGGAGGCTGCTGAAGGACGTAATAAACATTTTCAATCTTACAGAGTCGATTTTACAAGAAAATTCTCGAGAGACTTTTGCTGACAAAATCCGTTTTTGAGTTGTGGGTGAAAACGATAGAAACCCAGGAGCAGCCAAAGTGTCTTACCAGAAACTATACAATTACTTGAGATATGTAAGATAAAAAAAGTTGCGGGTTACTGATTAACGTTTCTTTATTAATATTTTAGTGTATTAAAACCTTGTAATATATCTATGTCATATATTCTTATAATTTTCCTAGATTATTACGTTAAATATACGATATAGTATCAAAATCAGCATTTTATCATCTCTAACAAAAAAATAGCAAGTAATAATTTTGACCGGATTTTGCGGTCAAATACTCCTCTGTGCGTCGGTGGGATTCGAACCTGGAGCCTCCGAATCAGTAAGTCGACACGTTATCACTTACTCCACCGACAACTTATAATATAAGGGAACATTTGTACACCAAAAATTTTAATTTGCATTTTACAGAATATTTGAAAAAGACTTTTTGTACAAGGGAAAATTTGTACACCAAAATTATAGTAAAGTTTTGTAGTTACGTATAAAAGTTTTGTACACGCACACGTTAGGTGCAAATAGCCACTGTCATTAATGAAGGCGAATAAGGTTAGGTTAGGGTGGCGGCCATCTGCCCTACAGCCGATCAGCCTCACATAGACCTATAAATGGTCCGTTGTGTTACCACATCCGTGAAACCGTGCCTGATTGCCGTGTTTAACTAAAACCAGCAGCAGCTGGTTAGGAGCTGCTTCAGCCCGATGCCGGCTATATCGCCCATGCCACCTAAGAAGTACACGCCCATTGCATTGTACCATCTTTTTGCTAGGCCCGGGCATTCGCAGAGTAAGTACTGAATGCTTTCCAGCTTTTCCTCGTCCATACAGCTCCGGCAGAAGTCATTCGTGGGATCGCGCAGACGTTCTGCGTGTCTACCGAAAAGACAGTGGCCAGTAATAACTGCCACAATGTTTCGGAGGTTTATCCGGCTTCCGTTTAGCAGGAACGCGGTTTTTCTCAAATCCCATTCAGGCCACAGCTGCCTTGATAGTCTGCATGTGGTTAAGTTACTCCATCTCTGCTTAGCGAGCTGAGTAGCCTTAAGGTCAATTTCTCTCTTTACTCATTCTAGCGGCCAGCCGATCGATTTGTCAATAGAGAAATCATCCAGTTGTGACCCCTCCTTTGCCAGCTCATCAGCTGCCTCATTCCCTTGAACACCACTGGGACCCAGCAGAGAGTTACCTTGTGTCTCGCCCCTAACGTCCGAAGACCAGCCAGACACCTGCCGACCAGCTGTGACCTGACTAAGTTTGAGTCCAGCGCATTGATAGCTGCTTGGCTGTCGATGTACAAGTATATCTCGCTACTTATTGGTAGGTTTGGGCGCTCGTGTATTAGTGCTACCGCCCTTTCTATGGCCAAGATCTCCGCTTGGAATACACTGCAATGGTCCGGTAGCCGGTACCTACTGCATATGCTTAGGCAGTCCGAGAAGACCCCTGCTCCAACCCCGTCCTCCGACTTAGACCCATCTGTGAACACCGATATTTCTACACCTGTGGCATCCCCCCACTCTTCCCACTCTTCTCTAGTTGGGATTCTTGTGGAGAAGACCTTCCCACAAAACTAAGTTGTGGGGTGGTGTAGGCGGTGCTCACCTGCAGATAGCCCCCCGGCGAATAAACATTTGATACTGTATACGGACACGGGAAAGCCGAACTCTGTATATCCCGTGTACAACTCCGTGTATTCCATGTATGTACACGGAAATATGCCAAGTATTCTTATTTTAACCAAGTAATATTGAATGTTCCTTTTATAACTAAAACTATGACGACCAATAGGCAAAACCAAATAATTGGCTAAAAATAAAACCATTATTTGCTGATGTCGTTCTCACACCAATATTGTCGAACTCTGATTTATCGAACTGTAATATTCGTCCTTGATTTCATCGAACCAATACGCAAATTATCTAATTTAGTGCAAAATGATACACACATTTCAACCATACATGATTGCTAAACTCGCAAAAGACGAAAAATGAGTCCGTTGGCCCCCTTGAAAATGTCTTTTAACGCTGCACGAAATCATGAAATTACCCCAGTTATGTTCATAAATTAATGATAACAACATGCCACCTTTAACGTTCACTGTTAAATTCCTGTTCACAAATAATGTGCAAAAGGGTATGCTCATGTGAATTCCTTACAGAGGGTTAACATAACGAAACTTTTAAAGTAATGAGCGTCGACGGAAATGCGATACCACACGACTTTCGTGGGGGAGTTGGTGTTCACATGTGCTGAGTACATTTATTACGAATTTATCAGCAAAAGTTTTGCTATATACGTGGGAGCAATGTTTTGTTTGCAAACCCAATTTCTTCACATAAGGTTTCCTATTGATCCGTGCCTGGTACCAAGCCAGTTCAACCCGCAATGCCACTATTTTGCCTCGAATTACGACACCATCAACTTAATTTGCACCAATTTACATACTCACTTGAAATTCCAACCCATGCTTCTCCCTGCAATAGTCCTTTATTCTGGGATAACATTTAGCCATTAAAGTATTCCGTTCCATTGTTGTATCTGAAGTTTTTCAAATGAAAACAAAAATTATATAATTACTTTCTTTTGCTAGAATAGTAAATTTACCTGTAAACGTCGAACTGGTAAAGATACGAACAATTTTCGAACTGACCGGTGGTAAGTTCTCCAACGAGCCGGCAAAAATCAGATCAATCGTCCGATCATCCATTGTTGAGTATTTTTTAAATGCGCGGTCTAGGAGTTAACCGAATGCCCACAAGGAGCGATTTTTTATTGCACTACTGAAAGCTATGATTTCCCGATATGAACTGACTAATGCCTATGAGAACGGATCCTTTTTATGGAGTCCTGGAAATCATTGTTTGATCGATGAAAACCCCCGAAACAGTTTCCAAAGTTTTTCTTAAACTTATAACGTTTATTCTTAGTTCATAAAAAATCGTAAAACTTGTTGAAACTTCGACGTTCATTTTGAAGCTCCTATAGTCATCCAGCTGACTTTTTCTGAATGGAATTACTCCAGGTGAAGCGCAACAAGTCACAATTTTCTTTAATGAACTGAAATCCGCAACTCAAGTATATAGGGGAAGCAATTTTTTATGTTGCGTGTTAGATGAGGTTAATTTCCTTGAAAGTAAAGGCCTATGCAGTTCAAGGTTCTCTCCCATGACTAGCGGAACTTCGTCCTTTTTAATTGCATTTTAATCAAGTTCAAGTTTCCGAACCCAATTGAAATTAATCAATTTGTTAAAGAGGTTTGAATAGTAAGAATTAAGGAGGCTTTAAACATTTATTAACAAACAGGTTCCAATACATGTCGTATTTTTATTTATTTTTAATTTTTTATTTTTATTTTGACCGGCATTCGTGTGGACCAATTTTGATGATAATTTTTTTTGGTAGAGTATGTTCCCCGATTATTACCATTTCAAAAATTTTGTTGGTGGGGTGGGTGTGGGTAGTGGGGTTGGAACCTAACTTCGTAATCCTAGGACCGATTTGGATGGTAATTTTTTTGTTGTATAGAATAGCATGAAATATGAAAAAATTCTTATTGTGTCTTTATGAGAAAAGATGGGGGTAGGTAGGGGTAGTCTAACTTCGAAACGTGTGGACCGATTTGGTTGATTTTCCTTCTGATGTATAGAGTATGTTTCCCCATTGGCACGGCGATAAAAATTTAAAAGGTGGGGTGGGGTAGGGGGCTGATATTAACTTCTTAACCCGCGGACCGATTTGGATGACTCTTTTTTATTATATAGAGTATAACCTCCCATTTCTAATATGAGGATAAATTTTGATCTAGGGAGGTGTAGCCTAACTTCGTAACGTGTGAACCGATTTGGATGATCGTTCTTTTTATGTGTAGAATATGTTCTCACAAACAAAACAACTATCCAACCACAATGGAAGATGCTATATAAAACTACCTACACATTGCAGGTCACGGGATTATAAGGAAGAAGAATTAAATACTTTTGTTGTAGTTGTTTAATTGGCACCGACTTCAAAATGTCGTATTCCAATTTAGGAAATAAAGTAAACTTTTAATGTTTCTTACACTATGATCTTTTTATAATGTTTTAATGTTTCGGTAAAATAAACGTCGAAATGCTAACGTCGTCACCATTTTAAGCAACTTGTGTTTTTAAACCTATTTCAGTGAAAAGAGAGATCGACTTAAAAGCTGTTCAGCTCACCGAGCGCAGCTACGTCGGTCTGACAACCTGCGACATATCAAAAATGTGGCCAAAGTGGAATAAAAAGAGAGTCGCATTCCCACTGAAGGGAAGCCTGGAATCTCCTTCATTTCACTGCGAGTATAACCGGTCACTGTTTTTTTGGTAGTCCGCCGTCCGCATGCGTATTCCTGCCAACGACTTCTGTCGGAGTTGCCTGAAGGAGGAAGACGTTGAAAGCATTCAGCGTTTACTTTGTGAATGCTCTTGCCCAGCTAGGAGAAGATTTGAGGCCTTCGGCAAACACTTCCTTAACAGACTAAAGGAGTTCGCAGCCTGCAGCTGAAGGATCTAACCAGGTTCCTCAATAGATGCTGCTGCAGTGATTAGTGCATGGCAGTACAAAATCGATCCAGATGAGGATCGGCGGACCATATCAAGGTATACGTGAGCTCGACTGCGTTATTACCGGGGGCCGCCAACCCAACCTAACCTAAACCTGTTGGGCTGAGATAAAGTGGGGTTAGCACAGCAGCGGTAACAGAATCAATGATTATAACAAATTACTTGGTGTAACTGCAATTGCTTTTGCTATATTATTTGTAGTAATAGTAAAAAATAGAAAAAAACTCTGAAGTTCTCTGAAGTGTATTTTGCTGCATTGTTTTCTTAGGAGCGCGGAGTGAGGGAAATTAAATGTCTTGTTTTTGCATTGCTGCGAGCTAGACAACAGCCCAGAGATAAAGTGGATTTTTTAATTCTATTTTTAAAAAACCCACGGTAAGATCGAATCTCTAACCCGTGAAGCATGGCGTGGTGGTCGTGCCGCTCAACCAAGTGATCCAATTCCGTCTCTAAATCGGTTGATGGTGGCAGAATCCTTCGAAATGTCACCGCATTTGATTAGTTAGAAGTTTGATCAAAATTATGATAAAAGTTACTCGCAAAGCTGGTTTTATTGCCTTCTTCATATTTTTCGTTCTTCACGATTGTTCGTTGGTTTTAATGCATATACTTAGATACACTTGATCATAATGAGGGCTGAAAAATAAAGGACAAATGTACTAAAAGGACAAAATCGGCGAAATTATTTTAAATTATTTTTGCTAGGAATAACCCCTTTGTGATTGTCAGTTTAATGTTTTCATTGAAGTTTCATTGTCAGTTTAATGTTTCACGAATAAAGAATGAAATAGACACAGAGGTTATCACCATAGAAAGTCGAGAGAGAACGAAAGAAATAGACAGGCTGTAGACGGTTTTACTGAAAGGACGAAAATATATAAACTCTGAAATACGTTGAGTCCACTTAATGTAGCTAGAGTTGCGCAGTAGAGCTACAATTCATAATTTAATGCATTTACCCACCTCCATTTATGACTGGACCTAATACGTAGAATCATTCGTAAGTAACGCAGTCAAATGACAAAGGACAGAATTTCTCTTTAGTTCCCGTAACCACCATGTGAGGCATGGGGAGAGGAAGAGAGGAACTACACCTCAAGGCAATGATTGCTAATTTAACTACAATTTAAGGTGGATTTAGAACCACCAACATTTATTCTGTATCTACCAATAGTCTTTTTAGCAGTATTTGTTTTCAGCAGAAAATAACGATGAGTGGGACCCATAATCTTTATGTAGATATTATCGGTTACTCCATCGACAACATAAAAAACAGAATTATTTTACTATAATTATTAATAACCCTTAACTTAACTTTCTCATAAAATGAATCTAGGAGTTGCGTGGCGACGTACTACCTACGTAGCCTTGCTCCTAAATTAATTATTCACTCGGTCATGCGCGGTCAAGTAATTACGCACAATTGTAGTATCATATCCCCAAGGGGAAGAGCCTGTAATGCTCTACTCAAAAGCACAGTCTGTTCCTTTTTATTTTCATCCTGCATTTAAGGTAGTACACCCTTGCTTCCTTTAATGCGCTTAACAGGTCTCCAGCAAGCAAAGTCCAGCACACTGCTTGGCATTTGGGGCTCCCTTTTATCAGCCATCGTGTCGCTGAGTGTTTTTGTTTTAGTTTACTTTTTGACAAATATTGTTTCTGATTCCGAAATTCATCAGTATCACATTCCAGGTTCTTCTCTTCCCTAAGAGCCACCACAGCCCGAATATGTTTGACGCTTACAGTTTGTGATCCTTTGACAAACTGTCTGCAGAAATCGATAAGATTCTAGAAATGTCTTCTCTTCTGCAATTGCTCTTTTTGGTGATTTTAAGCCTGGAACACAATCTGTTACCGCGCCAGCTACGAGCGCCAGCGCCACATTGTGTTCCGCACTTTAACGTCCACAACACACAATGAGTCAGGCATTCTGCTACTACAAACCTATATGAAAGAGTGTCCAAATTGTGTTCCTAATACCATAGAGCACAACTAACGCCCTTCAGATCTTTTTTTCAACATCGCAATCAGACAAGTACGCGGTTTCGGGGATGGCTCCCTTGCATAATTCAGACTATTGTCCAATCTTCACCCATTTCACACCTCCTCTTTGATAACCACGAACCAAGCTAATGATATTTCAGAAAGCTGGACTGGTCTGATCGTTTTCCACGAGGGACGGGATGGTTCTATGGCCATGAAAAACACAGAAACAGTCCTCCAGTATAAATTGTTTTCGAGGAAGGAAGACGTATCAAGCGAATCTGTGATTATTCGAGCTAAGTTCACATTCAACCAGGACTTTAGACGAAAGGTATTTGCTAGTCAAAAGGGTGGTAAAGGTTCTTGTTAACATTGAACAAATTCCTCTTCCATCTCCATCGCATCCAAAAGCCGCTACACTTTCACTCGTGGAAAGTGCTTAAGGTACTCTCTAAACTCACCTTGTCTTAATCTACTGGGCCTGATGATTTCTCGACCTTGGTCCCAAAATGCTGCTTTTTTTTGCTAAATCTTTGCGCTAACTTTTTCACCTTCCTTACTCAACAGGAGTGTTTCCGTCTGCATAGAACGTGCTCATGCACTTAGTTCGGTTTTGTATAAAGTTTTTGAAGTACTTTTATTAACGAAAACCGCGCTGGTCGCTCTACCGGTGACTTTCTTCAACTACAGCTTTTGAAGAGTCTGAAATCGTCACTCTTGATATTTCAAAAGCGTTCGATAGAATCTAGCATGCTGAACTTCTGGCCAAACTTCAAGCACCTTCAGGTTTTAAAATGGATTATTCAAAGTTGCTGTTAAGCCGTGCAACCCATGTAATAATAGACGGAGTACCATCTAATCACTACGTTACAGTTCTTTTACCAATTTTATTTATTTATTTTTATTAATGATTCTTAATCTCGCATTTTCAATCATAAAATCTACAGAAATTAGTTTCAATTAGCGCTGATCTGCTAGTTTCGCACCAGGCCCAGCCTCGAATATAATTCCCATAATTGGATAGGTCCCGGATATACCGCGCCGTCCGCATTAAAAAAAAGGTTCAAAAGAAAGCACATTAAACTTATTGGTGATTATTTATTTATTTAACAAAATTTCATCAAGGTACTAATTACTATCATATAATAAAATACGGTAAAATACAAAAATATAAAATTTAACAAGACAAAAATTAAAAAATACAAAGTAGCCTCAACAAAGCTGACTCCTCCAGGTTTCGCAATAGTTACAGAGCAAGAGAAAGCAAAGAGGTATCTGGAGTTACAGGCTATTAACATAAGCGAATTGTTCGAAGGAACACCTCGGAAAGCGAACCTAACGAAATGCCATTGGACAATTTCAGTACGATCGATGTGTGTCACATAGAAGGACGACCAGACAGAATACGCCTGACAAAAATACAATAAAGAAGAGTCGTCATGTTGGGATCGTCGTACTCCTTTGACCGTCTCTTCACGAAACTCAGAGTCTTATTAGCCCTGCTAACGATGGCATTAAAATGATCATCGAAAGCAAAATGGGAAAATGTGAATCAAGCCAAACACCCAAATACTTAGAATTTGTAAGTCTAGTTAAAAAAGGGAAGCAATTGGCATTGCCTGATACGGCAATATCGTGGCGTTGTGGACGTAATAAAGAATATTGGAGTGATACAGAACCGATACATCGTAAATGTAAATTATAAAAAGCAATGGCCCAAGGTGGGATCGCTGAGGTACCCCGGAAGTATTGAAGATAACATCGAATAAAGCTCCACTAAAGAAAACCCACTAAGTGCGATCAGGTGAGTACGAATGAATCCAATTTGTGAAGAACAAGTATTCGATGATTTATTCTGTCAAAGGCTTTGATGAGGTCAGTAAAAATTATTTACCACCAGTTACGAGTTACCGCATATTAAATAGTTAGCAATTAAACAGTTAGGGTCGCTCTCAAAGGCGCAAAACCTCTGCCATCCCTTATTTTTAAAATTTTTTTAGCATTTTAATGAGCAGTATCACCAAGGCTGGTCATATCGTGAAAGTTGATTACCGCCAAAGACAATGTGCTTAGAGCTAAGTAATTCTCTAGCACAGCCAAGTTTCTGTCAAACAGGCAACATTGTAGCATGAGTTATTGGACCCAGTAAACAGCCTGGTCGTACAGTCCTCTGCAACTATCCAAATCCATATAGACCCATCGCCAACTTGTGTCATGTTACGAAGGCGTTCGAGGTAATAACCAGTGATGTGCTCCGTTTTCATTGTAAAACCTTTATTGGCTCTTTTCGCATGGCTTCATTAAGGGTAAATCTACCATCACCAACTTACTCGAATTCGTGCAGCACTGCTTGCCTCCGACTGAGTCTGACGTGAAGGTTGATTGCATTTTCACAGATTGTAGTAAGACCTTCGACAGAATTGACCACGGAATTCTTATTCATAAATTTCATCTCCTCGAGTTCCCACCGCTTTTTGTTGACTGGCTGTCCACTTACCTCTCCAGGTGCACCCAGCGTGTCTTGTTTCGTGGTGCCTATCCAACGAATTCTCTGTTTTTTTTGGGATACCTCAGGGCAGCATTCTTGGCCCATTCCTCTTTACCATTTTTATTAATGATGTCTCGTTGCTCCTTTCTAGCTCCTGCGTTATGTAGATGACACCAAAATATTCCGTGCCGTCTCTTCCGATGATGACTGTGCTCTGTTGAGCTCCGACATTCACGTTTTTCATGACTGGTGCTCGAGTAACCGTCTCGCTCTTAATACTAACAAATGTACCGTAATGACTTTTACCCGCAGGAACTCTTCCGCTCTCTTCGACAACTCTTTAGATGGCAGTGGTTTGAGTAGGCTTCATAGGGTCATAGGACTTAGGGGTGGTTCTTAATTCCCGCCTATCCATTGAGGACCACATTGACTTCGTGGTAAGCAGGGTTAATTCTACGTTAGGTTTTGTGAAAAGGTGATCGAGGGAACTTGACGATCCCTATCTAACTAGGCTCCTCTTTTGCACATTCATTAGACCCATTCTGGAATACGCTTGTCCGGTTTGGGATCCCTTTTTCGTTTTCCACATCAACCGCTCATCAATCGCTCTCTACGGCCTTCCCTGACGCGATCCTTTATTCCTTCCATCCTATCACGCTAGGCTCGGTCTGATTTCTCTCGACTCCCTTGTAAAGAGACGTAGAATTTATAAGATTACTTTTTTGTATAATTTATTGCAGTGGACGAATTCCTCCGAATTACTGAATGATACGGGCATTTCCATTTCCGCCCGGTCCCTGAGGAACTTCAACTTCTTCCATATTCCCTTTCATCACACGCTTTATGGTATGCACGAGCCTATCGCTTCTATGTCTCGTCTTTATAATGACTACGCCGCCGCCTACATCGAGCTGGGTTGTTCTAGGCGGCAACTGAAGTGCCATCTGAAGCTACTCATTGAATAAGTTAGTATAATGATTTGTAATTTTCGTAGTAGCCAGCTTTGTCGAACCTGTTGTTAGTAAATAATTCGCTTTGTACATTTGTTTTGTAAGGGAGGTGAACGATGACGAGTTACCTTGTTGGAACAAATTCACGCACAATGGAATTTCGATGGCAAATCCCCGAAGAAAAAACTGCCTACAACAAATGTCGGTCGTAAAGCGCTGGTGTTGTTGCATGTATCCACTTCAGGATTTGGGGCGGAAATGGAATGCATACTATTAGTAACGTGGTGTGACAAGCTATGAAGAAGCTCTCGAAGCTCCACCCGAGCATGATGTACACGACCTCGTCGAGAAGAGTAAATTCCGTCGGTCGACGTAGAGCATCAGATAAAACCAAGCCAGTCACTTGAGGGAATCTTTTCTAATTCGTACAACACAAATGTGGAACAGTTTACCATCTTCTCTTTTTCCCTCGGCTTATGAGCCCGAAACTTTTAAACGAGGCGAGGCGTACATCGTTACCTCCTTCACTAAATCCCTTAAACTTCTTCATCTTTACTCTTCTACCAATACTGCAATATTGAATTATAAGGAATTCAAGGAATAACATTCATAAGATTCGTAAACTCTTTCTAAGTAATGTAAAATATAGGCAATTGATTACAGCCTATGACATCATCAAATACAAGTAATGCATCTTTTACCGTGGATGGTAATCAAAGTCAGTGTTACATCCTTTACCAAGGACCTTGTTCCGCAAAGTCAGAGAATCACTTCTCACTCACTCTTTCCAAGTTTAAATCTGCACTTTCACTCAAACAGTACACCCTGTTCCAGAAAGATTGGCAGTACACGGTAAATGGGAAGTTATGATGCCAAATTTCACAAACATGCCAAAACCGTGTACAGCCATCCTTTCGATCTTTCTTGGTCGAGAAACTAAGAGGCACTGAATACTGATTCTGTCAGCAGCCAGATGCTGTTGGTCGACCGACAGTGATCAGCCCTCAGTGGTGGGTGGTAGGTGGTTTTACATGCGAAGTTCTCCGATGCAATACTGATTTGAGTGACTGGAATGGTCGGAAAGAACACTTATATCTTTTAGCAGTAGGCCACGAGGAAAAATAAGAAAATGTTCTGAGTTGAAATCGGAGCAACAGCGTGCTGCGGAAGAGGGATGCATGTATAGGAAAATGATGGGATAATTAAGCAGACAGGAATACTCCATAAGAGCGTGTACTGCCAATCTTCTTGGAACAGATTATAAATTAGTTGAGTGAAACGATCACCACGCCATAGTTCCAGTGTTCGGTCCGTGAGCCCGTGAGCTATTTTTTTTTTAATCTGATATTGCCAAAGCCCAGGGGATGCCCTATGATGCTAAAGCATAGCCTTGGCAGGAAAGGAATTAAAATGAGGGAAATGGGTTAAGAGGTTGAATGAAGAAGGTGTTGATGTACGCCTTGTTTGAAAGTTTCGGTTAAGCGAAAAACAGTAAATGCTAAACTGGTTCACATTCGTGTTGTTCTGATGGGAAAAGATTCCCTAAATTTGACGGTACGTCGAAATTTTACCTGGAGAATATAGGGGTGGGAGCGATTTGAAGCTCTTGTGTTGGGCGTTGTAATGTGTCTACACGTCTCCGAGCTGTTGTCCAGCTCGCACAAATGCAAAAACAAGATAATCAAGTTCCCTCATTCCCCATACCCTAATTCGAATTCCCTTCCGGCCGAAGCTGTGCTAACGCATCATAGGGTTATTCCCTTGGCTTTGGTAACATTATAAAAAAAATTTACCTTTAAAGAAAAGTTTAAGTACAAGTTCCAAAAAAAATTTTCTATTCATTAAAAAATTATATGAGATAATAAGCACAAACATAGATCTGAAGTTTGAGGAAACTTCTCTACGGATTGTATAAAGTTTGCGAGCCTTTTTTCCAAAGCTTAAAGCTTTTTGTTAGCTTTTGTTATCTTCTGCGATGTTAATTCAAGTTCATGTTATTTTTGATATCGATTTTTCCTGTAACACCTTAAAAGTCTTTTCCCTGACGTTGTTTTCCTACTGCGAAATACAACACAGACCTATTGCGATGTTAAAAATAGTGTAAAAAATAGTGCTTAAAAAAACGCTATACAAAAAATATACTAGTAAAGTTGTTGCGTTGTTTTAAAACAGTTATACCGAGTCTTTTCGATAATTTTATCCAAATTCGGGAAGTTGTTTACTCAAAAATGGTGTTATTTGTCAACAAAAATTTTATAACCATTAGTAAATCTAACACTAGCCACATATCAATAACTGTATTCTGCCATTAAGGAAGTTAAAGGATAAGTAAAGAAGTACGAAAGTGTTTCAAGACGAGTGAAATTGAAAGTGAAATCGTAATATGTCAAAACCACCGACAGATACTTCGGGGCTGGGGTACTCTTATCACTTGCCATCTGGTGGTCTGCTGCTTCGCATAAGGAATTCCCTGTCCCAATTCAGCGACCTTTTCAGTGAATTCAATAAATATATTGC
This sequence comes from Leptarthrus brevirostris, assembly GCA_964036015.1. Classification (NCBI taxonomy): domain Eukaryota; kingdom Metazoa; phylum Arthropoda; class Insecta; order Diptera; family Asilidae; genus Leptarthrus; species Leptarthrus brevirostris. The sequence continues at coordinate 24,989,245 of OZ038371.1, forward strand.
GCCAGCTTATCATCATGACAGGTGTGAACGGTCCGTACACATGCGGTTGTATTCAATGCATAAGACAGAATTCGTTATGGTGTTTCTAGCATTCTTTGGCTGTTTTGGATTGGGAATATTTATAGGCTTAGCTGGACCTCCTATAACGAGTACAACAGAAATAACATCAAGCTCCATCCTAGGTAACACATCAATAGCTAAAAATAAAAACGTCCTAGCCACAGGCCCTTTTGTTATGAGAACACCTCTATTGACGACATACTCTCAGCAATTATGGTTGATTGCCAAATTGCAAACAGACAATAACGACGACGAAAAATATGACAAAAGTTTTCAAGTGAAGGTGACAATTGAAGGTATCACAGAGCAGCATACTCCCAAAAGTATTCTGAGTGAAGAAAGTGCCAGAAATCGGACCCGTCACCTTCTCTGTGAGCGGAACATTTGTGACGAATTTATCGTCCTTCACTTGGGATTTTTAGACTATGCACATTATTTAGTTACCGTACGATTTTATGGCTTGGAGGCGTTTCATCAACGATACAATATCCACGGAATCACGTTTTATATAAAAACCTACAGTCCCGGATTTACTCAGATTGAAATTTGGTTCAGGTTCATCTTTTTGCTGTTCACGTTTATTGTGACATGTTGGTTTGCACACACATTACGTAAGTATCCAGCCCACGATTGGTCAATTGAGCAGAAATGGATGTCAATACTCTTGCCTCTACTATTGTTATACAACAACCCATTTTTTCCACTGCTATTCCTCATGAATTCCTGGATACCAGGGATGCTGGATGCAGTCCTTCAGGCGACGTTTTTGTGCGCATTACTCATGTTCTGGCTCTGCATCTATCACGGCCTTAGACAAAACGAACGACGCTTCCTTAAATTTTACCTGCCAAAATTAATAGTTGTACTGCCGATTTGGCTATGCGCCATTGTTCTTGCAACTTGGGAAAAGTGCAATGAACTTGAAGATCCAACATACAGCCACTTTGTTGACACTAAGAATTACAATGGATTTAAAATGTTCTTCTACATTGCTGGGACAATGTACATCCTTTATCTATCATTATTGGTCCTTCGTGCATATAGTGAACTTAGGTCGATGCCTTATTTTGACATGCGCCTTAAATTCTTAACTTTGCTAATGCTATTTGTCCTTGCTGTATCACTTGCTGTTACGATGTGTCGATTTGGATTCGGCATCTTGGAAGATAATTTCGTAGCTTCGTTGAACACAACTTATAAGAGTTCAGCACAATTTATGTGCTTTTATGGACTTCTGAATTTCTATTTGTATACTATGGCATACGTATATTCTCCAAATGGACGTCCGGTTCACGAACTAACTATTACGAAGGACAATCCAGCATTTTCTATGATCAACGATTCAGATGAAGAAATTATCTACGGTTCGGAGGATGAGAGCCGTAGACCGTTAAATTCCAGTGGAAAAAACGACTACGACAGCGACTAAGTTTTTCGAAATTAATTTAAATGTAACTAATTAGATAAATTCCGTTATTAAATTGTACTAAATATAAATTTCCATCGATGTTTTTCTTTAAAAAAATTTTACTCAATAAATTGTACATAGTTGAAAAGATTTTGTTTTTTTTTCATTTATGTTGGTTATTGAGATTCAAACTACCATTGGTGAATATGTTTCCTCTTTAGACACATTTTTGTTTTGTTAAATGCCTGTAAGTAGGGATTCGGAAAACGTACAATTCACTACCAACTATTGCTTCGTTTCCAGAAAATAAATTACATTTTTATACTGAAAGACAAACATGGGCGTTGTCCAGAGGGGGGGGGGGGCGAACTGAGCAGCTGCAACCCCCCCCTAGCTTCTTGAGAACTAAAATTTAAATTCATTTTTTTTAATAAATAGATTCTTAGAATTGTTTCTATAAACAACAAAGGTGTCAACTAACAATCTTTTCTCTCATTTTGTGGCTGACTTTCGTGTGCTTCATGGTGTGTCGCATGTGATATGGTTGAATTATTATGCTAATTCTAACTACTATTTTGTTAAAAAACTGTAGAAAATATAGTTGAATATGGATATATATTAAACTATGCCGCGGCCTACCTACGATTTTACGATAAGAAAAAATAATGTAATAAGTTGGAATTCTCTCGTCTCTGTTTAGAACAAATAAATCCTACCACCTCCATGATATTTTGTGAAAAATAATATTTATTTTTATTTAAGCTTTTCACACATTACTACTTTTCCCAGGCCTGTTAATTTTCTAAAAGCTTAATTTAGCGACATCTGCTGTAACAAGTAACATCTCGGATGACAATCTACAGGCTTATTCTTTATTTTTGTTGCATCCTGATTCAATGTTAAAAATGACATTTAATGAATATAAAAATCCAAGGATCCTTTGAGCATTACAATATTGCAACTATTATTGATGAAGCTAAAATATGATATAACGTTTTTCTTCTCCCTCTCTCTAGTTCCCGTAACCCCTTGTGGGCATGGGGCGGGAGAAGAACTTCACCCGATTCGAGACAACGGTTGCAAGTGGACCTACATTTAAAAGTAGATTCCGAACCATTGGCATTTTCTCTACAACCCGCATGGCCTTTATATCGTAATAACACATGGGCTGAAAAGTCCCGGGCCTAACACATAGATGGCGCTATTCTTATTGCATTCACCGCTTTTTCAGTTAGTACTAACCTTCAAAAGAGAGCTGTTAAAATTTCATGATATTCTACTTATAAGTTTGTGAGTTATTGTGCTAAGAGTAACACTACTTTTGTTATTTTCGGAACAATGGATCAAAAACAATTTCCTGTTTTAATTTTACACTGCTTCTTGATGGGAAAAAATACCGTTCAAGCGGAGCAATGGCTTCAAAAGTGTTATAAGGACTCCGCTCCATCGGAAACAATAATAAAACGTTGGTTTGCTGACTTCAAACGTGGTCGTAGAGACACCGATGATGAAGAACGCAGTGGACGTCCAAATGAGACGGTAACACCAGAAAACATCAAAAAATCCACAAAATCGTTTGAATGATCGAAAAGTGAAGTTGCGTGAATTAGCTGACATCGTAAAGATATCAAAAAAACGTGTTGGCTTTATATTGCATGAGCATTTGACTATGAGAAAGCTCTGTTCAAAGTGGGTGCCGCGTTTGCTCACTGTTGACCAAAAACAAGAACGTGTTGATGATTCTGAGCAGTGTTTGGCCATGTTTAAACGTAACAAACCGGAATTTTTGCGTCGATATGTAACAATGGATGAAACTTGAATCCATCACTTCACTCCGGAATCAAAACGAGCGTCATCTGAATGGAGAGCAACTGATGAACCTCGTCCAAAGCGCCCGAAAGCACAACAATCGGCTGGAAACGTTATGGCCTCGGTATTTTGGGATGTGCGTGGTGTAATATTATTGACTATCTTGAGAAGGGAAATACCATCAATAGTGAATATTATATAGCATTATTGGAGCATTTGAAGGCCGAAATTGCAAAGAAACGACCGCATATGGCAAAGAAAAAATTTTGTTTCTTCAAGAAAACGCACCGTGTCACAAGTCAATCAAAACAATGGCAAAACTACATGAATTGAACTTTGAATCGCTCCCACATTCACCGTATTCGCCAGATTTGGCTCCCAGCGACTACTGGCTGTTCGCAGACCTCAAAAAAATGCTCACCGGTAAGAAATTTCGCTCGAATGAAGAGGTTATCGCTGAAACTGAGGCCTATTTTGAGGCAAAAGATAAATCGTTCTACAAAAGTGGTATTGAAATGTTAGAGCGGCGCTGGAATGATTGTGTGGCTCTTGATGGAGATTACGTTGATGAATAAAGCCAATTTTGAACAAAAAAAACCGCGTTTTCTCTGTTAGGCCCGGGACTTTTCAGCCCATGTGTTATGTTGTCAGCAGAAAACAACCATAGGTCACCGTCGGTGGGATTCGAACCTGGGACCTCCGGTGTAGCAGGGCTTTCTCTACGATGCGGCACGTCAAACCGTGGTAGAGATCTGCAATGACTGAAAACATACTGAACGATCTCTGTATGCACAGCGTACATAGAAAATGGGTCCTTGAATACAAACATAAATTTAAGAATGATATTTTAGGAAAATTCGCGGAAGTTCCAAGACGGCTAGTTTTTAATTGAGCTTTCATTACTTTATTATTTTGTAATTTTCATTAACTTTTTATTTTTATAGAATGTAAAAAATTAAAGCAACCAATGTAAACAAACAAAAGATTAAATCTGAGTTTTTGACTCCCCCCCCCCCCCCCCTCCCTTCCCTTAAAAAAATATCCTGACTACGCCCTTGTAGACAAAATATTTTGTTTAGCTTCCATGCAGTTTAGGAACTTAGAACTTTACTATGTTTTCTTTGAACACGTAGATATTCTAACCAATTGACCACCGTCTATCAAATATCTCTCGAAGTCGAAAACTTTACAAATACGCTTTCAGAAAAAATAGCACTGCTTAAAAGGACATAAACTCTCTGGCCTCTGATTTGATTTGAAGTCTACTGGGGAAGAATAATCGAAGTCACATTAAGCCATTTGTAAAGAAAGAAATTTTTTAAAAGAGAAAGGCTGAATATGTAATTAATTTACTAGGCTTTCTCACATGTAGGAAGAATCTCGGACGACGATGGTAATCGTATAATAGTAATTGAAGACTTAGCGGAGAGTACTATTTCAAATCAAACGGGAGCTAATGAACTTGAACGAAAAACGAAAAATTCTGGTAAGAGATGATAAATTAATAAGAAACCAAAAAATATTTACATGGGAAAACAATAAAGTAGGACTAGACTTAGCAGCTCGTTTGAATACTGATGCCAGACGCATTGAGTCGGTGCAACGGAACCTTGTTAGGTTCGCACTAAGAGACCTTCCATGGAATGATTCACGATTGCTTAATATGCACTCGTTGGAAGAACGACTCCTGCACTCTCGCAGGTATGGTTTCTTACAGGCATACCCCGTATAGCTTAAGAAGACTGCCTTTACTGCATGTCGTTCACTCTCGGTCTAACTATGGTATGCATGAGCCTATAAATCGCATGTGAATATGTGTCCTGTTTTTGACCTGACTCTTACTAAGGATTTGCTGAAACGATCTCTGTTGTCTGTGCACCCCTGATTGTTTGTGCGGGCGTGTTTTGGATTTTGGATTTTTGTTTTTTTTTTGTTCGTTTGTTTGTTTGTTTGTTTGCTTTTTACTAATATTTTATTTGCATGGGTTGTGGGAGCCTCATTCATCTCAATATACGTTATATTCTGGTGAATAGGTCAATTGATTCTAGGCTTCTGCCTATGAAGCGCGCCTTCTGAGTTAGAAGGATTAATTCTATGAAAAAAATAAACTTACTCAGTCCACTGGAACTCATCTTCAACAAATCTCTTCAGGCCGATAGATTTCTTACGTTATGGAAGAGTTCCTTTATAATTCCTGTTTATAAAAAGGGACATAAAAACTTCATAACAAATTATAGGCCAATCGCGAAGCTTTCCTGCATACCCAAGTTGTTCGAATCTGTTGTATATTCACAGCTTGTTGGGCAGTGTAAGGGGTTAATCTCATCTAATCAACATGGCTTTCTGCCTGGTAGACGACAACTAACCTGCTTGAACTTACATCCCACATTATCTCTGCCTTCTAACAGACTTTCCAGACTGACTGCGTCTACGGCGACTTTAGCAAGGCATTTAATAAGCTTCCTCACTCTGTGATTATACTTAAGCTAAAAAGGTTGGGTTTTCCGCCTTTATTGCTCAACTGGATCTGCTGTTACTTAAAAGATAGGACATACCGAGTATCTTTCCGTAATAATTTATCCAGAGTCGTTAGGGCTCTATCTGTTGTACTGCAAGGTAGCCATCTGGGGCCCTTGCTATTTATTCTTGCCATTGACAGCATTGTCCCTCTGATTAAGCACTCCTAAGTTTTAATCTACGCAGACGATTTGAAGATTTTCTCATGCGTTAGAAACAGTTATGATTCTTCCCGCATTCAGGATAATTTAAATACATTCAAGAACTGGTGTGGATCTAATGGCCTGCAGCTTTACTTGGATAAATGTGAGATTGTGTCATTCTCTAGGAACCAAAATCAACTCGTCTTTGATTATGCCCTTGCGGAAATAATATCAGTCGCATGCAGTCCATTACTGACTTTGGTCTGAAGCTTGATCGTAAACTTGATTTCACTCTGCACATTAACTACATTGTTTCTAAGAATAATTCAGTCTGGGTTATGTAAAGCGGTGATCAAGGTAATTTTCTGATCGGAAGACCTTAATTCATTTATTCTTCTCTTTGGTTAGGCCAATTCTCGAATATGCATCTCAGGTTTGGCCTTCTGCTATGATGTAATTCTAGACGCATTGAGTCGGTGCAAAGTATAAATATTCTAACTACCAGAATTACTTCGAAGGCGACGAAGAGTAATATAAATCTCTGAGCTATAACAAAAATTTATTATCATGTCCTTCTCCCACCCTCCCCCGGGTCGGTTTATAATAAAAAATGAAATGAAACTTTCTGAATATCCCCAGTAAAAAAATCACGTAGATTACACGATGATTCGACGAGGAATTGCTTCGAAACTTTGTGTCGAAAGTAAGTTGAATTTCGTATACCGAAGTCCTAGGCGTTATGCATAATAGTTTACGGGGAATACCCACGTCAACTCCAAGTGGAGAAAGTGTAAAATTTCCACCCACTTTCCACGGGACTGAATTTTCTCTGGGTAGTCGTCGAAAATATCTTTTTGATACCATTTTACCAAAATGTATAAGACATCTTAATACTCACAAGATAAATTCCAACCTATTTGAAACGTTTACACGTTATAACTTTTTTCAATCAGAAAGTAATTACCACTTGTAGTGAAGCAAAGTTGCGTCCATTTTGTAAATTTCGAAAAGAAGAAATAGGGGTACATTTTCAATCGACTATCCACGGTCACTGATTTTCTGCTGGGTCCTTATTTACTAATTTATATTCAATGTCGAGTATATCTATTTATAATTCCTAACGAGGCAAATAACAAAAATTTTAGTTGAAAACATTGCGGTTATATAATACTTCTTAAATTCCAAGGCGTCCAATTAAAATTCCGAATCTTTTGTTTGTGGAAAAAATACAAACTAGCCGGAGGTGCTAGTAAGAGTTATGTTGGGAACTCCAGCAACTCAAGTCAGTTCTTCTTACCAAGAAAAACCTGAAAACGTGCTGTTAGTGCGCTTAAATTATTGCATAATACATAGTAGTTAATACAGAATCATATAACCATTAAGTGATTAAAAGTTGTTAACGAGTGGGGTTTTTTGTTTTCTTGGGAGAAGAAATCTGTTGGGAACGTTGAAAATATTATCATAGGTTAAAGTTCCGGATCGGAAGGCTTGCGTCACAACAAAACAATTTGCTCCCAAAAATAACATCGCGAGTTTCGACAAGGAAGTGAGAATCGACGTCGCTTTCGAAGAGATCCCCAACATAGAGAGCAACTATAACAAAATTATGGACACACCAGAGCAAAGTATAACTTTCTACATCCTTTCTTTATTTAAAAATGTACCGTTTTTGAAAAGTTATAAGATCAGTGGATGGTTAAAGTGGCGAGAGCCGGTCAGCGAAATCAGCCTTCCAATTAGCGCTAAATGCACCGTTTTGTCACCACAACCTGTAAGATCTTGAAGTTATACACGGCAAGCACGCGGTAAAGATCAGCGATGCCGATGAGGCGTAAGGAATTTGCTTATACCAACCTGCGGAGTTGAGGAATTGGGCTAACTCACCAATGAAGTATTCTCTCACTGACTTCTTTCTAATGCTCCCCAAGGCTGGGCACCTACAGAAAAAATTAAGTACGGTTTCTCTTTCACTGGGGATGCCGCAGCCGCGGCATTGAGTGTTGTGAGGTAAGTTATGGTCCGTGCAGAAGACTATTTTTAAGGTGAATTCACGAGACCTGCTGTGCGGCTCCGATGTTCTATTCTTCTTGAATCCCGGCCAAGTCGATCTCGAAATGGCACAGGCAAAGGAAGCACTCCATCTGAGATTGGCCTTCGCTAAGAAGTGTTGGAGAAACTCTCTTTTAAGGGTGTTAAGTGGAATGTGAACTGCTTCTGCTCCAGAGCAGTGGAGGGCAGAGTCGTTTCCCGCAAGTTCATCCGCTCTGTCATTCCCTGGAATGTTCCTGTGACCAGGAACCCATAGAAGGGTAATATTGAATCTCCCCCAAAGAGAGGTGAGTTTCTTTGAGGAAGAGATAACCGAGTCAAGCGCCTTTATGGCAGCCTGGCGGTTAGTGGAAATGCCAACGTTCGTCATTGGTACTTCACCGAGGCCCAAGAAACAGCATGCCTTCAGGATCGCGAGGACTTTCGCTTGGAACACACTTGCACTGTCAGGCAGTCTATAGGACTCCGAATTATGCAGCGTATCAGAAAAGACGCCCGCACCGACACCACAGTCCATCTTGGAGCCGTCAGTGAACAGTAGTGTCGTAACAGTTGAGCAGTTCGGACCTTGACCACTCACTCCTAGACGGAATTTTGACAGTGGATCCCTTCGAAAAATTCAAGTTAGGTACAGCGTAATCAGACGCTATATTAGAAGATCCCTTCGGTGTTAAGTCGAAGATCCTACTGTGGCCGCAACCCAGTTTATGTGGAGATCCAGTGGTAGGAAGTTCAGCATATTGAGAGCCTCCGTTGGGGTTGTTCAGAGCGCCCCAGTAGCCCCAATCCAAGCGGTTCTTTGCAGCTTGTTTAATTTGGTCTTATTATATTCTATACTATCCTAACTTACTATTTCCCAGTTTGGTGTCCGGCCATGGAAGAAGGGCCGGACACCAAACTGGGAAATAGTAAGTTAGGATAGGACGTACCACAGCTATATATATCCATAGGGTGATTCTAGGCCACATTTTGCCAAAAGTGCGGCTGCAGGTATAAAAAGCCAAACATGCCTTTTCTTCAATGTTTGGCTTCCAATTCAACTTCGGGGCAAGAAGCAACCCCAAGTTCTTAACCTTGGAGGATAACGAGAATTGATGTCTGTTTAGTTCGGGCATGATAAAGTTGTGAACTTTGGTTTTTGTAGTGAAAAGCATCACCTCGATTTTTCCCGAGGTCACAGACAGTCCACAATCTTTGCACCATCTGCTAACTTTGCCTAGAGTGTTCTCCACTATGACGCTGATTATGCGACAGCCTTAATTCTGCCCTGGTCGACTTTCAGCAGTATACTATTAATTCCACCCTGACGCCTACCCCTATACGCATGTCTAACAATATGGCTGGTTCCCAGTTCAGGCTGTACTATTCTTGATCTTACCATCGTTTAATTCAAACGGCCAAGACCTTGCTCGGTTGGAGCATCGAAGAGAGATTCAGAACGAAAATTATTGAATGCTTCTTCAATGTCTATGAACGCACCAAGAGTGAATTTCTTGTATTTTAATAAGTGTTCAATCGTAAGTATAACCTCGTGAAGAGCCGCCTCTGTCGATCTCTCCTTGCAGTAGGCATATTGGGATTGTGACATACGGTTTATATCCAGAGTTTGCCCAAGGTGAACATCGAACACGCGCTCCCGAGTCTTAAACACGAAGAATGTCAGACTGATTAGTCTGGAGTCCTTGACAGTTCACGGTTCTGCTAACCTCAGGGATGAACACAACCTTAACATTCCTCTGGGTCTGAGAAACGTGATTGAGATTAATACAAATGGAACGACCACCATGCCATGGTTCCCGGGTTCCAGAACAGGTCTCCCCGTGGGTTTTTTATAAGAAATTAAAAAATCCACTTCGTCTCTGTGCTGTTGTCTAGCTCGCAGCAATGCAAAAATAATACATTCAAAGTTTCCTCACTCCTCTTATCATAAATTCCTTTCCATGCAAAGCCATGGTAACACATCAAAGGGTTGTCCCCTAGGCTTTGGCCCATCGTACAAAAAAAAATAAAAAGAAAATTATAAGATGGCCAATTTAATAAAAATAAAAATTAGATGTATTAATTACATGACGTTTGGTCAGTGGGATAGTAGCTTTTTGGCGTTTCTTTGATGTCGCTTCATTGAGTAGATCAAAAGTTAAAAAATAAAATAATGATAAAATGCAAATTTATGAATCGCCCTGTAACTTTCAAACGGTTGAGACAGCCCCACCCCCTGCCATACAATTTTTTGTTTGTCTAGGTCAGATCTATCATCCCACATCAGATCTGAAACAGCCTATATAGACCGACAGAAAAGCCGGTATCTGACTTCCACTATTATTTTTATACGATGTGGCCGAAGCCTAGGGGACAACCCTTTGATGCGTTAGCATGGTTTTGGCCGGAAGGGACTTAGGGTAAGGAAAGTGAGGAAACTTGAGTCTTGTTTTTGCATTGCTGCGAGCTAGACAACAGCCCAGAGACGGAGTGGATTATTTTAATTTCTTAATAAAAGCTCACGGGGAGACCTGATCTTGAATCCGGGACCCATGGCAAGGTGGTCGTGCCGCTCAACGAATTGATCCAACTCCGTCTCCATTTGTGTTCGTTTTTACAATTTTTATTATGGAACCTTAATACATACCTTAATAAATTATAAAATTTCCAGACAAAATGCAACACCATTCCTCTTTTCCAATTATTTTATTCCTTTTTAGTTCTCACACCAGATATCTCCGTAAAAACTAATCTAAGCCTAAAATATAAAATTATGTACTAGTTTTTACCTGTAATTGAAAGTTCTAGTTATTTGTCAAATTTAGTGTAGCTTTACATTATATTTTGTGCATACTTTATACAATTTTACGAAAACTGACATTTTAAAATTTTACGTTTATAATTATTAGCACGTAAACGGTATTTATGTTAAATTACTTAAAATTTTAAAGCAAAATATTTTTTCAATCGATATTTGCATTTGTTGAAGATATTTTATTTTAAATACATATATTTTAAAATACCGAATGGTATACATACTAAAATGCATACAGAAGAGCGATATAAATAAATCTTTTGACTTTTAGCGATACTCCCATGTACATGTCAAAATAAATTTAAAAAATTATAAAATTTATCTAATTTGTATGCTGTAAAACTTAACACCTAACATATTGAAATAACTTGCGAGTGTGAATTAGTGAAACGGGTACATCTTTTAATAATAGGAGTCATTTCACTTGTAAGTAAGGCTCTATTCTTAAGCTCAGTAACTGCCCAATTCAGCTGGACCTTATGAGTTGCTGAATAATGCACCTGATAATGAAGTGACCCTAATCATACTTCAAACGCATTTTATAGTTGCTACACTATTACTTTATTTACGTCACGCTATCACTAAGCTATACACAGCCATAGTCACATTTCCCGTGACCCCCTCCGTTATAACAGCGTGACGTATTGAATGAACGACCCCGTGAAAAAACAACAACTTTAAATCTGTAACTCACATAACAAGTTGTAAAAAAAACTTCTTTTTCCTACATGCGTGATACATTTCTGCAATAACGAAAAAGTCAGTTCTTTACTTTTTTATACCTAAGCAATCGAAAACAATATGTCAAAATTGGCCATCTTATATCTAGAGTAATCAATGTTAACTCAGGTGTTCCTCAGGGTAGTCATTTTAGCCCATTACTTTTTGTGTTATTTATTAATGATGTAGTTGATCAATTTCATTTTGCTAACTTGTTGACTTTTGCAGATGATCTCAAACTTTACACTAGAATAACAGAGCTTAATGTTTCCAAATGTAAGGTTGTATCTTTTCATCGGAAGTTAAATGCATCTATATTTGATTATAAGATCAATAATGATTCTCCTCCGAGAGTTAGCGAGGTGAAAGATCTGGGAGTTACATTTTATAAAAAATTTATCCTTTGTCCCTCATATCGAAACGATTGTCGCTAGAAACCTTGGCTTCTTAAAACGGAATTCTAGGGAATTTAATGATTTGGGTACTTTGAAAGTCCTCTATTTTTTGTTGGTTAGATCTATACTTGAGTACGCATCCGCTGTTTGGTGTCCTTATTATGGTAGTCATATTGACCGAATCGAGTCTGCACAGAAACGCTTTTCTAAGTTTTCTCTGTTTAAATCTCATTATCGAGCTAGTATTACCTAACAGTATCCTACAAGATGCTCGCTTTGGGTTTGTCGTCTTTAGAACTGAGAAGGCAAGTTAGATGTGCTCTTTTTATTAAAGATATACTCTCATATAAGATAAAGTACCCTCAGCTTTTATCGATGATTTTTATTTACTCTCCAGAGACCTATACGTTCGAGAAGCTTGCTTTATGAATCGCACCACAGAACAAATTACGGTCGTCATGAAGTAATTTCAAATTGTATTTCTCAATTTAATTCAATGTATCATCTAGCTGATCTAACAATGACTGGGGAAACTTTTAAAAAGGTTATTTATGGAAATTGTAATCACTGAATTAATTGTTACATTATCATTTTCAATATTTGCTTCACTCTACTTTTTTTTCTTAATTTTTTATTTATTTTTTAACTTGTTATCGTTATATGTAGTTAAGTATATATGAATGTCTGTAATATATACCTCTATAGACAAATAAATAAATAAATCAAATCACTTTGCTGCCAAATATAAATGATGTTTTATCATACATCCATGAAAGTTGCAGGATTACATCTATTTCTGTAAAATAAAAGCTGTAAATTTAAAGAGATAGGAAATCATAACGGTTCAACACCGGTTCTTAACCGAGAAGAAAACTATATGCCGTGAATAATGTATTAAACCTGAATAGATGCGTGAGCATATATATTATTTGCAAAAGTGAATTTTAAACGTTTTATGCAAAAAGAACAATGTTGATGTTTCTGTATACTGAACTACGATTTTCAGATGAAAAACCTTTACACTACACAAAAGGAAAATTTTCCCTTTTTACCGATTACTTTAAAATTTGTTGGAATACTATTAAATATTGAGCTTAAAACAGTATTTGATCTTGAACTTGAAAACAATTATTTTTGATAATATTTATTTAATCTTAAAGAATCCCTTTTGCATTGTCTTTTAAAAGGTGCGCATACGGCAATGAATTCGGTGAATTTTAAATTTAACTACCCTAAAATCGCAGCCACTTCTATCTCCGTCACAGTGCACTAGCAGGCAAAAGCCGCTACACTTTCGCATCCTGGAAGTTTGTAGCGTACTTTCCTACGGTGTACCTTAGGGTTCAGTTCGTTCACCAACCTTATTTCTTCTTTTTATTAAGGAGCTTTTATCCCCGCCTCTCAATCCTCTCCGTATTGGTTTGCCGACAACAGTCCTTGATTTCGCGTACTTATTTGATTCTGTAATGAATTAACATGGAAATGCTACAGAAGTCAATCGAGAACGCATGTTTGGATCATTAAAGAACGACATGTCTATGGTCCTCGCTTCGAGCAGAGCATATCGTGTTTCGTTTAATGCATCCAAAACTCTATGCTGTTTAATGACCCTTAAAAAACCCTCAGTTCACCCCCAAACCATTTTAGTCGACGGAGTGAATATGCCCAATTCGCCCTTCCTAAACATCTTGGGTAGTTGGGTATTGAGATATCCAGCAATCTTAGCTGGACTGATCATATATTTGCAATCGCCAAAAGTGCGATAAAATGCTTGGCTTTTCTATAGAGATGTAAGAAATATTTCACCGCATCTGATTTAGCGCTAATCTACAAGTCCCACATTAGGCCTAGACTTGAATATAATTCGTATATTTGGGCAGGGGCAGGACACCCCGCATTGTTCGCGCTTGACAAAGTCCAACGTAAGGCTATTAAACTTATTGGTGATTCATCAGTCTCTGAGGGCCTTGAATCTCTGGAGCATCAACGGAATTTCGGTTGTCTCTCACTCTTCTATCGCTATTTCCATGGAAATTGTTTTAACGAAATTGCTAGCCTAATTCCTTGTAGACACATGACAACGCGCGATACAAGAGCTACAAGTCACTCCCGCCCCTATTCGCTCCAGGTCAACTTTGGACGTATCGTCAAATTTCGGGAATCTTTTCTTAACAGAACAACACGAATGTGGAATAGTTTACCATTTTCTGTTTTCCCCTCATCTTATGAGCCCGAAACTTTCAAACGGGGCAGCCTCCTAACCAGTTTCCCTCATCATAAATTCCTTTCCTGCCAAGTCTGTGCTTTAGCATCATAGGGCATCCCCTGAGCTTTGGCGACATTATATATAAAAAAACAAAAATAAATTATTAGTAAATGCAAGTTTTGTATCTTATTATAAAGAGTCTCCCAATACTACGTGTCCGATTTGTTTTTTAAATAAAATCTGCAATTACCGACGAATATTTTTCAAATGTTGACAGTTGTAATCTAGAGACTACAGCATTTAATCATGAAGTTCTACACAATTCAATAACGTATCCAAATTGTGGAATTTTATAACCAAAGTTCGAAGTCTATGGTAAGCACAATCAGAAGAATTAAACAAAAAAACGGAAAAAATCATTCGATTTCAAAGAACACTTTGCAGGATATCGTTGATATCGTAAACAAGCAAAATTATTGCATTCTGGGCTCTGTAAACCCACATGCAGTCAGTTGGTGAGGTTTATGAAATGGAGGCAGCGGTAGCAACCGGGCAATGTATCCTAGAACATAGCCAAGTAACTAATGCGGAAGGTGATAATCTTCAAAAATCCCCCTAACTCCAAGGTTGTAGTAGGGAATCTGTAGTGGTGTCCTCCCCTCTGCAAGAACCAGGGGTAATTGACACGCGAATTTCTTCTCCTCAGGCACTTCTGTAGGAGTAGAGGTGGAGGGTATAGTAGAGCCAAATAGTTTGGCTATATCCACGATTCCCATAACATGGGAAAATTAACTTCCGAAGGTTCTGCGGCGGCTAAAGAGACTGGACTTGCGCCGGCTAAAAGTGCTGTAGCACCCCTGGAAGGTGCCGTTGGCAAAATAATAACAAACACTTTCTCAGGTGCGGCGGTAGCAGAGATGGTACAATTTAAGAGTTGGCTATCTCCGCGGTACACACACCAGTAGAAGTTGCAGACTTAACTCCCGAAGGGTTAGCTACGGTTAATCCGGAGGAGGTTACTTGTCCTGACTCTGGACTAAAGCTTCATGGCCCGGAATCCTTCAATGTCGTGAGCAGAGAAGGGGTGAATGTTATGATTAACGCATGGACCAAGAAGGAACACTGGAGATGGTGGATCAACATGGATTCCTGCAGATAGGCTAGGATTCTAGCAGTAACCCAGAGAACCGAAGTTAATGGCTGCAGTGGTATAACT
This sequence comes from Leptarthrus brevirostris, assembly GCA_964036015.1. Lineage (NCBI taxonomy): Eukaryota > Metazoa > Arthropoda > Insecta > Diptera > Asilidae > Leptarthrus > Leptarthrus brevirostris. Next base: position 25,004,562 of record OZ038371.1, read on the forward strand.
GGGAACCGCTTCTATGTCGTCTGGTGTTTTTAGTGAGTAAGAATCTCAAACTACCGGAGGTGGCGGGCCGTCGGTGTCTTTTAGAAGATTTTCAACTCTCCCGTATTTTTTTTAAAAACAATTCCCAGCGATATCATGAGATGCTGGAAAACTTTTTGTACTCTGAATTGGATGGTATTGACCTGGATGACATATGGTTTCGACAAGACGGCGCAACGGCACACACAACTAAGACCAATATCAAATTTTTGCACACCCATTTCCCCGAACGCGTAATTTTTCGCCTTGGTGATGTCAGCTGTCCGCCGCGGTAGTGCGATTTATCGCCGCTAGACTTTTTTCTTTGGGGCAATGTTACAGATAAAGTTTATGCGAACCATCTACAAACAATTCCAGCACTCAAAGCAAACATTCAACATGTCATCAATGAAATACCAAACAAAATGATTGCAAAAATCGTCTCAAATGCTGCTCAGAGAATGGTCTACCTGGAGAAAAACGAATAAAATAATTTTCCATACATAATGCTAAACTCTACACTTTATGAATAAAAAAGAATTTTTTGATTCCTCTTAATTTGTGTGTTCTATTTAAAAAACAAATCAGTCACGTAGTATTGGGACACCCTTTACCTTAAATTATGAAATTTTGCATCGTCATGCACAAATATGAAAAGCAGAGCATTACAAACGCAACCATGCACAAGTTGGCATTTTCAATAAACTGAAAGCTTTGGCGGAAAGCAAATTTTATTTTTATTATATTGTCGGTGGTTCAGCGATACCTTGTACGTGCAGAGTTTACTGATTTAATCTGCAATTGCTGAACCACCGACGATTTCCGGCATTAGTTACGACAGTCACGTGAATATATTATCGTCGGTGTACTGCAAAAACCCACTAAATCCTGTTTTTATCAAAATTAAAGGACTGTCTGTCAAGGAAGCGAAAAAACAAAATGTACAAAATAGTTTTTAAAGTCGGTGCAAATTAAACAAACAACAAAAGAATTAAATTCTGCTTATTTAAGGAAGGAAAATTGACTTCACTGTAGCTCAATGACTTGTTCTTGTTTTTTAATTTCTATGACCAAAAATTTTCACTGGACTGTACCCAAAATAGAAACAAATTCTTATAAAATAAAATTTTTTTTTCTCGGATGTTCAAATATAACGTTTAAAAAATTTAAACGTTTTCAATCGTTACAATAAACTTAAGAATCCTTTTAAAACATTCTTTTCAAAGTATTGTATAGGACTTTTGAAGTTTCATACACTGGATAGCATATCTCTCGCTAGGTCCCGTAACCCCTTGTAGGACATGGGGCGGCAGAAGAACCTCAGCCGATTTCTGGATAGCATTTACAGTGAATTTTATAAATTATGGCCTAATTATATTAAAGTAGACATTTTGGGTTTCCTCTAGTGCCAATTGATACGCCGCAATCTGCAAATCTATCCACTCAACATTTTCCAAGTAGTAGGATAAGATTAATAAACGATTAGCGTAAATCGTCAACTCCTTCACTCAACCTCGTAACCAATACGGAGACAGAGTTGGATCGATTGGTTAAGTGGAACGACCACCATGGTTCCCGCGTTTTTAATAATTGAACTGAGCAATCCACTCCATCTCTGAGCGCAGCCATTTTAACAAGACATCCCCGTTTTCTCACTCCCCTTACCCTAATTCCCTTCCGTCAAAAGCCATGCCACCGCATCAAAGGATTGTAAAAAAAACCCCTTACCCGTAATTCCTCTCCTGCAAAGGTCGCACTCTGCATCATTAGGCATCCCCTAAGCATTGGCAACATTGCAAAAACAATGATTTAGCTTATCTCAGGAGTGGCGACTATATTTGAGAAAATTAAATTCAAATGATATTTCTATTTCGAGTATGTTAGAAAGCAAAGCTTCACAAGTTAGTTTGGACTTTGAACGAGAAGAATAATTAGACCAAAATTGATAACTAATTGTTACAGGGAAGATTTGTAAACAATTTTTTTTTTACTAAAGAGGTCACATTTCATACTGGTACGAATTAAATAAACTCCAGGCCTGCATATCACGTTCTTCCGCCTGTCCTCTTCAAAAAATTTGATCTCTTTACAGTTGCAACTGATACATCAACATTTCGTGCATCTGCCTTTGTGCAGGAGGCAAAAATGATAATTTCAATGGCTAAAATTTTATTTACAAAACGCAGACATATGGATTTAAAAAGCATTTTTTCAGTATTCTTTATACTATGGACATGATAATAAAATGTGACAATTTATCACAGTAAGCTATTACGTTACAATATACGACCCCCAAGACACAGCATGATAAAAGTTTTCCATTAAGATGCGGTAAAAGGTAAGCGTATTTTACTTTATAAGAAAACGTACGGAAACAATGTAAAATGAGAATACAAAGGAAACAATTGTTTACATATTATACAATTCACAATTTTTCCGTAAAATAAAAAGAAACACATTTTTTGAAAAGAAAATTAATTTTATATAAAAAAGTTTGTATAAAAGTGTACAAGCTAACGTAACGATAAACGCTAAATGAAAATACATCATAATGTTGCTTGCTCTACAATAAATTAATTTAAAAGAAGAAAAGTAAAAAAAGAATGGAATAGGAGCATGCACGTGAGATTAATGAATAATGCCATAAACTCGATCAAATACTTCAATTATCGAATATTTTGTGTTAAGACATTTTTAGTATTTGTATGCCCTTGTAACGAGAGCAGCGGTATCCGCATTTAATAAAAACATCTGCGGACCAAAACGAGTAGAATAAATTATTCATGTTTTCTGCGTAAAACTCTTTTTTGATAACAACAAACACATAAAATAATATAATAGAAAACATGAAATTAAGATATTTTAGGTTTGTTTTTGTTGCTTTAATTGCGCTAATTTCTGCTGAAGATGCTCCAAGCGATGTGGGGAGAGCTCAGGCTTCTGTAAAAAATAACAAAATCGTTTTTCACCAAATTTAAAATAATATAACTGCTATCCTCTTACATCTTTTCTAATTAAAGATACTTTTTGTGACATTTGATTAAGATTTAAATTTTCATCCGCTACTTTGTTGTCAACCATATTGTTAATTTCAGAGTTTCTTCCATAAGGACCTAAATTTGCTTTCGCTCTCAAATAGTGCAATTTTTCCATCCAATAATCAGGATCAAGTTTATTTTCTGCCCGTACGTTTGTTGACATTAAATTAGAATCTAATTCCAGAACAAAATAAAAAAATTTATATAAGTATGTTTAGTACGAATTACCTAACTTATTGTCACCATTTAAGTTCTCTTGTTGTCGCTGCCTTTCAATTTCCGCTAAACTGTCTTCGATATATTTTTGGAAACTAGGACTAGCACCTTTAAGAAGTGAAAGCACATCTACCTCAGGATTCTTTTCCTAAAATATAAAAAAAAATGCGGTAAATAGAACAATATAAACAAACACGAAAATAGGCTTTAATTTAATTTTAACAAGAACACGTAAAAAGTGTATTTTTCAGTATCATGTAACGACAGAAGTGTTTTACCAGTTTTATTTTGTACAAATCATAGTGTGTTTTATTTCGACTGCAGTCTTGAAGATGATGTGGTTACGGAACAATGTTGCCTGCCCATATCTAGCGGGCACATGTACAGATCCTGATTATGGCATGAATTTTTCGAATTTAATTTCAGACCATTCCTGTGAGAATGTGAATTATGACGTTCTATGGCAAGGCTTTGCAACAAAAATTAATAAGATAGATGACCACGGAAATATAATAGGGGACAGTGCAATGTACACTGTTACTGCCGGAGACATAATTTTTGCACTAGAGGTTAAAAAACCAATTTCTGTCTGTCGCTTCAGTGGATATCAAACTGAACATCCCCGCCTTGTGATTGTTCCACGAGCAGCTCAAGAAAACTGGTTCACAAAAAAGGCTATTGACTTATTCACATATAAAAATTCAAAATTTATCTACACCACACGTCATATGAAAACGCAAGTTGAGAAATTGTACACAAATTTACTAGCGAAGAAGTGTGAACTTGAGAGAGAAACCCTTCAAACAAAACTTTCAATGGCCAGTCACCATCCAGTGGAATTCGCCCTCATGCAAACAAAACCACCGGGATATATTGCTGTGCCAAGAGGAGAATTAATCTATTTGGTAAAATGTCAGCCTGTTGATATCAAGCTCAGGAAAACCACCAGATGCTACTCCGAGCTCCCAGTATCATATGAACACAAGGAATATTTCATGACTCCTATCACGCACTTGTTAGTCGAACGCGGAACAGAAATTCCTTGCTCAGAATTTATAAGCCAAGGATATTATGTAAATGGAAATGGTACGGACTTAACCCCATCCTGCATCGTATAAAAACGCCATTTGAGCTACAGCCCTCAACAAAGCCAGACTGGATTTTCGAGGATCCAGGAAACCTCATCGTATCAGGTCTCTACTCTATGGCTTCTCTGAGCAATCTACGACACTAGATAATGTATCCTGCGGAGAGCCAAGCAATAGCTCATACAATCACACAAAATGCTCTGGGCCACGAAATTGATCAGCAGAATCTAGATCACCCTCACTGATATGTTCCAAGCATTAGAAAATAGCATACGAACAAAAATATGGACAATTTTTAATGAAATCGGTGATATTTGCACAATTATTTATTTTCGTTGTATACTTGATCGGAAAACTGTTGAAATATGCATGTGACATTATCATCAACGTTCGAATACTAAAAACACTTTACGGATGGAGCTGGAGACTAACAGCTGCCTTATGGAACTCACATGGTACACAAACACAGACGAAAGCAACATAGCAATATCACTCTCCGAGAAGTAATCACCGACCATGAAGCAACTAGCAATGACGGAAAGCCTTCTGACAGCCACACGCAAGCCAACGAGCAGCAATCTATTTCGACAGCGACAGAAGGAGCACCTAACCTGATGCGGTTTTGTTTACAAGGATTGCATCCCTATATCCACAATTATCTCAAACAATGTAGAGCAATCTAACCCTCATCATTACGCTCCTTATTAATTATTTGGTTTGAAACAAGATCAGTAGCAATAAAGTTTAGTGCGAAACAAGTCGAGTTATTTTTTTATTGAATAAACATATTTTATTCAATTTAATTAAACATACAGACGTATTTCTCTCCAATAAGCAAAAAAAATGATAACACTACATACTATTAGTGCGTCTATACGAATTTAGTTTTTTTTAAACAGAAAAATGAAACTTTACAAATATTTTAGCCAAAGTAATCTTTATAATATCTTCGGTTATACATAAAACCCTGATAATCCTTAGAATAATCAGTTACTTTTCCTGAAGGCAAAGCTAAAAAAGTATAAACTGATTTTAAAAATAAATGTTAACTGCGACTTAACAAATGTCGGTCTCTATATCTACCAGACAGATGCTTTGATTGAAGTATAAATTAAATTTTATTATTTGTATTCCCATAATGTTTCTTTTATTCAGGCATCCAAATCGTCTTTGACAGGGAAACAAATTCCAGAAATTCCAAGATCTTATTATCTATTTCCAGGTCGGGATATATTATTAATTCGCGGCTTCAATTTTCCAAACATTTCAATATGAGTAAAACTTGAAGCAATGAGTGTTTACCTGGACTATGATTGAACCAAATATAATTTCTACTTAGTTAAAATTCAGGCAAATTTTAGGAAAATTAACATATATATGTAGCTTAAATTATTTTAATTTAAAAAAAATAAATCCTACTAAAAAAATCTTTATTAAGAAATGCCTAACTAGAAGAAGCTAGAGCGGATGAAAAGTGATTGACATGTAGTTAAGGCGGAAGTTTTAGCGTAATCTGTTTGTAACAAAACATGCGGCTCTTATGATGGAAAGCCAGCACATTTTATCCGTATCTGAAGTTATTATTTGTTCTCGTTGGTGGTTATCACTAAACCTGTTGGCTTTTTATCCCGAAGGTCCCGGGTTCAAACCCCACCGCTGATGATCCATGATTATTTTCTGCTGACAGCGGATTATAATAAGAAAATTCCATTGTGGTTGCAGGGTAAAGTGGAAGGAACGAAATTCGCGCAACTTCATAAAAACAAGGAGGAGTTAGGGGGACCAACTAAATTTCTTGGGCAAGTTCGTGCTGGAGAAGACCATCAAAATTATTTACGTCCTTTTGCAAGCTAACAAAAACTGGGTGATTTCGCGCGCACTCGTACGAATGCGCCCTGAATTCGAGCATATCTGTTGAGTTTAAAGGGGAAAGTTCAGAAAGAAGGTATGAGGTCTGTTGCCTGACTTTCAGTAAAAAAAAGTGCAGTGATTTTGGTGGAGATAACACTTCGCTGAGTTGAGGAATGCAGGGTGCTTTTCAATGCCAAGAATGCGAAATGTCAACTGACAATTCAAATAGAGCGTTCAGTGTCTTTTAGTGAGCACGAGTTATCAATAGTTCTTGTTAGGGAACAGAACTATGGTTGAAATTACATATGCGTATTTTATGAAATTAATCTTAATATTTGTTCTGCTTATTGAAAAGTAGTCCCCTTTCTGCGTTAATCTCATAACTCAAATTTTTCCAAAATTGAGATTGTTAGTGGGTAATACTGTTAAGTATTTCTTTTATGTAAAAAAACAACTTCAGAAATGTCAATATTTATAATAAAGCCAACGTAAAAGGTATATAACTACTGCAATGTTTACAACTTTTTATATGACTTAGTAAAAATATTATCTTCACTTTCTGTAAAATGGTTTTTTGCAGTTATGTACTTAACGAAGAAAGGGAACGATTTGTCCAGTCCATGTTGACAACAACAAAGCATGTAAAAAAGAAAACGCAAGCAATGTTGAGAACCGAAACAAACGTGCTAATTCATTATAAAACACACAAAACCTTTAATTCTTCAACCAAATACTTAAGAATATTGATATATCTAAATTCAAATGCATCCTCGGGAACCTAACATTAAAATTATTTAAATAAAAAAATTTAACAATTCTATGATATATTTACTGACCTTAAATTCATATAGTTTTAAGAGACCCTGTCTACTAGTTTCTTTTTCCGATATAAGCTTAAAAATCTGCGACATTGTTTCATGTGTATGATTTGACATTCGTTTTGATTGATCCTTTCCGGAGCTTGATCTTTGTGGAGATAAGCCAGAACCATTCGCATCTCTTTGCAGATTCTGTGAAATAATATTCAAAGTTTTTATATATGAGTTCCTTGTATTACAAACCTTAAGAATTCGTATAAGATATGCATGCAGTTCTGAATGTGTTGGGATTTTGTTTAGATGCTGTAGTATTGAATTTCCCTTTATCTTTGCCATATTGTGAATAATTGTTTTAACAGTTCGTAAGGGAGTATCAGACGGACGTTGTTGCCACCAGGTACTAGGCAACGCCAATAAAAATTCATGTACTTCGAATAAGACGGCATCATAATCCAGTTCACTGGACCGTTCGGGCATCATTTTAACATTTCTCCAAAGGCATTTCATTAATAAATCTGAGAACTTAGGTAACCCAGCACTTGGACATGTTTCTTTAAGTAATCGTATAAGAGCACTGAAAATTAATTGATTTAATTTTATTAAATTAATTCTGATTTAGTTTATCATACCAATTGAGATTTGTAAAGTTTGTTTTATCCAAAATTTTGAGGCATATTCCATTGATAACTTTCGTATACTGACCATCATCGCCCTGTGATAATTTTTGATCTGCCATTAACCCCAGAAGTACTGACATAATAGTTTTTAAAGATGGAATGCTTAAGGACTTTCCCAAAGTTTTTGAATTGAAAAATGAATAAATAATTGAAAGAAGCGGCTGATACATAATTAATGATTCTGACACTGGTTGTTGTGAAAGATTCTGGAAAGAAACATTTAGATCAGTAGACAAAACGTATTATTCTTCCTCATAAACTAAGCGGTACAACTTAAAATGTTTAAGAAGCTTATAAGTACTTGGTGGTTATTTGTAATTTCTAAATTAATACCAATTGCTTCATAGTTCAACATTCGTTTACCTTAAATTGTCCTAAAACACTTTGTATAAATATTTCTTCATAATCTCGGAGAACAGCTTGTTTTTCCGGTGATTCTATAATGTCCGTTAATTCGTTCATAGCTGCTCGAGCGGTCAATGAATTAGTGCTAGCAACAGAACGTATAATTTTTACCAAATTAGGATCCAATTTCGGCAGAGTATCAGCTAAGCTGCAATTAAATTAAAATCTCGTATACCACAAATTTCATATTGTAATTATTCATACTTTGGAGATAGTTGATGATTAGTTAATGATGTAGGTTTTTCATAGGTTGTCGTACTTGATACAGCTTGTGGAGGACTCAATTCATATGTGTTATATGTTGGCGGTGCTAGATTCTCTGATGACTGAGATATTAAACGTTCAAATTTCTCTTGTGGATATCCAACCCCATCTTTAGTTGGAATAACTTTGATGGGATCGTAGAGAAATGATATATCAACTGGGGATCTTTCCACTTGTTTCATTTGATCTGATTTTATCCAATCCTTTTCGATTTCGGCTACTACATCAGGATCAAGGCCAAATGGGCCTGATGGTTTAGGTGGTAAAATTAGTGGTTGTTGTAGATCATACGTTCTGAAATAAATAATTTTGTTCCGAACATCAATAATTATAATCAATCTCTACAGCAAACATAAGACAATTGAACACAAACTAATTAAACACTACATTTAAAATTACAGACAACTACGAGTCCTTCCCAAAAGTACAAAAAGTTTTCTTAGGGCTTCCTTCCGATAATTGCTTGTAATTTGCATATTTTGGACAGCATGAAGACAGTTTCTTGTGGCCTACAAAAAGCTCAAGTAAAATTAAATGGTTTTCTACTTAGACATATCTGCTAATCCCATTACAAGAGTTTAAAAAATAATCACTTGTTTTTTGTTAAAATATTCTTATGTAAAAATGTGAAGGAAAGTTCTAAAACATCAAAAGTACCTCAACAAGTGTTGTTGAACAAGTAGCGAAATTAACAGTTGAAGGCAACTTCGCTTTCTGTTTTTCAAAGTACTTGTATTTTTCTTAATAAATTGATTTTTGGCATTTTTGGCTCAGTAATTTCTGACATTTTGTTTATAATTTATATTTCCTTTATATTTTTTGACTAAAAATATGAACAACAATGTCATCGATGATTTAAAAGTTAGCCACGAGAACCGCGGGTTCGAATGCTGTCGAGGGTGTTACTAAAAATAGATTACATTAAAAGGTACAAAATAATGTTTATGATTCAGAGCCCACGTGCACGTATAGGTCGCCTGACAATTTTTATCACCAAATCGAATCGAATGAACCCCGCCCCATTCCCTACAAGGTGTTACATTTCAGTTCTCAACAAATTTTCTTGGGTAAAATTGAACTATAACTTTAATGTTGCTTAAATGTGATCTTAGAAATTTCTCTACTTATTTGAATACGTGAACAGTTTTGTGTGAAAATTTTAGAATGAGTTAAACCAAAATTGAAAACGTGATACCTTTCATAAAAGGTACAAGAGAAGAACGAGTCCCTGCTTACTCAATTTGCTTACTTAATTCGTTTTTACCGTGTACCTGTTATAATGTAATGAAAATTTTTTTTACTGAAATTCCATATTTTTGTCTATTGTCAATAGCCTAATTAATCGCTTACACCTTTAAGTACGAAAACAATTTATTGTATAAAAAGATATCTTTAGGTCCTTTTACTAATTGTGGGCCATGGGGACTGAGGCGGAAAAAGAACTTCACTCGATTCAACGACAACGATTGCAATTAGATTTACAATTTAAAGCGGATTCCGAACGACCGACTCTGCAATTACCAATAGCCTTTTAGAGTAATTTGTTGTTAACAAAAAGCAGCCATGAGTCGTCGCCGATGGGGTTCGAACCTGCAACACTCATGATGGAAGGCCAACACGTTAACAATTACTCTACCTACGTAAAGATTTATAAGAAATAAATCATTATTATAATCCACCAAATGAGAATTCAATACATGTATATAGGAGCGATTTGAAAAAGTCATTCAGTTAAATTTCGTTTCTACATCGTATTTTCTGTGTCATTTGAAGTATTAGGTTGTCCGGTATGAAATGTCGGTTTTTTGTGTATAAAAGAAACACACTTTCACAGATTTAACATAATTTTCTCAATCAAATCACGATCCTTTTTAAAAAGGAAAGTCGACTATCACCTTTCGGGCATTTCAAATATACAAACTTTTTCCAGAAATCGATTTCGAATTTTCCGATACGTTGGCATAAAGCCATCTATAGGATCATAGTTTGATAAAGTTATGTTAAAGCTTTACTTACCCACTCACAATGCGACATTTCATACCTAGCAACCTAATATATAATCAAAGTACCTACCGCAGAAAAGTTAAAATTTATACGGCCAACAGGATCACAACAGACTGCAGATTTAGATAACTGAAATGGTGATGTTCAAATGTACAGGGCCACGAGAAGGTACAACCAAACAAAATTTATATTAAATTCTTTCTTAAAACCTCGAGAGACGGTAAATTTTACATGTCACAATCTTACCTTCTTTGAAATGGGATAATGATCGTACTTTCAAGTCGAAGGAGTAAAATTAAAGTAGTTCAACAACAACAAAATTAAATAAACTGGAAGATATGTGCATAAATGTTACCAGTTAAGTCCGCGAACTCCCGTAAAAAGTAAGCACATACATTCTCTCGAAGAAAGCAAGGCGAAAAAAACAATTACAACTGATTCAGATTATCTATATCAAAATTTTGTCTAACGAGTATACCTAAACCTAATTCCTATAACAGAATAAACAACACAAACATAAAATTTACTACACCTTTTTTCATTTAGAAGTTTTGAAAAAAAAAACAATTAACTAACTTTAAAAACAAACAAAAATATGAAAATAAAAATTACGCTTGTCTGAACAGAATTTTTTTGTCCAATTCCTTTTGTGTATCATCTACCCTTGCTAATGTACTAAAGTAGAAAAGTGGAACTCGTGAAACTAAGGATGTGGCCTATTATATTAAACTTGAACAAATAAAATACTTACCTCGTCACAGCTGGTGGGGTGCTTACCTCCTCAATTGGAGGCAACTCATCCTGTGCAGATTCTTCAATTTCAATAGTTTCAGAAGTCGTCGATGTTATTTTTGCCTGACTTACTGGAGTCGATTTTTTTGTTTTTTTAGCTCGTTTTATCCTCTCATCTAACATAGACAGATCCTTTTCATTCAGTTGCCCAATAAGTTTGTAAACTCTATCTCCTGCCAAAAAATAAGCTTGCACTACACAGTTAAGCGCCGCATTTCGGACAGAATTGTCACGATCGGAGATGTGTCTAGCAATTTCTTTGAGAGCAGATTGCGGAGTAGGTTGACAAACTGAAAGGCCATAGGTTTCAATCAAGTAACCCAGTTCATCCAAACATTCCGTACGTTGACGGGCATTTTTCGATTTTAGACCTTCCATTATGTAAACAAAAACTTTAGCAAATGGATAAACTAAGCAAATCTGTCGAAGTAAGGCCCTCACGCCATTTCTCACCGTATCCTTTGGATCGCCAATCTAAAATGATTAATGATTTAACTAAAATTTGCTAGATATTTTACCATATTTTATATTACTTTGATTAATAAGTGCGGTATAAAAGAACTTCCTTCATTTTCTGCCAAAATATATTCATTTTCTACTAGCATCTGAAATACCATATTTAAATAATCTAAGCCTTTCAGCAACACTGAAGGATTTGTGTCGTAAAAGCGAAGTGAAATCCACTTTAAAATGAGATCTAAGTTGCTAATTAAAGCTTTGCTATTGCTTGGCAGATCTTCACTTAATGATTCAATCACTTTCAGATGATATCTATTAATTTCAATTGTTAGCATCAAATGATGTTTGTATAATAATGTTTTACCTAAAATCGTCATGGAACATATTTGCCATCAAACTCTTGTTAACATTAGCAACAGTCATTTGCTCACGCAAGAGTTCGGTAAACTCTTCCCGAGGTGTCGTGAAGGTCCACTTGAGAATTCTTAATTTCTGCTCATCGATCAATCTTTGGCTTTTGGTGTTATTTACAACGAGAAGAGGGGAGGTATCTATTTCCTCTTCCTTTTTTCTCGACGATGATGGCTTCTCTACAACCTTTTGATTTTGCTGCAATGTTTTCTGGGCTCTTCCCGTTACTACTTTAGTTGGTTTTGTATCGTCCATAATTGGAGCTTGTTGTTTACCCTTAGGTAAAGGTTTAATTGGTAGATTAGGACGAGCTTTATCAAGAGCTGCTTGAATATCTTTTTTCGATGCAGGCTTTTGTTTGTCCAAAGCTTTCAGCATAGCCTCGTAACCCAAATGAATCATAATACCTAGCACAGCTTCATTGGCATTTTTTCTTACTTCGGCATTTCTATCACCAATGTTTGCATACAAGTGAGGCAGCATAGAAACTAGCTCTTCTTTTGGTATAGATTTTACTGCAATATTTGGCAATTTTTCTGCTAACCAGCCCCACAATTCGATTTTTAAAGCTGGACTACCAGTTTTAAGTGAGTCGGCTATCATTTCACCATCAAAGAATTCTTTAAAACCACATTGCTCACCCCAAGTATTAATACAACCAAGAGAAGCCGTCCTTATAAAAACTTTATTGTCTCCCAGACCATGTAGAAATCCTGGAAACAAAGCTCTAATGTGCGTTTTACAAGCGGGTCCTATTGCTGATGCCAATTGTTCACAAATAGCCAATGCAGTTTGTGCTATCTTTGCATTGCTATCAACTAATCTTAGAGCCAGAGCTTGCGGTAAATCACCAATGGAAGGTTTAATCATCTTAGCTTCATTTAATATTGCTAACAAAATATAATTTATTAAAACTACTTAGTTATATACAAACCAAATGTTTACCCTGTAATTTCGTTAACCCTTCATTGCGTACTTTCCAGTTTTTATCTGAAAATTCTGCCAACAACGACTCTGTTATTTGTAGAGAAATATCAACTCGCGGTATTAAGTCGTTAATATTGATTTCTCCAGCATTTTCACATCCGCCACCGTCACTGAAAAAACAATATTATAAAATCCAAAATTATAAAGAAATTTTGTTTATTTACTCATCCTCATCATTAACCGAAGCATTGCTGGCGCTCTTTTTAACTCCTCTTATGGCAGCTGGCGGTTTTTGTCCCAAGTTTTTATCAAGTTCTGCTTGGATTTGTTGTTTCAGTGCAGGTTTTTCATTATCGAAAAACATTATTATGTTGTTTCCCATGTACAAAGACATTGTTCCTGTAAATTTTATATTATAATACATTGTAAAATTTACAATTCGTGAAAGAATATTCTTTTATCGATGAATGTTCTTACTACTATATTTCTTGCTATAATTTCAAAAAAAAATTCCACAAATGAAAGTACTTTGGCCTTTTTCTTTTTCCAATTTATCCCCAATCAAGCTACTTTGGGGAATAAGTCAATTATTCCAAACTACTAATATACTACTAACTGAGAGGAGCTAAATTCACAGGCATAGATCGGGCCTAAAGCTACGCAAGCTTTTAAATTAAAAAAAACTTACCAAGCAAAGATATCGCTGCACCTCTTACAGTTGGATTATTGCTTTGAACTGCTTTTTTGACATCATCAAGAAGTAGTTTTGGGTTAATCTAAGACGATAAAGTTAAAAACAAAACTAAAACACTCCTTTCATAGTTTACGCAATTAATATTGAATAATTTCGATGAACGAACTCATTATTTCAATTTAATATGTCCAGCATATTTTTGTCAAACCGAACAGCACACCACTCAAATTTTCAGTAACTACAATTTCGTAAATTTGTAACCTAATACATGAGGTTCGATCGTTGAAATTTTCACAACAATTTTAGTAAACCAGCCCATTTTTAATTACCTGAAATCCAAACTCTCTAATAGCTGAGCTCACCCAATTAAGAGCCTCTGATTGAACTTTGGGGGACTTTTGTTCGAAAGCAAACGTCATAACTCTAGAAATTACAAAATCCAGTTTTGTTGATTCCGTTAGCGCTGTTAGCGCCTGTGCTGCAATACCACTGTTCTTCGAATCGCCTAATTTTTCAGCTACTTCTGTTACCACAAAATCGGCTGTCACTGTTGATACAGTGAATTTTTCAGCTATAAGCTTAACTATTTCCAGTTTTATCTTTAATACTTGAAAATTAGTTTCCTATAAAGAAGTAATAGTTAAAATGCTGAAATATTTTTAGTTAATAAGCACTTTTAAGCCTGGTTTCCTGCCACTTAAAGTCCGGATTAATACTTGTGACAAACTCGTAGCCTTTGGATCAATATCATTCAAAGCGCTGATAAAACCTTCAATTGCAGCAAGTCTTGTTTTCCAGTTTGCATCAGAAAGTCCTGTAAGAACGGTTGAAGGTAAGATTTCTTCTGCTCGACTTGTCACTTCTTCTGGTGTTAACTCTTTTTCACTGGGAATAACTTTGTTGGTACTAGCAGATTTTGAAAGAGGGGCACTACCGCTTGATGAAGCTGTTTTTTTGATGCCTAATTTTTTAACACCTGCAGTTGCGGGTCTTGTGACTGGTTTCGGTTCTATTGATCCACCTTTTGGTGGAGGTTGTTGCTTTACCGGAGCAGTCAATGGTCTCTCTTTTTTTGCTCCTGGGATTTTTATAGCAATGACTGCTTTTTCTTGACATTCTTTAATTTTAGCCATTTTTAAGCTGTCTACATCCGCCAAGAAACACCCAATAGCTTTTTCGCCCACTAATTTCAGCAATGTACCCAACGCTTCTGCTGAAGCATCCCGAACTGTAGGATCAGGTTCATTTAAAGTCTTTAACAAAGAAGTTACTAATAATTTCAAAAGCTTTTTATTAAACGCAGTTGGTAATGTTTTAGTAAATGCCCTAGCAAGGAACGATGCTACTTCTGCTTTAATACTGGGATTTTTATTGTTTAAAGCTTCCACGATATCCTCCTGAATAGCTTCAATTGTCGTTGATGGGTAAATAGCATCAATAGCATCACGTAAGGCAGTCACGACATTCGTTTTTTTCTCTTTAAATTTTTCGAAAATTGCTGGAACACATGCCTGAAAATTAATAAAATATTAACACCATTTTCAAAATAGTAGAAAGAAAATTACCCCAGCATAAACAGAAAATTTTTTTCCCAATCCTTTTGCCAATGCAGCTAAACTTTTACCTGCCATTGCAACCAGTATAACATTGGTGTCTTTTGTTAATACCTTTTTTAATGCTCTAACTAAATCTCCGTAGTCTCCATTTTCTAATTTTGGATTTTCAAGCAATTTTTCAAGAGCCTCTAACGCCTCTTTTCGCTCCTTCCATTGTTTAGCTTCTAGTTTTTCATAAAAATCTTTTGGAAGCTTTGAAAGAATATCTACAGCAGCGATGAAGTCTAAAGGATCGATTTCTTCAGCTTCACCTTGCTCTTCGTCTGTAAATTATAGAATATATCAAACAATTTTAATGATTTAAGCAATTGGTTGTTTTTCAGTAAATTAAAATATTATTAATGTGATAACTTATTAAAAAAGTCGGTCACATTCAGCAATGCTTTAAAATATATTTTAGTAAATTAATTTGTATATTTTTGTTGGATTTATTTTGACGAAATATTCCAGAAATTCCACTGAAGATATAAACATAGATTTACAAGATAAATCTAACATTAAAATTTATTCCCTGCAGTTTAGAGCAAACTGAAATTGTGCGGTTGGCCGCTGATATAAAATCTTTCAGAGTCGTTTAAAAAAAACTTGGACAATATTGTTATATAAACAAGGAAATTTATCTACTTCCAAAAATCATGATGCGACAAACTACCATCACTATCATAAAAACAACTTCCTTTAGGTTTTTACGGTGGTAAAATCGAAGGTCGACTTAGGTTATGTTCGGTTAGGAGAGGGAATCTAACATGTTTACCCTGCTCTCATAGCCATCCTCTCCCCTCAGGAATCTCAACACGGCTTTGAACTCTATTTTCTGCATTTCCGTAAGCCCCGAAGAAGTAGTAGTGTAACTCTTTTTATCGCCAGGGCATGGCACTCACAGAGTACATGGCAAACTGATTTGGAGCCGACTTACTTGGAACGCGAATTTTCCACCCCATCACAATACTTCCAGAATTTCCTTGAAAGTTAAAATTGAATTTATTCTATTATATATAACTTAAATAATAAATCAAACCGCAGAAGTAAGGCGCCCGCACATTTGTCACATGGATGTAAAGATTGTAAGACAAAATTTGTTGCATTGCAATTTGAAGTCGCATATTTATGAAACATTTAACGTAAGACACAGTATTTTGATGCAGAACTATAGGTTACTAAAATTTCAAAATGAGTTCCAGTGAAGATGAAGTGAAGCATTATATTTCCGTAAACACAAATTTTTTGACACATTCTATGAATCGAATGTTGGAAACATCAACAACGCAACCACCGAGGCGATCGCAGATGTTCTAGACGCAGCAAAGGTTGACAGAGCCGTCAGTAGTTGGATAGTCACGTTGCTAAAAAGCAGAATGAAAATCCCGGAGTTGGGTGGATGTACTTTCAACAAGGCAGTCGACCAGGGCACACCACCCACATCACCTTTTCTTTGACTACTAATTATGAACAATTTCTTAGTGACACTTCAAAGAAGGGGTATAAAAGTGGTCGCTTACGCCGATGATGCAGTTATATTAGTGTCACGCAGGTGACTGAAAAGGATTAGCCCAGGCTAAATATATGGGACTCATTCTAGACAACAAACTGACCTGGAAAGTAAATGTAGAAAAAAAATATTGCTAAGGCAAACAAAGCTTTCAAAACTTGCAAGAGACTCTTTGGTGCGAAGTGGCTGAAATCTAAGATCACGCTATGGGTATACACAGCAATAGTGCGACCAAACATGCTGTACGTCAGGGTTTGGTGGTCAGCTGTGGACAACTTATGGAATGGAGGTCACTGGGGCAATCAAAACTTCCTTGCTGCATTTGACAGCATTCCCCCTGTAGAACTGTACGAAAAGAACGCCGAGCAGAGGGCAATGTTGCACCTCCAAGTTCCTCAAGACGCGGTGGTACGGCCATAGTAGCTTAGCAGAGAGTCTCAACACGGCCACAACGGAAGCTCAGGAAGCGGAACGAATAGTTTCTCAAATACACTGTGTTGCAAAATCTCTTACTGATGGGCTGTTAGATCTCTCGAAAAGAAGATGGCAAGAAACCACAACGTATCGTGTCGCGAAGACCAGGTGGGAAACCTATGAACAAAAGGGGACTAATTTCCTGCTTAACCTAACTCGGACTCAATGTAAAACTATGGTCGGGATCTACTCTGCCACTGTCTTAAAGGAGTACCTGCGCTAAGAATTGGTTTTCCGATACTGATTTGTGCAGACATTGTCAGGAACCCACTGCAAAAGAAAGTGTAGAGCACGTGTTATATCATGGTCCTACGCTTGCTAGGACAAGGAAGAATGTACTGGGCAACCACTTTATTGAAGGATTAAAAGAAGCCTCGAAAATCAGCGTGAAAAGCATTATGAAATTCGGAACGGAGAGGGATACTTTTGATACTAATAGAGTAGCTCTCCGACGATCGCAAAACGAAACTCCCGGACCTAGACTTCCGTTATTATTTCCCTTTATTTGCATTTTGTATTAAGTGAGTTATATTCAATATTACCAGTTTATGAAAACGAAATGCTAAACAATTTCTTTAGAATTATCGAAATGTACAATGGAATCAGAAATATTGTAAAACCATTATTCCATTATTCATGTTGATCAATCCATATATCATGTAGATCGAAATCAGTAGGGGGAATAAAATATAATAGATTAGAAATTATTGTATTATGATCAACCCGTGGGATTCCCTTATATTCTACATATACAAATTTTATATAGGAGATTCATATATATTAGATATATTTCTTCGATACGCTTATGTTTGCAAGATAAAACCCCATTGTGTTCATAGTTTCAATAACTAGTGTTTCATTAAACATATTTTAATGGACACAATTTCAAAGTTATACTCCTATTTACGATATTTCTTAAATAGGTAAGCATAACTGATAAATTGTGTTTAGGCAATAACTGCTAACAAATTCACAGCACAAATGTATGAAATTAAATAGTCGGTCTTAAAATTAATTATTAATTAGAAAAAAGCAACAAATTAAACAAAGAAATTCTACATAAAAAATGAATAATTCGAATCATATTTCATTACCGTCTACAGCCCCTCCGTTTTCAGGTGTCGCTGTACTTCGAGTTTGTTGCCTCTCTTGTTGTGATTTTAAATACCTGAAAATGCAATTATTTAAAAAACCACAAAATTTAATTTCTTTACTTTAAACCTTGTGGGTTCTGCTTTTTCGCCTTTCAGTTTATCGAACTCATTTTCTAGTTCAGCCAGAATCACAGCCGGTAGAGAAGCAATTTGCGGTTTCATAGCCGGACCAATCCATCTATTCAAAATTAAGTTGGCTGCTACAAAATTATTGTTATCAAAAATACACAAACCTACCTGTATATTTCAACCGCTAAAGCTTTTCCTTCATCCCGAACTGTTTTATCTCGATCACTCATTAGTGGAGCCAATTTTTTAATTAATGGTTTAACGTTAATTGCTTTGCTTCCAAATTCCCGCAGTGCAAGAGTAGCAGCTGATGTGCATGCAGAAACGATCTTAGGATTTTTATGCTCCATGCCTTTAATTAGTTCCTCCATTACAGCGTCTTGCTTTTCTATTTGAATGTACATTAGTGTTACTTGCACTGCAAGCTCTTTGGTCTTTGTTCTCGGTGCGGCAATGCATTTTTGCACAATACCATAAACAGTTTCACCCACTGTTTTGCCAGCATTTGCACAATTCTCTACAAAAATTAGAGTAGCTTCCAATCCTTTCTCCTGGGCAACAGCATTAGAATCAATGACAAACTTTTTTATTAATCCCAAAAATTTATTCCATTCTTGTGATTTCTCATCGTCAATTTCACGAAAAATCTTGGCAGCCTCTTCATATCCATCCACGCGTGCTTTCCATAATTTGTGAACGCACTTATCCTCTACAGGAAGCTTCTTATATTCTGTATCTTCCTCCATTTCACGGATTTGTTTTGCGTGGTTTACTCAATCACGTCTGAAAGAGAAATGAAAAAACAGCATTAGTTTTCCTGCATTATAAAATGCCACACACCATTTACTTTATATTTCTCTTAAAAAAGAGCTTGTCTTATTTTTCAAATACCAAGAACATTTTAACTGAAATCATACATCCATCTAAAGTATATGTATGCAAAGAAAATAATTTAACTATCAAAATATATATGTAGATGTTTGGAGAAATAAGAATACAGCTATTCACTAGTAGAAATGATAGTTGACAGGCAAATTTCACAGATGACTTGTTTACAATTTTTATGTTCATTCATTCTAAGATTTGCTAATCGTTATTTTGAGTTTAGATCTAATAAAAGGTGAACACTTCCGCTGTCCTTGACAAATTCTAATTGGGTTATTGTTTTAAACAAATCACCAATGAAGTATAAAATCAGAACAGATAAGATCATAATATGGTAAAGACTGTTGCTAATAATTGTTTTAAATACTAAAAGTAAGTTTTTGCAACATATACATAAAGATATGCACGTTTTAACTTAATAGAGAAATAAATATTTAAAATAATTGTGATTATGGATATAAATGTAATTCGGGAAATATTTTGTTACCATTAAGTTAAAATTACACATTGCCACTTTTGCTTCGGACCTTTCGAGTTGCAAGTTGCACTGGTAATTTCACGTATTAAAATAAGCTAAAAAACTACAACCTTTCGGAAAAAGTAGCAAAGATGTCTACACATAACCTATTTTGGTTGCGCGCAGCTCATGTGCAACTATTTGGTCTACTTCTTATACTAAACTTTTTCTATACTATCTCCATTTAGTGTACAAATTCTAGCAGAGACTAGTTTTTTGTAGTGATGAGTAAATTTCTATTTAAAAAAATTTCAAATAAGACTCCACTCAAATTGAAAGTTTGCACCTGTTTCATAGCAATATCGTCACTAAAATTTAAAATTTTACATGTTACCACTAGGTCGAAAGAAAAGATTTGTGTGTTATAAATTTTCATGTGCATTCATGTACCTTTAAAAAGCAGTTTGATCGAATACAACAAAATTGTCTCCAGTTACAGCAGTCAAATGGAAACGAGAACGTGTTAGCTGTTAGAGAAGCAGATCTATTATTTCCAAAACTTTAAAGCGTGCGGTTGACAAAAGTTAAAATGAAACTCAACAGGCTCCAGGTTGGGACCCAAGAAAAACACCGGATTAAACGACCGCACGAAGATCTGTAGAGAAGAAAGGTACCCAAATTCGAAAATCGTGGCAAGAGTTTAAGGCGTTAGTGTAGAAAAGAATCGTGGAAAATCGTTGTAAAACCCTAAACTTGAGCAAGGTTTTGAAACAGGCTTTATTAACAGAGATATATTTTTAGTGATCATTGACAGTGGTGCCAAATCAGTGACTTTGTCACCAAATTTGGTGTTTTCGAAGACCTCTCTAGTGACAGAATTTTTTTTCTCAGACACGTCTAAAAGTTGGTGATTTTAGACCTCCACCGCGGTGACTTCTGGTGACCTTTGGTCAGTAATGCCAAATCAGTGACTTTTTCACCAAATCTGGTATTTTCGAACACTTTTCTAGTGAACCTCTTCTAGTAACATTAAATGTAACGAAATGTCTTCCGATTTTTTAACGTTTAAACGTAAATATCAGGCATTTATCCTTATTTTTGACTATTTTGTACATATTTGCTGGACTAAACGCATGTGTAAGAAATCTCTTTCCAGTGAAAGTTCATGATTTTCCAGCCGGACTCAGAAACTTTTAACGATACTCATTTTCTGTCGCTTACGATAAAAGATCGGCTACAAAATAAAAATTTTATCACATTATAATAGTTCTCTGTTTCGCCTCATATTCCTTTTACAAATTGAAAAGAAGTTGTTACACGACGACTAAGTACATGAGATCAGCTGTGGAACAAATCAAAGTGCACTTAAGTTCTTTCGTGCGAACCAATCAAAAGTAAATATGCGTGTGATTCTGGTAAATAGTCTTTTATTGAGTAGTAGAAGCATTTAAATTTCTTATATTTTATTGGAAGCAATCTTGAAAAAAATGTTTTATTATGCATCTGGTGACTTTTCTTAAAAAAGGTGTTTTTTTCAATCCCTATTTGGTAACACATTTGATCGACGACTTGGCAACACTGATGACGACTTGGCAATTCTGATGATTTTTTTCCTTAGGAGAAAAATACTGAATTGTTTAGAGTTTAAACTCAAAACGAAGAAATTACATTGAAACTGACTGTTGAAAAAAAAGAGCATTAACATTTCCATTTCTAATATCTCTCTAGTTCCCTTATCACCTTGTGGGCATGAGCTGGAAGAAAAACTTAACCCAATTCGAGACAACGATTGCAGGTGAACCTACAATTTATGGTCGATTGCGAACCCTTGGCCTTTTTATTGTAATCTGTTGTCATAAGAGAAAACAACCATGGGCCGTCGACAGTGAAGTTCAAACCTAGGCCACCTCCCGGATAGAAAGCCGACATGGTATCACGAGCCGCTAAAAATAATTCGATTTGTTTCTTATTTTTTCCAAATTGTAGTAAATATATCTACGTTAGATATCATCAGCAATATCATTTTTTACAGCTTCTCAAATATAACTTTTTCGTTTGACTTTCACGGTGATTATAGCGCACCAAATGAGAGGACAAAAATACGCTTTGCTAGGCTGCTACACAGAACAACAGTAAACTTCCGAATTTCGTAAAAAATTCTACATCTGAAATTGAAGTCGAAAATTAACTTTTGCTCTCAGATTATTATCTCAGAAAATTAATAAATGGTTGGGACACAGTCGGGGATCGTGCCGTGGACTTTCGCGTGAAACCGTCTTCGTAAAACGATGTAAAGATGATCCGAATAGTTTGAACTTAAAAACAATTTATAATATAACACAAGTTATTTTATTTATTTCTTAAAGTTCCATCCATACAATTCTATTGGGCGTGTGTTTAAGCAATCTGTGATAAGCTGACATTGCATCGCGTCGAGATTTGTGTGTGTGTGTTCTCGGATGACGGCGAACAATTATTTGCAATTTGTTTTGAGCTGCCAATTTTAAGCCCGGGTTCGAAACTCTCGTACTCGCTATAGAGATGACTTATTGGGCTTACTGGATTCGTCTTAAAGTATTCTTTCATCCAGTAGAAGTTTTCGTTGTTCTGTTTCTCTTCATATATTGTAAAATGTTATGGCGTCGGATGAAATTTTTCTCCCGGCCCACAGAGCGTTACCGGAATTACGAGAGAGAGACAGAAATATTAAGCAGACTATTATGAAAATTCCCGTTTACTTCTCCATCTACCCTTATCAGTCCAAAATTGATGATATCGATTGATAATTTCTTAAAGTCGAAATCTGCAAGACAGTATGTTTCGAAAAAAGTAATACCTAATGTGTATTAACCCCCTGTGTGCAGACGCTGTGAAGTTCGTAATATTTTATTGACGGCAATATATGGAAGAAAATATTTCTTTACATAATTGTTTCAATAAAGTAGGCAAGAAATTTGATATTTATCAGTTCAAAATGACGGAATGTAAACTGACACGGATTCCACGTCCTACTTCTGCCTTCTTACAAGAAAAAGATTTACCAAGAATGCCGGTTTGCACCTTAAGGTACGCAGTTGCTCTAATTTCAGCTATTTCAACAATTTCATGTTTTTTTTAATTAACAGAACTTGCACAGTATTTTGTTGCTTGCACTACAACGAAATATTTTCAAACGAAATATCTGACATAATTTGCCCACCCACCCGTCAAAATAAGCAATAAACAGAAATGACAGAAAATGATAGCTACTTTTCAATAAAATATTGCAAGTGCAGACAGGGCGTAAAGTAAACGTGGCCTACATATTTCTGTGGTGGTGATAGTGGACTTCATGATTGATACAGACACTTGAAAAGATAGACCTGGAAAATATTTCAAAATTGTATATATTTGTATTATTATTTAAAAAAAAGGGTTTTTATTTTTTAAAGGGTTTCTTAACAGGGTTCCGTACGAAACAGCATTACTGTGGCAACGTTGTACTTTTGTCTGTCTGTCAGACACTTCTAACTAACGAATTGAGATGTCCACTTAAAATTCACACATCATATGTAAATCCTTTGCCCAAAGCGACAATTGCATTTAAAATTATAAAAAAAAAATTTGTTTTAAGAGGGCGCCATTCATGCAAATAGCGAGCACATTAATGTTCCCAATGCTTGATGGGTATCGTTGGAAAGAGATGCTAGCATAGCAGACTTCCCAAAACACAAGAGGTTCTAAGTTCGACCCGTATTTGTTTATTTTTATGTCTGACCGGACATAACTTCGTAACTCGTCGACCGATTTTGATGATTCTTCTTTTGTTGAGTAGAGTATGTTCACCGATTGGTACCATGTCAAATTATCAAATTTTTGGGGGGGTGGGGGTGGAACCTAACTTTGTAACGCGTGGACCGATTTGGATGGTTCTTTTTTGTTTTGCAGAGTATGATGCCCCATTGCTAATAGGAGATTGGATAATTTTTTTTCTGTTGAGTAGAATATGTTCCCTGGCTGATAGGACCCCATGGTGGGGTGGGGAGTAGGGGGGGGGGCGTGAGGGGTGGAGGTGAAACCTAACTTTGTAACGCGTGGACCGATTTGGATGGTTCTTTTGCTGTTGTATAGGAGTGTGGAATAATTTGGTCCTAAGGTGGTGGGTGTAGAGGGGGAGGGGTAGTATAACTTCGTAACGCGTAGAAGACACTAAAAAGTGAAAAATAAAATAGTTTTTAAAAAAAAATTTGAACCGACTCACAAAAAGCGCTAAAAAGTACAAAATAATCTTTAATTTTATATAAATTATGACATTTTGAAGTCGGTGCAAATTAAACAAATAAAACCACTACAGAACCACAATTGAAGATAATACATAATACTACCTGAACGTTTCAGCTTACGGGATTATAAGAAATGACGATTAAATACTTTTTTGTAGTTGTTTGGTTTGTTTGATTTGCACCGACTTAAAAATGTCGTAATAGATATAAAATTAAAAATTATTTTATGCTTTTTAGCGCTTTTTGTGAAGTCGGTTCAACTTTTTTCTTAAAAACTATTTTATTTAAAATTTCTTTCGACTCCAATTAACACTTTGGGGAGGCATTGAAATCATGGTTTTAAGACATTTGTTATCAAGTCTATCACAAAAACATGTCACTCATCCACAACACACATAACAAATGCTAAAACAAGTTTATTATACAATAGATAAATAGTTATGCATAATTTTCGACCGCGAAAAATTTACTCACAAGGAGATGGCCAGGCTGCTAGGTGTTGCGAAGCCTTCAGTGTGCGAGTCCGACTCGCATTTGACCAGTTTAATAATATTTATAAAACTTTATAAAACACAATAAAAAGAAACGCAGGAAATATAGTAAATTTACCGATTAAAACAAAACATATTCTTTTCCACATATACTCGAAATTTCAAATAATAAAGCTGTTCTGTTTTTTTAATTATTAATTTAAATATGTACCTGACATCTGTTATCATATTGAAGTACAGACAACACAGAAGTATTCAGTGAGATCGCAAAAATTTTATACATTATTTTAATCACAAAAGCTATTCAACTCCTTGAGACATGTTCGCAAATAGAATTTACATTCAGATACGTGCAATTTTTCCAAAAACGTATTTTAATTTCTATATTTTCCAAAAATGTTAGATTATAATAAACTTAAAACCTAATTTTAAAAACACATAAGCTGCCTTTGTAAGCTTCTTACTGCATCGTTTGTCAATTAAAAGAAAATCAATAAAAGAACAAGTCGTTTGAGCACTTTCTTTTTCACGTAAGATAGATTTACAAGTATGCACATATAAGAGACACAGAAACGCTTCCAAGCAAAAACGAAAGAAAAAAACTTATTGCGACCTACTCATAAGTGCTCTTGCTACTTCTTAAAATGGTCATGTCCATTTAAAGCTAATTTCAGGGTAGCATTTCATAATAATGCGCATAATTAAAGAAAATCTTTATGTATTGGTTATACCTTAAAAGAAAGTTTAAGAAATTCTTTTTATAATCACGCAAATTTTGTTTTATACCTACTATGATTATTTTAAGTTGGTGCTAAATTAACATAACTAAACAACAATCTTTATTGGTTGCAGGTAGGTAGTGGTTTATTAATTTGTCATCAACTTTAAATAGTCGTAATAGGTAAACAATTAAATGTAATTTGTAGCTTTTTAGCGTCTTCTTAAAGTTGGTTTAACTTTTTTTTTTTGTTTAATTTTCTGATCCAGTTTTACTCTTTCTGTTAGACGTCATTTGGTCTTGATATAAATTACACCCAGAGTATCCCCTGACTGATAGTATTTCTGGTGTAAACTTGTAAACTCATTTATTTTGATTTTTATTCAAAAGAATGACGAAATAATATTTTACATTCTTCTGTCACTCATCAAGATAGTAAATTTAAAAAATTAATTTCCATTCTTCAAAACAATATTGAGAACTTCTTCCTGAACTTAATTACATTAATTAGTTGAAGGAGTATTTCATTTATTAAATTATGTTGAATTGAGATGAATTACTTTGCATTTCATTTCATAATTTCTGTGAAAAAGATTCAAAGGTCCGCGTTTTGTGCTTCTTCTGCAGTCTTGTCAATGCTAGTCTGGCAATTATCTGCTAACAATTATCCAAACGTTCCGATCGCTACTCTTCAAAAGCTCATAGGTTTTGGTTTTAGCAGAATTGATCTTAAGTTTTATTTTGTAACTTTCTGTACTGAGGACTATTTGAGTTACATGACTTGGTTTGTTGTTGGTAACGTAATAAATTTTTTTCCATTTTTTATTGTTTCATATGATAGTACAACATCTTAAGATTGTTGTGTCAAAATTTGAAACAAATCGGGGCAAAAGTAACTAAGATATAGAACTTTTGGGGGGGGGGGGGGGGGGGGGGGGGGGGGTAGGTATTAAAATTTTTTGTTGCATATTTTTTTATTTGATAGTACAACTCTTCAAGAGTATCTAGTTAAAATTTAAGGTCGATTGGAGCAAAACTTCCGGAGATACAGTGCCTCGGGTCTCCCTTCATCCGATACATCCCATATACAAAAGATCAGTGTTAAAACTTTAAACGCGTTTTTCTCAAAACTACTTTTTCAAAGTCCGTGTTCACTGCCATTTAAAAACTACTAGACCGATTCATTTGAAACTTGGTACACATTTTCTACATATAAAATACCTCCCCCCAACGTTTAGTTAAGATTTTTTTTTTACATTAAGGGGGTTTCCCACCCACAAAATGGCGGAATTGTTCGTGGAAAATAGCAGTTTATACTTTAGATGGCCACCAAGCCAGCAAGCTCTGTCACCGGCTTGTTTTGCAATATTTCTGCATGAAAAAATTACAGAATGTTGTTAAAAGTATGCTTAATAATGTACAAAAATAAATTTGCTCAATCCATTCCTTCAAAAAAAAAACTCACAAAAAACGTGTTTTTTTTACGCTGAAACCCTTACCCCCCTAAGTGTTCGTTGCTCCGATGTTTAATATTGGATTTTCTGGTATACAAAACTTTAAACCGATTTTCTGACACTTGTCATTTTTGAAGTTGGTGAACAGTTTAAATCAAAATCTACTGAACCGACTCTTTTGAAATTTGGTATACTTCTTCCTTACATAAATGACCAGGTAACGCTGGGAGCCTTTTTTTACATAATTATTAATTTTACAATAACAAATAGGCCGATTTTTTAGGGCGAAAATCGGTGTTTTCGCTTCTAAGTGTCACCAAAAATTGAAAAATCGAAAAAAAAAATTTCCTTCAAGGGATACCTCAGGAAAGCGATTATTTGATGATACTATTTTTTTTTTAAATTTCAGATGATCCAGTCGTGAGTTATAGTGTTCACCGGCGGACAAATTTTTTCGAGGCGCCTCCGAAGATATGCTACCGTCGGCTTAATTATTTATATTTTGCTCTAAAACTTTCAGGAAATATTGTTTAAATGTTGTACTATAATGTTACGGTCAATTAAATAAATTTGTATTACCTGGTAGCGCCTAAAAAAATTCTTAAAAATGAGCCTTTTTTTCGCCAAATTAACGCAAAAGCCAAAGCATTAAAACCTGAATTCGACGATGGCGCAAATCGGATTTCTCTTTGGTTTGAACGTAACGACATGAAAGGAAATCTTCTGAAACGATCATTAAATAATGTTCTTAAGCGAAATTCACCTGCATTTGACCCATCGTTTTGGTCAGTTGCTGAACTGATAACTTGTAATTTACCGCGAACGCAAAATTTTTTGGAAGATTAGCACAGAAGGCTTAAAGTGTTGGTTGGAGCATCGCACATTGGGTTATGTAAATTAATAGAGAAACTAAGTAAAGAATACATTGTAGTACGAAACAATATTAAAAAAATTCAATCTGAAAATATATTGAAAAAAAAACAAATAATAAATAAAGAAAAACAATTATTACATATATTAAGCGAAAAACAAAGCCAATCGAAACTTGAATTCTTATCTAATTTAGCTACTCATTTTAGATTATCTTTAAAAATACTATTTGGACGCAAATTTTATCGCAATCTACATGATAAAATGTTATAAAACACGCAACAAACGACCGACCAGACTGCGACGCATTAAACTGTTCAGAAGAGATGAGAGAACACGTCCCTAAAATTGCATAGTTCTACCTTCTCACCAAGAGCAGCGCTAGCATCGTTAAACTTAACTTTTGAACGACCATCGTATTTAAAATGATTTCAATAGACATAACTTAACAACAAATTGTGTATTTATATACACTTATGAGTTTCTTGTCCTTCCTTTTTGATACTAGCTTTATGTTTGACAGTTTTATTCCATTTATTCCATCAACGACTTCGGTATAAAAAGAACGTGTTTCTCGCACGATATTCCAGAGCCACAGCCATGCTCGCATTTTGAGCGGTCTGTGTAAATCGCTAATGTGTTTTCTTAAATCACCCTATTGCTGATCCATTCATTTTTTGTCGGAAACTGAGTTTTGAAGATTGGCTCCATATTGGAATTACCACTTCATCAAAGTCTTTGATCGTATTTCCATCACATATTTGGACGATCTTCTCATGGTGGGTTTGCATTCCCCTTACCTTCCACAGTTTATTCATACGTAAACGTACAGCCGAGTTTAGTGCCACCTGTTTAACATAGAAGTCTAGTGGAGTAATATTTAGAATGCCCTCCAAGGCCCTTGTCGGTGTTGACCTGGTAGCCCCTGTTATGCCTATACAGCACATACGTTGGGCCTGATCGATAATCTTCTGGTTTTTGCACACCTCCATCGCTTTCCACCAGACTATCGCTCTATGCGTTGTCATGGTCTGAATACAAATGTGTATATCCATTTTATAATATAGGGTGATAGTCTCCATACCTTACCTATAGCAATTCTACACGTCCAGAAACTCTTACCGCTTTGTTTTTTCTTCTCGTGTAGGTGTCTGGTCCAATTTAGTTTCCCCCGGGGGAACTATCTTTCTTAATTTATGTCTTTTGGTAAAGCAGCAGAGTTCCGCTTTGCTTTTGATCTTGTGTAAAACCTTCCGAGTAACCAGATAGACCTAACGAGTTTAAGTTTAAGCAAAGGATTCGGGCAGGCCCTCAATAGCACTGAGAAAATTTCCAGTGAACAAAATGCTTGAGGGGAAGTTGATTTGACAATACAAATAGTGAGCACTGAATGTTGTGAAATGCTTTCAATGTGATTTATATTTTATTCTATAATTATTTCGTTCCTACATTGAAATATTTAGAATGTATAGTACGCTCGCGATATTTGCAACTCTTGATAATTGCAAACTCGTGGTAATTACAACATGGGTTTTGAGTTCAGTAAGGTTTGATAATCGCAACAGCTCTCGATTCCACATTCGATAATTGCAACTTTCAACACTGAACCTTTCCCAATTCACAATTTTTTTATATAATTTTCTGGTGTTCCATTTATAAAATGCGCATTCATACCAACAGTCCATCACTGTGTTTTATAATTTCAGCAGATGCCGTTAACGTGATTAGGCATAGATTCTATGTAGAATGTCACATTTATTTAGCACAACCATGTATGTACATAAGTATCTTAGGTACCGTTATTTTGCTGTTTTGATGTTAGTTTTTAGCTCAACAAGTTGTTTAAATCTAGTTGGGTAAATTAGGTATGTGAAACGTAATGGTTGAGTTTCAGGGGAGGGGCAATTTTCACCGTTTAGAAGTTACAGGGGGATTATTAAATTTTTTTGTAAATTTTTTGTAAGTCAATAACAGTACAGGACAATAATTTGTACCTCGTTAGAAAAGGGAATAGGGATTGTAAGATTTAAAAATAAGCGTAGGTTAATTTAAAAACAATCGAGAAAAATTAATCAGAAACTCAAAAATAGGAAAATGTAATACTAAAAATTTTATTTTTAAACAGCACTGTACAAAAATGACACCAAGTATATAACCCTGTTTGACATTGGTGGAAAGGGCATTTTATTACCTTCCATTTGAAATTATTTTCATGTCGATAGGTTGCTACAGTGAAAAGATATTAACAATAAACTAATTCACGTACCCCCAAATTCCTAAATTTAATAATCACCCTGTAACTCTTAAACGGTAAAAATTGCCCCCCCCCTACCATACGATTTTCTGTTTATCTAGGTGAGTGCTCTCATTTAAACTCGTATTGTCCTCTAAAAACGTTACACCCTGTATACTTTTGCCTAAAACCATTGCAAATAATTTCATGAAAAAGTCAAAATGTCAATGAAACCATTGTCGGAAAAATATACCATAAACAGTAGACAGAATGTCGAGTTAAGAAAAATGCAAGACAAATTAAAGAGCTTTTAAGCTAAGATTGAATCGGGTCCAGGTAAAATGGAAAAAGCTCTCTTTGATTGGTTCATGAGAAAACGGGTTGCTAATGTTCAAGTTACGATGGACATTTGGGGGAAGGGTGGGGAAAGGGGGAATGGGGAAGGGTGGGGGAACGCGTTACGTAACATTAAGTTTTTGTTAAAATTAAAAGTCCTAACTCCTAACTCTTAACTGGTGACTCATGGCTCAGTTGAATGAATGAATAAGTTTACTTAGCCAATGCTATTTACCATTATATAAACATTTACAAATTCTTCCTAAAAATTACTCCGAATAAAATTTATAATATTTCTTTTAAATGTATAATAATTAATTTGGATTTTAATTTCATTTGGTAGTCTATTAAATAAATGAAAACCTCTGTAGATTAAACTGTTCTGACCAGATGCAGATCGTAAGAGAGGCAATCTGAAACCATTATTATTTCTTAGCATATAAGGCTGCACATCTCTAACAATGCTTACAAGTCTAGTCAGGTA
The DNA here is from genome assembly GCA_964036015.1 of Leptarthrus brevirostris. Classification (NCBI taxonomy): domain Eukaryota; kingdom Metazoa; phylum Arthropoda; class Insecta; order Diptera; family Asilidae; genus Leptarthrus; species Leptarthrus brevirostris. The sequence goes on from OZ038371.1 coordinate 25,035,216, forward strand.
CAATGGCATTAGTCCTAGCTTCACTTTAAATATAAATAAAAACACATTTTTAATAATATTTTGCTTTATGCTTAACCACTTCAAAGTGTCTAACATAAATAAGGTCCTTGTGTATCTATTTACCGTGAGTATTGACCTCATTGCTTTGTTTTGAAGCCTCTGCAAACGTATAAATGTACCATTATCAAACATGAACATCACTGTGGAACAATACTCAAAATGTGGTTTTATAATAGTGTTGTATTGTAACATGCACTGTAGTCTGGCATAGGCTCCGTGATGAAAACGAAATCAAGTTGTACAATGCGCATGTCCCGAATTTCGGAAACCAGAAAAAACGTCAGATGCCGTATAAAGTCAAGGCCGACTCGAACCGGAAATTGCTAGAACTAAGTTGCTGAACTTTCTAGAATTAAGCTAAGTAGTATAAATAGGGCTGAGTAGCAGCCTAGTTAGTTAGTTGTATTTTAACCAGTGAAGTGATAAGTTTTAATTGTTAAAGTGAAACATAATATTGTGAAGAAATATTGTCAAGAAAATTGTGCAACGAATTAATGAAGTAAAGTGAATAAAAATTGTGAATATTTGTGACTGTAAATAAGTGTCTTAATTAATCCGCCGAGCCCGTATTTTCTGTAAGTTACATTAAAATTGGTGTCAGAAGTGGGATTAATTAAGAAAGACTAAAAAGTGGACTTGAAAAAAAAGAAGAAAAAGTGACTGTGAAATCAAAGTGAAATAGTGCAGAGAATAATCTAAATATGGGTCGCAAATTAAAGGACTTACGTGTTCAAGACTTGAAGGGGGAATTAAGTAAATGTTGCCTTCTTACAATTGGAAATAAATGTGCCCTGGTAGCGATACTTCAGGAAGCTATGGAAAAGGAAGGAAAGGATCCAGAGGCTTTTGTTTTTGAAGACGGGCCAGAGGAAGAAGAAGTAAATACTCCAAGCATGACAGATCTTTTCAATGCTCTGTTGAAACTTAACTCATCAATGGAAGAACAGAAAACGAACATCAGCCGAGTTAAAGTAAGCAATGGAACAACAGAAATCGTCATCATAACATTACATTTTATACGAGTTTATGTTTCAGCCGAGTTTAAATGGACGATGGAAGAGTCGGTAAGCGAATTGAAAGCGGCAATGGAAAAACAGAAGACTTCATCAGCCGAGTTTAAATGGACGATGGAAGAGTCGGTAAGCGAATTGAAAGCGGCAATGGAAGAACAGAAGACTTCATCAGCCGAGTTTAAATCGACGATGGAAGGGTCCGTAAGTGAATTGAAAGCCAACAGAAAGAAGAACAGAAATTGTCTACGGCCGAGTTGAAGTCATCAATAGTAGCGGAACTTAAGGTCTCTGTTGAAAAAGTGAAAGCGGAAATGGAAATTTCTATGCAAAAACAGTTTGATGGTCTGGAGTCAACTGTAGAGCAAAAACTGGAGACCATAGAAAACTCTATCAAAGTCAGTCTGGAAAGTCAAGTGGAAAACAAAATGGGAGAGTTAAAGTCAGACATAGAGAAAAGATTGGAAGAAGTAGAAATTTCTGGACAAACGAATATTAAACTAGTGGGGTGGGTCCAGATTCTGGGTATCGCATCATTGGTGCGACCCTTGAGGTCCACACGAACAACTTCCCAGTTAATAACAATTTTTAATTGTTATTAACAATATTCAATTATTATTAACAATATTTAATTGTTAATAGCGATAAATTTCATGATCATAGTACAAACGAGTAAGTGAAAACTCAATAAAATTCATACTATACATTAATATCAACTATTTATGGTTTTTTTAATGTTACAAAAAACTATAAAAGTCTGGATTTTTTAAAGTATCGAGTTGTATCAGAACCAATTAGATCAGATGAATCTTTTTCAAAAAAAAACTTTCGCCCACTCTCATTTAAAAATACTTAAAAAATTTATATTTTAAATTAATAAATCAATAAACTAATGAATTTAATTTATCATGATAATTTCGTTTAATTAGATGCAAAAAATTATTCCGTTATAGCACTATTTTTTACTTAAAACCAAATAAATGCACTCTGTTTTGAATTCATTTGTTATTAATAATTTTGAATGGTTATAAACAATTAATAATTGATATAAGCAATTCTTAATTGTTATAGACCATTTTTAATTGATATAAACAAAGTTTATTCATAAAAGCAATTTTTTGTGGTAACAAAACTTTTAATTGTTTATAAGAATTTTCAATTGCTATGAACAATCTTCAATTTTGTATTCAATTTCCAATTTTCATTATCAATTTTCAACTAAGTTAAACCATTTTTTATCATTATAAATTTATTATTGTTATAAACAATTATTTATTGTTATAAACAATTTTTTATCATTATAAACAATTTCTGTTCATAATAAATTGTTATTATCCGACTTTTTGATGTCCCGATCATCATCAGAACAAATTATATCGAAGAAATCCCTTTCAAGAAAGTCTAAAATCAACTTTTTTTCAGTTTTTTTGTTTAAACAAAAAAACGGCTGAACCGAAATTGATTAAATTTCTTTCAGCTCTTATTGACAATAATACGCTTCGAATGGCACCATAGCGGAGCCGTTATCATTTTTCGTTCGCGAGATTTCGTTGTCGAAAAAAGTGGGTCCGAACGTACGTACGTACGTACGTACACACACACACACATACATGTGTTCAAAAACATGCGTAAAACACTATGGTGACTTTGAAATGTAAAAAAAAATTAAAACTAAAAATTTTGAAAATCGGGCCCATTACAATAACTTCCTATATGTGGGAAGTTAACAAGTAAAATGCGAAATGGAACAGTCAATGAAGAAAAATTTCGAGAAAAGCAGGACTGAACTAGAAAGTGTCCAGAAGCGGCATTTATCTTTAGTTATGTCCAAATCATCTTTTCTTATGTACCTTTTTGAAGTTTTCCACATCACTTTTTGATCATACTGCTACATATTTTACTTTTAATATATTCATTTTTTGGTTTTTCGAGCTGGCTCTTGTATTTATTACGTAACTCTTTCTATTGTAACCAATCATAGGTTGTATTAGAAAAGACAGCCCTTTGATACCTTTTCACCATTTCATTTTTTAATCTTCTTAGATGGTTGTTAAACCATTCTAAAGAGTTACCATTTACTTCGTAGGTTCTCAAATATCGATCAACTGTCGACTATTACTTATCATACTCGCCACCTCATTAACGTCGCTGGAACCTAAGGCTTGGGATATGACACTAGAGTTTAAATCTCTTACAACAATTTCTTTATCATAAATCATTCGCGTATATGTTTTCCTTAGCAATGTTTTTGGCATATAAGAATTCTAACCAACTCTCACTGTAATAGTCTCATGATCTGATATTTTAACATCACTCATTACGTCGGCTTGAACCAAGTTGGAATTCGTAATGATATAGTCAATTAAAGTTTTAGAACTATTGGTAATTCTTGTCGGTTTGGTCATTATCTGTTTACACATATTATCAACATAAATTATTTTTTCTAAATCTTTTTTATAAGCATCATTATCATTGAACCAATCCACGTTAAAATCCCCAATATTAAACATTTGCCATTTACATCACTTACAGCATACATCCATTGAGAAAAGTATTCACATAACGATCTTGTTGAAGCACTAGGTAAGTTATATAGCGCTGCGAAAATTATCGAGTTATTGTCAACATATACAGTAATCACAAGCCTTCAGTGGTCTCTGCCAATAGCAACATTTTCAATCACATCATATTGTAAAGATTTCTTTATATATATGCAACCACCTTCTGTATGTCTAGAAGAGCCATCACATCTGATTAAATAATAATTTTCTAATTTAATTTCACTATCATCTATATTTTCTGTTAAGTGTGTTTCGGATAAAATAATGAGATCATAGTAACTTGAATAGATATGGTATATCTACTCTACACATATTTTTTTACATACAAAAAGAGTCGCGTCACTGAGTATACAGAAGTATATATATGGCAAATAACCACAATAAGCCGTGTACCACGACTCCAGAGTTTGGACTCTAAGAGTCCGACCGTTGCGTCAAAACTACCTAAACTACCTAAACTACGCTGAAATTTAAAAATAATCATCTAAGTGTTACGTAACGTTTCGGGGGTAGGTCAGAGATCTTCAAAAACTGCGTTACGTAATATTTGAACCACCCCTTTGACGAAAATATAGTATATAATAGGAAGTGGATAAAAGGACGGATCCCTGTCAGGGAAACTACTCTGCTCTCATCTGTCTCTCAAGAATTTTTTCCCTGCTGCTTCCCTCCCTGTCTCACTACTTTTTTTCCCGGTACCATCCAATCACTTTATGTACTTTTAGATACTACTATACGGCGAGGGGAGGGGTGAAACAGCCCCCCCCCCCCTCAGGCAACTGTCAGGTAATAACCAATACAGAAAATCCAAGATTTTTAGGACAGACACAACCATAATAAAATAGATAAACAATCCGAAAGATTTGGTCCCCTTTCCATCCTCAGACATTCAAATATTTAATGTAGGTTGCAATAAATGGCAAGTTCAATTAAACCTTTACCTCTTCTGGAAAAATGTAATGGGAAAGACGCCATCGCCGCTTGCGTAAACAAATTGTGCATGTCTTTTAAAATTTCGTAAGTTATGACCCCACCCAAAAATTCTTAAAATAATTAGCGTTAGCTCGTAGGTATAGACCAACCCTTTAGTTTCCTGATGTTTGCTTTCATTCTCCTTGTATAGTTTGTACAGTTAGTGGGTACTGTGTAGTGTGTAATCAGTAGTTAAAGTTAGAGTTTATGACAATAGTTATGAGTGGTAGTTCCTCTAAGCGTAGGTTGTCGTCAAAGTGCTCCCCAATGGAATCTGGTATGTCCGGTGAAGTTGGGGGACATGGTATGGTTGTGCCAATAGTGCTGGTGTGTCCGCACATTGGAGTGATGTAACTTTAGCGGATCGTGGTGTGTCCGGTGAAGCTGAAGCGCACTCCTATGAATTATCCCAATATAGCTGGTATGTCCGCTTATTGGGTGGTTTTATTACTCATCTGTGGTATGTCCGGGATTGTAATAAAATCAGATTAAGTCCTGTTGATCATCTGGTATGTCCGATGAAGGAGGAAATGATTAAGTTGGTATGTCCATGTATCAATCCTCCAAATCACAGGATTAGGTCAGCTCTGATGGTATGTCCGCTTTGCTGATCTAATGTGAGTGAGAAGTGTGAGTGCGGTATTGCGTAGTTAAGGCAGTTAATCCATTGAGTTGTAAACTCACGAGTCGTTTTCTTCCTTTTACAGATCCGGAGGGAAAATAGTTGGCGCGAGAGTAATCACCGAGGAGATTTGTGTGTTAAATAACAAAAATAAAAGAAAACTATTTTGGTTCAGTTTGTAGTCATCCCGATACAACTAAAAACCTGATTAGTACACCTCTTCCTCCCAGAAAGTCTAATAAATTGTTGACGTAAAAGCAGGGAAGTAGAAGGGAAAAAAATTCGGGAGAGATAGTTGAGAGCAGAGTAATTTCCCTGAGCTTCCCTACCACGGATCCCTGACAGGGATGCGTCCGTTTATCCACGTCCATTGAAAATGGCAACCATCTCGATAAATGGAACAGGGCTGATTTTAATCAGTTGCAGTAATCGCAAGCGTACTGTACTATTTTGTAATAGCATTTACCTACCTACAACAACTAAAAACAAACATTTATTATATTAATGATGATCGGCAAATTGTAGGTGGTGAAATCCTTAAATATTGGCGAAGTATTAGATAAAAACTTGAAATTCAATAGAGATGGTGGGGACAAATATACTAAGATTGATTTTTTTTTGGCAAAAAATTAGACGTTAATTGTTTTTGAATATTGTTCTACTTTAATGCAAAGACGCCCTTAAGAGATCAATGGTGGACTTCAGAGAATACCCAATAAGGCTGAGGATTGTTTTGGAATGTTTCAAAATCCTCTTCCTACAAGACCAAGGTAGGTACTACAGTAGATGAGTGAAAGGTAAAGGCTTACAATCAGAACAATAAGGTTCATAGTTAAGAGTAGGTATCAAAACTTTATTATAGTAAAGGATTGCAATGCTTCAATTGATTACTAAATAATTTTAAAAATAATATAAAGCATTTAAAATCAAACTTGTAGGAATTCGTGCTGAGTAACGTTTTGTAGCTAATTTTTAATCTGACTATTAATTTTTATTTACTGAACTAATAAAACCTACATATCAAATTTTTGTAAGTAGGTACATATAATAAAAAGAATAGTGCAGAGCGGCTCCTTACGATTAATATAGATCAATGATTGATTCGGAAAAAATGTATGAAATCATCAATGCAAATGTCAAAACAGTCCTGTAAATACTTCCTGGTATATTTCAAGGGTAGAATGGGGAGTTCAACAAAAACAAAGCTTATGTTTGGGGCTGCGCATTGCTGTGACATTTATCCATCGATTTTCTACTTCGTATTTATTTTTTCGATGGTTTTTTGCGTAACAATTTCAAGATATATTTGATATCACAAAAATGCTATATATACACATTCTAAACTCGATATTATTCGAGCCTACAGTCAAAATAAACGACTTCTTTGAACCTATTCATGTCTCTCGGTCGCCCTTTGATGCCGTGCGCAACAAAATTCGACAAAAAGAACATTGCGGAAGACTGCATGAAATGAGGAATGCCCTGTGGCTAGTCCACCGTTTCACGCTGACTAGCTATAGCAGCAAAAAAAAAAGTATTAAAATAAAAAAAAACAAACATTCTCACCTAGAAAATGAAGTTCTACGTTATTTTTGGGTTTAGTGAGGACAGACATATAAAATGAAAAGACACATTTCCAAACAAGAGACCTACTTCTTGGTTGTAAGCACTCTTACTAAAGGTAAATACCGCAACTTTGTTTATTCCTAGCTTATCGTAATCCACAGTAAAATAATTTTATAATCAATTTAACTTTATCACAATTGTAACGGTCTCTGAATATGAATCCCGTATCCTCGCGGAGATGTTAACTGTCTTTTTTTCTTTCATGCAACACCAGAAATCCTGCTGAAATCGATGCACAGTGAAAAAGCACTCACCTTTTTCTTCCCAATAAGAACAATTTTACACTTTCCACATCTAACACCACACTTTACTTCAATAAACTGAATAAGTTACAAAATAATGTCTACAACTTAAGTATTATTACTCCGTGGACACCGATAAAACTTCTAAAATTCGACTTTCCGAAAATGAGCGACAACGACAACCATTTCCAATAAAAAGTCTTCTTCTTTTTTTAACGCAGCGGTAATGCCAAAGTATTCATAAATTTTTCAAACGTCTTATCTTTCCAATACTTCCATTAATGGAGTTTATTTGAAAAATTTTATATCCTTGACATGATAATTAAAAAATATTTGTTTAAATACTTTATTACAAAATTATATCTACATACATTCTTTAATTAAATCCTTCTAAGTTTTATGTGAAACTAAACCAAAAATACCATTCATCTGATCTGGCAACTAAGCTGTAAAGGAATGCGACAGCGGAATTTGCTTGAGTGAAATGATGAAAACATATGGTTTTTCCAAGCTTCCAATTTCCAATGACATTTAAATTAAATCCGTTTGAATTTTGACAATTTGTTTTACATAAGCGGAAAATATTCGAGCTATATTAATGAAATAAAATAGAATTCGTGGCGTTTCCCTTCAATTGAAATCAATTATTTAAGCTATCTAGTTTCTGTGAAAGAATTAATAGTAAATAAGACTGCATCCCTTGGGAGCCCTAGTTGTTGGCTCAAAATAGTTGGCATTACAAAGCAATAATCCTTCGTCTCCCGGTGATCACGCCTTAAGAGTTAATTATATTATTCTAGTGTCCCGAATAAATTTGGGAAACAAGAGAATAAGATGACAGTGAAATTTCTGAACTTATTTTTTCAAGACAGGCTTGTGCAGGAAATCGGGATTATTGATTAATTTTTGTAGTCGATCTCTTTGATTTGGGCATTTTGGTTCATTATTGCAGGGATCGCTCATTTTAGTTATTTGCTCCTTAGACTTGCGTTTTTTTTACTGCCTATGTAGACGCCGAATTCAACATTTTCAAAACACATAGAGAAGATCCGTAGTGGTGATGTGTGGTCGCGGATACCTGTTTTGGAGTATGCTAGTCCTGTGTAGTCTCCTTTTTATGCGACTCATATTAATCGTATTGAGGCTGTACAGCGTAAATTCGTTGGACTTGCCCTTCGCAGACTTCCTTGGACCGATCCTCTTCGCCTGCCTCCTTACGCTAGCTGATTAAAGCTTACTGGAGTCCCTTGAAACTAAACGAGAGATACCTTCGATTGCTTGCTGGGTGCGGTTGATTTCCCCGAACTGCTGGGAGCTATATTTATCGATTCCTACTCGCCCCTAGAGGAAACGAAGCTTTCTCCATATTCCTTCAATTTTATGTTGCTGCTGTTCATATTTCAGTTAGTGTGACGTTATGATGTACATGTGATCGATCCCCAGGGCTATCATATACTCACAGCAACCATACATCCGATACGGAAAAATTCGCCACTTCTAGGGCTCAAATGCTCATGTTGATCCTCTGCGGACTTAAGCGCCCAATGACTCAAATGACCGAATCCTCTGAGTCACTTATGCCAAACAACTCGTATGACCTGAGTCAGCAAAGTGACCGATTTTGCCCATCACTAATTCGTAGGTAATTTAAAATCGGAGCAGCAGTTAAAGCCATTATCACAGAGCCTGACCAGGTGGAATCGGTGTAGTAGACACCCTATTTCCCGCAAGATTTAAAGAAATCAGAGAGTGCCTGTTTACGCGTTTTGACCAAGAAGGTCTGGGATTAATAAAAATCGAATGTTAGTAGGGTAATACTTCTTAACCGAAAGATGGCATCGCTTTGGTGTACGTTGCCGGTGTCTGTATCAATTGATGTTTGGTATCCGAAGCGGCACAGTGTTTAGATAAATCGGTGTTATATTAAAAATGAATATTGAAGGGAAGCTGGCGGAATTTGTAAAACAATTGGGACAAACCTAACCTATTCTTAATTAAGATGTCGTCAGTGGGTTATGAAGGTTTCGAATTCAGTACTGAATACGGTGTCAGTGTAAAAACCTAAGCCGGTGCCTTCGACTTTAAAAAAGCTATCTGGTGCCAGCTATAACAGAATGAATTGAAGTCCCGGTGCTAGCTTCGGTCAAGCATTTAAAATAAACTGGGACGAACAATCCTTCACCAAAATTCAATGGACTTATGGGGAAGGAAGTATTTTTCATACCATTACACTGTTGGACAAAATTCTATCTGACTAATGATTAAAGTAAAGGAGCAGGAGCCTGAGCGCGCTAAGACGGGAGGCGCGGAGGCTTTTTAATAGGGCTAAATCAGCAAAAACAGCTGAGGATTGGACCGCCTATAAAAGGGGTCTTAAAGAGTATAAAAACTCCATTAAAAAGGCCAAACGCACATCATGGAGGGCTTTCTGTGAGTCCATTGAGAGTGCAAGCGAATCTGCTAGGCTCAGGAAGGCCCTCGCAAGCAGTCCCGGTGCCCTAGCAATGAAGACCCACACTAGGTATCTAGGGGTCATACTCGACTCCAAACTAAGCTGGGGCATAAACATAGATGAACGCGTAAAGAAAGCGTCAATAGCGTTCTACGCCTGCAAGAGGATGTTTGGCAAGAAATGGGGTATAAGCCCTCGTATGTATACCTCCATAGTTAGACCTATTCTTCACATCACATCTTCGGATCACATTTGGATGATTCCTCTATTGACAGATCGATCGGCTGGCCGCTAGAATCAGTAAAGAGAGAAATTGACCTTAAGGCTGTTCAGCTCGCTAAGCAGAGATGGAGTAATCTAACCACATGCAGCCTATCAAGGCAGCTGTGGCCTGAATGGGATTTGAGGAAAACCGCGTTCCTATTAAACGGAAGCCGGATAAACCTCCGAAACATTGTGGCAGTTATTACTGGCCACTGTCTTTTCGGTAGACACGCAGAACGTCTGCGCGTTCGCACGAATGACTTCTGCCGGAGCTGTATGGACGAGGAAGAGGTGGAAAGCATTCAGCACTTAATCTGCGAATGCCCGGGCCTAACAAAAAGAAGGTACAATGCAATGGGCGCGTACTTCTTAGGTGGCATGGGCGATATAGCCGGCATCGGGCTGAAGCAGCTCCTGAGGTTTATTAACAGCTGCGGCTGGTTTTAGTTAAACCCGGCAATCAGGCACGGTTCCACGGATGTGATATCACAACGGACCATTTATAGGTCTATGTGAGGCTGATCGGCTGATAGCTGCCACCCTAACCTAACCTAATGATTAAAGTATTCAATCACAAAAGTGAATTAAAGATCTGATTATGGCTGATCAGTTTTTTTATAACTTCAAACGAAACAAGTAAAAATGCAATCCATTCGTTGTTTCTAAACGTTATTTATTAAAAAAATAATAATAATGATGACAAGGTACACTATCTATAAAGGTCTGCTGAATCCGGTCATAAAGACACACACCCAATAAGCGGACACACCAGCTGTATCGGGGTTCACTCACAGAATTGCTTCAGCTTCACTGGACACCACAATCCGCTGAAGTCACATCCTTCTGGACGCACTAGCACTATTGGTAGAAACATAAACTGTTCCCCAACTTCACCGGACACACCACGTTCTGCTGGGGGGCATGTTGATGCCATTCACACACTAATATTAAAGCGATAATGTTCAAATATTTAAAAACTACTCTAATAAATAAACCTAATCTACACACAATATTTTACATTGATTACGACATACACTGCACAATAAACAGAACCAACCTTTGGAAATAATTGAAAATAAATTCACTGTCTATTAACCGCACTTTTCAAAGAATCACTTAAGACTAAAATTCATGCGAGCAAAATAAAGAAGGAAACTAAAGAGTCATACGCGGTAACGCTAATAACTTCTTTGCAATCTTGGGTAACAGTCATAAAGTTATGGAATTTTGAGAAAGATGCGCAACCTTTTTACAAAGACGCTGATGGCGCCTTTTACAATAGAGTTTTCCTAGCAGAGGTAAAAGGTGCTAAGTGCTGCGTCTTTTACGTCTAAATATCCAAAGGTTTTAAAAGGGATAAAATATTTATTCGGGTTTTTTACCTCAGATTAAACAGTTTTTAGTTATAATCATGATTAAAAAACTAAACTTCATGATTTGTTGTTAGAATGGCCGGGAAATGCTAAGGTTGACTGGTTGGATAAGTGGTAGCGCGTGTTTGAAGATGAATTTTTGGGGGTTGGATGGGGGTAGAATTTAAGGATGGATTGGTGAGTTGGTTGTGTATCCCTCCTGTATAAATTGGGCTAGACACCTACACGAAAATAAAAACAAAGTACTAAGGGCTTTCTGGAAGAATAGAAATCCAATTGGGAAAGTATGGGGATTATCACAACGCATCATAAAGTGGATGTACACTTGTGTAATCAGACCCTTGATAACACAAGGTCCGGTAGTCTGTTGGAAAGCAATGGAGGTGGGCCGAAACCAGAAGACAATGGACCAGATGCAACGCATGTTGTGTTTAAGCATCACAGACGCAGCTATGTCGACACCGATGAGGGCTCTCGAAGTTATATTAAACATTTCTTCGCTGGAATTCCATGGTAGATGTGTGATACTAAACTCAAATCTACGTTTAGGCATGAATAGTGTGGAAAGTTAGGGGGACAACTCACCCAGCATGAGAAAATTGCTAAAATCTGAATGCAGGGACGATTGAAAGAATATTCGGGGAAGAGGATTGCTGGGACTTTCAGACTGGTAACCCCAATATGGAGGTAAATCTCGAAGCTTGCCTCCATACGAAGAGAGAATAAACAAGTGTGATAAAAGATGCAATTTACAGTTGGCTAAAAAACGGACATGTGGAGAAGGGCAGATTAGGTTAGGACTGAGCGGCTGCCTAAAACGGTCCACTTAAGCTAAAGAGGTCAATGTTTAAACCCCATAAACCCCTAGGAAAGAGGAGAGCCTGCATATAGAGTACTGTGAAAATTTTTAGGACCACTTAAATACTTCGGGAAATTTTATTTTTTCAAAGCACCCTTTTCCTTTGCTGGGCAGAGGGGGAAAATCAATAGGGGAAAGTAATAATCCTTGAAGTGTTTTTATGCATTTTACATAATTTTATTTAAATTTAATGATTTATAAAAAAAATATAACAATTTTATTTTAAAAACCATTGTGAATAATTATAGGACCAGATGTCTTCCCTAATAAAAATGAATAGCATTATCCTTTAATGTGGTGTCCTTTGGCGCTTATGACACTGGACATTCTTCGTGGCAAAAACACTATTAAGTTTTTAGAAAATTCTCGAGACAATCCCCTCCATTCCTCAATTAAAATTTCTTTTAATTGCCGGAGGGACTGTGGTCTCTTCTTTGCCACTCTGCCTAAGGATTTTCCACACATTTTCAATTACATTCAGGTCAGGACTATGTGTTGGCCATTCTAAACAACTTATGTTGTTCGTTTCTAGCCAGCGCAGTGTGGAAAGTGCGGTGTGGGGCTTGGCATTATCCTGCTGCAACAAAGAACCCCGCAGTGGCATTTCATTCTCCATGAAAGGAATTAATTTTTCCTGTAGAATGAACACGTAATACCGCTGTTACATTCTCTGTGCAGATATGGAGGTCTGTATACCTGTACCAGGATACTCCTCCCCCTACCGTCACTTTTCCCCCACCTGAATGCATTTGAGGGTTGACGCACTATGGATCGTACAGCTCCTTTGGGAGCCTCCTCACTGCGACCCGTCGGTTCGGCAACAATTGAAAAGAGCTTTCATCGGTAAAAATGATTTTTTTTCCAGTCGTTGGTACTCCAGTTGCGACAAGCTCGTCACTCATCATCTCAATCTTTTTTGAATATTGGTCCTGGTTAAACGGATTTTTTTTTCTGTGCAGTCCGACTCTTGTAACCACTGCCACACAATAATTTCCGAACCGATGAAGAGTGCACGGATACCCCAGTCGCTGCAGTCCGTTGTACGGCCAGTTCTGCACTTGTTGCTGTTCTTCTTTCTTTGCATAGACGAACGAGCCGTCTTGAAACTCGTTTAACTTTTTAGGACGTCCTGCTCCCTTTCGATGCCCGATCACGCCGGTTTCTCGGTATTTGCAAATTGTGTTGTGAACACAAGTTTTGCTTACACCGAGCTTCTCCGCGATATATCTCTCGGACCGTTGCTCCTCATATAATGCTATGATCTGTAAATGTGAAAACATTAACAAATTGCCAGGATTTAATCACTTTGTGTTCTTAACCTGTGACAATTTGTTAGAATCCACACTTTTACCATGCTCTCTTAATAAACTTTCAAAACTGACTTGTTCTCGCCAAAACTAGAACCAAAAGTGCGATTTCGCAAACAAAGCATAGTTTACAACTTTCTACCGATAATAACTTAGGAATTTGTCGCACTTCGTTGGAAAATAACGGTAGTTCTGAGCGATATTGCCTCCTCTCTTATGAGGGAAGACATCTGGTCCTATAATTATTCACAAGGGTTTTTAAAATAAAATTGTTATATTTTTTTTATAAATCATTAAATTTAAATAAAATTATGTAAAATGCAAAAAAACACTTCAAGGATTATTACTTGCCCCTATTGATTTTTCCCCTCTGTCTAGCAAAGAAAAAGAGTGCTTTGAAAAAATAAAATTTCGCGAAGCTTTTAAGTGGTCCTATAAATTTTCACAGTACTGTATATCTCCCTATAAGACCGGAAGGGCAGGTTAGGATAGGACTGAGCGGCTGCCTAAAATGGTACACTTAAGCTAAAGAGGTCAATGTTTAAACCCCATAATCCCCTAGGAAAGAGGAGAGTCTGCATATATATCTCCCTATAATACCGAGCTAGGTCCCTGTCGCCAGTGAAATGTAGTTCTCGGGGAATCAATATACATTACTGGCTGGATATACATTTCTATCACATAGCCGGAAACCATTTAGAGCTCCTAATAAACCGAACTAGTTCCCTGACATCAGTGGAGCCTAGTTCAGTTAACTCTTTAAAAAAGTGAGAGCCCAAAAACCTGTTCTTGCGATTGACTAAATCTAGTCAGTTGCAGATGAGGTGGAGTATGGCTTTCTCTTCTTCTTCGACTTGGCAACTCCTACATAAGTCGTTTGAAGGGCGTCAGTTACACGGAATTTCACTGCGTCCAGGTACCCAGATGAGTCATACTTTCAGATGCTCAGCCAAGTCATTTAAAGTTGAGCGACATGCTATAACCGTTTTGGAGGTTGTATACACTATCGTGAGGGATTTAATAGCATCCTAACTACCTGAGAAGATACAGATGCTATCCGTAGACATGATTTCCACCTGAAACACGCTGCAGTAGGCAGCGTAGGCGAAATGAAATGTCGAGGCCCAGGTGTTCCGAAAACATAACTCTACCCACTCTTCCTTCCAGTTTGGAACCATCAGTGTAAATATGCACTGACTCTCCTCATTGAGGAAGACCTTCCTCCCACTCTGACCTAGTGGAAAAAGAGGAATCAAATTTCGCCCCAAAGAAAGGCTTGGGTGTGGTACAGTCAGTGTTGTTTACCGTCCAGGATTTTGGAGTGACCGTAGTCAGTGCGAGAATGCGGATTGCTTATCGAAGAGAAGAGGGAAAGGGTAAATAACTCCTCTGTTCTTCAGTGTGAAATCGCAGTGATAGGAATAGGAGCGAAGAGACTAATGGAACGACCTGGCAAACGGAGAAACTGTAACAATGATCAACTTGTGTATCCCTTTCCAAGAAACCAATAAATTAATTCGGGAATGGGCTATGAAGAAGCATAAAAAAAGTTGGGAGGGATTTGAAACAGTTAAACATACTGAAGCGTTCTGGGGAATCCTCAATGCATCTATATCAAAAAAAAATAATAAGAAAACTTATGTGGGCCTACTGACAGGGCATGTAGGATTAACGGCTCATGCCAGTGGAATAGGAGTAGTGGTCTCGTCTTTGTAGAGGTTGCGGGGAGGAAGAAGAAATATAAGAGATATAGAATCATGGGAATAGACTTCTGCGAAGATCTAGCAGAAGTTAATAGGACAAACTCATTAACAGATTCGTTATAGGTGCTAACTGGCTCGGTAGTGGACTTTAGGGAACCGAGCAGCCGAGCCAAGGATGTACAACGAGTCTAAAACCTAAGTATTTGGGAAACATGTATCTCCCCCTTGAAAAGCAACCAACCAAGATAAACCCTCCTGCAAAATATACGAAAATCGGTCTACCCACACGATTTAAACTATTTATAGAATGTGTCCTCTACCCTTATCGCTATTGATTAGGAATGCCAATTGCGTTCCACTCGACTAGCCAAGACGCACACTGTACTAACAATTTAAATGTGGAAGGGAGCCTAGGCTTGCCAAGTCAAACGAAAATCGACACTCGCAATAGAGGCCATTAGGCCCATTCGCGCACATTAAGTACCTTTGTCCTATATTGACTGTACTAATTCATTGGTCAGCTTTGGCCATTTCTCAAGTTAGTCAATGACCGAAAAGAACTTGTTTTCTATTATTCTTCTTTTTTCACAGCTAATATCCCTGCAAAAAGTTGGACGCCTTATCAAACGTGTGTAAACGTAATCAGTTAATAGCGTTTCCACGTCAATATAACTAGTTTTGAACCAACTAAAGTTTAAAACAAAGAATTTGATACAAATGTTCATGGAAACAAGAGTCGAACGAAAATCGGCACAGTTTTTTTTACAGCGCGCTATTGAGAGCGAAAGAAATAAGTCCTTGATGCAGGAATCACTGCATGATCACTAACAAAACTTTATACAGAGTGTTTCACAGCGCGTGAGCAAAAATGAAGAGCCTGGTAGATCTAGGTGAGAAACGAAAAAAATTGTATGGGAGAGGGGTCTATCTCCTCCCCCTCCCAGCTATAGGGGTTTGAAATTTTTTTTACCATGAAAAAACCAGTCTTACATTTCAACGTATAATTTTCTAAAGTTTTAGTGCTAGAGACGTTATTGATATCTCGTTGACAGATGCACAATTGCGCTAAAGACTGTATTTTTTTACTGCTAATAGTTTAAAAATTACTTTTCAAACTTAAATGTTCGGAAAAAAGTCAATTTTTTCATTTCAAGGCGAAATATCTTAAAAATTGCCAAATTTTTTTAGATCTGGGTTTAGAATAGTTGCTAATGTGTTCTAAAGAAATTTAAAGCGAACAAAAATCTTACCTTTATCTCAAGTGACATGACCAAACGTCCAGCTAATACCTGCCATTTTTAAAAATTCAACTAAATTTTAACAGAAAGAGTAAAACAGATCAATAATTTAGGAGGTAGGTTGGATTTTTGCTTAAAATGGCAGGCGGAGATGGAGTTGGATCAATTGGTTGAGCACCACGACCACGTTTTTAACATGGTATTAAAAAATCCCATCCGCAATGCAAAAACAAGACATTCAAATTTCCTCACTCTCCTTACCCTAAATTTCTTTCCGTGCATAGCCATGCTAACGCCACAAAGGGTTGTCCCCTAGGCTTTGGCCACATCGGAAAAAAAGTATTAGTTGGATATTTGGTTATTGACCATGTAACCTGTCAACTGCTATATTAATAATGTCTCTAGCACTAAAACTTTAGAAGATATACGTTAAAATGTAGACTGGATTTTTTCATTGTAAAAAAATTGCAAACCCTTATAGCTGGGAGAGGGGAGAGAGACCCCCCGCCTTACCCATCTGTACAATTTTTTTCGTTTCTCACCTAGATCCTTAATTTTTGCGCAAGCGCTGTGAAACACCCTGTATTTTAAACGCCGCTACAAAAGCAAAATGTCCAGTTTAACCCTCTTTACAAAGAATGAAAATAATTGTAGAGACATGTGCCTTTGTTTTTCATCTGCGCCATGTTTAGGATCTATGATAGTTGAACTACCTGCCTGTTTCTTACATTCGACTTCGAAAGTATGTACAGGATATCCGAGTCCATCGCTTTGATTTATTTCTATTCGTGTAACTCACTGTTACTTTACATTTATATCAAGAGTAATCCTGTTATAAGAAAAAAAAGTTCATAGAAAACCGATACATATTTATATTTTCCAAAGAAACACATTTCTTTCATTTTGTTCTAATAACAAACAAAACTGTTTACAAAATAATGTTTTGTTTAATTTAAGTTATCCTTGTTTTAACACAAGTTATATGCTTTGAACCAGCCATTAAACCCAATAAATAAAGCCTAATGTGAATGAGTTTAAAATCTCCAATTTGAAATTAACCCATTGATTATCATTTTGCTGATATAAAACTTAGTAGGGATTAAAATAAGACGGAAATATGGAAATTTCTGGGGTTCTACAATAACAAGGCTGCTTTCATGCTTTGGATTAGAATGCTTCGAGAGGATCTTGAGTTTTGTTCTGCATAATTTTCAGCTTTTTAAATATATAATTATTATTATTTATATTTAAATTAATTCTGTTTCTCTTCTTTTTCGTCTTTTTCTGATTCCTTCTCCGAAGACAGTTGTGGAATATTTTCATCGTCAGAATCTTCCTGGTCGTCATCAAAGTCATCGAAAGATGGCTTTGAATCTCCCTCATTTACCATTCCTTTAAAGTAATTATACATATTATTTGGATACGCCTCTGTAAGAAATACTTTCAAATTTTTTTTAAATCAAAAAAACTTAACAGTTCATTACCTCCTCCTCCTTCTTCCATATCTGATCCTTCATCGCGCCATTTATTAAAATCTACTTTTAAGAAGGGAGGTTTCTTCTTATCTTTCGTGAGCGTTGACCAATACGGCCCTGAGTCTGCCTATAATTTTTGTAAATGAATTAAAATATATTGTGTTTTGTTCCATAGCTAAAAAAAACTTACTTTAAAAATGGTGAATTCCAAACATCGAGCAATATTCTTACTCGATACTTTGTCGGGATTTATTTTTTTTAGGAAATTTAGTGTGACTTCATGCAATTTATTTTCAACTACAGACGTTCCTCTAAAATACATGCTATCTTCTGTAAATCTGTTTAAATTGTATAATTGAGCAAACGATTTATCAATGTTAACAAAAAGGAACTTACTTATATTCAACATCCTTGCATTCGACGTTAATTATCACGAAAAGCAGATCACTTCGTTGTGCCCACGACACGGGAGGGGGTACTCTGTAAAATAAAAAAAATACATCAACTTTGTGCAATGTTAAACTAGTAATAAAAAGAAAAGGAATAAATAAATTTTAGAAATATTTGTTTGACAGGTTTAGGATTCAGCAAAGTCAGGCAGTTTATAGTGGTAGCTAATAGGAAAAAATTAATAGTCTAGAACACTCCACACGCATAGCGATTATGCCACCAACCAACACACACTATATTCAAAGTTAGACACAAAACATTCATCAAAAATAAATATGCCGCACTACCCATTACTAAATAGTCGTTTTGCGTATAATTTGCAACGATGCAACAATTTCTCTGGTTTAAGTACTTTTTCATCAATATCTTCAAATAAGATATTTTTTAATTTCTTTACTGGGCAGGGCAGGGCGGAAACAATTTACAAACTCGAATCAAATCAATTTGGCTGAGGGCCATGCAAGCTCTCTTAGAATCGAGAAAACATTCTAAGAGGGAAATATCTAGAATGCAACGAGTATCACTAAGTTCAGTGTCTCATTTAACAAAAACATTTTGGTTGGAAGAATGTGTTACTACCAAAAGTAAAGGGAACTGCGGCGAGATACGAAAGAAATCTGAAAAATTTACCAGAAAATAGTGAAAAAAAGGAATGGACAAAAGTGGTGCCGCCGTATTTATTAACACGGTAAAACGACGCCTGTACCAGTAAAACATGAAGATACGTAAGACAACCACGATTATCGAAAAGGCTCGTGCAAAATTTTTGTAAGGATCACCAACATCTCACAGTAGAAGACTGGAAGATTAATGAAAGCAAGACTTGTATTAATAGCAACATTTGTACATTTTGTCCGACGGAAACCTGGTGAGTGAATGGTTGAATGAATCATGTGTGAATAAAACCATTAAAAAACCAGCGCAAGTTACGCAAATTAAGTTTTTTCCGTAATTAGTGAAAAACGACCAGGACCACTTCATTTTGTAAGCAGGACAGTGAATAAAGATGAATATTAAATCGTACTCCATTCTCTCTGTAACCTGATTCAAAGTTCGTTAAACCCGTTGAGCTGTCGTTTTATAAGCCCCATAGGTTTTCTATAGGGTTCATGTCGGTGGACTGATGCCAGTTTAGTCCAAAAAATTTTTGACTTCCGAGACATTCTAATACAATGTTGGCCATAATTTGGATTCTCCAATGTGTTAGAAAATCATGTTTTCTAGAGAAAGACCACCTCCTTCCAAAGCAATTGCAAAGCTTGCCTTAAAATCTCAAGATATTGCCCCTTTCTCATGACGGATTCAACTACCACTAGTGGGCCTGCTTGTTGAAGGAAGCCCAAAACTGTTGTTAATCCTTCTCCATGCTTCATGGTTTGCTTTACTTGAAAAGCTGGATGTTTTCTGGAACTTTAGTCCAATGAGAGGAGCTGCCTCGTCTAAGCAGATCATTAATTAATTTCTAACACAGTATGAAAAAAAGCGTTATTATAGTAATGGCCACTATCAAATGATTGGTACTGATATTACTATACGATTCCTAACCGCATGCCCTATTATGGCGTGGTCTGCATGGTGCATCATTTCTTTTCAGTTTTCACACACATTCATCTCTATCAAACCTGGACATTGTCTTTATTATGGCTGAAACATTGATTGAATGCGAGCTAAAACAAAAAAAAAGTAAGAAATCGTTAAGTTATTAAAGAAAATCAAGAAAATTTTATTCAACTACTGAATAAAATTAGAAATTATCAAAACAAGAAACAAAGAAATTGTTTAGTAATTGCATGAACTTTTCGTGTTCGTTCATTACTAATTTCAGACAACCAGGTAAGTTTCATTACACTACTCAAATACAGAAATAGTATTAGGTCTGTTCACGTACTTAGTTTTGGGTAAATGCATTATGATATTTTTACCCAAACGCGTTCAAGTACTCATGAAATGGGGGAAAATTTGCTGACGTAACATTTCCCCTACTTAAAAATGTTAGACCAAATTTACCGGAAGAAATAAGTTGAGCACTTTTGTTAAGCTTTGTTATAAAGCCAATAATTGTCACTTTGACAGTTATTGCTTTAGTTTTTGTCCAAGACTACCCAAACTTGTTCACGTACTCTTGGTATTTGATAACTTCTCCTATTTAATATTTTTACTCATAATATTTCTGATCAAAAAGTACGTGCGCGTGAACAGACCTATTGAGAGGTTTTAATGGGAACATCAAATGATTGAACATTTTGCAACTATCGAATGGTAAGATAGTTTTCATTCGATGATTTCTTACTTCTGTGTCTTTTCACATATTCTATGGCGGGTTTCTTTTTCTTCTCGGCTGCTTCTAAGCTATAGTTGTGGAGAGACCTTCTAGCGATCCATTCACAGATTTCCTCTCCTACCATGTTTACTGCCTATTTTGATGTCTTTATTCGACCGGAAGTTAGCAACTGACACATATCGCTATCTTTTAAGAGGAGTTTCTTAGCCTTTCATTTTGTAATATTATTCTTACCCCTACCTCAATTTAATTTTACTTCGAAACTTACATTTATGTCTACCCCGACCGATGTTCTTAATGTTTTACTGTATCCACTACTTTCACATTGGCTATCAGGAGTCATGCAGCGCATTCAGAGTGAAACTGGATGCTGGGTGGCCAAATGCTATGGCCACAACAATATCCTTTGCCTAGCACCGAGAAGATTATCTGCCAAGGTGTCTGAACAAACAATATCCAACGTTTGCTGATCACAAAAAAGGGGTCATTAACAGAAAGGAAATGCCGGGAAGGTATCGTTCGGAATAATGCTAATATAAATAATATTTGAACAAACGAATATTTATATTTTATTATTTTCCTCTCTGTAAAATTTAAGTTTTTTATTTATAAGACAAAGTAACGATTCTTGCAAGTCGTCTATTTGGTTATTAGTTAACTTCGCTTGTTCAATCTTGAGCGTCATAAAATTCATGAAAGCCGCTGTTGTAGTGGTGCCTTTGTCTTGCGCATTCATGTCCTTTGTGTTATTGAATACATTTTTGTATGCTTCCTCTATAGCCGCCGAAAGTAAAAATGGTCTCTTTAATGTGGTGTTTGGTGGGTCTTTAGCATTATTAAGCACAGCTGGAATTTCCGCAGAACATGAGAGACTACTACTACTACTACTATTTATCGCTTCTGGTGACAATATTGTAGAAGAACGAGGCGCATCTACACAGATATTATTATCTCCGCCGATACCTCTGAAATTCATCGCAGCAAATTCTTGTTTGAAATTAATAGGTCTAAGGAGGCTCGAGTAAATATTCGTAGTTTCGCTAAAAACATAAGTGTTTTATTTTGAATGAAAAACAAGGAACTTATGAAATTACATTCTTTCAATGTCTACTGCTTCCAAGAAACTTAATTGGTTATAATATTTCCAGTGGCTCTCTTTCGTAACTAATGGATTAGCTCTTAATTTTTTAAATTCTAAACGGTAAGTGTTCCTCAAACTTTTCCATCTACCCTTTGCCTTTTCCGCTATGAAGTACAAATTAGGAAAAACAAAATCCCAACTATTTTAAATCAATTACCCGAAATATGCAGAACTTCACTAATTTTATTCCACAATCTTTGTTTTTTCGTCGTATTGTTATAGTTTGGATGAGTTTTTTTGTACAAGCATGGATTTATCCGCACAAATGCAATTCATTTGTCCTCAAAATTCATTTTTCTTCACTTTAAGAACAGAAAACTGTTGAATTACCAAGGCAAGATGATACTGGCATCGACATCAGCACCAGGGCGATGCCACCATCTTGACAGCATTGCCGCACTTAAATTTGATATTGACAAGGCGGCGGCGCCAAACTAACTACAGGTCGATGCCGACGCCATCATTCGGCTTCGGAGGTAACCCTTTTCTTGTTGATATGGTGCCGTACCACACTTGAAGGTTTATTTGGGTTCGGAAATATAATATTCTGGATCAGAACAAAAATTTGTCTGATGGCGACTTGTTCTTCTTTATATTAAAAAAAATTAGATTGATCCACATTTGTCTTTCATGGATCACATCAATTACATTGTTAACAAGCCAACGTCTCCTTGGGCTTTGTAAAGAGATGGCCTAAGGAGTTTACTAATCCCTTTATCACCAAGCTTCTTTTTTGTAGCTTCGTCCGGCCCGTTTTAGAGTATGCTCGTATTACCCGAAATACCCCTTGATTCTCACCGAGTATAAAGAAAGACTTGTTCATGCAGGTGTTACCTTCATTTATTTCAAACAAATTAGCGGCGTAGCTTAAGAGAAGTAAGATAGTATTTTAATTAAA
Organism: Leptarthrus brevirostris; assembly: GCA_964036015.1. NCBI lineage: Eukaryota > Metazoa > Arthropoda > Insecta > Diptera > Asilidae > Leptarthrus > Leptarthrus brevirostris. The sequence goes on from OZ038371.1 coordinate 25,057,750, forward strand.
AAATAGAGGTGAGGTAAAAATTAGCATTTGCAATCTTGGCAGATGTTTAAATGTACTCTCCACAAATAGCCTTCTTACATAGCTGCATACTTGGCCATTTTGCGTTTCTTATATGGACAAAAAGAAGCCAGCAAATCTCGAAAAGTAAGAAGTGTACAGACGTCCTCACCGTCGGGTGACTCATTTTTAAGCTACTGTAAGTGAGGTGATGTGAGAGCTACGGGAACAATTTGAAATCGCAAAACTGCCAGCGGTCCGTAAAAAATCTCCGGCCCACTACTTTTTCTTTTTGATTAATTATAAAAAAAAATTCTCAAAGTAAAGGAAATATTCAGACCAAGTCCCTTGTGACATAAAATTATTTTGGAAGAAATTCAAAGAAGTTTTTTGTGGATACTATTATGGGCAAGAAGTAGTTGAACATCCTGAAAACTAATTTGTCAGCTAGCGCTAATAAAAGAGGAGTACCTCGTGAAATCTCACCAGTAAGAGACATCGACCCGAAATATTTCTTATGTCTAGTACGAGAATTGTTGTTGTATAATGTAATGTGTGTTCTTCGCTTTAGATGAACACAGAAAACTCTTATGCTCGGTAAATTAATTGAGAACATTGTTATCAATGATTAGAAACAGTTTTCCGACTTTTCGCTGCCTTTCTCCTCCCAGCAGAATAACCCAAATACTCAAGAAAACCACTGCTTTCTTGGTCTCTTGGATTTCGAGTCTGCTTTATAATTCCATTCAATCATAGAGCATCATGTGAATTTATTAATATTTAAATGATGTTGTGCATGTTTACAATAAAGGTGGGTAAAATGCGTCTTTTAAGTAACTTAAGTAACTCTTTTAGAGGATTCGTTCACTCAGACTCGTTCTTTCTGTCAACAGGTCTAATAACGAAATTGGTTCCGTTTAGATTCTCCAACTCAAAACCAACACTGCAAGTGAGTACAGTGCCATGACATCATATATCACACTCGCAGTTAGTCCGTCCACTCCACCCTCACACCCCGTGCCCAGACCAACCAGACAGTAGCCAGAATACCCTCAACCCCATGCCCAGATCAGCAGCCACTATTACCCTCACACCTCATGCCCATATCAGCAGCGGATAGAAATTATAACAAAATTACGGTGTTCGGGCCTGTAGTATACTGATTTGGACAAGTACTATGTTGTGCGTGTGCTTGCAGTATGCTAACTAATCGACTCAGATTGAGTCAGCGAAGTGAATTAGGGGAGCCTGTCATACCCAATACTCATAGGCGACGACAGAAATGATTCCGAACTCTGAACCGTATTTGGAAGTATCTTAATACACTGACTAATGTGACTGTGTCACTCACTTGTAGCCACCGGACCGATGCTATTAATGTTTTGCTGTACCCCCTATTTTCACATTGGCTATCAGGAGTCATGCAGCGCATTCAGACTGAAAGAAACTGGAAGCTGGGTGGCCAAACGCTATGGCCACAACAATATCCTTAGTCCAGCACCGAGAAGATTATCTGCCATGGTGTCTGAATAAACAATATCCAACCTCAATTTTACCAGAAGCTATAGTATAAAAATTCCAACCCGGAAGGAATTGAAGAACACTGAACACCATTACTTGCTTAAGTGCTACAACACAATCTTATTCACTGACGGCTCCAAGATGGACTGTGGTATCGGCGCGGGTGTTTTCTCTGAAACGCTACATATACCGGAGTCCTACAGACTGAGGGATTGTAGAGAAAAACTAAACTCTCTGGGAGATAGATATAATATCACCTCTCTCTGGGTTCCACGTCATAGGAACCTACCAGGGAATGAATTAACACATACCGCTGAATTCCCTTAAAAGAGAACTCTTCTAACACTTCTTAGCGAAAGCTAACCTTAGATGTAGTGCTTCCTCAACCTGTGCCATCTCCAGAATGACCTGGCCAAGCTTTAACAAAAACAGAACATCGGAGCTGCTTCAAAGGCCCCGTGCTATTGTTGCTAAGATAGTTGCGGTCTGCACAGGGAACATCTAATAGGTCATAGGAGCAGCTGCGACATGAAAAGAAACCAGTTCTCCTCTTATGTGCAAGTGTCCAGCAGGAACTGGTGCTAGAAGGAATTTGCTGGGAGATTACTTCCTGGAGAACCTTCAAACAATCTCAGGAGTAAAGTTCGGGGAATTAGCCCAATTCCTGAACTCCTTGGGTTGGTTTTAACATTGCACTCACGCCTCATCGGCGTCTCAGGACCTCTACCTCGAAACTCTACGTCGAAACCAACCTACATTTATTGCACATTTCTTAGATATATTCAGTACAGATAGACGTTGATTTAGAAATTCTAAGACTTGTCGTTTTTACTGCCTAAAGGAGGCATATTTACCAAACATTTTCAAATAACACTGGTTGCACAGAAAAAGAATTATATTTTATAATATATATCTCTCTTGTTTCCGTAACCCCTCGTGGAGCATGGGGCAGGAGAAGAACTTCACCCGGATCGAGACAACGATTGCAAATGGACCTTCAATTTAAAGTGGAACCGAACATTTACTCTGCAGCCCCATGACTTTTTAATCTTAATCTGTTAGCAGAATACTACCATGGGTCGCCGTCGGCGGAATTTGAATCTGGGACCTCCGGATTATTAGGCCGACACGTTATCACTTACTCTACCCACAGACTTAATAAATATTTAATAGAACAAAAAGTTAAATTCTTTCCGTAAGGTGCGTGCACAAAAGTCTTTGAATGTGGTTGTAAATTCTACTGTTAGTGTTAGTCAAGAAGAAAGAGATAAGTTTTCTTACAATCCTATGCAAACGATTTCTGTTTATTTATGAAATAAATTGTAGCAATTGCTCTGGAATATACAGTGGGATATCTGGGGCAGATCGTACTCGGGCTTAGAAAAACATTTATCAGCAGGAATTTCATTTAAATAACATGAAATTATTCCATTATTCAGATGGAGCAATTATTTTAGATCGATTTGAAAATACGAAATTAGAAAAGCAACACTTGAAAAGAAACACATTCTAAACGATCAGCTAGATTACAGAAATAATAGGCCGCTGTCAAGTTTGGCATTACATGGTATGTCATGCAATAAGTAACGTCCTTGATATTTACGGGAAGCAGATGCTTCTTTTTTAACACTTTTGACACTTTAAAAACTCATAACATTAAAGAGTAAAAAGCCACCTATTGAGTGTTGTTGCAGCACAAAAACTCGGCGTAAGGACCTTTGCAAACTACACCTGCTTATCATCAAGTGAATCGGATCTCAACATTTGCATCAGGTTGATTCGATTCCTGATTCTATGAAAGCCAGATTTGCACATAGAGAATTTAAGTTTGTTCAAATGGGACAATACATTTGTAATGGATTTATGTGAATACGTAGAAGAGAAGTTGTGTGCTTGAAATATTGCACAATGTACTGGAGAAGTATACTCTTGTGAATAAGAAAAGGAGAAAGTGTTTCTTTTGCTATAAACAAAAACGCAAAACATTAATTAAGTGGGGACCACATAGAAACAGCATTACGAGAACATAATTGGAAAAGAGAAGATTAAAAACTTCCTAAAGTATGGATAGAATGATAGAAGGAGGAATACATGACAAGCAGAAGAATGTGCAACTAGAAGTTCTGCAAGAACTATAACTGAAGTGAAACCAACACTTCAGGTCTCGCTTTATCAAGATGGAAATTTTCAGTGACTCTTGGTACCCGATCTTTCAAAAGAAGCAGATCCGAAGAGACGGTTCGCTCAAAAGATCAATTTTTCCCATCTATAGCTGAGCACAGTTGTGGAACTGAACAAGTGCTTGAACTAAACATATTTTCGCAATGAATTCAATTCCAAGAAGTACCTATGAAAAACTCCCTTAACTTTAACTTCGCCATTGATGGTAGTAAAAACATAAATATTGTTTATTCGCCAAAAGCAAGAACGGAAATTTTAACTACATATAACTTGTGTAACGCTAATTAACCTTTTACTGCTGCTGATGTTGCACCAGGTAGCAGAAATGATGAGACGTATTTTCCGAAAACTATTTCGTAGGCAGGCTAATAGAACATAAACTAGATTTACCAATAAAAGATAAACCTCCGCCTAGTGTTTCAGCCACGTTTCCTAACATTTTCGTGTTAGATACAGAGTGTCAGGTATATAAAAGCCTTATGTATTATATTGCCGTTAACTTACAATAATTGAGTCGAGAATATGTCTGTTCGCGTAGGCCACTCCGTGTGGCGCAGATCTCGGCTCGACTCTACTCGGATTCAAAAAGAGCAAAATATAAAATAGCAGCGCACAGCTCTACTCTAATCCGAGTAACAAAACCAGATTGGATGCAGTACTCCACTCTTAACAGCTGACTGTCATTTTGTTTTGAATATAATTATCATTCAAAAACAAACCATGTCACACAAATATCTTCTCACAAGAATTTACCATTGTTACTTTCTGCATTGAGCAGCACAATACATTAATTTTAACTTGATTAACAAAAAGTCAAACACTTCCAAATCACTCGATCTTAAACGTCAAAAAGCTGCACCTTGTTTAAAGCAGGATCAGAAAAGATTGCTACTCTTTTCTCAAAGAACATTAAAGGAGTGGAAAAGAGCTCGACTCTTATCTCAAAGAACAGAAAAAGCGCAAGAAGATTGCTACTCTTTTCTCAAATAACACAAGTAGAGTACAAAATGGCTCTAAATGACTCAGAGTGGCGTCAACGAACAGACCTAATATCTTTTTAGACCAAACAAATTTATTTCGAATTATTTCATTTTAATCCTTTTAGAATCGAGAAATAAAAAACTTTCTTAATTTATCGTTGCCCGTGCTAATAACTCTTTGAACATTTTTCATTAATTGCTCGTGAAAATGTACTCATATGTAATTCAACCAAAGTAGTAACAACGTTCTGCTTTTTTATTTACATTTCGCTATCAAAAAGTAAATGAAATAATGTAAATTTTTCTGATGCAAGTTTTGGACCTAATGTCATAGATCACAGAAATATTATGGCAGTCATTACTGGTCACTGTCTGTTCCGTAGACACGCAGAACGTTTGCGAATCCCCAGCAATGCAGAAGTTGTCTGGACGAGAAATTAGTGGAAAGCAGCATTTACTCTGCGTTTCCCTGGGACTGACCAGAAGATACAAAGCTTTAGGTGCGTACTTCTTCGGAGGACTGGACGATGTTGCTAACACGGGGCTGAAGGCAGTTGTGACTGTTTCTGAATAAACCCTAAACTAATATTCAGGTGCGGCCCCGCGGATGAGGGAACACAAGAAACCTTTCTTAGGTTATGTGAGGTTGACTGGCTTTCCGATAGCCACACCCTAACCTACCACTCCCACAACAATTCTACCTGCACGCCTTACTCATTAGCTACACTTTACCGCACCAACAAAAGCATTCTGAAACCAGCTATCCTGAACTGAATGTAATAAATTTAACATTGTCTTGGACTCTCTAAATAGTAAGATTTGCTCCTCACGATGAACGTTGTAAAAATCTCGTTCCTTACCTAAGTTTGCTGATCACAAAAAGGGTCATTAACAGAAAGGAAATGCCGAGAAGGTATCGTTCGGAATAATGCTAATATAAATAATATTTGAACAAACGAATATTTATTTTTGATTATTTTCCTCTCTGTAAAATTTAAGTTTTTTATTTATAAGACAAAGTAACGATTCCTGCAAGTCATCTATTTGGTTATTAGTTAACTTCGCTTGTTCAATCTTGAGCGTCATAAAATTCATGAAAGCCGCTGTTGTAGTGGTGCCTTTGTCTTGCGCATTCATGTCCTTTGCGTTATTGATTAAATTTTTGTGTGTTCTCCCTATAGCCGCCGAAAGTCCAAATGGTCTCTTTAATGTGGTGTTTGGTGGGTCTTTAGATTTATTAAGCACAGCTGGAATTTCCGCAGAACATGAGAGACTACTACTACTACTACTATTTATCGCTTCTGGTGACAATATTGTAGAAGAACGAGGCGCATCTACACAGATATTATTATCTCCGCCGATACCTCTGAAATTCATCGCAGCAAATTCTTGTTTGAAATTAATAGGTCTAAGGAGGCTCGAGTAAATATTCGTAGTTTCGCTAAAAACATAAGTGTTTTATTTTGAATGAAAAACAAGGAACTTATGAAATTACATTCTTTCAATGTCTACTGCTTCCAAGAAACTTAATTGGTTATAATATTTCCAGTGGCTCTCTTTCGTAACTAATGGATTAGCTCTTAATTTTTTAAATTCTAAACGGTAAGTGTTCCTCAAACTTTTCCATCTACCCTTTGCCTTTTCCGCTATGAAGTACAAATTAGGAAAAACAAAAAAAATCCCAACTATTTTAAATCAATTACCCGAAATATGCAGAACTTCACTAATTCTATTCCACAATCTTTGTTTTTTCGTCGTATTGTTATAGTTTGGATGAGTTTTTTTGTACAAGCATGGATGTATCCGCACAAATGCAATTAATTCTTCCTCAAAATTCATTTTTCTTCACTTTTAGAACAGAAAACTGTTGAATTACCAAGGCAAGATGATACTGGCATCGACATCAGCACCAGGGCGATGCCACCATCTTGACAGCATTGCCGAACTTAAATTTGATATTGATAAGGCGGCGGCGCCAAACTAACTACAGGTCGATGCCGATGCCATCATTCGGCTTCGGAGGTAACACTTTTCTTGTTGACATGGTGCCGTAACACACTTGTCCTGCTTCATCGCAGCAGAGATGGGCATTTTTTATTCGAATAAAGTGGGAAACAGAATTTGGAGCTCTCTTTGGCGCTGGCGCGCTCTCTGGTGCTCGGTCTGTAGCTAAGTACGAACAGAATATGTAGCACTGCCACTTTTGAAATTTTTCCTGATAGTAGTGTTGTTATCCTTAAGTTTTCAAAAGTTGCTTCAAAAAACTTATACTCAGTTAAGCAACAGTACAACTAAACAGAAATAAAAGCACTTAACACTTATTCCACATTCCTCTGAAATCTTTTTCCACAGTTCTGCCTTCGTTTCTTGGTTTTATATTCGTGATGTGATAAATCCCAGAACACAAAATCTAAAATCGTGCTCCAAATCCATTAATTTAGAAATGTCACATTTGTCGTGCACCAAGAAGTTGAAAGTAGGCAATAGTGCGCGCCAGCACCAGCACCACGCGCCAGCGCCAGCTACAAATTCTGTTCCAGCCTTAAAGATAAAAGCTAAAAGCTCAAATAAATTGAAAAATCGAATAAAAATTTATTTGATTACAAAGATTATTTGTTATTTGGAGGATTATTCGCAAATAATTATTTGTTATTTGGTGCTTTTTATTCGAATTTCAAATAATTATTTGTTATTCGATAATCAAATAATTATTCGTTATTTGATGACTTATTCGCAAATAATTATCTGTTATTTGGTGCTTTTTATTCGAATTTCAAATAATTATTTGTTATTCTATTATCAAGTAATTATTCGATAGTTGATGTCTCTTTATGGAATACTTGAACTAATGCACACCAACAACAAATAATTATTTCATAAAGAGACATCAACTATCGAATAACAAATAATTATTTGAAATTCGAATAAAAAGCACCAAATAACAGATAATTATTTGCGAATAATTCATCAAATAACGAATAATTATTTGATTATCGAATAACGAACGATCGAATAACAAATAATTATTTGCGAATAACTTAAAATAAACTGAAAATCGAATAATAATTTATTCGAATAATTTTTTATTCGATTTTAAAATAAAATCGTTATTTGATTGAAAATTTATTAGAATAATGCCATTCATCGCATGGCAGTTTGATGGAGAGAGGGCGTGCAGGGATGTATAGGAAAATCTGCACGAAACTTACCTATTTATCGTCGCATCGGCACGCATACATTCAAAGCAAGATTTATTTGGGTTCGGAAAGTGCTTTAATGTTACCACTACACACACTACATTGCGTGTTCTACACAAAATCTATAGAAACTGCCTTTTTAACCTCTATCCATAGATGCTCGATAGGGTTAAGGTCTGGCGATTGTGAAGGCCAGACCATAACGTTAATTTTGTTTTCCTCAAACCACTTTTTAGTCTTTCGGGAAGTGGTTTGGGATCGTTATCTTGCATGTAATTCCACCGTAAGGGCATTTCTTCTTCAGCAAATGGAAGCATTACATTTTGCAATATGTTTACATAAACATCTACAGCCATTTTTTACTTAATGCAATGGATCAGACGCACGCCATACCAAGAAAAACAGCCCCAGGACCATAAGACTGCAACCGCCATGTTTGACTGTATTTTTGGTATACTTTGGATTAAATTGTGTACAAATTGGTCTCAGAACATACTTCTGGCATCCACTAGAATCAAAAAATAGTTTTTAAAAAAAAAGTTGAACCGACTTCACAAACAGCGCTAAAAAGCATAAAATAATTTTTAATTTTATATCTATTACGACATTTTGAAGTCGGTGCAAATCAAACAAACCAAACAACTACAACAAAAGTATTTAATCGTCATTTCTTATGATCCCGTAAGCTGAAACGTTCAGGTAGTATTATGTATTATTTTCAATTGTGGTACTGTAGTTGTTTAATTTGTTTAATTTGCACCGACTTCAAAATGTAATAGATATAAAATTAAAAATTATTTTATGCTTTTTAGCGCTTTTTGTGAAGTCGGTTGAACTTTTTTTTTAAAAAACTATTTTATTTTTCACTTTTTAGTGTCTTCTACTCTATGCAACGAAGAAAGAACCATCCAAATCTGTCCACGCGTTAAAAGTTAGTTTTAACCCCCTACCTCACCCCCATTCCACTAAACTTTTTTTCTCATGGTATCAATCAAGGAACATACTCTACCGAACATAAAAGGAATCATCGAAATCGGTCCACGCGTTACGAAGTTACTACCCCTCCCCCTCCCCCACCATAGGACCAAATTATTCTCCTATTAGCAATGGGGGATCACACTTTATACAACAGCAAAAGAACCATCCAAATCGAACCACGCGTTACAAAGTTAGGTTCCACCCCCCTCCACCCCAGCAACATTTGTTTTCTCGTAGTTTCAACCAAGGATGATATTCTACCCAATAGAAAAAGAATTATCCAAATCGGTCCACGCGTTACGAAGTTAGACTACCCCTCCCCCCACCCACACCTTTCACCATAGGACCAAATTATTCTCCTAGTAGCAATGGGGGATCATACTCTATACAACAGAAAAAGAACCATCGAAATCGGACCACGCGTTACAAAGTTAGGTTCCACCCCCATCCCCCCAAAATTTTTTTCACCTGGTATCAACCACGGAACATACTCTACCCAACAGAAAAAGAATTATCCAAATCGGTCCACGCGTTACAAAGTTAGACTACCCCTCCCCCCACCCTAGGTCAAATTTTTTTCTCCTATTAGCAATGGGGGATCATACTCTGTACAACAAAAAAAGAACCATCCAAATCGGACCACGCGTTACAAAGTTAGGTTTCACCCCCACCCTACCAAATTTTTTTTAACATGGTACCAATCGGTGAACATACTCTACCCAACAAAAAAAGAATCATCAAAATCGGTCGACGCGTTACGAAGTTATGCCCAGTCAGACATAAAAAAAAAAATAAAAAAATACGCGTCGAACTTAGAACCTCTTTGTTTTTGGGAAGTCGGTTAAAAAGAACTACTTTTGATTCATCGCTCCACAAAATATTACGCCATTTAGAAGAGGGCCACATTTCGTGCTCTCTAGCAAATAATAAGTGGTTTTTTATTTGTGTTATATTTAATAATGGCACTTTTCTAGGACGTCTCGATCTTAAATTAGCTTTTATGAGGCTAAATTAGCTTTTTTATTGATGAAGTACTGATTGAAAGATTCAGATCCTGCTTAATTTGTGTCGAAGTCTTAAACGGTTGCTTTTTTGAAGAATTTATAATATCCCTGTCTTCTTGAGGTGTTGTTTTCCTTTTCCGCCCCGTTTTTCAGTCACATTTTCCCATTTTCTCGCATTACTAATCATTTTTGGCTGAACACTAAAGTTTCTTGTATAAATTTGTACGTTTTGCGATCTCTAAGTAGTTGCCTGATAAGTGACCTTCCCCAAGGTGTGCAATGCTTTGCCCGGCCCATTTTTTCTTAAGATAAATTTTTTTAATACTATACATTATATTTCAGAATAATCCTTACATTGAAATATACACCGATGAAAAAAATAAAGAGTCACTTTCGAATTTTCCAACAAATTTATCAAAGAAACCAAGTAACACTGCTATTTTAATGCACATCAAATTTTGCAGTTAGCCATTAATATAATGGGGAATACCCTAATAGCATTCTTAATTGAAGTCGTTGCCACTACACATTGGTTTAAAACAGTAAAGAGATTAATTACAAGAGATGTCCCTCCAAACACTAAGTTGGGATGATTAAAATTCACTTTTTTTAAAATTGACTGACTGTCATATTATATACTGAGGGATAAAATATTTCAAGATCAAGGTCATCGGAGAGTTGTACCCCAAAGTGCATAATTACCGAAAATTGTGTGATAGGGAGCATAAGCATAAGTAAATCCACAGCAAATAAAAGTTACACAAATAAAGTGAGTGATTCAATACATGTACAGCAGTTGTATCCTCATTCAGTAGAGCTTCCACACACTTCGACAAAAGATTCTTCAATGGTACACTCACACAAGAAATGGTCATTCCACTACTTAGAATATAGAACTACAGGAAGTGCCCTTACAATCAGAAAATTAAGCATTTTTATTCAGGTGTTGAATGGCGCCTCAAGCCCGGGTTTGTGTTCATTTAGCGGCTAAATACCCTCCCGTGGCAGACACCTTGACGTGGTGGGAGGGCTTAAGTTGCGATACTCAATTGGGTTATGCTGACGGGATAGGTTTGGATTAACTGGACCTGTCCTGGTAGGGTCTCACATGTCAGAAAGACTATTGATGAGCAGTGCACCAAGAGCTGCCCCCCCCCCCCTAGCTTCAATCCTATCCCTCTTGATCCCGTATATCCCATCCCTTTTCCCCCTGGGCTGGATTAAGGTGTCATACGTACCGTGCCGAGAATCAGCTTGGCTGAGGGCCCAGGGTAAACAAAAATAGCTCAGTCGTAAACGGTGTATCCGGATACCTGGCGACCTCCGGATCAGCCAGCCTCACCTGCGTATAGCGGATCTCTACGCAGGTGGACCACCCCTTTTCCGCAACTCGTGCGAATCAATTATGATTTCTTTTTCAACAAACAAAAACACACCAAAAGAGTCCAGATCTCTCAAAAAACCGGGTGGGGACCGAGTAAGTAGCTTGGTTCCGCAGAAAGTTCCTGGGGAGACTCTGGACACTGAGCCTGGTCCGAGCGGTGATGGTGGCAGTTCAATGCTCGGCCGTCTCCCTGGAAGCTTAGCAGGAACTAAGGGAAAGGACAGTCGTTTTGCCTCGAGCAAGCGGCAGACCTTACCCTCCAAGGCTTCTGGGTTAGCGTCCACAAAGACTTTGGACTCTGAGCCTGGCCCGAGTGGCGCTGGGGGCGGCCGGATAAGTAGCTGTCTCCCCAGTAGCAATTCTGCTACAAAGGGGCAAGGTGTTGACCGTGTTGCCTCGTGCAAGCGGCAGGTGGCGCGCTCCAAAGCGAACTACAAAGCCAGGCGCTATGCGCATAGGCTCCTGGACAGGCTCCGAGCAATTCCGCCATCGGACCTAACTAGTAGGGATAAGGCCTCCCTGGAGTGGGCTCAAGGAATCACCCTGAATGCCGGTGGAGCTGGGAATTCATCCCTTGTGTCCAAGAGACAAAGGTCTATGGAGGAACAGCCCCAACCAGAGGCTAAGAAAGCCAAGGGCCCTTCTGGGAGGCCGATTCCCTACAGCGAAGTCCTCAAGGGTCAACTCGTGCTGGCCGTTGTGGACAGAAGCCATGAAGACGACTCCATCACCTCCGACAAGTGGAGGAAAGTAGAGGTCAAATTGGCCCTCAGTTTCCTCCCTCTCATGAAGGAGCATCCGGGTCCTCCTCCCTCATGTCGAGATGGGGGTTGGCATCACGGCCACATAAAACTTATCGCTTGTGCGAACCAGAGATCCTGGGATCTCTACAAGCTGGCGATATCCAGAATGGGGGAGGTCTGGCCAGGCGCCAGGCTCGAGGCTATACCACGGGACGACATCCCAAGTAGGCCGAGAGCCCGGGTTTGGATCCCGGCCACTATCCTGGATATAATCAAGTGTAGCAACCCTGAGCTTCCAACCTCCAACTGGAAGATTGGCAAGCTGGAGGAACCAAAAATGGACTAAAGGTCAGTGATCCTTGTGATCAATAAGGAGTCCCTGGAACCTTTGGCCAAGTTAAACGGGGTAGTGGATTACGGCTTCTCGTCCATTACCCTTAAGGTATACAAAAAGGATGAGGAGGAAGCCAAGAAGGAATCTTCGGATAAAGTCGACAGAGGCGGTAACTAAAGAGATTCCTCCCGAACACAAAAACCCGCCTGTACGAGCGCTAGAGAAGGACGCCATGTCTGAGACGGAGCTTTCACGCAGGCTACTAAGGCCCTCTCTGGATGAGGAACAGCTACTCGCTTCTGAACCAGAGGAGCCAGACAACAAAGCGGTGCAAGTTAGGAGTGATTGCGCTTCTGATGCTGCGGCTGCTCCGAATTAACCTCCACCACTCTAAAGCAGCATCTGCTGCCCTTCTTCTTCGTCTAACAAAGGACGAAGAAGATATTGTTTTAGTCCAAGAACCGTGGGTCGAAGGAGGACTGGTTCGCGGACTATCCACACCGGGTTATACGACGATGTGGGTTAGCCTAGATCTTGTATTATTGCGAAGAAGACGCTAAATGTTTTTCTTCTCTCCAACTATAGCGATGAGGATACAGTAGCCGTCAACCTGGAAATCGGATAGAGGTGCTACTGGCTGATGTCCTCTTATCTTGCACACGACTCCGTGGGGCCTCCGCCGTCCGATTCCGTGAAGAACCTTGTTGCTGAGGCTGAAAGACGCAGGGCTGAGCTCATACTGGGATGCGACGCCAATGCACATCATACGGTGTGGGGCAGCTCCGATATCAACGAGCAAGGTGAGTCTCTTTATGATTACCTTTTAAATACAAACTTGCTCTTATGTAATGTGGGGATAGAACCCACTTTTATCACAAGGAATAGGCAAGAGGTTTTAGATCTGACTCTTGCCTCGGATAATGTCAGATCTCTCATTAAGAATTGGAGGGTCTCCAATGAACACTCCTTCTCTGATCATAGGTACATCCAGTTCGATCTGGATGCCCGGCCTTCGAAACCACCAGTCTTTAGAAATTACAGAAAGACTGATTGGAACTTATACAGGGATATTCTGGAGGCGTCACTACCTTCTGACCCACCTATCCCTCCAAATAACAAAGAGGAACTGGACGGGCTAGTTGATAAGCTCACTAAAGTTCTAAATGAAGCTATGGCTCAATCCTGTCCCCTTAATAGACCCAGAGGCAAACAGAAGCCTCCGTGGTGAAATGCACACATAGGGTATCTTAGGAATTAATGCAGAAAGACCTTTAATCGGCAAAAGCCAATAGGGAAACGCACTCGTGGGACTGCTATACAGACAAACTAAAAATTTATAAAAAGGAACTCAGGAAGGCTCAGAGAAAATCGTGGAGAATCTACTGCGATAAAATAACGGAAACCTCTGAGGTCTCTAGACTGAGAAAAAAACTAGCTACCAATCCAAGTATTCCTAGCTATCTACTTAAGGCGGATGGTACTTGGACCTCATCAAGCGTAGAGTCTCTAGAGATTCTCTTTGAAACTCATTTTCCTGGAAGCACCGGGGGGGTTGAGATACCTCCCTTATGTAACCTTCCTCGCTCTCTGGAGCTGCCGGATGTGATTACGGAATCCAAACTCCGGCGGGCTATACACAGCTTCATGCCTTTCAAGTCTCCGGGTCCTGACGGCATTGTTCCTGTAGAGCTCCAACGCGGCTCCGATCGCATACTAAATTGGCTGATGGCATTATATAAGGGTTGCCTTGACTTGACCTACATCCCGGCTCTGTGGAAACGGGTTAAGGTTGTGTTCCCAAAGCGGTCAAAAGCTCGCATGCCACTCCAAAGGACTTTAGACCTATAAGTCTATCATCTTTTCTTCTCTAAACCTTTGAGAGATTAGTCGATATTCATCTACGTGGTAATATTCCTCAGTATCTACCATCGGCGTCCCAGCACGCGTACTGTAAAGGGAAGTCTGCGGAGTCTGCTCTGCATTCTTTCGTGCGCACTATAGAAAAATCCCTTGATTGTAAGGAGTTCACTCTAGTGGCCTTTATTATTGACATTGAGGGAGCTTTTAACAACGTCAGTCCGGGGGCAATCATGAATGCACTCGCTTCTTTGGGTGTGAATGCCAATCTTATGTCGCTGATCGGTCAGATGCTTCATGGCAGGACCATCAGCTCAAAGCTGGGAGAGGCTCATACTACCAGAACTGTGAGCGCGGGGGGGCCATCTCCTCTTCTTTGGAATCTGGTGGTGAAAAAACTGCTTCTAATCCTGGAAGAGGAGGGCTATGGAGTGGTTGCCTATGCGGACGACATCGCTATAGCTATCTCGGGCAAATTCCTGCCTGTCATAAGGGATCTTATGCAGAATGCCCTCACCAAGCTTACCAGGTGGGCGATGGGGTGTGGGCTTTGTATTAACCCTAACAAGACCGAGGTGGTCATCTTTACTAGGAAATATAAAATTCCTCCCGTGGACCCTCTGTATCTGAATGGCAACCACCTAGACTTTGCCGAGGAAGCTAAATATTTGGGTATCATCCTGGATAGGAAGCTCAGCTGGAAGCCTAATATTCAGGAGAGGGTCAAGAAAGCAACTATAGCTCTATACTCCTGTAAGAGGGCCATCGGTGGGAAATGGGTGTTTCAACCCAAGCTGACTCACTGGCTCTATGTTGCGGTCATTAGGCCAATCTTGTTGTATGGCGTGGTGGTCTGGTGGCCAGCACTGGACAAGGCCACTTACCTCAACGCTTTAAGGACGGTGCAGAGATCGGCCTGCATCTGTATCACCGGAGCGCTACGGACCACTCGTACTGATGCTCTGGAGATACTTCTTCATCTACTTCCTTTAGATCTGATGGCTAAACAGTTGGCGGCTAATGCTGCCGTTAGACTTACAGCCACATCTCAGTGGTCCAATACTAGAGTTGGGCACTCCACAATTCTGGACTCCTTTTCGCTCCAAGTGGGGCATCTGGACTACACCACTCCCAGCTACTCCTTTGTCAAGCATTTCTTATTGACCATTCCAACCAGGCTTGACTGGGATGGGGACACCAATCCCTGTAGGGGGCCCATTCAAGTTTATACAGATGGCTCTAAGTTACAGGGTAGGGTGGGGGTGGTGTTTTCTCAGAGGCACTGAAGATTAGCTTATCCTTCCGCCTTCCAGACTACTGTAGTGTGTTTCAGGCGGAGGTCATGGCTATTCAGGAAGCTTTGAATTGATTGAAGAGGAACAAAGCTCCAAAGCACATCTGTATCCTTACAGATTGTCAGGCTGATTTGCTATCCCTTGATTCTGTCCTATCGACATCTAGGGCTGTTAATAGCTGTCGCTCACACTTAAATGAGTTGGCTGAGCGGTATCAAATTCACCTGTGCTGGGTCCCGGGGCACAGGGATATTCCAGGAAACTGTGTAGCGGACGAGCTTGCTAGACGTGGTACCACCCTGGAGATCCAACCGGAAAGGACTACTCTTGGTTGGCCCCTGGCAACCTGTAAAATGTTGCTCAGCAAGAGAGCAATCAACTAAGCGAATCACAGATGGGCAAATGGCACTACGTGCCATACGTCCGGACAGATCTGGCCTAAACTGGATCTAAGGCGCTCCAATTTTCTGCTTTCGAGGGGCAGATCTGACCTTAGAATAGCTACTGGGGTTATCACAGGCCATTGCCTTATTGGCTTACACGCGAAGAAACTGGGGATCCCCTCAAATGACTTCTGCAGAAGCTGCATGGACGAGGAGGAGGAGGAAACTATTTTACATTACCTCTGCCAGTGCCCTGCACTGGCAAGCAGGCGAAAGTCCTTCTTGGGAAACTATTTCTTTGATAGTCTCTGCGATCTGGCGGCGATTGACGTTGCAGATCTTTGGCGCTTCATCGGCAGCTCCGGATGGTTCCAATGAGGAGGTGGAAGGAATCCTTGGATTCCCGTGGCATCACAATGGGCCTTTTGGGGTCTAAGTGCGACCCTTTAAGGCAGCCACACGAACTTAACCTAACCTAGCGGCTAAATATGGAAATTTAGCTGCGAATTTTCGTCGCTAAATATTTAGCCGAAACACGGTATTGTGTTTTTAGCAGCTAAAAGTGTTTAGTTTTCACAGGTAGCTGTTTCCAAAATCATATGGTTTAGCTTCAGATTTACCTGCCCAGGACCATATCTTCGTCCATATCACAATCATCACACATTTAGGTTAACAAATTTATTTGACTAAACTGCCACCGCGTATGTTCCGTGGTTGATACCACGAGAAAAAAATTTGGTGAGGGTAGAACCTAACTTTGTAACGCGTGGTCTTGCCTTAAATCTCAAGATATTGCTCCTTTCTCATGACGGATTCAACTATCACGAGTGGGCCTACCTGTTAAAGGAACCCCAAAACTGTTTTTTTATCTTCCTCTATGCTTCATGGTTTACTTCACTTGAAAACGCTGGATGCTGTCTGAAATTTTTGACCAATGTTAGGAGCTGCAATCGCACTAAAATCTATTTATATTTGTCTCGTCTAATTTCTAATTTCTTAATTTCTATATCAGTATAAATTAGAAGCTCTATTAATTTATTGTACAGTTAAGCTTCTGTGTTTTTTCCCAAATTACTTTCGCGTAAAGATATTCGTTATGGTTATGGCGGATTTCTTTTTCTTCTCAGCTGCTTCTAAGCCAAAGTTGTGGAGAGGCCTTCTATCAGCCCATTCACTGATTTCCTTTCCTATCATGTTTCACTTGTCAACGAATTAAAGATTTAATTTTACTTCGAAACTTACATTTATGTCTACCCCGACCGATGCTATTAATGTTTTGCTGTACCCCCTACTTTCACATTGGCTATCAGGAGTCATGCAGCGCATTCAGACTGAAAGAAACTGGAAGCTGGGTGGCCAAAAGCTATGGCCACAACAATATCCTCAGTCCAGCACCGAGAAGATTATCTGCCATGGTGTCTGAATAAACAGTATCCTATAGTATAAAAATTCCAACCCGGAAGGAATTGAAGAACACTGAACACCATTACTTGCTTAAGTGCTACGACACAATCCTATTCACTGACGGCTACAAGATGGACTGATGGCGTTTCCCTGGGACTGACCAGAAGATACAAAGCTTTAGGTGCGTACTTCTTCGGAGGACTGGACGATGTTGCTAACACGGGGCTGAAGGTAGTTGTGACTGTTTCTGAATAAACCCTAAACTAATATTCAGGTGCGGTCCCGCGGATGAGGGAACACAACAAACCTTTCTTAGGTTATGTGAGGTTGACTGGCTTTCCGATAGCCACACCCTAACCTACCACTCCCACAACAATTCTACCTGCACGCCTTACTCATTAGCTACACTTTACCGCACCAACAAAAGCATTCTGAAACCAGCTATCCTGAACTGAATGTAATAAATTTAACATTGTCTTGGACTCTCTAAATAGTAAGATTTGCTCCTCACGATGAACGTTGTAAAAATCTCGTTCCTTACCTAAGTTTGCTGATCACAAAAAGGGTCATTAACAGAAAGGAAATGCCGAGAAGGTATCGTTCGGAATAATGCTAATATAAATAATATTTGAACAAACGAATATTTATTTTTGATTATTTTCCTCTCTGTAAAATTTAAGTTTTTTATTTATAAGACAAAGTAACGATTCCTGCAAGTCATCTATTTGGTTATTAGTTAACTTCGCTTGTTCAATCTTGAGCGTCATAAAATTCATGAAAGCCGCTGTTGTAGTGGTGCCTTTGTCTTGCGCATTCATGTCCTTTGCGTTATTGATTAAATTTTTGTGTGTTCTTCTCTCTATAGCCGCCGAAAGTCCAAATGGTCTCTTTAATGTGGTGTTTGGTGGGTCTTTAGATTTATTAAGCACACCTGGAATTTCCCCAGAACCCCAGAGAATACTACTAATAGTATTTATCGTTTCTGGTGACAATTTTGTAGAAGAAAGAGGCGCATCTACACAGATATTATTATCTTCGCCGATACCTCTGAAATTCATCGCAGCAAATTCTTGTTTGAAATTAATAGGTCTAAGTAAGTCTCGAGTAATTAATCGTAGTTTCGCTAAAAACAAAAGTTTTTTATTTTGAATGAAAAACAAGGAACTTATGAAATTACATTCTTTCAATGTCCTGCTGCTTCCAAGAAACTTAATTGGTTATAATATTTCCAGTGGCTTTTCTTCGTAACTAATGGATCAGCTCTTAATTTTTTAAATTCTAAACGGTTAGTGTTCCTCAAACTTTTCCATCTACTATTTGCCTTTTCCGCTATGAAGTACAAATTAGGAAAAACAAAATCCCAACTATTTTAAATCAATTACCCGAAATATGCAGAACTTCACTAATTCTAATCCACAATCTTTGTTTTTTCGTCGTATTGCTATAGCTTGGATGAGTTTTTTTGTACAAGCATGAATTTATCCGCACAAATCAAATTTCAATTTCTTCACTTTTAGAACAGAAAACTGTTGAATTACCAAGGCAAGATGATACTGGCATCGACATCAGCACCAGGGCGATGCCACTATCTTGACAGCATTGCCGCACTTAAATTTGATATTGACAAGGCGGCGGCGCCAAACTAACTACAGGTCGATGCCGACGCCATCATTCGACTTCGGAGGTAACACTTTTCTTGTTGACATGGTGCCGTACCACACTTGTCCGCTTCATCACATTTTGATGGAGAGGGCGTGCAGGGGTGTATAGGGAAATCCGCACGGAACTTACCTATTTATTGTCGCATCGGCACGTATACATTCAAAGCAAGGTTTATTTGGGTTCGGAAAGTGCTTTAATGTTACCACTACACACACTACATTGCGTGTTCTACACAAAATCCGACACGACAGGTGTGGCACTCGTGCGGGCTTCATCGCGCGGAAGCACGACAAGTGTGGGACGGCACATGGAATGTAATGGAATAGACTGGAATCGGCTTCACACTGAGGGTATGAAAGTGTTTACATGCTGACCGGAATTATTCTGAATTTGATTGGAATCGACTTGTTCTTCTTTATATTAAAAAAAATGAGATTGACCTCGAGATCAACTTTTTCATGTCAAATATCGAGTCCGAAAATGAGCTAAAGATTTTTATACAGTCACCCATGAAAGTATACATACCCCCATGAAAATGCGGTTTCTATCAACAAACCTTTGAAAATTTCGCTAGATATTAATTTATATGCACTAATGGGAAAGTTTAAATTTGCCCACTACTTTAAGATAATTTGGGTCAAGCTGCAATTTTAAGTTATTATTGGCAATACTTGAATTGTGTAAATTCGGTAGTAAAAATGAGTCCAAAGAAATTAGCGTGGAAATACGTGAGCAAATAGTCAGAGATCTTATCTTATTTTTGATCCACATTTGTCTTTCATGGATCACATCAATAACATTGTTAGCCAACGTCTCCTTGGGCTTTGTAAAGAGATGGCCTAAGGAATTTACTAATCCCTTTATCACCAAGCTTCGTCCGGCCCGTTTTAGAGTATGCCTGTCCCGTTTGATTTCCGTCCTATGCGGTTCATTGTGCTCATATTACCCGAAATACCCCTTGATTCTCCCCGAGTTTAAAGAAAGACTTGTTCATGCAGGTGTTACCTTTATTTATTTCAAACAAATTAGCGGCGTAGCTTAAGAGAAGTAAGATAGTATTTTAATTAAAAAATAGAGGTGAGGTAAAAATTAGCATTTGCAATCTTTTGGCAGATGTTTAAATGTACTCTCCACAAATAGCCTTCTTACATAGCTGCATACTTGGCCATTTTGCGTTTCTTATATGGACAAAAAGAAGCCAGCAAATCTCGAAAAGTAAGAAGTGTACAGACGTCCTCACCGTCGGTGACTCATTTTTAAGGTACTGTGAGTGAGGTGATGTGAGAGCTACGGGAACAATTTGAAATCGCAAAACTGCAGGGGTCCGTAGTCTATTAGACGAATGTTTAGTTATTTAGGGCTTAAGGGAATAAATGCTGTAACATTAACATCGGCATAAAACAAAGTCGACTAAACCATGTGGTAACAGAGTCAAAGTGAATATAAAGAATAAGAAAATTCACTACATCAAAAAATTGCATATACAACTGGAATCTGTTGCCCTCTCATTTCTAAAAAATCTCCGGCCCACTACTTTTTCTTTTTGATTATTTATAAAAAAAAAATTCTCAAAGTAAAGGAAATATTCAGACCAAGTCCCTTGTGACATAAAATTGTTTTGGAAGAAATTCAAAGAAGTTTTTTGTGGATACTATTATGGGCAAGAAGTAGTTGAACATCCTGAAAACTAATTTGTCAGCTAGCGCTAATAAAAGAGGAGTACCTCGTGAAATCTCACCAGTAAGAGACATCGATCCGAAATATTTCTTATGTCTAGTACGAGAATTGTTGTTGTATAATGTAATGTGTGTTCTTCGCTTTAAATGAACAAAGAAAACTCTCATGCTCGGTAAATTAAGTGAGAACATTGTTATCAATGATTAGAAACAGTTTTCAGAGTTTTCGCTGCCTTTCTCCTCCCAGCAGACTAACCCAAATACTCAAGAAAACCACTGCTTTCTTAGTCTCTTGGATTTCGAGTCTGCTTTATAATTCCATTCAATCATAGAGCATCATGTGAATTTATTAATATTTCATTGATGTTGTGCATGTTTACAATAAAGGTGGTTAAAATGCGTCTTTTAAGTAACTCTTTTAGAGAATTCGTTCACTCAGACTCGTTCTTTCTGTCAACAAGTCTGATAACGAAATTGGTTCCGTTTAGATTCTCCAACTCACAACCAACACTGCAAGTAAGTACGGTGCCATGATATCATATATTACACTCGCAGTTAGTCCGTCCACTCCACCCAAGAGCCACAACACCCTTACACCCCGTGTCCAGACCAACCAGAAAGTAGCCAGAATACCCTCAACCCCATGCCCAGATCAGCAGCCACTATTACCCTAACACCTCATGCCCATATCAGCACCACCATGCCCTCTAATTAAATTGCAGTCAAAATAGATATTAGCCTCTCCTCCCGCAATTCATCGGAGTCATCGGAGAGTTGTACCCTAAAGTGCATAATTACCGAAAATTTTGTAATAGGGAGCATAAGCATAAGTAATTCCACAGCAAATATAAGTTACACAAATAAAGTGAGTGATTCAATACATGTACAGCAGTTGTATCCTCATTCAGTAGAGCTTCCACACACTTCGACAAAAGATTTGATCATCCACCCACCACCGGGCCAGCCCAATAGACACCTATATACATTCGTATGCTCATACAAGCACCGAAGTTTGGTCTTCTTCCGCCTTCGTTTTTGTCCTCTTTTTCCTACGTGTCTCTTCAATTGTATACCAAATGGCAGACACAATAGACAAGATAGATCCCCGTGTATGATAATTGTTTTCTCTTTATATAAATATTAATTCCTTAAATGATTAAAATGTGCGTCATAAATAGTTGGAAGCAACTGGGTAAATTATGAAATAGTTAATTGAGGATATTTTTATACTTTTCCCGACCCCTTTACCAAAATTCTAAATTTATGTAACTTCAATGGTACACTCACACAAGAAATGGTCATTCCCTGCCCTTATAATCAGAAAATTAAGCATTTTTCTTCATGTGTTGAATTGTGCCTAAAGCCCGGATTTGTGTTCATTTAGCGGCTAAAAATGGAAATTTAGCTGCGAATTTTCGTCGCTAAATATTTAGCCAAAACGCGGTATTGTGTTTTTAGCATCTGAAAGTGTTTAGTTTTCACAGGTAGCCGTTTCCCAAATCATATGTTTTAGCTTCAGATTTACCTGCCCAGGAACAAATCTTCGTCCATATCACAATAATCACACATTTAGGTTAACAAATTTAAATGAACACAATACCGGGCTTTAGAGGTAGTTTTTAACCGACTTCCCAAAAACAAAGAGGTTCTAAGTTCGACGTGTATTTTTTTTATGTCTGACCGGGCACCGGGGGGTGGGGGTGGATCCTAACTTTGTATCGCGTGGACCGATTTGGATGGTTCCTTTGCTGTTGTATAGAGTTTGATCCCCCATTGCTAATAGGAGAATAATTTGATCCTATGATGCTGGTGGGGGAGGGGTATAACTTCGTAACGCGTGTACCGATTTCGATGATTCCTTTTCTTTTGGGTAGGGTTGATACCACAAGAAAAAAATTTTTGTGGGGGTGCTCCTTTCTCATGACGGATTCAACTATCAAGTGTGGGCCTACCTGTAAAGGGAACCCCAAAACTGTTTTTTTTATCTTCCTCTATGCTTCATGGTTTACTTCACTTGAAAACGCTGGATGCTTTCTGAAATTTTAGACTCAAATTTTCAGGACTCAAATCTATTTATATTTGTCTCGTCTAATAAAATCATTAATTAATTTCTATATCAGTATAAATTAGAAGCTTTATTAATTTATTGTACAGTTAAGCTTCTGTGTTTTTTCACAAATTACTTTCGCGTAAAGATATTCGTTATGGTTATGGCGGATTTCTTTTTCTTCTCAGCTGCTTCTAAGCCAAAGTTGTGGAGAGGCCTTCTATCAGCCCATTCACTGATTTCCTTTCCTATCATATTTCACTTGTCAACGAATTAAAGATTTAATTTTACTTCGAAACTTACATTTATGTCTACCCCGACCGATGCTATTATTGTTTTGCTGTACCCCCAACTTTCACATTGGCTATCAGGAGTTATGCAGCGCATTCAGACTGAAAGAAACTGGAAGCTGGGTGGCCAAACGCTATGGCCACAACAATATCCTTAGTCCAGCATCGAGAAGATTATCTGCCATGGTGTCTGAATAAACAATATCCAACCTCAATTTTACCAGAAGCTATAGTATAAAAATTCCAACCCGGAAGGAATTGAAGAACACTGAACACCATCACTTGCTTAAGTGCTACGACACAATCCTATTCACTGACGGCTCCAAGATGGACTGTGGTATCGGCGCGGGTGTTTTCTCTGAAACGCTAATTATACCGGAGTCCTACAGACTGAGGGATTGTAGAGAAAAACTAAACTCTCTGGGAGATAGATACAATATCATCCCTCTCTGGGTTCCACGTCATAGGAACCTACCAGGGAATGCATTAACACATACCGCTGAATTCCCTTAAAAGAGAACTCTTCTAGCACTTCTTAGCGAAAGCTAACCTTAGATGGAGTGATTCCTCAACCTGTGCCATCTCCAGAATGACCTGGCCAAGCTTTAACAAAAGCAGAACATCAGAGCTGCTTCAAAGGCCCCGTGCTATTGTTGCTAAGATAGTTGCGGTCTGCACAGGGCACATCTAATAGGTCATAGGAGAGCAGGCAGCGCACTCCTTTTAATACGCACTGTCGCAGCTGCGACATGAAAAGAAACCTTTTCTCCTCTTATGTGCAAGTTTCCAGCAGTAACTGGTGCTAGAAGGAATTTGCTGGGAGATTACTTCCTGAAGAACCTTCGAACAATCTCAGGAGTAAAGTTCGGGGAATTAGCCCAATCCCTGAACTCCTTGGGTTGGTTCTAACATTGCACTCACGCCTCATCGGCGTTTCCGTAACCCCTCGTGGAGCATGGGGCAGGAGAAGAACTTCACCCGGTTCGAGACAACGATTGCAAATGGACCTTCAATTTAAAGTGGAACCGAACATTTACTCTGCAGCCCCATGACTTTTTAATCTTAATCTGTAAAATGTTTTCTTTTTATTTATGAAATAAATTGTAGCAATTGCTCTGGAATATATATTGGGGTATTTGGGGCAGATCATACTCGGGCTTAAAATATTTATCAGATATCGGTCAGGAATTTCATTTAAATAACATGAAATTATTCCATTATTCAGATGGAGCAATTATTTTAGATAAAATGTAAAATACGAAATTAAAAAATGCAGCATTTGAAAAGAAAAACATTCTAACCGATCAGATAGATTACAGAAATAATAGACCGGTATTAAACCCATTCTTGTTTGAACTTAGGCATACATAAGCTGCGCTCCAATGGGCCATATAGAGTACTCCAGCGTACTTCCCCAATGGAACGCATTTTTTTTACCTAACAAATTCGAGCCGCTGCCAAATTTGGCATTTCATAATATTTCATGCGATAAGTAACATTTTTGATATTTACGGGAACCAGATGCTTCTTTTTTAACACTTTTGACACTTTAAAAACTCATAACATTAAACAGCAAAAAGCCACCTATTGAGAGTTGTTGCAGCACAAAACCCCTTGCGGAAAAACTCGGCGTCAGGACCTTTGCAAACTACACCTGCTTATCATCTAGGGTAGCTGAGTGTAGAGATGAATAACTGTGATCTGAACTGGCTGAAAGATTAGACTCTCAAAAGTGAGTTAAGTTAACTAGATCTCAATTTTATCTCGTGAAAAGTCATTCCTCAACATTTACATCAGGTTGATTCGATTCCTGATTCTATGAATTGTATTGTATTGAATTGTATATGTATTGTTTCATGGTTGCATTCGACTAGACGTGTGCTGAGTTCGCTCCCGGTTTTGTCTTAATTTCGACATTTTATATGCAATTATTTTTCGGTTTTCGGCGGTGGGCTGTATATAAATATATAAATCGTGTTACCACGGTTATCAATTTAAGTTTTCCGGGATAATTCACCTGTGAGTGGAAAAATGAGTGGTAAAGGTCGCAATACAGACATTCCAACTAATACTTCGGCGTTGGCATCTGGTGTTTTTACACGCAGTAATAGCAGTAGGAAAACATCTGCAAGTACCTCTGGCTCTGGTCCGGTTGGAACAACGGTTGCTGCGTCATTGAGTCCGTCTATCTCTCTCAACCTAGCAGCCAATGCTGGAGATGAGAGTTTATTTAACAAATTAAATAACATGCTGTTGGCATTTGAGTCCCGACTGCAATCTTCTCTTGCTGAGGTCGAAAATCGGCTAGCGGCTAAAATTGATGACGCAGTGGGTAATTTAACTGCTCGCTTGGATGCATGTGAAGCGAAATTGTCTCAACTTGAAATTAAATGCAATAAGCTGGTCAAAGAAATTGATGACGTACGGCGCACTGGACGGTTGAATGAGGCAATTATAAGGGGCATTCCTGAGTTAGCTAACGAAGTCCCAAAGAATTTGCTAAACGAGCTAGCTGTCATTCTTAACCACGAACTATCGCCTTATATCGATGCCTTTCGCATCGGGAGCAAACATAGCAAAACAGTGACAGCTGATCGACCTGTGATCGTCCGATTCTCTTGTGCTAACGAAAGGAAAGCATTCTTGGCGGCATATCGGTCACGTAAACAAATAAGGTTGCGGGAACTCAGTGGCTTTTCCTCAGATCAAATTGTCTACATCAATGAAAGTCTCACTCATCGCAATCAACATCTCCTGCGCGAGGCTCTCAAATGGCTTAAGCTGAAAAAACTCGCTTCAGTTTATACAAATAATGGCATCGTCCACGTGAAGTATGGGAAAGATGAACCACCGATTAAGCTTTTGGAGTTAGATCAGCTGACTGCCTTGGTCAATTCTGGACAAACTGTGGATGCGGAATCGGTCGATTGATGTTTTGATTTTGAATGGATTTGTTTTTTCTTTCCTTGTTTATTTATTTTTCTCGTATAACTTCTTTTTTCTACAACTACTTTTATTTTAAATTTTTCTTATTTTCTTTTTCTTCTTTTTACTTTTATTATGTCAATTTCATCGCTTATGTTACCGTTGCGTGTGCTAATAATCTGTTAGTCCTTTGCTTCTTATGCTTTTACTGCATGTGTGCTGCGGGTGGCGTTGAAGTGCGTGCTCGACTTGCTCGCGTGGATTTGGTTGAGTATGGATAGTGGCGCTAACCTGGACAGTAAGGTGAGAACTATGATAAACATATTGAGTAATGATATACCGGGTCTCAACATCTGCTATCTCAATGCTAGAAGTATCAGATCGAAAATGGATGAGTTGAGGGAAATGTTCTCGGGTACTGGACTTCACGCGATCCTTATCAGTGAGTCGTGGCTTACACCTAATGTACCTTCTGCATTTGTCGCGATACCTGGTTTCAGGCTATTCCGTTGTGATAGGGAAGCAAGGGCAGGTGGGGGAGTCGCAATTTATGTTCGAGAGTGCTTCAAGTCCAGATTCCTAAGTAGCTCGCGCTCCGGTGCTCTGGAATTTATTTGTATCGAGGTGAATACCGAACTTGAAAAATGCTTGCTGTGCTCTGTATACTGTCCACCTAATCTATTTAGTGTTGATAATGTTGTTGATTTTGAAGTTTCCTTATCCACACTCTCTCATAGGTATTCCAACATTATTGTGGCAGGCGACTTTAATGTCAATATCCTCGTTGACAACAATAAATCAGATGACTTCCTGACTCTGGCTCATTCGCTGCATCTTCAAGTGATTAATGATTCTCCAACATACTTCAACACTGCTTCTCCCTCTCAATTAGATCTTTTACTAACCACTGATGCTTCAAAGGTAATACGTCATTCTCAACTCTCCCCCCCTGCAATCCTTGATCACGACATACTATTCCTTAAATATAAATTAGCCACACCTACTCAAACTCCTTTTCGAACTATGAAATTTAGGAACTTTGCAGGTATTAACACTGATCTTCTTTTTGATGAGTGCAGCGGCATTAACTGGAGTCTATTTTTGGATTTGAATATAACCTCTTCTTCGCATTCGCTTGACGCAGGTGTAATGGCTTTTAATAACGTCTTGTTGGACCTTATGAATAAATACGCTCCCCTGCAGTGCAGAAGTGTAAAAATAAATGGCTGCCCGTGGTTTTCGCCAGAAATCAAGAAGTTAATTGCTGAACGTGACTTCTTATTCCGCCAGCATAAAAGACTTAGATCCTCAAATAGTCGTCTCCTTTTCAGGAAATCCCGGAACCTCGTAAACAAAAGGATTAGAGAGGCAAAGTCAACATATTATGCGTCTAAGCTGGACTGCTATGCTGCACCCAAGAAGCTTTGGGACTCCCTGCGAAGACTGGGTGTCAGTGGAAAAGATTCCTTGGCATGTAATCTAGATGCTAATGAGCTTAATAAGTTCTTTACTTCAAATACTGGCAGTTGCATTAATTCCAACACTGCATCCTCCCCACTGAATTTCTCCGTAGATCATGCTGGGTCACAGTTTAGCTTTCGCTGCATTGATGAAGTCGAGGCTGCGAACGCTATTAATTCTATTCGGTCTAATGCAACTGGGCCAGATGACATATCCCCACGCTTTATAAAGCTAATTTTACCTTTCATCATTGTAGCCATCACTAAAATTTACAACGGCTGCCTCACATTCAGCGTGTTTCCATCTCCTTGGAAGGAGGCTTTAGTAGTCCCTATAGCTAAGAATTCTCGTCCCAATGCCCCGTCAGATTTTAGACCGATAAGTTTATTATGTTTTTTAGCGAAGGCCTTGGAGAAGATAATGGCAAAACAGATATCGGAGCATTTAAATTTAACTGGCTCTTTAAGTCGTTGGCAATCTGGATTTCGTCCTAAACATAGTTGCGATACGGCTCTCCTAAAAATCACAACTGATATTAGAACTGCTTTGGATAATGATCGAGTAGTGTTTTTAGTCCTTTTAGACTTCACGAAGGCTTTTGACAGTGTCGATCACGCTAAACTCCTTCTCAAGCTGAAAGACTCTTTTGGATTTGGCTCATCTGCTGTGAAATTACTTAAAAGCTTCCTGACTCAACGCTCACAGCGGGTTAAAATTGACGAAACCATCTCGCCAAAGCTTTTGTTGTATACTGGTGTCCCCCAGGGATCAATATTAGGACCTTTGCTGTTCAGTCTTTTTATTAATGATTTGCCGTCTGTTATTAAAAATTGTTCTATGCACTTATATGCTGATGATGTGCAAATCTATCTAGATCGCCCCATTGGTCTTCTGGAGGATTGTGTCAGTAGAATAAATGAAGATCTTCAGAGTATCTTACAATGGTCAGCAAACAATAATCTCATTCTTAACCCAAAGAAGTCGCAAGCATTAGTGATGGGCAGAGAAAGTTATGACTTAACCTATTTTCCTCCTTTAGAGATGGGCCGGTTTATCATACCCTATGTCTCTAAAGCTAAAAATCTGGGAATTATGCTTAACACTTGTATGAGTTGTTGTGATCACGTTAATATGAAACTGGGTCAAATTTATGGGGTACTACGTCGACTGTGGCTGTATGCTTATGTGCTCTCTACCGACCTTCGCATAAAGTTAGTCAAAACGTTAATATTGCCACATATCACACATGGCTCCATTATTTATCCCAGACTCGACTCACGCTGCAAGCGCAAGCTTGAAATAGCGTACAACGATTCCATTAGGTTTGCATTCAGGTTGCGTAGGTATGATCACATCTCTCCCTTCCGATATAAAATTCTAGATTGCTCATTGGACATATACTTAAAACGCAGAGCACTAATTTTCCTTCATCAAATCCTTTATAATCGAGTTCCGGCATATCTTTACGATCTGGTTAATTTTTTACGCGGTAATAGACGCTACGACCTGCTATTACCTCGCTGTAAACATTCCGTCTTGGATAGTTCTTACCTTGTTCAGGTTGGTCGCATTTGGAACGCACTTCCTGTTCCGATCCAGCGAGCGGGTTCGACTGCTTCCTTCAAACGGTTACTTTGGCGGCATACATCTTAAGGATAATGTTGTTATCATAAAATTTAATTTACACAGAATGATCGCACACGCATTCGGATTGCAGTAGTTTTTCATTTCTTTTTCTTTTCTTTTTTTCGCTTTCTTTTTGAATCTTTATCTTTTTTTTTTCTTGTACTTCATTTTGTTTCTTGCTTTCATAAAATTTTTCATGAAATTTACATAAATAACTTCTTGATAGGTATTATAATAATTACTTTGGTTGAATTTTTATTTAGTAACTTTAGTAGTACTGATTAAAAGACTTTCTTTTTGTCTTATTGTACTCCACTTGTTGAATAAATTTATTATTATTATTATTATTATGAAAGCCAGATTTGCACATAGAGAATTTAAGTTTGTTCAAATGGGACAATACAATTGTAATGGATTTATGTGAATACGTAGAAGAGAAGTTGTATGCGCGAAATATTGCACAATGTACTGGAGTAGTATACTCTTGGGAATAAGAAAAGGAGAAAGTGTTTCTTTTGCTATAACCAAAAACGCAAAACATTAATTAAGTGGGACCACATAAAAACAGCATTACGAGTACGTAATTGGAAAAGAGAAGATTAAAAACTTCCTCAAGTATGGGTAGAATGATAGAAGGAGGAATACATGAAAAGCAGAAGAATGTGCAACTAAAAGTTCTGCAAGAACTATAACTGAAGTGAAACCAACACTTCAGGTCTCGCTCTATCAAGATGGAAATTTTCAGTGACTCTTGGTACCGGATCTTTCAAAAGAAGCAGACCCGAAGATCCGGTTCGCTCAAAAGATCAATTTTTCCCATCAAAAGCTGTTAGAAATTTAGTATTGAACCTGATGATGGATGTCCCAATAAGGCGAAACGCGTTGTTTGTATGAAATTTAATTTGTTAATAAATAGTTGTGGAACTAAACAAGTGTTTGAGCTAAACATATTTTCGCAATGAATTCAATTCCAAGAAGTACCTATGAAAAACTCCCTTAACTTTAACTTCGCAATTGATGGTAGTAAAAACATAAATATTGTTTATTCGCCAAAAGCAAGAACGGAAATTTTTACTACATATAACTTGTGTAACGCTAATTAACCTTTTACTGCTGCTGATGTTGCACCAGGTAGCAGAAATGATGAGAGACGTATTTTCCGAAAACTATTTCGTAGACAGGCTAATAGAACATAAACTAGATTTACCAATAAAAGATAAACCTCCGCCTAGTGTTTCAGCCACGTTTCCTAACATTTTCGTGTTAGATACAGAGTGTCAGGTATATAAAAGCCTTATGTATTACATTGCCGTTAACTTACAATAATTGAGTCGAGAATATGTCTGTTCGCGTAGGCCACTCTGTGTGGCGCAGATCTCGGCTCGACTCTACTCGGATTCAAAAAGAGCAAAATATAAAAAAGCAGCGCACAGCTCTACTCTAATCCGAGTAACAAAACCAGATTGGATGCAGTACTCCACTCTTAACAGCTGACTGTCATTTTGTTTTGAATATAATTATCATTCAAAAACAAACCATGTCACACAAATATCTTCTCACAAGAATTTACCATTGTTACTTTCTGCATTGAGCAGCACAATACATTAATTTTAACTTGATTAACAAAAAGTCAAACACTTCCAAATCACTCGATCTTAAACGTCAAAAAGCTGCACCTTGTTTAAAGCAGGATCAGAAAAGATTGCTACTCTTTTCTCAAAGAACATTAAAGGAGTGGAAAAGAGCTCGACTCTTATCTCAAAGAACAGAAAAAGCGCAAGAAGATTGCTACTCTTTTCTCAAATAACACAAGTAGAGTACAAAATGGCTCTAAATGACTCAGTGGCGTCAACGAACAGACCTAATATCTTTTTAGACGAAACAAATTTATTTCGAATTATTTCATTTTAATCCTTTTAGAATCGAGAAATAAAAAACTTTCTTAATTTATCGTCATTACTGATCACTGTCTGTTCCGTAGACTAGACACGCAGAACGATTGCGAATCCCCAGCAACGACTTTTGCAGAAGTTGTCTGGACGAGAAATAAGTGGAAAGCATTCAGCATTTACTCTGCGTTTCCCTGGGACTGACCAGAAAATACAAAGCTTTAGATGCGTACTTCTTCGGAGGACTGGACGATGTTGCTAACACGGGGCTGAAGGCAGTTGTGACTGTTTCTGAATAAACCCTAAACTAATATTCAGGTGCGGTCCCGATGGTGATGTGAGGTTGACTGGCTTTCCGATAGCCACACCCTAACCTACCACTCATAAGCCACACTTTACCGCACCAACAAAAGCATTCTGAAACCAGCTGCCCTGAACTGAATGTAAAAATAG
This sequence comes from Leptarthrus brevirostris, assembly GCA_964036015.1. Lineage (NCBI taxonomy): Eukaryota > Metazoa > Arthropoda > Insecta > Diptera > Asilidae > Leptarthrus > Leptarthrus brevirostris. The sequence goes on from OZ038371.1 coordinate 25,089,037, forward strand.
TTTTTAAAAAAAAGTTGAACCGACTTCACAAAAAGCGCTAAAAAGCATAAACTAATTTTTAATTTTATATCTATTACGACATTTTGAAGTCGGTGCAAATCAAACAACTACAACAAAAATATTTAATCGTCATTTCTTATGATCCCGTAAGCTGAAACGTTCAGGTAGTATTATGTATTATTTCAATTGTGGTTCTGTAGTTGTTTTATTTGTTTAATTTGCACCGACTTCAAAATGTCGTAATAGATATAAAATTAAAAATTATTTTATGCTTTTTAGCGCTTTTTGTGAAGTCGGTTCAACTTTTTTTTAAAAACTATTTTATTTTTCACTTTTTAGTGTCTTCGACTCTCTACAACGACGAAAGAACCATCCAAATCGGACCAAGCGTTTAAAGTTAGTTTTAACCCCCTACCCCACCCCCATTCCACTAAACTTTTTTTCTCATGGTATCAATCAAGGAACATACTCTACCGAACAGAAAAGGAATCATCGAAATCGGTCCACGCGTTACGAAGTTACTACCCCTCCCCCTCCCCCACCTTCACCATAGGACCAAATTATTCTCCTATTAGCAATGGGGGATCACACTCTATACAACAGCAAAAGAACCATCCAAATCGGTCCACGTGTTACAAAGTTAGGTTCCATCCTCCCCCTCCCGCTCCCCCACCCCAGCAACATTTGTTTTCTCGTAGAACCTAGGATCATATTCTACTCAATAGAAAAAGAATTATCCAAATCGGTCCACGTGTTACGAAGTTAGACTACTCCCCCCCCCCCCCACCCACACCTTTCACCATAGCACCAAATTATTTTCCTATTAGCAATGGGGGATCATACTCTATACAACAGAAAAAGAACCATCGAAATCGGACCACGCGTTACAAAGTTAGGTTCCACCCCCACCCGCCCCAAAATTTTTTTCTGGTATCAACTACGGAACATACTCTATCGAACAAAAAAAGAATTATCCAAATCGGTCCACGCGTTACACAGTTAGACTACCCCTCCCCCCACCCTAGGCCAAAATTTTTTTTCTCCTATTAGCAATGGTGGATCATACTCTGTACAACAAAAAAAGAACAATCCAAATCGGACCACGCGTTACAAAGTTGGGTTTCACCCCCACCCTACCAAAAATTTTTTTGACATGGTACCAATCGGGGAACATACTCTATCCAACAAAAAAATAATCATCAAAATCGGTCGACGCGTTACGAAGTTATGCCCGGTCAGACATAAAAAAAAAAAAATAAAAAAAAATAAAAAAAAAAAATACGCGTCGAACTTAGAACTTCTTTGTTTTTGGGAAGTCGGTTAATAAATTTAAAATTGTCTTAGACTCTCTAAATAATAAGATTTGCTACTCACGATGAACGTTGTAAACATCTTGCTATTGTGCAAGGAGGTGCATTGTTTATTCTATACCTAAGTTTGCTGATCCCAAAAAAGGGGTCATTAACAGAAAGGAAATGCCGAGAAGGTATCGTTCGGAATAATGCTAATATAAATAATATTTGAACAAACGAATATTTATTTTTGATTATTTTCCTCTCTGTAAAATTTTAGTTTTTTATTTATAAGACAAAGTAACGATTCCTGCAAGTCATCTATTTGGTTATTAGTTAACTTCGCTTGTTCAATCTTGAGCGTCATAAAATTCATGAAAGCCGCTGTTGTAGTGGTGCCTTTGTCTTGCGCATTCATGTCCTTTGTGTTATTGATTAAATTTTTGTGTGTTCTCTCTATAGCCGCCGAAAGTCCAAATGGTCTCTTTAATGTGGTGTTTGGTGGGTCTTTAGCATTATTAAGCACAGCTGGAATTTCCGCAGAACCCGAGAGACTACTACTACTACTACTATTTATCGCTTCTGGTGACAATATTGTAGAAGAAAGAGGCGCATCTACACAGATAGTATTATCTCCGCCGATACCTCTGAAATTCATCGCAGCAAATTCTTGTTTGAAATTAATAGGTCTAAGTCTCGAGTAAATATTCGTAGTTTCGCTAAAAACAAAAGTTTTTTATTTTGAATGAAAAACAAGGAACTTATGAAATTACATTCTTTCAATGTCTGCTGCTTCCAAGAAACTTAATTGGTTATAATATTTCCAGTGGCTCTCCTTCGTAACTAATGGATTAGCTCTTAATTTTTTAAATTCTAAACGGTAAGTGTTCCTCAAACTTTTCCATCTACCCTTTGCCTTTTCCGCTATGAAGTACAAATTAGGAAAAACAAAATCCCAACTATTTTAAATCAATTACCCGAAATATGCAGAACTTCACCAATTCTTTCCCACAATCTTTGTTTTTTTGTCGTATTGTTATAGCTTGGATGAGTTTTTTTGTACAAGCATGGATTTATCCGCACAAATGCAATTAATGTGTCCTCAAAATTCATTTTTCCTCACTTTTAGAACAGAAAACTGGCAACCTTACCAAGGCAAGATGATACTGGCATCGACATCAGCACCAGGGCGATGCCACCATCTTGATAGCATTGCCGCACTTAAATTTGATATTGACAAAGCGGCGGCGCCAAACTAACTACAGGTCGATGCCGACGCCATCATTCGGCTTCGGAGGTAACACTTTTCTTGTTGACATGGTGCCGTACCACACTTGAAGGTTTATTTGGGTTCGGAAAGTGCTTTAATGTTACCACTACACACACTACATTGCGTGTTCTACACAAAATCCGACACGGCAGGTGTGGGCACTCGTGCGGACTTCATCGCGCGGAAGCACGACAAATGTGGGACGGCACATGGAATGTAATGGAATAGACTGGAATCGGCTTCACACTGAGGGTATGAAAGTGTTTACATGCTGACCGGAATTATTCTGAATTTGATTGGAATCGACTACTTCCCCAAATATAAATAAGGATGGCAAATATTGTTTGTGCGATAGTAATTAGGCATTTCAACTTGAAGAAAAATTTATTTAAATATAATATTCTGGCTCAGAACAAAAATTTTATTCTTCTTTATATTAAAAAAAATGAGATTGACCTCGAGATCAACTTTTTCATATCAAATATCGAGTCCGAAAATGAGCTAAAGATTTTTATACAGTCACCCATGAAAGTATACATACCCCCATGTGTAAGAAAAGATATGCATCCCTCAGTAGTTTTCTTAGAAAATAGAAAAAAATGAAGGGATCCTGAAAAAAAACATAAAATGCGTTTTGGGTAATAAACAGCTCAGACTGTGAATAACCAAAACAAAATTATGCGCACGTAATTTTATGATGGTTCAAAACAAGCGCCGAGGTAGGGTAAAATCTTGTCTGAGTTGATATTGTCTAATTGGTTGGCGCCTGACAAGAAATTGTTACCTAAGTGCGAAGTGCGTTTTTCAGGATTCAGGCAAAAAAAATGGTCTTGTATTGGTTTTATGAAATTTTAATTACCAATACGATGGCTTAGTAGTTTAGAGAGGATACTTGGCCAGAATATTTTGAGTTCAGTCAGAATCTGGCAGTCGAGGAAGTCCGCCGAAGACGGTTGATAGTGTGGAAAATCAAAAGTCTTTTAAAGTAAAGAGAGTGTTTTAAAAATAATAATAAGAACTGGAAGAAGAGTGAGTAAATTCACTGAGTGCTTATTATTGTATTATCATTTAATTTGCAGTGTAGTGTCGAATTAAATTTTTGGAGTAGTTGCCTGGTTCCAAAGTAATTTAATTAAGGTGCTATGAATAGGTACTCTGTGAGTCGTGATAGAGAAGACGGTCTTGGGGTTGGCCCTCCTCCCCATTGCCTTTGAGGATGGCTCTCCTCTTAAAATTGCGGGGTAGACACTATGGATGGCTCTCCTCCTAGTGTCTTATGGAGATGGTGCTCCTCTCCGCCCCTTTTTGAAAAGAAACCTCTTTGGCATCGCCTTGTGGCTCTCCCTTTGTGGCTCAATGACTCACAAAGTATAATTAGTGTTGTGAAAAAAAAATATATATTTAGTGATCGAACTGGCAACTACAAAAATTTTTATAGTAAGCGTAGTTTCTTGTTGACCTGCACTCAAGTGTATTTTGTTTTATTATTTTTAGGTACGGCAGTCCACCACACCAGCATAACTCAATACCACGGCCCTTAATTAGATTATTGATTAATGAGTTAAAAATTTAAATGTTAATTAATTAATATGACTTGTGTTACATTGGTTGTTTTGTTGTTCTTGTTTTCTTTATTACGGTTTTAAATTCATGTTTCTAAAAAAAAAAAAAACTTTAAATTATTTTTTTTCTTTTCTTCTCTCTCTTTCTCTTATACATGAAAATGCGGTTTCTATCAACAAACCTTTGAAAATTTCGCTAGATATTAATTTATATGCACTAATGGGAAAGTTTAAATTTGCCCACTACTTTAAGATAATTTGGATCAAGCTGTAATTTTAAGTTATTATTGGAAATACTTGAATTGTGTAATTCGGTAGTAAAAATGAGTCCAAAGAAATTAGAGTGGAAATACGTGAGCAAATAGTCAGAGTCAGGGATTTTATCTTATTTTTGATTCACATTTGTCTTTCATGGATAACATCAATTACATTGTTAACAAGCCAACGTCTCCTTGGGCTTTGTAAAGAGATGGCCTAAGGAATTTACTAATCCCTTTATCACCAAGCTTCTTTTTTGTAGCTTCGTCCGGCCCGTTTTAGAGTATGCCTGTCCTGTTTGATTTCCGTCCTATGCGGTTCATAGTGCTCGTATTACCCGAAATACCCCTTGATTCTCCCCGAGTATAAAGAAAGACTTGTTCATGCAGGTGTTACCTTTATTTATTTCAAACAAATTAGCGGCGTAGCTTAAGAGAAGTAAGATAGTATTTTAATTAAAAAATAAAGATGTGGTAAAAATTAGCATTTGCAATCTTGGCAGATGTTTAAATGTACTCTCCACAAATAGCCTTCTTACATAGCTGCATACTTGGCCATTTTGCGTTTCTTATATGGACAAAAAGAAGCCAGCAAATCTCGAAAAGTAAGAAGTGTACAGACGTCCTCACCGTCGGGTGACTCATTTTTAAGGTACTGTGAGTGAGGTGATGTGAGAGCTACGGGAACAATTTGAAATCGCAAAACTGCCAGGGGTCCGTAGTCTATTAGAGGAATGTTTAATTATCTAGGGCTAAACTGAATAAATGCTGTAACATTAACCTCGGCATAAAACAAAGTCGACTAAACCATGTGGTAACAGAGTCAAAGTGAATATAAAGAATAAGGAAATACACTACATCAAAAAATTGCACATTCAACTGGCATCATCGAAATCTGTTGCCTTATCATTTCTAAAAAAATTTCATCCGGCCCACTACTTTTTTTTGATTATTTATAAAAAAAAATTCTCAAAGTAAAGGAAATATTCAGAGCATGTCCCTTGTGACATAAACTTATTTTGGAAGAAATACAAAGAATATGTCGCCAGAGGGCATCTCTTTTCGAAAACAAGCATCAAAGAACGGTTAAACTATTTAAAAGACTACGTGACAAAACCTATGCAGTTCTGGAAATAGGTTACTTTCGTAGGCGAAGGTAGCTTGCTTTAATGTTTTTGCGTGTAATAACAGGCGCAAATTGAAGACAGATTTGGATCCCAACAACTTAAAGGCCACAGTAAAGCATAGCGGTGACAATATGACGGTTTGAGGTGCGATGGTTTTTTAGTTATTTAGTGTTTGCGGATACTATTATGGGCAAGAAGAAGTAGTTGAACATCCTGAAAACTAATTTGTCAGCTAGCGCTAATAAAAGAGGAGTACCTCGTGAAATCTCACTAGTAAGCGACATCGACCCGAAATATTTCTTATGTCTAGTACGAGAATTGTTGTTGTACAATATGATGTCTGTTCTTCGCTTTAGATGAACAAAGAAAACTCTCATGCTCGGTAAGTTAATTGAGAACATTGTTATCAATGATTAGCAGTTTTCAGAGTTTTCGTTGCTTTTCTCCTCCCAGCAGACTAACCCAAATACTCAAGAAAAGTACTGCTTTCTTAGTCTCTTGGATTTAGAGTCTGCTTCATATTTGCAAGCATTTCCATTCAATCATAGAGCATAATGATGTGAATTTATTAAAATTTAAAAGATGTTGTGCATGTTTACAATAGAGGTCGGTAAAATGCGTCTTTTAAGCAACTCAGACCTCTGGGTCCGAGTCACTTAGAGGATTCGTTCCAAAAGACTCGTTCTTTCTGTCAATAGGTCTAATAACGAAATTGGTTCCGTTTAGATTCTCCAACTCACAACCAACACTGCAAGCAGGTACAGTGCCATGACATCACACTCGCAGTTAGTCCGTCCACTCCACCCAACTGCCACAATACCCTCACACCCCGTGCCCAGACCAACCAGACAGTAGCCACAATACCCTCAACCCCATACCCAGATCAGCAGCCACTATTACCCTCACACCTCATGCCCATATCAGCAGCGGATAGAAATTATAACAAAACTACGGTATTTGGGCCTGCAGTATACTGATTTGGACAAGTACTATGTTGTGCGTGTGCTTGCAGTATGCTAACTAATCGACTCAGATTGCGTCAGAGAAGTGAATTAGTAACTAATCGACTCAGATTGCGTCAGAGAAGTGAATTAGGGGAGCCTGTCATACCCAATACTCATAGACGACGGCAGAAATGATCTCGGACTCTGAACCGTATTTGGAAGTATCTTAATACTGTGTCTAATGTGACTGTGTTACTTACTTGTTTGCATGCTGTGAGACGGACTCAGAACTTATAAATGAACGCATCTCTCGTAGCTACCGGAATTGAGTCTTTTCGCTCACAACATGGACTCGTTCCGTTGGACTCGACCCATCTCTAGTTTACAACAAGTATGTAAACATTTCATTTAATTCATTACCTTAGTGTTATAACCACAACTTGGAAGCAAATACGTACATCTGGGCATTGGAGTTGCAAACAAATCGTAAAATGCCATAGTAAACATAAGAAAAAGGTTGAGCAATTCTACTTTATCGTAGTATATAGTCATTGATGAATTACTGGAAGCTCTGTCAAATAAATGCCGTTATATTATTTGCTATACATCAATGTATTAAGAGGGAAGTTTGAATAAAACCTTGGCCACTTGCTACAAGAAGCAATCAACACTGCAACCTCTTGGGCTCAAGGTTGCGAACTGAAGCTTAACCCAGACAAAAGACATAAATTAAGAGAAACAGTGTCCTGTGCATAGACAACACCACACTTACCATTAAAAATTAGGGGGGGGGGGGCACCTCCCTGCCCACTAATTAAATTGCAGTCAAGATTGATATTAGCCTCTCCTCCCGCAATTTTAATAAAAATGTGGTCATTAATAATGGTATCTTAGAATTTGAAGGATGCGACATGAAGGAGGTCCCAGCGCGCCCTATATGTATATATATATATATATTTACTAAGGATGAATAAAATATTTCAAGGTCAAGGTCATCGGAGAGTTGTACCTTAAAGTGCAAGTTGTACCGAAAATTGTGTGATAGGGAGCATAAGTAAATCCACAGCAAATAAAAGTTACACAAATAAAGTGAGTGATTCACAACATGTACAGCAGTTGTATCCTCATTCAGAAGAGCTTCCACACACTTCAAAAACAGATTAGATTAACCACCCGCCGCCACCGGGCCGGCCCAATAGACACCTACATACATTCGTAAGCTCATACAAGTACCGAAGTTTGGTCTTCTTCCGCTTTCATTTTTGTTCTTTTTCCTACGTGCTCTTCAATTGTATACCAAATGGCAGACAACCTTAGATTATACAATAGACAAGATAGATCCCGTGTATGAACCAGATACGTGAGACTAGTTATTTTACACGTTCACACGCACAGTTCAACAGATAATTGTTTTCCCTTCATATAAATATTAATTTCTTAAATTATTAAAATGTGCGTCATAAATTATTGAAAGCAACTGGGTGAATTATTCAATAGTTAATTGCCCAATGCCCACTTTTCCCGACCCCTTTACCAAAACTTTAAATTTATGTAACTTCAATGGTACACTCACACAAGAAATGGTCATTCCACTACTTAGAATATAGAACTACAGGAAGTGCCCTTATAATCAGAAAATTAAGCATTTTTATTCAGGTGTTGAATTGTGCCTCAAGCCCGGGTTTGTGCTCATTTAGCGGCTAAATATGGAAATTTAGCTGCGAATTTTCGTCGCTAAATATTTAGCCAAAACGAGGTATTGTGTTTTTAGAAGCTAAAAGTGTTTAGTTTTCACAGGTAGCTGTTTCCCAAATCATATGTTTTAGCTTCAGATTTACCTGCCCAGGACGATATCTTCCTCCATATCACAATCATCACACATTAAGGTTAATAAATTTATTTGACTAAATTGCGAAATAAAATATAAAGAAAAATGTACGACAACTGATTGTCAAAAGTAGCCACCTATAGTTCAAACAAATAACTTTGCTGTCCAAAATTTAGCATGAAAAGCAGGTCCGCTGCTAAAAATTTAGCCGCTAAATGAACACAATACCGGGCTTTAGAGGTAGTTTTTAACCGACTTCCCAAAAACAAGAAGGTTCTAAGTTCGACGTGTATTTTTTTTTTGTCTGACCGGGCACCGGGGGGTGGGGTGGAACCTAACTTTGTATCGCGTGGACCGATTTGGATGGTTCCTTTGCTGTTTTATAGTGTGATCCCCCATTGCTAATAGGAGAATAATGTGGTCCTATGGTGCTGGTGGAGGAGGGGTAGGTAGTTACTTCGTAACGCGTGGACCGATTTCGATGATTCCTTTTCTGTTCGGTAGAGTATGTTCCGTGATTGATACCATTAGAAAAAAATTTTACTGGAATGGAGGTGGGGTAGGGGTTTAAACCTAACTTTTTAACGCGTGGACCGATTTGGATGGTTCTTTCTTCGTTGTATAGAGTAGAAGACACTAAAAAGTGAAAAATTAAATAGTTTTTAAAATAAAGTTGAACCGACTTCACAAAAACCGCTAAAAAGCATAAAATAATTTTTAATTTTATATCTATTACGACATTTTGAAGTCTGTGCAAATTAAACAAATAAAACAACTACAGAACCACAATCTGAAGATAATACATCACGGGATCATAATAAAGGGAGATTAAATACTTTTGTTGCAGTTGTTTGGTTTGTTTGATTTGCACCGACTTCAAAATGTCGTAATATATATAAAATTAAAAATTATTTTATGCTTTTTAGCGCTTTTTGTGAAGTCGGTTCAACTTTTTTTTAAAAACTATTTTTCACCATAGCAGTAAAAACGGAATTTCGCGGGAAGGGGTAAATAATTGTTGAAATTTAAATATATTTTCCTAATATAAACCGCCATAAAATTGACCGCCACTGGATAACACAGAAATACCAATCCCTCAGAATGTAAACAAACAGAATAGGAACAGAAACTTTTATTTTTATAGTTATCCTGTTTCGTCTTAAGAGTTTTAATGATTTAATCTAAAATTAAACTTATCAATAAACACATTTATGCTAGTTGCCTGAAAAAAAGATATTCCACAAGTCCGTCGCCGATTAGTTTTCCAACAATGCAAGGCACACTTCATTTTAAAAATCTGTTTTTTAAAGACTATAAACTGTCTCAAAATTTTAAAAAACAAATCACTCAATATTCTTGGTTTTTATTATACTTTTCACTAATCACTTTTTATTTCGAATAATTTCGACCGAACTATCGACTACAATTTAAGTTTGCCATCTGCCAATGTCAGGCAACAACCCCAGACATCCCGTTCGTCACCGTGCACAAAAGAAAAATTCTTAAACACGTACGAATCACGTACAGGCAAGTGCACTTCCTTCAGTTCTACATTCTAAGTTTCCTACTTAAAGAAGTATGTGACAGCACACACCTCATGAGAGTACGGATTATCAGACCCAAACTGAATTCCATATGGAACTTGGAACAGCAAAGCAGATTCAAGAGTCGTACTGTTTTAGAGTAGATAAACTGTTCAAGAGTTGTATAGTTGGATATTTTTTAAGCTCTGCATCGTTCATTCGGCTCATGTAACTACAGTGAAATCTCCCTAAAGCGGACACTGTTCGTTCCTAAAAAACTGTTCCCTATTAAGAGGTGTACGCTTTTCAGAGGTGGAAGTTTGAGGCAAATTGATGCTTGGAACTGGAAAAAGTGTCCGGTTTTAAGTGTACGCTTTTCGGAGGTGTCCATAAAGGGAGGTTTCATTGTAATTCATTCCGTAAGAACGGATCATTCGTGAACGACCCAGTTCGAAACTGAACTCTGTGCTAGATTTCAATGAATGATGCTTTTACAGAAAAGACAAATATCTAAGTGTTTCAATTTGCTGATAATAATTTCGATTTTCGTTTAGTCAGTGGTTATAAGCCCTAAGGTGACTTAAAGATATGACGTAAGTTATTTTTGCACAGGTGTATAAGTTTTACACGAATATATTTTAATCTTGTTCATAAATTCTTAACACAATAGGTTTGTTTGTTTCGCTGCATGAAAAGTGCAGAAGTAGTGTAGAGTGTAATCTATGTAACGTCAAAAGTGTAGGAATTTGACCTACACTAACGTCAGCGAAACAAACAATTTAAGTGTAACTTGCTGTCAATTATTTTTACGGAACGTGTTTTGGTTAATACAATTTTAAAATGGAAAATAATATATTGCCGACTTTAATGCAAGAAATTATGTGTGACTCGTCTGATAATTAATTTAAATCACTTCACTTCACTTTGTTTTACAATTCCCTGATAAATGTCAAATATCTGCCTGCACTCAATGGTTGTAAAACTCAGAAAATTCCTAGCTATCAGGCAAGTCAAATGAATTTTCCCCAATCTGATTGACATTTGGCATAAGTGCATGGCATTTCATTTTTTCATTTTTCAAATAGTAACGTTAAAAGAATCCACAGTGTTCAATGATTGTAACCCTTCAGATTTCTCTATTGCTATTAGTACCGATTTCCACCTCATTCCTCTTCCCATTTGCCATAGGTTAGGTTAGGTTCGTGTGGCCGTCCTGAAGGACACACTTAGACCTCAATAGGCCCATTTTTATGCCATGGGAATCCAAGAATTCCCACCACCTCCTCACTGGAACCATCCGGAGCTATCGATGAAGCGCCAGAGATCAGCAACGTCAGTCGCCTCCAGATCGCCAAGACTATCGAGGAAATAGTCCCCCAAGAAAGAATTCCGCCTGCGTGGAAAATAGTTTCCTCCTCCTCCTCGTCCATACAGCTTCTACAGAAGTCGTTTGAGAAGATGCCCGGTCTCTTGGCGTGTAAGCCAATAGGGCAATGATCTGTGATAGCCCCACTAATTATACCAAGGTCAGATCTGCCCCTCGAAATCAGACACTTGTAGCGCCTAAGATCTAGCTTAGGCCCGATTTGTCTGGACAAATGGCACGTAGAGCCGTTTGCCCATCTAAGTTTCGCTAGGTTGATTGCCCTCGTGCCAAGCAACAGCTTGCAGGCGGCCAGATGCCTATTGAGAGTAGAGAAGTGTGAGTGACAGCTTTTAACAGTCCTATCAGGGATATCAAAGCAGCCTGGCTATCTGTAAGGATACAGATGTCTTTTACAGGAACTTCGTTCCCCTTCAACCAAAATAAGGCTTCCTGAATAGCCATGACATCTTCCTGAAACACACTGCAATAATCCGGAAGACAGGCTGATGTTCAGTGCTTCTGAGAATACCCCCCCCCCCCCTTGCCGTATATTTTTGAACCGTCCTGAACGGATTTCCCACAGGGAATTGTGTCGCCATCCCAGTCAAGCCTGATTGGGATCGTCGATCTGAACCGCTTGACAAAGAAGTAAAAAGGAGTGGTGTCGTCCCCACTTGGAGTGAAAAGGAGTCCAGAATTGAAGAGTGCCCAACTCTAATACTGGACCACTGAGATGCGGCTGTAAGTCGAACGGCGGCATTAGATCTAATGGAAGTAAATAACAAAGTATCTCCAGAGCATCGGTAGGAGTGGTCCGTAGTGCCCCGGTGATACAGATGCAGGCCGACTTCTGTACCTTTCTCTAAACGTTGAGGTAAGTGGCCTTGTCCATTTACCATACTATGACAATAATTTTAAATGCTACGTTTAATAAAATCTAAAAAATTTGCAACAAATTAATCGCTTGACAGGTGTCACACATACCACTAAAATGACATGTAATGTCAAGGCAATCCAGTGCAATCGAATCGCACTGGATAATTCTTCAAGATTTTTTCTTAAAGCTGAGTTTTACAACTCTTGACATTTAAGAAAATCTAATTTTACAACTGATTTGTCTAGAAGATCTTCAAGAATCTGAGTTTTACAACTCGTCCAATGCAACACATCCAATCAAGTGCAGATATTTCCACTTTTTTGCAGCGAAACAAACGCCGATTGACGTAAATTTTGCACTCAATGCAGAAAAAGTGAAACGAAACATGCAGCACCAGGATTGAAGTGAAATGCTTGTGAATTCATAATATATGAAACAATATGGCGCATCGCAGAATGGCAATGTTGATGCCAGCACCTGGATTGATCCTCTCGTCGAAATCGAAAATAGTTCGAATTTGATGCTCGGTGCTGTCTGTTGTCGAATCAAAGTAAGCGGGATTTTTTTTTTTAAATAAAATGAATTTCGAGGAAAAGGTTAAGGAACGCGCCTTAAGGCCATTCTACATCCAAAAGTTCGACTTGGTTCGCTTTAAGGCCATTCTACATCCAAAAGTTCGACTTGCTCAGTTTTGTACTGTGACAATAATCGCTGCAATTCGCCAATAATATCACTTTTTAGGAATGTTTTAGTTATCGATTAACTTATGATTCTTTATTGTCCTAATATAGCAAAAAAAAGTGTAAATTCTGGAATATAAGTGATTGTTGGGGACAGGTTGGCCCTGTGATACTGACAATTATAAAACAATCAATGCAACAAGGTCATTTCCAGAAGAATGGAAGGAAACTGTAATTATTCCAGTCGAAAAAGTGAGAAATACAAGGAAATGTGAGGAATTCAGACCAATAAACACGCTTGCCACCTATGAAATGATTTTTGGAGAAAGTTGTTCAGTTGCAGTTGGAGGAATATTTAGAAGGAAATCGACTAATATTGAGTGAACAGTCATCATTAAAGTGGATGAGTGTATGAGAAATGATTGTATTAAATGATTTGTTGTTAATCTTTAAATATGAAGACTGGATTATTGCCTGGGTATCTGAGTGCATATCTGATGTATATAAGTGAAGTGCAGCCGTATGGCTTAAGAAGAGTGAATGAGTTTAGGTTAGTAAATTTTACCATAGTAAGGACACAAAATTCTTTAATTTATAAGGGCCTTAAAATGTACAATAGGTTAAGATATGAGCGAATCAACATCGAAATTAAAGTGTATAGAATATCGCACAATCGATGTTATTGACAGAACATCGACCTTCGATGTTGGCGAAAAAGAACCGGATCCAAATTAAAAAAAAAATTTTTCTATATTGAAAAGCATATTTTGCTTTATAATTATAGGAGTTTAAAAAATACCTTTATACATATCCCCTCCCTTCTACTGATTTCCACATAGTGAGGAAAACTGTTTTTCTATTTAGAGAGCAGCAGTAGAAGCAACCGGCAAATCTTTTAAATTCTGAGTTAGAATAAGGCTGGTTTACAGCTGATTTGTTATTTGAATCATATTCTAATTTATAAATAATAAAATAACAAAGTTAAGCAATAATGGGTTGATAGTGTTACTCAAAGTTGTCACAGGGTTTTTGCTGCTGTGGAATGAGGTCGTGGTTCTGCTTGCTTTATATACGGAGGCTGCTGAGAATCAGTAACATTATGTTTTCCATTTAAAGCTACATCAACAGGTTTACTTATGATTTAGTAAATAGATATTTCCTTTTTCTGGTAAACATTCCAAAACATACTTATTTACTTTTTATAAATCAATTAAATACAAAAACAAATCAAATCAGAAACAACGAGGTGACGTTAAATACGCTGACTGCTCAAATGGCATTTTATTTGAGCTTTAGGCATGTTTAAGTAATATGCATCCTAATGATCATTCAAAAGACAAAGAATTAATAGGTTCATTAAAAGCGTAGTTAGACCGACATATGTAAAGGAAGTCATAATTCCCGAAAGGGCGACAAGGAACTAAGATATTCAGACAGGTTAGTAGTTTCGGGGTATTAATTGTATCCGGCAAACATTCATAAACGAACAGAAACCCAAAGACTCGCGTCTCTTCTGTCGAGTGCCCACAGAAAGAAGCTTTAGTATATTCGTGTAGGGAGGCAATATAACAGGATTGTTCTATGGAAGGCTACAAAGCGCAAATGTAAGAAACTACGTTATATCGCTTCGAAGAAACTAATATGAACCAAATAAAATGGTGACCCGACCGCGGAAGCGTACTCTAAAATCGGTCTAACTAATAAGCAATAGAGTCTTGGTGACAAAACAATCATCAAACTCACGAGACCATTTCTTTGCGAAGCCCAAAACCAAATATCTACGCCGATAGTTATTCCCGATCTTGTATTCGACACTGTTCAATCATTGTTCAGTTTTAATTTTAGTTAGTTGTCTTCAACGTTCACGGTAAAACCACCGCTCAGTATAATTTTTATTTTATCCCAACTTTTGTTCCATAAAGCTGCACCTGTTGCAAATTCTCTCTCCTACCATATTCTTCATGGAAAGGCCTCGACTCCGCATAAAGAGATACTTGTAAACCTAAGAAAAGCCATATTGGGAGTGTCCGCAAATTGATTAAAGTGAAAAACAGTGAATCAGAAATAAGCGCCCGAAGGAAGTTACCAACTGTAGTTACATATATTGTCAAAAAATCGTTATTTACATTGTTCCTAAAAATCAGTTTCTATACCATTCAAGCATCTAGTTTTCTCACGCCCTTCTACAAAGTCATTTACCACGGTTACATGTCGGATTGAAAACTTGACTTGAGATTGAGCTGACAGTTCAATCTGTGGCGACAGTTTACCTACTTGAGAGCTTGACTTCACTTACATTGCTTTAGTTCAAGTCTCCGACAAATTTTTCGGATCGACTTCAGTCAAGCCGACTTGAAGTCGATCCGAGGTTACATGACTTTCAAGTCGACTTGAAGCCGGCTTCAAGTCTGCATGTAACCGCGGTAATTGTATTTAACTGCGACATTTACGGAACATCGATGTTTTGAGTTCGATTTTTATCGATCATCGATTTTGACATCGATGTTATGTCAACATCACTCATCCCTAATGTAGATAGATTTAAGAGATATTAGCTGTGTTTTTTTAATGAGCTTTATAGATCTCCGCCATACAAACTGCTGAACCAGTTCATGCTCTAGTTCACTATCCCGCTCAAGGGAATTTAAGAAATTTCCCTTGAAAATAAAACGCTGTCAACTTTAATTTCAATAGAAATGTCATTTTTGTGAATGTGCAATATCACGAAAGAAATTAAAATGTTGGTTAAATCCACAAACAATTTTTTTCAATGCGTTTTAAATATATTTAATATTTCATATCTTCTTGTTTACGATTGGGCTTTATCTTTGGCGTAAAATAGAAACTTAAAACGTCTAAAACTGACAAATATGTAACTTTTTAAATAAATTTTTTAATATCACAAATAAAACGGAAAATAATATATTACCGACTTTAATGCAAGAAATTATGTATGACTCGTCTGATAATTAATTAAAATCACTTCAATTAAGACCGGCTTTGTTTGACAAATGTCAAATATCTGCCTGCACTCACTGCACTTCATCCAAAGCAAGTGCAGATATTTCCACTTTTTTGCAGCGAAACAAACGTTGTGTTGCACTAACTTTACACCGAGAGCGAAACAAACGCCGTTTGACGTCAATTTTGCACAAAGTGCAGGCAGTGCAGAAAAAGTGGAGCGAAACGAACAGACCTAGAGTTTGAGGTAATGTTTTTTAAGGTATGAATAAATGAATTATATGTTGTTGTAAAAGATTATTAATTTTTTTGCTAATAAATAAAAGTTTTGGTTTGCAATTTCCAGTTTGTTTACATCTGAAACATGTTCAATTTTAGTCACACCAATTGTCCAAAGGCAGTTCTTCGTTATTTTTTGAAAAGGGGCATGCACGATTCAAAAGATAACAATTGCGTTTTTCATTTATATAAATTTAAATTCCTAAAAGGTAAAGATGTGCGTGACAAATAGTTAGAAACAACTGGGTGAACTTCTAAAAAGTTAATTGAGGGTATTTTTTAGGGCTCCTTATTAAACGTTTAATCGTCTAAACGTTTAAACGTTTTTTTAGAAAACCCGTTTCAAAAAACGTTTAATTAAATAAACGTTTTCTTACAAAACGTTTAAACGTTTTTCTGGTACGAAACGTTTTGTAAACGTTTATTTAATTAAACATGTTTTTACAAAACGTTTAATAAGTTTTTTAGAAAAGGATGTCTTAACTTTGTAGTGTGTCGACCGATTTGGATAATTCTTTTTTTGTTGTATGTAGTATTTTCCCTCGTTGATATAATGTAGAAAAATTTACGGATGGTGGTGGTGGTAGTGTGGTCGGGGGATGAGTGCGGAACCTAACTTTGTTACGCATTGACCGATTTGGATTTTTCTTTTTTTCTTTTATAGAGAACATTCCCCCATTGCTATTATGAGACAACATTTGAAACTTAGGCGGAGGTGGAGAAGGGTGAGGCTCGGCAAGTTTTACAAAATTGATGTAGTTTTTTCCATGGTTCAGTCAACAAGTACATAAATGCTAAATGCGAAGAAATATTTTTTGAGAATAGGGAAGGAAAGAGAATGACAATATCGTTGGCGTTCATGATTCTTTATTAAGGCTTTAGAAAAAACTTTGAAAACAAATTATAATAAATAAGAAAAATTAACTGTCACTTCAACGTGGTCATTACCTGTGGTGTCGTATGAAATATCAGTGTTGAATTTTAAGTGTACGCATGTTTATTTTGGTATAAAAAGACCAGCATATTAACATTTTCTGGATTTAAACAACTGCGTTTTGGTGTGACTAAATTTCCTGCAGTAGAAATAGTTCGCTCAGAGCTAGCGGATGTTGCCGGTATTGAGAGCCATTGTCTAGCCAAAGATGCTACCGCTGGAAATGTATCCTGCCTATGTTTCCACCAGTCAAACGGGTCCATTGCCAACGAAATCTGCGGTTCTGTGGTATACAGTTCGAGTTGCGTTTCAACATTTTTTTTGGAATGTGTGGGCTTCTTGAACAAAAACTCCATTGCTGAACTATGCACGTTCTCTGAATCTTCTTCATCTGAAGGCGATGATGACTGATTTTCACGTCGCAAAAGATCGAAAACATGCTCTTTTACTTTGCGGCGGGTCTCAGGTAACTCTTCCCCACATAATTTCTCGATAATTTTGATAATATGTACATAATTAATGCTTATTTCACATACATATGTACATTTCATATTACATTTTATCTCGAAAAAAAAACATTCTCCCCACCCCACTATGTAAACTGTACACCTAGAAATTTCAGTTTACGGATTTGGAGTAAGACTGTAGTTACGATCAGGCCCGTAGAGACAAAATTCGGGCCTGGGGGGTACCACATACGGGCCCCCGCGAAAGAAAGTTCGGGCCCGGCACTAAGCGTTTACAGGCCCATATAAATTCGAATGAGTGACTTTCAATTTAAAATCTGTCTAGTATATTACACTTTTTCGATCGTGAAAAATTTTTTTTGTATATATAATTAAAATTTAAAGAATTTTCTGTTGATGCCTTTGATAACGGGCCCCTTTTAACAGCCCGAGCCCGGAGGTTTACCCCCTTCGCCCCCTCCCTCTCGGCGGCCCTGGTTACGATGCACACTACGGATTTAATACTAATAAATTCAATACACTAGTATTTAGTGCAGCTTGAGTAGTGTGCAAACAACCACTGGTACTCTCTAGTGTGCATCCACAGTCTCCTAACAGACCCAAATTACAGTAAATACACGACAATTAGAGAATTAAATAAGTTAGTTAAAGTTAAGTTAGATTTATGTATATGTATAGTTATATGTTGTGCCGGCTTAGAAAGAATTTCACATTAATTTAGAGTACGTCTTTCTGTGGGATATTAGATTCGCGTCGACTGAATCGAGCCTAATACGAAAGCGCAGGTTTGCAGAAAGCGGGTTGAAAAGCTCAATTTGAATTCAACAGATTAAAGCAGGAGCGGTTAGAGGCAATGAGAGAAAACACTGCATACAACAAAAAAAGAATCATCCAAATCGATCGGTCCACACATTACAAATTTAAGCTACTCTTTTCTAAGAAACTTATTAAACGTTTTGCAAAAAAAAAACGTTTAGGTATAAGTAAACGTTTCAAAAAACGTTTAAACGTTTCGTAACGTTTAGCTAGGGAAACGTTTTTTAAAGGAACGTTAAAAACGATTAATCGAAAACGTTTAAACGGAAAAACGATAAAACGTTTTTGACCTGGAGCCCTAGTATTTTTATCTTTTTCTCGACGCCTCTACCAAAATTCTAAATTTGTGTTACTTCAATGGTGTACTCACACCTTAGAATATTTAACAACAGGAAAGGCCCTTATCTGTAAAACCGTGTACGTATCAACGGCATTTGGCTTTATGGCGAGGTGAGGACGGAGAGCTCTTCTCCTTAGCTTGCGAACTGTCAAAGTTATTACCGTAAATTGTCCAATGGTTTAACAATTTTGTTTTGTTTTACTCTTTATTTTAATGCAATATATTAGACAACTTTAAAGCTAATAGCTTTCAACTTTTTGAAGTGTAGACAGTGTACTTTAATGGTGAAATTGTTGAAATGAAGTGCGCGGATTTATGTTATGCAAACAATCAATCTGCGTTGTACACGTGGGATAACGTTTTTCAGGGAAGTTTTTGATTAAAATAATGTTTTGTTAGTTCTTAAGCTTGATATAATTAAATTGACACGCTAAGAAGAGCAACGGAACGTAACTAAAAGTGCCGTTTTCTTGGCGTTCTTTGTTTGTTTACATTTTCTAAGATCGAATTTTTTGCTTCTCCTTAGCTAACCCAGTGGCTCGTTATTTAACTTTTATCAAGGGACACTAAAAACTTAAATTCGTGATTAAAATGTTTCAAAGTTTTAATTTAATTTTGTGATATAGATTCGCTACAAAAAAGAAAATCATCAATTACGCTCTAATTTCCAATTTATTTTTGCCTTTCTCTAGACATGTCGCTGTTTCACTACTTACGAAAACAAACACAACTCAACGATTCAACTACATTCCCCATCTCACACAGAGTTCCTGATTAAAACAGGAAATGGAAAAAAATCGCAAGACCCGGAGAAAATATCTCCTTTTGTTCTAAAAAAAACTACCCGCTCTGGGTTTTGTTTTCCTAGCGGTGATTTTTAACAATTGCCTTAATAACGGGTACTTCCCTGCTAAATGGAAATTAGCCAGAATTATTCCCGTTCCAAAAAAATCCAGCTCCAGAAGAATCGACGATTTTCGCCCGATTGCACTTATTTCGACTATGGGGAAAAAACTTGAAGTCATGATTAGGGACTCCATCATGAACTTTTGCAACAAAAATGGCGTTATTCCGAAATTTCAATTCGGCTTCAGACCTGGGCACTCAACAGTAGATGCTCTTGCCAAATTTCACTACGATATAACCCAGGGACTAAATCGCAATATGGTAACTGCTGCTTGCCTTATAGACATTTCAAAAGCCTTCGAAAGAGTATGGATAAAAGGTTTAATTTTTAAAATGATAAAGTTTGGATTCCCCAAAGAAATAATTAGAACCGTTCATAGCTTTCTCTCAAACAGGAGATTCTACACAGAGATAAACGGAACTGTATCTAGTGTCAACCCTATCCTGGCAGGTGTTCCTCAAGGCTCCGTCCTTGGCCCTCTCCTTTTCAACATTTTCACCGCCGACTTTCCAGGACAAGACACAAATATAAAAACACTCCTCTACGCTGATGATGCGGTTACATACACTTCAGCATATAATCCCATTTATGCCCTAAAGGGGCTCGAAAGGAAAGTCTCTTCTCTTCTTGACTACTACAAGACCTGGGGCTTTTAAATAAATGTAAACAAAACCGAATTAATCTATTTTAGGCAACCGGCAAGGAATTCTAGAGGCGTCCGGATTGCCTCAAAAATTAAAAGAGCTTCACTTATCCCTAACGGATCTGAAGTTCGCCCGAAAGATAACGCCAAATATCTTGGAGTGCACTTCAGCAACCTCATGAGATTCCAAACTCATATCACACACACCATCAAAAAGGCAAATATGGTGTATGGAGTGTTAAGTCCTCTAATGCGTAAAAGCTCAGGACTTTCTTCAAAATTAAAGCTCTTAATAGCTGCGTTCCATTGGGCCATGTAGAGTACTCCGGCGTACACCCAACTACGCTCAGCTACCCTAGATTATAGGTTGGTGTAGTTTGGAAGTGTAGTTACGCGGAGTTTTTCCGCTAGGGTTTTTGTGCTTTAAAAGCTCTCAATAGGTGGCTTTTTCGTAGTTTTCATTTTTCACAAATATTAAAAGTGTTTAAAAAGAAGTATCGGCTTCCCGTAAATATCAAAGACGTTAAAACTTTTTGCAAAATTACTGCACTTATCGCATATCATATTTTTCACAGCACATCAAAAATCTGCAAGTACAATTTATGAAATGCCAAACTTGACAGCGGCTCGAAGTAGTTGGGTAAAGAATAGGCGTTCCATTGGGGAAGTACGCCGGAGTACTCTGCTTGGCCCAATGGAACGCAGCTAATGTATAAACAGTTAATTCGGCCAATTCTGACCTATGCATATCCGATTTGGTTCACCATAAACAAAACGAACTTTCCGGAATTATTAAAATTTGAGAGAAAGGTTTTAAGGGCATGTACTGCTAAATATTTTCTCGTTACAGATACTTTAGTAACAAGAAGTTATACAGGACGGCGGCAACGCTTGGAAAGATGGAACCATTAGACATTCACATGATGAAGCTGGCAAAAGGATTCCTGACAAGACAGAGTCAACACCAAAACCAAATGACGAGGGAAATGCAGCAAGACAGCAGAGCACTGGACGCATCAAATGAATACTGGACCATCTTTCACAACAACAACAACAGCCATCTTTTCGAGGCAACATCGGAGAACATCCCATTCTACGAGACAACGAACTACAATTGCTACAGGGGGTAGACAATGAACCACAACCATCAAAGAATGTAAAAAACTGTAATATCTATCAGTAAGACTATGAAATTGTTTAACCACTTTCGACAAATTTTTATAAATGTAAGTCTTGGCGCCAGACTAGAGTAAAGTAAACTGTAAATGTAAGATAACTTGTAATATTAAGTGTTAGGAATAGAAACGAACTACCGTTCAATTAGTTAAGAACTCAGAGCCAAATTCAAACTAACTCGTAAGTAGATATAAACTAGCCATAATTTGATAAGAAATACTTAATTATTGTAATTGTACTTAAAGTCGCCTAATAAATATATTTGAATTTGAATATTTGATTCAACTACATCAAGAAAAGTGCCGAGGTTTTTTTTGCTTTGGGGCCTCTCCTTATAGTTATATACTCTAAGCCTCACACAAGATATGGTTATTCCACCGCATAAAGAAGTATGCCGAAGTTTTCTGAGCTTATAGCACTTTCTTATTAGTTATATATTCTAAGTGGCTGGCAATAAATGCGAGTTTTTTGACAGTTTCCGCCACTTGATGCCGTTCCAAAGATCAGAATTGTGGTGCTGCATTGTATTAAGGGAGTGAAACAAAGATAGATAGACTACAAAAATTACAAAATAAAGCAATGAGGATAATACTGCAGTGCAATAGATATACTTCTGTAAATTTAATGCTAGACACTTTAAAATGGATGAGAATTAAGCAAAGAATATACTTTAACACATTGATATTTATATACAAACTTAGGAATAATATGCTACCTAAATATTTGTCAAACAATGTAATATATGTTAATGAAGTTCAACCATATAGATTAAGGAATTGTGAGGACTTCAGATTAAAATCATATGCAACAAATAGAGGACAAAACCAACTGATGTACAAAGGATTTAAGTTATATAATATGTTACCGGCTACATTAAAAACTGAAAGAAACATTATTGTATTTAAGAAGCAGCTAGTAGAATTTATTAAAAGTAATTATTAGAGCTTATTGAACCAAAGATTGTAGTATTTACTTTGTAGAAGAGTTGTAAAGCTTAACGGCTAATAAATGAAATGAATGAATGAATGAAGGCCTTAAAACTATTGACTAAATTTTTTTTTTTTGATCTACACAATGTAACTCAAATCCCAAAATCATTAAGCTATTGGAGAATCGAAAGCAACAATACACGAATAAGACTGATAGCGAAATGTTTTACCACGTGGTGGATGATTTTTTATGCTTTTGTAATGTGAAGTTTTTGGAGCAATAACCGGTTAATTTAATTTAATTTTTACTAATATTTATAACATTCGAGTTATTGATATCGGACCAAAAATTAAATGTTTAACAGATTCTTATGACACTGAATTGCATTCAATATGGTTTTAACCCTATTTTCATGTTAGTATACATCTCATAAAATCAATAAATATTATAATTAATCTTGAAATTTGTAATAATATAAAATTGCACATTTAAACTAAAATTAATTATTAAATTTGATTGATTCCGATTGGAATAAACCATTCGAAAGGGATGGCAACACTAGAAAGATTTATAATCCGAAACCTCTTGTAACATTCGAGAACGAAGCCCATAACCTTTTCAATACAGAAATGCGTTTGTTAATTCAAAACATATTCACTGCAACCAAAACTGAATGACTTTTTGTAAAATAGTCTTTACAACCGATATCAAAGTAAATATCGATTTAAGATGGACGCCGGGAAGCACGCGCCGACATCAATTTGTCAAGATTTCAGAAACTTTTTTGCCCATCACAGTTACTCAGCTATAAAATAATTTAATTTTATGAAATATTTAACTACTACTTACCCAACTCCTGGTGACATTTTTGTTATTTTACTTGATTAAATCTCGGAAATCCAATTATTTTGAGTCCAGCTAAGTTGACACCCGAATCTATCAGCGAAATTATCAAAATTGTAGAGGATTTTTTATTTGGTCACTATTGAACTCAGTTGTGTGGATAGTTGATTGCAGAACGTCATCGCAAATTTTACAACGACATCTATTGTAATATTTGAAAACAACTTAAAAATTATTTATACAATAACTTGTAATAGAATTAATATTAATTTTCCATAATGCCCTATGCCCTTCAAGGAGTTAAAAGAGACTGTTTCAATTGAAATTCGAATTATTTTCCATTTCTTGTAACCTTACATGTAGAATGTGGATCTAATGTAGAAAACTTATTTCCGACTCACTCCTATCCATACATTTGAGGAAAGTGCAATTCGGTATCTTGACGTTGGTTTCTTACAATTATTTTGTCTGCACGGAGAGTATTATCTAATAAAATTTAGCGGTCTGTGTTAATATTATTAAGTTGTTCTAAATAATTCATTAAAATATATCTGTTTTATTGCATTACAGATGTTGCGCTCTGTAGCTACTACATTCTCCGGAATCTTACGAGGCTCAATGGGGCTCCATGGAGCCCGTGTGTCATCGATTGGTTCGGTGCGTGCAGCTCATGGAAGCAGTGAAACTGATGAACAATTTGATAAAAGATATGAAGACTATTTCAATCGCAAAGATATCGATTGCTGGGAAATCCGTAAGGGCATGAATGAATTGCTCGGAATGGATTTAGTTCCTGATCCCAAAATCATGTCTGCTGCTCTTAGAGCTTGCCGGCGCGTTAACGATTATGCCCTTGCTGTAAGGTGGCTCGAAGGTTGCAAAAATAAATGCGGCGACAAGGTAAAAGAGATATATCCATATCTCTTAAATGAAATACGTCCAACATTGAATGAACTGGGCGTTCTAACTCCAGAGGAAATGGGTTATGATCAGCCAGAACTTGCTCTTAAAACAGTGTTTGAAGATTAAAATATATTTGGAGTGCTTAATTCAATTTACTTTACAACTGAGAGTTATGTAATCATATGTCTGCACTGGCAATGTAAGGTTAGGTCAAGTATTTGCATTGCAAAATAAATGTTTAAATAAAATAGCAATTTTTTTTTGTTATTGTGTTTTATATATCAAAGAAGCCATAGTTTGGTCAAAATGTAAGAAGGGGACTTGCCGTGCATTTTAGTATATTTTTCTCTATAATTATAAATTGAGGATTTCCGTAAAATCTGAACGCAAATTGACCCATAATATGGCTCTTGTTCAATTTCCTGCTAGCAAGACTCGTTCAGTGTGGAGCTAGCTACTTGGTCGTTATTGAAGCTAAGATTTTCATTTTTTTAAGTTATTAATAAGTAGGAGGAAGGTATCAATGGTAACATTGATTCAAAAAGTTAAAAATGCCCAGAAATGTAAAGGCTACCAAAGACATTCGGAAAATACACAGTGCATGTAGGGAGACAGTTGTACACTAGAGGAGGCGTATCGCAAAGTTTGCACTCCAAGTGAAGTAGTGGAACAGAACCCAACATCTTAGCTGGACAGGTAGCTGAAAGCATGAAAGGAGAGCAGGAAGGCTTTCAACCGAGCCATGCGGAGTCAGGATGTGTAAGGCTAGGCAGATACAAGGCCTTAAAGAAAGATGCAGAAAGCTCTACGAAGAAAGAAAAGAGAGTCGTGGAGGAACTTCTGCTCGAACACGAGAAATATCTCTGAAGTTTGCCGAATTCAGAATATAGTCAGAGATCTGGGACGAAACAAATAAGATTCTGGTGGAAACTCACTTTCCGGGAAGCTACAAATCGGACATGCTGTGGCCTATGAGGAAACGGGGCGAATGCCATGGACCGTTCCGAGACAGAACGAATTGTGTCGCCTGGTGGGGGTGGGGGGGGGGGGGGTAAGATATATAACAATAATAATTTATTAGCAATGTATAAATGCTTTAACCACAATTTCTTCATACATACTTTTAAGAGTTAACTAATTAATTCTTAATCACTAATTAGTGTATCCCACTTATTTCTTATAAATTCTATACAAAACTTCTTAAAGTTATTTATATTTACTACACTTGCATTATATTTAAGCCAATTATACATTATGAAACCTTTGTAAATTAACGAATTTTGTTTCCTTGCTGTAGTACAGTTCACTAACCTAAATTCATTCACTTGTCTCAAGTTATATGACTGCACTTCACTTGTAAAAACTAAATAATCACTCTAATATTCTGGCAGTAACCCATTTTTCATTTTTAAAATCAACAGTAACACATTTAGCACAATTCTTTCTCGCACACTCATCCACATCAACGACTCCAGCATACACTTAACAGACACATACCTATTACATTGAAGAATCGCTCTCATTCCCATATTTTGAAGCTTCTGAAGCCTGTCAATTATTCCACTGGATACTAGGGACAAGACTGACTAACAATACTCAAAATGTGGCTTCACTATTGTGTTATAAATCTTGATAGATGTAAGTACCGTCACCGATTTTCTGATTCTCCTTAAAAACCCGATTTTTTTACCAATTTTCCCGCATATATAGTTCCCATGATCTTTAAACTTTAATTTATTGTTCACTATCACCCCTAGATATTTAATCTTCTCCACTTGCTCAATAAAAGAATCTGCAATCTTCAAAGTACCCTCATATTCACCCTTGATTGTCATAAATTTCGTTTTACTAATGTTCAATTTCAATTTATTCATTTGTAGTCACACGTTAAATTTTTGTAAATTTTGTTCCATTACATATGCACACTCATTAACACCATTACCAGCAATGAATAATAATGCATCATCAGCAAATAGCGCTATATTTATGTTGTCCAATACACTCTTTATATCATTAATGTATATAAGGAACAGTAGAGCCCCAAGAACAGATCCCTGCGGTACACCCAAGCTTACATTAATTTTTTGAGACATCGCTCCATTAACTTTTGTCCGCTGTGTTCGCCCTGATAGATAGCTCTCAAACCACATCAATTCTTTTTCTTTGATCCCATACTTATTCAACTTATTAATTAAAATATCTCTGTCCAGTGTTTCAAAGGCCCGTTTGAAGTCCAAAAATACTGAAATTATTTGTGCATACCTTCTTACCATTTTATTAGCAGCATATTTAATGCTGTCTCACAAGAGTGGCCTTTTCTAAAACCTGACTGCTCTTGTAATATTATCTATGATCTATTAGGTCAATTGAATTCTTCAAGATAGCTGGATTATATGGTATATTTCCAGCCCTACTTCAGGTGCAGCAGTAAGATTGTAGCACAATTAATTAAAATGAAACCACAAAAAATTGCCAAATTGTGGCAACTCGCACAATTTACCAAATATGAAATTTCGATTAAGGGGTTATATAAAAAGTGAGCTAAGTTGGTGATTTTTTTAAAGGGTTTTATGTAAGTTTTATTAGAAAAAGCGAAAGATAATTTGTTGGTAGTACTATCGAAGAAAAAAGTTGAATTATAAAAAAATATTAAAAATTGTCGGAGTTATGGCCACTCCCCCGAAGCACGTTTTTTTTGCAGAGGCTTGCGATGAACACTCTCCAAGGCGAACCACTTAACTGAAATCAAAATAGTAAAAAACTTACTTAAGAAAATTGTATTGTGGTGTACCTGAACGGTTCGGTTTCCGAATAAAAAAACCATGTTGACAAAAAAAAATCGATTTTTGAGGTGTTCAAAATTCTAAACAAAAATTTATTGCAAACAATCAAAAATTTTTAGATGAAAAAGGAACCGTTCAAGTACACGAGATAATAAATATGAACAATTAAAAAAAAATTATGAAAATCGGTTGAAAAGTTTTTGAGATATCACGTTCACCGCAACAGTATTTTTCAAAAAACTCTATTCCGAGATAATCGCGTTTAAAGTTTTTGGACGCCGCTCGCCAAGTGCTTATGGATGGAACTAGCGCGCTGCGAACGGCTGTCATTTGAAATCTCCGATCTGGATGAAATTTCACACAGATATTTTCGAAAGTATATTCTTTCAGATATGCAATAAAAATTTTTTAGATTTTTTGAGCCGCAACTTTGTATATAACCCCTTAAGTCGAGTACACATCAGGCTCGATTCAACGGTTCGAGTCGAGTTGCCAAATAGGGCCGCCAGTAGAACTCTTTCGAAAAGAACTTACTGTCTCGGGTTCGGTCAAGTGTCTCGGGGTATTTCAGACTTACCTGGAAAATACATGTTGAGGTAAAAATCCGAAGAGCTAACAGGATCTCGGATCAATGTGGGAGAGTATGTATCGGAGGTGAGGTGTCTCGCCAAGGGCCGCATACTGGATTTAAGCTATGATTGTGATACCCATTATTTCATATGCCTCAGTGGTCTTTATAAGGGTAGTTCCTTCTCTGAAAACAGTCTAAGTGATGTTAAAATTTTTACGGATGGATCCAAAATTGATGGGAGAGCAGGTGCAGGAATCTTCAATGAGGTCCTAAATTTAAATACCCATCTAAATCTGGTCTGTGCACTGGATTACCTGCTGGAGAGTCGAGTTAGAGTTAAGAAGATAGTGGTGGCACTTGACAATCAGGTGTGTGGACAACACAGAGTTCAATTCAGCGCTGCCGCTGTCCGGAAACTCGACGCATGTGACTCATTGAATCAGATGATACTGGCGTAGACGAGGGGAAACGTAGGAACCCAAGGAAACGAGAGAGCAGATGTACTGGCTAAACTGGTAGCTGCTTCGACTTTCCAAGGTCCACCGTTCACTGCTTGTTGGTCAAGTCACTACTCATACCGATCATTTGCTATGGATGCAAAACCTTTTCGGGGTTCAATGTTGGACAGCTGAATAGACTAAAAGGCAGTTTTAACTCATGTGTCAGATACATCTTCTCGCTGGACAGGAGAGACCATGTTTCACTTATTTATTTATTTATTTTCAGGCCCAACACACACATTCCTTGGGTGCTCCTTCTTGGATTTCCTCTCCCTGCGGACACTTCAGCTGTTTTACCGTGTTCTAAGTTCAAAGCTCCCCAGTTACTTGTTCTGCAGGTTAATTTTCTCCAGAACGGTGAAATCCAGGTCGGTGCTATTGACACCCTGCCAATCTCTCGCTATGAATTTATCCTTCCAGGTTAGGGTGGTCCATTTGTGGAATCTATTACCCCTGGCACACAGATACCTAGTTCCGAGTTCCTATAAAGCTAGGTGTCTTAATATCTTTGATGGTTAATGACAGCAACCGACTCCTCAACCCTTTTTATTTCGTGCTATTCCCATTTTTTCTTCTTTTTCTGATCTCCCCAGAAATGCCTGTCCGTTATTACCACCTTGAACTTCATAATAAAATCTTTATTCGGTAGCACGTAGTCAGTGGCAGTTTTGAGATTCTCCCCTAAGCTACTCTGGCTGTACCCCAACGTCTTGAGGAACTTTCACTCTTTGAGGCGCAACCTTACCCTCGGTGCGGCGTTCTTTGCGTACAGGTCTACAGGCAGAAGATGAAGAATTGTATCAGAAGCACGAGAAGGAGTGGATTTCAAAGCACCAGTAATTATCATACCCGCTATTCTTTGTGCATACTCCAACCTGGACAAATGTTTTTTTGTCCACAGCTGACCACCAAACTATGATGGCGTACAACACGATTGGGCCTTTTGCAGTTGTAGAAAGTTTTGTTTCTTTCGAAATCCTTTCTTCTATAATTAAGGGTTACGAGACTCGCAGTTTGTCTACCCGAGCTACAATGTTTTACTGAAACCTTCTACCTTTTAATCCGCAATTACTATGTAAAATGATAGGATCGATAAAAATTATTGGAAATAATTTATATTATTGTTTAAAGCGGAAAAATAAATATATATCTTATCTAATCGTTATACCAATCTAGAAATAGTAAACTAAACGACATAACAATAAGGAAAAATAAAGCCCAAACACGGAGACCAGCATTCCTTTGGATCGCCTGCTTTATTTGCTCGTTTGCATCTTTAACATTTTCCGTAGTTCCTACAACTGCGTTAGCAATGCGCTCTATATCATGCTTTTGTAACGCCACCTAAAATTATTTTAATTAAAAATAAACACAACCAATCGAATGTAGGCAAACCTTTTCAGTAAAGATTTCTTGCAATTTGGCAATATCTACCACATTCTTCTCTATCTGTTCAACTTCTTCTGAAACTCCTAAAAGTTCATGGTAAAGCTGAACGTTTTCCGATTCAAAAACTTGGATATCCTCCGGACTAAGCTCATTTTCCTCACTGCTCTGTTGAGACTTTTGTAAGTCATCATCTAGTGCAACCTTTTGAGATGTGATTTTTTTATTTGATTCAGAATCCACACTTGTCCTATATTCAGAAATTTCATCTATATCATTGTCGGATTCGTCCGCATCAACTTCACTTGTTTTAGGTGAATCAGCTCCTGGTCTAATTGGGATTTTCTTCTTATCGGAAGCTAACTTAAGTAAACGGTAGGTCTCCAACTCATGCTGCATCCTGTATCGTTTTTGTTCTAAGTGAATATTTTGAACTGTTTTTAGATAATTCCCCAAAAGCTCTAATACATTCTCGATATGTTCGTTGAGCTGTCTTTTAGATTTCTTATACCGCCACTCTGACCTCATTTGTGCAATATGTTGTGTGTAAAAAGTTACGAATTTTTCAGATTCTCTGTCAATAAGATCTCTTTGTTCGTCGGTCATTTGTGCTGAGTTTTTCAAATGTGCTGCGAATTTCATGTATGCAGCCCGATTTTCTAGTAAAATATTTTTAAGTTGTGTAATTTTGTTGCAAACATCTCTGGCTTCCTTCGAAAATTCATCTTTGGATTGCTTCTGTAGAATTCTATTTTTATTAAGAACGGGTAAATTCTTATTTCGTAACTTCACAGTCATTACACTTCCTTTAAAAATCGGTGTAAGATCCATTTTACGGGTATTATTTCTACATAAACTTTAATTTTTGTTCCAAAGGGCCGCGGCCGGCTTTGACATTTCAGAGCGACGTTTTTCTTGTTGACGTTTATGGACACGTATCAGCTGACGTGCTGAATATGTTAACAACAATTCAGGGGTGAATATAATTGAAGTAGCAATTAAAGGTTTTTTTTCCAACTATTTGAGAATTAAGTTTCACCTTTCATATTTTTTAAAAATGTGTCTAAAGTTTAAATCTATTTAATCCTATTAAGAAGGTTTTAAAAAATAATATAGACTTTGTTTTGCTGAATATGCTTTATGTATAGTGACTTTTCTAACGTCAGTCCTAATTTTTTGATTTATTCCTCAAATTATTTATATTTAAGTAATTCATCAAATTACGTCGTAGGCTACTAGAATAGCTAATTGCCTAATTCCGTCGTGTTGAGGATTTGTATAAAGTGTAATATACCTACCTGTGATAACATTTGCATTTACTTTTTATTAATTTCAAATTTTATGTAAGGATGGGTTTAACTGGTGTAAGTGTGACTATTTATTAGTGACTAGATCTTAGAAGTTAGCTTATCGCTAGTCTGGAACGTGTTATGCTTGATTGCTTAGATTGTGTTAATTTGAGTTGTGACTTTCAGATAATTAGCAAATTTGGGACCAGTGTTCTAAGGAATAATCGTGACAAGGCGTATAGTGCTTTTTATTTCAGCAGTAAACCATATTTTCGAGAAGAGGAAAACTTGCCCAGGGAAATGGAAAAGTTTGATTTGCCAAAACGATACCAAGGGAGCACCCCCAGTGTCTGGTAAGAGTAATAACCTTTATAAGTTTATCAACACACATTTTCTGGTAGTAACTATGTAAAACTCTTCATTCTAAAATAAAATTTAAAATTGAGGTCTGTAAAGATAGCCACCGAATCGAACGAAAATTCCATAGCTCATTCGTTTGACCAGAATAACCATGTTGACCCACCAATTAGTTTTGTTAACCGAGATATTCAAAAAGCGAAGCTCATGAACTTCACGCTTTTTTTAAATTTAATTTTAAATTCGAAAATCGGTAGATATCGATAGAATATCGTTTGGCCACCCCCTAAAATTGTTGACCAACCTATAATGTGTGCGCGTGTGTGCAACATGAAGTAGCCGCGGGATGTTCAAGTGGTACGAATAGCCGGCAGCATGTGCGTAGCTCGTCAGTTTGGGGTGAGGGTTCTTGACCATCCGATTTAAACAACTTCAATTTTTTTTAAGATTCATCAAATACTGACTACTACATCAAAAATAACAATATAATTACATAAGAAAAAGAAAAAGTAACTCAATAATGTTACAGAAGGGATGTAACAAAGTAACCCTACTTTTTAGAGCGTGTCTAGAGTTCAGTTACACTCCTAAAAATTGGAAAGTGGCAAAGGTAGTATTTCTACCCAAACCAAACAAGACGAACTATAGAACATCTGATGCTTATAGACCAATCAGCCTTACCTCATTCCTGCTGAAAAGTCTAGAAAGACTCATAGAATAGAAAGTAAGGAACCAGATAGGCTAAAACCAACTATCACAGTCTAGTACATCAAGTGGAAAAAGCATTGATGTACAAAGGAGAAGCGTTAGGGTCTAGGGAGATGGGACAGATCACAGCACAATCAAATGGATCAAGTCCATGCTGGAATACCGAATCATAATTACAAGTTTCGGAAATGAACAACTGACGGCGTGGGTAAATAGATGAACTCTACAAGGAGGGATTCTTTCACCTTTCTTATGGCTGATAGTGATCGATGAATTACTTGAAGCCCTATCGGATAAAGGTCTCTACGCAACTTGTTATGTGGACGACCTAGCGATAGTAGTCAGAGGTAAGTTCGAAGAAAACTTGGGATACCTACTTCAAGAAGCAATCGGCACGGCAACCTGTTGGGCGCAGGATTGTGGATTGAAGATAAACCCAAATAAAACGGAACTCTGCTGCTTCACTAAAAGACATAAATTAAGAAAGATAGTTCCCCCGTGCATCGGACACTCGATTAACCTTAAAGAATGAGGCCAAATTTCTGGGTGTGCTGATGGACGGAAAACTAAATTAATAAAGTATGGGGACTATCATCCTATATTATAGAATGAATATACACATGTGTAATCAGACAAGCGGTGGAAAGCGATGGAGGTGGGCAGAAACCAGAAGATTATGGACCAGGCCCAACATATGTGCTGTTTAGGCATAACAGGGGCTACCAGGTCAACACCGACAACGGCCTTGGATGTCATACTAAATATAACTCCACTGGAATTCTATGTTAAACAAGTAGCCCTAAACTTGGCTATACGTTTACGAATGAATAAACTGTGGAAAGTAAGGGGAATGCAAACTCAACAAGATCGTCCGAGTATGTAATGGAAATTCGATCAAGAGACTTTTGAGAAGATTGCTGGGACTTCAAAATTGGTAATCCAAATTTGGAGGCAATCTTCAAAACTCAGTTTCCGATAAAAAGTGAATGGATCAACAATAGTTTGATTCAAGAAAACACTTTAGCGATTTACACAGGCGGCGTGTGAGCGTGGCTGTGGCTTTGGATTATCGTGCGAGGAACTTAACCTGGATTAATGGGGAGGGGTAAACGACTCCTCTTCCGTTCTTCAATATGAAATCGCAGCGATAGAGATAGGAGCTAAACAGCTAATAGAACGGGGAGTAAGATCCTCCAGGATTGCAATATGCACGGATAGCCAGTCGTCCATCAAATATTTAACTAACGCCGCGGTAAAATCCAAAAAGGATAGAGGGATGTAAACAGACCATAACGGAACTAGGGATACCCTAACACCCTAACATATGTGCCGGGGCACAGCGGCACCCCAGGAAATTAAAAAGCAAATGGGCGGAAATGAAGACACTCCAATTATGCTCAAACTGAGCATAACCATCCATGAAATCAGAGAAGAAACCATGGAATGGGTAACAAGGAGGCACAAAGAAAACTGGGAGGGATCCGACATCGCCAGACATACAAAGGCGTTTCGGGGTACTCTCAATGCACATGAATCTCAAAAGATCATTAAGCTTAATAAAGCCAAACTGAAACTTCTTGTTGGCCTTGTGACAGGACATGCAAGACTAAGGGCTCATGCCATAAAAATGGGAAGGGCAAACATTAGTCTATGCAGGGGATGTAAGGAAGAAGACGAGACCGTACTACACGTTCTCGGCCAATGCCGAATGCAAAAAAGTCTACAATCTTAGGAACATACTGCTGCGAAGATTTAGCAAAAGTTAAGAAATCAGGAAATAATCGAATTATCCAATTCGTTACGGGGATAAGTTGGTACGACAGTGACTTTAAGGTAGGCTGCCGAGCAGGGGGCGAACAACAGGCCACAAACGGCCTCAGTGTAAGGAAGACACACACCTTTCCCCCTTCGAAAACCAACCAACCAACAAACTCTAACAAAGCTGATTCTTCAGTTGAGATCTCGACAGATGAAAATCAATAAACTCAAAATAATTATAAAAGATACGAGCCATAGATGTAATAGGCTCATGCATACCATAATTAGTGCGGTGGTGAGGAATATGGAGAAAGCTTCGTTTCCTCAAGGGGCGAGTAGGAATCGATAAATACAGAGCCTCCAGCAATTAGGGGGAATTAACCCCTCCTTGCAAGCAATCGAAGGCTAAAGCAATTCCGGAGTTGTCGCGTCTACTTTCAAGGGACTCCAATGAAATAAGCTTTAATCGGTCAGCGTAGGGACAGCCGAATAGGATCGATCCAACGAAGGCCGCGAAGGGCAAATCTTACGAATCTACGCTATACAGCCTCAATGCGATTAATATGAGTCGCATATAAAGGAGACCACACAGGACTAGCGTAATCCAAAACTGGTATTACGAACTTAAAATAAAGGAGTTTAGTTATATATGGGTCATCAAACTCCTTAGACCATTGTGTGACAAAGCACAGAGCAGAATAAGAATTTTGGGCTCCTAATATTAGAGACAATTGCAAATCCGGAGGTGCCCTCAGTTAACTGTCATAACCTTTTCCGCTCTTTCTATTGATATAGGTGTAAGATTGCCGAGTGGTACTGCTCCACAAACAGGGGTAATCTTTTCTGATGACGGGGCACATTGAGAAAGGATGTCCCTTCGCACAGATAACTTTTCCTTTTTCCTAAGCGTCTTAGCAGGCTATACGAGTGGCAAGGCTTTACCACCTGGGCTAATTTTTACTGAGGACAAGACCAGTAGCGATATCCTTTAGCACCGATTTCTAAATGATAGGGAGAAGAAACTCGTTGGGTTTCTTGTTATTACAATTTTATTGAATGTAGGGAATTACCTTTATGCTCACTAGGAATTTTTGTTGAGGTGATCATCTGTGAAGGAATTTCTAAGGGTTTTGTAAAATTTCACTGGGAGCCAACCCTAAACTGTAGAGCCGTCACTTGCTTTGCTTTTCATTCCTAAGGAGCTGAAGTACAATATTAATAAGTTGACTGGGCACGGATAAATTTGGAAAATGAAATGTAAAATATTGAACTTACCTCGAATTGATTTGCAGCCACCGTTTTCTGAGGCTGGTCAAACATGGGCAAATGTCTGATTGTTCAATTTCGCTCTAGTGATGGCTCCAGGGGGTTTGAAGATAGCCCTAACAGAGGATTTTTTTAAATGCTTGTAATTCTGATTTTAAAAAATATGCAAGAGTGCTAAAAAAACGTATGAGGGTGTGGTACCAAATTGAGAAATCATTGAAGCTGATATCGATTATAAAAAAAAATTGTTTATAACTTTTTTTCAACGGGTTGGTCAACAAATTTAGGAGGTAGGTCTACGTGGCCAAACGGTGTTCAATCGACGTAATACGTGTTACATAAGTTTTGGAACTAAAATAATTTGTTTACAGATACATAATGGTTGGTCCATTATCTTCGATTTTCCGTAGAATAGTTTTGACGCCTCTTATCATGCCTTGGATGACATTTATGTCTACTTTTTTAATTAATTTTTTCCTGGATTCTTTTGATAAGTTGTTCTTTGATATTAGCCTCCCATCCTTTGTCGTACACTAGCTGACTCATCAACGCCCAAATATTTTCAATCGGATGCGCCTGTGGTATATTTGGAGTGTTATCATAATGCCATTATGCTGCAGCCACTCAGTTGTTGGTGGCATAATGGCATGAAGCGAGGTCCGGCCAAAATATGGTATTATCATTAGCATGTTTTCCGTGATGAACTGAACCAATTTCAGCAAACATTTTTGAATGTAGACGTCTGAAATAAGGGCTTGTCCTTTCAGTAAATAAAAGTAAGGCTTCGAAATCCCTGCCCCCGAAATTGCGCACCAAATGAAAACGTTGGGCCCAAATTTAGCAACACCTTTAAATTTTATTTCATCTAAAGTATTGTGAACGTTTCGCGTATAAAAACCATCGCTTTCAGCCATACAAGAATTGGCAAAGGAAAAGTATTTTTCATCATCCATGACGATGATCTTTTTTCTTTAAGAGGGTCATCGCGACCTAGACTGTGAATTTTAGACGTTTCTTTCTATAGGGATTGTGAAAAAAGTACAAATGATATTGTTAATTTTTTTTATTTAAGTGTTTGCCATCACAAAAAAAAATTTTCTTTTTTTTTTACCTCCTGGTTCTGTATAGATGGCGCTGAAAGTTGAGCGTAAAAAATTTGGGAGGAGGTTGTAGCTCAATTTTGGAGCGTCTGAAAAAAAAATGCAAATTATAAAAAAGATTTGTAATTGAGCACTCCAGCTCCAGGTCACGATGACCCGCTTAAAATGATGAAGACGTAGAGACCGACACCATCTTGGAATTTTTTCCATCTGTTGAGATGTGTATTTGGGAGTTTTCCTTCGTTTCCGATATTCCACTTTATCTTAAAATACGATGAATTGTGACGTTAGAAACGTTAAATTTTCGTCCCAAACGATGAGTTGAAGCACCGAGGGTGTTTTCACCTGCTTTCACGATTTGAACCTGCTTTCTCTTACTAATTTTTGTTGGCCGACCACTTTTTTCTTTGTTCACACATGGTAAACCACATTTGAAATCTTTCAATGTTCTGTATATTGTGCGTTTTGAAATAGTTTGGCTTTCAAACAACTTTATCTCTTCACTTGAAGTTAAGCTTCTATCAACTTTATATATATTTAGCTTGACGAACGTCTATGCCATAATAAAGAACTGATACTAACCGGAAGAAGTCTAAACACACACGGAAGCTCATGTACATTTACTACGCTGTAAAAAAAAATTTTACATTTTGCATGAAAATTCGTGCACAACTTAGTGCCAAATAAGACGTTTACGTTGACTTTTTAATAAAACACGTTTATTATTTTTTTTATGTATGACCGGCCGTAATTTTGTAATGAGCGGACCGATTTTGATGATTATTTTTTTATTGGGTAGAGAATGGCTGTATTCAGCGGCACTCAGCCTTCCCAGCCGCTGGCAGCGGCTAAGGGCTGAGGTATTCTGAATGCATTTTCTTACTTAGCCGCTAACTCAGCCTCTTGTCATATTTTCCAGCCCAAATATTTTCGGCTGAAGTAGGCTGAGTAAGAAGAAGACAATTTGTTTGTTCCGTCAGTTTTTGTTTAGTGATAAATTTAGTGAAAATGGAAACTAAAAACTTTCAAGTTTAATCTGTAACAGACAATGCACAAGTTTTAAAGAAGCTGACAGCGGGTAATATACTAAAAACAGCAGGTAATTAACTAAACTAGCAGCTAACTTAGAATTTGCATTCAGCGCAATCAAGCCGCTGTAACATAGCCTGACGTCACGAACATCAGCCTACGCTTAGAAGGCTGAGTGCCGCTGAATACAGCCAATGTTCCCTGATTGGTACCATGTTAAAAAAAATTTTGGTGGGGTGAGGGTGAAACCTAACTTCGTAATGCTGACCGATTTGGCGGGGAAGGGAGGATAGTAGTGTAGCTTTGTAACCCATTGATCGATTTGGTTGCTTCTTTTTCTGATGTATAGAGCATGTTACCTCATTGATACCGCGATAAAATTTTAAATGGTGGGGTTTGGGTTGGATGTCAACTTTTTAACGCGTAGACCGATTTGGATGATTCTTCTTTTGATGTGTAGAATATGTTGGCCCATTGGTACCATGGCAAATAGTTCTGGGGTGGGAAGGGAGGGGTTCGTTACCCAAGATCTTAACGTATAGACCTAGGATGATTCTTTTTTGTTGTATAAATTGCTAGTATAAAGAAAAATGTTGACCAAGGGCTGTGATGGAGGTAGTCTAACTTTGTAATGCGTGGACTGACTTAAATGATTCTGAATGCATAGAGTATCTATATGTGTTATGACAAAAAATGTAGCTTATGGTGAGAGTTGAAGGAGGGGCGGCGCGGAACCTAGCTTCGTATGGCGTAGACCGAGTTTGAGTCTTTTGTACAGAATACGCTTCCTGATTGGTAAATGATAAAAAATTGTCTAACTAGACACTGCGATGATTCTCTGACTATGATGATGCTCTCTTGCTGTATAGAGTACAGTCGCGATGGGAAACATTTTGTATCTAAGGAAAGGGTATGAAAGGTTAACAGTGACTAATTTCATAATATGTTGCCGGATTTCGATTTCAGATACCGGATTTTCTTTCTATAGAGTGCACTCACTACCTTTGCAGCTGTTGAAATTGGTTAAATAGTTTTCAATTTTCTATTACGACATTTTAAAGTCGGTGCTAATTAAACAAACAAAAAAACTACGCAACCACAACCAACGATACTATATAAAACTACCTAAAAATTCAGCTCACGGGATCAAGGAAGAAGCATTAACGACTTTTGTTGAATAGATATAAAATGAAAAATTATTTTATGCTTTTTAGCGCTTTCTGTGAAGTCGGTTCTACTTTTTTCAAAAAAACTATTTTATAACATGAAGTACAAAGATGGAAACTAAATGTGTAACACAACATCGTTGAGCTGGTTTCCTCTACTCATTTGGCAGGACACCATTCTTTTATAGACTTTTCGATATAAAGCTGGCTCTTCATTGCCAATAGTGCGCTGGATATCATTGTTTAATTCTGTAACCGTTTTGGGATCATAAGCATAAACTTTTACTTTTACGAAACCGCACAAGTAATCCAAGGGTGTTAGATCGTCCGATCTCGGCGGCCAATTGATGTCACCAAAAGGAGAAATTATTCGTTGTAGAAATTTGGTCGATTGTTTTTTTACAACCCTGAAATGTACCAAATAAATACCTGAAAATGATTTATATAATTTTTTTGTTAAATTTTTCACTGCCTTGTAGTTACTTATATATTTTAGGAATTAAACTAGAATCATGCAGTAAGAAGAAACATAGTGAATTTTCTCAACTTTTGTTATTTTACATAACGTAGCACAAAATATTGAAGTGTGAAACTAATTTTAATTATAGGACGGAATACATAGCTCTCGCGCTTCAATACAAACCTTTAAATCTAGGTCAAGGTTTTCCAGATTTTGCTGCCCCAAAATATGTTACCGACGCTTTGGCAGCTGCAGTTACAAGCAATGATCCGTTACTTAATCAGTATACAAGAGGATTTGTAGGTGTCAATAAATATATATAAATAATTGATGGACTTTTATTGTCAGATATATTACAGGGACATCCCCGATTAGTGCAGGCTCTTTCAAAATTATATTCAAAACTTGCGAACCATGAAATAAATCCCTTAACAGAAATACTTGTTACATGTGGAGCTTACGAAGCATTGTATAGCACAATACAAGGTCATGTGGATGAGGGAGATGAAGTCATTATTATAGAACCGTTTTTCGATTGTTATGAACCTATGGTTCAAATGGCTGGAGGTGTTGCTCGATTTATTCCATTAAAACCGGTATAATATTCTTTTAATAAGAAATAACATTTTTTAAAGGTATTTTCTCTAGGTTAAAACAGGTGATGTCATATCTTCAGCTGATTGGAAGTTAGATAAATGTGAATTAGAAAAACTTTTCAACGAAAAAACAAAAATGATCATAGTAAATACTCCACACAATCCACTAGGAAAAGTTTTTGATAAAGAAGAGCTCTGCATGATTGCAGATCTGTGTAAAAAGTGGAACGTCTTGTGCGTTTCTGACGAAGTTTACGAATGGCTAGTATTTGATGGGAATGAACACATAAGAATATGTAAAATATTCCATAAAGTTGATAAGTTTGGTGGATATATGTATTTTGTCTTTAAATTAGGTACACTTCCTGGAATGTGGGAACGGACTATAACGATAGGGTCCGCTGGCAAGACATTTTCAGTGACCGGTTGGAAAATTGGTTGGGCTTATGGACCAGCTAATTTGATCAAAAACTTGCAGATGGTTCATCAGAATTGCATTTACACATGTGCAACGCCAGTTCAAGTAGAACTATGAGAATGCATTTTCTGACTTGAATAAATATTTACGATTTTAGGAAGCAATCGCAACTGGCTTTGAGTTAGAACTGGCAAGGCTTGAATCACCTGAATGCTATTTTAAATCCCTTCCAATTGAGTTGACTGCAAAACGTGATTATATGGCAAAATTCCTGCAGGCAGCAGGTATGAAACCTACCATACCACAAGGAGGCTATTTTATGTTAGCAGATTGGACGGCTCTTGGTAAATTTTTTTTTATAATTATATATAACATAACATATTGTTAATTATATTTTCTAGAGGACAAAGTGGATTTGAAATCAGAAAAAGATAAATATCGAGACTATCGGTTTACAAAGTGGATGACTAAAAATATGGGTTTGCAGGGTATCCCACCGAGTGCGTTTTACAGTGAACAAAATAAATATTTAGCAGAGAATTTTGTTCGATATTGTTTCATGAAGAAGGACGACAATCTACAGAAGGCTGCTGAACTACTGAAAAACTGGAAGAAATAAACTTATTTTAACATAGGCAAGACCATACATAAAACAATTTAGATAGAACTTTTGTATAAATAATAAAAAGAAATATACAACTTATTGTCATTTAAGCAATTATCTTTCAATATTTTTTGTATTCTTAAGTAATTTACCTTAATTTTTTGCTTCCGTTTCCTTTTTTGTTTTTGAAAGCTTAAAGCCTAAAAAAATTAGTTAGGGTAGGAGCTTAGGTTAGGTTAGAAAGGTGCTGCTGACTACCATCAGCCCGCTCCACTTAGCCCACAATATAAGCCCATTGTGACTCATAGATTCATGCTCTCATATCATTCCTGCTTCCCTCAGGAATCTTAGCACTGCTTTGAGGTCTATGTTCTACAGCTACGGAAGTTCTTAGAAGAAATAACTACCTAGTAGCCTATCTCTATTTGTCGCCAGGGCAGGGAACTCAAAAAGCAAGTGATTCGATTTTCTTCGAATCTTTACAGCTACGACAGAAATCATCGCGTCTCAGTCTGCTCTCTTATAGTACTACATATCAACAGTTGTCTGGTAATACAACATGTGCCTCGGTTAGTCCACCGAACATTAGCTGGCAATATCCGCATTAAGGATACTGATGGGGATTTTTACATATGTGATCTCACCACAGTCCTTCGTCGATTCATCCGCTCTCTCATTGGAAATCTTGCCCAGGCTGTTCTTGAACAGTCGCACTAATTTTGATTAACGGCCGCCTGACTGTCAATATATATATGCAGATATCCATATTGAATTTGAAATTTCCGCCTGAAAGACACTGCATTTGTCTGGCAGTCTGTACGATTTGTACCAATGGCATTTGCCGGAGTATACTCCCGCTCCTATGCCGGCACCTGTTTTAGATCCATCTGTGTATATGGAGATCTCTGATGCTTCCACCACTTCGTTCCTGTCCCATTCCTCTATAGGAAGTACTTTTGTACTAAAGTTCCTCTTGAATATTATTTCCGGGACCCCGAAATCCGTGTCAATATATATTGATATAAGCTGTCTGACTTCAGAAGGATTTCACCCCACAGGCGAAGTTGAGGCCCCCTTCCCACACCTTTCGAACGAACAAAAAATCGGAAAACACGTACACGGTTTATACACGGTATTGCACTTCCTTTCGTTTCTAAGGTCCTAACTGACGTTTCTCGGCATTGCTCGTCCAATGTATGGGTCATGTACCCCGTATACATGCATGGTTGAATCTAGGTTGAGCCTGAGTTCAACTTCATGTATACGCGGATCGAGTCGAAGTAAGGTTGACTCAACTCAACTCCGCTTAGCAGGCT
Source organism: Leptarthrus brevirostris (assembly GCA_964036015.1). Classification (NCBI taxonomy): domain Eukaryota; kingdom Metazoa; phylum Arthropoda; class Insecta; order Diptera; family Asilidae; genus Leptarthrus; species Leptarthrus brevirostris. The sequence goes on from OZ038371.1 coordinate 25,130,269, forward strand.
GGGTCGAGTTCAAATGACAGCTGTGATTGCCGTATGGACGCGGGTTGAGTAGTCGAGTTTGGAACGGAATTTTGTTTGCTGAGTTTTTAGGTTAAAATATATTTTTTTGTATTCTGTTTTTCGTGCTGCGATTTAAGAAATGGCCAGAAGAAAATTTGGGATATTAATTATTAATACGTTATATTAATTGTCTTTGGATTAAATTTAAATAACTCGGGCAAGCATTTACAATAATATCGTAATCATCACTGATGATTTTTACATAAAATATTTCGATAAAATCACACAAAAATAAACTGAGACAAGATCCCACACCGATCCGGCGTGCTAAGCACGGCTAGCTAGGCGGGCCCCTCACCTCTTCGGTCACCGACCAAGCCTGCACGGCTGCTATACGCTCACCCCGGTGTTCCCCATAACCTTCCCAATCCATTTTTGGTCGTGAGTTACCGCTAAGTTGTGACAAACAACTTAGTGGGGCTCACAACCCTCAATCCAATCCATATCCGCATGCAGCCATCTGTTGGTTGCCTGTGAACATGGATTTCACACGATAACCATATGACACAAAATTAATTTACAATATATTAAGCCAGAAACAAATAAACACTTTAAAAGAAATAATGTCAGTCTAAGTATGGAGAAAAATCCCATACCTTCAAAATACTTATCACGGACAAACTGCTAGAGACGCTAAGTAAAAATAATACTAAGTCTGCTCTTTTTAACTATAAGACTTAAAAAAATCTATTTGTGAATAATACAACCCAACGCAAAAAGATTCGTCTATCCAAGATTTTAAAAAATTAAAAAAAAAATCTATTGGCCAAGTTATATAGAAATACTTGTGGCAAATGTATGTCATGATATAAGATAATAGAACTCGCACAATCAAAAAAGGGCTACAGGTTCTTTCAGTAATGCGACTTTTTTTATGGCATCAACCTGCAAAAATCTTCGCCTATCATAAAACTTGTGGGAAAAAGGTTCGTCTGCCTTGTACAAATTACAATTTTGGAGCAACATTTTTTTTGTAAAGAAACTACGAACGATCGAGTAACAATTTGAATGTTTTGAAATCGTATTGTGAGTATATTTTGCTTATCATAGTGCATTTTATTCTTCGTTATTTAAAAGCAGTCCCACATAGAAGACGAATGTTCAAACTTTTAAAAATATTATCAAATATAATAAAATTAATTTGCAAATAAATTTAAGTTGCAAAATATGAAAAACAACAATTAAGTAACATGTTAATTTATTAATATGTATACTATATAAAAATCCATCAAAATGTTTCAACATAATTCTCTGAAAAAGAAAAGAAGGCCGAATTCTATTCATAGAGAAATAAGCCTGCTTACCATTAAATTAACTTACAGGAATTGCATAAACTTTTCCCTACCATTTAGTAACGTCACCATTTCGTCGGATAACATTCTGCATACGTTTAGGCATAGTGATTACTAGTTTTTCACACTCAGCTAGTGTTATGAAACCCCAGATGCTTTGTATTTTCCTACGAAGAGCATCCATTGTGGCAGCGTAAGAAGACTTAAATGTCTTTTTAATGTTTCCCCATATGTTCTCAATGGGAGAAAGGTCCGGGCTATTTGATGGCCATTGCATTAGTGGAACTTCATGTTCTTGAAACCATTTCTTTGTTGATTTCGTCGTATGACAACTGGTACCATCCTGCTGGAAAATATACTCGCCTCCTGGTCTTTCAAACGCAGGTATTGATGGAAGAAGATAATTTTGCAGAATAGTCTGGTACGTAGTGCTATGTATTGTAGTATTAGTGAAGCACAGATGACCCATTCCTCGAGCTAACCTACATCCCCAAATCATTACAGATCTTAGGAATTTTACTTTTCGACTTAGGCAGTCATTTTGGAATGCTTGTTTTTTTTCGAATAACGCGTTTTTTATAGGATTGCAAGTTCAACTCAAAGCGTGTCTCCCCACTCCATATAACTGATCGCCATTGATTAAGTGTCCAATTTTCGTGCGCTTTAGCAAAAGCAATGCGCTTCTTTTTTTTTGGATACTGGTCAAAAATGGTTTTTTCTTAGCCTTAGAGATTATTTCGGGATTCCATAACAGAATATCAAAAAATTTACCTTATAAGATTTATAACCCATTTTCCTCATCCTTCTCCTTTCCTCATGCTCACACACCATATTGTACAAATTCCAGACTCTGTCGCAGCACGATTTTATTTAATTGTTTTCCTTAAAATTCGACTTTCGCTTGAAGAAGTCAGTCTTGGGCGGGGTGCGTGACTAAGTTACTTCAAATGTGTCTTTATTCACCACTTTAATGAAAGCAACCAAAAACTGTGGTTTGTGTTGAAACCAAGTTAACCGGTGCTCTCAACATGTTGAATTTAGCCACGCACCCTCGTCCTAGTATCTGGTTTTTCTCGATACTTCCAGTTGTCTCGAATAAAATAATTATACCCAGCACTGTAGATTTTGAAAGTTTAAATTTTTTCACAATTTCATAAGAAGATTTCTGATTTTTATAATCTTCAATTACTAACTTTCTCTGATGAGATGTTATCGATTTTCCGCATGTTATTTTAACTCAAGAAGTTTTAACAAACTGCAGTCTAACCAAAAAATAAACTCACAAATACTATTTCAGATTATTTGAATACAATTATTTTAAGTTACTCGATTGTTTGTAGTTTTTTATAAAAACAATTTACTTCGAAATTATAATTTGTTCAGGGTAAATGCACCTTTTTACGGTAAGTTTTATGAAGTTGTATTAGAATTACTTACACTCTAAAATGTATTTGCCACAAATATTTCACTACAACTTTCCCAATATGCTGAATTATTAAAAAAATCACTTTTATTTTCGAACTAAAACCTTGGGTAGACGAACCTTTTTGCGTTTGGATAGTAAAACTAATAAAAAAGTGATAAAACAAAAAGAGGTGGGGTATACCAAATAAGCTGTGATAATTGTTCAGGAATATATATAGGGAAGACTAAACGGTTACTCAAAAAACGATTTCATGAACATATAAGTTATGTCAAGTCGAACAAGCCATTTCAGGGTTAGCAACGCGTGTAAATTAGAGAACTTAAAATTTGATTCATACATTACAGGGCGGACGTATACTGGACAAATACGAAATCTATGAGATACGTACAGTAAAACATGAAGATTGTGTCTTGCTGAATGATCAGGTGGAATTTAATGTTAACCTTAATTAGCTTGTTTATTGATTTGTTTATTTATGTATTTATTTATTTTTAGTCAGTATTGGTAATTTGTTCATTATACTTACATAGGTTGTCTGTCTTGTAACGTGGGTGTTTCCCACGTGATTTTGTAGAGTCGAATTCAAATGTTTCGGTCTTGTATTACTTGTTGCGATAGTTAGTAGCTCTGATTATGCCCCAAGACGGCGAAACACCTAAGCTTTTAAGTTTCTAAGTTATTATTTTGAATAAATATTGTGAAAGTTAATCAAGAGTGTTTTAAACAAGTCTAATCAACTATATCATAGATACTCTGAGAAATACATGCCCTAACTCATTTTTTTTAACAGAATGTCAAAGACTTCTGTGCAAGGAAACCAGAGTTAAACCATTAAATTTGTAATTTGAAGGGCATTTTGTAAGGCAAACAAAATTGAGTAATTTAGAAATTCTACATGATATTGTGTTAAAAATATGAATTCAAGTTCAAAGAAATAGTAAAGTTATAAATGATTACAAACCATCCTGCACAGGATTTGTGTTTATCAGCTTTCGAAAAATAAACTAGAATAAGTTGTTATAAACAATATTTGTTTTAGTTTCAAGAATCATAAGAAAATAATTTTTAGCAGGAATTTTAAGCTATAACAAATTTCAAAACAAAAATTAAATACACTTTTGCGAATCTACAAAAAAAACGAAATAAATAAAGCCGCTTAAACTTAAGCGGAAAAAGAAATACTAAACACACGTTATAATTTAAAAAAAATGGCAAAAGACTGTTATTAAAGAAACTTTATTTGTAATAAAATATACAAAAGCACTGTTAGCACTTTGTGATACGACCTTCATTTTATGAAGTTAAGATAACAACAAATATTTAGTGAAAGATTTAAAGTCTAAAACGACGTTTACATTTTCAAAATGTCGTTAACAGCTTTAACAACATGACGTGCTGAGATTCCAAACACATCAATGAGAACCGTAGGTGGTCCAGATCTTGGGATGGTAGGAACTGCTAAATGTTTTACAACGATATCTCTTTGATCGGCAACAGCTGCCATTACAGCTTCACCTAAGCCTCCCTCTCTGAAAAATAGATAAATTATGAAGACGTTAATACATTAAATAAATTAATCTTACTTATAATGGTCTTCCACAACAACAATTCGTCCACAGCAAGCAGTTGCATTTTTCACAATCAAATCTCGGTCGAGAGGCTTAATTGTAAACGGATCCAAAATTCGAACATTTGTTCCGGCTTTTTCCAGTTCTTGTGCAGCATCAAGGGCCTCATAAAGGGTAATTCCAGCCCCAATTATAAGTACTTTGTCATTTGCTGACTGCTTGACAATTTTTCCTTTGCCGACTACAAATTTCTCTTCATTCGAATAAATTACAGCAGTGGCAGGTCGAGAAGTTCGAATAAAGCAAATGCCCTTGGTATTAGCAGCTAATTCAACTGCTCGTTCACAACTTACAGCATCTGATGGGTAGAAAATTGTGCTACCAGGAATTGTGCGGAACATAGCAACATCTTCTAAGCCCATTTGACTTGGTCCATCCTCTCCAATACTAACACCACAATGAGAGCCAACAAAGTTAGCGTTAGTTTGGGAAATTGCTCCCATTCGAATTTGGTCGAAGGCTCGAGTGAAAAAAGTAGCAAATGTTGAAGCAAATGTTACAGTTCTATCTCGGCATGCAGCGCCAATTGCTACTCCAACCAAATTTTGCTCAGCAATGAAGCACTCAATAAAACGATCTGGGAATGCTTTCTTAAGTTTCTCAGAATAAGTAGAATTCTTGGTGTCACCGTCCATTGCGATTACTCGAGGGTTATTAACAGCGATCTTTGCAAGGGCTGTGCCATATGCTAACCGTGTTGCAACACACTCGCCTAATTTGTAGGATGGCGGTGATGCTAATTTTATATTTGAAATATCAACAACAGGGGCTGTATCTTTTTCTGGTGGTTGAGGTTTTAAAGTCAAGGTACCTCGATTTCCGATCAAATCACTCAACTGCTTAATAATTTTGGTGGCATTATCTCCTAGTGGCTTGCCGTGCCAATTCTCAAGGTCTTCAATTCCGGGGAAATTTTTTCCTTTAAAAGTTTTTGCAATAATGGCAGTAGGTCGGTCCTTCGTGTGAGAAGCCTCATAAAATGCTTTACATAATTCTTCTACATCATGCCCATCGAGCACAATGGCATTAAAGCCAAATGCTTCCAAGCGCTTGCGATAGATTTCCATTTGGTGCTGAAGCGATGTTGCCTCAGACTGCCCCAATCTATTAACATCAAAAATTACACACAAATTATCCAATTTATAGTGTCCAGCAAAGTGAAGTGATTCCCAAATGGAACCTTCAGCCGATTCACCGTCACCGACAACAACGTATGTTCTATAATTGGCTTTATCGAAGTGTTTTCCAACATACGCCATACCACAGCCAACAGCAACACCCTGACCTAAGGAGCCAGTTCCGACATCGATGAAATTCAATCTGGGTGTGGGATGGCCCTCTAAATCTGAATCAAGTTTTCTAAGATTTTGCAAATCCTCTATTGGGAACAGTCCAGCCTCAGCCCAAGCTGCATAGAGAATTGGAGCAGCATGACCTTTAGAAAGAATAAAACGATCGTTTGATGCATCTTTTGGAGCAGACACTTTATAACGCATCGTATGAAAGAAAAGTACCGACATAATTTCGGCGATAGATGAACATGATGTTGGATGCCTGCAATTTAAAGAAAAGAAAATAATAAAGGTAATTAAACTTTGTAGATCTAGAGCATAATTACAACAAATTTGTTCCATTTAAATTTAATTGAAAGCAAAAGTGGATGAACTTGACTTTGTTATGCTGTGACCGAGATGATGGAAGTAATAATCATTCAATGTCATTTAGCGATGAAGAGAATGTAATATTGTTTCATTTTCCAATTCAAGAATTTTTGTAAACATTAAATTGCACCTTTTGATAGAAAGGCGTGTATTGTGTGTAATTATTAGTTTTGTAAGGCTGATGAAAGAATATATATTTCACAGCGAATTATGCAGGTTAAAGAAAAATTTAGTATTCTATTTTACGGTATTTAGATAGATATGGGATAAAAAATTGTAATTCATTTGTTTATAATTTTAATATATTTTGTAAAGTACACATTCTTAATCTACATTGACTATTAATTTAGCAGGGTGACCATTTTTTTCAAAACAAAATTTCCCTGATTTTTCTCGGTTTTCCAGATAATATCGTCGTCGTTCTGTGAAAAATAGCAAGTCCAGTTTTTTAAAAAATCACTTAAGTACTGCAAAAAATTCTGAGGCTTTAAATGTTTGCCTATGAAAACTCTCTAATTCCTTTTACTATCGGTTTAAGGGGGTCGTCTACGTATGAAGTTGCAAAAAATCTTTTTTTTTTACATAATACTCATTTGGAAGATGTGAGGAATGTTATTTTCAAAGGATTTTTGGGTAAACTCTTCACGGTTATTGAGCAATAGAGCGTTGAGCACGCTCGCTCACGGTGTTTCCGCGCGCTCTCTGTGACCGCGGCTACCCCGAATTTTCTATTTCCTTCAGTTTAAAAACGATTCTCGATCATAAAACATCTAAACTGTTTTGGAGTTACTCCAGGAAAAGGAAGGTGAACTCTATGGCCCCGGCATAGATGATTAATCGTAAGATCCTTCAAAAATTTTTTTTTTCTTGATTAAACCTTTAAACGCGTTTTCCCGAAAGTCGTATTTTGCTAACTTGCACGATTTTAAGAAGAGTTTTACACGTATCGATTCGATTTCTTTTTTTACTTGCTCAGAAAACATGTCGCTATGGTTAGACACGAGCTTTTGACGAAATATTGCTTTTTATTATTATAATAGGCAATAAACATTTGAAAAACAAGGGAAAAATAACTTTTTTTTCAAAAATGTCCACCATTTCGAGAGATTTTTGAATTTTACAAAAAGCTTCTGTCTAAGGATAGCTGATGTAATAACAATTATAGATTAGTTTCATTTTTTGTTGTAGGTTACGTGGTTGGCCCAAAATCTTGCAGGAAAATTGATATAAAAATTCTGATGAGGGCACGTTCAAGGTCATCCTGCACTCGAATATGTAGAAATATAATTTCAATGACTTTTCCTCACGAAAGATTACGATTAAATAAACAAAAAAACAAAAAAAAGTGAGTGAATATCTTTTTTCGTTCCTTCGTAATAAATTTTGAAAAACAGGCTCGAAAATCAGGCCGCTACGTAGACGACCCCCTTAAGAATTATAGAGTATGTAGAGGTACCTTAGTCCATTTTAATTTAGTTTTACGTCTCGTAGCGATTTAGGTTTTTTTCTGAACTGATGTTAGCTGCTGTTCATAAAGGGACATGATTAGTTTTTGTCTTAACTTGCGCTTAATGTGCGCATCCAGTTTATTTGCAAATTAGAAATGTTCAGTCATTTGATATTTAACTCTCGTGAAGTGCAATTTTGTGTTAATTTAAAGTGGTAAAAGTAAAAAGTAAATTGATCAGAGTAAGGATAATCTTGAAAATAAGGATGGACGATCTTTGATTCGATCTTTGACTATTCCATGTTCTGATCTTTGAATCGATTCTTTACGTAAATGATACCGTCGTGAAATCGATATTTTTGCCTCCGATTCCCGATTTTTAAAAACTTTTTATTTTCAAAGAATTAAAAGAATTTTACACTCTATAGAAGGTTTATGCTATTTATTTTACACCGCTTTATAAACACGTTAAACTAAAACATGTGTATTTTTTGTATGAAGTTAAGTGCGTTACGTACAGTGATTTTTAATTCCACCAATACCCAAAATTTTCAGTGAAATCCGTGCTATTTCAGAGTCCATTCTAACATATTTCGGGAAACAGAGCATCCACGTGAACGTTATCTTCTTTAAAGTCGCTCGCGTAGAAATATAAATAAAGCTGTGCACCTACGGGTGCATATAGGTGAATGTCTGAAGCCTAGGGAGATTGGTGACTGTAGAGGGCCCCACAGACGCACGAAAAAGTTCGGCGAAAAATGCTGCACGGTATAATTCGCCGATATTTTCTCCGTCTGTGTCCAAATGGCTCGCCGAGCTACCGAGCCATTCTGAAATCAAGATATTCCTGATTTTGCACGAGCCAAATCACACATACACATGCAATTAATGTGTTTAACGAAAAGTTTTTTCTATGTAGTTAAACATCAATTTGAAAATTGTTTTTTTAACGTTGGTTTACGATTTTCAAATATAAAGAAATTAAGTTTTAAATATGTTGATCGACCAAGATATTGTCCAAAAAAGTTTTTGATTGAGTTCATTGAGCTTTATCGTTCAATGTGAAATGAAAAGCTCGTGTGTCTGTGGGCACGGAATTTGCAAGGTATTATTCCCACAAACTTTACCGCGGTATTTTTCGCCGAACTTTTTCGTGTGTCTGTGGGGGCCTTGGGCGAATGTAATTGGTAAAAGTTACAGCAGCCTTAAGTTCACCTTTAGGCCGCGTTCACCAAACAGTCACATGAAATATGTGCTTAAAGTAATACTCATTTGTGTACCCGCTTAATACATAGAAATGGTCGAAAACGACGAAAAATTTCGAAATTTTTTTCCAACGCAACTATTCGACCAATCGTTTTGAAATTTTGCTGGTATTTTATTGTACATTAGAAGGCATGAAAAACATTTTTTTAAATCGATAATAAGTGTTCATCAGCAGCCAATTGTAGCTGAACAAAGTTTCCCCGCGATTTCGGACTGCGGCAGATGTAGTTTTTTTGGGTTTTTTTTTTAAATCTGAAACAAAAATTTAAAAAACCATTACATTCTATATGAAAGTACGCTGTCGATAAACCAAGAAAAAATTGAATATTGTAATAATGGCGACACTCAGAGAAAAAAGATCGAATTTTCACCAAAAAATGATTGTTAAATTAATTTTTTATTGAATTTGGAATTTTATCGACGAGGGCTTAGAATTATGTGTCTAAAAACCTTTGGTTGAAATGAATCGAATGAATAGTGTTTTTTAAAGAAAAGTAAAGTTTCTGCGTGGTATTTGTTATTGCACTAAATTAGTACTTTTGGCAAACTTAGTACAGTTTGCTTGTTAGCTAAGTATATTGGAAATGTTTAAGCACCTATATACTCCTACAACACATCGAAAAAATGTGGTATTAAACCTGCTCCGCGCGCCTTCGCACAGTTCTTCGGTCGTAGCATCGAAAGTTTTCATAATATCGCTATAAAATTTTTAGAGAATATTCTTAAGATATTGAACTATTGATTCGTGGAATAAAACAAACATTTTTGAAAAAATTTCCCCTTAATTCTACCCGAGATGATCCGAAAAATCGAATATTTCTTTTTAAATATTTATGACGTGGACCTTAAAGGGAAAATGTGTTCAAGAGCGTTTTTCTCAAGGACGAATACTTTTCAAGTTTCAAGGCTATACATTGGGCGATGCTCGTACCGTACGATACATACGGTACGTAAAGATTGTAAATCTTTAAACTCGTTTTTCTCGAAACCATTTTTTTCGAAACTGCGGACACGATAACTCAAAAACTATTGATCCACTTGACTTGAAAATTTTTGAGCTTACTTAGCAAATGTATAGTTTTGGCCAGAACTAGGATTATGCCGAAAGCAGGGCAAAAAATCATCATATTTCTTTAAAGTGGAAAAAAAATTTATTTTTCTTATTCCCTAGTTCAAGCTATAGCGGGAAGTGAAATTGCTATAAAATGGGTTAAAATTTGTGTATCAGAAGATATCGTGTCCGTATATTTTTACAGATTTTTTTAAAAGTAAAAAAAAAATTTTATTGTTCATATGAATAAATTACGAAAAATTACGAATAAAAATATTGAACATTTTTTTTCACAACGATTTAAAAACATCGATTTTTCGGACCATCTCGGGTAGAATATCCCCTTAAGCATTGTTTTGATGTTTTCATCTGACATGCCAGAGTTGAAATTATTCAGCGATGAAAATGTACATGAAAACATTACACGATGTTACAAGGCAAGAGAGTCTCTTCAATTGGACCCTGTTTGTTTGAGCATTTCCTATTTCTGATGACTGCTACGTCGTTAGTGTAAAAAATCGTTTGTTATGCAGAAATTTTTCAAGATTGTTGTAGCTACTCCTGAAATTATAAGAAGCAGAGCACCGAAGTGGTTATTAAAAACGTTCAAGTTCGAGGTGGTTATGAATTGCACATTGGGTCCACGGGTACAGGCATTCTTAAGAAGGGAGATAAAGTCTATTTGAACATCGATTCTTCTCGAAGGAGATTAATCATGAGCAACCATACTGCAACTCATATCCTCAATTATTCCCTGCGTTCTGTCCTCGGTAAAAATTTGAACCAGAAAGGTTCCCTCGTCGCCTATACTTGGAAACTCCCGAACAATGTGATCAAGGAGAACAAACAAGTTCACTACAAGGAACCGAAGTGAGTCTTATGCTACCCTGATCATATCTGAAAGTCTATGACCCGCATGGCTTGCACTCTAGCGTGGAATTCTACGGGCGGAATGTGAGTTTGCAACATCAGATTGCACTCCATGAGCTTTTAGCTCTTTAGCGACGTTTTGGTTTTTTTGTATCAGTTTAATGTACGTTTTCCCCCTTTTAAAAACAGAATCCAGCGGTATTTTATAAATTTTAATATTTTAATGTGGATATTACAAATTAACATTTTTTTAAAAACCAAAATCGGGAGATCGATCTACTGGAATTTATTTTTCCAACCCGATTAATCGATTCTTAAGGTCGTAGAAAGGTGAAAGATCAATTTTTTCCTTTCGATCTCCATCCCTAGTTGAAAATAACATTGGATGCTGCTGTTTCTCTTGCAAGAATACCATTGAAGAAGATGTAATCGAAATGAATTTGATAAAGTTCCTTTAATTCTCGTCTTTTATGTTATTTCGAAAAACGTGATTTCAAAAAAATGGAAGGGGTAGCGAGTTCGTCAAAAATCTTTGAGATGTTGAACAAGAAGAAAATGTAACAGTAATTCATTAATGCCTTCTAAAATAAAAGTTAAAACGTTACAGAAACAAGCAGAATATACAGATTTTGGAAACGACGATTCACTAAAAGGTAAAGACAACCCAGAGTCTTCTAATTATCGAGTTGAAAATGATCCTGTTAATGAAGATAATTTAAATGATAAAAACCCTAACAAAGGAAGCAGATGGAATAAAGCTAATCCTGCAAATTGGAAATATAATCAAACTGAAAACAAACGTAATTTAGGCTTACCTGACACTACGAAAAAGTCAAACAGCCGGCTAAACGTCCAAAACCCGTTAATTGTGATAATTGTGTTTTCAAATGTACAGAGAGATTTACTGAAAATGACAACCACTTGTCTATTGGTAAAATGCAGGAACAACGAAAGGAAGGGGGTAACAAAGCAGTTAGTCTTACAAACTATAGACGGATTTTCGGTACTCATAACTACTCATTTTTTTAACCTAAAAAGGATCAATGTCCATTGTGCACGAGATATAACTCTTCAAATGGTGAAACAAAAAATAATTTACAATTAGAGTATACAGAACACAAAGAAAGAGAGTTTTTTAAAGTAAGTTCGGAGATAAACAAAAAGCTGTACTAGATCCATCGTTTGTAACTGCTACTTTTGACCTACAAAGTGTACTATAAATACCTTGTAGTAATGTTTCCCAAATGTATTTTTCGAGAAAAATTGGCGGTTACAATTTAACTATATACGAAGGAGCTCCACCAAGCAACGCGTATTGTTACGCATGGACTGAGCTAAACGGTAAAAGAGGAAGCTCTAAAATCGGTACCTGTTTATATAAATATTTAACTGATCTACCTAAGCATGATAAATCGGTGTCTATATTCTCGGATACATGTGGCGGTCACAAACTCACAACCGTAACAGAAATGTAGCTCCCACATTATTGTACTTGGTAATTGCACATAAATTTCTTGTGTCAGGACACTCGATGATGGAGTGCGACAGTATGCATAGCGTCATTGAATCCAAGAAAAAAAATGCTGAAATGTTTACGATAAACGACTGTCCACCTTATCTAGTTTTGCTTCGACATAAAATGTGAGGAACAGCAGTTATATTGTTTTAGTTTGTAGTAAAAACTTAGAAATGGTGCTTATCCTGTTTTTCCTAATCCCGTTTTTTGTTTTTGCTAGCGCTAGTAAAAGAGGACACCACAATGAGAGCTGTTCGAAAAAATCATGTTTTTTATGAATATGAATGTGAATTGAGGCCCATGCGCATGAACTGTATCATCCTAACCACTGGGGCTACCAGCGCTATTGCTGATTTTTCGCACAAGGGTTTTTTTCATGAAGAAACTTCGATCGTACAAGTGTTTTCAAAAATATTTAAAAAAAAGTCAAAAAGAGAAAATGACGAAGTTATAGCTGTTTCCTTGGGTGCAGGTAGCGCTATCTCTGCCTCACGAGGTAACTGGTACACCTGCTCCCATGTCGCTACTTCTAAAGAACAGTGACACATTACATATTTTTTTCAGGAAAGCGATTTGATTGCTTTTGCAACCTAAAATGAAATATCTCATAGGTAAAGTAAATTATCAATACAGCTCTTTTGAGGTTGGTTATCTATAGGAGTGGGTTCATATTTTATAATAGAATATATACTCAAATAAATTTCAAATTTTTTACAAAATTTTGGTATTTAGCGCAACCTTAAGCCTACTGTCGAGCCAACTGATCCCGATAACGAATTCGATATTTGGTTTATACCCCAATCTCTTTACTTCTGCTAGATCTTCGCAGAAGTACGTTTACAAGATGCTAAATTTCCTTTTCGTTACGGCCGGGCATTGGCCGAGAATGTGCAAAATAATCTCGTCTTTTTCCTCGCACCCCTGCACAGGTTGAAATCGTTACTCCTATTTTGTTGGCCCTTAGTCGCGCATGCCCTGCCACATGCCCAACAAAAAGTTTTAACTGTACCTTGTTCAGCTTGATAGTCTTTTCTAATTCATATGCATTGAGAGTTCCACAAAACGCTTTTGTTTTCTAGCTATGCCGGATCCCACCAAATTTTCTTCTTAGCCATTGCACGATTTCCTTCTTGATTTCCTGGATGGGAATGCTCAGGTTGAGCATAATTGGAGTTTCTTCATTTGCGCCAGCTCATTTGCTTTTTCATTTCGTGGGATTACGCAGTGCCTGAGCATTTATATTAATGTAACAGCGTTTTGTCACCCTAATTCCATGACGCCTGTCTATCTGTATATATTGCTATCCTAGAGGATCTTACTCTCCGTTCCCTTACCTGCTTAGTTCGTACCTGTATCGCTGTAATTTCACACCCTGCCCAATATCTACAGGTTTTGCTCCCCGCACGATATCCCGAAAGCACAGCCACGTTCGAATTTTGAGCCGTCTGCGTAAAGCGCTATGGTATTTTCCTAGATCACTCTGTTGTTAACCCACTTTTTGTCGGGAAATAAGTTTTAAAGTTTGCTTTATATTGGGCTTTGTGGTTTTAAATCCCAGCAATCTCTTAGTCAAACAGTCTTTTGATCGCATATCCATTGCAAATTTAGGCGATCTCTTCATGTTGGGTTTGTATTCCCCTTCTCTTCAACAGTTTATGCGTAACGTGCGGCAGAGGCTAAGTCCCTGCTTAACATGGAATTCCAGTAGAGTAATGTTTAGAATGATCTTCAAGTCTCTTGTCGGTGTTGACCTAGTATATGTTATGACTAAGTAGCACATACGGTGGGCTTGGTCCATAATCTTTTGGTTTTGTATATCAATTTTATGATATTGGGCGATACACCCCATAGCTTTCCTACCGCATTTCCACATGTCCAGAAAGCCCTTACAGTGCTTTGTTTTTCTTTCCTGTAGGTGTCTAGCACAATTTAGTTTCCCGTCCATCAGAACACACAGAAATTTAGTCACATTCCTTATTGTTAATCAAATGTTGCCAAGATAACTAGTTCCCAATTTTTCTTAATTTTGTTCTGCTGCTTTAGACCACAATCTTGCGCCCAAGAGGCAGCCCTGTCGAATACTCACTATTTTGGAGAAGCAGCGATATGTCTGATATGTGTGGGTCGGAATCAACGAAGTTTGGTAAATTACAAAATTTTAAATTTTCATTACTACGCTTTACAGGATAAACTTACAAAAAACTTCTTTTTCTGCAAACTTTTAACAGGGGTTTTTTACATACGGCTTTTCTTAACCTGGCCGGATGTTTGATTTATTTATTTTTATTTATTCTACTTGATACATAACAATCAAAAGGCTCAAGAGATTTGTACAAAGATTGTAGAAGGATGCACAAAAGATAGGCGTATAACTAAGAGGAGGCAATATCAGAAAACAAATAGAAAGGAGTTAACTGAGTTCAATCAATATGTTAACTAGATAACGTAACTAACCCTAGGATAACACCAGAGCTAAGCAATATGCGACGCTAAATATTTAACTTAGTCTAATCACCATGCTAACTAAGTAACGTACCTAATTCTAAGGTAACACTATAGCTAAATTATAGGCAATGCAAAACATCCGCACATCGACCGCCAACCAAACACCAACAAAGCTCAGCAAAATTTTAAATTTAGATAATTGATACAGAAGAACTACATAGCCCCGAGGTGGCAAAATTTGTGATGACCAAGCTATACTATATAAGATTAACAGATGAGAAGCATGATAAATATGCAGAGTAGCATGAAATGTTCGCATTAATAATATAGAAATGGAAGATCAGAGAAAGAAGAAAAAGGTGGAAGGGAGTAGCTCGAGATGGAAGTGCATGAGAAGTCGTTTGCTGTCATTAACTATGGAACATTTCAAGACAACTAGCTTTAAAGAAATTCGGCGTCCCGAGGTACCTGTGCGCTAAAGTTAATCGATTCCACAGACCTTATGTCTCGAAAAATAACTGATCGATTAACTCAAATCTTTTATCAAAATTTTTAAAACATGCCGCTTCTGATGAAGGCTTTTTGAAAATTTTTCATTTTAACAATTTTTACAGCTGTTTTTGGCCCTAAAAACATTTTTTTTAAATGTCGACTACTTTGCGAAATTTTGAATTTGGAAATTCCGTCCGTCAATCGATAGCCAAAGGGATAATAAAACTAAATCTTTTTCGATTTTTTGTCTTAGACGATTTTCATGAGTTGAATCGTGTCAACCGTTTTGATAAGAACTTTTTGTACTTCAAGGTCGAACAAAGGTCAAACCAGAAACAATAAAAATTTCAAAAAATTTATTTTATTTAATAAACGAGTTGAACCCAAAAAAACGCATTATTGGTGTCCCTACGACTAATCCTCGAAAAACAGTATCAAAAGCGGCGTGCGTAGTAAGGTAGAAGATCCCCTTAAAATCGAAATTTTTGGTAACCGCTCGCTATCGTTAAAAAAGTACATATTTTGAACCTCACACAGTAGCTAAGCTAATTCTAATTCAAACAAAATTTAAACCCACATATTTGCAAAAATTCATTACAATTACAATTCATTTAAAAATTACTTCTAAATAAGATATTCCAATTACGAAAACATACTTTCATACAATTATATTAAAACACAAAATTAAAATAATCTATTTATGAAAATAGTTGATCGAAAAAAAAAGGTAGAAGAAAGAAAGTCAACATTTTAATTGGTGACACCTAACTAATACGGATTCAAAATTTTTAGAAAGTTGCATTCCCAATTGTATCTCAAAAACCAGTCTAGGTTAACTAAAAGGCGTGTTGGTGCACCAAAAACCAATGAATAATAATGAAAAATTTAATTAAAGCCAGGGCAATAGTTTCATATGATTTTACTGCTATCTAAACAAGGTAACGTTCGAGCTCAATTACAACACGCAGAACATAAATTGGCCGGCGTCTGTTTATATAATTCAATAGCACAAACCCTCTTGAAAGTGAAAACAAAATCCGTATAGATTAAATTTCCTTAAAACAATATCTAGAGTTGTGTCTAATGATTTCGGTAGTATGTTAACTTGATAAAACGTATATTTATATTATTCTGTAGTATTTAATGTAATTCTGTCTGCCGCACAACAGCTCAAGCTTTTGAGTATATTGACTGGCTGGGTTGAATTTTAACGTTCACCACTTGTTTGTATGTATGACAACTTGAAAACGCAAAAAGGTCAGGAAAAGGTCGTTGTTTCTCATCTAATCAACACGTTGGATTTTTTTAGCACTCAAGAGTACAGTAATCAATATGAATGTTTTAACCATATCAGAAATTCAATGATTACCGAACTCACATGGCGTGATTATGCTTAAACCAAGCCACTGAAAGCGAAGACATATTTGATAAGCCGGCTTCGTCTCCAAGCTATTTCTAAAGCCGGCAGTAAATAGCTATGTCTAGGATTATATCAAATGATTTAAAGAATTTATTCTTACCCAGATTTGGAAGCCTGTGTAGATGTAATAGAGTGAATTCTTAAACGATTAGCAATATCCTTCAGCTCATCCACAGTTTTACGTTCCGGTTTGTGGTAATTTGCCATTTTTAGATAAGAATATATTTCTCACTTTTTAACAGGTATTGAAAGCACAAAATGCCGGCAAGGAAAATAATCAAATCCACACGACGACGTGTTGAAGAAGACTGAAACTTGCTGCTGGAAATATTATTCATGAAGTTGTTAGCGATGGCTGGAAAATCGTTGGTGGCAAAGTGGTGCTGGAAATTAGAACGAAAAAGAAGCTTTTACTTTTATTGCTGTAAACATATGTCTGAATGCTGAAGCTGAATAAAAAGTTGCGAAATCTATTACTGGCACAAGTTTCAAATGAAACACTTTTAAGAATATCCACAAAAAAAATGTGTGAACACTTTTAATTTGTACTTATTTTAGCAAAGAACACAACTGTTTAATTAAGGATTATTAAACAAACTACTTATTTTGACTTACAATAATAATTATTGAAAAATAGAAAACAATTAAAATGTAAATATGTAGTTTGTAGAGTGTAGGCTACTTTAATATATGTATGTAAAGTGATAATCAAGTTAGGGCGACAAAATGTCAGGCATGATTTACATCGATTATTTTGTATTCAATAATATATTATAATTAGAAACCAATTAATTTAAAACCGACTAGGTTAACACGAACAAATTCAACTACTTAATCACTTTAGAGGTAAAACAAACAAAATACAATTAGTTTCGTTGTTAACAAATAGAAGAGATCTGTCAATAATCGTTTAAAGAAGTGAATTTGAAAAAAATTGGTGGATTATTTTGGTAAATCCCATGATAACGCATGGAGCGATAGTCGGGTGGAAAGCGATAGAGGTGGGCAGAAACCAAAAAATTATGGACCAGCTCCAACGTATGTGCTGTCTAGGAATAACGGGGGCTACCAGGTTAACACCGACAAGGTCATTCTAAATATTACTCCACTAGAATTCTATGTTAAACAAGTGACACTTAACTCGGCTATACGTTTACGTATTAATAAACTGTGGAAGGTAAGGGGAATGCAAATCCAACATCAAAAGATCGACCGAGTATGCAATGGTAATACGATCAAGACTGTCTGAGGAAGTAGATTGCTGGGACTTCAAAACTGGTTACCCAAATTTAGAGGTAAATCTTCAAAACTCAGTTCCCGACAAAAAGTAAATGGATCAACATTAGGGTGATCCAACAAAACACAGACGGCTCAAAATGCAAGCGTAGAATATCGTGCGAGGAACTAAACCTGGATTTAGGGGAGGGGTAAACGACTCCTCCTCGGTTCTTCAATGTGAAATCGCAGCGATAGAGATAGGAGCTAAACAGCTAAAAGAACGGGGATTAAGATCCTCTAGGATTGCAATATGCACGGATAGCCAGGCGTCCATCAAATCATAAGTAACGACGAGGTAAAATCCAAAACGATAGAGGGGTGTAAACAGACCCTAACGGAGCTAGGTAGACAAAACGATGTCACCCTAATATACGTACCGGGGCACAGTGGCATCCCAGGTAATGAAAAAGCAAATGAGCTTGGGCGGAGAGGCGCAAGTGAGGACACTCTAACCTGCTCAACCTGAGCATATTAATGCATGAATCTGAAAAGATCATTAAGCTAAACTGAAACTTCTTGTTGGCCTTGTGACAGGACATGCAAGACGCATGCCATACAAATGGGAAGGGCGAAGTCTATGCAGGGGATGTGGGGAAGAAGACGAGACCGTATTACACGTTCTCGGCCAATGCTCAGCCCTTACGCAAAAAAGGTCTAGAATCTTAAGAACATACTACTGCGAAGATTTGGCAGAAGTTAAGAAATCGGGTTATAATCGAATTATCAAATTCGTTACGGGAATCAGTTGGCTCGACAATGGAGTTTAGGGTGCGCTGCCGAGCAGGGGGCGTACAACGGGTCACTAAAGGCCTCAGTGCACGGAAGATACACATCTTTCCCCCTCCGAAAACCAACCCATCAACCATTAGTAAATTATTCTGCCAAATATTCTGTACAAAAAGCAAAATCTGTAGGAGAATGATTGTTAAATATTACGTAGGATTCTTGTATTTTGTTACGGTTTCTATAACAATTTGTGATATACTTACAAAACGTCGCATTATATAAATTTGAAGGAACTTTATACACAGCGTGTTTCAGATCTGGTGTGCCAAAATAAAGGGGGTTGATCGACCAATTTCCAAACCCAACCAATAAATTAGCCGCTGTCTAGGCGTAAAAATGGGCGAAGTTAAAAATAAATTCACGGTGCTGGACTAAGCCGATACTGCCTTTCAGCCTAAGCGAAAAAAAACCGAAAAAGGAGTAAATATATTAACATTAACACACCGAAAGAGGAACACAACGTCTTCGCATTACAAAAATATATAGAAGCCATAACTACACAATATGTAAAATCGTCCTTCATGCGAGATGGCACCCTCCTATTGCTATGTGATAACAGTTAAATTTCCGAACGCTTCATTAAAATAAAACAGCTCGGTACTGTTCAAGTATCAATAGAACTAAACAACAGACTCAATTTTTGCAAAGATCCTGTTTATTTAAGAATACTGGCTAACCATTCCGAAGAAGAGATTATTTTGGCATGCAGTGCTATGGCGTCGCAGAAGTATTTAAAATGACCAAACTAGCATCCGACGAATCACGCAAGCCCACCAGCCTATTTATACTTACCTTTGACAGGTACACCGCTCCCAAACATGTAAAAGTGGCCTTTGGTGAATTAGTGGAGATTAGGGAATATATCTCTAACCCTATGGGATGTAAAAATTGGCAGGTCTTGGGCCACACAAAAAACACTGCAAGGAAACCAAGGAAACTTGTTAAACTTGCGCCTTTATCAAACCACACGAAATCTGCCCCAGTTCCGCAGTTAGCCATACATCTAATAGTCGTGGCCGTTACAAATACAAGTTGTACAGGACATTCCTCAGAATAATAGCACAGAACCACTGTACACTATATGAAGCAAGAAAGACGAACTAAACTTTAAGCCCCGGGGTCAGTGCATACAAGCCCAGAAACTGTATTATTTAACACACTCACAAAAGCAGCTACCCTAGCTACCTCTAGCCAGACAATCACACCCACCCAACTCATCTGAAATTTTAGTAACTAAAATAATTGCCCCTCTCAACTTACTAACCAAAAACTTACTTCAGAGAAAACAAGGATACCTGAAGAATCCATCACTATACAAACAAGCGCCGAAACATCAAAAACCAAACCTAAACAACACCCATTAAAAAAACAACAATTAAAGAATGCCAAACTACATCAAAAAAACAAAACCAATTACACCTACTCCGAGTACCTAACAAAAATAAACAATCCCCAAATCGAGGAGGACCCTACCTCACTCCAATCAGTGCAGCTTACACCAAACTCCAAAATGACTATACTGCAAATAGCCCAAACTCTAACTGGAAATTCGCAACAAACAGACTGGGAAATTAGTCAGACCTGGAGAATCTCTCCACACAGCTCCCCGAAAACACAATCATTGGTCGAGACTTTAATGCCCACTATGGGGCAGCAGAGACTGGAATCGCAGACTACCCACACTCTTTACATCTCGTAACACTTTCTCATCCATCGATCTAACCCTTGCTCCCGCCCTCCCTCCCCCCCTCTCGCGAATATCACTCATGGAATAGCGTACCCACCCAGATACTGAGGGAAGGTACCACTTTGCAATATTAATAACTACAAAGCCAGAGATACCTGCTGCCAAACCAATTTCCAAATTTAAAGAAACAAAGGATAATTGGCCGGAGTCCAGGAGACAAACCAGTCTCCTCTTTAACACGTAACCCATTTCTCCGCAGATCCCCCGAGAAGCGGCACAAGTAGCACAAGTTATAAGATCAGCTGTCAACAAAACCATACCCATTTCCTGTACCAAATCCAAAAACCAAACAGTGTGGATAACAAACGAGCTTTTAAGTATTATACGACAGGGTTCTCTCCTGGGCATGATAAAATCTCTTATGGAATGATAAATAATGCCTCGCTAGAATTTAAAACAGTACCTTAGATAAAGACACCTTTCCACACCTATGAAAAAAAGCAATCCAAATTATAATCCGTAAGAAGAATACACCTCTACAAAGAACTACTTCTAAGGATATACGCCCGATTTCGCTAATGCCCTGTCTATCTAGGTTGCGGTACGCACTAAAGTACTAAAAATTAACAATCTGGCCACGACCATCAAAACACGTGGTAAAACGCACAAAACTACCATAAACTCATTACAGGTAACAACCAATAAGGTAGCTCGCACAATCACAGGCTGCTTGAGGTCTACCCCAATAGAATCACTGTTAATAGAGGCTGGTATCAGGCCTGTCGCAGAAAAAATCGAAAAGACGCAGACAAACATCTTCGCAATAAATAATCGAAGCAGACCGCACCATAACACCATAGCCAATATATTAAATGAGGACCAAAATGAAACACAAAGACCCCGTCGAAAATAAGAAGAATAAGAAGCAAAACTTATGGCTATCTTTCTAACCATACAGGACAACCTAAACAGAAACGAAAAAGCCGTTATCTACTCCGACGCCAAAGCAGCCTTAGAGGCTATAAAAAGCCATCACCCTTGGTATCAAAGGATATGAAAGGGCAAACCAACTGGCCAAAAATGCAGGTATTCCATACCTGGAAGAAATCACTCTAAAAACAATAAAATTCCTGAAAAGACTTGTCAGCACGGAGATCCAGAGTCAGTGCCAAATTAGATGGGCCTCTAACCCCACCTTCCTCCGAAGACACTATCCCATAACAGATAAACCTCTCTATGGGGATGAATATCTTCTCATTAGAAGTAAAAGTTACAGAAATTGGTTACGCTCTAGATACAAGCCCGGAAGCTGTTTCTATTAACAGCAGAACATTGGTGGTGTAAAAAAACCACAACTTGCCACAATAGTCATAAGGAAAAGTAGGGGAATTGTACTTTCTCGAAGTCTTTCTCGCAATATATTTAAAATCTTAAATTGGATTTTACTTGAGGTTAACCTACAAATGTTCTGAACATGTGAACACGATAAAAAGTGTCTCTCTTATACAGTTTTAATATGTTTTAAAGAGAAGTATTGTGCTCATTTTGTTGAAGTATTGAGCTTAAAATGCGTCAATGAAAGCGTTTCTCTTTGGTTTCGGTAACGAGAGTCATGTTTTCCGGGCTTGTATCTAGAGTGGGTTCTGTGTATGAGAAACACCACACCAAATATATAATTTAAATAAATTACAAAGTATAAAACTATGGACATTTATTTATTTATTTATGTCTACCGATAACAAGATCCTACAGACTAAGCAATATAAATTTCAATGAATTGAACACAACTATCCTAAAATTAACTTATATAAAAATATACGAAAATTTAAAAACAAAAGAATTCAAAATCCAAATAAATATAAAATATACAGAAACAGTTTTAATTAGAAAACTAATAGAGCGAAGATAATTATACGTAATGACCAACTAAATTAAATAGATCCAATCTAAATTTACCACGATCATCCGACAAATCAATAAAACTACAGACATCGTTAAAATTTTTTGAACAACTGGCTATAGGTTCATGCTGTCCATAGGTAGTCCTATGACTATGAACATAAAGTAAATTTCTATACCGTAGAGAAATACCTGGAGCATAGATCGTAAAGAGAGCAACAAGGTCAGGAGAACAAATTATATAGCATAAGCAATCCCGAACAAGCAATATTGAAGCAATCGTACGTCTACAAGATAGAGACTGTAAACCAAGCAGTTTACACCTGTCGGCATAGAAAGGAAGACCATTCGTCCAATTTAAGTTACGAAGAGCATACCGGGTAAATGCTCGCTGATTTGACTCAAGACGGTAAGAATGTAATGTAGTGTAGGGGTTCCAAACTACAGAAGCATATCCTAGTACTGAACGAACCAACGATATATACAATGATTTCAAAGTCTGACGGTCAGAAAAATCAGTAGAATTGCGCTTAATAAAGCCAAGCATTTTAGAAGCTTTACATGAAATATAGTCAACGTGAACATTGGAAGTAAATTTGCTATCAAAATACACACCAAGATTGCAAATATTAGACGATCGACTTATGACAATGTTATTGATCATATAATCAAAGCAATTAGGTGAACGCATGCGATGAAACGAAAATGCCTTACATTTATCAGGATTAAGTTCAATGCCATTGTTTAGACACCATTCAACAAGCCTATCAATATCCTCCTGAAGTCTAAAACAATCTGATAACTCCTTGATGATATAATACAGCTTAAGGTCATCAGTATAAAGCAGAACTGAGGCAAAGAGAAACATCCCAATTACATCCTTAATAAAAATAATAAAAAGAAGGGGAGCAAGATGACTGCCCTGAGGAACACCAGATAAAGCTGCGAATACTCTGGATTCGACAGAACCAATCTTCGCACACTGACGACGACCCATTAAGTAGGAAAGAATCCATTTTAATAAAGAAGAATGAAACCCAAAAGCAATCAATTTCCTTTTAAGTATAGAAAACTCTACTTGATCAAATGCCTTAACAAAATCAATATATATTGTATCAACCTGGAAACCATCATCAATTCCACTGATTACAAAGTTCTTAAAAATTACCAAATTGGTTGTAGTCGACCTTCCAGTAACAAAGCCTTCCGCAAGCGAAGAGCTGCAGTTTTTCAAAAGAACATTCGAAATCCAATCAGGGCCATAAAATGTCTTATCATCAAGAGATTTTAAAGTATTTTCAACATCATAAGCACTCAGAGAAAGAAACCCCAAATTAACAATTGACGACAAGTTACTAGTTTCTTGCATATAAACTGTGAACAATTTAAAGCTTAAATAGACTCAAAAAAGTCAGCAAATAAATTACAGCTTTCCTGTAGATTGCAAGATGAATTGTAATTGTATAACATTTCCACAGAAAAACCTGTTGAAGACCGTTTAGAATTAATAAACGACCAAAAAGCTCTACTATCCGCTTTAATGTTATTTTAAACTGAGCAAATGTATTGTTTGAAGATGTATTTGTGGAGAAACTGATATTCCCTAATTAGCCGTTTATAATTCAATTCATTAAACGATGTAGGCTTGTTTAGAAAGTACTTTCGTGCACTATTCTTAGCATTTTTGAGTCCACGCTTAAACCAAGGTGGATGAGACTTATGGACTTTGCTAACGAAAGGAACGAATTCATCAATGCCATGACACCTTTCCAATCAATAGAGTTAAAAAAAAGTTAAGCGCAGCGTAATTACTTTTACGAAAAGCAAAATTTTACACACTAATATTAATAACTATAGGCTTATGACACAAATCTGGATTACAAATAGGATATGATTCTTGAACATTAACTAATAAGGTTGAACTAAGAAATACTAAATCTAAAATACGCCCTAATACATTGGTAAATGAGTTAACTGGATTTAAATTAAAGCTAAACATTGTATCAATAATAGCGTTCTCATGACTAGAGGAAATGTTAGTAGGAAGAAGGCACTTTTCAACCTCGGACCAACACCATTTCACACTTGGAAGATTAAAATCACCTAAGCAGCACAAGTAATCCTCAGACGGAATATCAGCGAAAAGATTATTGATATTACTGCCATGAATATCATAAACCATAATGGGGCTAGAAGGTGGAATGCAGCTTGCGCAAATAAAAATGCACCCCAGTCCAAACCCAGTTATTTTTACAAGTTGTTCAACAATTCATTTGGAAGGTGTACACTTTTAGAGCTCATAGATGTCCTCACAGCAATCAAGACGCCGCCACCGCGTGACAAACCATTAGAAAGATGACAGCGATCCCTCTGTAAACAATATACCTGTTTTCATCAATGAATTCAGATGATAAAATTTCTGTCGTTAGCCTAGTCTCAGACATGCGACAGTTTTTTACAAAGTGCGCAGGGATATCATGAGGACCACACGAAAAACTATCAGGCAAATCAGAAATATGCTTTAGGACGGCATGCTAGTCAAACACAGGTCTTTGGTTTCAAGGGTAGTTGGCGCAAGCCTCGTCAAATCCCTATCTCTACATAGTATCACAGTCTAAAGCCAAAAACGCGGTGTTAAAAAAGTCGCCAAATACGTTGGCAATCGTCAGAGGATCGTTACTCTCGACATCATAAAAACTCAACACAGGGAGGTAGCCATCACAATTACGCTTAGAATTGAACCTCCAGAACTGTTTAGGCTCAACACGCAGTCGATTTAATTCCCATCATTAAGTTTAGAATAATCAGCCTTGCTAAAGTTCTACTAAAAATTAATTGAATCAGAAGATGCCAAAAAAAAGAATGACATGCAGTGCCAGATGGGGAGATTTTAGTTTCCGTGGACACACCGATATTTGAGTGTCCCTGGAATACCGATTTGAAATTTTAGTAACAGATCACTTCGCGACTTGTCAATTTATTTATTTATTTATTTACAAATTCGCCAAATACTGACTACTACAAATCAACGAAATCTCAACAGTGTATAAAACGTAAAATGAAATATCAAAATAAATTACAGAATCAAAGTGATTAACTATTAAGATTTATCAAATACTGACTACTACAAAAAATAAAATAAATAACAATATAACTACAAAGAAAAAGAAAAAGTAACCCTAACAAAGCTGATTCTTCAGATGAGAACTAGGTTAGTTAAAATCAATAAGCTCAAAATGATTAGGAACCGATAAACCTAGAGTTCCCAGCAGTTCGGGGGAATCAACCGCGCCTCGCAAGCTGTTTGGTCCACCACAAGAAGTCCTGCAAATAAACCAAAAATTAACAAAGAAAAAATAAAAATATATTCGATACTAATACTTATTCCCTTTTTTGTGTTTCCTCTTGTGGTAAATCCCAGCCAAATTCTTCAATCCTCAATCCTAAATAAACAAACACAAAGTATCAACACTTTAAATAAATACAAAAATACTTATCTAAATAATGCACGGGAAGTGCATTTTATTATCCCCATCCGTCCCTTGTATCCCTGCAACTAATTTCTCCCCCTGAAAATATTGAAAATCATTAAAATTATATAAAATTTCAATTAAATAACTTACCAAAACATTTCTTTAGAACTTAATCGTCTGTCACTTTCCTGTCACTCAAATAAAATTTGACAGTTGGCACTTCACTTGCCATAAAGCGAATTGGCAAAACAATGATGCCACATACGCTCGCCTAAAGACGAAATAAGATGGCCATAGTAAAAATTTGTATAAAAGGCCGGCGAACAAGGCGAATAGTCACCATTCCTCGATCAGAGTTTAATCTGAGCGTACCTATCCTCAAGCAGAGTTTAATCTGCAATCCTAGTCACCCGCTATATTCAGAGTTTAATCTGAATATTTTATATTTACCTAAGCAGAGTCTAATCTGCAATTCTCCACCCGATATATTCAGAGTTTTATCTGAATTTCCATCCATTCCTCGATCAGAGTTTAATCTGAGCGTACCTATCCTCAAGCAGAGTTTAATCTGCAATCCTAGTCACCCGCTATATTCAGAGTTTAATCTGAATATTTTATATTTACCTAAGCAGAGTCTAATCTGCAATTCTCCACCCGATATATTCAGAGTTTTATCTGAATTTCCATCCATTCCTCGATCAGAGTTTAATCTGAACGCACCTATCCTCAAGCAGAGTTTAATCTGCAATCCATCATTCAGAGTTTAATCTGAATTCCTACCCACCAATTGTTGCACGAAAGTTAATTATAGTGCAATCATTAATTTACTATTATTTGTTACAGGTGCCACCTAGTGGACAGTAGGGGAAACTGCAACTTGAGTTGTTCCACCCAAGTGGAAAGCAGGAGGAAATTTTGAATGAATTTTTGTTTATTGAATTTTGAATTTATTTATATTTTTTTGATGAATTTTATTGAATGGTTGAATTATATATATTGAATTTCTGTGATTGAATTGTGATATTAGCTTTAAGATTTTGATTATTGAAATAAAATCATTTTTTGAATCAAACTTAAGGCTGTTCTGATTCCGGCACCCCCTTATTTTGTGAGTAGATCACACATTGGTCCTTCGAGCCGGATAAAGCCCTAAGTGGACAAAAATGTCAAAAATCGAAAATCTTTTCAAAAGGCAAAATGCTCTCAGCGAGCAAATATCCAAAGCCGCCATAAACCATAAAAAGGCTAGCAAGGCCAGAAGAACAGAAGGCTATTTTAACGCCCGAATTAGTCATCTTAATGACATTTGGGAACAGTTCTCCAAAGCCCATATGGAAATATTTGAAACATCTCTTGATGAGAATAATAAATATTTTAAAGAGAATGTGTACGAAAACACAGAAGAAAGGTATTTCGACCTACTAGCAATCCTCAACGCAGAACTTGAGGAATGCACTACAGGCACAGAGTCTAACCATTCTACAATTCAAAGTACGTCAAGTACATCAGTAAAACTTCCACCCATAGCCATTCCAAAATTCGATGGCAACTATAAAACATGGCGATCATTTCATGATCTATTCTCCTCCTTAATCGACTCTGACAAAAACTTAAGCAAAGTGCAAAAACTGCACTACTTGAAAACAAATGTTTCAGGAGAAGCAGAGAGACTTCTTCGACAATTCGAAATAATAGACTCCAATTACGAAAAGGCCTGGGAGTTACTCACCAAACGATACAATAACAAACGAGCTCTCGTCAACCACCAGTTAAAAAGTCTCCTAAATCAAGCTCAAATAAGAGCTGAATCTTCCGTGTCAATAAAAACGTTTTTAGACCAAACCGAGGAATGTGTTCACGAACTTCAGGCCTTAGAACTACCAGTAGACAAGTGGGACGCCATTTTAATCTACATACTGATTCAAAAACTACCACAAGAAACGCACTACCACTGGGAACAAGAACTTCGTAATAAAACTGAACTCCCAACATATTCTGAATTTACAACATTCCTAGAGAGTAGATTCAGAACTTTAGAAGCATTGCACGAGAGCAAAAAATTGGTTTCGTCTAAACCAACATACGGACTCTTGAATAAAAGCAAGAGCTCGTCACCCGAACACAAGGCAAGGGCTACATGTATACGATGTGGAGCAAACCACATCCTCTACCATTGCCCGTCATTTCGAAATCTCTCAACTCAACAGCGACACGAATTCGCTACAAACAAACACTTGTGTAAAAATTGCTTATCGAACAAGCACACTACTTTAAATTGCTCAAGCAACAAAAAATGTTACCATTGTAAAAAGGGTCACAACACTCTACTTCATTTTGAGCGATCACCAACACAGGCTTCTACACAAAAACAAAATATGGAATTAAGACCTACGTCATCAACTTCCAAACAAGAAGAACAAGTTAACAATTTTTTAACTTCAAACATGAAGAGAGCTCTGCTTTCCACAGCTCTAATCAATATCACGACACCAAGCGGAATTACTCAAACCTTTAGAGCACTTATTGATTCAGGATCACAAGTCTCTATCATGACTGAGAGAGCTTGTAAACGACTCCAATTAAGGGGATCTCCAACTAATTACGAACTAATTGGCTTGAGTACAACTCGTACAAACATTGCCCAAAAACAAACAACAATTACTATGAGGTCCTTACATTCCAATTTTAAAATGGAACTTAACTTATTAGTAATAAAGAGAATCACTGATCTGCTACCAACACAATCTATAAATTCTGCCAATTGGGATCATATACACAACCTTCCACTCGCTGATCCAACATTCGCAACTCCAGGAGAAATTGACATTCTCTTAGGCGCAGACGCATATTCTGAAATACTCATAAGTGGAGTTAGGAAGGGATCAGAAGGCTCACCAGTTGCCCAGAATACGAAGTTGGGTTGGATATTGTTTGGAAAAATCCCAGAAGCTCAACCACTCTCTCTTATTAGTACCCACACCACTATCAACAACAACAAATTAGAGAATCAATTGAAACAATTCTGGGAACTTGAAGAATATCATACCAGTCAACCTCAATCACCAGAAAATGAACTGTGTGAAAAATACTACAAGGAAACAACCACACGCTTACCAAGTGGAAAATATGAAGTCCATCTCCCATTTAAAAAAGTAGAATTACCACAACTAGGACAATCAAGAAATATCGCAGTTCAACAGTTTCTCCAATTAGAGAAAAAATTAGCAAAATGTCCAGAACTCAAAGAGCTATACAAGACATGCATTCAAGAGTATTATAAACTTGGACATATGATTAAAATTTCCCCGACACAAATACAATCAGAGAGAAACTATCACCAACACTGTCCATTTTATTATTTACCACACCACGCCGTCATCAAGGATAGTACAACTACTAAACTACGGGTAGTATTTAACGCTTCAGCTAGGACATCAAATGGACAATCATTAAATGAACAATTACTGATTGGACCCACATTACAACCAACATTGTGGAATATATTATTAAAATGGCGACTATTTAAATTTGCTTTCACAGCAGACATAGAGAAAATGTATAGAATGATACAAATGACATCAAAACATCAAGCATATCAACGAATAATATGGAGGGACAACCCAGATGAAGAATTGCACGATTACGCATTAACAACAGTCACATTTGGCACTGCCTCTGCTCCATACTTAGCTATTAGGACGCTACAACAATTAGCCAGAGATGAAGCTAAAAACTACCCACTCGCATCAAAAAGCATTATGAGAGATTTTTACGTCGATGACGTCGTTTCAGGAGCTCACAGCCTAGAAGAAGCTATACAACTACAAAAACAACTAATAGAAGTCCTAAACAAAGGAGCATTTAACCTACGCAAATGGACAGCTAATCACCCAGACTTGCTCAAAAATATTCACCCAGACCATCGAGAGCTTAAAACAAATTTAGAATTTTCAGAAACAGAATCCATTAAAACATTAGGCATACAGTGGTATCCGAAAAATGATTCATTTTCATTTAAAGTAAAGCCATTTGAGCCTAACAATACATACACTAAACGGCAAATACTGTCAGAAATCTCTACTCTGTTCGATCCACTGGGATGGTTAGCCCCTTGCATTATCAAAGCAAAAATTCTCATTCAGAAACTATGGCTAACAAAGCGCGAATGGGACGACGAAGTACCATCCGAAATTTCCAGAGAATGGAACACATTTAAGAATCAGTTAGACACTTTACAAAATATCACTATTCCCCGATGGCTAGGATATGAACCCTACGCCGAACATATAGAAATACATGGGTTTTGCGACGCATCCAACAACGCATACGCGGCCGCATTATATTTAAAAACAATAAAGAGTGGACAGGCAACGGTCCATCTCATTACTTCTAAAACTAAAGTAGCACCAGTTAAAACTATTTCTCTTCCACGCCTAGAGCTCTGTGGTGCGCTATTACTCTCCAGATTGATTAAACAAATTTCCGCAGATATAAGCCAAGTAAAAATCACCACATGGACTGATTCAAAAATTACTCTGGCCTGGATTCGGAAGCATCCTTCTAATTGGAAAACATTCGTAGGAAATCGTGTTTCCGAAATCCATGAAAATGCTCCACAGGCTGTGTGGAAATACGTTCCTTCACAACAAAACCCAGCTGATGTAGCTTCACGAGGCATTCTTCCTGAGGCATTACTAAATCTAGATATATGGTGGAAAGGACCGAAATGGCTGCATCAAACCGAAGAGTTTTGGCCTGAGCAAACAAGTGATTTACAAACTAATTTAGAAGAGCGAAAGATTAAAAATCTCACCAATACTATTGAGGAGACATGTGGATTTCTACATAAATACTCATCATTTATGAAAACTTTACGAATAACTGCTTACTGTCTACGATTTATATATAGCCTACAAAAAAACGACCACTTACAACGTATTTATCTGTTGCTGAACTGAGAAACGCCGAAAAATGCATTATACAAACTCTTCAAAAAACTATTTTTGCTACCGAAATTTCATGCCTACAAAAGAACCATCCCCTTCCAAAGAAAAGCCGTCTCCTCTCCCTTAATCCTATACTCGACTCTGATAACATACTCCGAGTAGGAGGTCGTCTCACAGAGTCTCATCTCACCAATAATCAAAAACACCCAATTATTCTCCCAAATAATCACCACATTACAAATATATTAATAGATCACATCCACAACTATTCTTTACATGGTGGAACTCAAATCATACTAAGCATTTTACGGAACACTTATTGGTTACTAAATGCCCGAAATACTATTCGGCATCGAATACACAAATGTATTAATTGTTTTCGTTTTAACGCTCGACCCAGTTCTCAATTGATGAGCTCTCTACCATCAGCTAGAGTTAATGTCTCACTACCCTTTCAACACACTGGAGTCGATTATGCAGGGCCAATTGATATGAAGACCTCAACATTAAGAGGGGCAAAAATAACAAAGGCTTATATATGTTTATTCGTCTGTTTAGCTACCAAGGCCATACATATAGAACTTGTGTCAGATCTATCTACACCAGCCTTTTTAGCCGCTTTAAAACGTTTTGTCGGAAGAAGAGGGATTTGTTCACATATTTACTCTGATAGAGGCACGAACTTTATTGGAGCCAATCGAGTACTACAAAAGAATCTAGAGAGTACAATTAGGTCCATAGAAAGTGACCTATCGAAAGAGATTGTTAACCAGGGTATAACCTGGCATTTCAATCCTCCAGCTGCCCCACATTTCGGTGGACTATGGGAATCCGGAGTAAAATCTACAAAACGCCATCTCTTTAAAACTATTAAAAACACTACACTGACGTATGAAGAATTGAACACCGTACTTATTCAAATAGAGGCATGTTTAAATGCCAGACCATTAACTCCTCTCTCCAACGATCCCACAGATTATAATATTCTTACTCCTGGCCATTTTCTCACCGGTCGACATAACCTAACAATTACAGAACCCCCACCTTTAGATCCTCTACAACATCCACTAAAGAGATGGAAATATATCCAAGTACTCACTCATCATTTTTGGAAAAAATGGTCTACAAACTATCTCCATACTCTACAACAAAGACATAAATGGTATACCAGAAAGGACAATCTAAAAAATGGAACACTCGTTCTCTTAAGGGACGACCATATCCCAATAAGCCAATGGCCACTAGGACGAATAATCGATGTCCACACTGGACATAATGATCTAATAAGAGCTGTCACAATAAAAACTCCTAAAACCATTCTAACCCGTCCTATCACTAAAGTGTCTCCTCTCCCATTTGAATATGCCCCACAATAAAAGAAGAAAAAAAAAAAAAAAATTGGCAACACTGGCTCTTATTGCCGCCCTTTTTGTATAAAAGGAAGTTCCTTTGCGCCAAAAATCACTTCAAAGTTGACAGTGATCAAGTGCGTGTCAGTTTTATTTTTATTTTTTATTTTTTTTATTTTTTATTATTTCGTTATTTTATTATTTTTTACTCGAACAAATGGAAGAATTATTGGAAATTCTGAACTCGGATTCGTTGGATTCCTTAATTACTCCACCAAACTCACCCCAAAGGAGTTTAATGGACCTGTTGTCGGAGATGCAGGACATTCCGGCATCAGTAAGTCCTCTAAAAGGGACTCCAGGAAAAAATAGAGCAGCCGCAACCCCAAAAAAGAGTAAGAGCCAACAGAATCCAAAGGCCGGAAAGAAAAGGGCAAACGTCAAAACAATTTTGGCAGAGACCACCAAGGTGCCTACACCAGTGAGCCCATTAAAGGCTACACCACCAAAAAGGCAAGGTCGACGATTGAAATCAGTGATAGTTCGACCTCCACCAGTGCACTCATCGCCAATTAGGACGAAAAAACGACCCTTTGAGGCAATAAAGGCATCATCAACAGTTAAACGAATGCGGACAACCGACAATCCACAAGCATTCAAAGAGGGTTTTGTTTTTAAACCACGGCCAACTATTTATGCTCCTGGTATAAGAATACCAACTCGGCCGAGACCCATACCAACTGTTACCTCCAAAAAACAAAACCCAACATACGAGGTAACCATAAATAAACCTTCCATAGAGGTCATCAACACAACAACACAGATTATAAATGTACCAATCGAGCCACCACTCCAATTCATGGACCCGCCTATATTGCCACCAATTCAATTCAGGGACACACCAATAAACAGCATTAAACCATCTCCAAACAATATAGGCATTCCACTAGAATTGGAGCAAAGCATAGTTGCTAGTCCCATTGTGTGGGAATTATTAAAAACGGCCAACATTCCGTGGGACAAGATTCAAAAGGCCAAAGGTTTCTTCAAATGGGATTTGCCAGGAAAGACTACCATGAAGATGAAGAAAAAACAAGGCAAAATTCACATTTTTCATCAACCAAAGGTTAGTTTATTTATAACATTTCATTTTTTTTTTTCTGGAGGCGGGAGGATGTTTGGTCCACCACAAGAAGTCCTGCAAATAAACCAAAAATTAACAAAGGAAAAATAAAAATATATTCGATACTAATACTTATTCCCTTTTTTGTGTTTCCTCTTGTGGTAAATCCCAGCCAAATTCTTCAATCCTCAATCCTAAATAAACAAACACAAAGTATCAACACTTTAAATAAATACAAAAATACTTATCTAAATAATGCACGGGAAGTGCATTTTATTATCCCCATCCGTCCCTTGTATCCCTGCAACTAATTTCTCCCCCTGAAAATATTGAAAATCATTAAAATTATATAAAATTTCAATTAAATAACTTACCAAAACATTTCTTTAGAACTTAATCGTCTGTCACTTTCCTGTCACTCAAATAAAATTTGACAGTTGGCACTTCACTTGCCATAAAGCGAATTGGCAAAACAATGATGCCACATACGCTCGCCTAAAGACGAAATAAGATGGCCATAGTAAAAATTTGTATAAAAGGCCGGCGAACAAGGCGAATAGTCACCATTCCTCGATCAGAGTTTAATCTGAGCGTACCTATCCTCAAGCAGAGTTTAATCTGCAATCCTAGTCACCCGCTATATTCAGAGTTTAATCTGAATATTTTATATTTACCTAAGCAGAGTCTAATCTGCAATTCTCCACCCGATATATTCAGAGTTTTATCTGAATTTCCATCCATTCCTCGATCAGAGTTTAATCTGAGCGTACCTATCCTCAAGCAGAGTTTAATCTGCAATCCTAGTCACCCGCTATATTCAGAGTTTAATCTGAATATTTTATATTTACCTAAGCAGAGTCTAATCTGCAATTCTCCACCCGATATATTCAGAGTTTTATCTGAATTTCCATCCATTCCTCGATCAGAGTTTAATCTGAACGCACCTATCCTCAAGCAGAGTTTAATCTGCAATCCATCATTCAGAGTTTAATCTGAATTCCTACCCACCAATTGTTGCACGAAAGTTAATTATAGTGCAATCATTAATTTACTATTATTTGTTACAGGTGCCACCTAGTGGACAGTAGGGGAAACTGCAACTTGAGTTGTTCCACCCAAGTGGAAAGCAGGAGGAAATTTTGAATGAATTTTTGTTTATTGAATTTTGAATTTATTTATATTTTTTTGATGAATTTTATTGAATGGTTGAATTATATATATTGAATTTCTGTGATTGAATTGTGATATTAGCTTTAAGATTTTGATTATTGAAATAAAATCATTTTTTGAATCAAACTTAAGGCTGTTCTGATTCCGGCACCCCCTTATTTTGTGAGTAGATCACACACAAGCAATCAAAGGCAAAAACAACTCTGGAGTTGTCGCTTCAAGGGACTCCAATAAAATAAGCTTTAATCGGTTAGCGTAGGGAGGCAGCCGAAGAGGATCTGTCCAAGGAAGGCCGCGAAGGGCAAATCGAACAAATCTACGCTGCACAGCCTCAATACGATTAATATGAGTCGCATAAAAAGGAGACCACACAGGACTAACATACTCCAAAACAGGTCTCACGAACGTAAAATAAAGGAGTTTAGTTGTGTATGGGTCATCAAACTCCTTAGACCATCGCTTGACGAAGCCCAGAGCAGAATTAGCTTTGTTTACAATGGTGTTGATATGGTCGTCAAATGAAAAGATCGTACACGTGCGGAATGAATCTGTAAGTAGACACACTGGTAGTGTAGTGGTGTATGTGAAGAGTTGCTGGAAGTTTGAAGTGATAGATAACATAAGAGTGAATGAAAATAGCATTTGGTGGACGTTGTTAAAAGTGAATTTTGAAAAAGATACTTACATGATTTCTGTAACATATAGATCGACAAGTAAGCCTGCAAGAGGGTCTTGTGATTATTTTGCTAGATGGATGGAGGAAGTGGCTGAATGTGGAGAGATTTGTGTGATTGCGGGTGATTTTAATGTGAACATGTTAGGAAATAGTAGCTACAAAAAGGCAATGGAGGAAATAATTGTAGATAGTGAGAACAGACAGGTAATACAATCACCAACATGAACTACTGAGACATCGAGATTACTTATTGGCTTGGTTATTACCAATTGTAAAGATATCGTTGCAAAGGTTGACATTACTAAAAACATATCTGATCATGAAACAATTACGATTAATATTCCTATTAAATCTCGTGGTATACCTGTAAAGAAAAAGGCTATTCAATATATACGATACAAATTGAGCGACTATGTGAGTGCTTTAAATAACAGTAATGTGTCACTAAATGCGAGCAATAGTAGTGTAAATGACATGGTACAATCTTTTGATACGTGCTTGTTGAATGTGATTGGGTTGTTTATTGTAAGGAATGTTATAGAAAATGAAAGAAATCTGTGGTTTACGGACGAACTTGAAAGAATGAAAAGACAGAAAGTGATAAGATATGAGCGAGCGGTAATACTAGATAGTCAAAGAGCTTGGAATGAGTATCGTGTGCTGAGAAATATGTATAAATCTAGGGTGAGAACTGCATACAGTGGATATGTGAATATGATGATAAGCGAAGTAAGTGGGCAAAAATAAATGTGGAGAGTGCTTAAGTCAAGCGTGCTGCATGAACCAATAAACAGTATTGAGGAAATAAAGTTTGAAGGAGTGACCCATAAAAATGAGTTGGTGATTGCTAATAAATTTAACACCTAATTTTTAGAAAGCATTAATAAAATTGTTAGATCAATACCAAGAGTTCAGTATGTAAATTTAATTGAACAAGTATCCAGTGAATTTAAATTTAAACAGGTAGATATGAAACAACTGATAACGGTATGTAAGCAAATGAAGAATAAGAGGGATGTGAATGCATTAAATGTTAGAATGATAATGGATGGGGTTGAGGTGATAGGACCAACACTTATTGATATTATAAATGCTTCAATGAGAAATGGAGAGTTCCCTCAAACATGGAAGACATCTGTAATAGTTCCAGTAGAGAAGATTAAAAATACGAAAAACTGCGAAAATGTTAGACTAGTTAAAATGCCAATAACGCAAGAAAAAATATTAGAAAAAATTGTACAAATACAACTAGAAGAGTATCTTGAGAGCAACCAACTAATAATTGAGCAACAGTCGGGCTTTAGGAAAAGTCACTCCTGTGAAACAGCATTAAACTGGGCGATACTGGATTGGAAGGAGAAAAAACATAATGGAAATGTTGTTGTAGCGGTATTTATTGATATGAAGAGGGCATTTGAAACAATTGACAGAAGTATTTTGTTGCAAAAAATCTTTAAGTACGGAATTCGAGATACAGAGTTGGAGTGATTTACTGATTATCTGTCAGGAAGACAGCATAAAACGAAGGTTAACGATAAATTATCGGATGAAAAGGATAGTTTTCTAGGGGTTCCGCAGGGTAGTGTATTGGGAACGCTTTTATTTCTGTTGTTTGTGAATGACTTTATTAAAGTGCTGAGACATTCTTAGATATTATTGTTTGCGGACGATGCGTTAGTGTATGTGGCTGGAAAGAAGGTATATAAATGTATTGATAGATTAAAAGAGGATCTAAAAAGTATGAGTGAGTGGTTGAAAATGAATAGACTAAAGCTGAATGCGGAAAAGTCCAAATTTATGGTGATAATGGTGTGTTAAAAGTGGATGAAAGAAGTGGATGGATTTTAAGAGCCACATAAATTACGTTAAAAGGATTAGGAATAAACTCACCACTATCAGTGCAATAAATTTATACAGCGCGATAATTAAACCCCATTTTTGATGTTTGGGCACTTGCAAAAGTTACAGAATAGAGCAATGAGGCCAATCTTGCGATGTAATCGTTATACCTTATACCCCTATTAAGTTAATGGAGTGAATTGGATACGTTGAGATGGATGTCAATGCACCAGAGAGTGATTTTGAATGTGTTAGTGTTTATTTTAAAATGAAGAATGGAATGGTACCTGAATATTTAAAAAGAAATTTGAATTATGTGATTGATTTTCAGCCCTATAATTTAACAAATTGTAATGACTTTAGATTAGGCAACTATAATAGGAAATATGCACAGAATATGTTAATGTATAAAGGACTGAAATTATTTAATAAGTTAAAGAATAATTTAAAAGTGGAGACAAATATTAGAATTTTTAAGATAGGAGTAATTGAGTTTGTTGAACAGAATTACTGAATTGCTTAATGATAAATGTATATGTTAGCGAGTGAAAATGAAGCAAATTGAATTTGTATAATCGGTGTAGTGAAAGTATGAATTTACTAATAAATTTATTATTATTATTTAGCACTACCCCTAAATCGTTGGTCTTGTCAAGTCTGTTCAGAGAGCCACCGTCTAAGGTGTAGTTAAAGTGCACTGGATTCCTTGATCGAGAGAATGACATAGTAGTGGACTTGCTAATATTTAGGGGCAAGCAGTTTATAGAACACCAATTATGAAAGGCGTCTAAGTGCGAGTTTAATAGTTCACAGTCATTCGCACTTGAAATAACGCGGACAATTTTGGCGTCATCAGCGTAACATAGAATTCTGGAATTAAGGAGAATTAAGGATACTTCATTGATGTAAATGATAAAAAGCAATGGTCCTAGATGACTTCCTTGAGGAACACCGGAGGTAACATAAATATCGTTCGAAAGTGAACCTCGAAATAGCACACGTTGCGTGCGATCACAGATAGGAACGAATCCAATTAATAAAAATTGATGGAAACCCTAGAAAAGACAACTTACGAACAAGAACACTATGGTTAATTCCGTCAAAAGCCTTACTAAAATCAAAACGGATATTCAATCCTATTGAAAGAAAATCTCGTGCAGGGAGGGGGAGCGGAAGATAATAAAGGATCTAAAAGCCTAATTAATACACCTCTTCCTCCCAGAAAGTTAAATAAAGAAGTTCGCGCTACCTTTAAGTTAGGCCATTTTGACAAGTCGGGAAGTGATGTGTTACTAAAATTTCAAGATCGAATATCGCGAAAACTAAGCCAGATATCAAAAAATTTTATTTATTATTTTCGTTTTATTTTGGGGTGTTTTATCGTAATTCATCGTCAAATCGGCGTGCCACGAAAACTAAAATCGTGCCTGACAGATGATGACGAGACTCAGGAACCAAGGGAGATAAGTAGTTAGCGCTTCACGACATTACACACTCAAGTAGTCAGATTAGAATACCAAACACACATACTTGTCCGAGTTATTCATCACGTCACAGGCCTGTGATAAACCGCAAGAGGCAATGGAATCTGCGAAGCAGCCGTAAAAGATGGTAGTGTGTAGTAATGAGCGCTCCCAACCGACCCAAAGCGTATTGAAATCTCCAAGAAGGTCATCTGACGGAGGCAACAAATCAGCCAGTCTTCCGACACAAGTAGACATCAACTCATAACAATCACAGGGCGGTTCAGGTGTCTTTGTGTTGGAAGGTGAGAGTTAAAGATTTCTTTATTTTTTCGTGCTTATCATAGCCTAGCCTGCACACCAAATTTCTGGCTTTCTAGAACTTCAGAAAGTACCCTAGAGGTTTTTGATGATCATGAGTTAGTCAGTGACCAAACCGCGGGTATTAATAAAATTTAACTTATAAAAGGTAGACAAATGAGACTTAGTGTGTTTCATTAGTCTGCTAACTACATCTTATCCTGAGAATTGGGCTCTCTAGTATAATTAAGTCATGAGGGTTCGAAAATACGACGAAACGGTTCGACAAAAGGTAGGTAGTGCCCTTCTTCCATTGGCTCGTCTTGACAGGGGCACTACCGTAGCCAAATGTTTAATTAGGCACAAAAATAATTTTTTGACCATGAGCTGGTTTTTGTATCTTAAACTGAATATCTTCTCATTAGAAGTCTTAAAAGAAAAGGAAATTGTCCTCCTCACGTGAAAGTTACAGAAATTAGTTACGCTGCAGGTCTTGACATATTTTTCGTATTGTCGTAATTTTACTTTTAAAAGCATGCAAAGTTTATTTAATTACTAAAATAGTCAAAACTTACAAAAATACGGGTTGCTGAAGCAATTAAAACTTATTTTATTTACCTTCTTTTAGCAGTATTAGATATATAGTACGTTAATTTTTAAAACATATTATTCGTTTATTCCTAAAATATGAAATTAAAATTATATAACAACAATGGGATTCGAGAAATGCAAATGTTTGCTGAATTTGAGAGTCAACCGGCAATATGATTCAATTTTAGTACAATTCACACAATATCGGACATGCTAAACCACGCAGAAATTTGCCAAAATTAGCGCACAATTTAATCATTACAATTGTTTGAACTGTAAGAAATTTCTCAATGAAATGAACTAATTAACTGTTGTAAATGATTAAAAAATAATACTAATATTGTTCTAAAGTTAATAGAATTATTTTTTTTACTGTCGAGATGAAAATATTAACACATTAAAGAAAATAAGATTAATTTTTCCAAAGACACAAACGTATTTAGTGCGTACACAAATAACTTACCAACCCTAGAAATTAAGTGACATTTCATACGGCGTGCGGCATTTTCGCTTTGTTAAATAAAACGAGCAAAACGCGGGGAGAAGTTGAAAATTAGAAAAAATGTCACAGAAAATGGCTCACGGTTTTCAAAACGCCGATTCGATAAAAGAAGCACTCTTTGTGGAACTTCAGAATATTTTAAATGCAGATGCTGCAATAAGAAAATCTGCCGAGGCGCGAATGAAACAGTTGGAGTTTACAGAAGGTTTGAGGGTTTTTCATTTTTGAAAAATATTTTCTAAAATTTCTAAATTAATTTTTTTTAGGATATGGCGTTTATCTTGCAGAGCTAATTATGAATCAGTCATTCGATCTCTCATTACGACAACTGGCCTGCATTGTTTTAACAAGATACGTTGAAAAAAACTGGGGAGAATCGGAAAGAGAAGATTCTGTTGTCGCGCCTGAACAAGCCAAAAAAACTATTCGAAATATTTTACCAAATGGATTATATGATCCTAATAGTAAAATAAGGTCATCAGTAGCACATACCATTTCCACAATTGCAGCCTCCGACTGGCCGACAGTATGGACAGAACTTTTTGATATTATCATAAAATGCTTGGGTGGTAATGAGAACTCGATTCATGGTGCTATGCAAGTTCTTATGGAATTTTCGTATGATGAGAAATCAATTAAAGAACTAGGTCCAATCATAATATCAGAAATATATCGAATATTTGAAGCTGAACAGACCTACAGTGTGAAAACTAGAACTTGCGCTATAAAAATTCTCAAGCCCTTATTCACTTCAATCAGTTACAGCATACAAAACAAGGAGGATCAGTCAGCAATGATGAATTCAGTGCTGACTAACTTCATGGAGAAATTAATACACAATTTATCCATGAGCAGTGGCTCAAATGCTGATTTTTCGTTAAAAATAGAAATTGTTAAAGGTACACATCGTAAATTATCTCATTTGCTATTACTGCTCTTACATAAATTCATAAATTTCATAAATCCATATAACAAACAATTTCAAAATAACTTCAGCTAATGGTTAAAAGAGCGATACATTTTTAAACTTATTTTAAACATACCTATTCAGAATGTTCTGCCTGCTTTAAATGACCTAATATTTGACTCATTTTTTATTACATTGGGAAGATCGTTAAAAAACTTGAAACCTTTAAAAATAACCATGTTGACCTATAATAGTTCAGTCTGAAGTTCCCTCCACTTTGCAATTAATATATCTGCACCTCATTGACATAATGGTTTGGCAAAGATAGTTCGGCAATGCAATAATAATTTTATTAGCTTATAATAGCCATTTTACAAATATCTACATAAATTTGTTCACAATATATAAGTTTACCGGTTTTTTTTTCATAAGATACAATATTCTTCTTAAGAATTCTAAAATTAGTTTCACATTTTAGCGTTTCTCTTAACTCATTAAACATTCGTAGTCCTCTAAACGTGACGCTGTTTTTAATCTCATTGACTGTCTCTATTAATGCTCGTTCTACAATAAGATTCAAATAATCATCTCCATTAATTAGCAAATACTTAGTTTTTGCAACATTTTATTTAATTATATTTCATTTAAGCCATTCACTAAGTTCATTAAGATCCTCTTGTAATAACCTCTCCATCTCGTTAACATCTCTACCTGCAATATATACTAACGTATCGTCGGCGAAGAGTGATATTTTTGCATGCTTTACTACTCTGTTGATATCATTAATATACAGCGAAAACATAAGCGTCCCTAAAACTGATCCCTGTGGTACCCCAATGTCAACAGATACGGTTGAAGATATGGTTTGTCCTACTTTACCTCTCTGCTTTCTTCTTAATAATAATAATAATTTATTAGCAATATATAAATGCTTTAACAACAACAGGCACACTTTTCAGACATACTTTTAAGAGTTAAATTACATAGAGCTCAAAAATTCATTCTTAATCACTAATTAGTGTATCCCACTTATTTTTTATAAAGTCTTTACAAAACTTCCTAAAGTTATTTATATTTATTACACTTGCAATATATTTAAGCCTATTATACATTTTCAAACCTTTGTAAATTAACGAATTTTGTGTCCTTGCTGTAGTAAAGTTCACTAACCTTAATTCATTCACTCGTCTCAAGTTATATGGCTGCACTTCACTTGTAAAAACTAAATAATCACTCTAATATTCTGGCAGTAACCCATTTTTCATTTTTAAAATCAACAGTAACACATTTAGCACAATTCTTTCTCGCACACTCATCCACATCAACGACTCCAGCATACACTTAACAGACACATACCTATTACATTGAAGAATCGCTCTCATTCCCATATTTTGAAGCTTCTGAAGCCTGTTCATTATTCCACTGGATACTAGGAACAAGACTGACGAACAATACTCAAAATGTGGCTTCACTATTGTGTTATAAATCTTGATAGATGTAAGTACCGACACCGATTTTCTGATTCTCCTTAAAAACCCGATTTTTTTTACCAATTTTCCGCATATATAGTTCCCATGCTCTTTAAATTTTAATTTATTTTTCACTATCACCCCTAGATATTTAATCTTCTCCATTTGCTCAATAAAAGAATCTGCAATCTTCAAAGTACCCTCATATTCACCATTGATTGTCATAAATTTCGTTTTACTAGTGTTCAATTTCAATTTATTCATTTGTAGCCACACGTTCAATTTTTGTAAATTTTGTTCCATTACATATGCACACTCATTTACATCATTACCAGCAATGTATAATAATGCAACATCAGCAAATATATATATGTATATAAGGAACAGTAGAGTCCCAAGAACAGATCCCTGCGGTACACCCAATCTTACATTAATTCTTTGAGACATCGCTCCATTAACTTTTGTCCGCTGTGTTCGCCCTGATAGATAGCTCTTAAACCACATCAATTCTTTTCCTTTGATCCCATACTTATTCAATTTATTAATTAAAATATCTCTGTCCACTGTTTCAAATGCCCGTTTGAAGTCCAAAAATACTGAAATTATCTTGTGCCTTTTCTGCATACATTCTTTCCATTTTATTAGCAGCATATTTAATGCTGTCTCACAAGAGTGGCCTTTTCTAAAACCTGACTGCTCTTGTAATATTAATTGATTTTCCTCCATGTATTCCTCCAGTTGTATTTGTATAGTTTTCTCTAATATTTTTTCGTATGTTCACAGCATATTAATTGGCCTAAATTCTTCACATTTATTAGTATTCTTAATTTTTTCAACGGGTACAATGACTGATTCTTTCCATTCTTCCGGGAACTTACCTTGGTTCATTGACTGATTGATAATTTTCACAAGTACGCTGCCGAGTATATTCCAACTATCCAAGATCATTTTGACATTTATCATGTTAACATCCCTCTTATTCTTAATTTTCAGACATATTTTCTTTAATTCCTCCAAATTTGTATTTCGAAACACAAATTGGTTATTGACCTGTTGCAAATTATCGTCATAAACTACTGATGTAATAGATGTACTAATTTCTTCGATACTTTCCACAAAGAATTTGTTAAAGTTCTCTGCCATTCGCGTACTCTCGTTGCAGGTTTCTCCCTTATATATTATTTCCTTAATTTCAGATTTACTTTTTTTAAGTACATATTCTTTCAATTTTTTCCACATTTCTTTTTGGTTTGAGGCATTAGTAATAATTTTGTTGATTTTATTCCTTTTTTCCGCAACTATTTTATGTTTGTAAAAATTTCTTGCTATTTTATAATTTTCCCAATCACTCTGGTCACTTGATAAGGATGCCACTCGGTATCTTCTAATTTTCTCGTTCTTCAATCTTCTTAAATCTTCTGTAAACCAGTCATTACTTTCACCTCGCCTAATTTTGCATCGTACAAATTTCCGTACTACGGCTTTAATTTTTTCACCAAAACCATTCGCGCATTCATTCAGATGATCAATAGAAGCTACATCAGACATACCAATAACATTCAATTCATTAACAAAACGATTTTTATCATACTCTAAAAACTCCACCCTGTTTGTTTCACAGTTCTTCGATACAGTATGATTTATGCCAATAGACAAAGTCTCATGATCACTAATTTTTAAATCTTTCTCCACCTTTACATCTACATCATAGGAGTTAGCCATTACATAGTCAATCAATGTCCTGGAATCAGCAGTCACTCTAGTAAATTCATTCACCAATTGCTTATAACCATTATCTGCGATAATTTCTTTCATAACATTCGCGTAGAAGTCATTAGTTGATAAATTAATGTTAAAATCACCAACTATTACTCTCCTACCAATCTGTGACAAACCATCTAGTTGATCCCCAATCTTCCAGATAGAAATTCTCTGAACCAGTTCAGTTCTTTCCCTCTTATTCCATACTTATTCATTTTTTGCAGCAG
This sequence comes from Leptarthrus brevirostris, assembly GCA_964036015.1. Taxonomy (NCBI): domain Eukaryota; kingdom Metazoa; phylum Arthropoda; class Insecta; order Diptera; family Asilidae; genus Leptarthrus; species Leptarthrus brevirostris. Next base: position 25,174,289 of record OZ038371.1, read on the forward strand.
TAATTGATGATCAACCATTTCGAACGCTCTCTTGATATCCAGGAACACGCTCGCGATTTTATTTCTTGTTTCTATCTGTTCTTTCCAATCTAATATCACCATATTAAGGGCTGTTTCGCATTAATGACCTTGCCTGAACCCTGACTGATTAGAAACAATTATGGAGTTCCCTTCTAAATATTTTATAAGCTGTTTGTACACTATTTTCTCCAACACTTTTTCGTATGTCGGCAACGCATTTACATTTACTTTATTGGGGTTACTGTTGATTCCTTCCAGGAATTAGGAAAAAGAATCGATCAGCATGCTTCTACTTAGGTAGTTGCAATCTTTTTTTTTGCTTTAATTCTTTCAATGTCTCTTTAATCTCATTCAGCCTTATTCTATTAAAAGTAAAAGAAGTACTTATGCTTGTTACAATTACAGCATAATTTACTATAGGAATAGATCTATGAATTTCATTTATACTTTCCACAAAATACTTGTTGAACATCTCTGCTATTTCTTCATTTTTCTCCAAAGTTCTGCCATTTACTTTAATTCTTATAATATCTGACCTTCTTTGTTTCAACACTAACTCCTTTAATATTTTCTACATTTCCTTCTGGTTGTTTGATTCGCTAATTTTCCTTTTGATGTAATCGCTCCTTGATTTTCTTATTTTAGCTTTATATTTATTTCTATTATCTTTATACGCTTTCCAATCAACATTAAGGTTTGTTAATATTGCGCGCTGTCTTGCTCGAATTTTTCTTTCTCTTAAAATACGAATATCATCGTTGAACCACGGGTTATCCGACCGCTGTCTCACAGGTCTCACGAATTCAGTTGTGACTCTAGATAGTTCACTTTTAAGTAACAGTGCCATATCATTCATGTTCATTTCATTGCTATTTCCTAATTCACTTTGGCTTACTTTACTTACAAAAACTTGTTGTATCTTAGGACCCTATAGCTTCACTTGCTTTTTATTGCTACTTTCAATCACTATATCTATTAGAATACTTTCATGGTCACTCAAATTTAATTTTGGCTCAACTCTTGCTCGCACAGAATTGTTGTTCGTAACCACGTAGTCTATTAATGTTTTAGTGTTTTTCGTTACACGTGTCGGTTGGTCTACAATCATTTCTGCCCCATTAATCATAATCATTTTATATAGCTCCCTATTATATGTGTCATTTGAATTCAACCAATTGATGCTTAAGTCGCCGACTATAAGGTAATTTTTATTACTTTCACACAACTCGGTTATTAAGTTTTTAAATTTGTCACAAAATATCCTATTCGATGTTTTCGGGGATTTGTAAAGCACACACACTAAAATCTACCGAATCAAACTTTAATATATATGTCCTTTTCATATGCATATTATTCAATTTTTTCATACTGTATGCGATGACACACTATTGCATCTAATTAAATCATAATTTTGAATAGACAATTCCTCATCAGTAACATTTTCCGTTAAATGTGATTCCGACAACATTATCCCGTGACTCTCTGTTTGCATGTTGCGTGCGGGGTTTCCTTGCTTGTTTTCTTCCTGTTCCTTTTTTTCTTGTTTCTTTCTCTGCATGCTGGTGTGGGAGGCTCATTTCATCAATTTGATGGAATATGTGAATTAATTCTGGGCTCCTGGCAAAGAAGTGCGCATTCTGTGTTAGAAGGGTTAATTCAATTTCCATTTATCAAGGGAAATTTCATTCATTGACTATTGCTTCAACTTCGTCGAAATTATTTACCAAACCCTGGACATTCATATATAAGCAACTGACACTCTTTAATTGCTAATATTCAATTTTATCCCTAGCAACCTTAAATTTCCTTTGAAATACTTGACAGCTATTATCTCTGCAATCATGCTCGACATCCAGATTAATACCAAGCCTTCCATTTGCAACAACACAATTATTGCATTTTAATTCTTTACTATTACAGCTTCTTGAGTTGTGCTGCCCTGCGCGTCTTGCACATATCTCCTTACCTTTCAAGTCTTTTGCCATGTGATCGAATGCCCAACATTGAAAACACCTCTTAAAAGGTACATACTCTCGTATAAAACACCTATCCCATCCTATATTAATTTTTCCGATATCCATTACTTTTCTAAATGCTTGACGCTCCATTTCTATTACCGCTTTATAAACATTCTTTTGTTGACCACTGTGAAATCTCCAACATTTGATTTCCCCACAAATATAATAATTTTCGCATGCTCTAGCAACTCACTTAATTTTTCTAGAATTACTTTTATATAAGTATCAATAAGCTCCCTGCATCCTCCACACATGAAAAGAACATTTTGATTTGTGGTCATTAAATTGACATCATATTCCGATAAGTGCATACATTTTGCATGGTAGAACCTTCCGCACTTGCCCTTGCACACTATCGAATTTTCTCTCTGTGTCGCACGCTCATAAGTTTTGCATACCGCACTCATTTTCACTACTTAAGAGAGCATCTAAGTAACTGAATTCAAATATTCATAATCTAGCGCCCGAATAAGCGACAAATTATTAACGTTTTTCTGCAATTTTTTAAAATCGCGTGTAGTACAATTACTTCACCAAATATCTAATCCACTTTATTCCATTCAATCAATCGTATCTATCGCAAAAGAACACGGAATTTATCAAGATCAAAACTGGACACGTCCGCACAGATCGGAAAGCCCGGAAGCTTATGACAATGAAAAGCAAAACATTGAAGATTGTTCTTTGTTTAACGCTCATCCAACGCAGGATTTCTAACATTGACACAATAGGTGTATATTTGCTACACTGAATAATAGATCGCATTATTTTGTTCTGACTACAGAAACTAGTCGACCAATCATTTCGTTATTGCACATAAAAAAACAGTCGAACAATACTTAAAATGTGGTCAGATCATGGTATTTTACACTGTTATAGATGATACTAACTTTAACTTACTTCTAATTCGCTTGAAAACATTAAGATTTAAAGTTCAGTTTATTATCTATAACGACGCCAAGATACTTAATTTCACTAACAAATTCGATTTGCGCATTATCAAAGCATAATTGGCCTGCTGTCTGACGGTTAAAAATCAGCTTTAGTTTTCAAAGTATTCAGTTTTAGTGTATTCACTTTTAACCACTCATACATTTCATACAAATCATCTTGCGTTCCCCTGAAGCTTTATTCTGTGATTTGGATAGTAGTAGTTGAAGTAGAGCTGAACTACTGACGGGGACGGACGCGCTGCCGCGTCTTGCTTCCCAACTAAAAAGCACAATCTGGTGAGTCCGTTTCGATTTATATTATTTTTCTTCCATCCAACATTCAATGTAGTACAAACTTGCTTCATTGATGCGTTTAACGGGTCTTCACTGCTGAGCATTTGACTGCCTTCGTTGAGATCAAAGTTCAGCATAGCAGGCATAACACTGCTGCTGGCTTTCTTCTCACAGTAGTGGCTTGGCTTCGCATTTGTGGATCCTGTTGGTCAGTCCTTGTGTCTTCGTACGTTTTCGTTATGTTTTAGGCAAATTAAAAGCGGGACTATGCAAAAATTTTTATTTATTTTCTGCAACATTCGTGGCTTGAAAAGTAACCATTTTTCGGTTTACTGTCACTAGATTGCGGAAAATCAGGCTGTTTATGCACTTAGTGAAAGCAATTTTATTTCCGGTTCTGATATTATTCAGTATCACATTCCTGGATATCACTTAATGCCGCACTTCTCTCCTCAGAGGGGAATCGCGGTTTATATTAGAAATGATGTGCCATTCTCCAAACTCCCTCAATTCTCATCTACTAATCCAGAATTTAATTATGTCTGGATTAGATTTAAACTCTATCGGCACATTATTCACTTCTGCTTTTTATACCGCAGCCCGAATATGTCTGACACTGACACTGTGTGCTCCTTCGATAAGCTGTCTTCCGATATTGATAATATTGTCGTGTTATTTATTGAGTCTTTTTTTAATTTACAACGACTGGTTGAGTGTCCGACTCGTGTTCCTGATACTTTGGGACACAACGCGCATCTTTTGGATCTATTTCTAACATCGCATCCAGAAAAGTGCTCGGTTTCGGTAACTGTTTCCTTGGGTAATTTGGACCATTGTCTTATCGCCGCCCAATTCGCCATCTCCTCTTTGACAACCACTAACTTAAACTCCACCAAAAGATTAGTGTGGCATTATAAAAATGCTGATTGGGCGGGACTTAATAAATATCTCAGAGAGCATGTTTGCTACTAATTTTGCTGCTAATTCGTTCTTGCTACCTTCATCGCAGCCACTTCCAGCTCCATCACAGTGCACTAGTAGGCAAAAGCCGCTACACTTTCGCACTCGGGAAGTTTTTAGAGTACTTTCGAAACTCGACGTGTCCAAAGCTACTGGGCCTGATGCGTTTCCCGCCCTTGATTTTAAAATGCTGCGCCTCTGCTTTGGCTAAAGCTCTGTTTTTTTCACCTGTCATATTCTACAGGAATGTTTCCAAGTGTATGGAAACTTGCTCATGTCCAGCCGATACAAAAAGGAGATGCATGTGACTCCTCTAACTACAGACAAATTGCACTAACCTTGATCATATCTGAAGTTTTTGAATCACTCATCAACTCTCAGTTGTTGAAATATCTAAAAAATAAAAATCTTATTAAAGATTGCGGTTTCCGCGCTGGCCGCTCAACCGGAGACTTACTTACGGCTCTAACGGAACGTTGGAATCATTGTCTCCATAATGTTGGTGAGTCCGAAATCGTCGCTCTTGATATTTCAAACGCTTTTGATAGAGTGTGGCATACTGCCCTTTTAGCAAAACTTCTAACATTTGGTCTGCACCCTACCCTCGTTAAATGGATAGAGAGATTTTTGTCAGACCGTTCAATCCGTGTAGTAATTGACGGAGTTACATCTCATTCCTACGAAATAAATGCCCGTGTACCTCAGGGTTCACTTCTTTCACCAACCTTATTTCTTCTTTTTAATAATGATCACTTATCCCCTTCGCAGACGGGGTATTGGGGATATCCAGCAATCTTAGCTGGACTGATCATATATTTGCAATCGCTAAAAGTGCGATGAAATGCTTGGGTTTTCTACAGAGATGTATGTATGTATATCACCCCACCTGACTTAGTGTTGATCTACAAGTCCCACAAACTTAAACGTAAAACTAATTTTTTTTTATACGATGTGGCCAAATCCTAGGGGACAACCCTTTGATGCGTTAGCATGATCTTGGCCGGAAGGGAATTAGGGTAAGGGAAGCGAGGAAACTTCAAAGTCTTGTTTTTGCATTGCTGCGAGCTAGACAACAGCCCAGAGACGGAGTGGATTATTTTAATTTCTTACTCTCTCACTCTTCTATCGCTATTTCCATGGCCATTGTTATAACGAAATTGCTAGCCTGATTCCTTGTAGACACATGACAACGTGCAATACAAGAGCTACAAGTCGCTCCCGCCCTATACTCTCCAGGTCAAATTTGGACGTACCGTCAAATTTCGGGAATCTTTTCTAAGCAGAACAACACGAATGTGGAACAGTTTATCACCTTCTGTTTTTCGTCCCTCATCCTTAATTAATTTTTTGACAACATCATATACAAAAAAAAACGTATGTCATCAGCAACCTGCATTATCTTCGTTTTTTTAAAAACATTTTTCCCATATCATTTATATATATTAAGAATAGAATTGTACTCAATACCGTTCCTTGAGGCACTCCAATGTCATCTTTTATCTCGTAAGATATTACATTATTAATTTTAGTTCGTTATGTACGATTTTCCATATATGACTTAAAACAGCTGTGCTCCTTTTTACGAATATCATATTTACCATGTTTATCTGATAATACCGATCTGTCCAGCGGACAGCGGCGCCGTTTTTTCTCTGCTTCATTGAAACTTCTTGTACCAGGTGCTGTGCTTTGCCCCGACATCTGCCATGTAACTATATCGTCCGTGAATTCATTCCAAGGATGCGCTTGAACACAACTACAGCTCATAGTGTTTCGTCAAAAAATGCATCAGTGAGTTCTCCCTTTACTATGTCAATGTAACCGGACTGCGCTCTAAAACGACTCGACTCTTCATTGGCTCGATGAATAATTGTTTCAACTTAGTCTGACTGACTGAGATTTGGCTTTGTGGCTCGGAGTATTTGGTTCTCCGTTGTGGCCGCCACCTTTCCTTGGATGGTCGTTGATGTTGCAGTATCTGATCTCCTCGTGTTCCTTTGTGTGGTTCTTAGGCTCCCACACAAATCCGTATACATTGCCGAAGACTGGCTGATTTGCTGATTCCGTCAGATGACCTTGTGCTTCTTGGAGATTTCAATATGCTTGCCACTGTCTCTTGCGGTTTATCACATGCTTGTGAGGCACTGTCTATCTCCCTTCGTTCCTGAGTCTCGTCATCATCCAACACTGCATGTCATTCTTGGTTTTGATCTTGTATTGACGGCATCTTCTGATTCAAGTAGTTTTCGTTATAACTTTAGCTCGGCTGATTATTCTAAACTTAATGATTGACTTTTTGCCTGTGATTGGACGAATGTTCTGAATGAACGTGACATCGGTAATGCTGTCAAATTATTTTACCATTCTCTTTCTGTTTGTTTTGCTATTTGTGTTCCAGTTTCAAGGTCTCGTGGTTCGCGTTCATATCAGCCTTGGCTCAATAGTTCCGTGAAGCATTTAAAAAATCTAAAGAATAAAGCTTGGAAGCGGGTTTGTTCATCAAGGAGTGATGCCGACTACTTCGCTTACTCCATGTTACGCAACCAATTTTGATTTGCACTTGATATATCTTATTGTGACTATTTGGAGAGAATTAAATCGACTTTGCGTGTTGAGCCTTAACAGTTCTGGAGGTTCCTAAATTCTAAGCGTAATTTTGATGGCTACCTCTCTGTGTCGAGTTTTGGTGACGTCGAGAGTAACGATCCTCTGACGACTGCCAAACTATCTGGTGACTTTTTTTTATCACCGCGTTTTTGATGGCTACCTCTATGTGTTGAGTTTTGGTGACGTCGAGAGTAACGATCCTCTGACGACTGCCAACCTATCTGTTGACTTTTTTTTATCACCGCGTTTTTTTGTGATACTAGAGATGGGAATTTTACTCATTCACCGAGGCTTGCGCCGACTACCCTTGAAACCAAAGACCTAGTGTTTGACGAGGATGCCGTCCTAAAGCATATTTTTGGTTTGGCTGATGGTTTCTCCTGATGGTATCCCTGCTTGCTTTGTAAAAAACTGTCGCATGCCCCTAGTTGCTATACTTTGTCATTTATTTAACTTATCTACTTGTTGTGATATCTTTCCGAAATCCTGGAAACTTTCTGTCATCATTCCCCTACATAAGAAGGGAAGAAAATGTGACATCAAACTATCGCCTCATTGCCAATTTGTGTTCGTTTGGTAAATTTTTTAAAGCTCTGGTATGCTTCATGAAAAGATCTACTACGACTAATTGCTGCCTTTCTGCCATTGAAGCTGGCAAGCAATTCGACTGCATTTTCACAATTTTAGCAAGGCTTTTGACAGAATTAAACAAACTCTTATTGTTCGTAAGTTATCTTTTCTAATGTGTCATCAATTTTCGTTAATTGGATTCGTTCCTATCTATCTGATCGCAGGCAACGTGTTTTATTAATTTTCAAGAAATGCATTCTGTAGTTCATCATAGTTCTTGTTCATGCCTTCAATATTTAAGTAGAAATACGGCTGATGCCTTGATTGCTAATAGTCAACTTTTTGTTTTTCTACCGAAAGCTTTCTCACATGCACTACAGTTTTTGTCCTTAGCATCATGTTCAATACTGAGGCCTAGGTTTAATCTATTAATTACGTTAATACAGTTTAAGCATTTACACTCGAACACTCTTTTGAACCGTGTGATTCTGCACATTTAGGACAATCTTTAGCCTCATGATTGTATCCCCAGTATTTGTAACATCTTTTAAAATTTATAAAATCATAAACTGCACATCTGTTCCACTCTATATTAACCTTTCGGCCTCTCATTAGTGTATCAATAACGCTTTTACTTACTTTCATAACAGCATTAAATACATTTCGTGTTTTGTGTTATTTATTTATTTATATTTTTAATTTCACTCAATCCGCATATAATTATTTTAGTATCTCTTTATTTATTTAATGCTATAGTGTTAGCCTTTCTTGTTACGGACATGGCTAAGTATATCAATCCCTTTATGAACCAAATACTTCCACAAATATGGCAACTGCTTACTCAAACTGCAGATATTTACGTTAAAGTGATTGTCAACGGTGCCGAAAATACATTGAATACTTCTAATGATGATGACGGTAAATGATTTCGTTAAAGTTGTTTTAGACATTCTTAATAATCCAATAATTACATTTAGGCGATGAATCCTCGAACTTCACTGCTATGATTATTCAAATTTTTGAATTCATCCAATGCGTAATCGGATCAGGAAAATTCCGGTCGACAATAAAAAATGTTTTGACTGACCTAATTTACATAATGATTGTATATATACAAGTTTCTGAGGAACAAATCGAAGCCTGGAATGATGATCCCGAAAAATTTGTGGAGGATGAAGACGATTCAGGTGTGGATTTAACAGTGCGGCTTTCAGGACAAGATGTTTTAACAGTAAAAATTTGTTTTCAATACTTTTTTTTTAACATTGATAATTTTATTTTAGACTCTAAGCGAAGAATTCAGTTCAAAAGTATTGGGACCACTTTCGGACGCTCTAAGTAGGCATTTAAGTGTGGCTGAGGCTGAAAAGACAGCAGGAAATCCTAACTTTTGGAAAATTTATGAAGCATCAATGGCTGCTGTTCATATATTTTCTCATTTAATTCTCGAAAATGAGGATAAATTTGATTTGCGTAATTATTTAAATCTTGTGAGGGGTCTTATGGACTTTCAAGCGCCACCTTTACTCTTGGGCAGATGTCTTTGGACGTTAAGTGCTTATTCGAAATCATCACTTTACAATACTCAGATGTTAGAGGAGATATTTGATGTAACATTGAACAGTTTATCTCGTGATAAGCCTATCGTGCTTAAAATTGATGCTATCAGGTAAGGTCATTGTGATTTTATATTCTCTATGTTTTCTTCAAAATTAGTTAGTTAGTTTTTCTTGAATATTTACACACAAAAAACACGACTACGTAATATTTAATTTTATTTATTTATATACTTTTAACCATTCTGAAGCTATTGTTTTTTGAACGAAAGTTAAAAGCCTATGCAAAATTACGGAAGCACTTCGCGTAAGGGGAAAGTAGAGGTGATCAGAACGAAGAGAGCGAGAAGAAACGCGCAAACAAATTGCGTGCATAACTTCCCCAGAAAGTATTGCACGGGTTTTAATAGTTCACAACTTTTAGAAGCTCGAAGGTACAAACGTATTTTTTGTGAAAACCTTTTTCAAGCGCCAACGCAGATCTCACTTGTTTCGCTTTTCGGAGTTTAAGTTACTTTGATTTTCCGACTTTTTTCATCATTGCACGCGTCGGACTCTTATTTTTCGGGTGTTATCACTTTAGTAAGCAAGAAAACATTTAATATGAGCTATTACATCAGTGTCATCGATTTTGTTTGCTGGTTGGTTCCTTCCTCTAACATCGAATGCCGGAAGTGCACTTTCTTTCGAAAAACATCTTTTTCCATGTTTACATGCGAGTTGAGTTTTCGACTCGTGTATTTAAGCACTCAGGGTCGAAAGATTTAGTTGAGAGCGGCAAATATAGTTGAAGTTACAGCTAATAATAATAAGTATCGTTTTCGTATCTTCGTACTCCCACACAGTCGTTTTTGCCATTTTGAAATAACAATTGTTTATAGAAAATAACTTAAAAATTGTATACCTATTGACTATTGATGAAAAAGTACTTAATCCAGAGAAATCGTTTCATCGTTGCAAATTTTCATAGACGTATGCTTTTTTTTTGTATGGGAGGGGGAAATGCGTTTACGCATCTCGGTGACCGAAACTTTAAACAAAACCGCAAACAAAGTTGTCAGTAAACTCAACTACTCAACTCGTGCTTATAGTACATCATTTTGACTCGACTCAGTCTAGTGAACCCACTTTCATTGTACCGATCCTTTCATGTCGCACTTTTTTTATGTTTCATGACTTAAATGTATCTTGTTTGGAAAAATTTCCAATTTCCAAAATAACTCGAAAAAAACCCTTTCTGGTCTATTTCGGAAATTATAATGTTACAATTTCTCAAACATTTACATATAACAGAATGAAATTATTTTCGAGGTATGTTTAGATAACGTACTCTTTACACGTGCTTTTCTTTACCTTTTCCAATATTTTTTGAGGTTATAGGGTTCGGGACCCTTTTCCTACCTATCTTTTTTTCTGGTTAAAGATCAGCGCCAAAGGAAGTTGCAGTAGCAACAATTGATGATCTGGCAGATGTATTAGTTGTCAGTAGCTGATTCAATCACAGAAGCTCCTTCAAAAGAACATGTGATAATTTCTGCAGTAAATAGAGCTTTTAATAAAATCAGTTATTATCAATACACTCTGTAGAAGTGTCGCTTGAATAGTGGACATCCCTAAGCCTATGTTTTTCATCCTCACTACTAGAAAAATCAATTTCAATTTGACATTTTTCACGTGTTGTTGATTGCAAAACTATCAATAAAATTGATTACGAATGCAAATGGTTCACTTATGCACGGAACGAAAGAACAAATGTTTGTTGGCGGTAGTAGAGAATGTCATTTTCCACTTGCTTCGCTTCAGGAATTGATAAATTTTGAGTTTTTCTACCCAGCAGTCACTTGGTCTCAATTTTTAAATATATGGAGTGTGTTCACTTCAGCTCTGAATACCTAATATAAAGATAGCAAAAAAAATTAAACTGGTATAACACAAAGACTACTTTTTGCCTCAACGTAACATCCCGCCCGTATGGCAATCTACCGCCTGCCTAGTTCAAGAATTCGAGCAGACTCAACTTAAAGGGAAGCCTTTTAACGAATCCTCAAATAAATAGTGTTTAAACCTCTCCAAACCTTTTACCACAGCTAGAGCCTCAAGTTCATAACTGTGATACTTGGATTCTGCCTCAGCTGTTGCTCGGCTAAAATATGATACAACACGGAGTTTCTGATCATTCGGCATGAGGATTCCAGCCAAACCGTGGCTGCTAGCGTCTGTGTTTAATTCTTGTTCGGCGTCAGGATTATAGAGCGTTAAAACAGGACGACTAACTAAAACAGCTTTTAATTGTTTGAAAGCGCTTTCTTCCTCTCCCCATTTGAATGTGTTGCTGTTTTCAACGAGCCGGGCTTGATACCTTAAGGTTTAATTTTAGACCTGCACTGCGAACCTTAACTAATAATTTACAAGTATTTCAATATTATCTTTTATGGTTTCTGATGGAATTAGACTGTTCTCCATATAAACAATTATTAAACTTCGTCATTAATCGCATGAATGTATCTGGTGAATTAGTCAAGCCAAATGGAACGCAGTTAAATTCGTAATGGCCTTCTGGAGTTATAAAAGCTGTGTAGTAGGGGCTGCTTACCTCTATCGGTATTTGATAATATCCACTTCGGAAACCTAATGAAGTATATATTTTCTTATTCGCTAATGTGTTTAAATTTTCCTCAATATTTGGAACCGGATACTGCTCGCGTTGAATTATCGATTGAATTTCGTGTAATCCACGCATCACCTGTATTCTCCATTCTTTTTAGGAATCATTATAGCCGGACTTGCGAATTCGGGCGTCGAACGCCTTATGATTCCTAAATCCAATAAATCGTCGACAGTTTTTCTAAGGGTCGCCTTCAATCCATATGGAACTTTATACGGTTGATACTTTATTACCTTATTTTCTTTTAAATTAATGCGAATGTCAACTAAACTTGTCTTTCTTATTTCTTTTGGATTGTGTCAGAAATTTCGCCATGTACTGAACCTGAAGCACCGTTGACACGTTATCTAATTCTTCGTCCTTATTTATGCCAGCACAGTCACAAAAGCATTATCTTTTAGTACTTCAAACTTTCCCGGTTTCTTTATTATCTTTACCCCAACGCGATCTAAAAAATCTTTCCCAACAATAATGGGAGTCATTTGCGCACTATTTGGTACTACCCAAAAAGTAGTCAGCCCTTCAACTTCAATAATTTTCATATTTTATTGTATTTTTCCTATCTCTCTATCCCTATCTCTTGTTGCACTTCCATTGAGTCGTGTTCTAATATCTCCCAATTGTTACCTTTGACAAAATTTTCCGTAATAGTTGTTACATCACTTTCTAGATCAAGAAAAGCTAATAGTTTTTGTCGGTCAACTTCTACCATTGGGTAGTACTCCTTTCCTTTAAAATTTTCATTTTAATTTGTCCCACATTTTTAATTGCGCTGGGACAATTTTTTGCCAAATGACCTTTTTACATATATAGCAAAATCTTTTCTTATAAGTAGAGGTACATAACCTTGAATAAGGTCCAATGCCGTCACATTTATAGCACCGTATTGCCGCTCTATCTTTATTCACTACGTGCCTGATTTGTCTTTTCTCTGCTTTTCCTATATCTTTTTGTTTGTTCGCGTCAGCTGATCTCTGATTTATACTATGTTCTGGCTTGCAGTATGCTTGGTAGCGTTGATTCAAGGAGGACGATGAAGGCCGATTAATATTTCTTTGACAATTAATTAAAGCCTCTCTACACTGCTTTTGCGCACTGATGATTTTTTCCTATCTCTTGATCCGCTCTAATAATACAGTTAGTGAATTAAACAGTCAATGAGTTAATTAAATCTGCATCCCCCAGTCCCGAAATAATGTACTTCATTGTAGTTTGATCTGACAATGCTATTCTTTTTGCTAAGGCTGTGATCTCCTAAAAATATTGTCTTGTCAAGTTTTAATTAACAATATTAGTGTTCAATCAATTAAAAAATATGAACAAACCCGGCGGCAATCTACTGCCTGCCTAGTTTAAGAAATTCATCAAAACTAACTCTTTCCTTTTAATGAATCCTCAAGCAAGCTCACTCTTATCAACCAACACCAGTAATTATTCTATATTTCAGCGGCATTCTGTCGCCGTGCTAATTAGTTGTCCTTTCTATTCTTAACTAACAGCCTATTCATAACAGTGTCTAGACTTACACTGTTGCATTTAACTATAAGCTATCCTTTTAAACACGACGCCGGCATATTTTACTTCCTATCAAAAAAGCAAATGTTTTTCCTTATTTCTCGCTAGTGCTGTCTACATACATATTCTATGTACCTAGTCTGCAACTATTCTTCTGTTGAGAAGATTCTTAGTCTTTGAATTATATGATATAATAAGAAAACTGTATTGATGGTGCCAGGTGGGATTTCTTTGGCAATGCCCATTACACCCGTTATTAACCTTAATAAATAACTTATTAACAAACAGTGAAATATTTGTTTAATATATGTAATATTTCAGAGCAATATTTGGATTTGTGACAAATCTTCACAAATCCGATGATGATCGACGACTTGTAATCTTATCAAAATTATTAGGGTTCACTGATGGAATTGTAGATTTATTTGAGGAATGCAAAAGTACAGTCCTTGCACTACTTTTGGAAACGTTAACAGTAATCGTTTCGGTAACTTTTGTGGCTTTTATTGCTTTCAATTTTTTATAAAGTTTTTTTTTCAAGTTTGACAATAACTTCGCAGCATCAGTTCATCAAAAAGTGATTCCACTCACTATAGCAGTTTTCCTTAAATATCCCGAGGATCCGTACATTTTAGAGTTTGTTCAAGATATGCTGAAGACATTATCACAAAATCCGCTTTGTTTACGGCCTCTTCAAGAGAAGATAATTCCTACCTTGGTAAGTTTTATTAAAATTTCATGCATATTTTTTTTTTGTAACGTAGTATGTTTATTATAGGTAAGCATTCTGAATATTCAAGGGGAGCGCACCAATTCTTCAAAACAAGATGTAGCTCTTGACGTACTTACAACTATTGTGAAATACTCAGAGCCTCCTCTCAGCGAAAATCTTATTGAGAGCGCATTTCCTGCCGCAGTCCATTGTATTCTACGAAGTGATGATCATGCGATTATGTTAAGTGGAGGAGAATGCCTTCGAGCGTTTATTTCAGCATCACCAGAACAAGTTTGTTCCTATAAAAATGGAGAAGGTTTAAATTATATTATGCAAGTTACGACAATTTTGTTAAATCCAATGAATAGCGAATTTACTGCTGGTCAAATCGGACGTCTTGTAATTACAATTATAACAAAATTGGGAAATATGCTTGGAGAAAATATTGATCTTCTTTTAAAAGCTGTTATAAGTAAAATGCAATTGGTGGAATCACTTAAAGTCATTATGAGCCTTGTGGTAATTTTTGCGCACTTGTTTCTTACACAAATGGAAGCTGTTTTAAATTTCTTAAATACTGTACCTGGTCCCACCGGAGAGCCAGCTATGCAATTTGTTTTTTCTAATTGGTTACCGCGACAGCATTTATTTTTTGGTGCATACGAAAGGAAGGTTACAACAATGGCTCTATGTAAATTGTTTGAGTATGGTGTTACGATTCAGGATAATCGCCTAACATCAATGACAATAAAGGATCTCCAAACTACTGAAACATCTTCAATTAAGACTCGATCACAATCGGCAGGATCTCAACAATGGATAACAATTCCAGTCTTAGTGAAAATATTTAAAATTCTTATTAATGAGCTTGGATATCTAAAAGAAGCTCAACAAGCTGCTGAAGATTCAGAAAGCTGGACAGATGAAGAAGAAACTAGTGACAAATCTCCCCCGAAGCAGCGTTATGTTTCCGACTTATATTTTAATGATGGCGAAGATGATGAGACTGATGATGATCAACTGATGCAAGAACTAATTAAAGATCCCGTATTTCAGCCAAATATCGATGAAACCCTAACGAAATTTTTGCAGAATTTTAGCAGTAACGAACACTTTTCAATGTTCACTAGTCATTTAAGTGTTTCCGAGAAGAATGTGTTGCGCAACATTCAAGTTGAAATTCAATAGAAATTTATTCATATTAATGTCGATTTTTATGTCTATTTTTATGTCGTTTAAAAAGAGCGGAGGTTGTTTCGGAAATGCAGTTTGCATTTGTACAAAAAATTCGATTTTTTTTTTTAAATATTTAGAATTCAAACTGCTTTTTGGAACCAACGCTCTTCATATCTGTATTTCAATTATATGTTAACAAGTTACAACATACAAGGTTATTTTTCTAAATATGTGTTTTAATTAAAAAATCATTGGGTTCATACGCGTTCTGTGAAAACTTCTGTAAAAAAATTTCCACTGCGGTTTTATTCGGGTTGTGCGTTATCATGAGAACATCTGTTAAAATTTTATCTTGAAGTAAAAGTTATCACCGGTGAATTTTCAAGTGATACGGAAGGAAAAAAACTGAGAGGACTGAATAAACTGTTCTGATAAAGGGAATCGAAGGAGCAGCAGGAGCTATTTGATTGATTATCTGGAACTTTGTTATGTGAGTATTGAGTTTTGTCGCCGTAATGACTGCTAACATGCTAATAAATTTCAGAAATCGCAAACGCACTTCAATCTTAATCAGCACGCCACTGCTCAATACTCAAAGTCCTCCCTAAACTTCAAACCGCTGAGAGTGTTGCACGAGGATGTTGGAACATGTCAATGCTCCTCGACCATTGATTCCGTCCACACGAAGAGTGGAACCGCTAACTAAATGGGTAGACGAATATCAGAAATTTTGTTTACAAATTTGCAAATTTCTCGGCTCGATTTGTTTGTAAAAGTTAAAGAATTCAAAAACATACTTGCAGTTATTACTTTATTATGTCAATCAAGTTACTAGAGGATATTCCAACGCGATTGCAAACAATTTAGAAAGTGCTACAATGTACTAAGTATTACTTTTCTGCCACTTAATAATTGACAAAGATGTGTTGTGTTGCTTGCAGAAAATGTACAATTTTTTAAAGTTAAATCTCTTGAAATTTCCTTTGCAATTGAATTAAGTGATACACTTTTAAAAGGAGTAGATCATTCAGCACTTGTTGGTTTTGCAGTGTTCAGCTAATATACACCTCTACACCTCTAAAACGCATAAGATAAGTCATCTAAGTATCTTTTGCCTGAAAGGAAGACAAAAAATTTAAAATTAAGTTGTAAACCTAAGAACATAAAATAGAATCAATTCAAATAACATAAGACTTTTTAATGCTATATTACAGGGTACACCTGTAAAACCACTTAGTGATTATGTATATGCATTTTTTTATGTTCTAGTCGTAGTCATAATTTCAAATATTGATCAAACTTGTGTGAATGCTTATCATTAATCAATCTCAATCAATAGAAGGCATTAGCTTGTTTAAATAAATAGCGCTCAAGCGCAGTGAAGGCACAATCTAAAACACGATAGAAATACTTTTCCGTTTTAAAAACATATCTATACTTTATTTTTACTTTCATTTTAAGAACATCTAAGTGGCAGTGAAATCTTACAATAATCTTGACATTTTTTTGTTATCAATTAAATTTTTAAATTATTAGCTAGTAAGAGTATATCCATAAAATTAATAATTAAAAATATTTTTATATTGGATTTGTAGTTGATTACATTGAAATTATTTCCTGACAGCAAAAAAAAAAGAAAATTAATTAAATTTGACAATAAATCAAAATTAATTTTATTCAGAAAAATTTAGCAGACTTTAAAGTTTTTAACGTTTCAGTAATTGATTTAGTTTTAAAACACTGTGGCATTTGTTTAAGAAGTGCAATTTGAGCTGGTCGAGTTTTGGTGATTTACATTGTGCTCTGTGTTATATTAAAGTTGTAAGAAATTAATTCACAAAATTCTTTTTTAATCAATTGATTTCTATAAAATACATTTAATTTTGTCATTGTAAGTATCGAATTTCGGTTCATTTTTCTCAATAAATAAATTTAACAAAAAAAATTTTTTTTAAGAAGGGTAAGAATCCGGACATCTCTGTACAAAAAAAGGAACAGTTGTGATCTTAATCAAAATAAGCAAACACAGTTTATCTGAAATAGCTCGAATGGTTGGGATTAGTTGTCCTGTTGTTTCGAAAATAAACAAAAAGCTTTAGGAGGGTAAATCACAAATTGCACCTCGCCGTTCTCGTGTCGAAGAAGGCAGGATAATAACTCCAAGGACTGATCGGAAAATCATATCCGCGGTACAAGGGAATCGCAGACTTTCTTTAAGGGAACTTAATAAAGTCCTGCGAGAACGAGATATTCGTTTAACTGATATGACTTTGAGGAGACGTCTAGCGGAGAAGAACATCAAGTGCTACCGTCCCACTAAAAAGCCGCTCCTCGCCCAACGAATGAAGGTGGCCCGGCTAAACTTCGCAAAGGCGAAGGATGCCATCTTCTGGAATAATGTAAGTCACAATTATCTTTTTACAAATATATTCAAAAGCCTAATAAAAGTGATACGATTTTTTTTCAAATTCAAGGGCTTCAAGCCCTAACGGAAGCAACACAATTCCTACGGAGGAAGCCAGAAGAGAAGCTTCTCCCCTCGTGCATTCTATCACGTATAAAACACCCTCCCTTGATCATGATATGGGGTGCAATAAGTTCCGAGGGTTCAGTGCCTCTATTTTGTAGAAGAAACCATGAGGCAGGACCAATACGGAAATATGTGACTGAGTGCAGGAAGAGCAACCTTCCCTTTGTGTTTATGCAGGATAGTGTAAAAATATCAAAATTTAATCATGGCCAGACAATTCTTCGGATTTGAACCCTATAGAGCATGTCTGGTCAACCTTAAAATCCATTGTTTATCTCCGTTCTAATCTCACAGTATCCCACCTTAAAGAGAATATCCTCTGGATGTGGCATGGTGCACCAGAAATCAGAGCATGTATCCAAAACTCAATTTTCAGTATTCAGTATGTAGCTGAAATAAATTTTTTTGTATTAATTATTATTAAGCTTTAATGCTGAAGTGAATGAACATCATAAATTATCGTGAAAATTATTAGAAAATTTATAGCGGCTATCGGAATAAATATATTCAAGTTCTTAGCACACATTTTGCAGGAAAGTAGTGATGCATAGTATTAACAATCCCTAAAGTATAAAATTTTGTCCTTATAAATTCATTTTTTAACGTAAAGCAAATTAATGATTTTCGTATTAATTCTTTCAATACACTTTAAGTTCATTGCACTAGCAATGATGATGTGAATGTACGATGCAATTAACACAGGGTGAACAACCATGAATTTATTTCATGTAAGAACTTGCTGACATAAAGATTTAATTGTTATTTGCAATCAATTGATTGCTTGCATTATTTATTTATATTTATATATAAGCAAGTATTTGGTTTAAGGAGGGGGGGGGAGGATGGGTCCTCCCATGTGATGGGTCAAAAAAATAAAATTTTTTTTTGCGAAAACCGCTTGTTAAACACATCTACAATACTTGTCTAAAAGGATTTTTCGAAATTCGGATCAGTTAAGATGTGGCAGATGTCGATAGTGGCGTGCGTATTCGAGTGCACCAAGTTCGCTAAGCGGCGAGTGACTTTCAAGCGCGTTTTTCTCAAAACTGAATTTTTCGAAATGGCTGCCACGATGTCTCAAAAACTAATCAACCAATTAAGCTGAAATTTTTATGGTATACTTAGGACATTCGTACTTAAGCCCTGAACCAAAATCGTGGTGATATCTGTCATAGTTTTTTTCCTCGAAACGAAAAATTAAAAAAAAAAATTACGAAAATCATGTATTTATATTTAAAAGTTTGTTTAAAAATGAAATATTCAAGATTTTGACCTGATTTTGCTTCCGGGTGTAGCCACAGATCTACTGATTAAAATGATGGTGGCATCTTTTGATTTAAGATAGCAGAACAGCTGGATTATGTATTTCGTTGTCAAAAAATATTAAAGTACTTTTAAAAAGTGAATAAATAAACTACTAAAACACCAAAGTTTTGTGTTGCCGATTCGTCACAAAAATTTCTGAAAAAGTGTAAAAAAAAAATAGCTGTCACATAGGAGGACTCCCTTAATAAAGCTAGTTATTGTTTTATAGCCAAGAAAGGTCGGTCGATAACATATAACACATAAATTCTAAAATCAAATTAACAGTAGCATGAATTGGACACATGACCACATCCTCAAAAAAAGGAGGCCTCGAAGTTATATAATATAATTTTTAAAGTAAATTCTCTTTACAGCGTCGCCTCTGTATTCTTAACTTGCTCCCAACTAGAATGCACATAATTTTTGCAAGTAATAATTACATTAATGAATTTATATAGATATATAATTTTAATCTTAAGTTTTTTTATATATTTACATATATCAATCTATGAAATCGTCAAAAAGTATTTAAGAAAACAAATATTCTTATTTGCCGACTTTTGAACCTTATACCTTTATTTATAAGTCCTTCAAGTTGCAAAATATACATAAACTTGTTTGATTTCTGGATTATTAATATTATTTGGTATATGATGGCCAACATAAACATTTTTCACCACCAATTTCACAATCGATGCAATTTTTACTCCACGCGGTAATTATTTTCTGATTGAAAAAAGTTATAATTTATTCATATTTTAAATAGTTTGAAATTTATCTTTTAAGTACTTTATTGCTTTATACATTTTGGTAAAATGATATCAAAAAAGAATTTTCGACGATTACCCAGCTGAAATTCAATCATTTAACGACATACAAAATTCAAATTACTTCCACACGTAGAGTTGCGAAGCAATTTTATGTGGAATCAATTCCACTTAATTTTTTTACTGGGCTTCTACTTATTTTCCTTGTACAAATTTCAGTTTCAGACAGTTACCTTGGGTCCACACCTACATAAATGGCGACTTGATAATAGTTTGTTGGCTTCACAAATAGATTATATTTACCAGAAACTGTTATTGAAAAGTGAACAAAGGCGTATATGATAATAATAATCTTCTTATAAACTCCTTTTGAAATCGCAAGAAAGTTATATGACCAAACTGGATGAACATAATCGCTAATTGACATTTTAGGATTTAAAAATCTGTTTTGCTATAAATCTGAAATTGAAATTACGCTAAAGCCCGGTATTGTGTTCATTTAGCGGCTTAATTTTGTAGCTGGGAAATTTCGTCGCTAAATAATTAGCCGAAAAGCGGTTATTGTGTTTTTAGCAGCTACAAGTATGTTTACTTTTCACATGTAGATGGCAGTTGTTTCTCAAATGATATGTTTTAGCTTCAGATTTATCTGACCAGGGGGTCTATTCGCGTTCTGTGAAAAAATGAAATGAAAAAAACTTTTTCACTGAAGTTTTCACCGCCACTTTTCACTGCAACTTTTCATTTTGTTCAGCATGCTGATTCTCGTTCACTTTGTGAAAAGTTCCGCTGAATGCAAGTGCTGAATCCTATATTTTCATTTGAAAGCTGTCAGGTGAAAAGTTGTTTCAGTAATATCTCAACATTTGTAATTGAGCTATTGTTAAAGAAAGTACCATATTTTGCGAACTTGAGAAGATAGTCATATCTTTGGTGAAATACTTACCCTGTATACTGTGAGACATCAATAAAAGCAAGAATTTTAACATAAAATGTCCTCAATTTTCATTCGGATTCTTTTAAGAGAAATTAGAAGAGGTTCTCAAATTTAATCAATATTTTTTACCTAAATAATTATATATTTTACACATGAAAATATGGAAATAAAATAAAAATTTCCCGAAGTTTTTTTAATCATTTATTATTATTATTATTTTAGGAAAGCTTATTTATTAATAATTTTAAATTATTAGAATTGCCTGAAATAAAATATGTATTTAGTAATTATTTTGAAAATTATTCATAAATGTGTTTACCTTAAGTCGAGCCAAAATTGTCTCCACATCTATCATGAGCTAAATCAACGTGCAGCTCTAAATAATCAATTAGTTGATTTTTTTGCTGCTCACTCGCTCTTTTTCCCCGCTTTATATTAATTTTATCCATTTTGAAAATTTCTTGCAACTGTAAACTACACTTTTCCAAACTTTTCACAAAAGAATTTGGCGGTGAAAAGTTTTTCCTCGAATGATAAAATTTTGACAGATGTTTTCATGGTTACACAGAACCGGAAAATGGATAGAATTAATATAAAGCGGGGAAAAAGAGCGAGTGAGCAGCAAAAAAATCAACTAATTGATTATTTAGAGCTGCACGTTGATTTAGCTCATGATAGAAGTGGAGACAATTTTGGCTCGACTTAAGGTAAACACATTTATGAATAATTTTCAAAATAATTACTAAATACATATTTTATTTCAGGCAATTCTAATAATTTAAAATTATTAATAAATAAGCTTTCCTAAAATAATAATAATAATAAATGATTAAAAAAACTTCGGGAAATTTTTATTTTATTTCCATATTTTCATGTGTAAAATATATAATTATTTAGGTAAAAAATATTGATTAAATTTGAGAACCTCTTCTAATTTCTCTTAAAAGAATCCGAATGAAAATTGAGGACATTTTATGTTAAAATTCTTGCTTTTATTGATGTCTCACAGTATACAGGGTAAGTATTTCACCAAAGATATGACTATCTTCTCAAGTTCGCAAAATATGGTACTTTCTTTAACAATAGCTCAATTACAAATGTTGAGATATTACTGAAACAACTTTTCACCTGACAGCTTTCAAATGAAAATATAGGATTCAGCACTTGCATTCAGCGGAACTTTTCACAAAGTGAACGAGAATCAGCATGCTGAACAAAATGAAAAGTTGCAGTGAAAAGTGGCGGTGAAAACTTCAGTGAAAAAGTTTTTTTCATTTCATTTTTTCACAGAACGCGAATAGACCCCCAACACCATATATTCGCCCATATCACATTCAGCACACATTTCGGTTAACAAATCTATTTTACTAAACTGCGAAACACAAAATATAAACAACAATGTATGGCGGCTGATTGTCAAAAGTTCGACACAAATACGTTGCTGTCAAAAATTTTTAGGTCCGCTGCTAAAAATTTAGCCGCTAAATGAACACAATACCGGGCTTAGTGAATTTCATCGTGTTAGGAAATTATTAATGTTTATAATTTTATAAAATGTTAAAGGTGCTAGTTTAGTGTGAACAAAATGTTTTTCTCATCACGGTAAGTTTTAAATTTTTTTTCTATTCTCACAACTCAGGATATTTCTTTTGTTGAGGACTGTTTTTATTTAAGTGATCCTTATGCTCATTTAAATAAGTACTGGTCAATATACGTTGTTGAAATGTTTAGCTATTCCTAACTTACCTTGAATTATTTATGTATCGGTAATACTAGAGTATGTAACGTTAAATTTCTCATTGTCAGTAAAAAATAGGACTTATTTAGTTTTACATCGACTCTTTTAAATAAGAGAGATTCAGCGGATGACGTTAGACCACGAGATTGTATACCATTTTCGGATTAATTGAAAACTCTTCCGAATTAAATGAAGCCTTGTCCGAATTGAATGCACCTTTGTTCGGATTGACTGCACCCTTGTCCGGATAAAATAAAACTTTGTTCGGTTCGAATGCAACTTTGTCCGGATTTAATGCACCTGAATACTGAAATGTGATTTTTAACTACCTGAACTTTTTACAAAAGAAATAAATTGATGCTGTAGTTGTTATTTGCAACTAAAAAAGAAATATATGGGGCATTTCACGCGAAGCGGACAGCGAAAAAAATTTCAGGTTCTGGATTTTGTTCATATTTGGTTTAATTGTACTTCTATATGTCCTGAATGAATGTGCATTTTTATTTTTTTTCTATGAAGCCTAGTTTTTTTTTTTTTTTTTTTTATATGTGATGATGCCAAAGCTCAGGGGATGCCCTATGATGCTTAAGCACAGCCTTGGCAGGAAAGGAATTAAGGATGAGGGAAATGGGTTAGGAGTTTGGGTGAAGGAGGTGTCGATGTACGCCCCGTTTGAAAGTTTCAGGCTGATAAGACGAGGGAAAAACAGAAGATGGTAGACTGTTCCACATTCGTGTTGTTCTGCTTAGAAAAGATTCCCGAAATTTGACGGTACGGTTGCCCTTTTCTAAGCCTTTAAAGAATTGACAAAATTTGAGGAGCGGGTTTTTTGAAAAAAAAACTTGCTATAATTCAAAGTGATAGAAAAAAAGTTAATAGTGTTATTTTAAAGACAAATAAATGTTTTTCTTGGCTGTTATTACAGAGTTGAAAAAAATTTTTTTTTCGTATATAAAACCGGAAGTAAACATATCAAATCGGATTTTACTTAACTTCGACATTTTTAAAATTTTTTGTTTTTATCTCAAAATGTAGCTTATAGTTCATAAATAATATTTGTAAAATTTTAGAATATGATCTGCATTCGTATCGGAGATAGAAAATTTAAACTTAAATTTTTTCATGTTTCCATACAAAACTATTGCACTGGCCAAACGCCGACTACGCGCTGCACTGTTTTCGAATGCAGATCACATTATGAAACTGAACAGGCATTTATTATACATTTTAAGTTATTTTTTGAGCTATTTAAAAAAAAATTAAACATGTCGAAGTTTGTCAAAATTTAATTTTAAATATTAATTTTGGATTTTTTGCGTGAAAAAAAAAATCCAATTTCGAAATCGATACCACAATTGTGAAGAGCATAAGAATCACTATTTTACATACTTTTATATTAGTTTATTAATATGATTAATTACCTTTGAAACAGATCATACATAACTTTTTCAAAATTGTTGGTTGTCCGCTTCGCGTGAAATGCCCCATATTTCTTTTCAAATTGTACAAATAATATTATATGAAATAGCTGATAGTATCTAATGAACTGGATCACCTCTGGAATTTGGTCCGATTTTTATCATCATATATAACCTGAACTTGTCACACTTTCAGCACTTCGTTCAATTATTTCTGGCAAAGTTGCTGTTGAGACATATCGCTTAGTATAGATTTATTTTTGAAAATGCCTTCTCAATTGGATTGAGCATCGGTGAATATGGAGGAAGATATTTTAAATTAAATGAAGATGCACTCACTACTTCGAGAACGTCGAAAGTTTTGTGGATACGTGCATTATCCATAATCAGCCATGCATTTTCTGTGGAGCTCAGTTTTCAATTAAATCTCTCAGAAAAATGCAAAATTTTTCCTAGTTGCACGTGTTATATGAAATAATTTATTTATGAGTAATATCTTCATTATTCATAGCAGCAATTAAAGTTACGTTTCGCCCCCGAATGGTTGGAAAATTAACATAAGCGCGAGTATTTTTCGTTAATCGTGCCTGTGATCTTCTTAAATGAAGGTTAAATTCACATTCACCAATAAAGATCATTTTACTTGTATCACTTGGAGCAGATCGTGTAAACTCCAGGGAATATTGTTTTCTGAGTTCAATGGTATTTTCACAGTTAAGGCAATCCACTTCATGGCGCGCTAATTTTAATGTGATTATTAATTCACGTAGGCCAGTATCCACATTGTTTTTGAAATTCTTATGTCTTTGGATTCAAGTCGTCGTTGGATTTCACGAATTGTAATTACTGAATTCTCTTCAATGCACTTTTCAATTTCTTCTAGGAGAATATCGGTTAGTTTCCACCACGAGATTTACAAACAGTTTCACCTCCATTATCTGTGTAACGTTTAAAAATTGATTTCGCGGTATTAGCTTTAATAGACCCTGAAGCTGCGGCTTCTGATATAGTTTTTCCCTCCTCCTCTATAAATTTAATTAACAACTTCTTCTTTTCTAAACTAATAGCTTCGTTATTTCTTCTTTCATGTTTTTATATAATTATCACAATGCAGGTATGCTTATAATATGAAAACCTCACTACGAAATCACGTACTTACTAAACCGAATCACTTAAAAATTAGAAAGCAATTGAGAGTGGCGATAAAACCTTAGAATATATAACAACCGTGAAACCGTGTACGTGTGATCGGCACTTTTCTTTTAGGCGAGGTGAGGACGGAGAGCTCTTCTCCTTAGTTTGCGAACTGTCAAAGTTATTACCGTGAATTGTCCGATGGTTTAACAATTTTGTTTTGTATTTCCATATAAAGTTCCGAGTGTATTTTACTCTTTATTTTAGTGCAATATATTAGAAAACTTTAAAGCTAATAGCCTTCAATTTTTTGAAGTGTAGACAGTGTACTTTAATAGTGAAATTATTGAAATGAAGTGCGCGGTTTTGTGTTGTGCAAACAATCGGCGTTTTACACGTGGAATATCGTTTTTGAGGAAAGTTTTTGATTAAAATAATGTTTTGTTAGTTCTTAAGCTTGATATAATTGCATTGACACGCTAAGAACAACAACGGAACGTAAAGAAAAGTGAGGTTTTCTTGGCGTTCTTAGTTTGTTTACATTTTCTAAGATCGAATTTGTTGCTTCTCCTTAGCTATCTCAGAGGCTCGTGATTTAAAAGTTAAATTCGTGATTAAATTGTTTAAAAGTTTTTATTTAATTTTGTGATATAGATTCGCTAAAAAAAGAAAATAATTCGTAATTCCTTTCCGATTACGCTCTAATTTCTAATTTATTTTGGCCCTCCTCTAGAAATGTCACTGTTTTACTACTGCCATGACGAAAACAAACACAACTCAACGATTCAGCTACATCAAGAAAATGCCAAGTTTTTTAGCTTTTATAGGCCCATATAGTTATATACTCTAAGGATAAAACTAAGAGATTAAGTACGGTGTCTGCCGAACCAAAAAAAAATAAATTATATTGATTTTTTATAATAATATTGTTATTGACTAGAATTGCATTCAGCGGCATTTCACAAAATTTTTGAGAGAGCTACAACAAAAATACCGTATTTGTTTATTTGTAAATAGTTCGGGTAGTTAAAAATCACATTTCAGTATTCAAGTGAGCTCAATTCGGAAAAAGTTGCATTCAAACCAGAAAAAGTTTTCCAACCGGACAAAGTTTCATTTTATCCAGACAAGAGTGCAGACAATCTAAACAAAAAAATTGTATATAAAATTTAACCAATCATTTAATTACTTCGAAGCTCAGATTGTTACTTAATGTAATGATTTGCCATTCTTTGAAGTAATAATTACATTGCTGCAGAATGTCTTTCGTAATATAAGTCGTTTAGTTATATGCATCTAGAACATAAAAACCTTACTGTCGGAGACTATTTAAAATATTTTAAAATACCCACAATAAGTACATTTTTATTAAAAAGTCTATTAGTGTATTATTCCTATAAAATTTTAGAACTAGAAAGATAAAAGTTTTATTTATTACTTCAACATTTCATGAAAATTTCCTATAGTTTTTTTTTTAAATTTAGGAATATTATTAACTTAAAAAGTAAAAGTATAACACTAATGGCTATTAATATTTTTATCTTATATTTAAATTTGCATATTTGATAAGTAAATTAATACATTGTAAAAAGGATTTTAAATAAGTTATTGCAATCCCATGCTCGAATAGAATAGGTAATTTCACACAATCAAAAACTAATGTTTTAAATATATATTGTAATTTTTGCGACTTAAATTATCAAAGCTAATTCGGGCCTGAAATTAACAGCCACTAATCTAATATAGTACCTATAATAACAGCAATCTTGATAAAAAAAATTTTAATAATATGGAGTATTATTCCTTGCAGGATTTCGCAAACATTTAATTTTAGGGTGATAATAACTTAATACCCTTAATTACCATTTTGTTCGTTCTTACATCTAATAAAGAAGTTAAAAGAAAATGAAAAAAAATAATAATAATCATTGTATCAAAAATTATGCTTTCTAAATACTCAAAGAATGAATTCTTCAGTAACGAAATTTTTAGCTTTTCTAATTACCAAATCGTCGGTTTACAAGCAAATCATATTTAGTCATAAAACCAAGGTTTGCGTTAATCTTTTAAAATATTTGTATATACTAAGTAAAACCTCGGAAAGTACGTTTTATTTGTTAATTTTGTAATATTCATATACTGAAAGATATTAAGTCTTAAGACAGTTTTATGGTGCTGCCTTTGCAGCTGAGTCTGGGTATTGAAGCAAACACCTAAGTTTACTTTGCTTGTAAATCAATAAAATGATCTAATTGCTTACGAAAATAACTAATTTATAACAAAATTTTTATGAACAAATGACAAAAATTGCCTATTTGTAAAAGGTAAATATTTTCTTCTTTTGTAAATTGTTATTTGATGAAAACTTAATTATTACAATGGATATATATATAAACTTTATACAAACTTGGGACCACTCCCACAAGTTCCTTCGATAGCTCAGTTGGTAGAGCGGTGGACTGTAGAATGAGTGTTGAAGCTGAAATCCATAGGTCGCTGGTTCAAATCCGGCTCGAAGGAGATGTTCTTTTTTTTAATAAAAATTATATAATTGCTTTGTTCATTTGCATTCCAATGCCGAGTCTCACTCACCACGCTATTTTTGCATTATCTTCAAGGGTAAGCCTCGTGACCATCCTAATTTACTTGAATAATTTGCATTTGGTAAGGGGACAATAAAATGAAACACCAAGTAGCACAATCCAGTCATTTAAAAGTCGTATGACTGACCCAAGTTGTAATAACCTGCAGTTACTACGCTATTATGTTATTAGATAACGTCGATATACATAGCCATAATGGGGAATCGTATAGTTGACATAAGAAATCTTTATAGCTCTTTTATAACCATTTAGTTGACTTTTTACAACTAAATTAAAGTCACAAAGGTGTTGAGGAATGGTGATATATGTGACGCTTAATGCTTTTAAAAAATTTTTGCAAGGCTGGCTGTTACGTTTTCGTGACATTTCTTTGGTTGTCACAGGCAAATTATTATTATAACGTCAAAATCAAGTTGCAAACTCAACTTTCAACCACTGGCTTTAATATTATAAGATCAAATATAATATTCTACATGCTTTACCAAGATTATTATTATTAGTAAGAAAATAAACCTTTTAATTTATATTCAGTATTTCGTTGAGTAACCTTTAGACTTTAAAACTCTTCTGGGCCTCTGAGGCATCGAAAGCACTAGTTTTTTTTTTAGTTACATCACTGATTATTTTGTTTCATTCTTCTTGCAACAATTTACGTAACATCACTTTGCTCGAAATACTTTCTTCACTTAATGATTGCTTAAGGTGTCCCCATAGATGATCTATGGGATTCATGTCTAGTGACTGACGGGGAGTTTCTATTCGTTTAAGTACATTGTACAAAATCCATTCCATTTAAGTTTTTGTTCATCGTTTCTTGCACTTCAGAAAAAGTTTCTCCAGCACAAACAGTAGGATTTTCCTTGACACGTCTTAACATTTGCTGCTCAGTTTTCTTACTGAAAATCTTTGGTACGTGGTTTATTTACTACACTGTTTTCAGTTTTTTATTTTTTTATAATGTTTTTCACGGTACTTTGTGGTATTCCTAACTCATTTGACTGGATTTCTTCCTATCTAAGAGACAGGACATATCGTGTGTCGCTCCGTGGCTCTACCACTAAAATCTTCAGAGCTTCATCTGGTGCACCGCAAGGCAGTCATCTCGGCCCTCTACTATTCGTTCTTGCCATTGACGACATTGTCTATCTGATCTCGCACTCTAATGTTCTAATCTACGCTGATGACATGAAGATCTTCTCTTATGTTAAGGATGGTGGGGATGCCGCCCTTATTCAAAAGGACTTAGATAAGTTTCTTGAGTGGTGCGAGCATAATGGCTTACACCTCAATTTTGAGAAATGTGAGGCTATGACCTTATCTCGGAGCCCTAATCCACAAGATTGGGATTACAAGTTCGCGGGGAATGGTCTCCGTCGCGTACGGTCCATAAGCGACCTTGGGGTGAAACTTGATAGGAAACTGGATTTTACTCTGCATATCAACTATATCGTGTCTAGAGGTTGTTTAGTCCTGGGCTTTGTTAAGCGTTGGTCTAGAGAGTTCTCGGATATACCAAAATTGATTCATTTGTACTGCTCCTTAGTTAGACCTATTCTTGAGTATGTATCTCAGGTCTGGTCCCCCTACTTGGTTGTTCATTCCAAGCGTATCGAATCGGTGCAGCGTAATTTTCTTAGATTTGCGCTAAGAGGGCTCCCATGGGACGATCCGTTCAGACTCCCGCCTTATACCGATCGCCTCCGGTTGCTCGGTTTGCCCTCTTGAACTCTAATATAGACTCAGGTTCGCTTGTTAGCAGGGTTTCCTTCAGACAGTCTCAATATAATCTTCGAAGACTTTCTTTATTGCATATTGAACCATCTAGATCAAATTATGGCATGCATAAGCCAATTAATCGTTTATGTAGGGCTGTTTATGCATGTCCTAATTTTGATTTAACTCTGTGCTCACGTGGCTTTCTGTTTTGCATGCTGTGTGCTGGGTTCCCTTATTTGTTTTCTTCCTGCTCCTTTCATTTACTTGTTAAAATTCAATTACAGACGGTCATCTCGTGGTTCTGCAGTAAAATAAAATTATAAAAATTGTATTACTGCAGTTTTTCTATTACATATTTAATATTTTCCTCTGAGAATAACTGCAAAGTTACGACTTAAAATAACAAGAGTATGAGACAAATGATTTAAAGTGAACTGATCTGCATATACATACATAGCTGTGCAAACAGTTGTCATTGAAAAGAATTCAGAAATTACCGTATAATGTATCATAGGAGAAATGGTATAAGAGTATATACTTTTGTGTGTTTAGTTTTACTGCTTGAATTAAAATGTTATTACTTTTTTGATATATTGTTAATTATACAGGGTGTTCCCAAAAAGGGTCAACATGTCCACGTATATGTAGAAATTTATACGTAGAAATCCTATAGGAGAATGTTATAAAAATCAACAAATTAAAGAAATTAAACTCAAATTAATTCTAAAATGCTTGTTATTGAATTTAAAAATAATTACAATCAATCTTGATAAGTAACAAAAGCCGTTCAAAATGTCCACCGCCACTTTGGATGTATCTCAACAATCTCCTTCTAAGTTCCTGTTTAAGGCGTATTGCAGCCAGCCTCTCCCGTACTTTCGTCGCTGCATTCCCAATTCGGCTAACTAAATCCTCCCTATTGTTAACCGGGCTTGAATAAATTTCATCCTTCTTGTTCCCTATAAGAAAAAGTCCAATGGGGTAAGGTCTGGAGATCTAGCAGGCCAAGGAATCGGTGCACCTCATCCAATCTAGCGGTTAGGAAATTTTTCATTTAGTATTACCTTCACAATGTTAGCCATATGTGCTGGTACTCCATCGTGTTGGTGAAACATTGCCCTAAGACTATCCATAGGGTTCTCCTCTATTAAATCTGGCAGTGTATTCTCCAAAAAGTCCACATAAATTTCACTACTAAGCACTTGCGGCAAAATGAACGGTCCTACCGAATTGTTTACGATGATACCAGCCCAAAAATTGACCCTGAATCTCTGCTGGAATGAATTCATATTTGCCCTGTGTGGGTTAGCGATCGACCAGGTATGGATGTTATGGAAGTTCGTGATATAATTCCTGGTCAATTGACATTCATCTGTTTACATAATTCGGTCCAGAAACGCTCTGTCGTCAATGTCGCGTTCCATAAGGAAAGTGCTAAATTTCAGTTTTCTCTCAGAATCTGCTTCCAGTAGTCCTTGGTCTGGGTGATCAAGATATGGACGTAATCCCCCTCGATGAATAACCCTCCACACCTTAGATAACGACACTCCTAATCACCTTGCGACTCGTTTCGTGCTTGTCTCTGGGTCTTGCCTCACGGTGGTGATTATTTGGTGATCGACGTCGGCAGAAGTTCCCGAAGTTTCGGGTCGTGTCTCCCTGTCGTGTGAAGTTACACGTCGTGTTTCTCTTAACCTTTGGAAAGTCCGTGTAAATACCCCTCTTTGGGGTGCTCGCCGGTTAGGGAATCTCCTTTGATATTCCAGTACAGCCGCTTTCTCTTTTCTGTCTACTACACCATAAGTGTAAATAATATCCGCGTTTTCCTCAAATGTAAATTCAACCATTCTTTAATAATTTTTGCTTAAAAACACCCGTACTTATTGATTTGATTTTCAACTATAATACAGTCTGTCTCAGAAGTTTGGGATATTCAATAATTTTTGGTGAACCTACGTCTAAAGTGCGAATTCACTTAGCTGGGAAAAAAAATTCTGCTAAGCTATTTATATTATTTAAAATCGCAGGTTTAAACAAAGAAATTGTAACAACTCTTATTTTGATATCTTTATTATATCCAACATAATAGAATATTTGCTTAGAACTTAGAATTTTCAATGTCGAAAATTTGTCTCAAAAGTATGGGATAATAACTACTTACTGTATTTTTTTCTGAAATAAAGTTAAAAAATATATACCATATAGCAGATTTACCATTTAGTAACATCTCCTTTTACATTTATTACATCTATTTATTCTCAAGTGCAAGCTTTAATGGGCTCGATGTGAAAATCGGGAAATTCTTAAATTACTAATAACTAGTGTAAACTTAAATTTATTATACTGGGTGGTTACGACCTGCCCTACCAGCACTCTCAGGGACGGCGTTGAATGTTACAGATATGCATGCGTATGATTTAACCATAACTGCCTTTCCTGACTCTATAAAACCCTTACAAATAAGAACAATTGGAAAAACGAGGGGTTCGCATTAATTGTGAGAAATTTATCTACAAAAAAATCTCTTTTTTTATAAGATTTCAAATAAAAAAGTTATAGCCCCTCATAGATCTATATAAAACACTTATTAATAATGTTACATTAAAAAGCTAAGTTATTAATAAAAGTTGTAAAAAATTTGCTACAAAAAAGCTCTTCATAAATTTTTTGTAAGACTCACGGGACCCAATTTGCAAAATGTACTCAGTGTTTGTAGAGGAGAGGGTGGGAAGTTGCGACACTGGATATTCAGTTTTGTGCTCACTACCGCCCCCTCCCCACTCCCAAACGGATCCCGCCAAAAAAATATCTGCCTACCCATAATGTTTGATCAGCCCAGTTTTTCCGACCCGAATACGGGTTTCCGTATTCGTGCTTGATTCTTGTGATTTTTGAAACCACAAAGCCGTGAAAGAATCTTTTCTTAGAATCTAAATAAAATAGTTTTTAAAAAAAAGTTGAACCGACTTCACAAAAAGCGCTAAAAAGCATAAAATAATTTTCAATTTTATACCTATTACGAAATTTTGGAGTCGGTGCAAATCAAACAAACCAAACAACTAAAACAAAAGTATTTAATCGTCCTTTTATATGATACCGTGAGCTGAAACATTCAGGTATTACTATGTATTATCTTCAATTGTGGCTCTGTAGTTGTTTTATTTGTCTAATTTGCACCGACTTCAAAATGTCGTAATAGATATAAAATTGAAAATTATTTTATGCTTTTTAGCGCTTTTTGTGAAGTCGGTTTAACTTTTTTTTTTAAACTATTTTATTTTACACTTTTTAGTGTCTTCTACTCTACACAACGAAAAAAGAACGATCCAAATCGATCCACGCGTTACAAAGTTATGTTCCACCCCTCAACTCACCAAAATTTTTTTTTCTCGTGGTATCAACCAGGGAACATACTCTACCCAACAGAAAAGGAATTATCCAAATACGAAGGTAAACTACCCCTCCCGCTCCCCCCTCCCACACCCTAGGCCAACTTTTTTTCTACTATTAGCAATAGGGGATCATACTCTTTACAACAAAAAAAGAACCATGCAAATCGGTCCACGCGTTAAAAAGTTAGTTTTCATCCCCACCCCCCACCCTCACTTCTCCCATAATACCAATCGGTGAACATACTCTACCCAACAAAAGAAGAATCATCAAAATCGGTCAACGCGTTTCGAAGTTATGCCCGGTCAGACATATAAAAAAAAATCTACACGTCGAACTTATAACTTTATGACTTTTGGGAAGTCGGTTAAAAAACAACTTAATTTTTTGCCTCTATCTATGTATTGTGTTCGAGTATATCACTCAAATATAAAGCAGAATCCTCCCATATTTTTTGAATTTTCTGAAATAAATTTCTTTTGTCCGAAATGACCTACTTTTCTCCATTTACATCACTCCTAAATTTACAGAAACTACTTTTTACTCAATTAATCTTCATAAATTCCAATAACTTTCTTTGGGGCATACATACGTCCACGTATGCATTGCTTAATTTTGGAAATTTGGTTGTTACTTTCCATATGGATGAGGTTGCCTGAAACATAAATAAAATTCTTAAAATTTACGCGATTTGTGCACTTGACACAGAATTCAATTCAATTAAAGGCTCCACCTTGGACCTCGTCTGTTCTAAAACTTGGTGGTGCCTTGAACATAAGGTGCACTTTTTTAATACGTTAAGCCACTGGGAGAATTCATTACTTAATCGGCTAAGTGGGGTCCGATTTTTCACCTCCGCACGTTGCCCATAAATTGAAACGACGTGAAATTAAAAAGCTTCGGCTAAAATTGGATATTTCAAGCTTTTATTGTAAAGGTTCTCTAGAAACGGAGGTGGAAACCAATAATTTTAGCAATGCGTAGAAAGGACAAGGTAGAATTTATTTTGAGGTTACTCCTCCTTTAATGGCCGCTCATTGGGTTGGTTCATACATTTCGAAAGCTTGGGTCTGTTATCAAATTGATCGCTAAGTTTTAAACCCAATTTGGATGGATTGATGAATGATGCTGTGCAACCCATTTCAGTTCACAATAAAGCCGATGTCCAGTTTTTTCTGGAGCCGCGGACAATTTGTTCATCATTTTGGACGGAATGTACTTTTAATTTCGTTAGCATATTCCAGTGAGGACTATCCAGCCTGGGATGCATAGTCCTGTGCTACAATGCAGGACTAGCAGAATCAAATGAACCGGCAAAATTTACCTGCAGCGTTCATTTTTGTGCTTAATGAATTGAAACTCCATGCGGCCGAATGTAACTGTAAAATTAACACCTTGGGAATTTGTACATGGTTGGGTTTTGGAAAAAAATGCGGTTTTTTGTCATCATCGAATGGATAAATCTCCAGGGTAGTACTCAGTCAATTTTTTCAGCCTGTTAATTACACAGTGGTTTCATGGGGTTATTATTTTTACAATAATAGCCAATTCGTTGCATATCCCAACGACAGTTTTAACATTCGAGTAACAGAACAATTTTTATTATCTTAATTTGATATATTTTCCATAATATTACAAGCTAACGAATTAAGATTGTTACTTTCTGTGAAAGCCCAAACAGTATTTTGTTTTAAACCATATTTTTTTTAAATTCTTCCCTCAGCGTAAACGGCTGATTTTCCTGAAACTGAGAATAAACCATTTGCCTTGACCTCGCAAATAATATTGATTTAGCGCTTTTAACGGAAACCCAAGTAGAGAAGGTTCTCAACCTAGACTATAGTCGTTTTAAGAAACTTATGTTCAGAGACTTCAAAAATTGTGCCTATTGCAAATTTTATTTGTCTACGCAAACTTAAGTGAAAGGAAAATATAAAATTTTTACTTGTATCGTTTTTAAGTTTGCATCTGTTTTATATTTCTAGATACCAATTGCCCTTTTTGATCTTGTAATCAACTATTGCGTGAAAAGCACTATATATTTTTTTTATATGTCCGCGCGTAACTTTTTTCTCCAAGTGGATTGATTTGAATGATTATTGTGTTTCTTTTGTTTTCCGTAACAACAATTTTTTACCTACGTAATTTAAGAGTATATATAAATTCCAACGAAGTACAGGGTGTTTTCTAGAGAACTCTAAAATGACGTAAAACATCTAAAAATTGGTCTTATTGGAAAGATAATGTTATGCCATTAATGTTTAAATATGATTTCGGGCATGTGGGTGCCGCGACTGGCTCTAATGAAGCTCAATCTGGAAGTCCAATTTTCGACCACTTTGTCGAGGTGCCAGGATAGTCTATCGGCAGTAAGCCGGCGAATGTTGGCTTCCCAGTCGTTCAATTTCTCTGGTTTATTGACGTAGACTAGCGACTTCACACATCCTCACAGAAAATAATCCAAAGGTATTAAACTCTACGATCTTGGAGGGCAAATCACAAGTCCATTACGCTAAATTATGCGCTCATCGAATTTTTCCTTCGATAAATGGAATGTAGCACGCACTCTGTGGTATGTTATACCGACTTGTTGAGACCACAGCTCTTCCACATTAACGCCATTCGATTGGGTAACGAAATGGTCAGTAGTCATGGATCTACAGCGGTCTCCATTGATTGTAACGTTCTGGCCGGAAACAGTTTTGAAGAAATCTGGAGCAATGATTCCACCAGCTCATAAAGTACACGAAACAGTTACTTTTTGTGGATACAACGGCGACTCAATAATAGCTTGTGGATTTTCTTCACTCAAACTGTGGCAATTTTGCTTGTTGACGTATCCCTTCAACCGAAAATCAGCCTCATCGCTGAACAAAATTTTGTAGTGAAAATCAGAATCAAGAGCAATCTCGATGATCAAGAGGATTCAATTCTTACTTAACCTGGATCTTGTAAGCTCGTGAAGCAAGATCTTTCAGGAAAATCTTCCATAAACTGGATGAACACGGCGACTTCTGAATTCTAAGCTCCACACACTGAGATGTATTAAAATGGAGTGACTTATAAGCTATCTCATGTGGCTACAATTTTACTGTCAGTGGAGGAAAACCATTTTCAATTTCAAATGTTTATTGTGAAATTGCAGCTGTTCCGAGAAATATAAAATAACCAAACATATACGAAATGACATATTTAATTTTAATCTTTTATATTGTTGTAAAGAAACTATAAAAATCATTGTAATTACTGAAATAAAAATTAAAAGAAAAGGTTGTTTTAATCTGTAAAATGCTTACCCAGAAAGAGATATAAAATGATTGTGATTATTGTCATCTATTTCTATCGCTTGCATTTAATAGGTGACATGATTTTTGCAATGTTGTACGAGTATATATATTATTTTTCCTCAATAAATTCTTTTGCTTCCAAAGGAAGTTAATTAACCTGTAGACCAGAGTTCTGTACAGGTACTCGTCTTACAACTTGTACTTGTACCTGCAAGTTTAATGTTCCTGAGTTAACTACAGAGCGGTATCTGCACAGGTCAGGTATAACAACTCAACTTGTAACTGCAGGTAAAGATAAACAGGTATATCTGCAGTGACAGATAACTGGTAAAGCAGGTAAGGCAAATAAACAAGTAACTGTTACCTGTGACTATAGAAGAAATTTGTTTGTGAAAAGACAAAATGGGCTTAGTAAATTTCATCGCTGTTTATATTTTGGTAATAAACAAAAAGTCCTCACTTTACAGTAAATTTATAAATATATACTAGTGTTAATCAATAACAAACAAGTTATAATTCTACACTGTTATCTGTTATTTATAGTTTTAATTTAATTCCATAAAATCAAACAAAACTGAACTGTACTCAAACATTGTTGCTCAGTAAGCTCCTATTCAGTTCTAAATCACTGAAAAAACTGCGCAATATAACTGAGCGTGTGTCTACCTTAACATAACTAAAATGCTAACATAACGACATGCTTTCGTCCAACGCACATCAAATCTTACCCGAATAGCTATTCCCCATAGGATGAACAAAACGAATTGAATCATGTTAAAACGTTATAAGCAGATTATACTTCAATAACAGAGTTTTTTTTACTTACGCAATTTATAGGTAAGGACTTAAATTTTTAAAATTTGTAAAAAAAAGTTGAACCGACTTCACAAAATGCGCTAAAAAGCATAAAATAATTTTTAATTTTATATCTATTACGACATTTTGAAGTCCGTGCAAATTAAACAAATAAAACAACTACAGAACCACAATTAAAAATAATACATAATACTACCTGAACTTGGTTTGTTTAATTTGCACCGACTTCAAAATGTCATAAGAGATATAAAATTAAAAATTATTTTATGCTTTTTAGCGCTTTTTGTGAAGTCGGTTCAACTTTTTTTTTAAAAACTATTCTATTTTTCACTTTTTAGTATCTTCTACTCTATACAACGAAAAAAGAACCATCCAAATCGGTCCACGCGTTAAAAAGTTATCTACCCCACCTACATACCACTAGAATTTTATTTCTCATGGTATCAATCAAGGAACATACTCTACCCAACAGAAAAGGAATCATCGAAATCGGTCCACACGTTACGAAGTTACTACCCCTCCCCCTCCCCCACCACCACTATAGGACCAAATTATTCTTCTATTAGCAATGGGGGATCACACTCTATACAACAGCAAAAGAAACATCCAAATCGGCCCACGCGTTATAAAGTTAGGTTAGGTTTTTTCTCGTGGTATCAACCAGGAAGCATACTCTACCCAACAGAAAAAGAATTATCCAAATCGGTCCACGCGTTACGAAGTTAGACTACTATTAGCAATTAGGGGTCACACTTTATACAACAGCAAAAGAACCATCCAATCGGTCCACGCGTTACAAAGTTAGGTTCCACCCGCCAACATTTTTTTCTTGTGGTATCAACCAGGGAGCATACTCTACCCAACGGAAAAAGAATTATCCAAATCGGACAATGAGTTACGAAGTTAGACTACTCCTCCCCCGCGCCCCTCTCCGACCCCTCACCATAGCACCAAATTATTCTCCTATTAGCAATGGGGGATTACACTCTATACAACAGAGAAAGAACGATCAAAATCGGACCACGCGTTACAAAGTTACAGTTACAGTACTCTACTGTAGACCATACTATAAAAAGCCGACTAGGAAGGACTTCATGTTCTTTTAGGTTTTCCTCTAGATCACTGAAGAAAGCGTTAGCAAGGTAAGGTGACAACTTGGAACCCATGCTTAAAGAACTTCACTCGAAGTTGGAAAAAATGTTGATTCATACAAATAGTTGCAATTTTAATACTCTATAACAACTTCTGGAGCTCCTTTTCGGTATAAATGGTTTTTCATGCTGTTGATGGCTTTTTTTACAGGAACGTTGGGATACATATTCACTATTGGGAATGAACCCAATCTTTCTACTGGAAGCAACGTTATATCCTTTATTTTCTCGATCAGATTATTAGTGTTTAAGATACTAAACATAAATCTATTGGGTATTTTTGTAATGTTTTGGATAACCAGCGGGACATATTGTTCATGGGGATGTTGATGTTGGATGAAATTGGTCTCATGGTCATCGGGCTTTTATGTATTTTAGGAAGAGCATATAGTTGGCCCACTCAGTTTAAGGTTTCTAATCCTAGAGTAATTTAGTATAAAATTTCTTATTCTGAATAAAGTACGGTATAAACGAATTAATGAAATTATTCTGAATTATTTGAACGGCAGACCAGAAGCTTTTGTTACTCTTTTGGTTAATCAATATTTTTCATCCAAGGTATAATGAAAATTAAACTTAGCCCGACGAAATATATCTTTATATGTACGTTGCGCAGCTCTATAGAACTATAAGAAGGTATATTTGGTTTGCCGTAACCTAGGTATAAACATTTTATGTAACAGCAGCAAACAATAATCTAAATATATGGACGCGTTACGAAGTTCGCCATCATAAGTTCAAAATTCTTATCATTGAAGGACATTATAGTCCGGGCGCAAAGGGCGGGGGGTCATGTATGCAATTTGGGGTCCCCGCGGTAACTTGTCATATTTTTATGTTTTTCGGCACGGAGAATCGATTTTTTGAGGTTACCAGGCTCAAAAATTTGTCGTTTTCGAGATATGGCCCGATTTTAGTCAAAATTGGTGGTTTTTCTGAATTTTCCAAAAAAATAAAAAAATTTAAAATTATTAACCAACTTTATGTGAAAGATCTTTTGATTTTAAACAATTTGTGTCTGTAGCATTTTTTTCCTAAAGTCCTTGGTTTAGCTGTAATTTGCAAAAAATGCCTCACATTTCTTATAAAGTATTTTAAATGGGGCAAAATTCCTCAAGTGTACCAGGTGAAGAAATTCGATGTCTCCGATTTTGTTCAAACTTCACCAAAATATTGTTACTGGTATAAGTAATTATGGTGCTAAAGGATTTAAAAAAAATTGTTGTGCAAAAGTTATAGGGTTGTAAACTTTTGCATTTTTGCACTTTTTCTCGTGATCTCATATCTTTTTTGAAAAATTGAAATTGAAATTGATAAGGAACTTCATTCGTGAAGTCTATTGACACCGACGAAAACCCTGGTGGAAGAAAATCCCATCGTAACTACTGTGGAACTAGCCAAGAAGCTTTTAATTGGTTATTCAGCCATTCATCGATACCTGCACGTCATCTGAAAAATTAGCAAACTGGGCCATACCGAGTGTAATCGTCCGCAGGGAGTGAATGTGTGCTCTTCTTTTTTATTGTTTTGTCTCAGCAATGAACCTTGTTTGGTGAAATGGAAAGAGAAATTTCAAGGAACGAAGACAGTGAGTAGATA
Source organism: Leptarthrus brevirostris (assembly GCA_964036015.1). Taxonomy (NCBI): domain Eukaryota; kingdom Metazoa; phylum Arthropoda; class Insecta; order Diptera; family Asilidae; genus Leptarthrus; species Leptarthrus brevirostris. Next base: position 25,213,709 of record OZ038371.1, read on the forward strand.
AAGATCTGTATCCACGTAAGGTATTGTTTTTTGTTTGAGAGGATTAAAATGGAGATCTACTGCGAGCAGATTGACCGGCTTAAGTCGAAAAACGACCATCTCCGGTTTCAAAACGAAGTTTAAAAAAAAACGTATTATTTATGGAATGACCCAATATGTCGTCAAGTTAGACGAATTTAAGTATTTATTATTATATGTTTGAAAAAAACCTAAGAATTTCAACACATTTTCATTTCTCTCTAGTTCCCGTAACCCTTTGGGGGTATGGGGCGTGAGAAGAACTTCACCCGATTCGAGAAAACGGTTGCAAGTGGACCTACAATTTAAAGTGGATTCGGAATCATGGACATTTTCTCTGCAACCCCATGGACTTTTTATCGTAATCTGTTGTCAACAGAAAACAACAATGGGTCGCCGTTGGTGGGATTCGAACACGGGTTCTCCGGATTGGTAGGCGAACTCGTTATCAGTTACTACACTGTCGACTTACATTTTTATTTAGCGACTGAAAATATATGGTTAACACATTCGTGGATAAGACGGCATATGCTGACAAGCTTGATGAAAAGCATAAGGACAAGACGGCGAACGTGTCCGCAAACGTGTTAAGAGATGAAAGACAGGGTTTATTCACAACATCCATCGAAATGGGTTAAGGGTGGATAGGTTTGTTTTTAACTGTAAATTGATTTTTAAGTGAGAGATGAAGGGTAATTAATACAAAGAAGTAATAAGATTAGTAAAAGAACTGAACTCTAAGGTACACTGGCATTTATTTTGTTTGGATCAGATGTAACACGGCTTGAACGGCCTGACAAAAGACTTTATATCCACTTTCTGAAATGACGGTGCAGACCGAAAGCTTGAAGTTTGCTAGAAGGGCAAAAAAGCAATGATTTTGGACTTTTTTTTTTTTTTTTTTTATATATGATGTTGCCAAAGCTCAGGGGATGCCCTATGATGCTAAAGCACAGCCTTGGCAGGAAAGGAATTAAGGATGAGGGAAATGGGTTAGGAGGTTGAGTGAAGGAGGTGTCGATGTACGCCCCGTTTGAAAGTTTCAGGCTCATAAGACGAGGGAAAAACAGAAGATGGTAAACTGTTCCACATTCGTGTTGTTCTGCTAAGAAAAGATTCCCGAAATTTGACGGTACGTCCAAATTTGACCCGGAGAGTAAAGGGGTGGGAGCGACTTGTAGATCTTGTATCGCGCGTTGTAATGAGTCTACAAGGAATCAGGCTAGCGATTTCGTTAGAACAATGGCCATGGAAATAGCGATAAAAGAGTGAGAGACAACCGACATTCCGTCGATGCTCAAGAGAGTCAAGGCCCTCAGAGATTGAGGAATCGCCAATAAGTTTAACAGCCTTACGCTGAACTTTGTCTAACGCGGACAATGCGGTGTGTCCTGCCCCTGCCCAAATATGGGAATTATATTCAAGTCTAGGCCTAATGTGGGACTTGTAGATCAACGCTAAGTCGGGTGGGGTGAAATATTTCTTACATCTCTGTAGAAAACCTAAACATTTCATCGCACTTTTGGCGATTGCAAATATATGATCAGTCCAGCTAAGATTGCTGGATATCTCAATACCCAAGATCTTTAGGGAGGGTGAATTGGGTATATTCACTCCGTCGATTGAAATGGGTTGGGGGTGGACTGGGCGTTTTTTAAGGGACATTAAACAGCATTGAGTTTTGGATGCATTAAACGTAACACGATTTGCTCTGCCCCAAGCGAGGACCTTAGAAATGTCGTTGTTTAATGATCTAAACATGCGTTCCCGATTGACTTCTGTAGCATTTCCACGTGAATTCATTACAGAATCAAATGAGTACGCGAAATCAAGGGTGCTGTCGTCGGCAAAACTATGAATAGGATTGAGAGTAAGGGATAAGAGATCATTGATGAAAAGAAGAAATAAAGTTGGTGAAAGAACTGAACCCTGAGGTACACCGGCATTTATTTCGTGGGATGCAGATGTAACGCCGTCAATAACTACACGGATTGAACGGCCTGACAAAAAGCTCTCTATCCATTTAACGAGGGTAGGATGCAGACCAAATGTTTGAAGTTTGGCTAAAAGGGCAGCATGCCAGACTCTATCAAAAGCCTTTGAAATATCAAGAGCGACGATTTCGGACTCACCGAAATTATGGAGACAATGATTCCAACGCTCCGTTAGAGCCGTTAGTAAGTCTCCGGTTGAGCGGCCAGCGCGGAAACCGTACTGGCAATCGTTGATAAGATGGTTATTTTCTAGATATGTCAACAACTGAGAGTTGATGAGTGATTCAAAAACTTTGGATATGATCGAGGTTAGTGCAATTGGTCTGTAGTTAGAGGGGTCGCATGCCTCTCCTTTTTTAAGTATCGGCTGGACATGAGCAAGTTTCCATACACTTGGAAATATTCCTGTTGAATATGACAGGTGAAAAAGTTTGCGCAGAGGTTTAGCCAAAGCAGAGGCGCAGCATTTTAAAACAAGGGGCGAGAAACCATCAGGCCCTGTAGCTTTGGACACGTCGAGTTTCGAAAGTACTCTAAAAACTTCCCGAGTGCGAAAGTGTAGCGGCTTTTGCCTACTAATGCACTGTGATAGAGATGGAAGTGGCTGCGATGATGGTGGCAAGTACGAGTTAGCAGCAAAATTAGCAGCAAACAGGTTGGCCTTGTCCAATGAGTCAGTAAAAACATTCCCATTATAAATGAGTGGTGGTGTTGACGAACAGGTGAAATTGTTCTTTACGGTTTTTACTAGAGACCAGAAGCCCTTACTACCCTTTTGAGTAGAAAATACCTTCCGTCTGATGCTCTGGTCGAAATTGAACTTAGCCCGGCTAATTGCTGAATTGCAAATATTCCGCGCATCTCTATAGATACGTCTCGATTCCTCTGAAGGGCACAATTTATATGCCTGGAAGGCTGCTTCCTTCTTTTTAATGGCTGCGAAACAGTCATTATTGAACCAATTGGTGTTAGTTGGTTTGATGTTCTTGAAGCTATGAGGAATAAAGCGATGCATTCCAAACCATAGGATGTTCAAGATATAATCGGTGCTTCTGTTAACGTCCTTCATAGAAAAGCAATCAGACCAGTCCAGCTCTCTGAGATATTTATTAAGTCCCGCCCAATCAGCATTTTTATAATGCCACACTAATCTTTTGGTGGAGTTTAGATTAGTGGTTGTCAGAGAGGAGATGGAGAATTGGGCGGAGATTAGACAATGGTCCGAATTACCCAAGGGAGACGTCACCGAAACCGAGTATTTTTCTGGATGCGATGTTAGAAATAGATCTAAAAGGTGCGCGTTGTGCCCCGAAGTGTCAGGAACACGAGTCGGACACTCAACCAGTTGCTGTAAATTAAAAGACTCACTAAATAACTCGACCTAACTTACCAACGTTTTAAGGATAATAAATCCAACGATATATCAGAGCTGTTAATAATTCTTCATGAGTGACTTCAAAACTTAAGAGGTTTATTCAAAGAAGAGGAGCAATATTTTAGAACCATATGCGAAAAACCATGAAACAAGTTGGACACGCCGAGTTGGGAGGGTATCTTACAAACTTCCTGCGTTCAAAAGTGTAGCGCCTTTTGCCTCCTTATATTTCTATTAATTAATTACGATGCCAAAAGTACATGGTATTGGAAAAACAGGAAATTCATATGAATCTATGACAAAGATTCTAACTGGACCTACAATTTAAGGCGAATTTTGAATCACTCACATTATTCCGCAACTTTGAATGGTCTTTTAGCGTAATCAGAAGATGGGTCGCCACAGGCGTAATTCGAACATGAGACTGTTGTGCCATCACGTTCACCATTATACCATCGACAATACGAGTAACAAATTTATTCGGAAATTAGAAGTTCTCCAAAGTTGGTTTAACAATTTATCTGCACTTACTTCTATGGGAACTAGGACCATGCTCCTACTGACAATGTCTGTTTAAGCTAATTAAAATTCGCTCTTAAGTTATAATCTCGCACTTCCCTTTATATAATTCCAGCAATTAGTTGCCCCAAATTGGGATAAACGTTTCAGTAAAGTGGAAAATGGAAAGATCCGGTGGTATCAATAATAAATGTATGTATATAGTTATATGCAATTACGAAAGCTGCCGTACTATTAAATGGGTCATCTTTACGTACATATGAGTTTTATTATATATTGAATATTTTAATAGCAAAACGTACATATTTCCTTTTAGAGCAGTAGAAATTTCTGGCTGACAACTAAAAGCGTGGTTGGATTCGCATCTGATCCAGCTTTTCTTGGCCATCAACTTTAAATGTACGAAAATACCGGCCCCACCGCAAATTTCCTGAAGTAATTTTGAGAAAATTTAACTCAAGTATAAGAAGTAAATTACATGAAAGTGAGTTTGTTTGAGCTGTATGCACAGTAACCACGAGTGAAGAATAATTACATATTTCAGAAGGAGCAGTGCTTCCATATTTCCGAATACAGCATTAAACTTTGGCATCAACTCTTTCAAGACCTGCCAGTATTTTAAGCGCTTTTCTTAACTTCCTGTGGTAACAGCAAACACGAGAGAGACTAGAAGAGAAGTGCAACTTAAGTTCATAAAATCAATTTTTGAAAAGTATACGCTGCAGGTCCTTTTACTTGAAAATTTCATAAGGATTTTAACATTGCTACGCAAAACCATGTGTGCCCATCTCGGAACTTTGTTTTGAAATTCCGGAAGTTATGGATGTGGCTCTAATTAATAAGTTTAACAATGGAATGGAGCGCTGCATAAGCATTGCATGAAATAACATAAACAAATCTAAAACCCATATTAGACCCATCAATTCATGCTGCATAATATTCCCATTAAATATTATAAAGTGCAAGCATTCCTCCTATGGTACCAAAAATTAAAGTTATAGAACTGTGTTCTAAGACTAAGTTAGTGTTAACAACACTTACAATTGTTTATTTTTCATGATATCTTTCGTAAGGTATGTATTTGTAATATAAAGTAGGTAACATAAAAAATAATAATATATAAAAAAAACCCGGCCAAGTGCGTGTCGGGCCACGCGCAGTGTAGGGTTCCGCAGTTATCCGTCGCAATATGAGGACTTAGAGGGGGCTTCTTGTTTGACACTATGGACATATTAATTCGAACGTAAACATTAGGAATTGTTAGGATGTTATGATTTTATTTTTTCATAATTTTATATGGTTCATAAAATGTTATGTACTACATGTTTTACACAACTAACAACTTCATCTAAGTAATTTTCAACGGAATTTGTACCAAATTTTCCTTTTTTACTTCTTCAAGTATATTTTATAAGTTGGTCGACTATTATTCGTTAACTTGTAAAGCCTGCGTAGGTGTGATAGTTTTCCTTTTAACTTCGTTATATATACTACTACCGTGAATTTTTTCATATATCCAAAAACAACCGTTTCGCTGGCAGGGGGCGGGGGGCGGGGACGCACTTGACTCTAACAAAAATTAGCACTTTAAAGCTTAATATTTCGCAAACGGATCTCTGAATCGGAAAAATAGTTTTCACACACCCGCAATATTTCTGAACGACCTATCTAACGACACCCATGGGATCCTCATCCCCACTTTTTTCACGATTTTATTTTACCGCTTTGTCGACGTGATTAATGTGTATACTCATGCCAAATTAAAGCTTTCTAGTACTAAGAGCCTCTGAGCTAAGCCGCGGACAGACAGACAGACGGACGGACATGGCAAAACTATAAGGGTTTGCTGTTGATTACGGAATCCTAAAAACGTAATGGGGGTTGCAGAGAAAACATTAGTAGTTCGGAAATCATTTTAATATTGAAGGTCCACTTGCATTCGTTGTATCGAATCGGGTGAAATTGTTCCCCACCCCATGTCCCACAAGAGGAGAGAGAGCGAACTAAGCCATGTGGCTCTGAGTATCCAATAAACACAAATTGTTGTACAAATCACTTACCTCAATACCACATACCTCTTTGGACTGAATCAGTTAATTAATTAATTTGATTATATTGACTCGATAAAAATATTGTATAAATTCACTTTGATAATTTTAGCTCATGTTTTAGGGCTCGGCTATGATACAAGCGGCAAGCGGTGAGCAACAGAGCGGTTTAGTTAAACCAATTAGGTTGGGCTTGCTACTATAGGTTACTCCAGAGGAGCGGCTAGTTGTACCACTGAGGTAATAGTCCAGTCAAATTAGTCCTTAAAATAGAGGTAAGGTTACAAAAATTCCCATAGACAAAAATTGTAGATCATCCGATTCTCTACAAAAAATGTATCCACACTTTTTTTCATAAGTATTGCCATTTCCGTGATATAGCGGTTGAAAGAATTGAAAAAAATATTTTATTCGTAATATGCACACGTTTCCACACCACCTATGAGGTAGTATGCTTGGCGCTTTTTTTTAACGTGGTTTCCCCGGTAGGCCTATTCCACGATCTATTGTGATCCTATTGAATTCAAATTGAGTATTGAAAATGATGAAAGCTGTGTAAATTATGTAATATATAAATGAAAAAATAATTTGGAAAAATTATTCGTCGGATTCATAATAATCCAATGGAACTTCTAGTGTACTGTGTTCGTTTTCTTCTTTTTCTTTATCTTCCTGCTGGATACAAATATGTTCTAAAAGTGATGCATCATATGTCTCATCACTGATATCGTAATTATCCTCATCTAGTATCGATTCAACATTGGAGCACGACTGTCCTTGACAATTGGAACATGCTAAAGAACAAAACAGTCCAACCTTTTTACAGCCGCATTTAGCATTGCAACCTTTTTTGCAATTGCAAAAGATGGTGTTAAGGAGTTTTTCTGGTGCAGGTGGGAGTAACGTATGAATTGGTTCCAATACATTGTCAGCTAACTTCCAACCCCAGTCTTCTGGATCCATTTTATTACCAAGCCACACTTGAACTTGATAACAGAATACTGTCTTTGAACGAAAGTGTAGTCACTTTAAAAATCTTACGTCGGTACTGCAGTGCTTTTTTCTTCTCAAACTCTTCATTTAATTCATTGCCGCAAAATAAACAACACTGATTGAAGCAAAATGTAGTTTCACTTACCCGTGCTCTAGTACGAGGAGGACTTATTTTTGATGAACCAGCTTCTTCTTCTTGGCGCCGTCTTTTCACGGCATCAATGCTACTTTTTCGAGTATAATTTTTTCGACACTGCACATGAATTTTTACAGATGTCTGGTCTTTCAGGTACTCCGAAAACTCATCACCTGTTTCAATACTTGCATAAATTAATGCTTTCATGCCGCGATCAACAGTAACAACTCCACTTTCAGTCAAAGGTTGACTACAAATAAAGCAGAATTACGAAATTTTTTTTTTAAAACAGTAAAATGCACAAACTTTTTTACAAAATATAAGCGATAGCCACGAGTTGTCACTACGAAGGAATGCTTACGACTAACAGTATTTTGTTGAGTATGAGACCTTTGAAACGGAGCAGGTATACGAGCATCGCCACGCTGACAATTGAATGGAAGACAGATGTTACTCAAGGCCATGCGACTAAAGAAAAAAGGGGCGGAGTTTTTGACGTTCATTTATATTCTAAGAATTTTATAATTTGTATGTATAAGACATAGGGACTCATATGTTTACTCGTATAACGGTTCAAAAATGTATATAAAAATACATTAACGTGCATATTACGAATAAAATATTTTTTTCAATTCTTTCAACCGGTATATCACGGAAATGGCAATACTTATGAAAAAAAGTGTGGATACATTTTTTGTAGAGAATCGGATGATCTACAATTTTTGTCTGAACTATTTTTGCTGTAAAACTCACCGTTTAGCTGGAAAACGCGAAAAACCTATTTTTGCAAACTTTCACCATCAATAAAATTTTTTGCACAGGGGGCGATTGATGGGGACTTTTCACAATTCATTTATAATAGTATTCTGAACATTCATACCAATTTTTAGCTCTATGGGAATTTTTGTAACCTTCAAAGTCTTATTTGACTGGACTATAAGCTATAGTTGACGAATATGAATTTATAAAAGGTGTAATCGAAATATTTTTATTGAATATTAACAAAGATAAAGAAAAAACACTTTCTAAGATAGAAAGAATAATAATAAATATAACAGTAAGAAAAGATCTGACGCCGGTTGGATTTTTAGCGACATCACTCTGCCGCTCGCTTCTATCATAGCCGCTTTATAAAAATAAAATAAAATACCAACAAATAGGTTAGCGGCACTGCCTTGCTACGCATGGCTCTGTCGCTCACCGCACACCGCTTGTATCGTAGCCGAAGCCTTACTCAGCCTGTATACTTTGATAAATTTTAAATAGTGTGCGACACAAACACTTTGGAAACTAAAATATTCATTTCATCACATACGTAGAATACTGTACTGAATACCAATAATTACCGCAAGGCCGGGTTACTTTGGCTCTAGAGGGCAACTATTGATCATATCAAAAAAGAAATTGAATCTTCCGACAGTAATCGATATAGTTTAACCTGGAAATGTTAGATGGCGTTACTGGCGCCTAGTTTTGGTTGGATGCACGAATTTTTTCAAGGTTAAAGCAGCCGTTTGCATTCCGGACTTCTATAATGTGAAAACGTGTTTTATTTGCGTCTGCTAACTTTCTAGTGTAACGGAGTTTTTAAGGTAAGTTTCGTTTAATATTACATTTGATCGGGTCAGAAATATATTTAGGAGAGGAATGATGTTAATTTTATTATCTTTCATTTTAAACGTCTAACTTTGGTTTTGTGCTTGGTTTAGTATATATTTTTTGTCCCAAAAAAAATATGCGATCAAAGTTACCCTCTTCAAAGAACAACTTTGGCTCAAAATAAAAAAAAATTAAAAAAAATATTTTTTCAAACTTCAAGTTCTGTTTAGTGCTTTAACTTAATAGTTAATATCCCTATCTATTAATTAAACATACATTACATTAAAAAATCAACCACAGTCTGTGTTTCAGAGAAATTTCAAAAAATATACGAAAAAAGTAGCCAAAGTAACCCGATCTTACGGTATTACAAAAATTATATTATAATTAGTAGGAACAAAAAATAATAAAAATGAAATATTTTAAATAAAAATATAAGCCCTAGGTTAGGAGTCCCCAAGAACAAGAAAAAGCCCTAGAAACTATTAGCCTCCATTAACCAAAATGAACCTGAAACATACACAGGCTTACAAGATTTTCCCTCCTTTAGAAATACTAGTGAATCATAGTTAATTTTGGCCGCTTAATCGGAATCTGGCCGTAAAATTTGCCCAGCACATCAGAATTTTTAGATATCCTAACTTCAAAGTGCAAAGATGTCCATCGACAGCCATCAGTTGCTTCATCAGACCATCGTTCGCTTAGTACAAATGCAATAGTTACCCGTTTCTCATTTGTGCAATCCATTCGGATTTGAATGTATAAAGCAATTACAAACAAACTGGTCCGCAATTTTCGGTCGGAAAACAGTGCTTTTGATTTTGGATAGGAGGCGGGGGTGAGCCAATACGGATACTTATCCGCTTTAGTGTGGGTTAGGAATCAGTCGCAACAATTGTTTTTTTGCTTTATTCAGTGGGGACTTAACCTAACTGCAGCTCCACTCAAAAATACACAATCAAAAAAGCTGTAATTGTAACATTAACAATTAACACTTTTTAGAGTGTAAAGCTAATTGACTGTCAATTTGCTTGTTTTAATATATAAACTGATTTATGGAAAAAATATCCAACAACTTCCCATAAAAATAAATTTCGTTATGATTCACTGTTCACTGTTCTGGCAAAAAAGCTTTTTCAGGGAAGATCGCGTAATTTTGCTTTTCCCACGATAATCCGCTGCAAGAGCAAGGCTACCAATTTTTATTCTGTAAATAACTTTAGCATTTTTGATTCGATTACTTTTAGTTGTATTTGAACATATATAAATCATAATTTAGGTGAATTAAGGGGCTATACCAGCGTAACTACTTAAAAATAACGATATTCTTCGAGAATTTTTTTAAAGAAAACTCCTGCGTGAAATTCTTTAAGATGTTGGATGCATATGTATTATTTGTTTACAAATACACATAAATTTTTCCGACCAAAGTATTGAAATTTACAGGACTTATGTCGCAGCAACGGGAGGTCCACTTCTACCATGATTGGCGCCTCCAGATTGACTGGAATCAAAAAAACCTAAATCATCATTAAAATAAATATAATATTCCGTACCATAAACTACGGATTTAAAAATATATTGAAAATTATAAGAATGGTGGTATTTTGAAGAAAAGTATACAATTTTCACAGAGGCAGTAAATGTAAAAATTCAGTTTTGAGAAAAACTCGTTTAAAGATTTAACACAGGCCAAAACAACAAAATCGATTTTTTTAAATTATCACACTGGTATAGCCAATTAGTAATTCAAAGTTTATAAGTCTACTTTCAGCTCCGTGAGAATATAAATTCAAAATTGACTGAGTCAAGAATTCTGAAGTTATTTCTCTGGTTAGTTTTAGGTTTCGTGGGAATATTTATTTGTTGGTTAAAACTTTTAACGCAACATATTAAATCTTTATTATATGTAATGATAAAAATAAATTAATATATTTTAGTGATTAAAATGCTTATTTTTTGTGTTATTAATGTTATTAAAATTCATTCAAAATATTCAATAAACATCATACTGGGAAGTTGGTCACTGGATCCTTAAGTGTCGTATTTAGTCTTCATTGTTCTGGAGCGCTAAAAAACATTCTATCCGATGAGAGCGAAATAAACCGCTCTGAAAAGGAATTTTACGTGCATCTGCACATACATATATGTATCATACCACTCTCTGACTTACTCACTCATTAGAAATCTATAACTATATAGCCAACAAACTTTAAATTTAGCAGGTAGGTTCCTTAAGAGACGATGACAACCATTAACAAAGGATTTTTCGAAATTTGACTGCTATAAGGGTGAGAGAGGGTGTTAAAAATACTATGGAAAAAATGAATAATTTAGAAATAATTGAATTTGTATTTGGAGAAAATTCAAAACAACACTTTTTTACAACTCGAGCAGAGAAAGAAATATTCAAACTTCTTTTCACGACTGGCGTTTCTGACTAAGAAAACCTAAACTCCTTTAGTTCTTCTTAAACAGCAACAAATCGAAGATAAGATGATATTTCAACTATAATAAACACCGACATAGACAGCTGCATCACATTATGATCACTAACACTGTCACACCAATCATTCGTTAAAATAATTTTTCAAAAGTACAAAATTTGTACGAAAAATCAACTTGACCCGAGAAAAATTTACGAAAAAAGATTCGCGGATAGAAATAAAGAAACACCCATTTCAGCCTGTTTTGAAAATCAACTGATAAGGGATCAAATAGGCTATAATCATTTTTATGTACTATAAAGTTTTTGCACTGCATTGCGGGAACTCTTTTTTTACCAGGTTAAAAAGTTGGCATATAGGATATGTTGACCCAGGACATAAGCTACCAACATGCCAAATTTTATTTAAATCCTTTCCTGTAGTTTCCTCGTGATGCGTGCACAGCCGGACAGCCAGACAGAAAGACATATAGATTATTGTAACGTAAATGGGGCTCTTCGGGCTCGACGGATTAATTAAAACACTTATTTTCAATTCAAACGTTCAGAGTTTTATTCACTTCACTTAATTAGTTTATTCCACAATTTGCTTCACACGTTTTCTTCAGAATATAACGTTTCACTTTTCTAATTATCACTTATCACTTCGCTGGTTAAAGTACAACTAACTCAGCCCTATTTATACTACTTAGCTTAATTCTAGAAAGTGCAGCAACTTAGTTCTAGAAATTTCCGTTATTAATTTCCACCACACCAAGTCACCACAGGTTCGAGTCGGCCGTTTTTATAGTTTCCGGATTTCGGGACATGCGCATTGCACAGCTTGATTTCGTTTTCATCACGTAACCTATGCCAGACTACAGTGCATGTTACGTTATAATGTCCAGCTCGATTGTAAGTTTAAATAAATATTTCATGTACACCCGCGGTTTTGTCTTACATATGCTGAGGAAACGCGGTTAGTTAAAGATCGCGCAAGATCTAGTAGACCAAAAGAGGCAACAAATGAGAAAAGTGTGTCCGTTTTTCATAGAGGGTAATTTAAATGGTAAAAAATGTGAAACAATGCTTCGAGTAGAAACAGTACCAGCTATTCAAAGCCTTAAAACGAATAACCAAATGTCCGAAGTGTCCGTCGATAGCTTGACCAGGTATTCCAAGGCAAGTGGATAGGGCGTAGGGGATCCATTGATTGGCCAGCACGGTCGGCATATTTAACGCCACTGGAGTCTTTCCTATGGGGCTATTTAAAAAGTAAAGTTTACGCAACTAAACGACAGAATTTGAATGAATTAAATAAAATGGAAGCAATAGCCCCAGAAATGTTCCAAAGTGCTATCCAAGTTTTTTACACCAGAGTAGCTCATTGTCAAAATACTGAAGAAAAACATTTTGAACATTTGTTTTAAGCCTGACTCATCTTGCCTCAACTAGCCGGGTGATCGATCGATCTTGTCTTGGTCATTTTCAAGGACATGAACGTACAATTTTCAGCCCTTTTCATTTCCGTGGTCAAAACCGTCAAGGTCAGGTTCAAACCCAAGGTCTCCAGGGTCAGGGAAAAATCCTATCCTTGGTCATTTCTTCTCCGATCAGTACTTTCTGAGATAGGGGGGGGGGGGGGGGGGGGCTCGATGCTTTTTGAACGCCCTGTATGTTCAGATGTATAGAATGGGCAAAAATTAAATCACACTTACTCACTCACTCACTCACTCACTCATCACGAAATATCTGCAACTATAAAGTATACAAATTTGAAATTTGGCAAGTACATATATCAATTAAGCAACAATTATTGAAAAATATTGGCCTAACCAATTTATCGCTGTGACTTGATGGATTTTTGTGTAAAAGGTGTAGCCCCTTCTTGAAAACTTCAGTTGAAAAATGTGTACAAATTAATTGTTCGTCTATCGTTGGCTCATACTTTCGCGCAGTTGGCAAGTATTCCCATTAGCATCCTGATACATTTTAAAAGGGACATTCAAAACAATTTTCCTGGCTCCAGAGCTTTTAGTGAAATGTATCGACCTCGGTAAAATAGCTAAACTATTTCAATGCTGCTATAAATTTTGAGATTTATACCTATTTATTCAGCCCGACTTTTTACACTTTCCTCGCAGCCATTAAAACGCCATTCCGCAATGATAGAAATTGCAGTTGAGCACCAAACGCGAGAGCAATAAATGCATGAACCTAACTCAGTTGGTTGCATAAAAACGTTGTTAATGTTATTTACGCTGTCGAATTTAGTAACTTCAATTTGTAAACGCTATTCATCGATACGTAAAACTGCTATAATTTACGACCTCGACATTATTGTTTTATGTAAAGCTGTCGTAATTCATTAAGTACAAATGGTGCAAATTAATGTGAATTCGTGTACATATCCGGTCTTCGAAATACGAGAAAAAACAACAACAAATAAATAAAAGTACAAATAAGGCACAAATTGTACACGTCCAATTCCGTAAAATTTTAAAATATAAATCAGATAATTGTATTGACAATCGAGATCGAACGTTGCCAGGCATAAATTAAAGGTTGAAAACGCTCGCACCAGGGTGTGCGTGAAAAATATGTCCATTTTCTGTATTTTGTTTGACTTTGGCTTTATTTCAGCGATTTTTGCTTCGAATCTGAATTATTACATTTCAAGTGTGTCTGTATTGATTTTTCAGTTGATATCTTTTTTAATTTTGAAGCATCCGCTTGAAGATAAAGAGGACATGCATGATTTAAATAATTAAATGAATGTTATGAATGTAATAAATTAATGTATGTAATCTGGCGCTTGCGCTAGCGCGGTAGCAGCGATAAAAGTGGGATTTTAGACGACATTCTACAGGGTGTTTCACATAAGCTGTGCAAAAATAAGTGGGGTGATAGACCTCACCTATATAAACGAAAAATTGTACGGCAAGAGGGGACAACTCAATCGCTTAGGACTTAGGAGTTACAGGGTGATTCATAAATTTTAAATTTTCATAGTATGCACATCATTATTTTAATTTTATCTTTTGATCTATCCAAGGTAGCGACAAACGCTAAAAAACTGCTATCCATAACCTTTCCAAAAATTTGAACAATATCGATGTAACTCCTACTGTTTTACGATAATCTAAAATTCAGTACTTTCCCAAATTTTCTCGGAAATGTATGTAATTAATACCCCTATTTCTTATTTTTATAAAATTGCCCATCTTATTACCTTTCCAAATTTGACTTATTTACCTTTTCCAACATGTAAAGGTGGAGAAATGATTAGAAAAATCACTTCCCTCGTAGTCCCTGAATACCCAATTATTTTATTGCACTGTAGTTAGGAAATCTTAATTACTAATTAACAAATTTTAATTACTGCTGCAAAAAAGTTATAAGGAGGTAAGTATAATTTGATTTATTACCCTTATTAACTTGTGTTAACCAGTGTTCACGCAAAAGTATCCCGGCGTTCTGATACTAATACGGGTGTTCTTAAATTTAAATTATTAAAAATTGGCAGAATTTAGTTTTGTATTCCTCAAATATAAATTACAATTATTGTGTACTGCACGGAAACGATAAAGCGGATGTACTGGAATATGAGAGGAGATTCCCTAATAGGCGTGTACTTACAAGAGAGCTCCGCGATCTTAGCATCTCATCTGAAATTACTGTAGCAGTCGTGAGAGAGGGTGCTATTGGCAAAGTAATAACTAGCACTTATTCAGGTGCGGCGGTGGCAGAGATGGTGGATTCTATATTTGACATATGTGGTGCTAAGATCGCGGAGACCCAGAAGAGGGGTATTATCGTGGACCTTCCGAAAGTTGGAAGAAAGAGGAAGTGTAATTTAAAACAGCACGGCATTTGGAGGGTTATTCATCGAGAAAGATTACGTTCATATCATCATATAGCATCCATGCGACATTGGGAACATGGTGTATCTGTCGCAAGTATAGATGCTGGTCGGTTGCTAGAGGATGAACGGAAGAGTTGAAGCCTTCTAGGATACGGCGATCCTCATCTGGACATTTCCAAGTGTTAGTTACATCTCGAAACGGTAGAATCCGGGCAGTGCATCCTCCTAATGCGGGAGGAGATAACCTCTTGAGAAATTCTCCTAACTCTAAGGTTGTAGTAGGCCATGCCAAGGGAGTTTGCAGTGGCGTCTTCAAGTATTTCTGTAGGAATGGAGGAAAGGGTATAGGTTGGCTATATCTACGGTACCCATAACACAACAAAGCGACCCTGGGAAAATTTCCTTTCGAAGGTTCTGCGGCATCTATGGAGCCTGGACTTGCGCCGGCTGCAAGTTCTGTAGCAGTCTTGAGAGAAGGTGCTATTGGTAAGATAATAACTAGCACTTATTTAGGTGCGGAGGTGGCAGAGATGGTGGATTCTAACGAGTTGGCAATTTCCGCGATACACGCACCAGCAGAAGATGCAGATCTACGTTCCGAAGGATTAGCTGCGGAGGAGTTACTTGTCCTGGCTCTGGAATAAAGCTTCATGGCTCGGAATCATCCAATGCCATGGGCAGAGAAAGGGTAAAGGATATGATTAAGGCATGAACCAAGAAGGAACCCTGGACACGGCGAAACAACATAGATTCCTGCAGATAGGCTAGGATTCTAGCAGCGATCCAGGAAACTGCGGTTAGGGGCGGTGAAGAAGGTGATCTACAGTGTTATTGTAGAAGGCAGATTCATGGTCTCTTGTTAGAGGAGTACACCACAAGTGAAGGAAGCGATAGAGATGTTTCGAGAGGTAGTCTATGGCGAAAGACTAATCAAGAAGAACGAATGAAGAAAGAAGTATCGCAGCAAGAAACCAAGTTAAGAAGCTGCTCAAAACGCAGAGAACAAGATATACTTGGATTGACGGAAACCGAAGACTGTGGATAAGGCTTACAAGATTTCGAGAAGGCAATGAAAACTTCATGGGAAGAAAGGCCTGAATCGACGAAGGCGCTAGAAGTTCAAGAATGCAAAGCATTTAACACTTCAACGGTTCATCCTATGGAAGATGAGATTATTCAACTACGACAGAAATTAAGAGAATCAAAAAAATGCATTGAAAGTATAAGTTCCCAAGAGGAGTTACTTTTGTGGCATTACAGAGTTCTTCAACTACACATCAGCCAGCTAGAGAAAAAATTTTATACAAATGCATGTTCACCGTCTGTTCGAAGAACATAAATTCAATGGGCTATTAGAGAAACAGTTGAAACCTGAGACGAAGTTGCATGAAGGTACTAAGGCCGATTTAAGGTTACCAAAGCAAAAGAACGGTGCGAAGATCGTACAAGATGTACCTGTATCCTGGTTGGAAAACGAACGAACAGTTCTTAAAGGGGACAGTGTAATGTGCACGAGGTAGGTCACGGAAGGGGAAATAATGAACACTGTTATCTGCATGTTCCAGGTGGCCAGAAATCAAGGATGACTCGACATTATGGTAATTAAGTGAGGTAAAAATTTATAACGGAATTATTTAAAAGTAAGTAACTGAAGTTTCTGTAACTAAGCTAAGTATTAAACAGTTCATTCGACGGAATCGATTCCCGGTGGCGGATTCGTGGAACCGGTTCCATTGATGGAATCGATTCCTATTTGGAACCGGGTACCCGCCTGGAACCGGGTACCCGGTTGGAACCGAATTTTTGGTAGGAATCGATTCCTACCCGGTCGGGTGGGTACCCGGGTTTTCGGGGTATCCGATTCCAACTGAGAGCTCTAGTGCTGAGCAGCAGTTTAGTCGTGATTGAGACCGCGAATAGTTTACATGAGATTGATATTGTGAAGAGTTACTTGTGCTTTAACCAGTGAAGTGATAAGTTTGAATAAGTAAAGTGAAGCGATGTATAGTGAAGAAAAATTGTAAAGAAAATTGTGAAACGAACAAATCAGTAAAGTAAATAAAAACTGTAAACATTTGTGTTTGTAAATAAGTGTCTTAATTAATCCGCCAAGCCAAGAGAGTCCCAACTGCATTACAATATCAATAGAAGACAAGTTTCGATCAACTTGTACTTAATTCCATTTTTAATTTAAATGGTAATGTCGCTAAGAGGAATTTCCCAAATGGGAAATCGCTCAGTCACCTGGTCTGGCGTTGTAAATGTCACTTCATTAAAGTCAAAAACTGTATGCACTGAGCAGAGTCATGGCTAACATTGGAGGACCCAGACCATGCAAAAGGCGCTTGTTGCTCCGCACCGTTGAGGCCATAATGCCTTACGGAGCAGAAGTCTGTGCCGATGTAATGCGAGGGAAAGGTACCGCAAACCTATATTTCTGGTACAACGCCGCTCGGTGCTCCACATTGTGAGCCTTTACCGCACGGCTTCGGAATCGGCAGTGCTAGTGGTCGCAGGGGTCATACCCATTGACCTCTTAGCCAGGGAGCGACAGTTCGTCCACCAGGAGAAACCCATACTGGTTGGAGAGGCCGCGAGGATTGGGTGATTCCTCACTTGGACACTTGGTTGAGTCGTCAGCATGGCGAAGTGGACTACTACCTCACCCAACTTCTGACGGGGCACGGGCATTTCTGGACCTTCCTCCACCGCATAGGGAAGGTGTCGAGCCCGTGCTGTCTATACTGCGGCTCCTCATCGGGCACACATTTTTCGAATGTGTCCGCTGGAGGCCGGAGAGGGCTAAACTGGAGGCGGAGACGGGCAGCATAACCCCGGACAATAGGTGTGTACACGCATTTCCCTGCTACCATTAAAAAAATTCTCAGCTTTAGGTAAAATGTTCACATGTAATTGAAACATTTTTGACGAGATAAAATAAACGGTAGTAAAGCAAAAGCAGATTTTAAGATTTAAAAAATATGAATTTGGACTATTTTGTAAATTTACGCTAAGATGTTTAAGAACTCGATCTAATATTAAGAGTAGCAGTAAAATACTATAAATTGCAATTAAATTTGCAGTAAATGAGAAGCAAAAGATATGTAAATTAAAACTGCCTCCTTTATCTAAGTCAGCTTACAACTTGTGTAAAGGGAAATAGAACCCATAATTATAATGCTAGAAAAGAGCTTACAAACAAACGATGTCGACATTTCTCAGAAGAGCTAAAACAGTAATATGATTTCATGACGAAATCCAAACTCCCGTCAAAGTCTTGGTTTTAACCAGGGCTGCAGGCTGAATACCTGGAGCTTACTTTTATGAAAATTCTTGTTATGGCATTTTCTGTAAAGAAATGCCCACCAACCATCCTTCAAACTGACATATGCAAGATATCTGGGCTGGAGCTTTTTATGGTGAATGCCACCGGCATTCGTGCCACGTTGGTATTTATTTTATTATTTTTTGTGTAGTCCGTGCACTCACGAAAAATATTTGTTTAAAACGTGCCTTTGTGCTGACCAGTTACGTAAAATATTATTTTCACCTGGAAATTACATTCTGGAGCAGCTCCTTTTTGAGTGTGTTTTAAAATTTTCCAAGAGCTTCCTTTGACTTTGACTTTGAGAACAGGCTTTTAAGTGCTATGGATCCAAATTTACTATGATGTAGTGCCTAAGAATGTTTTTTGCCATTTCAATAAATCGTCATGGGTCCTTAAAAGCAGACTATCTTTATATATTTCCAAATCCTTTACATTCAATAATTTTTATCAAACCCATTAAACACTACTTCCTTTTTCCAATTAGCAAAATTTAATGAGAAATTTATAAAGCTTACAGTTTTCTTTTCACGAGCAGAAGGTCCCTTTTGCTTAATTATCTGTGTCATCAAATAGGAACAAAGCTTTTCCGAAATTCTGACAAAGTAATTAAGGAGGCAACAGGAATGTTCTAGATTTGAGGTTCGGTGACAGTACTAAGTGCACAGCAAGAACTATTCAGGTTTTAAGGAAGACTTTTGCTTTGCACCTGTGCTTAATTCCTTGTGAAGGTTTGTGACTCAGTACTTCAATTAAACTATACAAAGCAATAATTCAGCGAACTAAGTTATCTTAACAATTAATTATTATCAAATAGTTATTATATTGATTTAGCTCGTGCCTTTAATGTGGCACACCATTTCCTTTCGCTTCGCAAAAAGTTTGCGCTTTGAAAGAGGTTACTTTTACTTAACAGGAAGTTTGTAAAAGTTGTGGCTGGAAGAATCAGTTTTGATGATTTTAAAAATTCCATCTTCCATGCAGGTGACATCAAGATGAAATTTAGTGTTTCTCTGTAAAATTGCTTCGAGCTTAAACTTTGTGGCATGAAGGTTTATTTATGTGTCAACCTTGACTTGATGGGTATATTCTTTTTTGTTTTTTGTTATATACATGTATTTGAGGAAGAGAATTTATTATGTTTTTTTAATGCTTTAAGGCGGGTGATTACTGTAATATAGAATTTGTGAATTAATGTCATCATCTTAAAGTTTTTATGCACAACATAATGTATCTATTTCAGTAAATAATCTCATGCGCCTTTTTATAAGTTTTGCTATTCAAGGTATTTCCATTTGTGAAAGTCAATACTGAAAAATGAAGCAATTAGAGTGTGTTTATTAAATTTAAAATTTTGATATAGTAAGTACCATTCAAAAGTTCAACAATTTTAAAATAATTCTTCCAACAATTGAAATCTTAAGTTAATAACGTACCTTGCTTTCTAAAGCATGGGTATTCCTAGTTTGGCCTTCTCCCATAGAAGTATTATTTGTCATAACAAATGTGATGGGTAGGAATCGTTTTTCTATAAATAGGAAAAATACATTAAACTATTCCCTGTAGGGAAACCACCTTTTATAGCTTCTTTATTTGCTGCTACCAGGAAAAAATTGAAAATTTTGGAAGTTGGAGTATTTTTTTCGAAAATGCATAGGCTCAGTCCAGTCGAGTCCAGCAATTCGAGCGAGTTTATCGCTCTCTTTTCTGGACCTTCGTTTCACGTTTCGAGCAAGCCCTGTCAATGATTCTTGATGGATAATCGGGAACGTATCGAAAGCTTCCTAGGTTACAGCGATTTTCATTTGGACATTCAAACGTGTTATTTACATCTCTAAGCGGTAGCAACCGGGAAATGCGTCTAACCTAAAACGTGTCAAAGTATTTAATGCGGGAGATAACCTCTTGAAAAAGCTCAGGATTGTAGTAGGACATGCGTAGGGGGTATGTAGTGATTGCAATGTCTGCAATATTGTTATTGGGTCGCAAATGGTGTCTTCTCAGGAGCAGCTTAATCACCTGTCGAGAAGGGTAGGTACCCGTGGAAACACTTATGGGCAAATTAAGAAAGAAGAAACCAGGAAACCAGGAGGGGATAGCAGACCCTAACAGGTTGGCCACAACAGATGTAGCTCTGGGAAAATTGCCTTCAGAAGGATCTGCGGCGGTTGTGGAGGCTGGACTTGTTCCGGCTGAAAGTACTGTAGCAGTCCCTGAAGAAGGTGCCATTATGAATGCTATTGTTAGGCAAAGAACCGCTAAGAGGGACAGGAAGAGTCACAAGGCCAAACAAGTGGCTGAGGTGTTCAACCAACACGTCACCTGAAGATGCGGTTCCGAAGTGTAAGCTTAGGGACTATAAAACCGAGAACCTCAACGGATGCTGAAAGTTCAAAGGTGGATGAAGGTGATAGAATGGCTAAGATGGAAGCCTCAGTATGTTGCTTGTAGTGGTAGAACGGCCATTAAAATTTCTACCACCAACCAGCAAGAGAACATCTTCTGCGCAGAAGGGGAATCATAACTCTAGCTATTAGATAAGACCGGGCTGGGGGTAAGATGTCTGCGGGAGTACGGAAGACAAAAGTTTCCCAGGAAGAAACGGCATGCCGAACCAGAGGGAGGCCGACCTTCTCATGGGGTCATGGGCGCGAGTAGTAATGGGGGTATGGAGCCGGTTCAACTAGGAACTTTTA
This sequence comes from Leptarthrus brevirostris, assembly GCA_964036015.1. Lineage (NCBI taxonomy): Eukaryota > Metazoa > Arthropoda > Insecta > Diptera > Asilidae > Leptarthrus > Leptarthrus brevirostris. The sequence goes on from OZ038371.1 coordinate 25,234,702, forward strand.
AGGAGGCCCTATTGAAGGCTTTATTCCTTTCTGAAAGGCCGGGGACATAGGGGTGAATTCGGTGACCTTGTAGGATGCTCTGGTAGCACTGAGATGTGTAAACCAGCAATCCAAGTTCTGGGTATGCGAAACCATCGAGAAGCTGACCAACTTTTGGGAAGGAGCTAACTTAAGGATGGGCCGCATGGATATGATATGGACGATATGGAGGCCCTCAAGAAGGCAGGGAATGGATTGAACTGCGGTCTTATAACGGACTTCGGTTAAGTTCCCGTCGGTTAATCGGAAACAGCTAGAGAAAAATTCTGGTAGAGTGACTGGCAGTCAAGCTCAGCAATGAGGAAGGCATCAGCACTTGGCCGCAACTCTTTATGGCCCGGAACTCTTCACTGCCGTGGGTAAAGAGGGGTGAAGGTCAGGATTACAGCAGGGACCAAGGAGGAACTGTGGAGATGGTGGGACAACATGAATCTCTGCAGATATTCTTAGATGTTAGCTGTGACCCAGGGAATCGAGGGTTGACGGAAGCAGTCGACGCCCGCTGAGGTGTACTATAGGGTGTACTATTTCGCTATTCCCTCTGAAGAGGTGTTTTTAATGAGTAAGAATCTCACACTATACGCAATGCAGTCAATGCAAATGACAACCCGGTGCGCTTGTTGGTGAAGGCACTTGGGCCAAGCATCTTCTCACATGCGTGTCTTTAGGATCAAAAGCAAAAAACGAAATCTAGAAGCTACTTCTAGTCGTATATACAACGGACTGTTTCTAATTCTTCCTGGCCAGAGTATAGCAGCACGGTTTTTGATATGGTTGATGTAAGCTCTCCACTACCTCTACATCTAGGTTCGCCTAATCCTAAAATATTTGTTGTACTGGGTCATTCCCCACTTCACCTCCATGATCTTTGCGTATCCACACTCGTTTCACAATGTTTTTACGTTCCACAGCCCGATAGTATTCCGATGTTTATAGCCAAAGGTCATCACAAAATTAATTCGAGGCAACACTTTTCGTTTGCATTGCTTGGTTTTTCAGACAAGTGGGTTATAAGCCTACCTATCCTATCCCAGAAAGATGGCTGCTCCTTGAGCCGTCCTGGACTTCACCGAGAGTGAATTTGTATAGCACATAGATACTCTCTAAGTCGAGGTGTTCTGACTGACGTGTGGGTTTTCCCTCTCCTTGCTGAACTGGGTTTGGAACTTTCTCGGCGGAGTTAAGTGATAAGTAACAAGATACTTTAGTAAAACAAAAATGTATTAATGACAATATGCTGCTGTACAAAAAAACTCAATTATTAATTTGCAAACATTATTTTATATCATATTTTTTATTGCACGTAACTTTCATATTATAGTAAATATATATAAATTTTGATTTTTAGAATAATCGCTAATTGAGAGTTCTATGTAGCTTTATCTTTTCAGCTGGAATGTAGTTGTTGAGAGCATTTAAAGTTTCTACACCAAAAACTCAAGAAATCGAAAGAGAAAAGAAGAGAGCGGATCCGAGCACTTTTTTGACCTCTCTGCATTTCAAATATCTCATACAAACACGAGATATTTAATTTATTATTAAATAACCCTTTGAAAAGAATGCGATTAGTTGATGATAATGGCATGGTAAATTTGTCACTATCATTGCTAATATTATTAGTAGTGAATGCATCACTTTCTGTCTCACGTGCTTCACCAGGGGTTTGCTTTTCTTTTGTGTTCGATGTTATTATAGCAAGATTTTATTTTATCATTTTTGCGAACAGTGCACACAGAAACACGAAAATTAACGTAAATTTATCTTTGATTAACCAAAATTTACCTCTACTATATAGAAGTATTTAGTTTCGAACTTACAGGACTATAAGACCTTACTCATAAACACTTTCGATTAAGATCCACTAATTGACTACTTATATGTGTTACTTTAAGGCCTTGCTACAACAGGAGATGTCAGCACACGTATTCGATATCCAAAAGGATATTTAAATCAAGCATAAAATCGAGGGATGAATGTTAAAACTTCGCAGCATTTGTAATTTCAAAGCCAGTTATTTGACAACCTACCAAGCTCACATCCATCGGCCTAATCAAATATACAAAATTTATTACACAGGGAACCCCAGGCCAACTTTATTTGTAAGCGAAATTTTGTTTACGGCATGATTGAAAATCTGGAATGAAGTTTCGCTAGATTGATTGTGGTATTTGCCGTCCATGTCCACATTTCTGGTTTCATAAAATCCTATTAACACAGAAACCCAGGGAAACTCAGTAACAAGTAATCCACCAATAAACCTTTTCAACCCTTGGGAGAACTTTTTTTACTTTGTAATGTCGGTACTTCCCTCCCCCGCTCCCAGATTGTATCATCGTTGCAGGTTTCAGGGATTCGAAATTGTTTGCAGTAACATTAGTTTTTGTTGAGACCTGTCAATATCCTGGTAAAGTTGTGATTGGGAATGAAAGAGGAGAACAGCTGCAAACGATTGCCCATCTGTATAATTAACTTGTCTTGTGTTATCATAAAGCAGAAGGAGAATCATTACGTTTTGAAGAAATTATTTGTAAAAATTTTCAAAAGCAAATAATAAAAATTTTTTTTTAAAGATGTAAGGTTGCGAATATGGTTAATTATTTAAATAATTTTACAAGACTCCATTTCTCGTTTGTTTTACCGCCTTCTTATTTATTTATTTCAAATTCATGAAATGAGAAAAAATAAATCTTAACATATTCAATCCTTTATTTGGTTTTGGAATCCAGAATAGCTATTGAAGAGACGAGACATTATTGCAATAGGGTCATTCCATAAGAAATCGTCACGCTTTTATGAGACCGCCTGAATCGCACCTCTCCAATTTAATTAAAATTTTTTACACATGTTACCGCTGATTAGCTTAGTTTATAACCGAAATAATTTTTGAATTTTTGAATTTTTTTTTTGAAATAACGCACTTTGAATTTTGAAAAAAATTTCAATTTTATCCAAATCTCACAAACTTTAAAAATTCGTATCTAAGGCTATATTAATCCCACATACATGAAATACGCTTCGATTTAAAGAGGAAGCTTTAAAGTATCCAACAAAAATATGCAGTGAGTAAAGCAGGACGAAAAGGATCAACAGGACATCGTGATATCCTTTATCCTTAAATATCTCGAAAACTGGTATTTTAATTTTCTTTATTTTTATATATGTGCATTATCTGAACTGCACTCAGTAAAAACTTTAACTTGGACTGTCCATGGGTTTAGATTTTATGATTTTTTTATATTTATTGTTTTCTGGAAATTGTTCCCATTTTAATACTTTTTACAAGACAGCTGAAAACACGCGTTAATTATCAATAAAGAGACACCTCAGTTAACTTCAACTACATCTTTTATGGGTGTTTTGCCACCGAAAAAGAACAATGTTCCCCCATAATTAACAAGTAGGTCAATATGACTACTTCGGGAAATGCCTATCGAAGTCGAATTTTCCATGAAATACGTTGCGCCTTAAATTTCTTTATTCAGAGTTTACGAAATTATGACATTGGGCATTTAAAAAAGACTCAAATATCTTTGAACTCGGCTTTATTAAGAGAAAAAAGAAGTGTTCAAGGTTAAAGGTTTTCTAACTTATAAATAAATCTTTCTTCGGAAAACGAAAAGTGTGTTACTGAAACAGTACGTTGCACTTGATGGAACATTCTTGTTGATGGTATGGGCTTTATACCTAAAAGTTTTGTTTGTAAATGCTCTTTCTCTTTCTCGTATTCTTCCAAAGAAACATATTTAAAATTCATATTTTTGATATTCGCTGTCGCCCAGCTATAGAGTTCCCAGGGTGTTTTAATACTCTCACCTTGCGTTGCTTGCAAGCAAGCTTTACTTGCAATCCGTTTTATGGTACCACCAAGTCCGTCACACACACTTTTACCATGCGATGTGGCGACAAAATTCCATTCTGCTTCAATTTTGTACTCATCGTTGTGAAGTGACAAATTGTAGAAACTTCTTCTATTTTTAAACTACTTCAAAATTGTCTTTCAAAAACTTAATGAGGGATCGTTGGAAAATGTACACTGCAATACTATCATGCTTTAAACAGTTACTAATTACAACTAAACTGATATGGTCAATTTCTCCGTTCTCATTTCTAAAATATATTCCGAAAGGGTGTATTGTAGCTTGCTCATAAGCCCAATAGTAGCCTTGCACAGCGTCTTGAACAACAAAAGTGTAATTTTCCGAAAAATCCATTATCACTAAAAGTTCCTGACATAAAAGGGAATTTTTGAAATGCTTCAAGTAAGAATTTTGCTGTTCGGTTATAAACACATGGCGTATCAAAGGTATTAAGCGCATCATAAATCAATCTATAAAATCACTCGATGACTCCAATCTTGGTTCAAGATTTGATCTATCGGTTCAAGTCCACTGATAATAAGTTATTGTATCAATGCACTTTGTAATAAAACATCTGTCGAATATTCTACGAAGTTTGGACGACCTTGGACAGATTGCGCAACTACCAAGGTAACAGTTGATATTTGGTGGATTGCAAATTACAAAGGCAATGCAGGTTTTATAATCCAATTTTTGGATTTCTTCATTAGCGGTGAGCTTAGAAATCTTACATCCTTGTAACATAAGTTTAATATTTTAGTGTATAGTACATACACAAACGGAATGAGTTCCTACCGATCCAGCTAATAAACAGTTCTTTGGGCGAAGGGATGCAAACTTTGAAAACCCTATTTTCGCATCCGGATGACACTGCTTAAAGTAGCTTTTATATTACCTAAAATCAATCTTTTTTGTAAGTGTTGCTTTTTACCATCGATCTAAAAAAGATAAAAAAGAAATGTTATAAAATCGAAATGAACTTAAGGGAACAGTTTACATACACTTACAGAAACATAGTCTTTCTTCCCCGGCATTAATCTGCTTACATCATCACTGCAGTATAAATTCCCAACTATCTGTTTTATTTGTGAACCCAAAGCCCTAATTTGAACCGAATGTATGCTCGAATGATAACCCTTGCTTCGATGATGTGCAGCTTTTCGTACCATATGTGTCGTTGTTCCAGGAAATTCTTTCAATATTCTCCGAACACCCCATTCTTCCGGAAGTAATGAGAGAAATGTGCACTTTATTTCTTTATTACTTGATTCCACATATGCTTCTTTTATTTTATTCACGAAACACTGTTCACTGCTGTATTTGTGCCGTCCGGTAAGCAATACAAAGAAAAACAATACTGGAGATTTGACGCCTGTATTTGAGAAGGATATAAGGATATAAGTTTAAGCCGGTCAAGATACGGAAGTAATACAAAAGAGTTATTCTAGGACAGATTAAGTACTACATAGAAAAGTGACCAAACTGGGCTAGTATACTCCAAAATGGGTCTGACGAACGTTAAATAGAGGAGCTTAGTGATCGAATTCCTTATACCATCTCTTATCGAAACCCAGGGTCGCCTTTGTCCTGCTTATGATATTGTCAATATGATTCTCAAACGAAAACTGACACCGAAATCGTTGGTTTTGTCGAGTAGAGTTATTGGGTTAATGATTTATACATAGAACACAATCGATAGAAAGTGTCTAACTCAGATTGTAACAAGGTAAATTCATAGTAATTCGAAACAAGACGGAAATTTTTGGCGTCGTCAACTTAACAGTTAAACAGAATGGTATATAAATCAAATCAAATAATAAAAGGTATAGGGTGAGATGACTGCCTTGAGGTGCACCTGAAATATTACTTATTAGATTTGAAAGGGCACAGCGAAATAAAACACGCTTGGTACGATAAGATAAGTAGGACGTTAACCAGTTAACAAAAGCAGGATGAAACCCCATAAGAGAAAGTTTGTAAATGACATGTACTTGCACTCATGATTTCCTCTTTCAACTAATTTTTTTCTAGTTGTATGTAATGACATGCATTTTTTCTCCAGAGATAGTTTTGCCTTCACTATTGTATATAAATTTGATCCAATATCGTTCTTTTCTTTTATAAGTTAATTTATCCTATTTACCTGCTCTTGATTCTCATTAGTCAAAATTTCCATTTTTTAGAGTTCTAAAGACTTCATTATTTAGTATTTGCGTAATTGCACTTTCAGGAAGACTTGATGTATGCCCACAATAAAGTGGTGGAATACAAAAAATCAAAAAGTAGTCAAGTTTTGAATTTTGTTAAAAATAATTATTTACAAATGAATAATGTGTTGTGTTTTTTGTTTTATTATACGGTATACAATTTATGAATTTGTTTTTTTTGAGGTTGTCAAGTATGACATTTTTAAAAATGAAATTTTGTTTTGAAGCAAGTATTCCCTTAACTGCTCCCTTAATTGAAATGTTAATCTGGAGGCATTATATGACATTTTTCAACTGGACGCACATGCTGTCTCCACAAACTTTTAAGTACAACAATCTGGTGCACAATAAGTTGAGTTTGACATTTTCACAAAGTTGTGAAGACCGATAGCGGCGCTAACTATCTTATCTGCCGATTCCGGTGGCATATTTAATAGACTGGCCTCATCGGCAACTATTTGGTAGGTCCATTCATTTTCCCGCAAGTGCTCAACAATGCAATTTATGTAGACCTTTTGGAGAATACATTGCCATCTAATAGAAAACATACCCTTGCATAATCGAACGGACAAGTTTTACCAACACGATGGAGCACCAGCGCATACTGTTAACATTGTGAACGCAATTCTAAATGAAAAATTTCGTAACTCCTGGATTGAACGGGGTGCACCGATTCCTTGGCCTGCTAGATCTCCACAACCCACTCCATTGGACTTTTTTTTATTGGGAAAAATGATGAATGAAGTTTATTAAAGCCCTGTTAACACTAGAGAGGATTTAATTACAGAATTGGGAATACAACGAGAAAAATACAGAAGACGCTGGCTACAATACGCCTGAAACAGAGAATTAGAAGCAGGTTATTGGCATGCATCCAAAAAGGCGGTGAACATTTTGAACAGCTTTTGTAACATACTAAGATTAATTGTGATACGTTTTAAATTCTATAAAAAGGATTTTTGAGTTAGTATGAGTTTAGTTTCTTTAATTTGCAGATTTTTATAATACTCCCCGATAGGTTTCTACTCATTAATTTCTACATCCTTACTCTACCTACACATGTTGTATCTTTTTAATAAGATAGGTAATCTAATAAAAATAAAAAAGGGGTATACCAATTACAAGAATTTCAGAGAAAGTTTAGGAAAATGCTGAATTTTTGGTAATTTCAATTATCAATTATTATTGTTAACGCTTTGACTGTACCCGCAACGGGACGAGCTACTTAGATAAATATTGCTGAGAATTTTGTGAAGATCATTGAGATAGTGGGTTTTTGGCGTTTCAGCGAGATCATACCGATGCGTTGAATAGATCAAAAGAGAAAAATAAAAGAGTAATGTGCATACCACGAAAATTGTAAATTTATGAATTACCCTGTAACTCCCAAACGGTTAATATGCCCCCCCCCCCCCACCATATAATTTTTTGTTTGCCTAGGTCAGATCTATTACTCCACTAATGCAATCTGGTGTTCCTCTCCCACGTTGATTAAAAGATGAGTTCTATCTATTCACTCGTCCCCCTGTGACCCTGGGAGGCTGCTTTCGCTTCCCTTTTTCAAAAAGTTTCCGGCTGCACCTATTGTTGTTGTAGGGGTTGGTAGGGGTTTCACAATTAATATAATTCTTTATTTAGCTACGTTCCTTAAATATTGAGTAGCAGCCTAGTCAGTTAGTTTTGATTTAACCAGTGAAGTTATAAGTCAGAATAAGTAAAGTTAGACGTTGTATTGTGAACTAACTAACTAATCAGTGAAATGAATAAAAGCTGTGAACATTTGTAATTGAAAATAAGTGTCTTGATTAATCCGCAGAGCCTGGTGAGCTCCAACTACGTTACGATATAATGCGAAATTATATGAACTTTTCAAATTCAAAAGTTGTTTAGTAATAGATAAAAAAAACTCTTAGTTGTTTTTCCTACTAGTTCACCCGTTCCTAGCACTTTACCTTTCCCTTAGATATATTATCGACTTAAGGGGATATTCTACCCGAGATGGTCGGAAAAATCGAAAGGGAATGTGTGTTCAAGAGCGTTTTTCTCAAGGACGAATACTTTTTAAGTTTCAAGGCTATACATTGGGCAATGCTCGTACCTAGGGGGATCGAACTGAAAAAATCGATTCGGTACGGATCGATCTGTAATTTTTTTCTGATTTCGTAGATCTATTAATCGCCTTAAAAGGATCGATATCCATAGATCGAATAGATCGATTCAGTTTATTTTGTTTGCATTTCTTTATTCATTCCGAATGAGCGGAACGCGCCAATGTGTTTCTTTATTCGTTCGGAATACTCTATTCCTAATTTTCCGTGTTTTTTTATTAGCACCAGCGCGTTCAGAACGCGTTCTTTTTGTACCGAAGTTGTAGATGGAATAAACGGAATAAAACTGTCAAAAAACAATTTAGTATCAAAAGGGAAGGAAAAGAAAGTTATAATTGTAAATAAATACACAATTTATTGTTGGATTATGTCTTTTGCGTTCATTTTAAATAATGTAAATAACTTAAACCTCAAAAATTGTTTATTGAATAATTGCTTTAACCTGACTTCAACTTTCAATTGGAAGGAATATTCCTTTGTGTTTACATATTGCTTCTATTCTGTTTATTCTGGCGCGTATTCTGTTCCTTCTATTTTTACATTATTATTTTGTTTTTTGAAAATATTCTGGGAATGTTTTATTCTTTCGTTTTAAACGGAAATCACCGCAAGTTAAAGTTGACAGTTTACCTTTATCTTCCTCCCTGTCTTCACCTTGAGAGAAACATGACTACCTCTCAGTTGAAAATTTAAAAATGGACGCAATTATGGTTTGCTATTCAAGTGCGAATTCTGATCGAAAACACTTACACACTTTTCATATAAAAATGTTTTAATAAAAGACTATATAAGATTTTAAAGCACGCAAAATAAATTCTTCGTCTTTTTAATTTTTTACACAATTAACCATTGCTCAAATGTCTAAATCCATATTATTTTAAAAGTGTAAAATCTGCTAAATTTGAGACTTTAGATTAAAACAAACTTTTAATAAGTATCAAATCTTTGATACAGTAGAAATGGGCGGAACTCAAAAGATATACATATATGCTTCTTTCAGAAGATTAAGATCTTCGTGTATTCCACATGAGTTTCTTACTAGGATTATACGTGGCAGTATATACATATACTTGACTATTCCACTAGTTATACATATTCTACTTTGTTAATGTGACAAATCCGCGTAAACGGATCAATTCGTTGAGCGGTACGACCACCATCCCATGGGTCGCAGGTTTAAGACCAGGTCTCCCAGTGAGCTTTTATTAAGAAATTAAAATAATAAACTCCATCTCTGGGCTGTTCTATAGCTCGCAGGAATGCAAAAACAAGACTTTCAAGTTTCCTCACTTCCCTTACCCTAATTCCCTTCCGGCTTTAGCCACTTCGGATAAAAAAAAATAATATGCATAACATCTACGATGTCGGTATACAAAATTCAACTAACTTTCGAAGTAATTACAAGTTGCATCGTGTATTCCAAAACCAATTTGTATAAAAACTTAAAATCGCATGTTCGAATATCACATATTTTAGATTTTTCTTAAAATAACTTATTTCTTTCTCATTGTGGAATCACCAAACCAGAAATAAAACATTACAAGCCACCGATGACAAAATCATGCAGTAGTCACTAAACTACACAGTTAACACTAAAATATTATAGCGATCACAAGCGCATTCACCTAACAATTACGATTCTTTTAAAAATTTTTTACATTTGTCGGATTATTATATTATTATAAAATGCAAAAATATCACGACTTAGATTTTTTTTTGGTACGTCTTAAATAGATCGAAATCGGAGACATATAAATCGATTTGACCTGAATCGGTCCCACGTAAAATCGATTCAAAAATCGGCGGACCGAAGGCTTAAAGATCGATCTATTGAGATCGAATCGAAGATCGCCTATCCCTACTCGTACCGTATGTACCGTGATTGTAAATCTTTTAACTCGTTTTTCTCGAAACTATTTTTTTTCGAAACTGCGGACACGAGCTTGAGCTTACTCACGTATAGTTTCGACCGGAACTAGGATTATGCCGAAAGCATTTGTTTAAATATTGTTTTTAATGCAAAATACAAACAAAAACAGGGCAAAAAATCATCATACTTCTTTAAAAGTGAAAAAAAAAATAAAATTTTTTTATTTTTCTTATTCCCTACTTCAGGCGATAGGGGAAGTGTAATTGCTATAAAATGGGTTAAAATTTGTGTTTCAGAATCTTTGAACGGAAGATATAGTGTCCGCAAGTTAGCTACTTTTTTCGGAAGGCTCAAGTTCAACGCGTCGATAAAAGTATATTTTTACAGATTTTTTCAAAAGTAAAAAAAAATAATTATTGTTCATATCCTGTAGAATAGCTTAGGAGAAATTGCGAATAAAAATATTGAACATTTTTTTTTTCACGACGATTTAAAAACATCGATTTTTGTTTAGTTTAGAATGTATATATGTATAATTTTTTTATTATTAAATCATTTTTACTGCAGTCGACAGTGGAGTAACTAATAACATGTCGGCATTCCATAATGGATTTCCGATGTTCGAACCCCGAGTTGTTTTCAGCTGACAACAGATTACAATAAAAAGGCCACTGAGAGTTGCAGAGTAATGTCGGCGGTTCGGAATCTTTCTTAAATTTTAGATCCATTTGCAATCGTTATCTTGCATGCGGTTAAGTTCTTCTCCGGCCTTATAACCCATAAAGAGTTACGGGAACTACATACTTCTTGCTTTTTTCTAATATTTTAAAAGTTTTCATAATTAAGTACACTTTCTTCTAAACTTGGGAGAGAGGATTTAGAATTGTGCTTAAAGGTCTGACGTATGAAATTTTCTTGAAATATTTGAAGCTTTAAAATTAAATTTAATTTTAATTATAGCTTTAAAATTTGGGTGAAATTTTCTGGTTTGGGATTCTTTTTTGTAACATACTAAATGCGCTTATGCAAATTTTTTTTTATGCTATTAAAGCTCCTTTTCATATTCTGGCCAAAATGCACTAAATCGTATCATTAATTATCCATTTTATTACATGAAATCGTTATCGTATCGAATGAATGCTCTTTGAATTTTGCTTAAATACCTTTGAGACCACAAGCACTCGCAGATCAATTTTGTATATTTAATTTTTGACCTCTCTTAATGCGGCGCATATGTATAAAATTTCACAAAGTTCAATAATTATTTTGCCGAAGTGCTGTGCAAAATTGCTTTAATCACTGACATCCAGTAATGAAATTGGACATAGCCCTTGAGCCTATGCATTACTGCATTTTCGACATAGCTAGAGTACTCTCTGACAACATGGACGTATCAGTGGGACGATAAAAATGGAAATTTAATGGATCTGACAGCCATGAAAATGGCGAAATCAGAGCAAATTGCCTCGACGTTCTCAATAGTTTCAATTTGAAAAGTTCATACTTTTAGAGTTCGCCTTTTATGGGAGTTTTAAATGACTTTCCGGTTGCTACTATGCCATGGATCGAATGATAAGATAAATACCTAAATAGGAAGAGAGATATGCATATCTAGGCAAATTAGAGTCAACCGAAAGCTACAAAACTCTGGTATGCTGCAAATCAGACCCAAGGGATTCACCAGAGTATGCTTGTCGGAGGTGTAATCGGTTTATAAATCAGATGCGATAGACGGCGATTTATTGCATTTGATTTTCTCTTCTGATTTTATTCTGAAACTGGATTCCTTTTTTGCAGAATATAAACGATGGCTTCCTGGATGAACCGGATTCAAGAGTTTAAGTTAGAACTTTCCGCGTAAAATGCTTGTAGGGTCGTGCATAATATAAAATGCAGGCGAAGTCAAACAGTTCTGGAATGCAAATGAGTGATGTTTCAATAACAACGTGAGAGAGTTACGAAATGTGAATGCGAACTGATCGAAAGTTTGGTTAGTCGTTTTTAGAACAACAAACTGGCATTAATAGTGAGGTGCCTTATTTAGACAATTATTTTAATTTAATATTGTAAATAACCTGAATTTGGTTAGTGGAAGAAGATTGGCATGAGTTGTAAATGATTTAAAGTCGTCGGTGGAGTACGTGATAACGTATTTGCCCCAGGGTAATGTTGGTATTTTGAAGTGCACCTTAAATTGTAGGCCCATTAGCAATTGTTGTCGTCGAAGTGGCTGAAGTTCTTCTCCCGCCCTTACGAAGAAGTTACAACAATCGGAAACATAATTCCACTTTGATTTAATTACCTACGAACAAATATCTTCTAAAAGTTATGACGGGACAATTGGTTGTCATAGTAGTATATCTAGTGATAGGTCTTTGCTAAAGCTTATGGTCTTACTTCCTACTATTCCTGAAGCGATAGTGGTTCTGGTTTAATATAGCCTTAAGGTTGTCCTTTACACCAATAGTTACCAAGACGCGCCACGTTCATACTATTCTGAAAAAACAGTATTCCCTAAACTTTACGATACGGCCAAGTTTTAAATTATTGGTATGAGAATATGAGCGGTGTGGCTCGAGTAGTGCACGATAATAAGAATCTGTAAGAAATCGGTCCAGAAATCTCGTTACAACAATAACCAAGGAAGTTATTATAGAATATGATAGACAACTGAAGTTGCGACAATGTTCTAGAGAAAAAATCTTTGAAGTGATCGCACTATCGTCAGTAAACCTAAAAGCTTTTCTTTGGACTTTGTCTAAAGTAGACAAAGCTGAGGATCCTGACCCAGCACATACGTGGGTAATATATTTAAATACAGTTCTGCTCTGGCGATTGAAAGTCAGCGCTAAGTCAGATGAAGTAAAATAGCTCTTCTCTATCTCTAATTCCCATTATCTCTTGTGGGTAATGGGGCGGGAGAAGAACGTCACCCGATTCGAGACAACGATTGTGAAAAAGTTAAGGCGGATTTAGATTCATCGACATTACTCTGCAACGCCCAATGGCCTTTTTATCGTAATTTACTGTAAGAAAAAAACAATACTGGGTCGCCGACGATGAAGTTCGAAAATGGAACTCCGGGATGGACGGCGGACACGTTATCACTTACTGAGCTGATAAACGAAGGATAAAGAGGGCTTCTATCAACACATTGGCGACACCTTTGATAGGGCTCAAAATTGGCTCAAACAACATGGGCTTTTTAACATGGCAAAGTTTGGATTCGAAAACAGTTGTTTGTTAAATTTTTAACTCGTCATTGTAGGATCCTTGTTTAAACACAAAAAACGGCATTTAACGTGGGGTTCCCCAGACAACAAAACTGAGAATTAAATTGCCCATATTGCTGTTTCGAAGAGTTGGAGAAAGTATCTTCTCGATGTAAGTTCAAATTTCAGTGATGCCACATTGTCCAAAACACAAGATATTCTGCTACCGATGTTGCAGTTAAACATTATTTCAGAACTGCATACCGTTCTCTACAGAAAGACGTCTAAAGAAGTGTAAGACGTGATAAACGCAACTACATCTACGCGCTAGCAGAAGCAGTGGCCTACTGTGGTGACAGTGAAAATCTATACAGAGAAGGCTCTTGCAACTGAACATCGTTAAGACATACCGACGGATACCTACATTTCAAGGAGGAACATCAACTGAGGAGGTATCTCTATACCTTGCTGAAGTCCAAACAACAACTTTGGACCAAATACTTGTTCATCCGAGCCAGGAGACCCGCAGGCTGCCGCCAAAATTAACATAAAAAGAGCTCTTTGATTATTCCTCATCACAAAAAAGGTAGATATCTCCAATTATCGACTGTTTGTTGGCATGTGTCATGTTGCAAAGATTTTTGAGGCCTGGTCAGCGACGTACTTCACTTTAACTGCATGCCTTTCATATGTTCCTTCTTATACAGCGCCATAACAACATCTGCAGACACACAAAACTCCGAATCTTTGAGTCGAACGAAAAATCTGTTCTACTGTACGGCTGTTCAACATCGAAAGTGATCTGTCAAATAACATCTAAGCTACAAGCCTTTGTCAACCGGTGTCTTCGGCGCATCCTAAACTTCAATTGGCCAGAGGTCATTACCAACGAAGACCTACACAGACTTACAGGTCAAGACAGGATAGGCCTCAGTATCCGTACGCTTGGCAAAATCGCACAGCAGGCTCTAGATTGGAATCCCGCCGGAATCCAAGGAAGATGCCGAATTGGACGACCGCACTACAAATGGAAAAGATCTGTCGAGAGGAAATATAAAGAATTTCATGAAAGCAGAGGAAGACCAAAAAAAAAGCCCTAAACGGATCGTTTGATGGAAAGACTATTTTAAAAAGACCCATTTATTACGTCGACGCAGATAAAAAAAGAGCTGTCCAATGACATACACACCTCCACTGTAAAGAGACGGCTAATACAAATAAATTTATGTGGAAGACACCCAAGAAAATCACCCCGCTTGTCTAAGCGCCATATCAAAAATAGAGTGATCTTTGCTAAAGAGCATGTAGACTGGTTTACGAAAAAATGGTGGAACATTTTATGGTCAGACGAGTCTTGAATATGTTTGGACCAGATAACTCTAAACAATATGTGAGAAGACCAAAAAGAAAAGATTTTTCACCGCAGTACACCATAAAAACCTTGAAACACGGTGGTGGAAACATAATGGTATTGGCTTGTTTTTCGTGGTATGGGGTTGGACCAATAGTGTGGATTAAAGAAATCATGACCCAACACGTTTACCTGGACATTTTGGAAAAAACAATGCTCCCATATGCAAAAGAGGATGTGCCAATTAAATGGCACAGTCGACAGACTTGAACCGTATCGAAAACCTCTGTTGCGACGTTAAAAAAGCTGTTACGAAAGGAAATAGGGATCAACTGTGGGAAATTGTGCGGACTGCATGGGAATCTATATCGGCAGACAGATGTAAGCGGCTTGTTGACTCGATGCAACGAAGATGTCTAGCTGTGCTTAAGAACAATACTCTACAACAAAGTATTAAGCTCAAACAGGAATTACATAGACGAAAATTAAATTCGCAAGAACTGTATTCAACCTATTTGATATAAAATTTCACCTGATTGAACTACACACCTATTTTTTTGCACAAATCTTTTGGTAGGTTTAACTTATCGTCCTTATTTTGATGAAATAAAGTTACACTTTTTGTTGATCTCTCTTTAAAAGCTTTATATTTATATTATTGCCTTTCAAATCACCAAAACACTTTTGTAACTTTTATTGTGTAATACTAAAAAGATTTGACCAAAAGTTGCATTTTTATTACACATACGAGTTGAAATGATAGCTCTCACCTAGAAAAACAGAAAATCGTTGGGCTATAGGGAGGGGGGGGGGCTATTTTCAACATTTAGGAGTTACAGGGTGATTATTAAATTTCGGAATGTGGGGGTATGTGAATCAGTTTATTGTTAATATCTAGCGACATGAAACTAATGGCAAATGGAAGGTTACAAAATGCCCTTTCCACCAAGATCAAACAAGTTTCTGATTGCTTTTTCTCGAAATTTTTTTTAATTAACCTAGGCTTATTTTCAAATCTAGCAATCCCTATCCTATCCCCTTTCTAAGAAAGTACAAATTATTGTCCTGGTACAACGGACATAGAAAAAATTGACAAACAATTGAAAGTCGACCCTTATTGTTGTAATCATGATTCCAGGTACTAAGGTAAAGGATCGTAGTATTAATTACCTCAAGTGATATGTTTATGACACCTGGAGGCTGGAACTGACCTGTAGTTATTTTAATAAAGAAAAAACACCAAAAAACTTGTCTAAATCAGGTATTTTTATTGAATTTGTTCCTTTTACCATCATAAACCATACCTCCGCAAAAATGTGGGAAATAGTAGGCATCGTTACCTATAAATAGGGCTTAGGACGAAAATACATCACATTTGCAAGCAAGTTGACGGCCCAAGTAGAACACAAACGAAACAGTATAACAAATTGGCGGAATTTACTTTTGAAGAGCACGCGGATATTATTTACGTGTCCGGTTTCACTGACGGGAATCAATCGGAGGCTGTACGGGATTATAAAAGACGATTTCCAAATAGGCGTATTCCAGATAGACGTGTATTTTCCCGTACGTTCCGCCGATTAAGGGAGAGCGGAATAGTTCCTCACAATAGAATATAAAGGAGAACAGCAACATCTACATCTGCCGATATGGATCAGAGAATCATCGCAATAGTTACAGCTAAATCGAATTTAAGCATCAGAAGTGTAGCAGCGCGACTGGAGGTGACCACAATGAGAATTTGTAGGGTTCTTCACTGGGAAGGGCTATATTCATACCACCATATTCCTGTCCATACCAGAATGCAGAAAAATGTTTTGAAAATGCAAAAAACGTTCACATTTCTTTCCGTTTTCGAGAACCACTCTGAAAACTTGGTATCCCGTAGTTTTTGGATTTCAAGAAAGCGTGTTTATCTCCACAGTAGTATATGGCCAGCTCCACCACTGATCACCATCACAAAGCAGTCCTACTCAGGTACCCAATGCCACGTCCTTCATAAGGAAAATCTATGTTTTTTTCCAACAAACAGAGCTATGTAGCCCAAATTGCCAAAGAAATGAGTAGATAAAGTCGCTGAGCAGGGATTAAGATCAATACTGCTAAAACCAAATTTATGTCCTGGACTCCAGGGAACAAAATGAAATTTATCTTGAAGAGCAGCAAGTAGAACATGTGGATATATTTTGTTATCTCAGAAGTTAAGGAAGGAATAGTTACAGCAAATCTGCCGTGCAAAGGTCAAAAGCTGTAATTAAAAATCGGGAAAATTAAGTATTGTTTTTAAAGTTGCATTGAAATCAAATGTCCACATATGTTCAGGCGAGGAACAGTAGATAATTAAACCACCCTTTGGAGGTCCGGGATGGAAGATGAACTTCCATCCATTGGCAGCTCACCTAAAGGAGCACCATAATTCCCTGACATACTAGGACAACCTTTTGCTGAAATAAATTAAAATAATGAATAAATTTGAATTGTATCTACCGGTGTATAATTGGATTTGTAATTCTCCTTTATTTACATTTTATAAATTTATAAGTTTATTTTATAAATTTTTTGTTTTTGATCTGTTTTGTTTTGATCTAGTTTTTTTCTAGAAGTCTATATTGTAACGTGCACGAGGTAGGGCACGAAAAGGGAAATAGTGAACCGCGTAATGCGCATGCCCCAGTTGGCCAGAAATGAAGGGAAGGAAATGCCAAACGTGGAAAGTCAAGGACGACTCGACCCTATGGTTAACATGTGAGGTGAAAATGTGTAACGGCAACATCTAGAACTAAGTGAAGAAGTTTAGTCCTGATTTAGACTGCGAAGTGTTTATATGTGATACTACAATTAGTTAGTTCGATTTTAACCAGTGAAGTGATAAGTTTCAATTAGAGAAGTGAAATGTTATATTGTGAAGAAAACGTGTAAAGAAAATTGTGAAACGAACTAAGTGAGTAAAATTGTGAACATTTGTGAGTAAATAAGTGTCTTAATTAATCCGTCGAGCGCGAAGAGCCCCATTTACATTCCAATATTCATTCCATGAGAAATAAAACATTATTTATGATCTTTTTGAGCAGGATAATGAATTAAAGAGTTAAAGAAATTAATTTGTGTAACCAATCAGAAAAATCGACTTTTTTGTGAAAATCATAAAACTTATAAAGCGGAAAAATCATTATATACTGCAGAAAACTAAAAACTGATTAAATCTACAACTACCCAATCACAATCGGAGATACTATATAAAACTACCTAAACAGTTAAGTTCAAATACTTTTGTTATAGTAGTTGTGTTTATTTTATTTGCTTTTTTCAAAATATCGTAATAGATATAAAATTAGAAATTGTTTTATGCTTTTTTGCTCTTTTTGAGAAGTCGGTTGATTTTTTTTAAAAATTTGTCCTCTAAATCGCATCAAAAGCCAAAATTTTAGTCATGATCATAGAGTCATAGCATTCAGAATCATCTAAATCAGTCTATGCGTTACAAAGTTAGACAACCTTCCCCGACCGCAACCAAAGGTAAACATTTTTTCTCATAGTAGCAATGGGAGATCATTGTCTCCAACAAAAATGAATCTTAGCAATACCTCACTCTATAAAACAAAAAAAGAATCATCTAAATCAGTCTGCGGGTTAAGAAGTCGATATCCACCACTCCCCCACTGCGACCCCACCCTTTTATTCTTTTGTCGCGGTGCCAATGGGGGAACATATTCTATACATCAACCAAATTGGTCCACGCATTACGAAGTTAGGTTAACATCGATATGAATACACAAGAACGCTTGGAAATTTTTATGTTGATAGCTTACTTAAACAAACGCATTACACAGAATCTTCAGAATCTATCAAAAATCTGTTAGATAAAATCTTCGATTGTGTTCAAACATTAACACACCAGAAAGTTACTAACATATGGGATGCCTTTTTGGTGTACTACACGTCAAAGAAATTCCCTAAAGAAACTCGACAGCTTTTAGAGCAAAACTTGGGTAACGCAAGTGAATTAACTAACATCCTTCAAAAAATTTAAATTATTTCCTAAGGTCCGTTTTAGAACACCTGAAGCTGAAGGTTGAACAAAATCTAAACCGCTGAGAACTGAAATTCCACAAAGCCATTTTCGATTTTAAACATTTCTCGTGGAGCAAAACCTAAAATGTTGTGCATATTTTGAACGTCATATTCTACAATGTACGAACGTCCTTAATTTAAAAAAATGAACCTAGATGAGAATAATGCAATTGCAAAAAGATATCATCTATGCTTAAATTATCAAGGACGCGGTCACCTTCACTGCAATAAAAAACATCATACGTTACTCCACATCGATCGTGTTCAAGGGTTTCCTAAATCCTATCCAAACAACGTAACGGTAAGAGATTCACCCCAAAAACGAGTCATATACATCCTAAAAATAATTATGTTCCAGAAAATGATCGACAAACTGTAGCTAGCATACTGAACACAGTCACCCAAAGAGAAGTATTATTATCAGGGCTCCCAAAGTTTATTCATATCTAAACATGTAGTTCAAGCAATTACGTTGTGATCACATTATCAACACTGATCCGACACTCCACATATATAGATGTTTCAACTTACGCAGCCGTTTATGTGTATCCAATCCGTGCTGGACTTCGTAAAACAACCAAACGGTTCACCAATGGTCTAAACAACTATCTCGGCTGGATTGTTTCCGAACAAACAAACGGCATCATTACCGGAATCGTAAACATGTTATAACTGACACAAGCGAGAAACTTCAGCAGTTCTGGCAATGCGAAGAAGTTCCAAACTCCAAAGTGACTTCTCAGAAAGATGAGGTCCGTGAACAGTTCTTTTCAAATACGTACACCTTGAAAAGCAACATTTCAAGGATGCAGAATACCAATACCTTGATCTCAACCACATGTTTCCAGCGCATACTGGGTGCCTCAGAGTAGCATCATTGGCCCGCTACTTTTCATTCTGTACATAAATGATATTTCGCTTCTTTTGTCTAACGCTAAAATTTTGTGTCATGTGAAAAATGCCAAAATATTTAGCACTGTTTTTAAGGACTCCGCATGTGGTCTGTTCAACACTGGCAATTCTGAATTCTAGCAACTGCACTGCTATGACGTTTTCCCGTAGGAGAAGTCATTTGCTTTTTGATTACTCCGTGGATGGTATTGTTTTGAGCCGTGTTGATAAGGCTAAGGATTTGGGCACAGTCTTTTTTCTTTTGGGGACCATGTGGCATCGATCGTTCCAAGGGCTTATTCGACGCTGGGCTTTGTAAAAAAATTGTCCAGGGAGCTTGATGACCCCAGTTTAATCAAAATTCTGTATTGTACTTTTGTGAGACCAATTTTGGTATAAAACAGGCCAATCTGGTCTCCATACTTCGCTGTACACATCAGCCGCACCAAAGCGGTGCAGCGCAGATGTTTAAGCTTTGTACTCCGTGGTCTTCCGTGGAATAATGCTATCACGCTTCCCCCTTGCCCTTACCATCTGGGGCTCATCTCTCTGGACTCCTTTGAAAAGAGATGTAATATTTAGAAAATTCTTTTATCTTTGATTTATTGCAGGGGATGATAATTCCATCCGAATTACAGATGGCTGTGAGCATCTCTATCTCGGTCCGCTCCCTTCGGAGTCATGATTTTCTTCACGTATGCACGAGCCTATAACGTCAATGTCTCGCCTCTTCAACGAACACTTCGCTAACATGGATCTAAACTTTTTCAGGCCTTCATTGAAGAGCCAACTTAAATTGGACATCCTAGTATGATTAATTTGAGGCTGTGTAATCTAAATTTAAGTCAATTATATATATTTTTTTAGTAGTCAGTATTGATAAATCTTTTCAAATGAATTCAAAAATCATACAGTCATATTGAAAACGTATGAATATATAGTCTGCAATAGTTAGTCCGACAATTTTTACATTCAATATTATAATTAATAAATATAATCAATATAAATTATAATCAATAAAATTCTCTTTTTTTATTTGTGAATATCTTTCGCAAGTGACTGTGCCTGCATCGGTAGGAGCTAGATCAACACTGTTATTTGCCCACTTATTTTCGCCCATATATAATTAAAGTTGATCTCTTTCTCTCCCTAGTTTCCGTAACCCCTTGAGGGACATGCGGCGGGAGAGAAACTTCACCCTTCTCTCTGCAACCCCCATGTCTTTTTCATCGTAATATGTTGTCAGCAGAAAACAACCATGGGTAAGCAATCAGTGGGATTCGAACTTGGCACTTTCCTATATCTAGAAAAATATTACGAGAAAGTAGAATTTTCCAACTCTTTCCTATGGCTAACTATGGAAAGTGTGGTTTGTTTAGACTATAAATGAACGCCTATTCGTATTTGATTCCAGGCTTACTTTTAGAGCAGGATTCCATGTACATATTGATGATACTATCTTGATTAAATACAACTACTTCAGTTGAGTCAACTTACTAAGGCTTTTCAGTATGGGGTACGAAATTCTATTGTACTATGCATATATGTTTATATCCATCAGTTTTGACTTGTTTGCTTATGCTTTACTTTGACTGAATGAGAGTGGGTGGATTAATAAACTTTGCCAAACCCAGCCAAAAGTTTCACTGATTTAGTGCAGTCGATTGCACTTAAATTGTAGGTACTCCATGGTTCACTTAATATTTTTACTTGTTGCTGTGCGTTAATGACGTATTCAGGGTGGGCTTGCAAAATAAGGTAAATTAAAAGCAGCTTAATTAGGCTTGAAATTATTAATGGCATAATGAAAATACGCACAAAATTGTATTAAAATCTTTGAAAATGTTATCTCGATATGATTTGGGCAATTTACGAGAAAAGCTTTCTTTGAATTGGAATCGAACAGGAAACAGATATAGGTAGGTAAGTTATATGAGGTCACCGAAATGGGCCAGCTAAATCACTAACGTTTACAACTCAACGAAGTGCAGGATTTGTTTCTGGTTTTCATATTTCTGATTAAAAGAGAAAAAGGGATTCGGTGGAAATCGAATTGGGAAAAATTGCAACAATAAATAACACCCAGAAGCACTAGCTACAACATGAGTTGTAAAAGGAAACACGGCAGATTTAAAAAGGAAAATAAGAAAAAAATGTGAACCAGTACACGTTTATACCTATACGCACGCTATTGGGCTGGCGGTGGGGGAGTAGTTCCACATGAAATGGATATTGCCTGTTCAACGGTAGACCGAACTTCAATTTTACATTTTACTCTGCAAAAACCGAATATAGAGAATCTCGGCCATGACATCGATGTTTTGTGTTATCCACCTGTAATTCACTTGCAGAAATTTATTACTTTCATATTTTGCACTATACAAGGAGTGGGGGATAGGTTAAATATAAAACATCGAATGCATTTAGATTATTTATTTATATTTATTTACATGTTTTTTTCCATCCGACACTGCTTTACTTAAAACTTTTGATGCTGCGATTCATGCAGAAATTTTTACTTTGTCTTTTTTTTTTGCTTACTGGAACTCTTTTGATTTTACAAATCTTTTGTTATTATTTTATTACGAATTGCCATAAAAGTTTTTTCTTATTGTATTAATTCTTTTTACAAATGGTTTTTTAATCTATTATATTACGTACACAAAGAGACAAGTTTTAAAGGAATTACATTTAAATGAAATCAATTCTTTCTTTTACATAAAATAAGAGAAAAAATAAAAACTATTTTTCTGGTTTGAGTTTTTTTAGTCGACACAATTAATCTTTTTTCTTTATTTCATTTTAAATGAACTCATTACCATAAAGGTTTTTTCTGGATGAATATTAGTTAATGTTAATATCTAATTTGAATTTGCAGATGGATTAGACACACATTGATTAACAACGGCAATAATCGATGTTAATAGAATGTTCTACAATGTTTGATATTATTATTAATAATATCAGCGGTAAATTGTTGAGTGTACTGAATTTTTTAAGTATTAAGGGAATAATGCAGTAACTGAAAAAATTATATTTCGTTGCCGCTTTTTGAAAGCTTTACTTTAGTGGGAAATAACGTATTGGCCTTTAATTATGAGCAGAACTGTTTTGTTCTGCCAGCCACCAGTATCATACCAGTACTAACAGTACCTTGCCAGTACTACCAGTATCTTGCCTTACTAGTGCAGTTTCGATAAACTCACAATTTATTATTAATTTTTAAGAGCATTATGTATAGCGGTGTTCAATTTTGTAATAGCCAAAGAAGTAAAGTCGGATATATTTTGCTATGCAAATACAAAGCTACTTTTCGCACATTCAAATGCGGTACGTCAAAAAATTGTGCGAGAGTGTATTTAGACCAAATATTACATAAATATGCACTAAAATAAATAAGGTCCTAAATTGTTTAATTTTGAGATCAGTGATAAATACAGTTGAAATATTGGTGGAGTGGTATTGCACTGGTAGTACGGGTATTGGTAAGGTATTGTTAGAATTGGTATGATACTTGTGCCTGAAAGTACTAGTATTTCAGCTTTTTACAATACCAGTATTAGTACTACTATTGGTATTGAAATGTTTTTTACAAATATCGATGTTGGAAAGCAATTTTGTTGTATCTCAAAAAATTCTATTTATGCTGTATCTAGTATAAAATCCATGTTACACTAACCTTAGGATAAGTTCATCTTTTTTGTCTAATGACATTATTTCAGAACTTATTTTACTCCAAGAATTACCTTCTTACTTCTTAAGTTAAAGAGTAATGAACTTTTTAAATTGTTTTTTGGCTCTACTGTAAACCTCCATTTTCAAGATACGACAAGATCGCTTTCCAGCGTCGATATGCGTATTGATATTGGTACTGGTATTTACTTTTACAGCTCTGATCATGAGGGTCCAGGTACACCTAGAAATCCCAGAGTCACATTAACTTTATTAATAATAGCGTCAATATGATGACAATTTGGTGTTAATCAGGACTGCAAATCTCTGGTTTTGTCAAGTCTGCTCAATGGGATACCGCCAATAGTGAATTCGAAGAGCGGATGATTGTTTTTACGAGAGAACGACATAACAGTGAACTTCAATGTTCAAAGGAAGGAAATTAATAGATCACAATTTATGGAAGCCGTCTAAGTCAGAGTTTAAAAGGGAACAGTCATTATCATTTGAAATAACACGGAAAATTTGAGCAAAACAGAGGATTTTCGAGTCAGCTAGAATCAAAGATATGTAAATCATTGATATATACGATGAACACCAAAGGCCATAGATGGCTATTCTGGGGCACACCTCGTTGTTGGAAGAGTTTCATCTTTATTTATATTAGGATTGGAACCATCGTTGATAGGAAGGATTGGTGGTTGAGAAAGGAATAATTTGTCACAGGAAGTTCAGAACTTTCAGTGGTCAGAGGTAACTTTGTTGTCTCTGCGGCACGTATTTTGAACTGTCGCCGCCTTCCCGTATGCTTGGTTAAACAAATATCCAATTTGTAAACGTGTAACGGCACGATCGGGATGTCATTTCAACCACTTTTAACCACTTCTTGGTTAAAATAGGTTTTTAATGGTCCGAAAAAGCTCACATCGAGCGGCCGGATGTAATTAAAGTATGAGTTCAGTGTGGAGGCAGACATAAAATATCTCTTTTATGACGCAGATAAACCCTAACCAGGGCATTACTGACGACAGGGCCTCTTCCTTTTAGATAGGGTTGGGAATCTAGTCCAAATGTGGTATCGCAATGGGACAATATGTCCTAAGTACGCCTCTCGTAGGGGTGTCCACTAAAAAAATACATCGATGTTTTATTCAATGCAATATATCGAGGCTTTACCTCGATGTTATCCGATGTATCGGTAGGAAACATCGATGTTTCCTAAAAATCGAGTACTTTTTCTAATATTACATCACTAAGCTGATGTGATATTATGCAATCATACAAACTTTTATACTAGGTGTTGTTTTGATACGCAACATACCCGAATCAGAGTGGACTCATAATTCTAAACAACTTTGTTCAAGGATTCTATGTAAATAAGGAAAAAAAAAACTTTTTATGAAAAATTCGTTGATTCGGGTGTTGTATATTGAAAAAAATTAAGAATATCCTTTATTATTATTATTACAAAGAGTACACAATAAAAATCATCCACATCATAAAATTCTCAAATCCTATTTTCAATGATCTTTCGGAAGACTGCAAAAACAAAAGTTTATTTAAACGTTTCCCTTTCAGTCTATTTCGTTGCTGATTGACGATTTAAGCAGCTTTAGAAAAGAAACGTTCAGATGGATGGTCAAGTATTTGTAAGCAATTGTATGAAGTTTGGGAAGCTGAATTTTAAGATCATTCCAAGTTTCTAATGGGTTCTCATTGAACCTTCATACTGGACTACGCAAGTAAATAGACGATTCATTAGAAGTAGCATCGTCAGACTTCGTCATTTTCCAGCTTTTGTGGACTAATTTTTGATGATCTTCCCACAAAGAAAAGTTCTCTTCTGGTTTGTCAGAAAGATCTGAAGAATCACTTTTGCAACAGCAGAACCGCGCATCCAATATCATGCCTATAGCGAGGGGAGCCACTCTCTCTAGAACACCGATTCTCTTGTCAATCTCTTTGTCAATATTTTGCACATACCCATCCAGCCTTGTCAATAGTAGGTTAATGAAAACGTGGGTTTGTGAATACTGAGTTCGGAAATACTATCGATATGA
The DNA here is from genome assembly GCA_964036015.1 of Leptarthrus brevirostris. Taxonomy (NCBI): domain Eukaryota; kingdom Metazoa; phylum Arthropoda; class Insecta; order Diptera; family Asilidae; genus Leptarthrus; species Leptarthrus brevirostris. The sequence goes on from OZ038371.1 coordinate 25,260,040, forward strand.
CACACTGCTTTGAAATTAGTTGTTCGATGTTTTATAAAAATACATCGATGCATCGAGTAGATGAATAACTTTTAAAAACATCGGTTTCCTTCGATGTATCGTATTATAAAATAATCGATGTATATCGAATATCCCTAGCCTCTCGGGATGGCAGCCACTTTAACCTAACCTATTCTATAATGTTAGGGGGGAAGCTTTAATTTTAGACAATATTGTATTCACATAAGCTCCGCCATGCAAACTGCTGAATCAGTTCTGTATCTGGTTCACTATCCAGCTGAAGGGAAAAAATTTCCTTTTAAAATAAAATGTTGCCAATTTTCAATGGAAGTGTAATTTTTGAGAGAGTGTACAAATACAATATTTTTAAATGCGGTTAAAATACATCTAATATTTTATCTCGTTTTTTTACAATTACGCTTTTACCTTAACATAAAATAAAAACTTGAAAATTATTGAAAACTGTCAAATATGTAACTTGGGAAGTTAGGTACAGTTTTGTTTTAATAAGTTCTTTAATCGTTTTTTCAATGAGGTGATGAACCAGTTCATTTAAATAAGGTGCCTATAGACATCTGAATTGAAATATTTTATTGAAACGTCATAGTCCTAGGGAAAACAATGCGTTGAAATCATATGTTTAGTTGTTTTTATTTTGTGTACCACAATCTGCCTTTTTTCTTACTCTTTTGACTCCCATTGCATCTTTTTTGCATCTAGTTTAATACGCTAAATAATTCGCTACTGAAACTATTTCTTTACATATTTTATCTACATAATTAACTTATTTGAATTCAAGCAGCGCTTTTGATAGTGAAAATTAGGTCCCAATGAGAAATACCAAATATTTACGTTAAAACGTTAAAAAATCGGAGAACTTTATGGAAAAGGAGGATCAAAATCACCAAGTTTTAAACCTGTCGCAGAAAAAAAATTTCTATCACTAGGAAGGTATTCGAAAACACCAGATTTGGTGGCAAAGTCACTGATTTCGCATCACTGAGCCCATACGTTCGTGATTAAAAAAAACCACGCGGCTATTAAAAAAAATTACCTTTTACCTTTCGGGCGCAGCAAAAAAAGTGAGATCGATTTTCACGACTTTGGAAGGGAGATTCTAACTGCCTTGGGGGTTGCAAACCAAAACTGCAATCGTGTTTAGCACCCTCGAAAACAGATATAATCTGTTCCAAAAAGGCAGTACACGCTCTTATGGACTATTACTGTCTGCTTTATATTCCCATCATTTTCCTATGCATCCATCTTTCTTCCTCATCACGCTGTTGCCACGATTTCAACTCAGAACATTTTCTGATTTTTCCTCGTTTACTCGGGTTGCCATATCAAAAGCATTAATATACAACAAGTTGCTGACTGTTCGTAACACAATCAGTGCCTCTTGGTTTGTCGACCAAGAATTTTCGAAAGGATGGCTGTACATGGTTTTTGGCGAGTTTGAGAAATTTGGCATCATAACTTGCCATTTACCGTGTACTGCCAATATTTTTTGAAACATGCTATAAAGATGGTAATTTCGGAGCTATCCCCAATCTTACGAAAATTAACATATAAGCTACGTAACTTTCAGGTAATAATTCAGTGATGAAGTAAACTCATGCCTTTAATTAATGTTCACACGTAATTTACCACATCCATACTACTGCCAATCTAGTGGCAATAAATTCAAATACGATTAATCATGTTATTTTGGTTAGTTTAAAAAATTAAAATTATTATTAAATTCGTGGTGGAAAAATACAGATATAGTCGAATTATTCAGATTTTGATTCAAGAATCACACGTTTCCAAAGAGAAACACGCTTTAATGACATAAAACTGTCACAATTTTCGGTCTGGTAAAACACTGTTATAACAAACTTATATAGTTTTTTACTTGGGACAGCTGAAATGGAATAGAAGTTAAGTGGGATGCTCAAGTCAGACTTAGTCCTGAGCAACTGTTTTTAACTTTTATCCTGTGGAAGGCAATTTAATAAATAAGGCAACGCAGTACGCGAAATTGGTTAAGGTTATTGTATCAAGAGTTTTAAATCTTACTGTACTCGTTTTACTTCAATAAAAATCATAAAGGACTTCGGAAGATTTTGAAAATTTATTTATTTTTTTAATAGTTATGAATTCCTTTAAAACTCGTATGAAACGTAGAAGAAGTAGCCAATTTGGGTACACATAATCGTAAAATTATCTAAATTAATTTATCTCATAGTTTCAGTCTTTCAAAAAATCATTAAATGACATCTTTTGGACATATATATATTTAAAGTATAATCATTTTTAATAAATTTACAATTAATTTCATATTTCTTATTTATTAACATTTCTTAAATTTGCACTAAATAAAAATTTTTTATAAATCATGTTCGCCATTTGCAAGTTTTCTTCTAAGTTTAGTTCTAATTTCAAAATTTGCGGCGATTTATGGAGTTTCCGGTAGATTTCATAATTTTGATTTTTTTTTAATAATTTTCATTTTAATATCTACTTTTCATTATATTTATTTTATGTACAAAATGCACAGTTATTAAAATTAGTTAACTTACTGTCTAACCCTGTTACAGACATGTCATGTTTTATACACCAAAATCAGTGAAAGAACAATTCCCAAAAGACTCGTATATGGTGTATGAGATGCTGATGATGTTACAGCTGATGCTGACGACTCACCTGTGAAAAAGAGAGAAACTTTTATTATCCAAATTCCATTAAGACAAAGATCAAAGTAAAATTGCTTATTGTAAAGTTAGTTCGTTTAAGATAAAATGTGATTGGGTGTGATACTTAGTTGTTTCAATTTAAATTCCTTTATTTAGATAAATTTTTATTAACTCTGAAATAGTATCACAAAGATTGTGTTCACGGCAAGCAAAAATGTAGAAGACGAAAAAAAGCTGTGCAGAAAAAGTTTCTAAATTATTACGTCCATCAAAGGCAACAAATGCACAAGATATTATCATGGAAGAATGGTTGTTCCTTTAAGCGTTCACGGGAAAATTTGCATGAACAGGAAATTACGTTAAACTTCATCTTATGTCCTGGCAGCCTCACCGGACTTGTGTGAATATTTACATTCCAAAGGACGCTCAACTTTGAAAATCTGATTTGAAATTTATTAGGAAATTTTCAACTTCCACTTTGCAAGGGAAAATTTTTAATAGGGACAACAGAATTTATATAGATTTAATTTTCTCGGCAGGAACGTTGTATAAGGAGTCGCCGTTGTGTGCTGTAGGTCGATTGTAAATGGAGGATATCAACCAATTTAATGAAAAATTTAAAATACATCATTTTCGGTGAAAAGTGTGAACTCAATATTTGGGCGGTTTGCACAGGTCAGGGTTAATTTCGGTTGTGTCTGATGCACTGTAATTACGTGTCAGAGGTAATAAATTTTATTTTTAGCCAGATCGCGTAAACTGGTTAAACAGCGTAATTCAGGTTCTAATTAGTAAAAAATTTAAAATGCAAAGCTGTTAATTGTTGCATAATGAATAATGCCAGAATTATTGGGCTCGGTTCGTTATAAGTTAATTACAACGAAACTTTTGCATGTTTTCCTAATTACTCAAAAACTTTATGCCGTTTTGCAACTACCACAAAATGGTGGTTGCTAAACTGAATTGAATTTCTGATGAATGCATTTGATTTTATCATTTAGACATTGGACAAGCATTATATTATTTCCCTTTATTATTTAACTTAGTTTAATACAAAACAACCGCAGAAATTGAACATGCGGTAAAAGATTTTAACAGATTTTATTGGGCATTACTAACTCAATTAAATAATAAATTATGTTAATATTTGTATAGTGTTCTGGTTCACATGTCATCTGAACTAAAAAGAATCTCTTATAGTTAGATTTATTTTTCTACTCCGATTATAGTAAGGTAGACTATGCTGATATTTCAGTAACTAACCGTATATCTACATAGGTACACTCCGGAGCACTTGATTACCCTCCCTTAGAATTTCCTATTATCTGCGCTTAGGGTGGGAGGTACAGAAGTTAATCAGGCTAGACAAAGTGAGCAAATAATTGCGCCAAAATTATCGTCACCAGAATCTAAAAATTTTTTATGGTTCTCTAATGGTTCAAGAATGAACTAGCAGCAACATTTGCAGCAAACAGGTTGGCCTTGTCCAATGAGCCAGTAGAAACATTCCCATTATAAATGAGTGGTGGTGTTGATGAACAGGTGAAATTGTTCTTTACAGCTTTCACTAGAGACCAGAAGTTCCTACTACTCTATAAATACGATAAAGCGATACATTTCGAACCAAAGGATGTTCAAGATATAATTGGTACTTTTGTTAACGTATCTCATAAAGAAGCAATCAGACCAGTCCAGCTCTCTGAGATATTTATTAAGTTGCGCTCAATCAGCATTTTTATGACACACTAATCTTTTAGTGGAATTTTGATTAGTGGTTGTCAGAGAGGTGGTGGAGATAAGAAAATGATCCGAATTGCCCAAGGGGGCAGTTACCGAAACCGAATACATATCTGGGTGCAGTGTTAGAAAAAGGTCCAAAAGATGGGCGTTGTGCCCAATAGTATCAGAAGCATGATTTGGACACTCAACAGGTTGTTGGAAATTAAAGGACTCACTAAATAACTCGACGTATCTTCCAGACGGGCTTGCGGTCCACTGGGTGTCGTGGACGTTGAAATCAAAAACAAGAACGAATTCAGAAGAGGGGGATATTTCCAAAATCTTATAAATATCGAAAGACAACTTAACGAAGGAACACACAAGTCAGCAGCAGACATATTTGGACTACGGCATAAAAAGCAGAAATGAATGATGTGCCGATAGAGTTTAAATCTTATCCAGACAAAATTAAATTCTGGATTAGTAGAACAAAATTGAGGGTGACGGGAGAACGGTACATCATTTCTAATATAAACAACGATTCTCCTCTGGGAAGAGAAGAGCAGTAATAAGTAATATCCAGGAATGTGATACTTATTAATATCAGAATTGGAAACAAATTTGGAATCATTTAGTGCGAAAGAGCCGGAGTTTCCGCGGTCAAGTGGCAGTAAACCGAAAAATGGTTAATTGTCAAGCTCCGAATGTTGCAAAAATTAAATAAAAATGTTTGCATAGTCCCAATCTTAACTTGCCCAAAACAACACAAAATGAAAACGTACACCGCCACAAGGATTGACGAACGGGATCCACAAAATAAAACAATCCAAATGCTGGCATTATCTTGCTGATAAGTCCATTGCTGCCCTTCGAAGACCTCATTAATTTTAATTCTTCCATTCTCTAGGAAATCGATGTAATTTTGTGATGTTTGGCGGACTTCCAAAATCACCAAGTCGATAAGCTCTTTATCCGAAATTGCGCCCCATACCATAATGGACACAGTACTATGGCGTCTGGATAAAAACCTCCCTCCTTTTCTCAAATCGTGGAGTAATAGCCATCTGGTCCGTCGAAATTAAACTTTTTTTTTTCGCTAGAAAAGACGACTTGATACCACTCGTCTTTCTAACTTAGATGTGTATGGCAGAATTTCAATCTGGTTTGTTGTGCCATCTTTCTTTGTAAATGTTTGCGTTCCAGTTGAGGGGATTACACGCCGTACACTCCAAACACCTGCAAAGGTTCCCACTCGTTCGGCAATTTCTTATGCCGTTAATATGTTGATGCCTCTCTCAATATCATCCTACGCTCCTGTTCCGTAGTTGCTCTTCCGGTCCGTCTCTTGAACCGTGTACCACAATTTTGAGAGATTTCCCGATTGGATAAATTCTGCGAGTTAAAGGTGCGAATTTTTCCCATCTCTCATGCCCCTTTTTAACCGACTTCCCAAAAACAAAGAGGTTCTAAGTTCGACGTGTATTGTTAATTTTTTTTTAATTTTATTTATTTATTTTTTGTCTGACCGGGCATAACTTTGTAACGCGTCGACCGATTTTGATGATTTTTTTTTCGGGTAGAGTATGTTCACCGATTGGTACCATGTCAAAACGTACGAAAAACGGTAAAACGTAACTTTGTAACGCGTGGACCGATTTAGATGGTTCTTTTTTTGTTGTAGTACAGAGCATGATCCTCCATTGCTATTAGGAGAAAAAAATTTGACCTATAGGGGGGGGGGGGGGGGGGGGGGTAGTCTAACTTCGTAACGTAACCTTTTTCTGTTGGGTAGAGTATGTTCCCTGGTTGATACCAGGAGGAAAAAAATTGTGGGCTATATCAGGCTATAGTGTGTTGTATGAAATCAATCAATATTTTACATGGTAAGTTAGGCATGAAAAAGCTGCCAGCCCGATGGGTGCCACGATTGCTCAAGGTGAACAACAAGTGGATACTGATGTAAATTTCGAAGCAGTATTTGGATATCTTCAAGCGAAATCCAACCTTTTGCGTCGAGTCGTCATCACCCATTATCTGAATCCATTATTATACGTCAGAGAGCAAGGAACAGTCAAAATAATGGGTATTTCCGGGCGACTCTGCTCCCAAAAACACAAAGACTGTTCCATCTGCCAGAAAGGTCACGGTCACGACTTTTGTGGATTCGAAGGAATAATCGTCATGGAAGTTTTGTAGAAAATAGAGCACGTTCACGGGCAGTACTACATTGAATTATTGGACTCATTCGACTAAAAATTTAAGGAGACAAGGTACCATTTAAAAAACACAATAGCGCTGCTTCACCACGACAACGCACCAACTCATTCATGCCATGCACCAATGGGCTGCCAAGCCCATAGTTCTCGCTCATGCTCCCGGTGACTTATCTGTTCCCCTTATCATCGAGGCAGAAGCCCGCTTTAAAAAGATTGAGAAATCGTATTTTTGGAGCGGTTAAAGAAATATCAGAAAAAGGTGTGGTCCTAAAAGGAAGATATTTTGAAAAATTAAAAAAACATTTACTAAGAAACTTATGTTTTCACTTCTAATACGGGTACTAATTTATATAACCTGGTACACTGTAACAGAGTATCCTTACGACGGCGACGCTTTGATACGGGTTCATTTAAAAGTTCAGTCTTGTACCGTTTATCTGTATAAATCAGACTTTTTGTATGATGTAGCCAAAGGCCAGGGGACAACGCTATGGTGCGTTTAACGTGTCTTTCGCCGGAAGGAAATGAGGGTAGCTTGAACGAGATATATTGAATGTCTTGATTTTACATTGCTGCGAGAAAGGCGACAGCCCAGAGACGGAGTAGATTTTTAATTTCTTTATAAAAACTCACGGGGACACCTACGGTTCCAACCCAAGAACAATGGCATCAATTGGACAACCTAAAATTATCATTTTATCTTTGAGTCAAGGCGCAAAATAAACCTTACCTATCCCCACTACGTTTCTTATAATGTGATCAGATCAGTAATATACTTTATATGTATGAACAACAATCTATGCACCCGAACATGAGCACAAGGTGATAGAAGAGAAACTTGGATGGATTTATGACTGGTGAGGACATCCCATTGAACAATATATTATAGTTATCTCCATAACTGATTTTTTTGCATATTATAAAGTTAACAAAAGGAGGGCTTCAATGAAAATTAAACTAAAATAATCGATTTGAAAACCATTAAAAGATTAACTATTAATTGTTCGTTAATCGCATCATGTAATTACTAATTGCAACTAATTAATCATTAATCGACTTATGTGACTACGATTAAATGCTTCAATCATAGCTTTTGATTATTGATTAATACTTTCAATCGTAATCACCTATCCATGCAATTTATGTGTACCATAATTAAAACTCTTTTCATTGACTCTACTGGGAAGTCTCCGATTAGCCTTCACAGGGGCAGTCCGTAAATTTCATCGCACTGCTTTCTGGTACCTTTTGCCCCGTTCCTCTTGTAACACAAGTTGTTACGTCGATTCAGATCCACCTCCCACCCACATTTGTAAAGTAAGTAATAATTCTGAAAAATATCACATGACCTTCACTTAGCAACTTTAGTCCTTAATGAATCGCACTGGTTGCCAAACATGGTTGTTTCCTGTTGATAACAGATAACGCTAAAAAAGGTTATTGGCGGTAGCACAGTAATTTCCGTGGTTTGTAATCCAAGGAGTTCCGGCCACTAAAGAGTGTAGATGTACATGTTAATATTCCCAATATTATCATGCTTTATAAAGATTTGCAGGTCACGGAGCGGAAGAAAATAACGGCTGTAACGAAAACTAAGTACTTCAAGTCGACTTGCGGTTGACTTCTTTTATTTTACATGCTTCAAAAATAATTTAATAAAGAATATCAGCATGATTAGGGGCGGAGGTGGACAGGGCAGACTACCCTATCCACATTTTACTATGTTGCCATATTGACGCTGAAAAGCAATCTTGTCGTATCTCAAAAATTTTATTTATGCTGCATCTAGTATTAAATCCAAGTTACACTAACTTTAGGATAATTTCATCTTTTTTATCTAATGACCATTATTTCAGAACTTTTACTCCAAGAATTACCTTTCTATCTTCTCTGGTTAAGGAGTAATGAGCTCTAGTATAAACCTCCATTTTCAAGATACGACAAGATTGCTTTTCATCGTCGATATTAAAAATAGTTTCAAAAAAAGAAGTTGAGCGGACTTAACAAGAAGCGCATTTTGAAGGCGGTGCAAATTAAACAAACAAAACAACAACTTTCAGCTCACAGGATCATAAGGAGGGACGATTAAACACTTTTGTTGTAGTTGTTTTGTTTGTCAGAATATATAAGCTGAAAATTTTTTCAGCGTTAATAGATAGCAGTGGCGAAAGTAATATTTCGCCCCCTTATTGTTCTAATACGAACTACTGCTCAAGAAACCCTCCTGGATTTTTGTCTGCAAACATATCTTGCTTTCGATTCTGAACTGCACTATTGTTACAAAGAAAAACTTAACTTTTTCTTTCTTGTATAGTAGCTGTAGTTCATCCTATTTATTTTATAGCGCGCTAGTTTCAACGTCATTTTCAATTCTCCTAAAGCATTAAATTGTATTCTTTGATATTATGTTCTATCAGTTTGGTTTTTAAGGTTCCGTACCAATATGGTAAAAAAGGTACCCTTATCATGCTACTTCGTCTGTATGTCTGTCACAGTTGCTAATTTTAAGGAATACTAATGCTATCGACTTGAAATTCGGAATAGGTTTAAATAATGCTTGCCATTTATTACAAATGAAAAAGTTTCAAAAATATTTTTTATTTTTATCGCAAAACGTTAAAATTTTAAAATGGGGGACTAGGGGAAGTGGGGTATTATATGAAAGGGCTCCATTTGCAGATTATAAAATATATTTTCATTTCCTCTTGCAGAGCCGTGTTCGAATTATGATGAAAAATTTCTCACTGAAGTATACAAAGCAAAAAATCTGAAATAATTTGAGTTAATAAAAGTTTATGTAAATATTACAGAAAAAATAAAACAATGTCTCTAACTAGCACATTTTTTTTTAGAAATCAACAATCTTCCCAGGGACGGAGCACTCGGTGCGCGAGCCTGACTTGCACTTGACCGGAATTGTTATTTCTTTTAATGTGATTCCTGGTCTTATTTTAAGAATATTTTCTGCTTTTCGTAAAACACCTGGTGTTAATTTGTCTTTCGCTAACCTCCATAGGACCGAGTTATGATTTCTTTACCATCGCAAGGGTCCTGCTTGTATATTTTTCTGGCGTTGCTATATCAGCATATTGGCTTACCTATTTAAGGCTAAATCGCTATTCCTATGTATGACTTTTATGGGTTAGGTAGGTTTTTTAAATTTTATAATTCCAAAAATAAAATTCCTAAATACAGAATTTGGTACACACATCTGTATGTATAGAATTTCAATTAGATAATTCCACTCAACTGCTTCGAATTGCTTCTGCAAATAACAAAGCCGTACACCAACAATCTTTTCTCTCATTTTGTGGTTGACATTTATAGACATTTGAATTATGAGCGTGATTACAAATACTATTTTAGTAAAAGACTGTTAAAATATGGTTGAATATGGATATTTATCAAACTACGACGCGGTCTCCGTGTAATGTAACAAATTGGATTTCCCTCATCTCTGTTTAGAAAAAGTAAATCCTACCACCTCCTACTTTTTTTTATTTACGCTTTTCATGTAACACTTTAGTACTTTTGCCAGGCTTGTTGATTTTCTAGATACTTAATTTAGCGACATCTGTTGTGACAAGTAATATCTCGGAGGCGAACTGCAGGCTTATTCTTAATTTTTGTTGCATTCAGGTTTAATATTAAAAATGAAATTTAATATTGAAAATATTATTGATGAAGCTGAAATATGGTATAACATATGTATCTCTCTCTAGAAGAACTGCATTCGTTTCGAGACAACGATTGCAATTGAACCTACAATTTAAAATGGATTCCGAACCACTGGCAATTTCTCCCTAACCCCCTGGCCTTTTAATCGTAATCTGTTGTAAGCATGGGTTGTAGCCGGTAGGATTCGAACCTGGTACCTCCGCAACGGTAGGCCGACACGTTATCACTTACTTCAACGACGACGTTGTTATAACGTTTGGCATGATAAAAAAAATGGAAAAAGAAGCCTTAAATGAACTGAATTTTGTAGAAGTACTGAAGGAGGCTGGGGCAGTCTTCTCGGCTACAATAAAACCTATTCTTATATATCTAGCCCAGCCAGGTACCATAGGCACCATTGAAAGGTCTTTCTCTACGTTGTGGCGCGTCAAAACGTGGCTGAGATCTACAATGACGGAAAATACTGAAGGGTCTCGGTATGCTCACCGTTTATAGAAAATAGGTTCTTGATAACAAACACAAATTTAAGAAAGATATTGTGGGAAAAATCGCAGAAGATCCAAGATGCTTAGTTTTTAATTGAACTTTTGTTATTTTGTAATTTTAGTTAACTTTTTATTTGCCTCTGGTTTAGAAAAAGCGCACTTGTGATTTCCGCAGCGATTAATCTATCTAAAGTGATTACAACACGATGAAGTTTTGTGGAAGATGGTTTGAGTAAAATTTCTTCGTGTTCTTTGTTACTTTCTTCGACTTCAGCACTGAATTTGAAACTATAACATATACTGATACGGAAGACGTTGTTACATCTTTATCTACCCTGTGATACTCTTCAAACTCAAGAACGTCGAAGAGTGAAATAAATATTGGAGAAGATGTAATCGTCCTGTCAATGGTTATTCCCAACTCAGTAAATAAATCTTAATCTTATAAAAAAACTAGCCAATTTTTCATAATATTTATTCTCATTTTTTGAATTTAAATGTTGGATCAATTTCGTATGATTGCTTGGTTAAGTCGTAGTATATAAATAATATTTTAAAACGAATTTAATCCTTGAGGATTATGAGCAGGGAAAATCCTTCGCAGAATACAAGCATTTATACTAAAAGATTATTTACAAGGGATAAAGATCGAATGAAGAAAGATCTATCTTTTACCTTTCTACGAATTCAACAATCGATTAATCGGGTTTCAAAAATCGATTCCACTCAATCGATCTTCAGATCTTGGCTTTTTTGTAATTTTTGTTAACTTTCTAAGATATAAAAAATAAATAAAGAACCGAAAATGACGTAAATTTTGGACAATCGCAAATTAAAAGAAGTAGCACGAATAATAGTGTAATTAACAAAATTATATTTCATAAGAATTTTCATTTGCATTTAATCCTATTTTACAAATGTTTTATATTATTTTTATTATTGATGTTCAAGTTAGACTAAGAGATAAAGATTTAAAGTTTTTAATTAGCAAACACTTAAAATTTTTAAATACTATTGCAAAAAGAAAAAAATCTCTTGATTGAAAACATTTTTAGTCTGAAAACACATTTTATAGTAAACTTTGGGTATTTAAGTAAGTAGGAACTTTTGATTGAAACGTAAGGCTTATTCAAACGTTGTACCAGAATTCTTGTGACACGCTGCTCAAAATAAAATAGTTTTTAAAAAAAAGTGACTTCACAAAAATAACTGCCGAACCACAATTGAAAATAATATATTATAAATCTACCTGAACGTGTCAGCTCACGGAATCATAAGGAAGGACGATTTAATATTTTTGTTGTAGTTTTTTGGTTTGTTTGATTTGTACTTCAAAATGTCGTAATAGATATAAAACTAAAAATTATTTTATGCTTCTTAACGCTTTTTGTTAAAGCGATTCAACTTTTTTTAAAAAATTATTTTTCTTTTCACTTTTTAGTATCTTCTACTCTGTACAACAAAAAAAGAAACATCCAAATCGGTCCACATCCCACCAACATTTTTTTCTCGTTGTTTTTTTTATAGAATTTTGAAAATTTGCAGTTTATTATTACTTTGCTTAATTATTCATTTAATGAAACTTCCATTTTACAAATGCTGAGTAAAAATAAGACAGAGTAGTAACTTTTACGTGGTAGTGGAAAATGCTGTCAGACATAAATTGACAATTATCTTCTACTAGAAAAATGCCTTCTACAGAGAAAATTTTCCTCGATTTCAAAAGTAAAAGTTCGTCAAGTGAGTGTGTTTATCGTCATAATTTTGAATTTTAATGTAAAAACATATTATGTTTTGGCTACAAAATCTCGCAAGTTACGCTTGTATTAAACCTCCTCTTGATTTTGTATCGCATATCCCATAGATGCTTCCGTCATTATTTTCCGATAACGTTCGACTGCCTGCGTATGACATGGTAGCTTTAAAAAACGTAAGTTTTCGTCGCCCTGAGGCTTAAAAACCTCGTTTATTTCTTGACTGGTGATGTGTTGAAGAATTGCCGGATCCAAAAAGTTTTGTTGCCAATCTAAGAGGTCAATATAACTACATACATGCATCAAAATTAATTTGCGGCACTTCCAACACAGGCGATAACATTTCTGTATGAGGTAAATTTTGTGCTTTAAGTATCCTTCTGGCAGTGAGTTCCCTCACTGTTTCGTTTTCATCAGACAACATCGACAGAAGCAAAATAGGCGAAGCACATTAATTGATGCTTCAATAGTTTTGGCAGTACCTTGAATTGGCGTAGTGCAACCAATATAAACTGAATCTGGCTCTTTAACAACAGATATATGACCCTCAATCACTATTTGTTTGTACCTTTTTGCTACTTTCTTTATAATTTCGGCCATCAAGATATAAAGCAGGTAAGTGAACCTGAATTTGTTGTTTACATAATACAGTGTTCTTTCTTCCTTTTACTGCGTATTTTTAACCGACTTCCCAAAAACGACAAGGTTCTAAGCTCGACATGTATTTTTAATTTTTATTTTTTTTATTTATAGCAAGTATTTCGTAACGCGTGGATCGAAATTGATGCTTCTTTTTTGTCGTTGGGTAGAGTATGTTCCCCGATTGGTACCATGTCAAAAAAATCTTGAATGGGGTGGGGGCTAATAATGAAAAAGTTTGGCCCTAGTGTGGGGTGGGGAGGGGAAGCGGTAGGCTAACTTCGTAACGCGGCGTAGACTGACTTGGATGTTGTTTTTTTGTTGGGTAGAGTATAATAATAATAATATATTTCTTTATATAAGTACACAAGATTATACAATTTTATAAATCTGTACTAATTAATGCTTATTAATTTCTCTGGCTAACTGAGCAAAAAGTTATTTAAGAAAATATAAACAAGTCAATAACAATAAGAATTCATCTATCATTAACACAAAATACCTATACAAGAAGTAAATTAAAAATACTATGCAATTAAGTATGTTCAAGATTCACGGGCAAGTAGAAGAGAAAATAGCTTTTTTCGAAACAAAACAGTTGAGCTGATCCTCTGTATATCATTAGGTAAACCATTCCAAAACCTCACAATGTGCAAAAAAAGATCTCCGCCCAATCATAGTGTTAGTTCGCAGGATTAATAATTTCATGTGGCGAGGGAATCGAAAAATACTAATTTTTCATGCAGATAAACTGGCTCTTTTAAGTAAATAATCTTATGCAGCAAAATAATAGCTCTATCAATTAAATATGTGTCGACAGAACATCCAAGAATAGAATAGCGGTATGGTGATACATGATCAAATCTCCGCAAGCCGTACACAAACCTGATACAATCATTGAAAAGAGTTCTAAGCCTGGATAAGCAAATAGAATCCAAAGAGGTATATATTACACTTGCATATGTTAGATGTGGAACTACAAGGGTTTTTACAAGTTTCTTTCGCATTCCTATAGAAAACAAGTCACAAGATAACCATAGTTGGCGGAGACTGCCGTATACCTTAGAAACAATGTTCGACATATTATCACAGCAACTCAATTTGAAATTAAGGTATATTCCAAAACTTTTCACTTTTGTTCGATAAGGTGAGTTATTTAGAATTGCTGGTGGGAGAACAGATGTATTCACCTAAGATTGACTTATGACAATGCAATTGGATTTATTTGGATTTAAAGCCAGACCCCACGATTATGACCATTCATATATACTTGCAAAATCAGTACTTAGTCTTGAAATACAGTTATTCAGTGTTTCAATTGGGGAATTCAAGTATGACTGAACGTCATCTGCATACATGAGCGCATGCCGGCAAGTCATTTATGTATAAACAAAATCAAGAAGGCCCTAAAATCGAGCCTTTAGGAACACCTTATGTAAATGGAAGTTTACTAGTAGAATTAACATTTTGTACTTTCACTTGCTGATATCGGTTTGATAAATAACTGTCAATCAACTTCACAGCAGAGGATGAAAACCCATATTGTGAAGTCAGCTTATGGAGGAGACAAAAGTGTACTATGTTGTTAGAAGCTTTACAAAAATCCAACAAAGCTAGGATGGAAACGTGATTATTATCAAGGGATTCTCGTATGTCAGAAGTTACTTTAAGCAGAGCGGTTTCACAACTGTGATTACCTACAAAATGACTGCACATCAGTCACTAACTTCTTTGCCCTAATGAAGTCTTTAATTTATAAGGACATCAATTTTTCCAAAGCCTTAGCAAGGTAACAAAACTGACTGATAGGTCTAAAATCCTCAGGACCATCACGCGAAGTTTTCTTAGGTAGAGCCATAACTAGGGCACTTTTCCATGCTATTGGGAACACTGATGAGGTTAAATAGTATTAAAGATGTGAAATATAATGTGTATTATATATGGGAGAAGAATCTTAATAAGCTTAGGTGAAATATTGTCCGATCCTGTTGCATTAGATTTGATCGATTTGATGGCCAGCAGTACTTATGTCCCACCGGTTCCATGCAGCGTAGGAAAAGGAAAAGCCTCTGTTTGAGCAGTAGTTGAAGGCAGATTACCGATGAACGATTGGTTTAGTATATTTGGATCAATATTAATGTCTTTCACACTACGACCACAGACTCCCAAGTTGCGTAGAATGCGCCATAGCTTATTAGCGGTTAAATTAGAATCTACTTTTGAGCTTACATATCTCTGTTTCAATGCACGTAATTCGGAAGATACTCTATAGCGTGGTTTCCCGGCTGGTACCCATGTTAAACAGTTGTGTTGTGTGTGTGGGGGGGGGGGGGGGGTTGAAACCTAACTTTGTAATACGTGAACCGATTTGTATGATTCTTTTGTTGTTTGTTGATCCCCCATTGCTAATAATGAAAAAATATGTTCCTAGAGTGGGGTGTGAAGAGGAAGTGGTAGTCTAACTTCGTAATGCGTTGATAGAGTTGGATGATTCTTTTTCTATTGTATAGAGGATGTTCCCCCATTGGTACCGAGAAACAATTTTAAACGGTGAGGTTGTAGAAGGGGATGGGTTGGATGTCAACTTGTTAACACTTAGACAAATTTGATTCCTTTTTTATATATGTAGAGTATAATATCTCTAAATTTTGCACTAGGGTGGTGGTGTGGGAGGGGTAGGCTAACTAATGGGTGTGTTTAGGGGGCGTTACCCAATTTCTTGACTCTGGAATACTAACCTGTTTTAACTCACATGAGTTTAAATACACCGCACACAATTTCAAGCTGTAAAGTTTACACTTTGCCGAGCACAACAAGATCTAATAAGCACGCACAAGGCAATGCACTTGCGAACTATAGAAGCTCTGGTCACATGTACTGAAAAACAGGTGAACAAAAAGTAGCCAGTAAGTAAATTTTACTCATGGTTAGCGTTCCAGGGTTAATACACAAACCTATTTGGATGATTTTTTTTGCTGTATAAAGTATGATCCCCCATTGCTGCTATATGGAAATATGTTGAACTAGTGTTGGGGTGGGGGTGGGGTAGCTTAATTTTGTAACGCGTGGACTGATTTAGATGATCCTGAATGCATAAAGTATCTATTTGTATTCTGACAAAAATTGTGGCTTGTGATGATATTTGGAGGAGGGGCGGCGCTTAGCTTTATAAGCAAAAGACCGATCTTAAATCTGTTGTACAGAATACGTTTTCTGATTGATAAATGATAAAAATTTTGTACCTAGAGTGACTACGATAATTCTCTCTTGCTGTATACAGTACAGTGGCGTACTAGGGCCATTGTAAGAATTTTCTACAGTGAGGATATGAAATAGTGAGCATGACTAATTTCGTAATATGTTGACGGAAGTGGATAATTTCGAAATTACTTTGCTCCTACGAGCAGCATTGTTCGAGTCATATATATGAAAACACTAAAAAGTGAAAAATAAAATAGTTTTTAAAAAAAAAGTTGATTCGACTTCACAAAAAGCGCTAAAAAGCATAAAATAATTTTTAATTTAATATTAATTACGATTAAGTCGCAGCAAATTAATCAAACAAAACTACTACCCTATCACAAATGAAGATGCTATATAAAGGAACCTAATTTCATCTCACGGGATCATAAGGAAGGACGATTAAATGCCTTTGTTGTAGTTGTTTTGTTTGTTTACTTTGCACCGACTTCAAAATGTCGTAATAAATATTAAATTAAAAATTATTTTATGCTTTTTAGTGCTTTTTGTGAAGTCGGTGCAACTTTTTTTTATAAACCACTTCAATATCTGAAAATATATCGTGCAATCAAAGTGGCCGATCTGTCAGAAATACTGTAACGGTCGCAGGTTTTTGACAATACAGGGTGTTTGAGATCTGACGTGCCAAAATGAGTAGGGTGATAGATCTCAGAATATTATAAAAATCAAGAATTAAATCAATGAAATGAAACTCAAATTAATTTTGATGCTTTTTATTTTTTGGGTGCATGCCAACAATCTCTTTCTAAGTGCCTGTTTGAGGCGTATTGCAGCCAGCCGCTCCCATATTTGCGTCGCTGCATTCCCAATTCGGCTAACTAAATGCTCCCTATTGTTAACTGGGCTGAATGAACTTTATCCTTCATTGTTCCCCATAAGAAAAAGTTTAATGGTTTAAGGTCTGGAGATCTAGCAGGCCAAGGAATCGGTGCACCTGGGCCAATCCAGCGGCCAGGAAATTTTTCACTTAGTACTTCCTTCACAATGTTAGCTGTATGCGCTGGTACGCCATCGTGTTGGTGAGACATTCTCCTAAGATTATCTATAGGGTTCTCCTCTATTAGATCAGGCAGTGTATTGTCCAAAAAGTCTGCATAAATTTCACTATTAAGCATTTGCGGCAAAATTAATGGTCCTACCAAATGGTTGCCGATGATACCAGCCCAAACATTGACACTGAATCTCTGCTGGAATGAGGTCACCTTTACCCTGTGTGAGTTAGTGTTCGACCAGGTATGGAGGTTATGCAAGTTCGTGATATCATTCCTGGTGAATTGACATTCATCTCCACAGAATTCGGTCCAGAAGCAAAGTGCTAAATTTCAGTCTTCTTTCGGAATCTCCATCCAGTAGTCCTTGGGCTGGGTGATGATGATATGGACGTAAAGTACAGCCGATCTCTCTTTTCCGTCTACTACATCATAAATGTAAATAATATCCGCGAATTCCTCAAATGTAAATTCTACCATTTTTTAATAATTTTTGCTTAAATTATTGCTGACTGACCCTTTTTTATAGCAAAATTTTCCTCAGGTACGAGCAAGAGAACGCCAGGATACAGGATGAACTCTAGCTAACACAAGCTAATATCGGCAATAAAACAAAATTAGACCAACATTTTTATAACTTTTTTGCAGCAATGATTAAAATTAATTACCTGTTAACCCAAAAGAAAAAAGGCGAAGAAATATTGCCTTCAGACTCACTCGAAGATGACACCAACTCCTGCTGTTCAGTATTACACTTCTCTTGAATTTTGTTAATGTTCAAATTAGATTTTTTGGCTTAGGGGATCATGTTTTTTAAAGGGGTCACATACCCCTGCAGGCGATGATAACCGAGTAAATTTGAAAAATTATTCTAAGAGTTATACGGTGAAAAAAACGTGCCTTCCTACGATTTCACACACAAGAATCATTTAGCTATTAAAGGCTTATCATTTAAAATGGAAACACCTTATCAAATCCTTTAAAAAAATTTATGCTAATCAGAAAAATGATTTTATACAGCATTGTTCATTTAAATATAAACAAATTCAACTTTGTTGTTGTCCAAGAGAAAGCAAGGTACCAAAAGAAGAGCAGGAGTTTTTGCTTGGTCAAAGACAGGAATAGAAGATGCGGCTTGGTGTACTAGAGCGCATTCTTACAACTAAGTTTAAGAGCTCACATTCCCCTTTTGGTTCCAGATGGTTTATTGAACTTTCAACTACAAGGAAAAAAATAAAAAAAATTTTTTTTAATATTAACATTTCTATAAGTTACGGCCACTTTTGACTACCCTCTCAAAGTTATAAAAACAAAGCGATTTTTAAACAATGGCGGTCTTAATAAGAATAACTCTATGTCACTAAATAGGAACGGAATAATATGCGTTGAGTTTACATAATAATATTTCAAGTGGTTTAGGATGTCGTTGCTTAATACCATTATTTCATATGCTTCATTGAGTGATTTAGACTTGGGGATCGATGCGCGGGCTTTTACACTGAAAATAAATGAATAATATTTTATAGGTTTGTAATTGACCTAATTGACAACATATTTTCACTATAACAAATCAATTTGAGACAAAAAATGTTTTTTTGACCCACTCTAATAAATATACCTTAAATAAAACAGAAGGACTTCATTTAAAAATTGTTCATGACGAGTGTACAGATATAACTAAGGTGGTTTTATTAAAGTTTTTCAACGTTTCTATTTTTATAGGTAAAAGCTTTTTTATGCTATCTACAAATAAATTATACGCTTCACCTTTCGTTTACTATATGTAGGATCAAATTTCCACTTCAATTGTAGTACTTAAAGGATTAAATTCTCTGCGGAGTAGTTTTTACAGTCCACATAGATAGTTTTACAATTCTGCTTTGTAAATTTACACGTTTCCGGATTACACTCCACAAACCTACAGTATTTTTACAAACGATTAATGTAAAGTTCATGGAAAGTTTCGAAACTCCAATAATAAATTTACACTTAGATATATTAATATTACATGAGGTTGCATAATGGCGACACTTTAAATTGATAAATAATGGAACATTATTAGTAAAATTATTTACATCCGTAATGAGGTAAAATCGTAAAATATGACTACAAGAATTGGTAAAAGCGTATTGGATACGCACATGATATAGTTCCATAGAGTTATTTCAAAATTTTTTATAGGTTCAAAGATTTTGCTACAGTATTCATATAATTTTCATGTAAAGTTTATCTTCAGGAAATTTTCAGAATTTTGTATTGACAGTATTTGGTGACTGAACGATAAAATCAAAAGGTCCTAAAACATTTTGAGGATGTTAACTTTCATCGTAATAGGTCTATAAATTAGAGGGTGGGCGGTTTGCCGTGTACAGACAGACAGGCAGACGGACGGACGGATAAATGGAAACTATAATGGTGCCTACATAGTTGCTACGGGACTCTAAAAATGGAAACAGTTCGTACTCCATTAGGTAATAAATCAGTGTAAATAAAAAATGTATCTATTACGACATTTTGAAGTCAGTGCAAATTAAACAACTACAACAAAAGTATTTAATCCTCCTTCCTTGAGCTGCAATGTTTAGGTAGTTTTAAATATGTAGTATCTTTGATTGTGGTTGGGTAGGCCTTTTGTCTGTTTAATTACACCGTACTCTATACAGCATGAGAACAACATCATAGTCAGAGAATCATCGTAGTTTCTATAGGTTAAAACTTTTTTATCATTTACAAATGAGGAAACGTATTCTCCACAACAGAATCAAAATAATCCAAATCGGTTACCAAGGGATTTTTTTTCCTATTAGCAATGGGGGATTATACTCTATATAACAAAAAAGAATCATTCAAATCGATCTATGGGTTATAATTCATCACCCTTTAAATTTTTATAGGGGAGCATACTGTATACATCACAAATAGAATCAACCAAATCGGTCAACGCTTTACGAAGTTAGATTACCCCCTCGCCAACCCACCTTAAGACAGTATTTTTTCCCCATAATTAACAATGGGGATCGTATTCTATACAGTAAAAAAGTGGTCACGTATTACGAAGAAGGTTCCACCCCACTAACAATAGTTTTGAAATGGTACCAACCGGGAACATACTCTACCCAACAAAAACTCGGTTCACTCATTACAAAGTTAGTTACCCCCCCACCCCCCCCCCCCCGCCCCACCCACACAAACTTATCTAAAATAAAGTAAAAACTAGTGGGGTGGGTCCAGATTCTGGGTGTCGCATCATTGGTGCGACCCTTGAGGTCGAAGAACTTCCCAGTTAATAAAAATCTTCAATTGTTATTAACAATATTCAATTATATTACGAGTAAGTGAAAACTCAATAAAATTCATACTATTCGATTTATCGTTTTATTTAACATTAATATCAACTATTTATGGTTTTTTTAACATTTTTTTAATGTTACAAAAAACTATAAAAGTTCTGGATTTTTTTAAAGTATCGAGTTGTATCAGAACCAATTAGATCAGATGAATCTTTTTCAAAAAAACACTTTCTCCCACTTGTATCTCATTTAAAAAAAATTAAAAAATTGATATTTTAAATTTATAAATAAATAAATTAATGAATTTAATTTATCATGATAATTTCGTTGTAATTAGATGCAAAAAAAATTTTGAAAAATTATTCCGTTATAGCACTATTTTTTAATGAAAAGCAAATAAATGCACTCTGTTTGGAACTCATTTGTTATTAATAATTTTAAATGGTTATAAACAATTTATAATTATTAATTATAAACAATTCTTAATTGATATAGACCATTTTCAATTGATATAAACAAAGTTTATTCATAAAAGAAATTTTTTGTGGTATCAAAAATTTCAATTGTTTATAAGAATTTTCAATTGCTATGAACAATCTGCAATTTTGTATTCAATTTCCAATTTTCATAATCAATTTCAACCAGGTAAAACCATTTTTTATAATTATAAATTTATTATTGTTATAAACAATTTTTCATCATTATAAACTACTTCTGTTCATAATAAATTGTTATTATCCGACATTTTGACGTCCCGATCGTCATCAGAACAAATTATATCGAAGAAATCCTTTTCAACAAAGTCTGAAATCAACTTTTTTTCAGTTTTTTTGTTTAAACAAAAAAACGGCTGAACCGAAATTGATTAAATTTCTTTCAGCTCTTATTGACAATAATACGCTTCGAATGGCACCAAAGCGAAGTCGTTATCGTTTTTTGTTCGCGAGATTTCGTTGTCGAAAAAAGTGGGTCCGAACGTACGTACGTACGTACACACACACACACACACACACACGCACACACACACATACATGTGTTCAAAAACATGCGTAAACTATGATGACTTTGAAATGTAAAAAAAAATTAAAACTAAAAATTTTGAAAATCGGGTCCATTACAATAACTTCCTATATGTGGGAAGTTAAAAATTCCCAACTAACTTAGAACCTATCGTTTTTACGGCAGTCGCTTAAAAATGTGGTGCCTTCTAGTAGTTCAGCAATATTGTGAACATTTGAAACGAGACGTTCAAAACTGCGACTGTAAAGAACCCAACGAGGTCAGATTATTCGAAAATATTGTTGCTGTAGCAGAAAGTGTTACGAGAGACTAAGGTATGCTAATTCGTAGACAACCGGCCGGCCTACAACGTATTTTGCATAAACATCTTGGTCTTAAGCTGGCACAAGAATTGATTGGATATTGTAAAAGAAAAAAAATGGCGCAAACTTTTTAAAATAAATCATTTTTAGTGACGATGCTAATTTTCGTCTCTCTCGCTATGTAAATTATCAAAACTGTCGGATTTGCGGCTCCAAAAACCCAAGAGTAATAGTCAAATAACCTCTCTATCATGTGGTTTTTGGCTGTCGATGTCATTAGACCGTTTTTCGAAAATGAAGCTGATTCGATCATTTTAGTGAATAGAGAACGTTATCGTGGGATGGGAGTTTTTTTTCCTAAATAGATGTGGATGAACTTTATTTTCAACAGGAGGTTGCTACATCGCTACATATTTATGAAATTAAAATAAAAAAGAATCCGAAATTTAGAAAACTTTTTATAAAAACAGGTCAAAAAATATGTCGGTCTAATTTTTGAATAACATTTTTATACAAAATTTAATAACTAGTTGTTGAACAAAGAGTTATAATTATATATGGAAACCTAAAAACACAATTAACATATTGTAAATCGTAAAAAATCAAAAATAATCAGACAACTATTTTTTTGCGTCAAGCAGATGACAGCATCACATGCGCGTTAATTTCATATTTCTTTCAGACACATTATAACAAACGACTTGTTATAGCGGTTTGAAATTAAAATCTGTTATTACATGAGTAAAAATAATTTAGCTGGCATATTAACGCCCAAACCAAGTACAGACGTAAATATATTTAAAAGTATACATATATGCGCCGTTTGCTAGCACGCAGAGCGAACAAATGGGCCTGCTACTATTATACACACTCTCACTATAAGCCCAATAAATTAAAAATACAACCGCCACACGGATAGACACGACCCCCCCCCCTCCCTAAGGGCACAAAAATCGAAAAATACGCCTGGCACTCTCTCGCTGAAGGCACAATAATCGAAAATACGCCCACCACACGGGTATGCACACTTCTGTTACTGTTCTGGCATTGAAGCATTATGCAAAATCTCATTCATATAGACGTGTTCACCGTGTAAATCATCGACCACCTAATATTAAAATTGTACCCAATGACTTATAACTATGGACCGATAGAGCTGTCAAAATTACATGCAGCAAAGTGAAACACTTTTGTATGTTCGTCCTTTTCCTTATAAGAACATTGCATTGAACTCTAAAAGGTAAATTCGTATACAGTTCATTGAGCTATTTCGGACCTACCAACATGTAGACTCTGGGAATATCCTGTTTCAAAATGCTAATTTTCCTTTATTTAAATAATCGATTTGTTATACTTCGTGTAAGGCACTACAATATTTATTATACTCATTATTTGAGAAATAGGAGTGCCCGCCGATCTAAAATATTTTCCATTAAATTCTCGATCTCGATTTTAAATTGCCGCCAGCAAATACAATTGCGTTCTTATGTTGGTATCTCATACAAAACAAGAAAGCACATGTAATAGAAATAGACGAATATATAGGAAAATATCTCCACTCTCATTCTGGTTAAGCACATTCCAGAGGAAAATAACCATTTATTTCTAAATTTTATTTTAAGAAATACCAGAGAGAGATACAGAGAAATAGTGTATCACCAAAAATTATTTCAGGGAAGGCAATTTAATCTGTATGTAATAATGTCTTTTTCTCTCGCCAGTTTTAGCAAAATACTCGAAATAAAAATGTAAGCAAAAAAGGTTTTCCACTCTTGTAAAAAAAGTTGTCTCAAAATGAAATAGCATACGATCGGTCCATAGCTATATGTCAGTGATTGTACCTAACAGCCGATGACTCAGAAGGTGACTCATGATAATAATAATGATAAGAATTACGTGAAATGTGTTGTTGTTCTTCTTATACTTTCCAGTTTCAGTTATAATCTTTTTGTAACTGCCCGAGTATAATTGACTTGGTATATTAACGCCCAAAGTAAGGACAAACATTAATAATTTTAAAAGTATATACGCGTTCTGCACCCGGTAGTATTATGCACGCCCCCGCTACAGGCACAAAAATTGGAAAATACGCTCGCCTGAAATGCACGCTACTGTTACTGCGTTCTGGCTTCAACAGGAGACGGAGTTGGATCAATGCGTTGAGCGGCAAGACCAACATGCCGTGGGTCCCGGGTTCGAGCCCAGATGACCGTGAGCTTTTATTAAGAAATTAAAATAATCCACTCCGTCTCTGGGCTGTTGTCTAGCTCGCAGCAATGCAAACAAGACTCAAGTTTCCTCACTTCCCTTACCCTAATTCCCTTCCGACCAAAACCATGCTAACGCATCAAAGGGTTGTCCCCTAGGATTTGGCCACATCGTATAAAAAAAAAAAAAAAAAACACATTCGAGACTGGTGAATCACCGTGTGGGTTATCTAAAATCTCACTCGAATAAGTCATCGGCCTCCTAATATTAAATTTGTTCCCAATAGCCAATGACAAAAATAATGATAACAATTACCTGAGCTTTATTAATTTTATTCTTATATATTTTCCAGTTTCAGTTATAATCTGAGGGCTACTGCGGAGATAATTTTGTTTATTTAGATATCGGCCTTTGCTGTTGTTTCTCTGAGTAAAAATAAGACTCAAGTGCACAAACGTTGCTGGCTACTGCGGAGATAGTTTTGCTATTTCAGAAGTCGGCCTCGAATGAGTTAAACAAACTACGAAAATAATTTTATTGTTTACATTTTGTATTTTACTCTAGAAAAAGTTGAGCATACCGTGCTTGGTTTGGACTATTTCGTGCCTGCAGTGGGCTGGCATTTGACAAAGTATTATTTTTACTCAGGCGTATCGTGCCTCATTTGGGTGCCGTACAGGTTGTTTGACGCTGTGCGTACCTGTTTCAGACTAAGAAGAATCGCCCAGCCTTATTTTTACCCTGGTAATATTTTAAAATTTAATTTATAATAAATGCGGCGCGTAATTTTTTCCTGTCCACAAAAAACTGGAAATTGACGTATAATATTTCCAAACTAAATAAATAGAATTTCCCTTCCAACACTGAAAGCGCACTTCTTGGTAAGAGACAAGAAAAAATTAACCTATTCCATTAAATCGGTGGAATGAGGCTATCATCAATATCGGGAATCCTGTCTTTTAACTTATACTAATACGAATTTAAAAAAAAAAAGTTGCAGATTTTTAATCACGGGCAGGTAGTTTTGTCAAACTGCATTAAAAAACTTACGTATGGTTAAGGTTAACATGTGATTACAAGGATCGCGTATCACTTAAGGTGACGTAGGGTTTTCGTTCGGTTTTTATGAAGTAAATGGTAAAATTTTACCACGTATTGTTATTATCTTTTGTCTAAGAGCTACCCACATACAAAATTTCAATCGAACTCCATGGTGGAATGCCTACACGATATCTGTTACACCCCCGCATTTACTTACAAGCAATAAAATTGAATTGCTTACAGTCAGTATAATGTTCGAAATGAATTCAACAGGAAAATGACAGAAAAATAGCAGCTCGTAAATATAAAATCGATTTCCTACTAAAGACGAACTAAGGACTGTACCGGAAAAATTGACCCTTTTCTATTATTATCTGTTAAAGCAAATGCTTAAAATTTTTTAAAAAAATATACGTTTTATTATTTATTTATCGCGCCCTGTACGACAAATTCTTTACTTTTCAATCCGCATTTATATAACACTTATCAAACCATATACTGCTTGGAAAACTTACTGATTGTTGTAGGCAGCGGCGGATTAAGCTTTTGAGAGGCCCGGGGCTTAATCAAGCCGGGCCCCTCTTAAGGGTGGAGAAAAACCTTGGATAAGAAAAAAATTAGACAAATTTAGGTTCATGAATTTTATTAACAATGCAAAATATACCTTAATAACTAACAAAAACTAATTAAATATTTTTTTCTTGACAAAGTCTGATATCAAGTCATCAAAATCCAGGGATTGCTCTAATTCTGCTTCGATACTTAATACTGCTAACGAAGATAATCTCTCATCTAGGGCTTCACGATACTCGAGATAATTCTCGCTGCCGGTATCGGTCTCGACACGATACCGAGACCGGCAGCGAGACCAATATCATTGGTAACAGTGCGATACCGAGAGCGAGATTGAGGTGACAAGAGTGGACGAGATATTAGTTTTTTTAGTGGACAATTTTTTTAGTTATTTCAGCTTTTATGTCGTTCCGAAAAATTTCAATTGTGTGATTTATGGGGCATTTATCTCGCCGAGATTGCGACGAGAGCGAGATCGTCTTCACCTTGACGAGATCTGCCAAAGTCTCGGTCTTGTCTCGGTGCCGTGAAGCCCTACTCTCATCTAACATAGCTGATCTGTACATATTTTTTATCCTCTTTAGAAGAGAATGTCCTTTCTGATCCACAATTAGCTATAGGTATCGTAACAAGCATTATGTAGACAATATAAGTATATCGTAGCTCAGCTAGTTTATCTATTATTACATAGAATGTGTTGATGCGGAAGTTATCAGCCCCCGAGATAAAAGTACCTTGTACTTCATTATTTGCAAACTTTTTTGTTACTTTTCGTTTTCTTCCATCAGAATATTCTTGAGTTACAAAGATATTCAGACCTTTAGCTTTTTCTTCATAAAAAAGTAAATTTATCCTGCAAACCTTCAACAAAACCCACTAATGAAAGCAGTATTTTACCAGCAGAAATCAAATCAACATCCCCTTTGTAAATATTGACTGATAGCATCAAATCTGTTCAAAATGTCATTCTACAAAACCGCCATGAAAGCATTGTCTAATTTAGAAATATTTCAGTTTTTGCTCATTATCATTAGCTAGAACTTCTAAGGCTTTATAAATACTGTTGAAATTATTATTCAAAACTTTTGTGGCACCTTCTCGTCATGAGAATCTCGCCTTAGAGCTAGGATTTTACTCCATTTAAACGCTCCAACGATGGGTTGAAACAGTAAAAGATACATATAATTCTTGTAAAATTCCAAAAAAATGATCGCGACAATACATTCTTCCACACTGCATTCTCCAACCAAATTCAATAAATGGCCAGCGCAAGGTACGTAGGTAATCACTAACTTATTTTTGTTTTTTATACAAGCTTGCACTCCCTTATATTTACATATTTTTAGCGTTGTCATAAGTCTGTGCTCGGCAATTTTGAATTTCAATAGCATGCTCCTCCAATAATTCTATTACATCATGAACGTTCATGAACATGACTGTTGGAATAGTACCGAAACACAACAGATAACTGGTCAACGTGAGAATTATCTGGAGTCGAGTCAAGAATAAGTCCCCATTATTTAGATTCATATATTTCAGATAAACTTTTTGAGCCATTTACTTTATAAATTCTTCGTAGATAGTTTTCGAAAGATATGACACATTACCACGACCCTTGTAAGAATATAATTTAATATGCTACTCCAAAAATGGATCAAATTTAGATAATAATTCTATGTGGCCTACAACATTTTCATTATTTGCGGATCCTATAATTTCGTTTCTTCGTCGCAATGCGAGCCCTCTTTCAGCTAAAAACTGAATCACTGCAACTATTCTATTTAAAACTTTAGTCCAATATTGAACTTCATTTTCAATTTGTTTATTCATCCCTTTCGCGATAGAATATTTTGTTGAATAGCTAATCCACTCGAACATGCATCTGTTATGCTCTTTATTATTTTCGTGAGAGCATAAAGTTTTATCTAGTTTTTTCCAGTTCGAGAATCAAAAACAAATGGATTACAATGGATATGGAATGTTTCAATATTGCAGGAATCACATGTAAGTGTTCGTATTCTTAGACAAAATTCAAAATAAAATACTATTGAAGAAATTGTTGAAAAATTAACTCAGTTATTTGGAAAACATAAAAGCTGTCTTATCAGCATTAAATTTTTTGGCGGAGCACGGGGCCCCCACGCTGTACGGAGCCCGGGGCTTCAGCTCCGGTAAGCCCCTACCTTAATCCGCCGCTAGTTGTAGGCCATTGATCATTCCTGACTCCGCGCTGTTTCCTCGTCGTATTAAATTTATACTCAGGTAACTGGTTTAAGTCGCTTTTCACAATATCCCGCATCGTCTTTCACAATGCAATGAAATTTGGTCAGGTGTCCTTTGTAGTACCTTCTTGCCTTCCTTTTTTGATTTCCTCAGAACGGTCCGCTATTTTGTGGAATTTGTAGGACCATAACTTGTAAACTTTCTTTACTCGTTGGACTGTCGACATCGAAGTCCATGCCTTTGCCGTCATACCTTGCACAGAAGTATTGGATGCCTTACATATTTCTTATCTTCTTTGCTAGTTCCTTCTCGGCTTGAACCTTTGCCTACTTGACTCCTCCACCTTGTCAAGAGGCAAACCCTTCTTATAATTGGATATCATCCGTCTCACCGTTGACATTGAAGTCCATACATTCTTGGCCAGCTGCAAATATTTTATTGCGGGATTTTCCAAAAATCTGGAAATAATTTATCGCGCACTTCTATTTCACTTGATGATACCTTTTCCGTTTGTGCACCAAATCAATACTGATGCCTGTTTAATTTAAACGTTGGCTTTTATAGGAAAAATCTCCAAACTCCCAGAAAATATTCCACAGGGCAATTTTTTCTAGGATAGTCTTTAGTCTTCCAAGTGAAGGATTTAGGAAACAGGATTTCAAACTTAATTTTTAAATGTGCAAAATATTAAAGTGCTTAAGATAAATTGTTTGGCTGTTAAGGAAAAAAAACCCCTAAGTATCGGGAAGTTCTATCATGCGGAAAAGTAAAGTTGTTAATCTAGATCGTGAGTCCAAGTAAAAGTCACTTGAAAGAAAGTGCTCATCCATCATTTTGAATAATTAGCCAACAAACGCCTGGGTACGTAAAAATCGATAGGAAAACTGAAACAGTTAATCAAAAGGAACAATAACGCGTGGAATGAAGTCTTCTTAGACTGATGCGGTAGAGTCATGCTTAATTAGTCCAACGTCTACTCGTGCAGATATTTCGTTCAAAATACTAATCCTGAAAAATCGAATAAAATCAAGAAGGACCTTGACTTACCGCTTATAACGTTCAGCGTGACTGTCACGCTGGGACTGTTTGACGGACTACATGTGTAATTGCCAGTATCACGTTTTTTTGCTGACTCAATGATTAATGAACCAATCTGAAATGAAAATGGTACAAAAGGGGCATTTATTAGCAGGGGTTGGTGTCTGATGGATACGACTGGGCACGTCGCAGCAACAAAACTTCAACTTACCGTGCTATGAATTTCTCCTTCGACTTCTGGTAGTCCTTTATCGATTTGCATCCTGAGTCCTTTAGTATCATCAGTTAGCTGTTGTGCTCCATGATACCAAATAATATACGATGGTGGCTCCAGAGCTCCTCTGACTATACAACGCAGGACAACTGTGCTGCCTGACTTGACATAACGGTCGGTGTCTCCAACTAGTTCCGTCCTAGGGACTGAATAAAGAAAAACCTCGTTTTACAATCAAAGATATGACATGGGTTAGTCAACTGCCCTTTTGCTTGGGGCAGTAGACAGGTATCACAGCTTGCATATGTTACAGGATTTTGGGATCCATGTATGGTGCTATTCACAATCTCATGAATAAGCAAACAGAAGTAATGTGCTAAAGACAAACTTTAATTTTCTTGTGCATATTAGGCTGAAAGTTTCGTTCATGGACAGGCAGCCCTGTGGTGGGTTTTTAATAAATTCTGATAAAGGTGAAGCCTCTTGCATAATCCCACAAATAATAGGCGCTCCTACACTGAAGTGTAGTGCTACAGATGGCTCCATACATGGATGTAATATTACAAAACACTATGCGAGCAGCATACGATATTGGGACTTACCAACTACTTGAAGATGTACTCGTGCGCTAACTTTGGGCTCTGTTGACACTTGGCACTCGTATACTCCAGCATCCCGGGCTTGTACATATTTTATCTGCAATGTCCAAAATTTATCTGGCTGTTTCAGTGCCTGAAATCTCTGGTCGGCTATGAAAACCGCTCTGAAATTAAGACAGAATCATGTTGGCATATTAGAACAATCTGCTCGTGCTCTGCTTATAGCTGTGTGTATGTGCATTAAGGAAATGTTAAGAACTAAAGGAGAAGTTCATTCTACAAAATAAGTTAGGGATCGTCCTTTAACTTTACAGGGCATGAAAATTTGATCAGCCAACGCTGACTTTGGCCTCGACTACAACTGCTTTGCTATGCAAGACAAGAGTGCACAACTTGACTCCTAAGTTGTTGTAATAATTTGCTGCTTGAGCAAGAAGTTTAGTGGTAGATTCATATCAACTATAAAGGGAGCACAAATGGCATGCACTTGCAGCCCTTTGGAGGAGACGACCAGACAAATTTATCTGAGCAAAATTTATCTTCACAATGAGGTAAACTATTGACTTTTGTTATGATGAGAAGATGCTAAATTCGGTTGTCGTGCATGGAACAAATAACATAAAGCATTCGTTTCACCTGGTAGTGGAATATTTAAGTTTTGACAGAGTTGCACCATTTCGACATGTAATTTCACTTGAGTAGATATAGTTTCTTGAAGATGATTTGGCAATAAAAGAAGTTTCTTGCAAGAATTGCTATCGGGAAACTATAGCTTAAATATTAATCAAAAGGGTGTGAGAAATAAATATTTTATAACATTCTAACAACTGACTAAGCGGTTGCAATTTATCACACAGTTTTGACGGGGTTGTAGCCGTTTTGATGAATATTTAAGCTATAATTATGAGGTTTTTTCGGAAAAATTAACTTATTGATTAAAATAAACTTATTAGATTAGTTTAAGAAAATTACGTTTTGAACATACCAATGTATGTATGAAATTAACACGCATTTCCCAGGCTGTACAGATAGTTGCAAGGAAAGCACAAAGTATCTCATGGGCTACAAGCACCTTCTCTCCGTATAAATCTCCGAGTGTCGGCGGCATACTGTCCGTTATGCTTTAGAAATTACAAGATATAGTAACTTCACGGCTACTAGTGATTTTCAGGAGCGGTATTGTACTTAACCATGTTCACCAGTCGTGGAGACTCGAACCCGCCTGGTTTTTATTTCCAAAGATGGCAAAAGAAGGCATGAATTTGCGAAGGATTTCAGACCAGTTAATCCAACTTTAAAGTTTGTACTTAAAACCCTCGAACGGGTCTTAGATATCAACCTACGAGAGATCATTGGCGGACCCTCCTTCTCCAAATCACAACACTGAGACTGCTTTACGTGAAGTAGTGCGAACTGTTGAGCAATCAATCCATAATAAGCAATATACCATGGTGACAATTGAGTCAATTCAGGAATCCCCAGTCGACCTGGAAGTTGAAGAGGAGCTTAGCATCCATGCCAAGGACTAGAATCGTTTAAGGGGATCTCGGAGACAGCCATCTGATCAGATTTGTATATAGAAGTACACCCCAGGGAGGTGTTATATCTCCACTCCTTTGGCTAATGGTTATGAATAGGAGTTCTATTGAAGCTAGGGAAGTGTTATATCTCCACCCCTTTGGCTAATGGTTATGAATACTAGTTTTATTGAAACTAGAAAGTAAAGTGATCAAGGTAGTCGGATATATATGAATAATATGGTGATCATTATATCGGGCATGTTTCCCTCCGTTATCAGAAAGAGCCCCCAAAGAAGGGTCGGATGTATGAAAACAAAACTCAGCGGAATATCTGTAGTAGTAGACTAGAAATAGGAACAGCAGGAGTGAGAACCATGGGCGCCATTTGGTCTTGCCGCGCGTACACCTTGAACGTCATTCTTCGCCTTCTACCTATAGATATAGAAAAGTATCATCAGTAACAACTGAAATATGTTACCAGAGCAATTAAGATCCTCAACAACAGACTATATCATTCTAAAGCTGAGTCTCACCAAAAATTTCACCGTCTTGACTACAATCACCTGTAAATTGGTAGAGAGATGCTGCGAGGAACTAAACTGCCTGAGCGACCGGTACACTATCACTTTGAACTGGCTCCCAGAACACAGAGCCAACAAGGGGAATGAGAGAGCTGACGAGCTAGCTAGGCGCAGTAGTGGTCTTCTTGCTTTCCAGAGATGGTGCACAATCCGCTTGGAACCATTAAGAGGAATATCATCTTCAAACCTCTTGCGCCAAATCTTGGAAAATTTGGCCAACTTGTAATATAAAAAGAACTAGAGAACGTATAAGTTGGACCCGAAGGGAGGTCGCTAGGACGACGGAGGTGTGCATGGATTATTGGATAATCGAGGACCACGCAGTTCTTTTAATTTGTGTAATAATAAACGGAGTTACATCTGATTCCTATGCGAGTGTGCCTCGAGTTGTTTCACAAACCTTATTTTAATAACGACTTTCTATCTCATTCAACGTTCTGTGGACGACAGCACCCGTGATATGGGGTACTTGATTCTGTGGGAAATTCCCGGTGGAACTTTACAGAAAGAAACAAGAATACATGTTTAGATCGTAAAGTAATGATATCTCTATGATGGCCGCTTAGGGTAGATCCAATCGTGATGTACTCAATGCATCTAAAACGCAATGTTTATAGAGTAAATGGGCCCACTCTCAAGATCTTGGCCATTGAAATAGCTTTCTTAGCTTAACCATCCAATTACTTTCAGTCGCATGGGTTTTTTTAGAGAGGCTAAAGGAATATTATACTCCATTTGACTTGCCGTTGACCTTCCAGCCTCGCATTAGGCATAGGCTCGAATATAATTTCATATTTGAACAGGGATTGGATGTGCTGCATTGTCCACGTTAGACAACGTTTATAGAAAGCTGTTAAGATTATTGGTGACTCCACAATCTCTGAGATAGTCTACGGAATGTGGTTGTCGCTGACTTTCTTATCACTACGCAATATAGTAACTGTAAGCCGCTCTCACTCCTATAACCTCGACGTTAAAATTGGTCGAGGTAAATTAAAATCTCCCTTGTCGTACAAACCCCAGTCCGAGCTCTAAATTAGTTAAAAAGACATGAGCTGTATATAACTTAAGACGTATCTTTGGCAAAACATAGGAACTGTAACCAAAAATGACATTAAAGTGAAACACGCGATCCATTCTCACTTATGGTTCATTGGGTTGGTGGCCTGTGATGAATAAGAACTAGCAGAGTGCAGAGAACCATTTGCATCGGTACTACAGGTACCTGGTTCTAAGTATTTTTCGTTGATCACCAGATCAAATTCCAGGCGTTATGTAGTGCAATCATGCTAAGCTGCTAGGCGAGTTAGAGACGTAGTTTATCGAACTACGTGACATATGACAAAATCAGATGGGCCATCAAATCATTCGATCCCTTCAAGTCGCTAGGAGCAAATGGAATTATGCCTTGTATGCTGCAGAGATTTCATACAACGATCATCCCATGGTTTCTGGGGATTTTCGAAAGTTGTCTATTCCTCTTGCCTGAAGATCGGTCAAGTTGATCTTCATCTCCAAAGCCGAGAGGAAGGGGTACATAATGGCTAAAGGCTTTAGATCAATTAGCCTAACCCTCTTCATTTTGAAATTTTGGAAAACGGAACACCCCCCCCCCCCAGGAGGTTTTTTAAAATTGTCTCTACTTCTTAATTTATTAGGAAAAATTTGACTGAAATACTAAAAAAATAACCTAAAATATATCATATTTTATATACATCCATTTGTTGATAGTTTTCTTTGTATAGTTCCTGTATTTTGTTTTAATGAAATTAAATACACCCCCCCCCCCCCCCCCCCCTCCCTACCGCACGAGCAAATCCTGCGCACGGTCCTGACCATCGGGAAGTTTTCTTGATATAGAGAGCGCCTTTAACAACGTCAAAACTGAGGCTATCAGGGATGCATTAAGATCTCGGGGAGTAGACCTAAACGTCTGTCAATGGATAGAGGCAATGCTGAGTAGCCGAAAAATACATGGAAAACTGAGAAGCCACGAGACTGTAAGAACAATCTGTAGGGGCGGCGTTCTATCCCCTTTGTTCTGTCTGTTAGTTGCTGGTAAAGTTCTGAGGTTACTAGAGAGCAACGGAATATAAGTAGTGGCTTACATGGACGACCTGGTCGTATTAGTATCAGGGAAGTTACCAAGCACCATAAGCGAACTATTCGGACTAATCGGACCCTTTGAACAACCCAAACATGGATAAACACCTTAACGGGGTAGACCCAGGTTAAATATTTGAGTATCATGCTTGATACCAAATTAAACTGGGGCATCAACATTGCGGAGCGCGTGAAAAGGTTTCAATAGTGTTTAATGCTTGCAAGAAAACCTTTGGGAAGAAATGGGGAACTAGTGTCCGTATAGGTCACTGACATACACACAGTCGATAGACCAGACCAATTCTGCCGTACGGAATTTCGATTTGGTCGGATACTCTTGAAGGGAACTGTAATCTTAAGAAACTCACCAAAGGTCAAACAGCTGCCAATTGTTTCACCACCCTCCATTCCAGGTCAGCTATGGAACAATTATAGCTATTCGTAATGCCAATAATTCAGACTACGGACACGGCAGGCCTTGACCATTGAAAGGGCGACTAGAGTGCTGCTGTCGCACAAGTACAAAGGCGTAGATTAACACGATTAAATCACTGCTGGTGCGCAGATACCAGACTGCTTTGCAAAGCATACCTCTAATTTCAATAAGAGAGAGATCGACCTGAAAGCTTTTCAGTTCGCCGAGCGCCGATGGAGCGATCTCACAACCTGCGATCTATCAAGGAAAATGTGGTCTGAGTGAAATGAAAAGAGAACGGCGCTTTTACTGAAGGGAAGTCACCGCAATCTCCGAAAAAATACTGCGGTTATAACGGGTCACTACCTATTTGATCGTTATACCGACCGCATGCGTATTCCTGCCGACAACTTCTGACGGAGTTGCCTGGATGAGGAAGAAGTGAAAAGCATTCAGGAGAAGGTTTCGGATCCTTGCCAAGCACTCGCTTAATGGACTAGAAGAGTTCGCCAACGTGGATTTAAAGAACCTAACTAGGTTCCTCAATAGCTGCAGCTGGTTCAAGTAATCACTGCATAACAGTGGTAAATCAGTCCAGGTGAGGTTCCTGCGAAGTGCTACCATAACGGACCATTACGGCCAACTAACATAACCTAACCTAAAAGTGACCATTACTATCTGTATTACAGAATTTGAACAGCAAATCTTAGCTTTATAACCCCAGAACAGTTTTTGTTTACATTGATCTGCATAAAATTGAATTAAAACTTTTATTATTATATTATTTAAAAATACTTGAAGCAAGAAGCAGAGTTTGCAAAGGTAAATTAGTTTTTGTTTAAAACACTATCTGCGATATTTCAGAAATTAGTTGAGAAGTGACAGAGTGAACTATTATGCAACAAGTAAAACTAAACAAATTTGTTTAAACATTGTAAGCCAAATTCAAAAAACCCGTAATGCTCTTCTATTAACATTTAATCCAGACAAGAACATTTACTTCCAATAAACTTTGAATTCCTGAAATTAGAAATTTCCTAATCTGAAAATTAGGTTGCGAAGTGGCTGGTGGCTTTTACGGTAAAACTTTCTGAATAATTGTGTGCAAAATATTGTGAAACTGATTTATAGTGGGAGAATATTCATTTTGAAATAAGGATTTTCTATAAGAATTCTTCTCGGAATCCTTAAAACTTTTCTTTTCTTATTTATGCTACCGCATCCAGGAAAAGACGAATGAATTTACAAATTTATCCTTATTTCAGAAAATGTAAGTTATTGAGTGGAATGAGTGGGAATTTGCAGAGATTAAATGGTAATGTGAGACTTGTATCATATATCGTTTTCCCATTATTACTCGATTTTCGATAACTTTTCTAATTATCTACTTGAAGGACTTAAGGGAAAGTTAAGACAAAACTCTAGGATTACGGAAACTTCAAGACTATTGTGTAGAGCCTGAGAAGTCGTGAACGCTTTTTGGGAATTCTTAATCCAATGAAACCACCCGCCCAATCTCTGGACACTTGTGGAGATTGGGTGTAGAGGAGTGAGTATGCTGCTAGAATTATTGTAAGAGAGCGTGTAGAGTGAAGTGAAATTTGATTAAATCCGAGAAAGCCAAGAACTTTTTCAATTAAAAGAAAAATTAAGGGCGTCCTGTAGATGTGGTACTACACGTTCCCGCATTCCAATCGAGTTTGGTGTACGTGCGAGACCAGTTTGCACGTTTTGCTAAGTTAAATTCTAGCTCAGGCATCCGGTACACACCATTCGAATGCGGTGAAGACTTGAAATTGTGGAAGAGTTGTGGTAATCGATACAATATATCGGGATTTATCCAGAACTAGAGGGATGTCGACTCTTTGGAGAAGGATAAATCCAGTGCATTCGGGAAGAACTGTTTGAAATCAATTTTATCGCTGCAAGCGCTATGAAATGAAGAATTATCGATTTTCCGTGCATAGTCTTATTCTGGGTGCTTTTGATGGAATGGGAACAATTCCCTGCAGGTGCGGCATGATAGTACCCACTGAGGACGAATGTAACCACCGGACAATCTTTTTTCATTGCCAGCGGCGAGTTGTGGACTGGCAATTTCGAAGTTGATGTCGAAATGTGTTCAATTGGGATTTAGCCGGACAAAAAGAGGTTTGTGGTCGGAAGATATTGATGGGTCAGCGTTTAATTGGTGGTCTTATGAAGTTTAAAAGTAAAATACCACCTAACAACTACCTTGAACGTGTTTTGCATCACGATTTGTTGAGTAAGTATTACAAGACGTAACAGAAGTGCATAGCTTGCGTAAGAGACCATTTTAATCAAAGTAAAAGGATATCTATATTAAGTCAGGGAATGGGGTATCTGAAGAATGTTATTTTACATAAATTGGTTTCCGGATCTATTTTGCAACCAACGGACAACACTAAGAAAGTTCTAGCGCTAATAGCGCCGAGAAAATTGGGTTACAATATGATATTATTTTCTTAAAAAAATACCTTGCTCAGAAAGTAATCTCAGGAGAGATTACGAAGCGTAAACCAATGGAAACTACGTTTAACAGATGCAACACGCCGAGAGAGGACCTACCAGTACGGCGATCCG
This sequence comes from Leptarthrus brevirostris, assembly GCA_964036015.1. Classification (NCBI taxonomy): domain Eukaryota; kingdom Metazoa; phylum Arthropoda; class Insecta; order Diptera; family Asilidae; genus Leptarthrus; species Leptarthrus brevirostris. The sequence goes on from OZ038371.1 coordinate 25,297,187, forward strand.
ACCTGCGACGCGTACTCGAAAATAGCTAACAAGGGTATAAAGTAGAGGTAATTATAAAAAATAAAAAATTTTCTTCACCAGCAGTGACGGAGTCTGTCCGACGAACCACCGTATTTGAGATAGTGTAAGGGAATGGAAGAGAATCCCGTCGTCAAGAGAATGTCATAAGAGACACTTGTCCAGATTAAGCTGTAGGCCATTGTTGACACACAACAATCTCAAAAAAACTTTAAGGCTATTTGGAACCAGACTTGAGAAATCTTCATTTCATCTGCGCATATTAAGCCCTTTCAGCTTTTTAGGAGGTAGCCAATGACATCAACGAATAAAATAAGAAGCAAGAGACCAAGGGGACTGCCCTGTGGAATCCTAGAGGCTGCCTGATTAATTGCGAAAAGAAACTTAGAGGAGTGGCAAATAGTGTTCACTCTGCGCTATTAAATATAGTTTACGTCATTTGAACTTTTTCCATAAAAATATTCTTGCTGCGAATCGACGAATAAGTCTTAATACGAGGGATAGTATGGTAACGATCTTTGTTTTTAGAGCAAGGACACGAGAAAGAATATATAATGTAAGAACATGCTTCCTAGCGGGTGTTACTGGATATATTCCTAGAGGACCTAGGGAGCAAGGACACACGTGGAGAATCCTTCTTATATTCTCAAACTCAAAGAAATATTTTTAGGATGGCGGTGACATAATACTCACCGAAGAAGCTAGCTCCCAGCTTCTGAGAGAGTTATCACTGTACATTTACCCATCAGAAACCCTACAGTGATAAGCTCCAACAATGTCGTCAATGACACACGATTGGATAGGTGATGTAAATGCTTAAATCGGCCCTAACAATTAAACACGTCATCGAGAAACAAGGTATAAGCGAAGTTACAGTAATGGAGAGCTAGCTAACTTTTGTGGCTCTCAAAAACTTAAGTCGAACCTTCTTTCGTCACAATAGGATAAACAAGAAGAGCTGCCCTGCTATTGCCCGATTGCCACAATCCATATAGGCCATAAAATCGTGAGTCGCAGAAGGAGAACGATCGTTAGAAATGTCCGAAGCGGATAAAGATAGTTATCATTTTAAAATAGCGGATATCCACCATAACATAACACTTACTACACAAACTATAAACCGCAGATTGTTGTTTTAATGGTTTTTAAGGAAGTGGATCAAACGCAGATTTTGAAAATATCTTTTAAGAATTTATTTCTCAGCACCAAAAGTTGGCTTAATATAGCTTTATAAAATATTTGAACACTGGTCCGGCCGTATATTTTAAAGGAAGATAGAAGAATAAAAGATTGCTTTTTCTTCTTCTTCTCTCGAGTGACACACGGCAAAGTTGATCTTCTGGACTAATGATAATTACACTAGTTGCTGAATTCTATGTAATTTTATTATCATTAAGCTATGACCAAGGTAATTTGACCATTTAGCTTAATGATAAGTGATCTACTTTTTAATCATTTAGCGGCTCTAATTATGATGAGTATGTGACACACATCTCCTTAATTAATAATTTGTTTTAGTTATTAATTTAGGAGGGCTATATGTCTAGGGTATCGTAAACAGCAGCGAAAGACAGCATTGGTTATATATAAAGAAGACACTAATATTCATTTCTGGAAATAACTTGGCAAAGATCGATTACAGAAGAAACTTAAGAACACCGCAGGCGATTAAGAGAAGCGTCGGCACCTATGTAATTAGTAGCCTTAAATACATTGTAAGGAGAAGTGCTCGACGTGATGGCCGCGGATACACAACCTCACGGAAAAAGTGGAAAACGTGGAAAACACAGGTGATAATAAATAAAGTGCTGTACCAAAACACTAAACAGCTCTCGGGAAAGCACTCTGCAAAACAACCTACAGTAAAGAGTTTGGTTGGAAAACTTCGGTGCAAAGATTAGGAGCTCTCGAGGGGTGGAGAGAACACTTCATTACCATCCCAAATAGATCTTTTACCAAGAAACCTAAATAAAGAAATGTGCGCAATCCACAACCCATATAATAGTTAACATTCGCATTTCATTTAAGACAAAGATCATAACCGCATTTCAAACATTGGCCACTGGAGAAGCAGTTAGAAAAGACGGCATCCCGTCCGATTGGCTAAAAGCTCACTGAAACCTCACATCCGATTCTAGAGATGGCGTAAAACAATTGAAGAGGCTGTGGGTAATATCCTGTCCCACATCTTATTTTAAAGAGTTGAGTAATAGAAGACAAAAGACTTGGTTTAGATCATATAGATCATACTGAATCAATCATTTGTAAAATACATCAGTTATAATAATAATCAATAAAGCGAAAGGTGCATTTTTGAATTGTTCTGGATGTGGAGACTATCGACAACTCCAATTGAAACGTAAAGACGGGCACGCCTGTAAGCAATCTCTCCGTAAGTAAATAACGTAGTCTCACATTTCTGATCTACATATAAAATCTAATCAGCATAGACTTGAGCATAAAGTATGTCATGCAGTGGCACAGTCACAAGATACCAGATAAAGGTGGATTTTACTTGCGCCACCGTCACCCAGTGGTACGCATACAAGGTACTTGGCCAAAAAACAGTGCAACAGTAAGAATGAAATATATAATAAATAGCAATATAGGAATAATTCTATATCTCGCAAATAATATGAAAGCGAGAATCACAACTGAGCTTCTTTTACTTAGATAAGCCTTTTGTCGGTTTATGCCTGAGTCTAGTAGTTATACCTGTCTGGAAACCTCCTGCGGTATTACCCTGTTGGCGTCCCAGTTGGTGCATTCCTACAACCTTCTGTGGTGTTAGCATGTTGCTCATCCAGTTCTCTAGACTTTCTGTGGTGATAGCTTGTCAGTCTATTTCCGTCACACGACTTTCTATGGATAGTCTGTCGTTTATCCTGTTGCCTAGACTTTCTTTGATGTTAGCCTGTCAGTCTATTACCGTCCCACGGATTTCTGTAATGTTAGTCTGTTGGTCATTCCGTTTAATAGACTTCCTGTGATGTTGGCCTGTCAGTTTATTTCCGTCTCTCGACCCATTGTGGTCCCCTTCCCTAGACTTTCTTTGGTGTTAGCTTGTTAGTCTATTTCCATTCCTTGACCTTCTGTGGTGTTAGTCGGTTCGTCATTCGGTTCAGTAGCCTGTCAGGCTATTTCCGTTCCTCGACCATCAGTCGAGGTAGTCTGTTGGTCATTCGATTCACTAGACTTTCTGTGGTTTTAGCTTGTTAGTCTATATCCGTCTCCAACACTGTCGCCATAATATACGTCTGTAATTTATAACAAATCTAATCTCTTCAGTGGTCTACCAGTTCCGTTCGTCCCATACCAGTTCCGTTCGTTCCATACCAGTAATTCCCGTAGCAGTAGAAAGTAGAGATAAATGTAAGAACATTATTATTTATAGTAAGCAGCAGATATTTAGCGAAGAAAGTTAAGTAAATATATAAATTTTATTTTGTTAATGGTTCTTGGCTGATATTCCTCTTCCCGCAATCCAGGAATTTGGGAAACCGAGACCTATCCTTCTGAATGGAAAACAGCCCTAATTGCAAAGATTCACAAAAAAGGCGACCTGAGGAGCTGTAGCAATTGGCATGGTATTAGCCTTTTAATTGCAGTCTCCAAATTAATGGCAAAAATCATCTTAATACAGGCAGGCTTTCGTGAGGGTTCCTCATGCAGTGATCACATCAACACCCTCCAAATTATCATCAAGAAATCCACCGCAATGTTCGTCGATTTCGAGAAGGCGTTTCAACGCTTTGAAAGCGACTATATATGGGCAATTTTAAGTACGAGTAGTGTCACAGAAAAAGTTATAATCACCATAAAAGAGCCCAACTTGGGAGCTCAATGGCATGTCCTACACAAAAACTGTCGAAGCCCTTCCAAGTGCTGAACGGAGTGAGACAATTATATACACTGTACCTTTGCTTTTCCTGATCATCATTAGTGAAGTATTGTGCAACGCCTTAGATGACCACCTGGACTATGCCGACGATGTTTGCCTCCCTCCAACAACCACAGTTATATAGCTCTAATGTCCGAAGCCCTGTGTAAGCTTTGACTATAGGAGATAAAACGAAATTTATCTGGAAGAGAAATATAGTTACAGCAGACGGCGGAGCTGAATCTGATGTACAGGCTCGTATCAATAAGGCTTGGGTTGCATTGAATACCCTTGCGGAAATCTGGCGCTATAACAACATCTTCAGACGCACAAAACTTCGGATCTTTGAGTCGAACGTAAAATCTCTTCTGCTGTACGGCTGTTTAACATAGAAAGTAATCTGTCAAAGAAAATCTAAGCTTCAACCCTTTGTCAATCAGTGTCTCGGGCGTATCTTTGACATCCATTGGCCGGTCATTACCAAAGAAGATCTACACATACTTACAGGCCAAGACGGGATAGGCACCAGTATTCGAAGGCGAAGGTGACAATGGATAGGCCAAACAACATCGCTCAACAGGCTGTAAATTAGAACCCGCACCCAAGGGAGGCACCGAATTGGGCGACCGCGCAATACATGGAAAAGATCCGTAGAGAAGAAAAGCACAGAGATCAACAAATCGTCCCAACAGTTACAGGCGTTGGCGCAGAACAGGACCAGGTGAAGAGTCGGTGTTGTAGACGCCCTATGCCCTACATGGGGTTAAAGGAGCCAGAGAGAGAATAGGTTATTTTCACTCATTATAAACCTTGGAAAACTCTAAAGCTCCCTGTAACCTCTCCTGTGGGAGTTTAGCAGAAAAGGACATTATATTAGTCCATCAAGAAGCTCCTTAAGTTTTCATCAATAGAAAAGCTGGTGGGGTAGGTTAAGTAACGAAGGAATTCGTTGGTGTCGCTAATAGGGGCAAACAGTCGCTCAAAGAGGAGTCTATTGGAGGGGTGAAGTTTATAGTTTCCAAGGTTTCGGAAAGACACCACAACAGATATGCAAATTAAAGAGAATGGCAAAGAACTGCTACAAGCTACAAATACAAAGTCTTTGGACAGAAAATAAGTCTACGTGAGCTTTGTTAAATGAGTTGAATAATTAAGATTAATATCATAGCTTGTCTCCAAAACTCTAACCCTGAAACATTTAAAATTTCATTCAGCGATGAGGGCGTGCTTGTAAACGCAAAGGACAAGTGAAATATGATTTAAGATTCATTCAGATTCACTGTTTTTTGGCCAATTATTTACTATACTCGCTCATAGTACTTAAAATGCCAAATCTAATCAAAGCATGCCTTTAATCTCAATTAAAACTTTCATTAATCGAAAGAAAAATAGTGATTTTGCAAACATCTCTTTTTAAGAAAAACCGTATGGTTTAGCGGTCGAAGACTAAAATTGGTCTCATGATTTGTCTGATATCAAGACTTCTCCATAACAGAACTTGGGGACAAACTATTTTCAACAATGGTTAGGGTTACGTTAGGTTAATTTGGTTGCCTAAAAACGCACACTTATACCAAAGAACCCCATTGTGATACCACGGTTGATGCTGTATTTTTAGACCCTATTTGACCCCTAGGAAAAAGGAGAGCCTACCTATCACTCTCTGTGAATCGAGCTAGTTCCCTATCACCAGTGAGATCTAGTTCTCGGGGAACTAGGAAGGTAAAGTGCTCAGCCTTATCACGTATCCTGGAATAATTTAGAGCTCCTGATAAACCGAACTATGTCCGTGACGTCAGTGGAGCCTATTTTGGTTAACTCTTCAAAAATGGGGAAACTCAAAAATTGGTTCCTGCGGTTGGCCAGAACCAGGCAGTTGCAGCGGAGGTGAAGTATGTTTTCCTCCTCCTCTTCCTCTTGGCAACTCCTACAGAAATCGTTTGAAGGGGCATCGAGTCTATCAACGTGTCTGCTATGAGAGAGTGGCCCAAAATGGCGGCCACGACAATGCTAATTCATTTACGCCTGAGTGAGATGAGCTCTCTTGACCGTCTATGGTCAAGCTTTGGCCATATCTGTCGGGAGATCAGGCAGGTGTGTTCTTCCTGCCATCTCACATTTGCAATCCTGAGGGATGCTTGTGAAATCTCTAGTTTGCAAGTAGCCAGCGGCTTTTCAAACCGGTAGTTAATGTCTGAGTCGGGGCTAGTAGTGCCAATCCTCGCTAGTTCGTCCGCTTTGGAGGTTGTATTTACTCCCGTGAGGGATTTAATGGCAGCCTGACCATATGAGAAGATACAGATGCTATCCTCTATAGACATTATTTTCGCCTACGCTGCAGTAGTCAGGTAGGCAAATAAGGGTAGTAAAGTAGGATGTGTCCAGGACAAATAACTAGGTCCGTTGGCCGTCCATTGTGCGCCTGATGTCAATTCAATTCCCGTCGTTTTCCAATTACTAAATTTCTGAATGGTCACACGTATTTAAAATGCTAGCGTGTACCACACTGCACAGAAATAGACAATCTGTGCCAACAAGTTTTATTTCCAAGCAATTTTACCAACAATTCAATATCAGCCATATTTTCCATCTTCCAACTTGGTCACATTCTTTTGAACCAACCAAATGAATTGTGTTTTATACATACAATCTCTTTAGTTAGCTGAAATAACAAGGACTTTAGTAAAACTATGTGATATACGTCCTAGTAAATAAGGGCAACACTCTACCTGAATTTTGCTTACAATAATTACTGGAGCCCATGAAATAGATTACAAAACACTCGAATGGCCATTGACGTCTAACATAATTGCAAGCAGCTCTACTTGTTAATGAACAGCTCAAGCACCACTTCTTTGTGTTATTGTTTTATTTTAAAGCAGATTCCTCCCAGTGAGATGAAAGCATTTAAGGGAAAAATACTCTCCTTTTAAAAAGCCTTTCATTCAGGAAGGAAAAGGAAAAGCAGAATACACCCTTTACGCTCCCTAAGCTCCCGCTATGAAATGGGTTTAGGATGCTTCCACAAAAAATGATTGCGTAAGAGTTCTAGAGACTTATGAATCGCGAATATCAAAAGAATTTCTTAAAAAGCTTTTATCCTTCTTAAAGCTCCCTCAGAACGCAGAAAAGAGGATATACAAGGATATGTTGCAAACAATCCTGCTACAAAATATGGTACAAGTCCTGGATACCAGTGAGAAACGCAGCAACAATACGGCTCAGTGCACAACATGCACTCAAAATATGCCCACCGCTGTACTGCACCATTGTTAAGATATGAATTTTCCTGATGTGCTTGCTGGAAAGGGGATTTCCGTTGAATTTAGGTGCAGTTCCCCATTTTATTATTTTCTTTTACTCTTTCAAGAAAAATATATTAAAATTTATAGTTCCCCCAGAGAATTGCGCAAATATCGATGTGTGTGCAACCTGGCGGAGTTTTGCCGTGGTGGTTGTTAAGCCTCCTGGCTGGTGTGGTAACTTACTGTTACGAAATGTTCCGGGGAACAAGGGGACCAGGAAGCTGCCGTAATATGATTTATGCCTTAATTAAACATTATTCGAGCAAAATTAAATAAGCTAAATGCTCAATGGTCTTTTGACCTGGATCCTTGCCTGTACTCTCTGATATCCTGCTTAAGTTGGTTATAAGCTTTTATTAAAAAATGTCATAACAAGTGCCTCTGTGGACAGGTCAGACATACTTTTTCTCTCGCTTTGTAGGGAGCTCAGGAGCACGAAGTTGTCTGGAATATTCTTCAGGGGATAACGGCTTATAAAAAATTGCTTAAGCATAATAGGAAGATTGAAGGAATATTAGTTCTGAACAAAGAAATCACATCAAAGCAGTTATGTAAAGGAAAGGGTACTTGGCTACAGAGTGGGACTTCTTATTGTCAATATACTTGAGCTCGTTTGTACATCCCGTCATCATTGTATATGCCGTCATTGTTATATTTTAAAGACTTACGAAATAGAGGAGTGTTTCATAAGTAATTTTGGTCTAACAACGTAATTGGCGAGACATTTATAGATATAGGGTGCGGCAAAAGTCCGGCAACGGTCCAATATTTTCCCAAAGATTGGTTTTCGTGAAAAACCCTATCCTTCGCAGGGGGGGGGGGCTGCCTTTTAAATTTCAAATGGCAACCCTAATTTTTTATCGCCGATTATGAAACCTCCCTGACTTCACAAATACCGGTAAGACATCTTTTTTCTCACAAAATCTCAGAAATATCTCGCTCAGAAAGTTTCCTCAGGCTGACATTTTCGTCAAAATGATCAAAGTTGCACAAAGAGGGGGTGGAGTTTGGTTTTGTGTGCGAACGATTTTACCCTCAAAGCCAAGCAACTATACATATGGGAAGTTTAAGCATCCAAAAAACTCTGAAGGGTATCAATTTTGTTCGTCTACTTTTGGAGCCATTTTTGAAAAAGAAACAAGATAGCGGCTCAAAACCAGGAATGGGTAATATAAAAATTAAATTATTTAGAGACTAATATGGCGGTTCCAAACTGGCGCTAAAAACATCGGCTGGTATGCAGATACTAGAAATTAATAATAATCTACGTCTACAAAGAGATAAATCACGCATGCAAGTTTACAAACACAACCAAATGCTAGAGTTTTGGGTTCAGCAAAACTTTACGATTGGACAAAAAAAGTTTGAAGACCTACAAATTTTTTGCTACAAAAAACAAGCCATAATAAGAAAAAACGATTTTCTATAGTTCTGCATCCTGGACACTGTTCCGTCAATTGAGAATTTGTTGAAGAAAATAATATTATTTACATTAGGTAATCTTAAGTAAGAATTTCTAGGCTTAATGTTTTTTGGATTACCCTTTAAAAAAATCATAGAATTAGCTTTTGTTCGATTCGGAGTTCTTACCGTACAGTTCTTTCGATTTCATTTCAATATCCACCAATCGCTTTAAATTTTTACCTCTTTTTAGCCGCCCTATACCCTTTCTTAATTCGGTTGTATGTATCTACTTCCCTTTAAATTAATGTGATTTATCTATATATAGACGTAACATTGGAATGGCTATATTGAACTTTTGAAAGAGATTATTGTAACGTGACGTTACCTTAGGCAGGGTTGATAAGATGAAGAAGCTGGGTGTGGTCCTCAATTCTTGCCTTTCATTCGAGGATCATGTGGACTCGGTCGTTGGTAGGGCTAACTTGATGCTGAGTTTCGTTAAAAGATAGTCTAAGGAACGCGATGATCCCAACCTAACTAAGCTTCTTTACTGTACCTTCGCCAGACCGCTTTTGGAATATGCCAGCCCCGTGTGGGCTCCCTACTTCGCCGTTCACGTCAACCGCGTCGAGGTACTGCAGCGCAGGTTCTTGCTTTCCGTGGACTTCCCTGGACTGATCCCTGGTAACTTCCTTCTTACACTGATCGTTTAGGGCTGATTTTTCTTGACTCTATTGAAAAGAGGCGTAACATGTCCAAACTATTATTTTGTTTGATTTATTGCATATCTATTTATCTATTCCGCAACGCTCCTTGAGGAATGTCAACTTCCTGCACGTCTCTAGTCATCGTACTCTGTATGGGATGTACGAGCCCATCACGTCTTCAACCAATATTTCGCCAATTTGGACCTTAATCTCTTCAGGCTGCAGTTGAATGGCATGCTTAGACAGTGTCTTGGTTGACGCGGGGTCGTAGATGGTGTGAATCGCTGTCCTTCGATCGTTTTTATTGATTTATTTTTTTGGCTTCTAGTTTGTAGTTAAGTTTATAAGTCTTTATTTTACGCTGTAGTAATATTTGTGATGAATCTTACACACATGGTATTTATACGGTACGGCCTCTCTTTTAGACACTTCCTCGTAGGTTGCCGGTGAAAATTTCTTATACGAGGGCCATTCAATAATTAAAGAGACAAATTGGTCTGAGAAAAAAACCTTTTAGTTTTACAAAACAAAACTTTTCCTACTTTTCAACATAATCCCCACCAACATTTATGCACTTGTTCCAACGGGTAACTAACTTTTTTATACCGGCTGCAAAGAACTCTTTGTCTCGATGTTTGAGCCAATTTCCCACAAATTTTTTGACATCTTCGTTATCCTGGAACTTCTTCCCACGTAATGCCTCCTTAAATGGACCAAACAAATGGAAATCACATGGTGCTAAATCGGGACTGTAAGGACGATGAGGCAGTATCTCCCAGCCTATATTGTTGATGGTTTCACGGGTTAGTTGAGCAGTGTGAGGACGTGCGTTGCCTTGATGGAGAAACACACCTCTCCTCTGAGAGCCACTACGTTTCTCTCTCATAGTTGGCTTCACTTTGTTCAAAAGCATATCTGAGTAGTATTGGCTTTCACCATACACTTTAGTGATTCTAGAGCATATATTAGCTGGTTTTTCACCTTCAGCAAGTAAAAAACGAATCACAGAACGTTGTTTAAACGATGTGAAATTTTCAAGTGGATTTGCCATAGTTAAACTTAATTTTGAGGTTATAAGCACAGCAATGTTGATCCAACAGCTGATCAGGACTCATCTGAGTGATGCCAACTTAAAGTCCTAAAAGTACCAAACTTGTCCTACCAACAATTTTTTCCCCAGACCAATTTGTCTCTTTAATTATTGAATGACCGTCGTATATCTTATATTATATTATTATAATAGTATATCAGTTCACAATTCCGCAGTGCCGCCATATAAATAATTAGATTTTAAGCTCCAGAACTGTGAAAATCAATTTCGCTTAAGCTCAGCTTAACAACAACTGGCATGTATTTAAAAATTTCTTCTTGGATTTAGATAACTGCCCTATCGTGGAAGTTTAGTCAAATTCAATCCATACTGCCATACTTTACTTTCTCTAGTTGTCGTAGCTCCACATAACTATCACAAGTCGACCTACAAGGCATAGGAGGGCCTAGACCCAAAGTATATCTGGAAACAAAACGTATAAAGGCGAGTTTTGGCTCTTTCCTTGGGGCTGCAACCTGAGATGAACCTGTGGATATACACTGCAGTGGTACGTCCTACCCTCATTTACGGGTTTCTAGATTAATGGCATAAGGTGACAGAACTGCTTAGTTTGATGCTACTGGGCTACGAACTGCTTGGATTGATGCTGCTGGGCTACGAACTGCACACCAACTATCAGGCATCATGTGGCGCAATCAGACTAAAAGAGTGTCTACTGTCTATGTTGGGTTGCTAAGCCTTATTGCCACAATAATATCCTGAACTTAAGATTGAGAGGACTTTCTACTGCGATATCTAAAGTCCCCACCTCAATTTTACTAGAGATTTTTATGCCAGAATTTCAACCAGGAATAATTGAAGAAACACTAATCTGCTTAACAGCTATGAACAGGACGAAGTTTATCTACGGCTCTGAGATGGATTATAGTGTTGGTGCGGGGGATTTATCAGAAACATTACATAACAAGGCAAGTCTGTTCCAAGTGGAGGTGCTTTTTATACTGAAGTACTTAGAGCGTGGTTACTCTATCAAGCGCCTTTATGGGGTTGTTTCGATTGGTTGAGTGGCATGATCACCGCGATATGGATTAAAGTTCGAGCCTCGGTATCCCTGTGAATTATTAAATTTACAATTGCAATAAACAAAAATCCACTCCGTCTCTATTGCTTGAGTTGGATCAATTCGTTGAGTAGGAAGTTCACTAAGCCATGCGTTCAGGGTTCGAGACTCGGTCTCACCATGAGTTTTTAATAAGAAATTTATGTTGTCTACATCGCAGCAATGCAAGAACAAGACATTCAAGTTCCCTCATACCCTTTACGTTAATTCCCTTCCGGCCAAAGCCATGCTAAACGCATCATAGGGTTGCCCTCTGGACTTTGACTATATCATAAAAAAATTCGATATTTCTTATTCCCTTTACACTAATTTCCTTCGGGCCATAGCCATTCTACACATAATAGGATTGTCCCCTGGGCTTTGATTAAAATTATTATAACACCTTCGTAACAGTGTTTGCCAGTTCGAGGTTCCTAGGTTCGAACTCCATCGGTGGCGACCCACGTCGTTTCGGAATCCACATTAAACTGCAGGTCACTTGCAGTTGTCCTTAAATCGGATAAAAATCCTCTCGCACCCTATGCCACAGGACGGATTATGGAAATTACGGGACTAAAGAGATAAAAGTTTTACATAACCAAAAGTAGATAAGTTGAATTTCAACTGTTATTTCGAGATTCCTCAATAATAGTTGTACAACATTTTGGTTCGGTATATTTGTGGCTACTGAATATAAATGCTTATAACTTTATTACAAATGAAAAGATAAGAGGACGAATAACTGGATATCTTAACGAATGTCCTATGTAAACTATGATAAAGTTTCGCAAGCCCGAAATCAAGAACATTCTTATCAAAATACAAACCTGGAACGGAGACAAAATGGTCACCTGCAGATTGAAATAATTTATGAGAGAAAATGAAGTTAATCTGTACAAGAAACAATTTTCGATTGCGTCGCACGTTTCGATGTAGCAAAGAGAATGCTTTTCTCCACAAAGATTAACTCAAGTGTGAAACATAGTTCTATATAACTGTATCATTGCTAGTCCATGATGCATACAGAACATGAAATTATTTCGCACTGTTTCCTGGAACGGAGATATGAAATGCAGGTAAATTGTAGGCAGCCAATGCTTATACACCACAACCATATATTACACAGAAATCCGTCCGGAATCTGGAGAGCACTTGTCACCGGATGTGGGTGGTGCAGCCCAGTTTATCATCATTGAATTAACGCAAGTGTTAAGATATCTATGCCGACTGGGGTTCTCTGCAATAAATAGTGTTTAGTTTGTTTACACACTACGCAATTTGTTGCAGTTGCATACAGGTACGAGCACCAACGGAACCTATGTAGTATACTTAATGCTCAGCACCTGATTTATCTTTTGATTGCAAATAAACCATGTGTGCGTAGCAACTCAGCAGGTGAATAAGGAACTGACAACAGATTCGTACGAGGCTGAATGTTGAACTTATACAGAAATAATTAATAGTAGGATTAAGTAACAACTTCTTAATTACCTGTCAACAGTTAGTATGTGACCGTCCCGAACACGGACCCAGGAAACTGACTTATTTCCGAGCTGCTTCACCTGCAAAAGGTAAATAAATTGAGTTAAATGTTAAAGTTTAATGCATTGCTGAGAAACAAAGATAAAATATGAGTGAGATGCTTGAGAGATGAAATTAATGTTTAGCTTTCTCCTAAATATTATGGAAAAGTTTTTTTGAACTCCACCACTCTTAAGAAAACCCTAAAATTTGGGGATAGCTGCAAAATTACTTTCCTACCCTGTTTTTAAGGGTGCTGAACAGAATGGACTCTTTGTTTTGCCCATAGAAAGGGGGAACACTCCTAATTGCTTAGCGAATCTCCCCCTTTTTAGGGATTGTTCTGGTATAGCATGTTCGGGGTCGAGCTTATTTCGCAGTTTATGTAAGGTCGTGAGATAGGATACATCCCAAGGACGGCAGAACCACTATCCTAGAGATTGAAAATGATTTCTGTTTTTCGGTTTTTTGATTAGGGAAAAGGGCTTCTGATAAGTTTAGGAGATCTTAAGAACCCCCCCCCCCCAACCTTCCCTGCCACATAGGGAAATCTTCATCTTTTTAAGCTGGGGAATCCAAATTCAAATTAAATTTTCTAAACTATACATAAGTAAAAACAGATCTTATAATGAAGTTTAGGCTATGCAATAAAAATTATATAAATAGTTAACATTTCAGCTCACCATTATACATAAGAGGTACTAATCTAAACTAACCTAATTAAATAACATTAAATTATAGAATCAAATTGCTAATGATATTCATAACAAACTCCATCATATAGTTATGATAAATCAATCTTTATCCATATAAATGTGAAAATCAACAGCCCCGAAACCAACAAGAACTGCTCCTCAATGCTATCGGAAGAGATTTCCACATTCTAATATTAACGTTCACTAGACATACAGGTAAAACGTGGCTTGATTAAAGAAAACGTTCTGATTGAATCTGGCTTAATCTACCATAAAAGTAGAAAACATAATAGTCCGAAAATTAAGAGGATAATTGAGGATCGTCTGCATACAAGTGAAGATAACAGTTACGCAAGGCTAGTGGAATTTCATTAATAAACGTAACAAATAATAACGGCCAAGGGCGGATTCTTGTGGCACTCCGCAAAGAGCCGGGAGGAAATCGGACAAAACGTTATTACAAAAAAGCTTCTGCTGTCGACCCATAGAGAGAGCTTAGTAATTTACACGCAATGCCAGAGAAATTGAAGGCTGAACAAAGTTTATATAGTAGGGTATTTTAATGTACGCTATCAAAGGCCTTTGAGAAATCCAAAAGCACCAAAGCTGTAAATTGAGCATTGTCCAATGAGATTCTTATATCATTAGTTCCTTTCAACAATGCAGAAGTATAGCTATGACTGATTCGAAAACCCGATTAAAAATTTGACAAGAGGTTTCTTGTCTCCATGTATCTGCTCTGCCAAATCTTCTCAAAAGCTTGGGAAAGGCAAAAAAAGATATGGTCGTTTAGGAACTGGTAAAATTTTTGAAATTTTCCATGTCGTAGGAAAAGAGCTCCACATTATTACGCTAATGAAATGAGGTTAGGACGAATAAATGGAAGTAAAATCTTCACAAAATTAGGGTGTCTATCATTAAGACCCACTGCATTAGACATAATTGACATTACGGACAGAAATAAGTTAGTTTCAGTGAATGAAGTTTAAGGGGAAACCATCAATTTCTTCACATTGATTTAAAGTATGGAACTACACTTCCATAGGAAGTTAATAGAAAATCTTTCATAGGAAGTAAATATTCAATGAAGGTTATTAGGATCTTATTTCAAAACAACACCTTTACTCCTACAAAAATAGCCGAAAGTTTTCCCCATAGTTGTTTTCTGGGTAGACTAATGTTGGATTTAGAAGCAAGAAACGATATCTTTCACTATTAGCAGCATTACGTCGATATGCACTATAATGCCGGGTTATAACTCTCTAATTCGTCGAGTAAACCTTGAGCACTGCGTTTTTTAATAGTAAATATTTATTCAAAATATTTGAAATTAAGCCCGTTAACTATGAAAGTTGATTATCAACCGATGAAATAAATGAATAGAATAAGCTTCAACAAAAAGACTCTCATGGTTGATATGTATTATTAAAATCACAATAAGTGTAAATAATCGTAAGTATCCTTCATGAATTAGGGATATCTAAGGCTAAACTCACCTTGAAAAAAAGCTTAGTAGACTGGATTTATTCCTATTCGCTGTTTGTAATTCTTCTTCAATTCTCTTAGACACAATAACATCAAGTTCCTTGTCGGACTTTGCTTGTAACTTATAATTACGCCGCACTTCGTTAACTAACTTCTGTACATTTTGAACTTTTGTATTTGTATGAGATTTTTTGAAACTTTCGAATAATTTTTGGTATAACTTGGATTTGTCTATTTGAAACGACATTTGAAACCATTCAACTTTGGCGAAAGTGGATCAATGGTAAAACAAATATTAACTTACAACACGCGAAATCGTCAATCGTACCGAAACGAAAGAATAGATTGGCGGAAGAAATTTAGACAAATACTCGATTCTTTTACTCGGTTCTAAGCGAGTAAACGTATTCATTATTTTCCTGAATCCCTGAAAATGCATTTCGTTTTCAAGCATAGACAAGTAGGGTTGCCATATGTGTTCAAACCAAAATCGACTAAATTTTGTAGAAAATCCGAAAAAGTGAAAAAATAAATACTGCTGACATAATCACCATCCAGACACCCTCCCCCCATCCCTCATGTCATCGAAAATAAGCAAAACAAAGACCCCCCCTGTACTGCTTACGTAATACTTGAATGGCCCCAAACGAGAAAAAAAATAAAACCAAGGTGTTTTCATTTTTTGCTCTTAATGAGTATGTAACTGCGGATTCATTAAGACACTTATTTTAATTCACAAATGTTTACAATTTTTATTCACTTCACTGATTAGTTCGTTTCACAATTTTCTTGACAACTTTTCTTTACAATATACTATTTCATTTCACTTAATTACACTTATCACTTCACGGGTTAAAATGCAACTCACTCCTCACAGGATCACATAAAAACTTTTCGCAGCCTAAATCACGACTATGCTACTCAGCCCCATTTATAGTACTCAGTTTAATTCTGAAAACGTCTGCCACTTAGTTCTAGATGTTTTCGTTACAAATTTTCATCTCACATATCGTTGCTTATACAACAAGTCAAATTTGCTTAGTTTTCAGGAAAGACAAAAAACTGCATTATTTATTCATTTTATACAATACATGCATGTTAAAATATTAATGTATTATGTATTGAGTGAAGTTATGATTAGTATTAAGTGCTTTCAGTGTGAGTCCATTGGATGCACGGAAAAATAATCTACCGAATGGTATATAAAACGTCACATGGCCAATTTTTGACTTACGCGGTATTGTTGTATAAGCGACGATATGCAGCATAGACTCAAGACGTCCTTAACTTTCTGACATTTCCTTGCCTTGATTTCTGAACACCTTATTTTACGAAGCTTATAAAAGCGACATTGTGAAAATATAGCGCTCCAGAGCGCCTTGCCGTCAAAGTAGATTATCATTTTATCTAATTCAGCATTTTTCAGATTTAAAATGAAATTTATATTTGTTACCATGGTACGACATCCAAATGAACTTTAAAAGGTTCTCACGTTAATTAATTTCACCCACTGTATAAATGATGTAATATCTGACTGTGCATATTCTCATAGAAGAAAAATTATATTTTTTTAACACTTTTCCTGAAAGAATTTTGTTGAATCATCAATTGATACCTATCTAGGCGTAAAAAGTCCTGTGCACATGTTGTCAGGACAAAGACCTTTACTCACAAATATTATCGATGCAGAGAGTCCTAATCCTAATTTATTTTTCATTGTTCAGTTTGTAAGAAATGCGTAGCTGGCACGGCATACGAAAGCTCTTATAGAATATCTTGTGCTAAAAATATCTATAATGGTGAAAGTGGAATATCATAAGACAATTTATAACAAAGGAAATGCGTTTGTGTAGTCCTTTTGAAGAAGTCTCAAAAGTATTTAGGACGATGATCTTTAAAAAATCCACGTTAAAGATCACTTCGAAGGAATCGGCTTAGAATCTATATTATAACACTACGCACTAAAACAACTTTTTGGCTGACTATTGTGTGTTTAGAACTAAAAACATATTTTTAGTTGCACACAGCTGAAAGGAGTCAGAATCATGTGATATATAATTTAAAAACGAAATGAAAGCGCTGAATTCCTTCATTGCTTTTATAGTTTCCAATGGCCATTTGAACGGTCTAATTGCTATTTTAAAGGTAGGTAGGGGAAGGACCAATGAAAATTACAAGACTTTATGATCGCCGTAGAAAACTGTACCATTACTATCAAAAAAGCAAGTTTGAACTAGTATCGACAAAAGTTCCGTATCTGATCATGCCGCAATATCCAACTGAAAGGAATTTGCAAGTCACAGTACGAAAGCATAACTTTTTCTAATATGGTGAGCCTGATGGATTCGCCATCATTTTTCATTGTAGAGACTTTGAAGTTCTTTTTACTAACGAAACCAAGCACAGTTTTTAAAATGAAAACAATAAAATTATATTCTAAAGTAACAAAACTATCTCCAAAATAGTCGGCAACGTTTGTGTTGATTGAGGCTTATTTCTACTCCGGTTAATAAAGATTATAACTGAAACTGGAAATAACAAAGTTCAGGTAATTGTTATTATTATTATTGTCTTGAATCACATTGTGAGTCATCGGCTATTGGGAACAATTTTAATATGAGGTGACCGATACACACTTACACAGTGAACACGCACGATCTATACGGGTGAGATGTTCCATGCCCAACGCGGTGAGTTAACAGTATTGAATGTGTTAAAGCCAGAACGCAGTAACAGAAGTGCATGTATGGCTGCAGCGGGAACATGCATCCCCGCGAGGTGGGCGTATTTTTTAATTTTTGAGCCTGCAGCGGGAGAGGGCATAATACATCCGGGTGCATTTGTTCGCTACGCGTGCTCGCAACGGGCGCGTATATACTTTTAAAAATATTAACGTCTGTACTTGCTTTGGGCGTAAATATACCAACTCAATAATTTTTTCTCAACGACGAACATTAGATGTAAAGGTCACCACCATTCGGCGGATTGCGGATTCGGAGGGTGTTGATGTAATCGCTACAGGAGAAACCCTCATGAAAGTCTGCCTGTTCATCGCTGAGAGTGCGCTCGATTGTCTGCTTGATTTGCATTAATATGATTTTTCCCTTAAATTTGGAGACTCCAGTTGAAAGACAGATACCACGCCAATTGTTACAACTCCTCAGGTCGCCTTTTTGGTGAATCTTTACAATTACGTCTGTTTTCCATTGATTGGCCTTACCGAGGACCATCGAATTAATTGCGTCAACCGAATCCAATCTTGTCGTGGTTCTGATGTCAATGTTGTCCGCAATTGGTGTTCAGATTCGATGGACCGCTTCTTCTTGGGAAAATGCTAAATTTTAGGTAATTACAAAACAAAAAAACTAAGTACGCTATCCCTTTACTACCAAAATTTAAGGGGATTAAGAAGAAGAACAAGCCAGTTATTTCAGGCTTCTCGTGCCTGTTGTTACGACGTAATCGCTCTGACCAAAACCTGGTTGCATGCAAATCGCATTTGGATTGCGGCTTGGTTGATATACCTGCTTTTTCCGACACGCTACAATCGAGCTTTTAGCTCTTAAGATATCTCTGGTGAACATGCACATTTTCCTGCTCTGCTGTTATATCCCTCCAAACTTGACAAACTATGCTGATGCAGATGGTCGAAGTCTTTATGATATTTTAATTCTTAGCCTAGATTTTATTAACAATATGACAAACCCAGAAGATGAAATTATCCTTCTTGGTGACTTTAACTTACCCAGCGTTCAATAGGTATTCAACACTGATGACGATGACTGCCTTCCCTTACTTTGGTTTACACCAAATGAGTGATGTAAAGAACTGTATGGGAAGACAGTTAGATCTTATCTTTTCTTCTGATTCGAGTAACACTACAGTCGAACCGAATTCTCTTAACTTATCCGCAATCGACAGTTTACATCCGCCCATTTTCATCTTGTTTTGCTACGATGGTTCTGATATTGCTGACCCCAACGTAGATCAGTACGTTGTTGATTTTAAAAGGGCGGACTTGTCTGATATTTCAAACAGGATCCTCTCAATCGATTTCCCATCTCTTTTTTATGATAGCGATGTGGACGATTGTGTTTCCATGTTTTATGATAGAATTTATGAGCTGTTTAATTCGTGTGTACCATTCAAGCGGTCGACATCATCCTGTCATTCCCCCCCTTTGGTCGCACTATGGAGCCTTAAGAATAAAAAAAATATTATTGTGATTTCATTTATATCATGACAGCTTTTTAGCGCTATCTTCATCCTTATACAGGGAATACCTTCATAATATTCGCGATAACTTGCATAATGATCCTCGTACCTTTTTTAAATTTGTAAATCTGAAAAAGAAAACTGATAATTATCCATCTACAATGTGGTATAATGGATCCTCTAGTTGTAGCGCGCCTGATATAGCTGATAACTTTGCATTGTTTTTTGAGGGTGCCTTTTTATCAGGCAACTTTGTGCCTTCCCTGGAAGAGTTTGGTCATATCCAAAATCGTCCCGCTACCTCCATTGCTTGGCCCATTATATCTCGGGATATTATCATGAATGGTATCAAAGAACTTAAACTGGATTTTTCTTCTGGTCGTGATGGTGTTCCACCTGTATTCTTGAGATCCTGTTCTGACGCTTTACTCACTCCACTGGAACTCATGTTCAACAAATCTCTTCAGGTTATGTAAGAGCTCCCTTATAATTCCTGTTTATAAAAAGGGGCATAAAAACTAAATAACAAATTATAGGCCAATCGCGAAGTTTTCCTGCATACCCAAATTGTTCAAATCTGTTATATATTCACAGCTTGTTGGACAGTGTAGGGGGTTAATATCGTCTAATCAACATGGCTTAATGCCTGGTAGGTCGACGACAACTAACCTTTTTGAAATTACATCCAGCACTATCTCTGCCTTCCCACAAGGTCTCCAGACTTACTGCGTCTACAGCGACTTTAGCAAGGTATTTGATAAGCTGCCTCACTCTGTGATTATGCTTAAACTTGAAAGGTAGCGTTTACCGCTTTTATTACTCGACTGGATCTGCTCTTACTAAAAAGATAGGACATACCGGGTATCTTTCCGTAATACATTATCCAGAGTCGTTAGGGCTTCATCTGGCGTACCGCAGGGCAGCGCTCTGGGACCGTTGCTGTTTATTCTTTCCATTGACGACATTGTCGCTCTGATTAAGCCCTCCAAAGTTTTAATCTACGCAGACGATATGAAGATTTTCTCATGCGTTAGAAACAGTTAAGATTCTTCCTGTATTCAGGATGATTTAAATATATTCAAGAACTGGTGTTTATCAAATGGCCTACATCTTAATTTGGATTAATGTGAGGTTGTGTCATTCTCTAGGAACTAAAATCAACTCGTCTTTGATTATACCTTTGCGGAAACTAATATCTGTCGCGTGCAATCCGTTACTGACCTTGCTGTGAAGCTTGACCGTAAACTTGATTTTACTCTGCACATTATCTACATTGTTTCTAAGAGTAACTCAGTTTTGGGTTATGTAAAGCGGTGGTCAAGGGAGTTTTCTGATCGACAGAACCTAATTCACTTATTTTTTTCTTTAGTTAGACCAATTCTCGAGTACGCATCTCAGGTTTGGTCTCCCTGCTCTGCTGTTCATTCTAGACGCATTGAATCGGTGCAGCGGAGCTTTGTAAGGTTTGCACCAAGAGACCTTCCGTGGCTTCCTTTTTATGTGAATCGCCTCAGGTTGCTTAATATGCACTCCTTGGAAGAAGGAGACGTAGAGTTGCTGACCTAGTATTTATTCACCAGCTTTTGAACTAGCAGGTATGGTTTCTTATAGGCATACCCCGTATAGCTTAAGGAGATTGCCTTTACTACATGTTGCTTACTCTCGGTCTAATTATGGTATGCATGAGCCTATAAATCGCACATGTAGGTGGAGTAAGTATGTGTCCTGTTTTTGATCTGACTCTTACTAAGGATTTGCTGAAGCGTTTTCTGTTGTCCGTGCACCCCTGATTGTTGTGTGTGGGCATGTTTAAGTTTTTATTTACAAATTTTTTTTCTCTCATTTTTTGCATGTTGGTGTGGGAGCCTCATTCGTCTCAATATATTGTTATATTGAATCTAGGCTTCTGCCTGAGAAGTGCGCCTTCTGAGTTAGAAGGGTTAACTATATAAGTTTTTTTTGTTTCGCAATTGACTGTTTCTGCAAGTATTTTTTTAACGTTTCATGTCGCAGCGTTGAGTAGATCAAAAGATAAAATAAAATAGTGCGTGGAAATTGCAAATTTATTAAACACTCTAGAACACTATAATTCATATCGCAAAATACACCCGAAGCTCCTAAAAATTATTTCCAAGAGAAAACTTCAAGGTTGATGTTTACCTTCGGCTAGGGAAATGTACTTTTTCCAAGTAAAATGAAGCTACTGCGCGTGTTCGAAATAACGAGTAAAACCTTAAAACATTAGTAACTAAAGGATGAAAACGAGGTATAATCAAGTTCTCCATTGCTTTCACAATCCTATTCAAAAGATACATTTATGACATGTAAAAGGATGCTACAACTGCCAGTTCCTGCTCACTTTTCTCATGTAAATGCGAAGATGTTACGTCGTCATTTAACACGCGTCTTACAGAGCTTTCTACTTTGTCACCATTTGTTGCGGAATGTTTAGACGACATATTAAAATTAACATTAAAAATGTATTTTTAAATTTTCGGTCTTCCCTCATAACCCTGTTCCGGGTATTATTCAAAATTTTATTCATCCGACAAATTCGATGTGACTTCTTCCGCTGTAATATTACACTGCCATCAAAAGAAATGAACTAATTTGGTAACCAAAATAATTTTATGAAACGTTCGAGCTGTGTGAAGATGTGCTCAGACCGTGGAGACAATATTACTCAAGTTGGCAACGTAAAAGCTTCTCCAATTTACAGTAAAACAATTTCTGCCCTTTTTCAATTAAGCCCTTGTGACCAAATTAATGAATATTTAACGCCATGATGGCTAAAGCTGGGAAGGTAGTGAGATGCACAACTCAAAAAAACAAAAAAAGAAATAGAAAGAAAACAGGGAAAAGGCAAATAAGAAATGAAGCTGTGGAGGAAAAGCGCCGCATTTCCATCTTAAATTACGGAAAACAAGAAAGAAAAATTTCCATTTTAATTTGGAAAGCAGTTTCCTGTCTCTGGCGCTAATCGGGCGTTCACACGGAACTTTTTCCTAGCTATAATCCGCCAAATCGCCATCAGGCCAGCACTTGGGGTTGCAAGGTATTTCTGGCTGCCAGTTTTCATTTACGTCACTGATCCTTAAAAACATTCCCTTGGGCGATCTAATGAAAACTGCTTCGAATTGAAATTAAGTCAGAGAACAAGGACAGGGTGGATAAAATAAGAAAGGAGATGAAAGAGCAACCCATCCCCTAGGTTATTTTGGATAGAAAATTTACTTACCTTGCACGGCAGGTAGGCGTGCGTCCCAATTTGCGTCGTAACATTTGTTGCCCCGTGTCCTTCCAAGTACGGTTCCGTGTAATATGATGATCCTGTGTGTTGCTTTGCTATATCCAAAGTTGATAAGATGTCGGCACCAGCAGAGTCTGAAATTTCAAAGAACATCAAATAGTATTGAGCGAACTATTAACTACACTACGTATTGTATGACAGGGTAAATAGTTTACAAGAAGAAGAGATGCTTATCTCAGGTGTAGGACGTGATTTTAGATCTAATTAAGTCAGAAGGTAGAGATGTGGGACACTAAGGGCATCCGAGCAACTTGTACAGGCAAGATTAAATCATTTTCAGAGGGAAAGGAGCAATTGCTTCCCGGGAAATAATTGAATGTCAACAAAGGTTCATGTCAGAGTTATGTACAGAGCCAAATTTGATGCCTAAATATGTCATTTCATTATTGACTTGTTGTATATTTCTTCCAGTATATACATGGTGAAGGTCAAACTTAGTACACATAAACAATTTTTAAACCAAAATTCAACTATGCTTACTATAAAAGAAGTTGGAAACACGTGAAAGGAAGTTTACAAAGTATAGGGATAACTTTCAAAAGAGGAGTTGATTCTTCGTTTTCGTTGGGGTTCCTTTCACGTTATTTCCAATGTTTTACGTTTACAGTACATATTTTTATGAATCTACATTAAAAGTGGTCATCTAATTCCGCATCGCATATCTATCTCGGCTATTATACCTAACGGTGGGAGTGTGCAGCGAAACTTTTATGAGATGAGATTAGAAAGAAATACAGTCGAAAGTCTTTGCCATCCTTCTAGCAAGTGCCATTTATTTGTAAATTTTAGAATATAATTTAAATGCAATATATAAAATGTGTATACCATTATATGGTCCTAACCCGGAAAAGGCGGTTAAGGGGACTTATCTTTTGATAACTGAAAACAAATACATTTTTTAATTTTTTTGTGTGAAAAGACTACTTTGTTTATTGAACTGATTCCTTTTGGGCTGTTTTATAAAACATATTAAGAATATACAAAAAATTATGTTTTTGTTGCAGTTTTAGTACATTTTGACCACTGCAGAGGGCATCTTCCAAAAGATACTTTTTAAACGGGTCCACAGTTTTTGGGTTTCCTGGAAAAGATAGAGTAAAAATTCCAACGGGATTTTATTGTAAGACTAAATACTAGTAACTAAACCTAAAAAACATTTTATTTTTAATATTAACAAACAAATCCATATTTTGAGGGCAAACTACCCCTGTATAAAAATAAGAGTATTCAACATAATATTTTTTAAGGTTTAGTTACTAGTATAGTTACACCGAATTGAATGCTTTTTGGATTATTAAAATTCGTTGAGTAGTTTTCGAGAAAAGTGTGGAGCCAAATCAAAAAACGTGATTTTGAGAAAAACAAAAATATATAAATACAAATATAGAAATAACTTTTTTTCCTATATCAATTTCGTAAAAGGAAATACTTTTATGTAAAAAATCGAAACTTTTTGAAAAGAAAAGTCTCCTTAACAGTCAAAATCTTGATTTTGAAATTATTATTGTTTTTCATACTTCAAATCTTGTTCGTTAAACTGCAATGCGGGTTTCACTCGAAAACTGCTTTTGGACTCTTTACCGCCTTTCTTTTAGCTGGATCCTACATGCATTTAAAATAGACAGTTTTACGAGTATTTAGTTTCACATAATGGAAGAAAAAAAGGGTTTCTTCATAATACTTTTTTGTAAAAGAAACAATTTGACGCAAACTCAAAAAATAGGTTGGGTGAAGAAAGTGGACGCGTGTACAAGAAGTGCCTAGACCGCTTAACCGTAGCGAGAAATTCGCTCATGTAAAATTCGTCGAATTTTAAATGGTAAAGAATCGCAGAGTTTGAGTGCTGCTCGAATTAGTGGTAAAAATTGGCATCTAGCTTTGTAATAAGTTTTGATTTGGATGATTCTTTTCCTGTTTTATGCTTATTAAGCATTTTAAGCTTATTAAGCTTAAATACACGCTATTACATGGAATATAAAACTACAACGAAGTAATGAAACACGTAAAAGTCGTGTATATGAGAGTAGCTTTTCTGCGGGTGCTCAAGGGGTGATCACAGGAGAACAGAATACATGTGAGAAGCGGGATGGAACGATAGCACCCATCAGCTGTTTAAATGAATTTTGATATTGCGGGCCATCGTGTAGAAAAAATTTTGTATGGGGGCAAGCTTGGAAATTTGTAAAAACTTTAAATTATTAAGAATATAAAAATTAATTATTAATTAATTAAAAATTAATTAAAAAATTAACACAAAATGTTATTGCTTCGTGTTTTAATTGTAGGTATAAAATGAAAATATGCTACATATATTAATATAACAAACTCCCAATCTAGTTTTGCCTCTCTTAAAAATTGCTTTGTTTGAACGCCTGTACTAATCTTTCAACTACTAAATTGAAAACAACAAATATATAAGAGAATTGCTACGGCTAAAATTGCTTTATAGCACTTCCTTGTAGGTTTATATTCTAAGGTTTTATTAAGTATTTATGCTTCATTTGTAGGTTGGGTCTACATGTTGTTGTATGTTCACTCCACAATTACTATTAGAAAAAATTTTCCCCTAGAGTGGGGGCGGGGAGTAGTCTAGCCTAACTTCGTTACGTGTAGGCCTAGTCCAGCTGAGAGTTTAAAACCAGAATATTGTATCGTCATCAGAATTGCATAACTTTTTGAAGTTTTAAATCAATACAATTAGAAGTGGGTGAGAAATCGATCACAAGATTTGATCGTTAATTAAACAGCTGTGGAACTAAATAAACTCGTTCAAATAAATGATGTAATGATAAAGTTTCTGTTAGATCATATTGACGTTAATACGCTTCGATTGGCATCCTAACGAAGTCGATATCATGTTTCATTCGTGAGATTCCGTACAGGAAAGAAATGACAACCCACACATATTTCTATTTAAAACTACTGTAAACATACTGCAATGAATTTAAAACTTAAAAATATGTTACATTAACTTACATTAACTTCCGCATATACTAGAAAGTTAGTAAGTAATAAAGAACGTGCGAAGTGATGATATACACCTGTTTCAGAAGGATACAGGAATACTATCAAGACCTCCCGAGAAGCAATCTGACAGTTCAGAAAGGTGTTCAGTAACAGTTACATCGTCAAATACTCAATACTCTCGCAGTCACGTAACTTCAAGGAGGAAAGATAGTCATCAAAATTGCGCCTAGAGTTGATGAATTTCCAGAATTATCTGGGGTTGGCGCTTAAAGTAGACCTTGAGTAGAAATATAAATAAGAAGAATTTATTGGCATCGTACTGAAGATTGCACATCTTATAAAAGTACTAAAGAATGACAAAGGTAACTTCATGGTATTATTCTATACAAATCATACTTAGACTACAATTCAACCTAATCCCTAAAACTGATCTAACAAAAAGTAATGAACCATCTACATACCTAAGTATAGCTAACAGGGCCGCCGAAAGGGGGGGCGAAGGGGGTAAACCCCCCGGGCCCGGGCTTTGAAAGGGGCCCCGTCATCTAAGTCATCAACAGAAAAATTTTTCCATTTTAATTATTTATATAAAAAAAATGCTTCACGATCGAAAAAGTGTACTATACTAGTCAGATTTAAAACTGAAAGTCAAACATTCGATTGTGTATGGGCACGTAAACGCTAAGTACGGGGCCAGAAATTCGTTTCGCGGGGGGCCTGTATGTGGTACCCCCGGGCCCGAATTTTGTCTCTACGGGCCTGATAGCTAACAAGAAGCTTAGAAAGTGCCTCGCTAGAGTTTAACCGCTTAACATTGCTCGGAAGTGAGTTCAGTTACGAATAGCTTGGACAAAATAAGAACGCTCTCTTCATACCAGGAAGAGTATCTTGGAATAAGCAGCCGAAGATTACTGGTTGATTGAAAGAACCATAATTTATCATGAAGATTGAATAAAGATTTCTCATTTATTAGTTTACGCAAGAAAGCGTACGCAAGCAAAATATGTCACAATGGAAGTGCCAAAAAAGCGCGAAATATAGGGTATGTCTGCGCTGGGCATAGCGGGGATGCCTAAATTCTACTGTTAATTTCCTTTGGCACATAGAATTGAGTTTGCTATAAATTAAATTCCCATAGATAAAGTGGAGAATTAAGAGAGCACGAGCAAGTTTACTACGAAGGTTTGTTGACAAACAGTCAGATGAAGTTCAAAACTGTCGAAGGCCACCATATATCTTTCCCATCATTCTAGAGATAATAGTTACAAAAACTGAGTGTAGCTAAGCATTATTCCAAGGCTATTTATGTAGACCACTAAGCAATTTGATTTGGATGGATTAAGATACTGGTCATTGTCTAATGATCAAACTTAAATGCAACTCAAATCGTTACTCAATCTAACGACACAAACTTCCAATAGTTCAATTGGTCTACTAAGATAGATATGGACATCATCACCATATAAATGAATGGAGGAGTTCTTTATCACAGACGGCAAATCAATTATAAATAAAGTAGTTTTTAAGAAAAAAAAGTTGAACCGACTTCATAAAAGCCAGTGTCTATTTACCACCCTCAAATTGTTGTGTAATTTCCGTGTATACGAAAAGTACACGGAAATACACGGAAAGTATACGGAAATGCACGGAAAGTACACAGAAATACACGGCAAGTACACGGAAAGTACCCGCAAATTACACGGAAATACACGAAAAGTACAGTGAAAGTACACGAAAAGCACACGGAAGTACACGGAAAGTACACGGAAGTTCAAGGAAAGTACAAGTAAAAATTTCACGGAACTATACGTAAATACACGACAAGTGCAAATAGTCACTTCCATATTCATATTACTGGTAATAGTGTATCACAGCCTGTTCTAGATACAAACCTGACGGGGGGAGTTAATAAAGCAACTAAAAGTCTGATTAATACAAATCTTCCTCCCAGAAATTCTAATAAAACTGTTACATTAGACTTTCTGGGAGAAAATTTAGTCCGTGAAATTTCTACTATCCGTGTACTTCGGTGTACTTTCCGTGCACTTCCGTGTACTTTCCATGTACTTTCTATGTACTTTCCGTGTACTTTCCGTGTACTTCCGTGTACTTTCCGTGTACTTTCCGTGTACTTTCGGTGTATTTCCGTGTACTTTCCGTGAATTTCCGTGTATTTCCTGTACTTTCCGTGTACACGGAAATTACACGACAATTTGAGGGTTGTAAATAGACACTGACTTCATAAAAAGCGTTAAAAGGCCTAAAATAATTTTTAATTTTATATCTACATATTACGACATTTGGAAGTCAGCTACGTGTATAACGTACCGGCAACTGAAATGTGTAACCGGTGTCACCTGTAATGTCACTATGGTGTATATTTATTAACACTGCCATATATTACTTACATCTTACGTGTAATGTATATCACATTCTGAAAATAGTTCATTGTCATAAAAAAGTTCCTCTCTAATTTAGCTATGATAAGAATAAATACAACTGTAGCAGCGACATGCAATCCGCTTTTATAAAAATCTTCATGAAGGGGGACTTTCTGCTGATGTAAGCAAGTAAGGAACAGCATTCAGCAGTCCGGTTTCTGAAATATTAATACAAAGTCTATGTTGTCTTCTTTAGTTTTTTCTAATCAACCTACTTTCTATTGAAACCTATAGGAGTTAAATTTGGAAAAATCCTTGCTTTCCTTTGTTCTGTAAGGAACCTTTTTACTAAATTCAAAGTTTGGAGGCGAGTTTCGAGATTTTTCGAAAAAAACAAACGGTTATGGCGAAATCACAAGAAACAGCGTCAGATAAAACTTTTCGAATTTGTTTTAAGGTGCACAAGCTTGACAAATTTTTGTTAGTTTAAGTGATGCAAAGGTAACTTAGCTTGTTTATCCAGCTTTAGTTTGCTTTTTTTTCTATCTTCGTAAATTTTTTAATGAGATATCAGTCTTTTAATGAAAAAGGACCCTTTTGTTTTTCATCATCGAAATCTGAGTAACAATTGACTGCACAGAAAATGCAAGTGCAGTTTTAAAAACTGGAATAAATTTCCTACAAGATCCTTTCACGATTTTTTGAGAAAAAAAATTTTTTTTTTCACACTCGACATCGATTTAAAGAAATACAGAAAAAGACTTTTCACGCTTTGTGAGAAAATCTATCGCTATATACAAATATTGATGAGGAGACTAATGTTTACATTTTTTACGGCTTAATGTACCCCCAATAGCACCGACATTTTCAAATCGATTTATCAAACCTTTTTTCCGGACAGATTGATCCAAGATTAAAGGAACAACTGTATTGTTGTTGTACATTACCTAATCTTCATGAAAATAAAAAAAAAACAATTTTTTTCGATTTTTCCCCATTTTGCATTAGTTGTTTGTTATTATAAATTAGTGAAAAAATTTTTCGAAAAAAAGTAAAATTTTTTTTTAAAAAAACCTGCAAATATAAGTCTTCCCATCAATAGTTGTAAATATTCTAAAAAACCGTAAAAAGTCCTTTTTTTCAAATCAAAGTTGAGGGTGGACAATTCTGATTTCTCAAAAAATCGTGAAATAATCCTGTAGGAAATTTAATCTAGTTTCAAAATTGCCCATACTTTTCCTGTGTGGTTATTGGTTGGTGAGATATCGTTGATCTAGATTCGACAATGGTACCATAAGTAGCCTAAGCTGTGCCTAAGAAAATACTGAACCTTCTCGTGAAAGTCCCATCAAAATTGGATTAGCCATCTCTGAGATTAACTCAGCCAAACAGACAGATGTACGTACGGACGTCGTTTTGTAAGCATTCACACAGAAAGATTATAATCATATGCTGCACATGGAATGGAAATGCTATGATCTGCAGATATAAAATGAGATGCAAACGCAGTACCATTTTAAATAGCACGTAATATTACAAAAAGGGAAGTTAGTTTAATAGTTGCAATGAATAGTAGAAAAAAGTGCAATTCACAATATGCGGACATAATTATCTGCTACGAATTTATTACTGGAAAATCTGTGGAAAGAGAGAGTGTATATCACTGGCAATGCGCATAAAGAAGGTGTTATTAAAGAGCGTTTCACAGGCTTCCAAAATGCACATGGAGGAGAGAATTCTTGAGGTAAGCAGAACTGATCCTACATAGCTTGTGGTGTAGGGATGAGTACACCGACAGTATGCAGAGTATTAAGAAGGAAAGGACCTTATATTTTCCATAAGATGACGGAGCGCCAGCTCATTGTGGAAGAAACGTAATTCAGTGGCTTAATGGAAATTACAAGGTTAGGTGGATACGGCGGCGTGGTATCTTTCCTTCATCAGCTCGTTCTCCCAACCTAACCCTACTAATTTTTATTTGTGGGGTACCATGAGAGAAATGGTAGAAGGTGCAATAAGAGATTAACTCATAACAAGAATTTTAGAAGCCGGAAATAAAATAAAAGAAAGTCAAGCAATTGACCTAAAAACGTCCATGAGAAAAAGAGCTTTTCCGTACATTCAAAGTGACAGAGAACATTTTGAAAATATTAAAACTAATTAATTTGACATTCTTTTTAGCACTATTAAAAGCCCAGTCTTTTCAGGACTTTCAAATTTTAACACAAAGAGTAAAAATATCAACAAATTAGGAGGCAGATAGATAGGGCAGGTATGAGATGTACGTTTGGTCATGTAACCTGAGAAAGGTAAAAGATTTTTGTGTGCTTTAAATTTAAAGTGCAAAAATTGATTTTTTTTCACAATGTTTAAGTTTGAAAATCTACTTTTTAAAATCCATTAGCCGCAAAACAATTACACAATCGTTAACACCATTGCGTTATCTGTCAACTGATATATTAATGAAGTCTATAACAATAAAACTGTTGAAAATATGCGTTAAAAGGTCAGACTGGTTAATTTCATCGTAAGAAAATTTCAAACTCCTCTATCTTGGAGTGGGGTGGAGACAGACCCCCTCCCATACATTTTTTGCGTTTCTCGCGTAGAGCTACCAGTTCCTTCACACACAAAACCTAATCAACACCGTGTGTAGAATGAAGGAACATATACCCTGTTCCAAAATGATAGGCAGTACACGGTAAATGGGAAGTTATGATGCCAAATTTCACAAACTTGCCAAAAACCGTGTACAGCCATTCTTTCGATCTTTCTTGGTCGAGAAACCAAGAGGTACTGCAGCATCAGCACTCAGTGGTGGGTGGTAGGTGGTTTACATTATATATTTTAGCAGTAGGCCACGAGGAAAAATAAGAAAAAGTTCTGAGATGAAATCGTAGCAACAGCGTGCTGAGGAAGAGGGATGGAGGCATAGGAAAATGATGGGAAAATAAAACAGACAGCAATACTCCATAAGAGCGTATACTGCCAATCTTTTTGGAACAGATTATAGTCTATGTAAGAAAAATGAATCATCTAAAAAAGAAGTTAGGCTCACGTCAAGATGTTTGTAAAGGAAAAGGTAAAAACTTGGGGTGTGCTCCTTAGTTTATTTAAAAGAAGGTAATATATTCATAGTCATATAGACGCCCGGAATAATGTTGAAAAATCAGTCAAAGTCATGTAAATTTAAGAATGGTATATGATCGAGTTTCTGGTATCCTAACTACTAAAACATGAATTCATATGGACCCTTGCAATTTTGAGTACGAAAATAGGACATTGAAAAGATAGATAGTGGAGATTTCACCACCTCGACCAGATGAGTGTAATACCTTATGAGAGGTATCAGATTAATCACCAATAGATTTTAACTATTTTCTTCTCAATTCAAGAAACTCGTCTCTGAATTTTTTCCTACGAAATTTATACTTGGTGACCTGTTTCCAAAATAAAAAGAAGGGATTGAAAGATGAAATTTTAGCTCAAAAAGTTATAAGGCTGGTTCGACCACAGCTCCGCTTCCTGCGTATTTTAACACCTTGCATTAATCCAACCCTTATGTCCTTCCAGCCCTCTCGTTCGAAAATTTCTTTATTCCTCCCGTCTATTCCGTCCTCCTGCCCCACGTGTTGTCTCACCTATTGCGTTATCATGCCACTTGCATATTCCCATCCTCTGTAAACAGCCAGGTAAAAGTAGGAAAAAAAGAAAATTGAAAATTAAGCCAAACAATACTGTTTGATTTGTAACCCCCTCTCCCATGCATATTCCCACCCCTCCCGTTGCGCTCTTTCGCAGACTTTTTAAAGCCCTATAACTGGAACGGTTATGAAATTTGTTTGCCTCCCCCTGCTCGCTACAACTCGCTTTTCTAATGGGATTCCGCCTCCTTGCGCATTTCCATTCTTTGCGTTTTCCCAAGTCTCCCCGCCCCTTGTGTACACCAAACTACTAGTCCTCACGCCCCTGACGCCATTCCGTCCCCTGCCCAACCTGCCGTTGCAAACAAAGTAGGAAAAAAGTAAAACATGGAATTGACTTGTTCTAGACTTTATAACTTTAACTTTTTAACTATAAATTATATAAAGGGTTGCATCTTTCATGCTAAATATTCTTTATCATTTCATAAAGAACAATTATCAATAATTCACATTTCATAGCCGTCCGTTATTATGAAAAAAAAACAATTTCATTTTATTATGAATTGAAGCCTTCCCTGTTTCCCTCCTGTTTGTTCTTTTCTTTGCTAAGAACGTGAATCCTTCAACACTGGCGTAAGTAACGAATCTTGCGTGCTCTCTTAGGGATTTTGTTGCCTATAAATAATTTTATCGTTATTTTCTTAATTTAGAATGAGAAGTAGAAACACCATTGAGTGAGTTGACAGGAAAAATGGAGTAAAAGACACATATTTGATAAGACGACAGAATGCGACAGCCCAGAGGCGATGTGATTGTTTCAGCCCAAACTTTATTACGGAAATTGCCTTCGCTTTAGCTCAACAACTTCTTTATATTCCCTTACTTTGATGATAACGCCAATCGAGGTGGCATTAATCTTTGTGATTGATTGTTGAGTCAATAATGCTGAAATAAATCACTTTTTGCTAGGATGGGATACAAGGACATTTTGAGATCGTCACAGAGAGGCGCAAATAAAAAAAAATAGCTAAGGAAATGACATTAATGAATTAGAAACGTTCCATATCAAAGCGAGAAACTCTAATATTTGAGAAGTTGTCGAAGAAATTGATAAATTGAGAAACTGAATAAAATTTAGTGCCACGCTTAGAAGACGCGAAGTAAAGTGCTTCAAATAATGCAAATATTCCTTAAGACAATTTAAATGGCGTCTTCAAGTACCCATTACTGCTGACTTCAAAATACATCTTATATCTGCTAGCACCATAATTCAACGATGAAATTTTCGCTGAAATTGAAATCCCTCAACGACATGGGAGCTGCATATGCAGAGACTTTGTTACCGTGCACAATTTGTTGAAATGTTTCAAGTGGTTGTCACTATTGTAAGTAAGGAAGTTATTATAATCTGAATGGGCCCCTTAATACATTCGTACGCCTGGAACAGCAGACAGGAAAATTGTTACCCGTTCCGATGCACCAGGACACATTGTCAACTTAAGAACTATTCAAAATTTATATAAAGCTAACAAAAGTGCTCGGGAAGTCGATTTGCGAGTGGTGTTCTCACGTATTTTATGAATAGAATTATTGAAATATGTGAAAACATAATATTTGAGTTTTCAACGAAAGTGCTTAAGTATAGAACTGTGTGAGAGTGTACATACTTATAGGAACCAGAGCATACGAAAAAGTAAAAAGAGTAGAACTCTATATTATGCGTTACCTTCGTAATTAACTGGTTGAATCAACAACTAGTATATTTTGAGTGGAATCAATCAAATTGGCTCTACCGGCCAAAACAATTGTTATTTGTATACAGAATCCTAAGCACGAAATGTGATAATGAAACCCCATTAGGAAAACTATTCATTATTTTATTAATGACATAATGAATATTTGTGCCCTAATATACATTCCTATATTAATGAATACAATCACAGAGATGTCATTGCCAATTTGTATTCATTAGTGTTATGTAATGAATTCATTGACCTCAATGAAATAGCAGACGTATAACGCCATCTGCATATTCTTTTTATCATTTCATCACTCTTGCATTGCTCTGGTGAAAGTACTTAGCTTAGCATATTATCTGCGTCACCCTGTTATATCCGAAAACAAATGGTCGTACTCTTTGATGCAGAAGTCGATTAGCGTATTCACAAATGCTTTGACTTCCTACTTGAATTTTGTCCTCTTTTCAAGGATGATCGATAATACTGCAGCTGTAAAGGTTGCGAAATTGCAATACGACAGGGTTTGGATAGCGCTTATATTAAAACAATTTATCTGAATACACTCATTTTAATAAACATCTCTATTCCTTGACAGCTCATCCCACAAAGCACACCAACCGGTTTGGCAATTTCCATCTCTCTAGTTTTTGTAAAGTTATTTGAGGCATGGGGCTGGAGAAGAACTTTTCCCGATTCGAGAAAACGGTTACAAGTGGACCTACATTTTAAGGTGAATTTCAAACCACCGACATTGCTCTGCAATCTCCAATGATCTTTTGTTGTCAGCAGAAAACACCCGGCGGCGGTGGGGCTCGAACCTGGGTTTTTCGGAGTGGAAGACCAACACTTATTACTTAGTTCACCGACAAAGACAATCCAAGAAACTGAATGTCAAGTCTGACATTTAAAAATTCCGAATGCCATTGTAATCATCTAAAGGCCCATTCAGACGGTGTTCTTTCTCGTTCAGTAAGCGCATGCGCTAATCGTAGGGATGAAATTGTTAGAACATGCACTGTTTTGTTAAATTTCATAGCTCACAGGAAAGCACATGGGTTCCCACCAAAAATGGGAATCTCGTGTCCTATTTCCATAAATTTCTTAGATCCTGTGGACTAAAGTACGAGCAGTGGAACCATCAATTGTTTTTAATTTAATTAAACAAATTATTTATTACAGCTCTTGCCTGAAATTAATTATTATTTTGCTATAAAAATAAATTTAGAAGGCAGGGAGCAGATCCTTAACTTTATTGAAGATTATACAAGTGGAGCTAATGATTCTGGATTTCGGCTCACAAACGCAGGAAATTTGGGCATCTGCAACACCAACTACCCTCCCCGTTTTCAAGCTAGATTAACCCGAACATCATAGTAAAAAAATTTTATAAAGGCCTACCCCTAAAACGGCCAAAAACCACTCCTTTTTCGGTTTTCGCGGACGGACACGCGACAGCATGGTTTCTGATGGAAATTGTTGATGATTTGGCCGGGATGTAACAAAGAAAGAAGAACTATGATAGGGATATGATCGTCACTATCTTTGGGAGGTCGATTGTACCCTGGTGGGGGGGGGGGGGGGGGGGGGGAGGGGATAGCTTCATCTATCTTCTGAGCTTAAACGATTACTTCCCGTTTTCGAGGAAGCTGCTTACAAAAATACCGCAATTGCAATCAAGAGAACAGACAATTTCTCAAAAGCGCACCTTTCACGGAAACAAGAAGTGGAGGCGCGTGAACGATCAAGGCAAAAAGTGGAGGTGCATACACGGTAACCGAGAGAGAACAACATTTTATATATACATCATTTAGTATAAAAAACAAAAAATTTATCAAGTTTCTGTATCTTCTTTATTATTTAAACTTTTAAATTCGTAACATAAATTAAACAACTTCCGTAAAAAAAACCCAAATACGGGGTTTTTGGTCGTTGGGGGGAAGGGAGGCCCGATGAAAACTTGTTTTTACTATGATGTTCGGGTTCAGCGACCTCAAAAACTGGGAGGGGAGTTGGTCTTGCAGATAGGCGAATTTCTTCACGCCAATTTAGATCTTTGCCAGTGTTATGGCAATCTACTTTGGAACAGTATGCGAATAAGCATAAGTGGAAGAAAGCAATTAAATATTTGTGTGAACAATTTAAATGCGATCTAAACAGTTTTGCACTCAAACTCTTAGATTTTGTTTGTTTTTATTTTCTTCTCCAATAAAAAAATATGTACATAGCCCACGAAAAACAACTTTACTTTCACTCATTCTCGAAATTAGTAGCGTTTACGTGAAAAGAGCACGGTTAAGTGTGGCAAATCATTTGGATTGGTGGAGAACTTTCAAGAAGACGCACGCCTTGTTGTTGAGCCACAAGCAGCCATATCAAAGCATATAAAACAGACAGGCCATAAAATAAATATGGACAACATTAAATTAATTCACAGACTGGAGGGAGGAAGGGTTTTAGATAGATATGAAAGCCTCGAAATTAAAAAAGCTAAGCACCTCAGTAAAAATATTTTAAATGATATAATAGATTACAGTTATGACAGTCCTCTCCTAGAGCCAAAGCTTTTTTACCAGTAAAGATAGTAGTTAGTTCTCAATCTGATGATGCCCTGATAAGGCGAAACGCATCATTTTTGTACGTACTTATAATAATAAAGAAAATTTGGAACTTAATAAGTGTTTGTCTCTAATCAAAATGTCGTTAATGTTCCAACAAGTGCCGTCAAAGAGATCTCTAGTCCTCTAGTCGTTTATACGAGCTTTTCTGTTTGCAATCCGCATGAGTGGCCAGTCAAAATAATTATTGAGACTTAGTTCATCGGCTTAGAAAGAATACAATTAGTTAACCAGACGCACCCTTTTTAACCGACACAAGAAAGGAAGATTTCTCGTTCCTTTGTATGCAGGTTTGTAAGTGAGCGTTTTTCTTAAAACTACTTGACCAGTTTTTCTATCACCATTACCAATTTGTAGGAAGATCCTTCCGAAAGGCCTTATTAGTATTGAAAACTTTGTGCAGAGACCTTATGAATCAAGGAAGTTTAATTTCTTAACCGACTTCTCAAAAAACGGTCTCAGACGGTCTATTGTATACTTTATATGTCTGTGTTTCTTCTGTAAGCTATGTGAAATTTGTGGGTTCGTTCAGTTTGACAGAAAATTTGACGTCGGAAACAGATTGATCGTAAGTAAGTTTTTGGTCAAGGTTCATGCATGAACATCTTTAAATAAGATTTCCCAAAAGTTGCCTTTTTGCAACTGCTGCTTGTTCAAAAACTGTCGGCACTTTCCACTAGATTAAAAAGATACAAAAATGTACACGCAGAAAAACACAATACACAATTTACTTACAATGAAAAATATTTTTACAGATCATTTTATCCAAATTCAAACAATAGTCCGTCAAGTGAACTACCTTCCGAAACTGAAATGGTCGAATTTTGTCATCTATTTGGTCAAAAGGAGTCCAACATAACCCAAACGCTGGTTGGATTGAAGCAGAAAAACAGGCATTTATAAGATTCCTAATATGTCAGAATACCTATGATTGGAAGGCTCCAAGTACAAATAACATTCAAAATTACGGGCACATGAAGTTTACATCTTTTTTTAATAACCGGGAAGCACTCCCGAAGTTTTTAACGGAGGGAATCACGTACATGCTACCAACAAAAAAAAAACTAATAACACCACAGATCCATTCAAATACAGACCAATAACTTGCCTACAGACATTTTATAAAATCATGACTTGTACCAGTCAACTCATACATAAACACACACAGCAATCCAATATACTGGCTGAGCAGCAAAAGGGATCTCGACAAGGACCGTGGGGTTTTGAGAAGCAGCTTCTCTTTGACTGAGTAGTTTTGCGACAAACCAAAAACGCTCCCCGGAATAACAAGAGGCGTCTGACTCTGTTCAACACTATTGGCTGGTCGATGTGCTGAGTGTATATAAAATTCACCCAACACTTATACACTTTCTTCAGCACACAATGCAACACTGGAACTCAAAAATAAACATAAAAACACAAAACACGCAGGTTACAACATCCCCGATACTAATCAGAAGAGGTATATTCGTGTGACTAGCGGAAGACATGAACTTGTGGGATTCAATCTCCTATCTGGCGACACTATTGTATCCATGGGGGGGGGGGGGGGGGGGGGGACACTACAAGTAGATAGGATTCCAACACCCTCATGACATACCTCACGCGGATATAAAACAAACGCTACATACCAAATATACAGACCGCCTGAACGAGTCTTCTGAAAACTAGCCTTAATGGGAAAAATCTCATTAAGGCTATAAACAAGTATGCAGTACCAGTACTTACTTAATTCTTTGGGATAATTAAAAAGACGCAGATGGCCTTAGAAGCATTGGACAGGAAAATCCCGACGCTACTTACAAAAGACACACCACCCTTACTCTTGTAACAAACGACTTACGCTACAGAGGCTTGAGGGTGGTTGCGTCTTGATATACTAAAAGTCACTGCATTATAAACAAGTAAAGTCTATTGGGGAATACGACAACAAACAAACGCCACTGGACTTACACAACAAAATGCTGAATAATACACTAAACACAGACAGATAAGCAACAAACATGGTCCCAGAAGTCTCTATATGGAAGACATTACCCTGACTTGAACTAAAATCATGTCGACAAAGATGCGTCGAACGCTTGGCTCAGTCGGGTTGATTTATTCCCTGAGACGGAGTGATTTATGCTTGCTATACAAAACAAAGTCATTAACACGAAGAAGTACAGGAAACGAATACTTATGGATGCGACAGTTCTACGTAACACCAACCTACTACCTACATAGATACAACCAGGTCTGCAACACCAACAGTTAGCTTTAAAACTCAACCTTATTACACACACACACACACGCGCGCGCGCGCACGCACACACCCATACGCACACATATACACACACACACCATATTACACGAAAATTGGAGCGAAGTGACTGAGTTTATAATAAACGTCCAAAAGGAACTCAGAAGACTGGAGTGTCTTAGACGCCAGATTAACACTTCAGGTTGATAGCATAATGGCTAACCAGCCCCGCGAAGTAATACCTAACGGCAGTCCCGCGGGGAGAGTGGTTGAAGAGGATGGGGGATGAGGTTTAGCACGTAGGCACCACATTGGCGGTGAATCGTGCATGCCACTAGCACGGGCTACTGGTATCTTTGGAAGATTCCTCACCTCCTGGTCGCACAAAAAAAAACACACCATATTACAAATATATATCAGCCATTGTTATTGAAAACTCCACACATAAAATATACCGGTCAATAACAATTGACCGAACAATACACCACAATAGACCACACATTCCACTCATAGATAAACACTGCAAAATAACCTACCTAATTGGCATTGCAGTACCTAACACACACAACGTACAGAAAACTTACAGAGAGAAGATCACAAAGTACACAGACTTCGCAGACGAGGTACAGCGAATGTTGAAAATGGACAAAGTGATGTTCGTACCAATCATCTTGTCTTCCATAACCGTAGTGTCTAAAACACTTAACAACAAATATACAAACACTAAAATTACATAAGAACATTGCACAAATATAACAGAAAGCGGTTGTTCTTAACACTTGCCGAACGGTTCGCAAATTCCTGAGCTACGGGCCAGACGCTACAGAGCTACGGCCCGACTTAGGGAAAAATTTTCGTTGGCCAAAAGCCAAGTTGACAAACGTAAAAACCAGAAAAAACCTTAACCGCTAAGTTGACTTTCAAATTTTAGTTTGTTTTATGAGAAGGTACGTTACGATCCGCTCATCTTATTGGTGCAATATTTCAACATGACAACGACTCAAAGCTCACCGCTGATGAGATATAAATTAATTACTTTCAGAGACACACCATAAAATGTTATAATCATGTGTGGCCGCCAGGATCCACGGTCAGAAATTGCGAGAGAATCTGTGGCATAAATCGTCGATACATTTTTCAAAGCCTACACCATCACTGGAGAAAAATGAAGGCAGCAAGTCTATCGAAATCGGTTAGAGGAATGCTCAAATTATGTCAAGCAATAATAAGGGTAAAAGGTTAGCTAAATATGAGGACATACATATCAGATATATACCAGATACATCAACACCACATTTTTTTTTAAAGTTGCCTTTGTCCACTTAATTTAAAAGCCGTCGTATAAAACACTCACTTTACAACAAAACCACGGCACGATCTTAATTTAAAAACAAACGAACTACATAAGTCGGTGTTTCGCTGATGATGACGAGAATGCTCATCGAAATGCATTCGATGTCTTAAAAAGAATATACGGTAACCCTCGTATAAAAGTTTTTTGGAAATGTTATGGCAGTTCAAAGTAATTCATTCTTTTGTAAATTAAGCAGGAAAAATCCAAACCTTTTCTTGACTTGACTTACTGCTGAAGAAATTTTATCAACCTTGCTTGACTGAACCCAATTTTTGCAGCCTAGTTAACGCAAAAGAGCTCTGATATCAGTTTTCCAGTTTTAGTAATTTACAGAACTATCTCGAGGTCTTCAACTGCTCTCGAACAAACTGGTGGAGAACTTTTTCTATTCAAGGATTTCAGATTGACTATTATCACCTTTTATGAAGACTTGAACCGTTGCATACTGAAGATGGGTACTTGGAGTCTTTTTATGCAATGCACCATACAGTCAGCCCTACTCAATTTTGCTGAGTTTGTTAAGAGCTTTTGATTGTTGAAACAAATAGCTATAGGGAAGAGGAATTATTGCAATCAAATTCATACAGCAGAGCAAGCAGAATTCAGAGGAGATTTCCATTCCTATGCCAACTTAACTATGTCATCTATTCAGTTTTCGAATATGAACGATTTAAGCAAATCTCTGGAAAGACCAAATCGCATTTAATTGGAGCTCTGTGAGAACTAATAACGGTAATTCGTTTTCCATTTAGCTCCGATGGATGAAAATTTAGCTTTCAATTCAACAATATTCTACGGGAAAACACAAACAGAGGATGCTCAGGCAAACTTTGTGGAAATCAATCAAATTTCTGCACTACCATCGCAGACAAGGACTTCGAGAGCTTGTCGCGATTAACAATTTATTGAGGAAAAAACCGTAACAGATTGAATGAAGTACTTTTCAAAACTCCTGAACTAAAAGTATTCAAGTGAACTGAAAATTCCGTCGGAACTTTTGATTAAAATTAATGACAAAAATTCATTGTTGACTGATCCTGGCAAAAGGAAGGGAGAAAATTCCAAAAATTTTTGGCTTTCGGTGTTTTCACATGAATACGTTTTTTCTATCCGATACTTTCGGGCACCTCGTGAAAAGAGCTTTAGTAAAGGATTTTCAAAGGGTTTTTTACGACCCGAGGATATATTGGAATCGATAATGACAACAATATTTTCGTACTGTCAAGAATTGAAAGGTAAAGAATTCTATAATTAATGGAATATTGACAGATGCTATAATAAAAAAACAGTACAGGGAAATATTTTCTGAACAGATAATATGATTATTTACAATAGCTGAGCGCAACATGCAAGTACATTAGGGAAGTATTTATATGTTAAGTGAAATCTTAGACATAGTGTTAATTATGTGTTCCTTCTAATGTTTTCCGGTCCTCAAAGTTGATGGAGGTTGCTTTTTCTAATAAATAGCAAAAGCTACCTCCATCAACTTTGATGATATTATTCCTTGCGTTTATGCGGCAGGCGATGCTTGGTCCAGGATGTATCGTTGTTGTTGATGGTTGATGATGCTGGCTTGGATGATGGAACTACGACGTTGGCTTTGGTTCGCATAATCAATAACACAGGCCTGCAGGTTTTCTTCCCTGGACAATGAATAGTTGTTTCCGAAGTAATTTCTCCCGCTGAAACCGAAACCGGGCTCAGAATTGCTTTATCACGTCAGGTTTTTGAGATATTCTAATCTAAAAGTGCAAAAACACTGCTTTTTGTCATATTTAAGGTTATGTCGCACCGCGATGTTTTTTTATTCCAAAAAAACTATATATGTGATCTTATAGTACAAGTTTTACTCTTTCAAATGACGTTGAGTTTGCTCAAATATCTTAATGGTAACTTGAATAAGGTGACCATATGAAAAGTAATCTGCCGAGAAATTCATGAACATGAAAATTTCAAAATACGATATCTCGGCGAAAAAAAAGATATTTGAGCAAACGCAACGGCATTTAAAAGAGGAAGACTTGTACAATAGGATCCTACACATAGTTTTTAGAAAAAAAAATATCGCGGTGCTACATAACCTCAAATATGACAAAAAATAGTCTTTTTGCACTTTTAAGTTAGAATATCTCAAAAACCTGACATGATAGAGAAATTCTAAGCCGGTTTCAGCGGGAGAAATTGACTTACGAATTAAACTGTGGCATAACTTATCAGCAGTTGGTATTGGTAAGACAAGAGGTAGCATTATAAAAGACGATCTAAATTATTTGAATAGAATTTTCACGTCTAACGGATCCTCTGATACAAGTTCATATACAAATCTTGATAATGTGCTTGATGGTCATGACCCTTCCGAAGGCTTCTCATTTAATCCACGTACTGATATTGATGTCTGTTTTGCAGTTACGTCTATAAAATCTAATGCAATTGGATTGGATTACCTGCATGTAAGGTTTATAAAAATACTGCTTCTAATAATTCTCCCTAGTCTCACACATTTATTTAACAAGACGGAGTTGGATCAATGCGTTGAGCCGCAAGACCCACATGCCATGGCTCCCGGGTTCGAGACCAGATGACCGTGAGCTTTTCTTAAGAAAATTAAAATAATCCACTCCATATCTGGGCTGTCTACCTCGCAGCAATGCAAACAAGACTCAAGTTTCCTCACTTCCCTTACCCTAATTCCCTTCCGGCCAAAACCATGCTAATGCATCAAAGGGTTGTCCCCTAGGATTTGGCCAAATCGTATAAAAAAAAAACAATATTATAGTTAGATAAACTTTCCAAAAATTTTGGGAGATTAAATAGTGCCTACCCCTAAAAAGTCTACAAATCCTGTGGAATATCGTCCGATATCTATCCTACCATTTCTTTCTAAGGCTTTTGAAGAAGTACTTCATGCGCAGATTATACTCTATCTTGAAAGCAACAACCTATTGTCAGATTTTCAATCAGGCTTCCGAACTAAACACAGTTGTACCACGGCCTTGCTCAAAATCAGTGATGACATTCGAATTTCCTGTGATAATGATGATTTTAGAGCACTGGTTCTACTTGACTTCTCAAAGGCCTTCGATAAAGTTAATCACAGGTTTTTGTACTGGAAACTTGGTTCGTTATTTAACTTTTGTAATGCCGCATGTCATTTGATATTGTTATATTTGAGGGAACGCAAACAAACGGTTATCTGCAATGATAAGTCATCTAATTATCTTCCTATCTTAAGCGGTACCCCGCTTAGGGATCTATACTTGGTCC
This sequence comes from Leptarthrus brevirostris, assembly GCA_964036015.1. Lineage (NCBI taxonomy): Eukaryota > Metazoa > Arthropoda > Insecta > Diptera > Asilidae > Leptarthrus > Leptarthrus brevirostris. Next base: position 25,340,086 of record OZ038371.1, read on the forward strand.
TCTTTTGTTCTCAATGTTTATTAATGATCTTCCACCTGTTATACGATACTGCAACTATCATCTTTATGCGGATGCTATACAGCTGTATATTTCTAGACCGCTGGGCTTGATGGAGGACGCTATTTGTTGTTTGAATGGTGATCTGAGGAATGTGTCCATATGGGCTGGTAAAAATTGTTTAAATATTAATGCCTCAAAATTTAACGTTATTATAATCTACAAGTCTAATTTAGATATTTCTTCTTTCCCAAATGTTATTCTTGATAATGTCATAATTCCCTATAGTGATTCAGTTAAAAATCTCTAAAAGTTTTTAAGCTGGCCAAATCACGGCAACAGTGTCGTGGGCAAGGTATGTGGGTCCCTACGTAAGTTGTACTTTTCTGCAGCTTATACGCCTTAAGTAACTCGTCTTCTGCTTGTGAGATCCTTGTTGATTCCGTTGATTTCATATGGTTGTGAAGTTTTTATTAAATTGGATTCGGTGTCAGATCGTAAGTTGAATGTAGCTTTCAATACCGCTGTGCGGTACATTTTTGGACTACGACGATTTGATCATGTATCTTCTTTCTCGAATGCTGTATTGGGTTGTCCCCTTGATTTGTACTTGAATTTTCGTGCAATAATGTTTCTACGTAATTTAATTCTAACTAAAGAGCCATCCTACTTGTATATCAAACTAGAATTCTCTCAGTCTAGAAGAACTTTTTTACTAAATAAACCGCGTTTTACCTCTCAATTTAGCAAACGCCACTTTTTCGTGCAATCCATTAGGCTGTGGCACCTTTTTCGTATTGAACTGAAAAGGAGCAGCAACGGCCGTAATTTTCAAGAAGATTTTTTTGAATATTTAAAATCCACATTGAACTGAATATTCGGAATATTTTATTTAAGTTTGGTTATTATTAAGTATTATTTTTATATTTAACCGCAGTTTTTGAAGTTGAACCCTATTGTTAAGTTATTTAATGTTATGTTCTCTTTATAATTAGAACGTATTGTTTAGTAAGTCTATGTCTTAATTACTTCCTACACTTAGCTTTAAGATGTATAATTTTGTTAGTGTAGTGTTTTAATAAATTATTTTTGAATTTAAAAAAAAATATTACTTCGTTAACAACATTTTGTTAATAACTTTGACTGATTGAAACTCCTTATTTTCCTGTTTACTTTAATTTATTGAGCACGACGCGCGTTTCGTGTTCATTTTGAAACTTCAACAATCCAACTTGGATTGTTTCGCGATTTATTAACAAATTATTTACAATCCTGTTGGAAACTCGTGAACTACTGTTTTTCGGAAACAACTATTTATTGTCCAAACTTCGCAGGCCTGATTACAGTATGATAGTTTCAGGGGCTTTCATAGAGCTTCACGATAGTCGATATAACTCCGGTAACAGTGCGTTTACGAGAGTGAGATTGAGGTGATGAGAATGGACGAGATTTTAGTTGTTATCATTTTATTTTGGAATTTTTTTTTAAGTTGTCTCAGCTTTTATGTTGCTCCGAATAGGGTCAATTGTATGATTTATGGGACATATAAGTATACATTGCCTTCCTCATTCGCTTCTTCCTAAATTATTTCCTTCTTCGGGTATAAGCCGTTACCGTGCTCGAGGGCGAGGGGAATAGAAGAGGCAGGGGGAGCGGGAGGGGTGGTCTAACAGAGTGGATGATTTTTTTTATTGGTAGACGCGTGGACTGATTTGGATGATTTTTTATATTGGTAGCGTATATTAATCCATTAGTACCACGAGAAAAACTTTTTGGTGGGGTGGGTTGAGAGCGAGGGGTAAGGATTTAAATTAAGTTTGTAACGCGTGGACCAATTTGGATGGTTCTTTTTTTACTGTATAGAGTCCGATCCTACATTGTTAATAGATGAAAAAATTAGGACTAGGTGGGGGTTGGGGAAGTGGTAGTCTAGCTTTATAATGTGTACACTGATTTGGATGATTCGTTTTGTGATTTATAGAGTATATTCGCTCATTAGTACCACGATAAAATGAATGTGGTGTGAGGTGGTGGGAAAAAGGGCGAAACTAAACTCCGTAACTCGCAAACCGATATGGATGATTTTGTTTTGTTTTATTGAGTATGATCCTCCATTGATACTGTGAGGAAAAACTGTGACCTGAAATATAAGTGAGGGGGGAGGTAGGATAACTCCGTTACACCTGGACCTATTTTGATGATTTTTGTGTGTGATTTTTTTATGAGCATGTTCCCCCATTAGTACCAGGGCAAACATTTATGGGGTGGTGGAAGAGTGGAGCATAAGGCTTAGCCCGATTTTGATGATTTTTATTAGGGATGGGAATCGAAAGCAAATATATCGATACTTGTTATTGCAATGTATCGAATTGTTGCGATACCGGAGTATCGCTAAATTGGAAAAGAATTATCGATAATTGAAAGTATCGGTACTTAAATGATTACATTTATAGAATTTAATATAACAAAATGTATTATTAAATAAACATAAATGCATCAATGGTTGAGTGGCACGATCACCACACCATGGATGCAAGGTCAAATTTCGGGCTGCCTATGAACAATTTAAAAGAAATAAAATAAATAAAAAATCTACTCCGTTTTTAGGGTGTTGTCTAGCTCACAGCAATGCAGAATATTAGACATTCTATTTTTTCGAATCCCCCTTACAATAATTTACTTCCATGTGAAATGCACCATAGGGTTGTCCCCTGAGCTTTGGCTACATTATACAAAAAATAACCATAAATTATTATAGATACAGAATCAATTTAAAAAAATACATAATTATCAATATGTAATGTCAATATAAAAAATGGGAAAAATGTTTTTCTAAATCAACAAATTAATGCTAAAGTAATAAGTCGAATAAACGTAAATTCTATGAAACAAGTTAAATGGATTAAATGTGAATTACAGCTTGATATAAATTTATTTTAATCATGTAACATGCATCTAACTTGAGAAACAAAAATACGTTTTTTAAGTAAAAAAATTTATTTATTTTTGGATCTTGTAGATTGAATTTGGCCCACCTACAAGTACATATTTGCGATTGAATTACGATTGCGATTTCGCATGTAATATATAAAAAAAAAATAAAAATTAAAATCATATCTAATGTGATTTCATGAATAAAAGTATAAAATTATATTTGTCTTGAAGGCCTGAAACTGTTCGTAACCTTGGGATTGTTGGAGACATTGGTCACGAGGAAGCTGTGGACCATCGCGAAGGCTAAGATTGCGATTACGTCGCTCAGAATTGGAGACCAGGATCCTTGATATGGATCAGAGGGCCTTGAGATGGCTGACAGCACAGTACATGTAAACTTCAGATGTCATCTAAGGAGGGTGATACCTGTAGGCTGTGCCTAGAGAAACAGGAGATTGCGGTGCACATAGTGTGCCAGTGTATTGCATTAGCAAGCAGAACTAGGAAGCTGCTGGAACACTACCGGATGGAGGCCCGAAGTGCTAGAAGGGGTGTCTCATAAACAAATGCTTCTTTTAAGCCGAGGAATTGAATAAAGGGAGGATAAATGGATCAGTCCCGCCACCCCGCGCTGAGGTAACTAGGGTAGTTTGAAAAGTGACCCGAATAAACTGGTGTGGTGGGTAAAACTCTCACACTCCCAGAGACATTCCGGTTCCATGATATCTTTAGAAGATGTTTCTTTCTCCTAAAAAGAAAACTACTTTTGACACACCACTCTCGGACCACTTGTTTTGAAGTATGTAAGTTATTGTCATTCATGTTCCAATTTGATTTTTAGTTAACTAATTTCTAAAAAGAAGGGCATTCCAAATAGCAATACAGAAAAATGCTTCTAATGCCATTCCTAAACGCTTGCTTTTGAAGAAAGACAAATCTTAAGCTTAAAGGAAGCACAACCACAGATTACAATGAGAAAGAAGCGCTCTTTTATACCTAATAAAGCTCTGGTTTTTGAAATTAGGAATGGTTCATCGAATATGGTATTTGTACTTCTATAGGTATTTATATAAAAGGGTATCTCGATATTGTAAATCTTTGCCATAACGTATTAAGTTCACTTAAATCAAAACTGTGGGTGAGAGGAATGAATACTTGTTGAAGTAGTTGTTCAAATATGTGCCAAGTTTCGTCGTTTAGTTTGGTGTCTCGTTTCGTCAAACAAACTAAACGAAAGCCTTATATCATTCTCGAAACCATTTTGATCTTCAATCCTTTTTATAATTCAAATTATATTAATTAAATTTAATTTCTCAATTAACAACATATTTAAATCTCAGTTTTGCATTTGTTGTAGTTATATATTTTTTCATTAAAACACAGACATTTAAATTTTCAGCCACAGAAATGTACTTTTGCAGCCATATTATTGCTGGCAATAAAAAGACTACGATAATATAAATCTATATGACGGACTGCATAAGGAAAGCGTTTTTATATTACGGTGCAGCAAAATAAGAAAATTGTAATATTCTTATGAAAGATTTTAAAATTAATTAATGAGTCCTTAACATTTGTATTCCCAGCATTTTTAAACTAAAATCAGTCATACTATCTTCTTGGTATCAAACGCCAGCCCGAGTAACGACATGCTGGATTGCTATGTTATTGTAATATAGTATTTATACGTTGGTGCTTTTAATATATTACTAAGTTTCGCGGGTAAAGCAAATAAGGTATTTAATATGCTTGGAAATATTTTCTAATAAATGTTGCTCACTGTTTGAAATGTGATATTTGCTGATAGATGTAAAATATTACGTAAATTTAGTGTTCTTTGAAAACCAAATTAAATTCCCATTTTAGATTCAAAATTACAATTTCACGATATTTTTCATGTTTATTCTGTAGCTAAATAAATATGTATTAATACGTAAATTTGACTTGTTTTTATCAAAAATAGAACGTACACAGTCTGCTCATAAATGCAATTTAATGAATATAATCCTATTTGCTTATGATATTGCAAAATATAGACTTGATGAATTTAGTCATCATATTGAAAACAAACTTTAAAATGGCCCAAGTTATCTATAGCTACTTCCATAAGTATCACGCGTCATGCAGCGCAATCAGACATACAGCGCATTCCGACTGAGTAGCCAGACCCTATGGTCACAGCAATATCCTCAGGGAGATGAATATCTGCTATGATGTCTGACTACACAATACCAAACCTAAATTTTACCAGAAGCTTCAGAGTAAGAAATCCAACCAAGAAGGAATTGAAGAGCGAAGAACTCTGAAATACTTAATTGCTACGATATCATCGTATTCACTGACGGCTCCAAGATGGACTGTCGTACTCGTGCGGGTGTTTCCTCTGAAACACAATATATGTATATTGAAGTCCTATAGATTACCGGACAACGGAAGCGTATTCCAGGCGAAGGCGTTTGTGATTCTGAAAGCATACTCTCTGCCATTAAGGCGCTTGACTCGATTACCACCTTCTCCTGGTAGAATGTAGAGAAAAACTCAATTCCTTGGGATATACATAGGTACAATATCACCCTTCTCTGGGTTTCGGGTCCTAGGAACATGCCAGGGAATAAGAGTGCTGACGAACTTGCGAGGAACGGCTCTGCCCTCTACTGCTCCGAAACGGAAGCCTTTCACATACCACTGAACTCCCTTAAAAATTAATCTTCCAGCACTTCTGGAAAAAGCTAACCTTAGATAGAGTGCTTCCTCAAATTGTGCTATTTCTAGATCCAGGTGGCCAAGCTTTAACAAAAATAAAACATCGGAGCTGCTTCATAGGTCTCGTGCTCTAGTTGCTAAGATAGTTCTGGTCTGCACTGACCACTGTCTTTAAGGTGAACATGGCCAGGCTGGACGCTTCATTCAATACGCACTGTTGCAGTTGCGGCAATATCAGTGAAAACTTCTGTGCAAGTGCTCAGCTATAGCGGGCGGGTGCTAGGAGGTAGTTCCTAGGATATTAATTTCTGAAGAACCTTTAAGCAATTTCAGGATCGGGGAATTAGCCCAATTTCTTCACTCCTCGGGTTGGCTTTAAAACACCCTTCATGCCTCTTCGGCGTTTTAGCACTTCTATCTCATTGTCATGATAGGTCGACAAAAACCATCCTGGTCTTACAGATCGTGTACCAAAGCAGTGCATTAAGTCATGGCGATCATCACTTGCCAATTAAACCAACCAACCATATAAGTGAAATTTCGAAAGTTAAATAAATCGCATTTTATTTGGACAACAGACTTATATTTGAACATATCCTTACAACTATCAATAAAATAAATAAATTCATAAAAGTATTATATCCAAACTACAATCGCAGGTTAGGTTAGATTAGGATAGGTTACAGCTGCGACAAAACATAACTCGCGGCAACGATATAATAGGTGCTCTACAGTTTATTTTGTACTGAGTTCCTGACAAGGCTTGTACTATACAAATAAGTATCGGAAACACATATTTTGAGGATATATACCCCGTAAGACAGTGACCGGTGTAATCGCAATCATAGTTCTACATTAAGTCCGAGTCCGCAAAAACTAACAACCCATTGTTAACAGGCATCACGTCTAGGAAAAAATATGTGTTACGCTTCTTGAGCTCCTATTTGAACTAATATGTATCCGGGATAATTTATTGCCTCACGTCCAGTGACGCCCCTCTTCCCGGTTACTCGGCAGAGTTGTACTCTCGTGTTCATGCTTACAGTTTGCATAGCTCTAAGAGGGATTTAGATTTTGATTCGTTTGACCCATGAGCTTTTAGCGTCGCTTCGCAGTCCATATAGATATGTCCGGGCGCAATGGGGGGGGGGGGGGTTATGTATGCAATTTGGTGTCCCCTCGGTAACTTGTCATATTTTTATGTTTTTCGGCACGGAGAATCGATTTTTCGAGGTTACCAGGCTCAAAAATTTGTCGTTTTCGAGATATGGCCCGATTTTAGTCAAAATTGGTGGTTTTTCTGAATTTTCCAAAAAAATAAATAAATTTAAAATTATTAACCAACTTTATGTGAAAGATCTTTTGATTTTAAACAATTTATGTCTGTAGCATTTTTTTCCCAAAGTCCTTGGTTTAGCTGTAATTTGCAAAAAATGCCTCACATTTCTTATAGTGTATTTTAAATGGGATAACTTATATGGGGCAAAATTTCTCAACTCTACCAAGTGAAGAAATTCGATGTCTCCGATTTTGTGCAAACTTCACCAAAATATTGTTACGGGTATAAGTAATTATCGTGCTAAAGGATTTAAAAAAAAAAATTTGTGCAAAAGTTATAGGGTTGTAAACTTTTGCATTTTTGGACTTTTTCTCGTGATCATACCTTTTTTGAAAAATCATAACTATCGCCACCATTACAGTAGAACTGTGATCTTTACTGATTTGTAAAGGTCGTTACATGCCGTTCCGAATACAAATATAATTTTCCAAAAAACAAAATTTTTTAAAAAAAAATTTTGACTTTGAAAAATATTTTTTGGTTTTTTGCACAATACTTGATCATACATTTTTTTCATATTTTTTCAACTGAAAGTGTCATCTCAGTTTTAAAATCATCTATCATTTAGAGTGGCAAAGCAATGTTAAGTGTAAATTTTTGATTTTTGAAAGCCCGCGCACACCTTTTTTGCTTGTTTGTTGCTTAGAACAGATGAACATAACAGAACATAAGAAAATGTAGATGGCGCGTTAAAGAGTATTCTCACAGTCAGTAAGTATACAGTTAGATATCGCCACAAATGTCATCGGTGTAACAACCACTCTTACTCTCCAACGTCAATATTATGTCACTCATAACCATTCAGGAACAGGGGAGGCGGGAAGTCTGCACCCTGTGATGTGCTCCGATCAACTGGTTTGCTGAGAGTGCAGCTGTTTCAGTCCGATGTTATTACCCTGGTTCGTAATAGCGTGGCGATCCATATTTGTCCACCTTTGCTGTCTCTAGAGCGTCTATGATTGCCTCAGTGGTAACGTTGTTGAAATCTCGTTTTCCCCAAGGTGTACTCTTTATAGTGCAGGGACTTTTCGATTTCCAATACCATCTTATGTAGGGAAATGTCTGCCACGTTTCCCTTTGGCGAAGCATCTTGGGTCGTGGAAGTAGTTTGGGATCGAGATTACATCTAATTTACAAACTCTTTTGGGATGGAGACTAACCGTTAGTAGTGCCAGGACTTGGGTTCATGGTTCAGTCTCCAGGATCTTCAGAAGTTGAAGGCCGTCGTCACCCAGTGAGTTACTAGCACAAGCTCCTTTTGCTGCGTGGGAGTATTCCGTCTGGTCCCGGTGACTTTTCCGGATCAAACGAATTGATTGCCTATCTGATCTTGACCTGAGGTATAATTCTAGCGCTGTATATTTAGTTTGTAACAAGGGTTTTCTCAGGTGTAAGAACTGGGTTTTTACAAGTAGGGAAGCAAGTGTCCAGCATGACCTTCAACGTTTTCTTGCTCTTCTTTGTCCAGATATCGTTATTATTACAAAGGAGCATATCTTGTAAAAGACTTCTCGATTTCCTCAACCCAGCCATTTTTTTGGATTTGTTATTAAAATCCCCTGTTTTCTTATTAAAGTCCCTTAAAGCTGCCTAATTCCGCTTAGTGTTTCTACTAAAAAGCTGATTTGGAACAAATATATTGTAACGTGCACGAGGTAGGCCACAAAAAGGGAAATAGTCAACCGAGTAATGTGTATGTCCCAGGTGGCCAGAAATCAAGAAAAGGAAATGCCAAACGGGGAAAGTCAAGGACGACTCGAACCCATGGTGAATATATGAGGTGAAAATGTGTAACGGAAATATCTAGAACTAAGTAACCGAACTTTCTAGAATTAAGAGGAAACTAACATGCCAACGGTTCATGCTGGAGAAGATGAGATTATTCAACTACGACAGAAGGCGGAAGAATCAATCAAGAACTAAGTGACTGAACTTTCTAGAATTAAGCTAAGTAGTATAAATAGGGCTGAGCAGTAGCCTAGGTAGTTTAGTCGTGATTTAGACTGCGAAGTGTTTATATGTGATACTGCGAATAGTCAGTTGTATTTTAACCCGTGAAGTAATAAGTGTAAATAAGTGAAGTGAAACGGTATATTGTGAAGAAATATTGTTAAGGAAATTGTTAAACGAACTAATTAAGTGAAGTGAATAAACTTGTGAACATTTGTGATTCCAAATAATTGTCTTAATTAATCCGTCGAGCCCGAAGAGCCCCATTGTCGTTACAATATGCTAGTATTGTAAGATTTTGTGTTGTGATTTGATAAATATATTTTACGAAAAAATTTATAACAACTTTTGTTTCCGACTCGAACAGAGAAAGAAATATTAAAATTATTATTCTTTACACGACTGGCGTTCTTGATTAAGAAAAGCTAAACATCTTTAGTTCTTCCTCAACCGCACCAACAGGTTAGCTTCTCTTTAGCTGCTGGACTCCTTCGCAACAAATTGAAAACTAGATGATATTCCAACTAAACTAATCAGAAATGCCAGTCGAGTAAAGAAATTTTAATATTTCTTTCACTGCAGTTCCCAGTTGTAAAAAAGTCTTGTTTTGAATTTTTTTGTAAATTTCTTTTGGGTTAAGTGGAGTTTTCGTACATATTCCGTACTTTTGAAATATATTTTAATTTAATAAATTTGAATTTATTACAGGCTTAGTAGGAAATACACAATCACTAAAATGTATTATTTCTAGCATGCTTTATCTGCTTAGTATCTCTCTATCTAGTTCACATAACGCTTTGTAGCGCATGGAGCGGGAAAAGAACTTCAGCTGTTCCTACAACAACGGCTGCAAGTGAATCTACATTTTAAGGTGGATTTCGAACCATCGACATTACTCTGCAGCCACCTATAGCCCTTAGCGTAATTTGTTGATAGCAGAAAACAATCATGGGTTGCCACCGGTATGGTTCGAACCTCAAGATGGATGATTATCAATTACTTCATCGATGACTATTATACAGGATATTCTAAATAACCGTGCCAACGAACATATCATCAGAAGCGTTTTCGATAGGACTTTCATTTTTCATTAGCATCTTGTTAACTCATCCTAGAACTATCCGGTTATTACATGCGCGTTCATTCGAAACTCGCCATTGAGATTTTCTAAGTGTTGTGACCTTGTTGTATCATCACTTCATCTAGACGTTCAGTTCTTCTTACTTTCCATTAATCTTAATTGCAGAAAATAAAGGCAAAATCTTTCAAAGTCACGCAATCTACATCAAAACGGGAGTGCCTATGGAAGATACCAACAGCATGCTAGGTTAATCCTTCAAGCGATGTAGATTGAAATCAATCACGAACTTGAACTTTTCACAAATTTGTCTGGAAATTGAAAAGTCCTTCATCTCCACATGTGCGAGGACAGTTAACAAATTCTCATCTAAAATTCCGAGTGCAAAGTGCTACTTCACATGCAACAAGAGCAGAGATTGATCGATGGTAGATAAAAAATCTTTCGTTGTGAGAGGTAGGATTTTGCTGCTAGGGGATCAACTAAAAATTTGTTCGCTTTCCTTCTAAGCTTTTCGCAGGAGGGCGCTGGCACGATTTAAACTGGAGCTTTTTCCCATACTTGAGTTTATTTTAAATGCTGCACGCAATTCGTTAAAGGGGCCCTCTGGATGTTTAATATCCGGCTTTAAATTTTAGGGCACCGAGGGGAACGAAACAACTGGTAGCTAAGTCGATACGAGAAAAGTTTTTCAAGTTTTTTCGCATAACAGGCGGTAATGATGCCGTAATTTTTTCGGGATGAGGTGTCACTATCGAATTTCATAATAACTTTATAAAGTTCATTATCAACTTTAAGGAGAAAGAGGGTAAAGACGAGATTAAAGTATTTGACAGAAATGACGAGATGTCTAAAACTGTGCTCAAGTATAAAAACATTATAATAGGTTATGAAATGACACGGTGTTCTTGACTGGTTGCATAACTAGTAATGGTAGCTACAGAACTAGTTAGATGTTGTGTAATGTGCGCCACCCTTGTGCGATATAAACGTACCCGTTAGCGCTGCAATAGCTGCCCAGGGTTTCTGCTACGGAGCGGACGCCTTACCTCTGTCAAGAAGAAGATAAAAATTACCTGTGTTATCTAAGCAGATGGAAATAACCAAGAAGATGAAGTTTTGAGTAGCCAAAAATATCTGTGCCATCGGTAGTCCGTTGAACTTGTAAAGTTATTAACCGACTTCCCAAAAACACAGAGGTTCTAAGTTCGACGCGTATTTTTTAATTTTTTATTTTTTTTTATGTCTGATCGGGCATAACTTTGTAACGCATCGACCGATTTCGATGATTCTCTTTTTGTTGGGTAGAGTATGTTCACCGATTGCTCCATGTCAAAAAAATTTTTGGTATGGTGGGAGCGGGGGGTGGGAGTGAAACCTAACTTTGTAACGCGTAGTCCGATTTGGATGGTTCTTTTTTTGTTGTACAGAGTATGATCCCCCATTGCTTATAGGCCTAGGGTTGGGGGAGGGGGGAGCGGTAGGCTAAATTTGTAACGCGTGGACCGATTTGGATAACTCTTTTTCTGTTGGGTAGAGTATGTTCCGTGGTTGATACCAGGAGAAAAAATTTATGGTAAGGTGGGGGTGGGGGGTGGGGTGGAACCTAACCCGCGTGGTCCGATTTCGATGGTTCTTTTTCTGTTGTATAGAGTATGGTCCCCCATTGCTAATAGGAAAATAATGTGGTCCTATGGTGAAAGGTGTGGGTGGGGGGAGGGCTTTGTCTAACTTCGTAACGCGTGGACCGATTTGGATAATTCTTTTTCTATTGGGTAGAATATGATGCTTGGTTGATACTACGAGAAAACCTAACTTTGTAACACGTGGATCGATTTGGATGGTTCTTTTGCTGTTGTATAGAGTGTGATCACCCATTGCTAATAGAAGAATAATTTGGCCCATGGTGGGGGGTTGGGCGAGGGGAGGAGTAGTCTAACTTTGTAACGCGTGAACCGATTTGGATACTTCTTTTTCTTTTGGGTAGAGTATGCTCCCTGGTTGATACCACGAGAAAAAAAATTGTTGGTGTGGTTGGGGTGGGAGAAGGGGGGTGGAACCTAACTTTATAACGCGTGGACCGATTCGGATGGTTCTTTTGCTGTTGTATAGAGTGTGATCCCCCATTGCTAATAGGAGAATAATTTGGTCCTAAGGTGGTGGTGGGGGAGGGGGAGGGGTAGTAACTTCGTAATGCGTTGACCGATTTCGGTGATTCCTTTTCTGTTCGGTAGAGTATGCTCCTTGATTGATACCATGAGAAAAAAGTTTAGTGGAATGGGGGTGGGGTAGGGGGTTATAACTAACTTTTAACGCGTGGACAGATTTGGATGGTTCTTTTCGTTGTATAGAGTCGAAGACACTTAAAAGTGAAAAATAAAATAGTTTTTAAAAAAAAAGTTGAACCGACTTCACAAAAAGCTCTAAAAAGCATAAAATAATTTTTAATTTTATATCTATTACGACATTTTGAAGTCGGTGCAAATTTAACAAATAAAACAACTACAGAACCACAATAATTCTACCTGAACGTTTCAGCTCACGGGATCAAAAGGAAGGACGATTAAATACTTTTGTTGTAGTTGTTTGGTTTGTTTAATTTGCACCGACTTCAAAATGTCGTAATAGATATAAAATTAAAAATTATTTTATGCTTTTTAGAGCTTTTTGTGAAGTCGGTTAAACTTTTTTTTAAAAACTATTTTATTTTTACAATTGTAGCTTTCGCGGAAACCAATATTAGAACGAATATTCGGGTGAATATAAAAAAAGAAATAAAAAAATCGGCACACCCCTTGGAGATAAATGTATTTGGCTAAATATCTGAGTGCCAAATATGGGAAAAGCGGCATCAGATGGACGGACAGTAAAAGAAACGCTTCAGGGTTTGATTAATACTGGCAATTTGCCCTTGGTGATAGACAGACTGGAGGCCTCCAGACACTTTCTCTTTTCTTCACAACATTAACATTTTCCCACGCATATTCAGATTCCAGGTATTCGGCAAACGTTTTTTTTTTTTGTTTTGGTTATTTAATAAGCTAATCAGTTCTTGGTGTACAAAAAAAAATAACAAATTGTGATAAGAATTTTTCTTGAAGAAAAAAATTTTAAAGATATCAGGATTTATCGTTAGGGAATGAAATGACTTGTCTAGAGATAGTAATAGTATTAAGCGTTACAGATTATTATTAGCCCTATTAATCAATAATTGCGTCTTAATGTGCTTGACTTATGAAGTATGACATGCTTTTAGAATTTTATTTTTGTGAATTTTAACATAATGGGCAAAAATGATAAGATCATGTTAAAGTTTGTCATCCTTATTGAACATTGATAGTTTTTTTTTCTCAGAGTCAGGTAGACCATTGCTGTTATTCTTAAGAGTTTTGTTTTATTCCCAGTGTAGACAGGAATGTTAGGATGCAGCCCGTAAGCTTGCAAGATTATGTATTTATAAATTAAGAAATATTATGATATGAATTGAATTATCTTGTTTTGTTTCAGGAACTGTCATGAAGCTTCTCCTTCGTCTTGCTTCCCTATCCCCTATTCCTTCATCATATATGTTTTGCTCGTGATGTTTGTTTTGTTCATTTTCCGTTTCTATTTCAGCAATCATTTTATAGGTTAGGCCTGCACTTTGGCCCAGTGCGGGGATGGAGTGGGTTAGTAGCTGAATAAGGGGGTACATTTTCTTCTTTTGCATTTTTTTCAAGACAGCGCGGCTAGGAACAACAGGTGACACCAGACATGTTGTTCTTCTCGTTTGTTTTATCCTTTGTGGTAGACCTGACAGAGAGAGTCCACAACCTTCTGTCGCCACAGGCACGCGAAACTCATTTATAAGTGTCTGACTCGGATGTTCAAGGGCCTTCACCCCATACCGACGAGCTAGCACGTGCTGCCAGCTAGCCAGTGCCAATTGAACATCCCGTGGCAACTTCACGTTGCACACATTATACATCATAGTTGTATAGTATTATAACTAGCATTACTTTTAGCAATGCTTGTCTTTATCGGTAACATCTTCTTCTCTTTCTCTATGTGTCGGTCTGTGGGATTTCAAATAATCGTCATTTCATAAGCTCATATAGTTATTTACATGATATGAAAAACCATTCAGTTATTCGGTACAGTTCCGATTAGTGGAGACCTGCTAATATTTTTATGGGGGTTTAAAGATCATCTCGAGTACACTTCCAATGTATCATATGGCTGTATCTGTTTTCACTATATACATATATGTATATTGGTATATATAGGTATATATATATATATATATATATATATATATATATATATATATATATATATATATATATATATTATATATACATATATATATATATATATATATATATATATATATATATATATATATATATGTATATATATATATATATATGTTGTGTAAGGGTTCTTCCCCCCTTCGCGAAATAAAGTCACGGTTGATATTACCCTCTCCTCCGGCAATTTTAATAAATGAGACTATACACGCCAACACTCTAAAGTGAACACAGTAAACCTGTATACCTGCTGCAAGTTAGGTCATGCACTTAATCCTGTCTATTTATTAGGAACTCTGATGGTGAGGTTATCCTTGGGGGTAATTTCAACTGCACAATGGAGTCTTCAATCAATATTCCTTCCGGAGTTGAATTCAACTCAGTGAAAGCCGCATGATTATTGAGTCAAGTTCAATCTTATGGATGTCTACCAGATTTGCCAAGTCGGGCGATTTCTCGCCGATTGGGCTACTTAAGCCGTCAGTTGGGCGAGAAAATTTTCCTCTCTGCGACTAGGCACTTTTTGGGCGAATCAGAATGCACGGCAGCCTACCGCAACAGTTCATAGTGGCTAATCGTAATCACATAACCCGACGTGACAGTAGAACAATTTTTGCTATCGAGTCATCTCAAATTCTAATTTTGCGCGAATAACTTTTTACTGAACTCCGAACGAGTCCGAACTGACGTTTATCACAATGGAATTTTTTAGCTCAAAGATATAAGTATGCTCAATGCCGTCGTCACGTCGTGGATATCTGATTCTGATACAGCCTGCGGTTGCTGTCGTCCCTGCGGTTGCTTTTGCTGTCCTTTGTATATACATATGTATATTAATTTCTAAAAGATTAAAATGTGGGTAATAAATAGTTGGAAGCGACTGGGTGAATTATTAAAGGTTGTGACTATTTGCACTTACCTGTTTTTATGTGTACTTATCTGTATTTATGTACGTCAAAAATTTATTAAACTCTGGGAGGAAGAGGTGTAGGCAATATATTTGTAAAATAGTACATAAAAGTACATAAAGTACGTAAAAGCGGAACTTTCCTGAATTCAAAAGTACACGTAAGTACACGAAAGTGCAAATAGTCACTTCCATTATTAAATACCTACTTAAGGGTATTTTTTGTTTTTCATGACGCCTCTACCACAATTTAAAATTTGTGTTACTTGTATCTGTTGCTGTTATTACTGTAATAAATATTACATTAAAGCTGTAAAACAAAAATTTGAAAAGGGACTTGATTGATTATAAAATCAAAAGGCGATTTTTGGGCGATTTAAAATAATGGCGCGGCGACTTTGGGCGACTTCAGCGCCATGACTCGGTGGCTTTTTCTCCATACCGTCTGGCATCTCTGCATGGACAGAGACGATCATTGAATCCCTAGAACTACTGATGAACACGCATTTCCCAGCCTTACAGATAGCTGTACGGAAAACACAAACATTTACGTAGTGCATCGGACACCGTGAGAAAGCATTATATCAACTATCACAGAGGAGAGGATCTCATGGGGTATAAGCGGCCTCTCTTCGTATAAATCCCTGGGTATCACAGTTACAGTGCGAACTGTTGAGCAATCAATCCATAATAAGCAATATACTCTAGCGGCCTTTCTAGATATTGAAGGAGCCTTCAATAACGTTTACATTGAGTCAATTCAGAAATCCCTGGTCGAACTGGTAGTTGAAGACGAGCTTAGCAATTGCATTTTATCCATGTTAAGAACTAGAATCGTTCAAGCGGATCTCGAAAACAGCCATCTGACCAGATTCGTATGTAGAGGCAACCCCCAGGAGGGTGTTATATTTCCACTCCTCTGCCTAATGGTTATGAGTTTGTTTAAGCCAGAAAGTGAAGAGATCAATGTAGTAGTATATGCGGACGATAGTCATTGTATCGGTTCTGTTTCCCTCCGATATCAGTGAGTTATTGAAGGGGTTCCTAAGAAGTGTCGGCGTCTGGGCCAGAAGTTGTGGTCTAGGTACAATACAGGAAAGACCAATTTCATGTTGTTCAACAGTAAAACTAAGATACCGAACTTTACGCTTCTTAAGCTGAATGGACAAACACTTGCGCTATCCTCCAGTACAAAGTATCTGGGCGTTATACTGAATACAAAACTGAAGAAGACACGTAGAAGAACGTGTCAAGAAAACGTGCATAGCTTTCAATCCTCCTCAATCAAGAACCTTTGGCAAGAGGTGGGGACTTCAACCAAAGATGGTTCGTTTGCTGTACATAGTCGTGTTACATCCTATACTTAAGTTTGGTTCACTAGTTTGGTGGACTGTGTGTGGTAAGTAAGGGATATGTTAACCACATCTAGTATGCCAATTTTTGTCAATGGAAGTAGTATAGGTTATTCGCTTTCTTCTAAGTATCGCAGCTATGATAAAGCTGGAATGGTTGCGGTTACAAAGATGTAAGACGTACCTTACTACATCTGTCTTTTACATTTGGCTGGTGTAGGACACGTCACGTTATTTGTGTTCGATAAGTTTAACGAAAAGCTTTCACATTTAGTTCGACCATATCAAGGCTGGATTCTCTGGAACATAGACCCGATATCGCTTTTATGTTACCCTTCTATCGCTACTTCCATGTTTATTGCTCTAACAAAATTTCTAGCCTGATTTTATGTACATTCTTTTCTCGCGTTTATCGAGCCTGGAACCCCAGTATTTCCCATAACCTTGTGTCAAATTTAGTTGTAAGTATCGTAAATTTTACGAAATCTTTTTTTAGTCATTGTTCTGACGAATGTGGAACAATTTGACACGCGCATATATTTAGCTTAGAAAATCAGAGAAAAAAAACGAAATTATTTGTTATATCATATCATAATTTAACCAGGAATTTATGTAAATGCCCAAGACGAAAAGTCCGACCCGACATAGCCTAAAAATTATTTTATTGTAATCCCTCCACGTGTACATCCATACTTTATTTATCTCAAAAGTCATATTTACACGCTGCGACAAATATTTGGGAGCAGGGATGTGAAATACTGCCATGAAATGGCACAACATCAAATTCAAATTTTAATGGGGCCATGAAATCGGATAATGTTCTCACTGGCAAATGCGCAATAATTGGGTCTTACAATTTCAAAGGAAGTTAAAGTAGCTTTTCCTTTTTCCTACCATTCTTGCAGGATTAGAATTATATCACCCCAACTAAGCTACTTACAAGCTCACAATTGCGCTATAGGGTAATTTACTTCTCAATTAAACTAATTCTGTGCTAAAAAAAATCTGGGAACGAGTTAATTACGATTTGTTTTCTTTTTCTGATACTATACATACTCCTATATCATCCCCTTTTACATTTCCATCATTTTTTTTATGTCAAGGACAAAATCTAGAGAACATAAATAGTTAAAAAATTAAAAAATTTCAAAACAAAGTTGTGTGCTGGAACGCATTTGAAATAGGAAAATTTTTTCCTCGCACCATTGGCCCTTGACTGGTTTGCGGCTAAATAAATATCTTTCAACTTCAACCCCTAACAGTATATCATACGGAAGACACTTACAGTTACGCTTATTTTAAAAATTCCAAGTCGGACTATTTTAGGGCAAATATGAAATGCACTCAGTCAATTGCCATTAGGGAAGGAAAACAGGAAAAGTACGAGTATATAGTAAAAGTGAATGTTTTTCCTCGTACCGCACGAGCTTAAAGGGCATGCACTTGTGTAGAAGAGGCTAGAAGTGGGCTGAAAATTTGCTACTTTTTTTCGAGGGAAAAAGACTTCCGCATAAAAAATACTGGGACTCTGCTGGCAAATGTTCAAAAGTGCATCTTGGCAAAATAGTTTGCGTTATAACTTATTCCAGATGAGTTATTCTCCCCTTACTTCTGCGAGAGGGTTCCCGGCTTGACATTTTACCGACCCCACGTGGGACGTTTGTCAGCGAAGTAAAAGGACCTTTCTTCGTCTCGAGTAGTTGTGTTTTAATGGCTTTTTGTTGAACACATTACTTTAAATGGGGAACAGCTACTGTCATTATCAGGTGCACGAGTGCCGTCAAGGTAGTTTTATTATAAGAGGCTGATGAACTTTTACTTTATTACTATATGATGGAACAGGCAAATTAGAGTGAAAACTTATATAGGCAAGAATATACTTGCTTATGGTATTAAGGTCTTCCAAATATTTAGTACGTGATGCTTTTTCCTGGTAATAAAGTGGTTTATGTAGCGAGAGAATAAGAATGCCAAAAGGACCATAATCCGAGTTACAAAATGATATGCCTTTAAAGCTAGGGGAGGGGTTGGGTTAAGGATATTATTAGAATATATCGAATTCCAAGAAAAAATTTGATAAAGCACATTTATAACTAACATTATATTATATAGAGATTTCATATTCTGTAATTATGAATTCATACAATATTTTCTCTAAAGCACTGTCATTATGAGAAACCACCATTTGGCATCACTATTTTGCAAAAACGAAACAGATAATAAAAAATTAGTAAGACGCCACACCTAACTCGCTCTGACACCGTCTGCACTGTATATGCACCCAACAAACACTCATATTCAGTGCCGGATTAGCCGGCCACGCGCATTCAGACCCACCCCTGCCAGAGCGTAATATTTTTTTCAATTAAGGAGCCTACAAAAATATTTTTTTCAATTAAGATAGGTATGCCTGTCACCTATCGCTACAATAGACAACCAGCCAATGGATAGACGTTGGTAAAAAAAAGTCAGCAATGGCCACACCACAAATTATTTCTGTACGAAGTTGGCAGCACCGCAAAAAAATTAAGTGTGGGGAGGGTGGGGGTGGAGGTGAAACTTAACTTCATAGCGCGTGGACCGATTTGGATGATTCCTTTTCTGTTGTATAGAGTATAATGCTTAGGGTGGTGTGGGGAGGGAGAGTAGTAGTCTTACTCCGTAACGCGTTGACCGATTTGGATGATTCTCTTTTTGTTGGGTAGAGTATGTTGCCCAATTGGTAGCATGTAAAAAAATTTTTTGGAGGGGTGGGGGTAAAACCTAAAAACCTAAAACCTTTTTTCGTTGTATAGAGTATCATACTATTGCTAATAATGAAAAAACTTAGGTCCCTGGGTGGGGGGGGGGGTACCTTCGTAACGCGTGGACCGATTTGGAAGATTTCATTCTTGTTGGATAGAGTATGTTCTTCAATTTGTAACATGTCAAAAAAACTTTTGCGGCGGTGGGGATGAGGGTAAGGGGTGACACCTAACTTCGTAATGCGTGGACCGATTTGGATAATTCCTTTCGAAATGTATAGAGTATAATACTTCATTGCTAATAAAAAAATTTGGTCTTTGGGTGCGAATGGGGAGGGGGAGGGGACCGATCTGGATGATTCTTCTTTTGATGTGTAGAATATGTTGCCCACTGATACGATGACAACAATTTGGAAAATAATTTTTTGTTGTGTACAGTATGATCCCCCATTGCTACTCTATGGAAAAATGTTGACCTAGGGTTGGGGTGGGTAGAGGGGTACTAGGTTGGGTAACTTTGTAATGCGTGAACTGCTTTAGATGATTGTGAATGCATAGGGTATCTATTTGTATTCTGACAAAAATTGTGGCATGTGGTGAGAGTTGGAGAAGAGACGACGCCTAGCTTCATAAGGCATACACCGCTTTTCATGATTTTGATTCTGTTGTACACAATACGTTCCATTATTGATAAATGATAAAAATTGTGTGCTTTGAGTGACAATGATTATTCTCTGACTACGATAATTCTCTCTTTCTGTATAGAGTACGGTGGAGCACTACGGCCATGTTAAGAAGTTTCTGAGGTGAGGGTATGAAAGGGTGACCGTGACTATATTCGCAATATGTTGAAAAATATTGTTGCCTAGAGCACGAGGCGATAAGGCTTACTGCCCTGTCACGTGACTGGAAACCTCCTGATAAACCGAACTTGGGCCTGACACTATTTGTTTTAAGGTCCACATGGACACAGGACAATATGCCAGACTATATCGAAAGCATTTGAAATATTAAAAGCGACGATCTACGGTATTCTAAAATTATGAAGAAAAAGTTCCAACGCTCCCTCAGAGCCGTTAGTAAGTCTCCGGTTGAGCGGCCAATTGAACTGGCAATCCTGCATAATATGGTTACTTTCTGGATATTTTATTAATTAATTAATTAGTTTAAGACCAGGGGCGAGAAACCATTAAGTTCGGTGAAATGCCCTATCGCTTTTGGAAACTTATATTAAATATTATTAATTTTAACTACTTAAAAATCATAAAACTTCATAAAATTATTATTAAGAAATTGGGTTAAAGTGTGTAGGGCACGCATAAGATTTTTTAGAGTTATTTCTAAATTGTTCATAAATTATTTCTGCTACAGCATTCGTTATAATAACTTTCATTGAAAGGAGTAATTAAAAGTTATATTCAAGATTTTTCTAAATATCTTACACCGATAGTGTAGAAATTAGAGGTAGGAGTGCTTTGATAAAGACTAACAAACCTAAGTTTTTGCTGCATTTAAAGAGATTTATCTAAAGACACTCCATTCAATGGCACAAGTGAAATAAATTTTTAATTCCCATTACTGTTTTTAATCATCGATCTACATCCGTATACCAAATTTTATTTAGATAAGTATATAAATGAAAGATGGGAGACTGTGACATACAGACAGACGGATAGACAGACAGAAACTATACTAGAATTGTTCAAGATTTTCAATGAGCGAACAGAACCAGTTACAAAGTAAAATTCACATTTTTTCACTCTCTCTCTTTTTCTTTTGTACATCTGCTGTTTCTTGTAAATAGCTATGTTTTTTAGATCAATCTTTACTTTTTGTTCGGGGAACGGAACTCGATGACACTTGAAGAGAGAGAGAGAGAGCGCGCGCGCGAGAAGAAACATGTGTTGGTACGGATGTTTGTAATGGCTTTTCCTGAGGTTGTCGCTAATTATATGTTGTTTTGCCTTTGATTCGCCTGTGTACGTATACTCATAAATTGAAAATGCATATTCTCGTGGCGGTAATGGGTACGGAAAAGACTGACACCATTTGGCTGATACTTCAGAAGTTCTTAGGAACAGAATATATCGACAGGCTGACACCACAAAATATAATATAATATACTTCATAAACGTAATCATCAGTTTTTCTATCACCAACAGATATTTGACAATGCCATTTATTCCACATAATACCTGCGCTGATCTGCGATGAGGTCTTTAAAATGGCCATAACTTTGCAAGATAAAATCGTAGGTAACCGCTCAATAGCTTATTTTGAATGGTAAGAGTAGTATTAAACTTGAAAGAAGAAACTTGAAAAGAAGAAAAAAATTGTGCATCCTGTACATAACCTCAAAAGTAGCCAAAAGGCCCCTTTTTTCCAGTACATAACCTCAAATATCTCAAAATCCTGACCTGACGGCCCAAATCTCACCTCGGAGTACGATTACACGCAGTAAATTATTTCTGCTGCTCTTTTTATATTTATGTACGTAAGCTGATCCAATATGTCCTTAAATACCAAATTTACGATGTCCACTGCTGACATGTATAACTCCATAACACCTCCAGTGTTTTAATGTAGATAACAGCAGGCACTCTTTTCTCCCTTCTTCATTTGACATCAAAACCCTAAATATAAAATTTACTTAGAAATGCAAAAGTAATACGATTATGGCTCCAAATCTGAAAATCTACCTCTCGTGCATCTCAATTTTTGTCATTTCTCTCGCCTGAAAGGGCTACATCTGTTGAATAACCCATTCCTAATTTATAAACAAGTTGTAGTGATTTTCGTGTAATATGCGGTATTGTCTGGATGGAATATACATTTTTTTCCATTTATCTGTATTGACCGTTTTCTCTCAGATAATTTTTAAGTTATAAAATCGCTAACAACAAATGTTCGTCTATGTATTAAACTCAGAAATAAATAATTGTTTGATTCCACCAAATCAAAAGACAGTCGCTAATTGAGCACAATTAGGATAACTGCACCGTCATGGGGCGTAACAGGTTTAGAAGATGCCAATATCAGATTCTGACCATACCCTGTAGATGACCAAACAAAAAGCATTTCAATATCTTAAGTAAGTATCTTCGAAGATATGATTCTGTTCAAAGGGTAAGAGTACGGAACCATGACTGAGTGTTGAATGAATTAATCAACCTAACGATGCTAAATTGATATCATTAATTGAAAAATAGTACTGGAAGGAAGTGAATAGGAATATTACACGCAATGTGAAAATTAATTTATCGAATAAAATTCGGTTGAGTGCATGCTTAATTTGGAGAGTCAGTGAGCACACACTCCAAGAAATATTACCTCATCGAATTTCAATTCTAAATTCAATTTATCTTAATTGGTTCATTTCATATGCAAATGTCTTATTTGTAAGTTGAGCAATACATCGTTAAGCAAATTTAACTTATATCATTAATTATGTTATCACAACAAATGATAAAATGTACTGGTCACGTTTAAAGCTTTTCTTTTCCTTCAGGGACGAATTCTTCATTTTAAATTGATAATTGGATGGGAGACTATATTTGGTTCCTCATAAGAGAATCGGATCCCAAAACGAACAAAAGGCAAAGAAGGAACCGGAATTATTTCTAATACCTACGTATAATATCGGAATATTTGAATATTTGAACCAAATTTATCAAAATAGAAAAAAAACTAGAAATGGAGAAAAAGTTGAATTTGGGTACTGCCACTCAATCGTTCATAACTTTTTTATTTATCCATAGATCTTCGTAAGTAGTACCTTGTTTTCTTCGTAAAAGTGTCGACTCCACGTAAAAGATAAGTAAACTGGTACTTTGCAATGATTTATATTTTTCCCTTGTAGGTAGTATGAATCCGCATACCTAACAAAGGAAGTTGTGCAACCAGAATAATATAATACTTATACAATTGCTCAAAAACAAAAACGAAAAAAAAATTATTAACCTTACCTCAGATTGTTAATTGCTTCCGATATAATTCAAAAAATGCAACTTTCGTGTTTCATATGATTTCTATTTTACCCTTGTGTTTAAGTCAATTTACGATCTCGATTTCGGACGAAAAGAATTTCTTTTTCCCCACATTCAGATCGATTGTAACTTAGCTAATGATCCGATTGAAAAATAATGTACAGGAGATTTGTTAGCTATATAATTACCTTTAATTTGATGGCTTGCGTGATTAGATTAGTCCATTCTAACTCGAGACATACTCAAAATTATGATGCTACCTCCAGCGAAAGTAAAAGAAATAAAAAAAAAAATAAAAAATTTGAAAAACTAACCCATAAGAAATTTTCAGTGCGCTTTCCGTGTTCAGCTAGCCAATTTACATATGAAAAAAATAGTGGCATCGGCTGTACAAAATTTTTTATTTCCTTTGTAAACTAGTGTAACAAGTCAGTAACTAAACTAAAATTGGAAAAATAATAAATATACAAAAAAAAAATTAGGTCCACTTCTAAAGGCGAAAGCTTAACGGGCAATCAATGAAGTGGATGAAAAGATTTCATAAACGTAGGGCATATGCGTTCAATTCTATTTACACGTAATAGCGAGCTATCGTGACTTCGTGAAGAATTTTTAAGTTCCTTATTATAGGATAGTCTCCTATTCTAGTCTGATCTCAGAAACGACTTTAGTACAGCTTTTAGGCTTTTCAGAACTTTAACTCGCTTTACGAGCTTTTGTTGTTTTGTTCACACATCTGTATATGCCTTGAATTCTAGAAGACCCATCTTAATTTTGTTAGCCCTCTTCTTAGGTTTGAACTTGTAGTACTGCTTGCCTTTATGCTTTCCATGGAATGGCGTAGCGGCATTTAAAAAATGCTGTGATAACATATCTGATAATGGACGTAAAAAAGATATCCGTCTGGTATATCATCGGTGTTTTCTTCGAATCACTTCAAGGACATTGTATCAGCAATTACGCATAGTCCAAGAGTAGGACTTGATGAACAATATGTAATTTATAATTTGGGTATTTAACTAATATATATCGTTATGATATTTATCACATAGAAAGGTTTTTTATCAAAAACATTTACATGGAATGAATCTTTCCCAGAATCAACGGCGTAGCGAATTCAATCATTTACTTGAAATATTATTATTTAATATTACATCACAGTAAACACCTACATATAACATTAATTTATTAAGCGTTTTATTTGAACTCTTAATAAATTTAATAATTTAAAAATGAGCTCCTTTTGCAGCAAATGCGCTACAGATTTTTTTAAAGTGAAAAGCGGTAAAATCTCCCTATTTTGAAAAACTGCACTAAATGGACATTCTGTCAAAAAACCAGGCCAGCCTAGCCTAATACAAGTTTTTACAGTATAAAAGATGAAACTTTGGTGATATGTATAAATTGGAAAGACCTAGCATTTTAAAATTTATTTGGTCGCAGAAAACCTGTATTTGTAGCTACGTCACCCGAAACACTGTCTTCTATCTTACGACGCCGTTTTTTGTATTGTTTTTTGAGGATGAGTCGTAGAGACACCAATAATGCAATTTATATGCGGTTTTTTGGGTTCAACTCATTTATTCTTATACTTTGAAAATTAATTTTTTGAAATTTTTATTGTTTCTGGTTTGACCTTTGTTCGACCTTGAGGTACCCTTACAAAAAGTTAATATTAAAACGGTTGACATGATTCAGCTCATGAAAGTCGTCTAAAACAAAAAATCGAAAAAGATTTAGTTGGCTCTTGGCTATTGTTTTCCGACTGAATTTTCAAAATTAAAAAATTTCGCAAAATATTCGACATTTAAAAAAGAAGTTGTCATGTTTTGAGGTCAAAACAGCTGTCAAAATTGTCAAAATGAATAATTTTCATAAAGCCATCGTCCGACGATAGCGACATGTTCTTTCCTGGAGACGGAGTTGGATCAATTCTTTGAGCCGCACGACCACCATGCCATGGGTCCCTGGTTCGAGACCAGATCTTCCAGTGAGCTTTTATTAAAAAATTAAAAAATAATCCACTCCGTCCGTCTCTGGGCTGTTGTCTAGCTCCCAGCAATGCAAAAGCAAGGCTTTGCAGTTTCCTCACTTCCCTTACCCTAATTCTCTTACGGCCAAAATCATGCATTAAAGGGTTGTCCCCTAGGATTTGGCCACATCGTATAAAAAAAAAAAAAGATTTTGATAAAATATTTGAGTTAATCAATCAATTATTTTTCGAGATGTGAATTAGTTGTAAAAACAGAAATTTTGGGAAACCTCATTTAAAGATGTTTATGCATGAACCGTGGACGAAAAGTTACTTATGATCAATCTGTAATGTCAGGACAGTACAGTTCATCTTCTTGTCAGTGTCGGATGTCCTTCGTATGCCCTCGTAAAACAAGTGTCCGGGCTGCCGCGACGCAGCGTTACGAAAATGGCACGCGGAGTTGTGTTTGACAGTCTCTGACATCCCGAAATAATAAGAATTCCGTTATATTATTTCCAAGGTATGTTCTTGAATCCAACAAGGTAGAAGATTCCCTTAAGGTAACAATTTTCACGAACTTTAAAAGGTGTAAAATTCTCGGGAACTATGATATTTTTGCTAAGCTTAAATTTAGTATTCTGGTTGGTTATATCCTAGCCTATCATTACTCTCACTGACGGCGCGCAACTTCAGGATAACCTGTATGTGTATTACGATGCTGTGCTGTGCAACCTTACAGTAGGTGAAGAATAATTTTTTTTTTCATGCATATGGAAATTCCTCAACCCGAAATTATATTTTCTTTTAAATTAGAATTAATCCTTCTAACTCAGAAGGCGCACTTCATAGGCAGAAGCCTAGAATCATTTGACCTATTCGCCCCATATAACAATATATGGAGGCGAATGAGGCTCCCACACCCATGCAAATAATATTAGTAATTAACACACGAATAAAATACCCACAAACAAAACATGCATAACAAACAAAAACGAGAAATTGAAACAAAAAGCAGTGCGAACAAAATACTAAATTATAAATTGTAGATACTCCTTTTAAGTGTCACTTTGTCCACACTAGTATCAAAAACGTCTCCAATATCATTAGCAGACCTACACATGCGATTAATAGGCTCGAACATGCCGTAATTAGTGCGAGAAAAAGCAATCTGAAAAACTGATCGATTACGCAGGGAATAGGAAAGTTCTCTAGGCAACACTTTGGAAGCAAGCACAACACTGTCTATCTTTCCCTGCAGAAGCTGATGCAAAAATATCAAATCCGCGACCCAACGACGCCTCTCAAGTGTAACAAGCTGCAGTAACCCTAAACGCTCCTCATAAGGTGGCAGAATAAGAGGGTCATTCCAAGGCAAACAACGCAGGGCCGATCGCACAAATCTACGCTGGACGGACTCGATACGTTTAATGTGGGATCCGTAAAACGGAGACCAAACCTGACTAGCATATTCAAGCAGGGGTCTAACCAGGGACGTATAAAGATGGAGTCTTATTTGAGGGCTTGGAAATTCCTTGGACCATCGAAGAATAAATCCCAGCATAGAGTTTGCCCTAGCAACGACGTTATTAATATGGGAGATGATGTTCAATTTAACATCAAGATACACTCCCAAGTCCCTGACCCCTTCCACCCGCTTTATAACAGTGCCTTCAAACATGTACTGAAAAGTACGGAAGCTGGAAGACCTCGAGAAGGACATAACCTGACACTTCTCAATGTTCAACTTGAGATTGTTGTTGCGGCACCACTCATAAAAAATGTGCAACTCTGATTGCAAAATCTCACAATCAGCATCAGATTTGATTGGGAGAAAGATCTTAATATCATCAGCATATATAAGAATTTTACATCTTTGAAGCAAATACGAGATATCATCTATAGATAAGATGAATAAAAGTGGACCCAGATGACTGCCCTGGGGAACACCAGAATGAGCCACAAAATCATCAGAGAGTGCGCCACGAAAGCGTACCCTATAAGTCCTATTAGATAAATACGACTTTATCCAAACAATAAGCGAGGGCGGGAAACCCAACTTAGCCAATTTAAAAGCAATGATAGAGTGAGACAGCTTATCAAAGGCCTTACTAAAATCAGTGTAAATACAGTCAGTCTGGCAACCATCTGTGAAACCACCCACAGTGCAGGAAACAAACTCAACCAAGTTTGAAACCGTGGACCTCCCCTGGAGAAAACCATGCTGCCGGGTGGAGATTAAGCCCTTACACACGTCGGATAATTGGGATTGAATTAACAGTTCAAAGAGCTTAGGAATACAGGACAACTTAGCAATTGGCCTGTAGTTGGAAATGTTTCTTCTATTTCCACTCTTGAAAATAGGAATTAAAAAGGATGTTTTCCAAAGTGCTGGGAAATGGCCCCGCGAGAGAGACTTCCTGAATAAAAAGAGCAAAGGCCCCAATAACACCGAAGAACATTTTTTTATGACTGCAGCAGGAACCCCATCAGGACCACCAGAAAAGTCAGTAGGAAGTGCACTAATATGCTTCAACAAGATCTCCTCCGTGATAGATGGAACTGACACTATAGGTGTAATTCGGTCATTTATGTGCGAGAAGTTTCCACTATCCGGGATAAAATCAGATGATTCAAATGCACCCTTAAAAGATTCAGCAAATAAGTTACAAATAATTTTAGAATAATTGCTGGAAATCCCCCCGAACTCCATTGTCGATGGATAGTTATCGACCTTTTTCTTTAGGTTGACATATTCGAAAAATGAACGGGGGTCAGAGAATAATCTGTTCTTTAAACTTTGAAGGTATTCATCATAGAGAGAGCGAGAGCGGCATACAAAATGTTCATAGCAAATACTAAATTCCTGAAGGGAATCAGCACTGCCAACACGAAGATACCTCTTCCAAAGTCTGTTCTTTCTATTCCTAAGAGTTTTCAGTTCTCTGTCAAACCAGGGTGGAGCGGAGTCATTACCTCTAACCCGAACTAATGGGACAAACCTCCCAAAAGCCTCATACAAAACGTCGTAGAAACCTGATACGTTACTGTCGATATCGTCACCAGACAAGCAAGTTTTGAAGTCCAACTCATCAAGATAATCATTCAAAGCCTCAAAATCGGCCGCTCTAAAGTTAAAACGATATTGGCTATCGAGGTCATCAACAGGCGCATCCGACAGACAATGAAAAGCAACGAGCAGTGCGGGATGATACCCGTCAAGATTTGTCAAGGCAAATAGGCTGGGTTCAACAAATGTGAGCGTGGAGTCTGTAGAGAACACTAAATCAAGCTGTCTTCCCATATTGTTACTCACATTGCTCATTTGGCAAAGCCCCAAGCTAGCCAAGGTGTCAAGGAATAGTGATTGTCCTTCAGTCAAGTCATGGGGAAGAAAGCTATCGTCATCATCATCCGCTACCCATCGCACATTGGGTAAGTTGAAGTCCCCTACAAGAATAACTTCATCCTTAGAACCCAATCGGTCATAGATGAAGTTAACATGCTTAATGAGAATATCATACAGACTCAGACCACTACTATCAACGACATTAAACGCATCAGGAGGTATATAACAACAAATCAAGAAGAGGCTTCTCGAATCAATGAAATTTTCACTGAAACTTGTTCCAGCTCCAGTTGGTCAGAAAATGAGGGAATGTCTAGATGATCAGTATTAAGAAAACTCCTGCAAGCTATGAGAACACCCCCACCACGTGCGGACGAGGCAGCATGCCTATCCCTACGGAAAACCTGATAAGACCCATTAAATAGTTCCGCGTCCGAAATACCCCGGTGCAACCACGTCTCAGACAGGGCTATCACATCAAAATCGCAGTTAGTAGACGAAAAATAAAAATTATTTGTTTTGGTCCTTAGTCCTCTCACATTCTGGTAGTACAGAGAGAGCTTGTCCCGTTTTTGAACTAGGAGACTGAGCCACTACTGACCTAGTGCGGCGGCGAGAATTGGGCACGAAGACCTTACAAAAAACATCCCGGGGCCAAAAATTATCACTGAGCAAAGTATCAGCCACCAGAGACGGAGCCGACAACAAGAAAGATGCGTAGGGCTTTGTCTGCCCACTTATTTTCTTACAGGACACGTCCGACGTGTCAACACACCTAAACCGAAGGAAACGTTCTTTCCGTAACCGCTGTTGAGGCATGGGGTGGGTGAAGAACTTTACCCGAATCGAGATAATGATTTCAAGTGAACCGACGATTTAAGGTGGATGCCGGACCACAGATTTTACCATGCAAACCTCAATTGCATTTTCCTTCTGTTGTCAGAAGAAAATAACCATAGTTGCCCCCGGTGCGGTTCGAACCCAGGATCTCCGGGAGTAAGCCCCTATACGTTATCACTTGGAGTACCAACCGAAATTATATTGCTTCAGAATTTTTATAAAAGGTTTTCAGATTTTTGAAAAACCTTTTATGAGCCTTTTTTTTAAACATTTAGAATGAAACGTCTTGTAAAAGCTATTAGATTTGATACTTAACTAAACTTAAATTAACCAAAAATATGAATAAAGATCAGATCTGTAATAGAATATTAGAATATAATATAATAGTACTTCCGTTGTCTGGAATCGAATCTGTTAGAGGTGGTATGAATCCGCATTCCAAATAAATACTCATAAAATCAAAAAGAATTTTTTTATTATGGTTACCTCAGATTATTAATTGCTTCAAAGAAAAAAACTTTGTTAAAAATGCAACTTCTGTGTTTCATTATCAAAAAACCATGACTTCAAATAAGATTTTGTTATTGGATTTTTTAAGAATGAAATTGTAAATTTGGAGATTTTGTCTCTGGAGAGTGATTTTAATTTTTGGATATTTTCTCCAGTTAGGGATTTTGGGTTCTATGGAGATTTTGACAACTGAAGATTTTGTTCCGTTCCCCTGGCTGGTCGCGTGACTAATGAACTTAAGTTCTTTTCGAGCGAAAATTAAAGGATCATTGATTAGACCATTGACTTTTTAAACTTAAAGTTATTTCTTTCCTATAAATATGGCAAAAGTCTCATGAACACTAAACTGCTCACTGGACATTAATTAAAACACTTGTTTCAATCACAAATGTTCACAGTTTTTATCACTTCACTGATTAGTTTGTTTCAATATTTTCTTTACAATTTTTCTTCACAATATACCAATTCATTTTACTTATTTAAACTTATGACTTCACTGGTTAAAACACAATTAATACACCAGGTAGCTACTCAGCTCTATATATACTACTTAGCTTAATTCTAGAAAGTTCGGCAACTTAGTTTTAAAAATTTCCGTTCTTTATTTTCACCACACCAAGCCGTAATAAGTTCGAGTCGGTCTTAAATTTATGCACGTTGCCTATGCCACACTATAGTGCACGTTACAACATTTACAGCATTTAATATAATCAGGTATGCAAGTCATTTATGAAACAGGTAAAAAGTAATGGGCCAAGGATCGATCCTTGGGGTGTAGCGTTAAGGGCAGGTAAGACATAAGCCCGGAACTGACAATACTTTGAGAACTGCCTCTGATGTTTACCAGCACACCTGGTGAGAACAAGCTTCTGAAGTATTTTGTCGATAACTAGGTAGTGATAAGAAAAATTCAACCAAGTTAAGGAGTGTGACTTGGTCGGATATGGTGTTTGAGCGAATGTCGTGTGTTAATTTGAGTAAAGCCGAGGTGCATCAGTACTCAGAACGAAAACTCTATAATAGTCTTATGAGTCTTGAGGTGTTCATTAAGTTATACTGAGAGTAAAAGATTTATACAGGAAAAGTCTGATATCCGCCTGTAGTCACGAGCCAATGATTGTGTGGAATACCCTTAGTCAGTTTCTATTTAGATGGAAAAATAGATGTGATGATAGAGTATCGTAATGTAACGTACGATAAACTCTTCATATATATTGTTCAGTTCAATAGCTTTAGATGTAATTAACAAAAAAAAGTGAAACCTGCTTATCAGTAACAAAGTAAAACCTGTCATCAGCTACGGGTTCACAAAAATTAAAAGGTGTAGTGCAATACAATAAACCGTTTATTTAGAAAATCAGTGTCCTCGCCAAAACAGCACGCGCTGGTTTTTCCAACACCAATAGGCTTTAGCTTGTTTCACAGGTTTTTGATGAGGAATTTAATATAGTGCTTTGAGGAGAAGTATTGTGCTTTGGAGAGGTGAGTTTTGTTCGTAATGAATACCGATTCCAGAACTCAACTTCAAACGTTTCTAAATCGATATGTTTATTACTGGTAATTATAATTTTTGTGCTTCCTTTTTCCGTTTTTGTCGTTAGCACCTGATAGTTTTTTTAATTTGCTACAATGCGCAGTGCACTTCTGCTGTTTTTGTATCACAAGTAGTTTAAATGCATATTTATATTTATCGTGTGAAGAATACAATAAGGCATAAAATATTACTTTAAAAATTTTATCATTTGTAACCAAATAGTTGATAATCTAGTTAAAAAATAAGGTTGGATTAAAGTGCGCTCAAACCTATACAACCCAAAAGAGAGAAGTATACTTATTTATTTATTTAATTAAGCTTAATACAAGCTATAACATAATAATAATACTAATACTACAAGCTATACTAGATGATAAATGATGGAATTATAAATAAATTGAAAAAGCTACAATATGAGCTCTCATTAAGGAACAAACTGGCTAGAAGGAAAACGAATTAAGAAATGCGATCAGGATGGACGGGGTCAAGATATAGGGATTTGTGAAGGGATGATTTACTCAGATGGAAGTCAAAGGAGGAAAGGTCGTTGACTTTTCGAAGCATCCTGGTAATTGGCTAGCTTTGACCGTAGTTTGTGCGATGGCGGTCGAGTCGGAAAAGGGGAGTGGACCTAAGGTTGCGGGGATTAGTATAGATGGGTAAAGATTGCAGGATTGAAGGGCAGTCTATGGCTCCACTTAATAGCTGATGAATGAAGAGAATGTCAGAAACATCACGACGTTTACTTAAGGGTTGCAAGTCAATCAGTTTCAGACGGTTTTCATAGGGTGGAAGGTTGAATCTGTCTGCCCACGGGAGATCACGTAGAGCGAAGCGAACGAACCTACGCTGGACGGATTCAATCCTATTGATATGGGTTGTTTGTGTAGGTGACCATACCTGGCTGGCATATTCAAGGAGAGGTCTAACGAAGGAGATATAGAGAGATTTGGAAACATATGGATTGGAGAACTCTCTAGACCAGCGCATCACAAACCCTAGCGCGGAGTTAGCTCTGTTAATTATGCTGTCAATATGAGAACGGAAGTTGAGTTCGCTATCACAGATTATTCCAAGGTCACACAAAGAGGTAACAATAGGGACCGGTACATCGGTTAGCATGTAAACTCTCGGGGTGGTGGTAAGACGCTTGCGGGAATAAGAGATGGACTGGCATTTGGAGACATTGAGTTCAAGAAAGTTTTTCATGCACCACGTGGTGAAGGAATCGAGATCTTTTTGCAGGAGAAGAGAGTCGGTTGTGGAGGAGATATGTTTAATTATTTTCATGTCATCAGCATAAATGGACAGCTCTGAGTGATTGATGACGCATTCAACATCATTTATTGTAAGGATGAAGATCAGTGGACCGAGGTGGCTGCCCTGGGGGACGCCGGAACGAGCGACAATAGGGTTAGAAATGGATGAACTGAAAAGAACATTGTAGCGACGGTTGTTGAGGTAGGATTGAATCCAGGAGATGAATCGGGAGGGGAAGCCTAGGCGATCAAGTTTGAACAAGATAACATTATGGGAGATCTTGTCGAAGGCTTTACTAAAATCGGTGGCAATAACATCAACATCCTTACCGTTTTCCAGAGCACATAGTGTCTTGGAGACGAAGTCAATAAGATTGGTGGTAGTAGATCTTCCTTTGAGAAAGCCATGCTGGGAGAGGGAGAAGATAGACTTACAGTGGAAGAACATGGAGTCATAGACCAATTTTTCGAATAGTTTAGGTATGGATGATAATTTAGCGATGGGTCTGTAGTCGGACACATCGTTTTTGCAACCTTTTTTGAAAATGGGAATAATATACGAGTTTTTCCATAATTGAGGGAAAACCCCTTGAGTGACCGAGAGGCGGAATAGCAAGGTAAGGGGTTGAATTAGATGCGTGGCACACTTTTTAAGAACGATGGCCGGAATGCCGTCAGGACCTGGGTTGAAGTCGTCCTCAAGCCCGTTGATACTGGCGGCGATTAGTTCGGGATCAGGGTTGAAAGACGTAAACGACGTTTGAGTGCATTTGTCCAAGAATGAGAAGTAGTTAAGGTCAAGTTGTCGGGAATTTTCGTTGAAAGATTTACTGAAGAAATTTGCAAAGAGGTTGGCGATAACTTGATGATCAGATGAAGAGGTATTCTCAAGCTTTAGGGTAGAGGGGTAACCATTGGATTTCTTCTTGGAATTAATAAAGTGATAAAAACGCTTGGGGTCGGATATGAGGCTAGTTTCCATTCGTTGGAGATACTCATGGTAGAGGGTATCACAACGTTCGGAAAAAGAGATATAAGCAGATAGGTAGGAAGAATAGTCAGACTCGGTCTGGGATAGAAGAAAAGTTTGCCAACGTTTATTCCTCCTGTTGCGGAGAGAGCGTAATTCTTCGTCGTACCATACGGGGGATGAGGAGTAGTTTTTACGAGGAAAAAGGGGAATAGATTGTGCAAGACAAGCGTATATTTCCGAATAGAACGCTTCTTTAGCAACGTCGACTGGAAGATGTTGAGGGATAGTGGCAATGTTAGAGTTGAGGAGCAAGTGATTTAATTTTTCAAAGTCGCCCTTGCGAAAATTGAAGGAAAGAGAAGACTCGGAGCTTGAAAGGGTATGAGGGTGTTCGTAGGAGAAAACGAGGAAGAGGGGAGGATGGTGACGATCGAGAGAGGAGAGGAGATGGTTGCTTTCCACGACAACCGAGTTAACTGGGTCTGAAGAAAAGATTAAGTCTAATTGTCTGTCCAGAAAGTTCCTGACTCCACTTACTTGAAAGAGACCAGAAACGGAGAGCTGATCAGTAAAATAGGTTTCTTTGGCCGAAGAGGCGTTAAGGGGTACAAAGTGAGAACAGTCCTCAGACAATGACCATTGAATACGGGGGAGGTTAAAGTCACCCAATAAAATAATTTCATCAGAGGCGTTAGCGTTCTCAAGCAGGGTGTCAATCGCTTCAATTAGGGGCTCGTAGGCTTCTAGAGGTTGAGAGGGACGAATGTAACAGCAAAGAATGTACAGAAGACACTTATTTAGTGCTAATTTGATACATTCAAATTCTGATATTGTAGTGTCGGAGGTCTTTAGCAGGGTAGCGTCATAACGGTTGTGAGCAGCTATGAGAACCCCGCGACCTGGTGGATCATTGGTGCCTACACAACCGTCGACACGGAAAATAGTATAGTTTGAAGGGAACAGTTCGTTGTCCAGAATTCCTGGTGTTAAATTGGTTTCAGTTAAGGCAAAGATATCGTGCGGGAATTTGTGGGAGTTAAGAAAAATGTTAGATGTTTTAGTGCGAAGTCCTCTGACGTTCTGGTAATAGACTGACAAGCTGCTGAGGAGAGGTGATTGATCGGAGACCGCAGGTGCATTAAGGGGGAGGACAGAAATTGGGAAAGCGGGGGGTTAGGAGCGAAAGTAGTTTAAGGAGTCGTTGCGACTTTTTTGGAGATGGGAAATGCGGCGAGAACTGACGTACGCAGCATAGGGGGATAGATCTTCTGAAACCTTATGGGAAGGAATATTGAAGGATTCATGGAACTTAGTGAAAAGTTGGTGTAAGACGGTTGGGTCTGTAGGCAGGCCTTCCTGGTGTATACTTAGCATGACGTTGGTACTGGTTTTACCGTCGATGCAGACGGAATTCGGTTTGTCGTGCAGATAGGCTAGAAATAGACGAACGTTTTCATAAATGCGGTGGTCCCGTAAACGCGACAAGAGATATCGTCCATCATTAGAATCCGCAGAGCGCAAAGTCAATTTTACTGTAGGTGGGATTAGCGGATCGATAAATGAGTGATGTTGGGATGAAGTAGTTTTGGTTAGCGGAAGGGGCGAATTAGTGGAGGTAGAAGTAGTTTGAGATGGGGCGATAGTGAAGGAGGATGATGGCTTGTAATTAAGTGGGCATGCGGATGAAGTAGCGGGTGCCAGGTTTGGTGTATACAGTGGAGGGGTGGGACTGACGGAAATCGAAGCAGAGGTGGTGGGGTGGTCGGAAATTGATAGCATGTGGTTGGGGGGACACACGGAAGAAGTTGGATGTGCATGGTTAGGTGGCTGCGCTGGATGTACAGAACTCAAATCAGTGGTGGTAGGGTTGACGGCTGGGATGGAAGTGTTCGAGGGCTTCGGTGTAAGTGGAACCGAGGGGTTAAGAGTGTGAGAATATATAAAGTTAGGATACTTGAGTGGGGTACTTAGATTAAAGTTTGGAAATACTCCCATTTTGAACTGCCAATTGGAGTTAGCATTACTAGGTTTATGGCTAAAGGTGAGAGGTGCGGAAGAGTGATGAGAGACTGTGTTATTACTAATACTAATGTTCTTACGGTTAGGCTGAATGCTAAATTTAGGTATGGGAGAAGGACGTTTGGAATTACCTTTGGGATAGTTAGTCGGATTTGGTTTATTAATATTTAATTTAGACTTAGATGCAGAGGGCTTAGGGTTAAACTTAACATACTTCCTAGTCCACTTGGAAATTTCGATCGTCCCGAGAGTGAAGATTTTGCTGGAGGGGTTAGTGATGAGCCACACGTACTTGTTCGGGATGGAGATCTTGAAGTTGCTGAATTTCTCTGTGTCCGAGAGTAACTTCATGCAGCTAACTGGGATGAATGCAAAATTCCGAGTGAAAAAGCTATGTACCCAGGAAACGTTGGCGTTGTGAGGGGCACCCATAAGAAGGAATGGACTATAGTCACTATAGTGTATTTGCTTCCTATAGTGTATTTGCTTCCTAGTCTTAGTAGTCTTTGTTCCCAGTCCGTTATAGTCCAGGTGGTGCCAAATTTGTTAACCATGGATGCGGTGGATGTGGACTGAGATGATACTGGCGGAGAGTTTATCATAACACCAGCTTGACCAGAGTTGATTATAACACCAGAACCCGTCGCCATGTCGGCCTTGACCGGACTAACAGTAGCATCAACAACTGGAGTAGGCTGCACCAAGGAGGAATGCGGGTCTGTAGGAACCAGATAGATAGTAGAGCTGACCTAGAGCTCTTAAAAAGCTAGATCTCTTTCATCAGCAGAAATTAGTTTTCGGCCGCTCAGTTACGTAGACAGAAACCATTTAGAGCTCCTGATAAACCGAATTGGGTCTCCGACATAAGTATAATTTAATTTAATTCTTTGAAAAGGGGGGAGAATAAAGGCCGGTTCCTAAGGTTGGATAGAGCCGGGTAGTTTAAGAGGAAGTGGAGGATGTCTTCCTGTCATTTTGGCAACTCCTACAAGTCTGTCAGCGTGCCTACATATGATACAATATCCCGAAATTACGGCCATGAGTTCTCTTGTCCGCTTTAGGGCAAGAATCGCCCAGATCTTTCGGGTAATAAGGCAGGCGTGTCCCTTCTGCCATCCAACATTCGTAATCCTGAGGAGTGCTTGTGTAATCTCTAGCTTACATGTGGCTAGCGTCTTACTATGCTGGTGATTTATTTCCAAGTCTAGAAGAGAAGTACCTAGGTTCCTAAGGTTGGATAGAGCCGGGTAGTTTAAGAGGAAGTGGAGGATGTCTTCCTGTCATTTTGGCAACTCCTACAAGTCTGTCAGCGTGCCTACATATGATACAATATCCCGAAATTACGGCCATGAGTTCTCTTGTCCGCTTTAGGGCAAGAATCGCCCAGATCTTTCGGGTAATAAGGCAGGCGTGTCCCTTCTGCCATCCAACATTCGTAATCCTGAGGGGTGCTTGTGTAATCTCTAGCTTACATGTGGCTAGCGTCTTACTATGCTGGTGATTTATTTCCAAGTCTAGAAGAGAAGTACCTAGTTACTATGCCCGGAGTTGAGCAGTATGCTACTATCGTTTTGGGAAGTCGTATATACTACCGCGAGGGACTAAATAGCAGCCTTAAGATATAGATATCATCCGTAGTCAGCGTTAGGTTTTTCAGAGGGTAGTGGGGGGTGGGAAGTCGTATATACTCCCGCGAGGGACTTAATAGCAGCCTAAAGATATAGATATCATCCGTAGTCAGCGTTAGGTTTTTCAGAGGGTTTACCTTAAAAGCCATGATTTCAGCCTGAAAAACACTTCAGGTTCTGAAAAGATACCACCCCAACTATGTCTTCCATCTTGGAACCGTCAGTGTAAAGAGGTGGTGGGGATAGTGGAATTAAGGGCTTTAGAGGGTGTAGTTCCGAGAGCACCTGTAATGCTGAACCTTTTGAAATTCTTCCATGTGGATCACTTTATCCAGTTCTTGTCACCATACGACCACCCCATAAGTAAGAATAGGTCGTATAACACTTGTGCATAGCCAGTAGACAATGCGTGGCTTCACACTCCAACCTTTACTTATAGCTCTTTTGCACGAGTATAGCATTATTGTAGCTTTACGTACTCTTTCTTGTATGTTAGCTTTCCAGCTGAGTTTCTTCTGCAGGGCATGGCCTAGATATTTAACTTGGTAACCTAGTTTCAGCCTACCCCTAGTAAGTATAGTGCAATTAATAAGAGGAACTCGATGTTTTCGAGAGAAGAGTATCAAGAGAGAGCATGTTGCAGCACCTCAGCCAAGGTGTTTAGGTGCTTGCCCGAGCAAATCAGGGCAATATCATTAGCGTGGGCGACAACCAGAATGCTCCAGATTCAGCAGTAGCCCACTAAGGTCCAGATTTCATAAAAGAAGCAAGAGGATACCTCCTTGTGTCTCTAGTAGCAGCTCTTTGTAAGCTGAAAAAGCTGGAGTTAACGATCCTGCTTTTAAGCATAAGATCAATAAGCTAAAATGAGGAAACCGTCTAGATCTAGCCTCCTCAAAAATGCGATTTCTCCCCTAGCTTGATGTTATTGACAGCACCCTCAATATAGAAGAAGACTTTATGCATTAACGATCCTTCTATACTTGCGATTAATTCGTCCAAGGCAGTCTCGACGGACTAACCTTTAATATGTGCATGATGTGGAAAGTACAGCTTAGATGACTCGACTTTCTCCTTAATTTAGACATCTATAAATAATCCCCATGGTTTTGAAAAGGAAGGTAAAGAAACTTATAGACCTGAAGTCATTAGGTTTGAACATTTAAACATTAATAACATACGGTTCTGAAGATTTTTGCAGCCTAAAGTTAACTTCTTCACAAAACTTGAATGTGTTCGATTTCATTTTAATTTTTGTTGTAGAAATCATACATGTACCTATGTTCGCTTAAAATAGGGTTGCCTAAATTAATGTTTACATACTCCGCCACGCTTCCCCACTCCCCCTTTCATACTTCTTCTTTCATCACTGCCTTGGATTTTTTCACCATAAAGCTAGTAGTCGAATTTCTAATATATTTGTGAACAGCCTGTGAAATAAAAAAAAGCAACAATTCTTAAACGATTCAAGTTCAAGGTTATCTTCTACTTAAGGGGGGAACTACCTTTAGACGTTTAAAAAAATCGATTTTTGTTGTTGCTTTTAGAATATTATTCCAAAGTCTCAAAAGCCCATTGTCGAAATTGTGGAAGATGCGCCGCTTGAAAGTGGCTGGTGCCGAGCCGGCCGAGTGCGCCGAGCGTCAACGATCAAACTTTATAGGGCGTTTTCTCGAAACCATGTTTTTCAAAATTGATTGATTACGAAAAAACTAGTGAAACGATTTTCTTCATGAAGTATTCATTTCAAAGGGCAGAAAAACTACTCGAGATAGATTACGGACATAGAAAACAAATCATTTGTTGACCATTTTTGACGCAAAAATAATCGAAATTTTTACAATAATAACCAATTTTTTTTTTAAAGCCTGATTTTTATGGTTAATGTTCGAATTTCGCAAAGATCGTAGTCTATCTGCGATAAAAAAAACCCTTTCGAGTCTAAAAATGTTCGGTTTTATGATTTCAGATTTGAATTGCGGCCAGGATC
This sequence comes from Leptarthrus brevirostris, assembly GCA_964036015.1. Classification (NCBI taxonomy): domain Eukaryota; kingdom Metazoa; phylum Arthropoda; class Insecta; order Diptera; family Asilidae; genus Leptarthrus; species Leptarthrus brevirostris. The sequence goes on from OZ038371.1 coordinate 25,379,439, forward strand.
ACTTTCGCAAATTTCGATGTCAGCGGCGAGACGAGTTACATTATCCACCAAACTTCAATTTTTCATATTGTAAAAAATGTTTTTTTTCATCTTTAAACATTGCCCTAAATATATATTATACCAATTTGATGTGTTCTATCTTCATTTTCCCAAAAATAAATTGCAAAATAGTACTCGGCCTCTAAAGGTAGTTCCGCCCTTAATTAAAGAATTTTCTGCAAAATTAACTTGTCTTAAAACCTTCATTTTCTGCCAATCTGTTTTCTCCCGCACATTGGAGAATTGTGTGAAAATTTTATAATTTTTCTTTGTCAACATTCAAATGGAACGGAATATGACGATTTATTACAGCCTAGTATTCCTTAAGGAACAGCATTAACTCTGTTCCACAATTAAAACTTGAGAAAATATTCCCAGAGATAATTTCGCATCTAAATAACATTCGAAGCGTAAATAGCGCGTCTTGAATGTCAAGGAATAGTATCTTAATACGATACTATAAAAGCTTGGTAGAAATAATCCTAGCGAACATAATGAATATAATACTCGGCAGAAAATGCTGACACTCCACCGGAAAATTAAGCTACCATCAGCAAGACTTCTTGGCTATAGTATATGAATTGGATCTTGGTCTGCTATGTCTTGTCTTTAGTATGTCACAAATCCATCGGGACGTAAAGGGATTCATTCATTTTCATGAAGTTGGCAAACAAACAAAATGCTATGCAAGCTTCCATCACTTTATATTAAGCCTCATTAAGTTCCATTCAAACCTAAGTCTCACCGCAACTAGTCTCCACATTTCCAGGGGATAATCTCAGGCAGGGCTCTTAGACCCCAGCCTCTGTCGCCATTGTGATGCGCTCTACTTACGATGTATTATGAAGCGGAAGAGGCGCTCAGTTTAAATAAAATTTCGCATTAATCATTTCTGCTGAAAGCGGAACTGTTAAGTTGGATAATACGGCAGAGTTCAGTTTAGTTTCCAGGGCCCAGCCTGTTTCTCTAGGAAGGGTCGCTTTCCAGTTTTCTATTCATCCCGCTTAGCATGCACTACTTACTAGGCTCAAGGCATCCCTCGCAATAGTGATTTCATGGGACAGGTTTGTAGTGGGTGGGTTAAATTAAATAAAAGTTGAAAGTGAAAAATCTCGTCAGATAAATTAAGCTTACCCGTGTTAAAGTAGAAAATTGCAGCAAGAAGAAAATGTACCAAGTGGCAGTCCTGTAAATTCATGATGCTACTTCCCATCTTTGCTGGCGAACTTTGTTTCTCTCTCCCAGGCTTCCCTTGCCCAGATCCAGCTTAAGTAGAGCGCTTTATCGCTATTTTGAGATAAAAATCGTCAGGACTCAGGACACTTGTGTTCTGTTGGATATCTGCTGCAACGGATGCTATGTTCTGCTTTGGCTGTTCTTGCTTCTATGCTGAATATCTGCAATGAAAGATAACAAATCACTTACAGAATTTGGTACAGACATTAATTTGTGGTCTATGATATTGAAGAAGACGTAAGCATCCAAGTTTTAATTGGTTGATCGTAATCATGGAAGTTCTTTTCTTTTGTTAATGTAATTTGGCTGTTCTTTTATTGAGTTCTTTCTGCAGCAAAAAATTTTTGAAGATGAAATAGTTTTGTATAATCCTATGATTTTCGTGTTCATACTCTATGATGCGTCTTATTTATAAACGAAATTTCATTGTTAACTTTTCTATGTAACAGTTTAGTTTAATCTTTTCTTTTAGTTATTTATTAAAATACAGAGAAACTTATAGTTCCAGTACCATAGGACAGCTAGAGCCTCTTTGAGAAGGGTGGCAAATAAAGACGATTATCCTAAGGGAGCTAACGAAGCGCGAAACGGAAGCATATTCGATAATATGTATAATAACACAGCCAGAAAAAAAATTTTTTTCTTTTGGCCGGAATATCAGACTATGTTTCCTATATGTTTTTGGGGTCGCTGAATTCGAATACGGGGTCCGTTTAACCACATCATGTCAGGATTGTGACTTAACCTCAAAAACGATAATAAAAAAATTTCCGGGTCTGGGAGTCAAACAGCATTTTCTGTGTGTTTTTGGGGTCGCTGAATTCGAATCAGGATCACGTCAGGATTTTGACACAACCTCAAAATTCTCCAAGTCGTTTGGAATATAAATAACAAAAATTAATAAATTTAATAAATTACGAGTAATAATGAAAAATAATGAAAGTGTCGTACATACATACAATTTTAGTCGTTCTCTTTTTTTTACTATATCGGGTCCTCTTTTCATCATAGGACCGATTAAGAGATATTAGCTTTTTACCTTATGTTTGTATTTACATCTCTCTTAAGATTCCAACAGATGTCTGCCATAATATTTACATCCCACTTTCCATGGTAGCGAGTTTCCATAAGTTTTATATCTTGGTGAAAGTGTTCAGCTTGTTCTTCGCTAAAATCTCTAAGATTATCTGGAAATTTTTCCAGGTGAGAGTGCAGAAAGTGTAATTTTAAGTTCATCAAACATCCTAAATTTTCAAAATCTTTTACCATCTTGGTGAAATTTTTTTGTACTGTGGACTTTTCGTATTCCCTAAAAAGTGTTCTGCCACATCTTTAAAACTAAGCCAAGCTGCTTTCTCAAGTTCCAGTGAAATTAGTACCTTTGAGGATTGTGCGAATCTGTGGCCCGTCAAAAACTCCTTCTTTTAATTTCGCTTCAGAAAGTTTTTGGAATTTCGTTTGAAGATTTGAAAACATTGACCATTTTCAACCAAAACTTTGACAAATTGTTTAGTGAGGCCCAGCTTCATGTAGAAATAAGAATTTCTGATGGATTCTCTAAAGACTCATGAATGATATTACATGAACCAGGGGATATCGGTGGTCTTACTGGCCATTTTTTTTGTAATGCTGCACTCTATCTCTACTATCCCACAACCATAAAAAGCAAGAATGCTTGGTGAATCCTGATTATTCACTTGGGCTGAAAAGCCTTAATTATGAAATTTTTTGGACTTATCGGGTTATGGGTTTGCAGTTAGAAACAAGTGCTGATTGTGACGTTATATGGTTAAATAGATCCCGGATTCGAATTAGGCGACCCAAAAAACATATGAAAAACATGGTCTGACCCTAGACCCGGAAAAAAATGTTGTTTTTGTTTTTTGAGATTATGTCAAAATTCTGACGTCATAGGATTAAATAGATCCCGGATTCGAATTCAGCGACCTCAGAAACATATAGAAAACATGGTCTGATATTCCGGCAGAACAAAAAAATTGTTGTGTGTGGCTGTGTAATGTAAGTAAGATCTTTAGTAGATTTTTTAATAAATGTACGGCATATAAACTTGACCTGACTGAATTTGTCAAAAATTCTGTTAAGTGAGTGAATCTTTATTGCGAATAGCATCGATGTTAAGTGGCTGTTCTGCAAAACACCTAAATCCTTTCCCTAGGCAGGCGCGAATATGGGGGGGGGGGCATAACGATGGAGGAATCAAATCTAGGAATCAACCCGTACAGTACAGTGCAGTTAAAGAATTTACACAAATAAAATTTCTTAGTTATTGTACAAAAAGTAAAAATTCCCATTATAAGAAACTTATTTTCCCATTGGTTGGTTGATTTAAATGCCAAGTACTGATTGTCATGACTAGCACTCCAATCCCGATATTTACTCCTAAGATTGCTTGAAGGTTCCTCACGAAGTAATCTCTCAGTAACTTCCTTCTATAGTAGAGCTAGAGCTGAGTACTTGCACAGAAGGTGAGGTATAGTCTCTTTTTTACTGGTACTGCCACAGCTGTGACAGTGCGTATTAAATGGAGCCCCGAACCTGGTCGCATGCTTATCTATTAGACAGTGGGCCTGTGGAGACCAAAACTATGGTACGAACGAAAGCACGAGGTAAGGTCATTATAGAGATGGTACAGGTTGAGGAAGCACTCCATCTAATGTTAGTTTTCGCTAAGAAGAGCTCGAAGAGTTCTCTTTTAACGGAATTCTGTGATATGTGAAAGGCTTCCACTCAGGGCTGTGGAGGGCTATGGCACAGAGAAGTCCATATTGGAAACGTCAGCGAATAGGATTGTGTCGTAGCAGTTAAGCAGTTCAGGATCTTTCAATCCTCCCTGGTTGGAATCTGACTACACAATATACATCCTCAAATTTACTAGAAGCTTTATTGTAAAATTTCTAGTAAATTTGAGGTTGTATATTGTGTAGCGAGATACCGCAGCAAATAATCCTCTCCGTGATTGACTGAGGACATTGCCATTGGGTTTGGACCACCATCATCCAGTTTCTCTCAGTCTGAATGCGCTGCATGACGGCTGATGTGAAAGTCAGAAGGTAGGAGGTACAGCAAAACATTAAGAGCATCGGTCGGTATAGTGCTTTATAGCCCGGTTAATTTGGCCTTTTCATAACTCCTCTTCCCCATAGCTGGCCCATGAAGAACCAGATTCGCCCTTCTGACCCTTTTTGCTATGTTTTACTTTCAGTTTAACTTCGGGTCTAAAAGCACTTCCAAGTACTGGATAATAATGAGAAAGAACATCAGCTCGGTGTTTTTCCGAGTTCACAGACAGTCCACAATCTTTTCACCCTTTGGTAACCTTGTTCAGCGCATTTTGAATTTTCCTGATACCAGGATTACAAAATCGTCGGTATAGTCGACAGCCTTAATTTTTTCCTGGTCGAGTTTTAACAATACTTTAATCATTACGATTGCTAGCACCGTCAAAATTCAACGGCCGAGGCTTTGCTCCCCGCACAGCCCGGCGAAAGTCACGTGGATATATTCAAAGCGGGCGTCATTGAAGCCTCCTTGAATGTCCAGGAATGTCGCAAGAGTATATTCTTTATATTTATATATTTATGAACGTTCAATCATACGTAGAACCTAATGAAGAGCCACTCCTGTAGATTTTCCCTTGAAGTAGGCATGCTGAGATCTAGACATACGATTACCGTTCAGTGTTTGTCTAAGGTAAAGTCTGAAGTCCTTTGCAAGTTCGTGACTTCGTTTATCAACCAACAACTATCTTGACATTTCTCCAGGTCTGAGGAATATTGTTAAGCGATATACAAACCCTGACAATAGCCACCAGCCACTTTGCACTAATTTGGGGTATACAGCTATAGAACATGATTTCGTACTGTTGGGGATTGCCCTAATAAATATCAACTAGGAATGAAATGAAGAAAGAAAAGAAAAATCAATTAAACTTTCGGCCCATGGGCAAAGAGTTTAAAATGCATAAAAAGTGCATAGTCTGTAAAACATATCGCTTGTTATTTCGCCAACAATTATTTACTTTCTTATCAATTGAAGAGGCTTTACAATATATTGGTGGTTTTCTGTTCTATTTTAGTTGGAGACTAACGAATTCATTAAGTTAACTTTTTACACTTTTACACATATAAAAGTTTTCGTTATGTTACACATAAATCATTAATGTAACTTGTGTTTTGAACAGTTTATACTTACTTTTTACTTTTTTTACATTTTTTATAAACTTTATTAAATATTTTTATTTTAAACTGATATTTATGCTAACCTTAGCTCGAATTGTACTACTTTTGTACACTCTTACGCACTTTCACAAATCCACTATGGCAAACCATTTCTCTGTCCCCATAAGCTTGTTAAGTTGGCGAATATTTGCACTGAACTGAGACGAAAGATTAATAAAATATGTAAGAGTATATGAGTGAACTTACAATAAAAGATTCAGAAATATACAGATTAGGTTTTGCAAAGAAAAAGTTAAAAACTTTTCTTAAAATCTTCCACAAAAAAACATTATGTCACAAATTACAAGCTCTGGCTTTGATATTCGAGTCTTATAGGTCGGTCAACGTATGTATTACATCATTGTATATTGGGGTTAATTACCATAGAACATTGAACTTATGCTTTTAGATAAGCTTTATTCTTAGAAAATTTTTTTTAGTGTTTATTGAAATTATAAAAATATTGTAACATTTTCTTTGCGACATTTATAAAATGATATACTATTATAATAAAATAAATAAAAAAAGGGTGGCATCTAATTTTTTTCTAGCTCCAACTTCAATATCAAATAATTTTAGTATAATTAGTTTGTTTTAGTGTAACTCAGGATTTTTATTTAAGTTAAAAAATTATCTGACAGAGAAAAACATTACTAACACATAAAATAATTGAATGCTACTCTAAAAATTTATGTTGGAATAAATTTTACTTTGCAACCTTCAAAATGAGTTCAAGTTTAAGGCACCATAATAACCGGAATCGGAAATATTGTAAAGAAAATTATACAAACAACAAAGGTAATCATATGGAAAATATAAAAGTGCGCTAAGCAATCTCTAACACTCTAACACCAGAATGCCAGAGACTGCGTTTTATAAGACTGAGGCTAAACTTTCTTTTAAAAAAATGCTTTAAAATGCTAAACTTCCTATGTAATACCTCTATAAGTACGAGCACATTAAGAATCATTATCTTATAAGAAAAATAAGAAAACCTGTTTTGATTTCTTTTGGCACATCTTGATTAATTATGTTAACATATTGCATGTACTCATGTCGCATGTCATAGTGTTATTATACTATCGGAGAGTTTCCACGCAAAAGCTTGTTTTCCTGCTATGATCTCTTAATTTCATAATTTCATATGTAGATTTTGTGAAAATTGTGGCAATTATGTTTTTCTAAATAGCTTTGATATCTTGAAAGTGCATCAATCAGTCTAAAATTCTTGCATCTGATGGACCCGTAAACTTTCTCTAATGCGATAACGTCAGTTCCATTACATGCATTGAAAAAATTCTTGGGCTAGTGGTACCCGAGTAATCGTTACGTACATGTATTTGCCGGTTACCCGAGTACCCAAAATTTACTCTAGGTACATGAGTATTTCCCGAGTACTCGAGTATTCGAGGACTGTGGAACTGATACTATATACTGATACTATACACAACTGATAACACAGACCTGCGAAATTTTAAAAATGTTCTCCCCCTGGACAATGAATAGTTGTTTCCGAAGTACTTTCTCCCGCTGAAATCAAATCCGGACTCAGAATTGCTGTATCATGTAAGGTTTTGAGATGATCTAACCTTAAAGTGCAAAACACTATTTTTTTCATATTTGAGGTTATGTAGCAAAGCGATATTTTTTTTTCAAAAAACGATGTGTGGGACGTTATTGTACAAGTCTTCCTCTTTTAAATGCCGTTGCGTTTGCTCAAATATCTTTTTTTTCTCCGAGATATCGCAATTTCAAAATGCGATATCTTGGCGAATAAAAAAAAGATATTTGAGGAAACTTAACGGTATTTGAAAGAGGAAGACTGGTACTATAAGATCCCAAAAAAACAAAACATTGCGGTGCTACATAACCTATAATATGACAAAAAACAGTGTTTTTGCACTTTTAGGTTAGAATATCTCAAAAACCTAACGTGATAGAGCGAGTCTGAGCCCGGATTCGGTTTGCAATGTGCAGAGGCTTAAAACACCGAACATCCACAGCGCATATTCCACTGCATTGTGCCAAAAAGCTGATGCAGTGCGTCATAACACCGACGACTCCAACGACCAAAAATGGGAAAGGACGAAGGAATCTTTTGTGGGCTGTGGTACAGAACATGTGGGACGTTTAGAGAGCGGAACACGAGCATGGATCAGTGACGAAACGTGGTTCAAAAAACAGGAACGGAAGCAGATTAAAGGACGCCTCAGAACTGCATATTCTACAGAAAGGCATCCAAAGCGTAACAAGCGCAACTACATCAATAAGTTAGCAGAAAAAGCAGAAAAAGCGGCTACCGCTGTGACAATCGAGATCTTCAGAACAATGGTATTGCCTTTATCATTTATATTGTTATTCTTAATAAAGTAGATTATATAGATAAAATGAATGATTGCTTAGGGAAAATGAATGTAAAGGTATTAAATCGAGATCCTACCAGAAAATTTAATCAAGAGGTGATCAGGTCAGTTAATAATGCAAATAATATCTTAACTTCCACAGAAAAATTTAAGATCAAGATTGCTAATCCGTCAATTCCTATTTTATATGGGCTTGTTAAATTGCATAAAGAAAATAATCCATTAAGACCCGTGGCTTCATCGTGTCAAGCTCCTGCACAAGCTCTATCCAAACACTTAGCTAAATTGTTACCTAACATGATTGATTTTGTTCCACAATATTCTATTAAAAACTCTGGTGAATTAGTAGACAAAGTAAGAAACTTACGGCTTCCGTGTAACTCTAAACTTGTGTCGTTTGATGTGTGTAATTTGTTTCCGTCGATACCTGTGGATAAACTTAAAAATATCTTGTTTAAAGATATTACACACAAAATTAATTCACCTGACAAAGCTAAGGAGCTGATAAACTTGACAGAAATATGTCTAAGCCAAAATTGTTTCTATTTTGACGGAAAATTCTATACACAAGATAAGGGACTTGCAATGGGAAATCCAGCTTCCCCTTTTTTTGCAGAATATTTTATGTCTTATCTTGAAAAGAAATTATTTTCATCACCTCATCATTTATTAAAATATATTTTAGTGTGGTTTAGATATGTTGACGATATTTTTTGTATTTGGACGGGATCAGATCGACAATTAGATGTTTTCCAAAACACAATATTAAATAAATTAGATGACTGTATAAAGTTTACAGTAGAACTTGGAAATAAGGAAATCAACTTTTTAGACCTGACTTTAAAAAACCAAAATAATTACTTGACCTTAAATATATATAGAAAAGATACCTTCTCTGATTCTATAATTCCATATTCTTCTAACCATCCATGGAATATAAAAATGTCAGCGTTTCATTCCATGATACATAGATTAATTTCAATTCCACTATCGCAGAACGCGTTTAACGAAGAATTAAAAACGATTTTAACTATAGCTAAAAATAATGGTTATCACAAACGACATATTTATAATTTATTATCTAAAAAAATACAAAAAGATTCTATTCAACTTTTGTATGCTGGACAAAAGTTAGATTCCCAAGTAAGAATATGGAAAAAAGTGCCATTGATTAAAAACATCTACAATGACATTAAACAAATTTTAAATTCTAAAGATATCAACCCCGCATTTTTCAGTAAAAACTCTTTGCAGAATTATATTTTCAATCATAAAATAAAACCGAAACCGGACGTGCTGCAAAAATGCGGTGTTTACCAAATTAAATGTGATGATTGTCTCGGTGTTTATGTTGGAAAAACCAAACGAACGCTAAATAGAAGATTATCTGAGCATATTGCAGGAGCTCGAAGTATGATGCCACAATCTGCCATTTCAAAACATTTACAAGACAATAAACATAAAATAAATTCGAATAGTATTAAACTACTACATAACATAGATGGAGGTGCAATTTTGAATAGTGCAGAGATTTTCGAAATAAGGAAAGCTAAATACATAGGACAAAATATACTTAATGACCAGTTAGATTTCATGAATAATAGTCCGTTACTGGATCCGAAAAATTTTTTGTAACCGGTGATAGAAAACAGTCGATAGCCTGAGGATGCCTCAATAGGTCGAAACGCGTCGCACTCTGTATTTTTTTTAAATAAAAATTATTATTATATGAGAACAAGTGTTTTAACTCAACTATGGAAAAATTTAAACAAGTGCCATCAAGAAACTCTATCAACGAAAAAAAGAGGATTAAACAAATGGTAACAGAACCCTATAGGCGTCGTAGCCGTGCGTCTACGAAGACGTCGCGGTGTAATAAAGGAACGTCATGCAATTTTTGTTGGTTTAAAAAGTAGAGATTTTGAGCTTTTAATCATAAAACAAGGAAAAAAATCAAAATAAATGTAAAATAACACCAGTTTCTAGGATTTCCATTGGAAAACATTATGAACAAACACCACGGAATAATTTACTGATGACACACCGATAACGTTGATTATGCCGTGCCCCATGTTTTCACTTTCACGCTTTTAGAAAAATATTTGTTAGTACCTATTTAGTTAGTTACTTTGTACAGTTCAGTAAGTACGTGATTTACACAAAAGAAGAATTTCAAGGTTTGACTTGATAAGTCATTTAGATTACAAAAATTGGAGAGCTCTTTTCTAATAGGTTTCTTTCTTATTTCAAACGAGTAGAGATAATATTCGTTCATGAATAAGGATGGAAATAGTTCATCAAAATGTTAAAAAACCATAACCTCTTGGACAGTCTCTGAAATGAAAAGACTAAGATTAAGACAATAGAAGTCAATACAATGAGACTTAATTCAGTTGCTTTTCAAAGGTTGAGACATTTTCTACAACGATGCTTGGTAAAGATATTTTTTAAAGTTTTCCAGTTCATTTCCTTTTTAAAACGCAAGACGTCCCATCAACTGCTTTGGTGCTATCTGCACGTTAACTTTCATACTCCACAAAAACAACTGAATTAGTCCAGATATTTTGGTCCACATGAAAATGACGTAGAATCTCGAAAGTTTCACATTCCTCACGACAGTTCCCAGGAAAATCATTAATTTCAACCAAATTCTGTCCTCCTCCTGCGACAGTGGCTTTATTCAGTTATCATCTGCAGAAGTAGGTAGTAAAACTTCAAATAAGAGGATTTGACCCAGTTCCTTGACAATAATAAATTTTTATTATTTTATTAAATTGTCCAAGTTTGTGGCTCCACTCCAACTTGTCCACCCCCAATGCTTTCAATTGTAGTCACACTATCCTTCACTACCCTGAAGCCAACCAGAATATTTTGTTTACTGGCTGACATCCTTTTTCTCCGCTTTTACGAAAGTTTTCTTTGTAATCCAAATTGTCTTTGGCTTGTGCTGCTTACCATCTCTGTAATAGTTTAGTTGATTGCTGCTATTCTCCCCGGGTATTTTGCAACAGTCTCGAAAACGGAGGCTAGGGAGTCAGTACGAGGTGGTGATGATATATAGCAATGGTATAGATGACATCAGTTAAGTCGGTCGACCGTCCATTGTCCGTATTTTACGACCCGAGCAATGTACCTAAAGCAAACCCTTCACCAATTTTTTAGAGGGTTTTAATGAAACTCAAAATTTTTGTAATAAAATGCAACTTTTGAATGAAGTAAGTCTTTGGTGACATAATGATTTTCTGAGAAAGTTTTCTTGGTTTTTTGCTTGTTTTTAAATTACGTTTATTATTCCTTCTGTAATGCTGAATATGATTAACAGCGACTGGAGTTTTATAATAAGAATATGAACATTATTAAAGTAAAAAATTAAATGTAACTAGGTTGGCAAATGAAAGAATTGTATTTGAAAGTAATTGAACCTCCAGAACAAAAAATCAAAATTAATTTCATATAATCTCGTTTGAATGCTGGAATGAAACAGGACTGAAAGTAAATTTTGTCAGCATAAATTTATTATGGGAGCTAGCAATTAAAAACCCAACTATATCATGGGGCTTTAAACTAGCCGCGAACGAGCTCTCTTTGCCAGTGCATCACTAAGAAAACGTCACGTGATCAGCTGTTCTGTGGTATAAAGTAGTTATGGCCAAATTTATTTATTAATCTACAGAGGTCATCAATTACTGATTACTAACAAAAGAGAAAGAAAAATTATAAGATGAAACAGAAGAAGATGACACAAAAGCTGATCAAATTTAACATATGACTTATACCACAAATAGACAAATTTATTCAAATTACGTACGCAGGTTGCTGCTTAAGTTTTCAGATATGGCAACACCGGTGTGAATAAGTCAAATCAGACATTCTAATCGTAAAGTTGGACATTTTTAATGGTAATCGTACTCACATTTTCGTGCGATAATTTGGTAATGAGGCATCATCTCGAGCCACCGTGTTTCGCTGGTTTTCCAAATTATCGGTTGTGTTATAAATCGGTTGTTGTGCCAGAAAAAATCGATGATGTGCGTGAACTGGGCATTAGCTCCACTCGCATACATTCAATATTGCATGAACGTTTGGCCGTCAAAAAGATTTTGTTGGATCTCGCATAATTTGAGAATTGCTCAAAAAAAGGCCCCAAAAGATGTCTATAGGATCGTGACAGGCGACTAATCATGGATCTTTGCATATAAACCCGAAACTAAGCAACAATCGACCGCATGGGTCTTTCAAGACGAGCCAAATCCAAAAAAATTTGTTCGCGCACGAAGCACTTCAAAGCAAATGCTCGCCTGTTTTTTCGGAATAATTGGACATGTCGCCACCGTGGTATTACAGCAACATAGAGCGATCAATTCTGGTACACCACCATTTGTTTGCCAGAAAGGTTTGGAAAAATAAGAGAAACCAATCGCAGAAGACGAATTATTCTCCACCACGACAATGCAAGCTCACACACATCGGCTCAATTAAGTAAATTTTGAGCATTCAAAACATCGAATTGATGGGTCATCCGCCGTACAGTCCTGATTTGGTACCTAATTATTTCTTCTTATTCCCGTAGATCAAAAATAAAATGCGAGGTCAACGTTGATGCGTTCAAATCACATGTTTTGGAGGTACTTCATTCGGAGTGGAAAAAGTGCTTCAAAAATCGGATCAAACGCATGCAAAAGATCTTCATGGAGAATATTTTGAGATTATAAATATTTTTGCCATTCTCGATTATAAATATTTATTTTAACTTGTCTATCTTAAAACTTAAGTAGCAAGTAGTATATAGTGGGTCACAGTGAAAGTGGTCCATGGTGAGAAGTTCAGTAGACAGAGGGAAAACCACAATAAAATCTATTAGGAAATAACTATTATTGAAATATATACATTTGCCACTGTATATGTTTTAAATAAATAAAAATTTTTTTTCTATTATTATACAAAAGAAAAAAAAAACAATACTAAAGTAGTTGCAATACAGAGCTCACAGTGAAATTTGTTCACTAAAGTATTAAAAAAGACAACTTAAAGATAAGGTAAAACTGAATATTTTGCAACTTGTCTCTTACTGGTTTGTACTGCCTCCAATCTCTAGGGATAGATTGAACTCATTTTGTCATATAATGTGATGAAATTTTGATTCATTAGTCTAGTAATGCTTTTTTTAAGGTCATTCCTGTTTAAAATGTGATGTGATCGAATATTTGTTTATAATAAACACCAAAAATGCTCAATCACATTGAGATCTGGTGACTGCGGTGGTGTTTCAATGACTTTTGGGTAGTTGAATAGTACCCCTTCCCTTACGACACTATATTTATGTTTAGGGTTATTGTCCTGGTAGAAGTGGAATGAGTCAGCAATCCCGAGTTTTGAAGCGCCGGCCCTCAAATTGTTTTTTAATATGTCTAAATACATTCACTTGTCCATATTGCCTTCAATAAATTGAAGATTGCCGACGCCAGATGCCGACATGCACCCCCACAACATCATCGACCCACCACTTCACTGTGGGATGAATATTTTTTGCAAGAACTCTTTATTAATTCATCTCACCCAAATATTCTATATTTGCTTTCGTTAGCGAAAATTATGGGTTTTCAGAAGTTAAAATCCTTTTTTCCGTATGTTGATGGCATTTCCTCTCTTAACTTTTGGTTCTTCCGGCTATTGTAGGGCTGCTTCCGCGACCAAATCTTATGAGTTCGCTTTTCGTAAGATACGTATAAATGTTTCAGCACAAACCTCAACTCCCAGGTGTTTTGATATGTAATTTAGGTGCACTTAATCGAGGATTTTCCCGAATGTTTTTAATTATCCACCGTTCGTCTTCACTAAAAAACTTTTTTTTGTACTTTCTTCACTTTATTTGCCACTCTGTTTTGCTTAAGTCGTTCAATTATATGTTGCACTGTTATTATAGGTCTATTGGCATTTTTCGCAATCGCTCGCTTGGCTTTTCCAAACTTGAAGTAGTGAATAACCTAAATTCCTCGATTGTTGTCTGATGTGCCATTGTTTCTAAATAACTGCCGAACTAACCGAAAACTTAATAAAAACTGAAAATTTAACAACAAAATATTGTCTAAGTACCGAAAATATTTTAACTTTGCCGTACCACAAGCCCGTCTGGAAGACACGTCGAGTTATTTAGTGAGTCTTTTAATTTACAGCAACTGGTTGAGTGTCCGACTCGTGTTCCTGATACTTTAGGGCACAACGCGCATCTTTTAGATCTATTTCTAACATCGCATCCTGAAAAATACTCGGTTTCGGTGACGTCTCCCTTGGGTAATTCGGACCATTGTCTAATCTCCGCCCAATTCTCCATCTCCTCTCTGACAACCACTAACCTGAATTCCACCAAAAGATTAGTGTGGCATTATAAAAATGCTGATTGGGCGGGACTAAATAAGTATCTCAGAGAGCTGGATTGGTCCGATTGCTTTTCTGTGAGAGACGTTAACAAATGCACCGATTATATCTTAAACATCCTTTTGTTTGGAATGCATCGCTTTATTCCTCATAGCTTTAAGAACATCAAACCAACTAACACCAATTGGTTCAATAATGACTGTTTCGCAGCCATTAAAAATAAGGAAGCAGCCTTCCAGGCATATAAATTGTGCCCTTCAGAGGAATTGAGACGTATCTATAGAGATGCGCGGAATATTTGCAATTCAGCAATCAGTCGGGCAAAGTTCAATTTCGACCAGAACATCAGACGGAAGGTTTTTTCTACCCAAAAGGGTAGTTAGGGTTTCTGGTCTATAGTAAAAACCGTAAAGAACAATTTCACCTGTTCGTCAACACTACCACTCATTTATAATGGGAATGTTTTTACTGACTCATTGGACAAGGCCAACCTGTTTGCTGCTAATTTTGCTGCTAATTCATACTTACCACCTTCATCGCAGCCACTTCCATCTCCATCACAATGTACTAGTTGGCAAAAGACGCTACACTTTCGCACTCGCGAAGTTTTTAGAGTACTTTCAAAACTCGACGTGTCCAAAGCTACTGGCCCTGATGGTTTCTCGCCCCTTGTTTTAAAATGCTGCGCCTCTGCTTTGGCTAAACCTCTGCGCAAACTTTTTCACCTGTCATATTCAACAGGAATGTTTCCCAGTGTATGGAAACTTGCTCATGTCCAGCCGATACTTAAAAAAGGAGAGGCCTGCGACCCCTCTAACTACAGACCAATTGCACTAACCTCGATCATATCTAAAGTTTTTGAATCACTCATCAACTCTCAGTTGTTGAAATATCTAGAAAACAACCATCTTATCAACGATTGCCAGTACGGTTTCCGCACTGGCCGCTCAACCGGAGACTTACTAACGGAACGTTGGAATCATTGTCTTCATAATTTTGGTGAATCTGAAATCGTCGCTCTTGATATTTCAAAGGCTTTTGATAGAGTCTGGCATGCTGCCCTTTTAGCCAAACTTCAAACATTTGGTCTGCACCCTACCCTCGTTAAGTGGATAGAGAGTTTTTTGTCAGGCCGTTCAATTCGTGTAGTAATTGACGGAGTTACATCTGATTCCTACGAAATAAATGCCGGTGTACTTCAGGGTTCAGTTCTTTCACCAACCTTATTTCTTCTTTTTATTAATGATCTCTTATCCCTTACTCTCAATCCTATTCATAGTTTCGCCGACGACAGCACCCTTGATTTCACGTACTCATTTGATTCTGTTATGAATTCACGTGGAAATGCTGCAGAATCCAATCGGGAACGCATGTTTAGATCATTAAACAACGACATTTCCAAGGTCCTTGCTTGTGGCAGAGCAAATCGTGTTACGTTTAACGCATCCAAAACCCAATGCTGTTTAATGTCCCTTTAAAAACGCCCAGTTCACCCCCAACCCATTTCAGTCGACGGAGTGAATATACCCAATTCACCCTCCCTAAACATCTTGGGTATCGAGATATCCAGCAATCTTAGCTGGACTGATCATATATTTGCAATCGCTAAAAATGCGATGAAATGTTTGGGTTTTCTACAGAGATGTAAGAAATATTTCACCCCACCTGACTTAGCGCTGATCTACAAGTCCCACATTAGGCCTAGACTTGAATATAATAATAATTTGGGCAGGGGCCGGACACACCGCACTGTCCGCGTTAGACAAAGTCCAGCGTAAAGCTGTTAAGCTTATTGGCGACCCCTCAATCTGTGAGGGTCTTGACTCTCTGGAGCATCGACGGAATGTCGGTTGTCTCTCACTCTTCTATCGTTATTTCTATGGCCGTTGTTCTAACGAAATTGCTAGCCTGATTCCTTGTAGACTCATGACAACGCGCGATACAAGATCAACAAGTCGCTCCCACCCCTATACTCTCCAGGTCAAATTTGGACGTACCGTCAAATTTCGGGAATCTTTTCTAAGCAGAACAACACGAATGTGGAACAGTTTACCATCTTCTGTTTTTCCCTCGTCTTATCAGCCTGAAACTTTCAAACGGGGCGTACATCGACACCTCCTTCACCCAAACTCCTAACCCATTTCCCTCATCCTTAATTCCTTTCCTGCCAAGGCTGTGCTTAAGCATCATAGGGCATCCCCTGAGCTTTGGCATCATCATATATATGAAAAAAAAAAGAAGTAGTTTTATGCCTAGGTCTAATGGGAAATATATTAGGTTTAATGTAATTCGTAATCAATTGCAATTCAGTGTGAGCCAGTGTATTATAAATTTTCAAATTATACAAAATACTTGTACTAAAGTCATAGTAATATAAATTACTTATATTACATATAGTGAAAGATTATAGAAATTATTTATAAAATAAATAATAAAAAACAGCTACAAAAGAAAAAATAAATCAAAATTCTGCCTAACTTAACCAAGCCGACCTCTAATAAGGCTTTTAGATAGAGAAAATCAATACTATCGAAATGATGATTAAAAACGAGATGGTAACGGTCGATTACCATAGCTAGTGTGATGTCGCGGCATATGGAGTCATTACTTATCAAGGACCACGCCGGAACCGAAACATTAAAAACAGAAAAGAAAGAATTTAGAAGCTCAGGACTATTTATAGAGCCCTGTAGGCAGTCGAATGCAAATGAAATACGAAAAACTTTGTGTCTATTCTGAGTCGCTGAGTTTAAGCCTATCTAGGGAGGCAGGACCAAGGAGTTGTTCCACGGAAGACCATGAATAATCTGGTCAATATATGATGCAGAAAAGGGAGACCAAACAATACAAACGTACTCCAAAATTGACCTAGCAAAAGTTCAAGTGCCTCGTAATATACGGATTTTTGAATTATTTAGACAAAAGCCCAAGTGTTTGGTTTTCTCGAATCTAGCAAAGGAGTGTCCATCTATGGAGTATTTAAAAACCAATGGGTTACTCGCACATGAAAAATGCATTTTGATTGGTAGAAAATTAATGGAGCACCACTTATGTCCAGGTCGGAATTCAAGAGGGCACAATTAGCTACATAAGAAACCATACGAACAATTTTTATCGTCGTCAGCATAACAACGAAGTCGGGAACTATCCAAGTAGGAGCACCACTAGTAAACAAAATGAGAAGGAAACCGAAGGAGATGAAGTTTGGGTGTAGGAATAGTAGCAGTCCACCTACTCACCAGACTTGATGACAGAGATGCAGAAATTCAAAAACTCAAGTAAGTTTGTTGAAGTTGACTTTCCCTTTACAAAACCGTATTGAAAACAGCCTAAAAACGGTTTTTAATAAAAATAAAGGACATCAACAATTAAGGCTTCGAATAATTTAGAAATGCAACACAGGTTGGCAATAGGTCTATAGTTGAAAATATCTCATTTTTTATGCAGTGGAGTAATTATAGAGATCCTCCAGGGTTTAAGAAAAATGCCAAGACGGATGAATGCAGTTCTTCAGGACCGAAACAGGGATGACGCCTGGAAAATCAGGTTCTTGGGCTCAAGGGATGTTGGTCGGAATTTCTTCAAGTCAGTAAAATCTTTAAAACTAATATTACAGTTATCTACCAAGAACACAGTTTTAAAGAAGAAGCTAAAGAGTTTGGCAATAGCAAAAGAATCGCTGCTACTCATCCATGTCATGTCACACTCCCCAAGAACACCACTCCAATCATAAGTTGAGAAAGGTCGGTCTTTTGAAAATTATAACAAACATCGTTCAAAGACGAAATTGGTAAAATAATAGCACAACTTGAAGAGAAGGTTGATGGGCAGACTAAAGGGTCTGAGAAACGTCTAACAACAACAACACCCATGACAGGGGCATTCGAATGAGAAGAGTGTCGGTCTCGACGGAATACCAGGAATTTCGAACAGAAAATCTCGGCATCCTCAATCTTCTTACACAACTCGGGCTCAGTCAAGCAAATCAGGTCAAAACCGGACCCGGCAGAGTTGATTTAGAGCGAAGTCCCGTAACGTTCGCATAGTAAAATGAGATCTCGTTGATACGACTTTTCGAAAAATTGGAGATCTATGCTGATTCTTGGGAATAAACTCACTCACTATCGAACCACTAGGAGAGAGACCTGCCTGAAATGTGTCATCGGGAACGAACACTTTAAAGGAGACAGTGAAATGTCGACTACACGCGCCACATTGCGTCATCCTTCTACACGCGATTACAGCCGGCGTAACACTGATGCAGGATCGAAAAAAAATCATCTTAGACTGACTAGTGTAGGGCCATGTTGATTATTAAAAAGTAATTCCCTCTAGTTCCTGTAGATCTAATAAGTAAATAAGGTGGATTCCGTACTACCGATATTAGTCTGTAGCCGCAATGGCTTTTACGTAATCTGTTGTCAAGAGAAAATGATCCTGCGTCGCCGCCAGTGCGGTTCGAACCTGGGACCCTATTAACGGAAGGCTAACACGTGATCCTTTACTCCTCCTACAACTAATGGCTACAATATCCAGAAGGTTCCAAGACAAGATATGCCGCCCTAGAGGGATCGAACTGAAATGGTCATTTCGACTATGTGATCAGTTGTTGTCTCGAACACTCTATATTTCTGAAAATTTGACCGTTCTTTTTAGGAAACTTTGATCATACCATACTTTGTCAAGTGATTTGAATCCCGGCAAGAGTCGGAAACTAAAATGAACTAATTACAGTTTCAAGCTTTTCAAATCACCGGGAT
The DNA here is from genome assembly GCA_964036015.1 of Leptarthrus brevirostris. Taxonomy (NCBI): domain Eukaryota; kingdom Metazoa; phylum Arthropoda; class Insecta; order Diptera; family Asilidae; genus Leptarthrus; species Leptarthrus brevirostris. Next base: position 25,398,450 of record OZ038371.1, read on the forward strand.
TGTGCATGCATAGAAGCAGCCTTTTCAGTTCCAGTTTGGGTGTATCCATACAAATATGCGCAACAAGAGGCACTCACTAAGGAAGGATCATTTCGTCGCTTCTGAGAAATCTGGCCCTCAACGATCTACTCTGGCCATTAGGTTAACACTTACTCTGATAACATTGCCTTGTTAACATTGGGCAAACGATGTGTCCTAACTGAGATGATGCAGCATGTATCTGATAGTCCTCTCGCGGAAGCATAGATCTCATCTCATTAACACCCCAATATTAAATGTGGTCAAACCAAAATTAAGTGGCCAAGTTAGGTATCTGGGCTTCTGGATAGAACAGTTACCTGGAAACCCAACATCCAAGAAAAGTTAGGCAAAGCGACGGCAGCATTGTAATCTCAACACTACCTAGCGATATTGCAAATCTTCGGCATCCTTAACTGCCACTGGATATTTAAAAATTCCGGATTCTCTAAGCGCCAAATTCTACTTTACTATTCCTAATAGGCAGGAATGGGAGGTAAGTCCGCCCCAACGGCCGAAATAAGCGGAATCGACGCCTCCAAGTTGAGAGTTAAAGTAAGTCGAGGTGTTCACTCTGAACACGTGGACACTCCTGTTATACAGGTAGCATTAGATTATCTGGAGAACAGAGCAGTGCCAATCGATATCTACATCTGTAAAGATGTAACAGTTAACCTGCTAATAAATCTCTTACGGGAGTGTATATGAACTGCTAGCTCTAAATGACGTGGCTAAGCACCTTAACGTGCACTTCACCGAGGCATAGTAATATTCGGGGTTACTGTATAGCCGATGAGTTATCGAGAACCGACACTACTTTACCAGGCTCGGATATAATTCACCAGCTCGGCAAGCCGTTAAAGGTTGCTAATGATAAGTGGCAAAGGGAACAAACTGCTTAATAACCCGTCAGATCTGGCCGACCTTTGACGTTAAATGCTCAAAAAAACTTATGTCTCTAAAGCGAAACATTATAAACTTTGTCGTAGCTATCATCTGGGATCATTGCCATATAGTCAGACACAGCGCGCTATCGAATGACTTTTGTAGGAGTCGCCAAGATGAGGAAGAAGAGTAAACCATACCACACTTCCTATGCAATTGCTTCGTTTTAGCCAACCGCAGATGTTAGCCAAACTAGAATCTGCTGATATACCTAGTGTGGTTCATGAAGAGCTCCAAATGGTTTTAGGGATTACTCATAGGGATGAGAATCTACCCCCAGGATGGTATTACAATGAATCCGTATTTTCTATGTTCCTCAGTGATTTTTCCAAATCAGCAGCATTTTTTCACAGCCTTCCTTATCGATATCTAAAAAGAAATTAGAAAGTAGAAATTATAAAATGTAAAAAGAGTTGAACCGACTTTACACAATGGGATAAAGTAAAAACTACATTTAAAGGTCCGTGTCAAATTAATATTAGAAAGCAACAACCTACAATGAAACTAGCAAATACGAGGGTCATTCAATAATTAAAGAGACAAATTGGTCTGAGAAAAAAACCTTTTATGTTTACAAAACAAAACTTTTCCTACTTTTCAACATAATTCCCACCAACATTTATGCACTTGTTCCAACGGGTTACTAACTTTTTTATATCGGCTGCAAAGAACTCTTTGTCTTGGTGTTTGAGCCAATTTCCCACAAATTTTATGACATATTCGTTATCCTGGAACTTCTTCCCACATAATGCCTCCTTCAATGAACCAAACAAATGGAAATCACATGGTGCTTAATCGGGACTGTAAGGAGGATGAGGCAGTAACTCCCAGCCTATTTTGTTGATGGTTTCACGGGTTAGTTGAGCAGTGTGAGGACGTGCGTTGTCTTGATGGAGAATCACACCTCTCCTCTGAGATCACGACGTTTCTTTCACATAGTTAGCTTCACTTTGTTCAAAAGCATATCTGAGTAGTATTGGCTGTTCATTGTACACTGTTATTCGAGGCAATCACAATAATCAAAAAAAAAAGTTGAAACTTCAACTGGCCGGCCAGAACGGTGTTTGTCAGTCACTGCGTTTCGACCACTTTTGAAACGTTCTACCCAATCGTAACAATTTCCATGGTTCATACAACTTTCACCATACACTTCAGTGATTCTATAGTATATATTAGCTGGTTCTTAACCTTCAGCAAGTAAAAAACGAAACACAGAACGTTGTTCAAACAATGTGGAATTTTCAAGAGGACTTGCCATCGTTAAACTTAATTTTGAGGTTATAAACACAGCAATGTTGATCCAACAGCTGATCAGGACTCATCTCAGTGATGCCAACTTAAAGTCCTAAAAGTACCAGACTTGTCCTACCAACCATTTTTCCCCAGACCAATTTGTCTCTTTAATTATTGAATGACCCTCGTATATATAATAGGACTTAAATTACCTGGAAATATTGACACTATTTAGAACTTTTAAAGTGCTGTCATTTCCAGAAAGTTTTTTTCTCTAAAGCTTTGGTGTCAAGTAAACAAACTATTGACTTATTGATCTAAAATGGTAGGTCATGATTGCCACCCGCATCAATCCGCAATCATCTTCGCATCTGCAAATGCCGTCAACCCTTAAGGGCGCAAATACTCAGGGAAAAAATGTTGAATTTCTTCTCTATAGAATGGCAAAACCTTTTTAAAAAGGCGACCCACTTGAAAATTTGGAGATTTTTTTAATTCGGACCAATGTCGGGAGGCGAAAGTTTTCTATTTAATTTTTCTGTGAGTTATAGTCGGGAACCAGATCAGGATGGCCAGTGGGGTAAGTTTGGAAGTGTGATTTATTCATTTTTTATACAGATAGTGGGTAAAAGAAACTTTGTGCCTATTTAAAGTCAAAACCGCTCCAAATAGAAGGCAGCCATGTTGTGGAAGTTTACGGGCTGAAAGGCAATCCGACCAGGATAAATAACACTGAAGTCTGAGCAGCTTCCTAGAACCTAATCGTATAAAATGAAAAAGAGCGAATTCTTACCCCGAGGTCCTAGAGGAACTATAAAAACCTCGAGTGAGTGGGCGGATGGGTGCTCTTGAATAAATTCTTTTGTCATTAAGAAAAACTTTTGCCATTTATCTTTTGGTTTATGACGAAACTTGTGCTCGTGCTTCCACTTGAGAACATACTGAGAATCGCTTCGCTAGCAGGTATCCTGTTTCCTTCACGTTAGGAATTCTGCGCCGCAAGTTTACAAAAAGCATCAACGACTTGCCATGCAATTATTTTCTATTCATGGTGGCGCCCCAAACTCGTGTGCATAATGGCGGCCGTTAGTGTTCTTGTTGTGAAATGTGAACATTATCTTCAGCGGAAGTAGGTGGGGCGCAACACGGTTTGTTTAAGACAACTAGTTGTAATCAAGGCATTACAGAATTTCACTTGACGCCCCTGACCAAGTCGCCCTGCAAACTCATTAGGACTTTGTTCTCGTTGATTTTTTTTTGCCGTTCCAGATTTGTACTTGGACCGTGCTAATTGCCCAGCACTTAATTACAGAAGGGACAAAATGTGTTATAATAGGGTCTTCGTAATTATTTAAAAAAAATTTCCATTCCCGTCGCTCTTGAAATTCTGCCAATGATCTTAATTAAATATTACATTTTACTTGCTGAGATTTTTCAGCATTCCTAGTGAAGGAGTTCATTGGAGACTAGTCGTGCGGATCACATTTGCGGAGACACTGGACCCTTTCGCTAATTAACAACGACGTGCAATTAGCCGAGTATTTTTAATGTTTCTGCCTAGGAAGTTAGTTTTGGATACAATTAATTAATTAATTAGGGTGGCCGGTTTTCGTAATTGTGTCCTCTAGCAGGGCAACGGGAACATTATGCATCAAAATTTTCATAGAAGCTGTTTATGGCAAGCTACGACTGAATGAGTAATTCTGCTTAACAGAAGAAAATTAGAGGAATTAGGATACTTAAGATATTTTAATATTTTTGGTTTAGAATACAAATGAAAGTTATTAGATATATAGGTAGTACTATATTATTAAATGGACAGTTATGACCAATTTGATTGATGTAGATAGTGACTGTCCACGATTCCCTACCTTACAAAAGTGTCATTGTGTCATTGCTAAGTTGGAGTTCGCTGATTTCCACATACGTCTTAGCTTAAAAAATGTTTATTCGAAATTGGGGCCTTTTATAACTGACTTCACTATAGTATAGATAGTTGAGTAATATAAAGTATCCGCTTGTTATCATGAAATAAGTTTTTTCTTAACGGTGGGAGTGGGGAAGAGGGCGGCGCCTAGCTGTATATAGCCTGGAGTGGTTTTAATGACTATTTTTTACAGTACAAAATATGTACGAAAAAGGCACTTAAACCGAGTAAAATTTACCAAAAAATTCGAAACAGCACTTGTTTAAAATTTGAGCAAAGAAATATTAACATTCCTTTGCACGACCTACGTTTCTGATTAAGAAATGCTAAACTTTTTTGGCTCTTCTTCAACAGCAGCAATGGTTTTAAAAAAGTGCTGTTAGAGTTTTAAACAAGTGTTGTTTTGAGGTTTTTCGCCAATTTTTTGTCGAACAGAGTGTAGCAGTAGCTACAAATTTAATTTTTAATTTTTAATTTAAATTTCATAAGTTTGATTATATTATTAATAAAATATTTTTATTGAAATCCACTTTAATAATATCTAATCAGACTGTACTGTCAAATATATTTTAGTCAACCTGTACACTTTGATAAATTTTGAATAGCGTGAAATACAAACACTTTGAAATACACTAATCAAAACAATTAAGGGAACAAAAAATATATCTAAATTTTTTAGTGATTTTTGGCGGGCTGTATCTAAGCGAGAAATAATCGTATCGAGGATCTGAAAAAAATGTGTTAAAGCTCCAAAGCTCTAGTTTTTGAAACTTTCAGCCAAACAATTTTAAAGGCCACGGTGCTCACGCAATTCAAAGGAATAGCGGAAGAAAAAAATTTCAAAATTTTTAGTCATTTTTTGGTGCACGGACTCGGAAAATTTTTTTTTTATTTGACCACCCTATGAACCAGATAGCCTGTTAATTCAGCTTTAATTATCTTTTTTGAAATCCTTGATACGTCGATTTGTCGCGGAGATATCCGATATTAAACGAAAAAGGACAGTTTTGTATTCAACCATGGATATCTCAGCAACCAATTATCGTACAGAAAATTTAAGGGCAGTTTCGGAAACTGGAATACATTTCCTAAAAGAATTCGTCAAGACATAAAAAATAATAATAATTTTTTATCCGTAATTTCAATTTTGAAAAAGTCAAAAAAAGTGACTTTTTTCCTTGTTTTGGTAAATTGACCGCATCTTTGCAAATACTGATGGAATGACTAAGGTTTGTAGGAATTTTTACACCTCAATGTACGCACAAGAGCCCTGTAAATCCGCAGATCGATCTATTCGACGGTTCCTTCGGCCCGATCGGTCAAAGTTTTGGAAAAAATTAAAGGAACAAGAATTGTGATCTCAAACATCGTGTCATCTTCATAAAAATGGAAAAATCATTTTTTTTCAACTTTTTAGAAAATTAAATACTGAGATGTTCTTACAAAACAGTTGTTGGAGGTTTCCGCAGTCGATGATTTGAAACTGCATTTCGAATATGCCTGACAGGTTGGAGGCAGTGATTAAAAGCCGAGGCAGCAACGTCTCAGTATTTTATTTTCTAAAAAGTGTCAAATGTTTTTTAAATTTTTTTTTTTAATTTACCAAGTGACTGATGCATCAAAGTGATAAAAAAATAAAAAGTTGAAAAAAAAGATTTTTCCATTTTTATGAAGATGACACGATGTTTGAGATCACAATTCTTGTTCCTTTAATTTTTTCCAAAACTTTGACCGATCGGGCCGAAGGAACCGTCGAATAGATCGATCTGCGGATTTACAGGGCTATTGTGCGTACATTGAGGTGTAAAAATTCCTACAAACCTTAGCCTTTCCATCAGTATTTGCAAAGATGCGGTCAATTTACCAAAACAAGGAAAAAAGTCACTTTTTTTGACTTTTTCAAAATTGAAATTACGGATAAAAAAAAATTATTATTTTTTATGTCTTGACGAATTCTTTTAGGAAATGTATTCCAGTTTCCGAAACTGCCCTTAAATTTTCTGTACGATCATTGGTTGCTGAGATATCCATGGTTGAATACAAAAGTGTCCTTTTTCGTTTAATATCGGATATCTCCGCGACAAATCGACGTATCAAGGATTTCAAAAAAGATAATTAAAGCTGAATTAACAGGCTATCTGGTTCATAGGGTGGTCAAATAAAAAAAATTTTCCGAGTCCGTGCACCAAAAAAAATGACTAAAAATTTTGAAATTTTTTTCTTCCGCTATTCCTTTGAATTGCGTGAGCACCGTGGCCTTTAAAATTGTTTGGCTGAAAGTTTCAAAAACTAGACTTTTGGAGCTTTAACACATTTTTTTCAGATCCTCGATACGATTATTTCTCGCTTAGATACAGCCCGCCAAAAATCACTAAAAAATTTAGATATTTTTTTTGTTCCCTTAACTGTTTTGATTAGTGTATATAATAATCATTCATTCATTGACAATAAAATACTGTACTCTATACAGAGAAAATATTGAACAAACTATCTATGTATTAAATGTAAAGTAGGATACAAAAAAATGTAAATAGAATTTCAGTCTAACCAGATCTGCCGATCTCAAAACAACTAAAATAAAAATAAAAAGTTTAAAATAAATAAAATTAAAAAATACTTTTTTTTTAATTTGAAATATAATGTATCTCAAGGATTTCAGATAAAAAAGGAAGTTCTAGGATGTAGGGCTCTGGTACTACGCCCCATATCAAAAAGGAGCTCTATACACCTAACCACTTCATTGGAGACCCCGAAATTTTTTTAAAAACAGAAGTACCCCCTACCCAAGGTAAGGTACTTTCTGCTTTTTTAAAAAAAAAGTAAACAAGGACAAACAACGAAGAATCAACAACCCTCAAAAAAAGTAACAACATTTTAAAATAGAGATACCACCTACCAAAGGTAAGGTATTCTCTCATTTTAAAAAAAGAAGACAACGAAGATTTAACAACTCAAGAAACAAAATTTTTATAAGAGGTGCCCCCCACCCAGGGTAAGGCATCCTCGTTATTAAAGCAATCATCAAGATTCTACATAAAATTTTAATAAGAGGTGCCCCCCACCCAGGGTAAGGCATCCTCATTATTACAAACCAACACTCAAGATCAACAATATTTGAACTATGAGGTGCCCTCCACCCAGGATAAGGCATCCTCTAGTTTAAAAACCATCAACGAATCAACACAACAAAGAGAAGATTACGAAGAAAGAAGAAAAGACAACACCGTAACAAAAAAAACGAAGACAACAACGGTACGTGTTCTTATAATTAAAATTACTTTCATTGTACCACAACTACATAATTTAAAAAATCATAAACAACATTTCCTCACATTTTCAAAATATTTATTTAAATAAAATATTATTTGTCTTTTCTACTAAAAATAATATATTTGGTTTCTCAATATATAATCATTCTCGAAATATTAATATAACTTAAAAGTTATAATAAGGGGTTGTTCTTTCATTTTGGTGATTCGCGAAGTTAAGTTTCGTTAAAATCAGTGTGCAATTTGAAAAAAAAGTGAAATTTTACTTTCAAGAAAAGTACATAACTACAATTATGATGACTAGTGAAAATGAGTCAAACTTTTCACAACAAAGTTTACATACAAACGCTACAAATTACAATGAAAATAATTATGTAGCCACAACTTCAATCAAGCTACCAAGCTTTTGGACTCCATATCCAGAAGCTTGGTTCATTCAAGCCGAAGCCCAATTTGCTTCTAAACGAATAACGATAGATGAGACAAAATATGGTCACGTTGTTCAATCTTTACCAGTGGAAGTCATAACAAATGTTTTAGATTTTTATCAAAATCCTCCACATCTCAATAAATACAAAAATTTGAAGAATACTCTAATCAAACGATTTACTGAATCGGAAGAAAAAAAGTTAGAGCAACTTCTATCTACTACCGAAATCGGAGATAGAAGACCTTCCGAATTCTATCGCTCTATGGAAATTCTTGCAGGCAATTCCTCCACATTTAGCAAATCTTTAATTAAAAAATTATGGATGAGAAAATTGCCGGCAAATATAAACATAGCCTTAATATCTTCAGGAAAAGAAGATATTAAAGAACTTTTAGATTTCGCAGATAATATATATGATATTTCCAAAATTCAATTTATATCGGAAATAAACAAAAATCTACCAAAACCAAATTACAATTTTATAGATAAAAATTTTCTTTTAACAAAAATAAATAATTTAGAAAACAAATTAGAAAATCTCGAAAAATTGATAAAAGCATTATCATGTCAAAACCAACCTTCTTATTCACGTTCTAGAAACAGATCGAGAAATCATTCATTCTCTAGAAACAATTCGCATAGCAGACAAATTTCGAAATCTAGAGATAACAATTCTTATTGTTGGTACCACAATAAATATGGTACCAAAGCGAATAAATGTATTTCACCGTGTTCTTTTAAAACTATTAATAATCAAAAAAACTAATTAATCCCTCAGTGAATAATTTATTTAACAATAATATTTCTAAACGTTAATTTATTTTTGACAAAGAAAACAAATTCAAATTTCTAATAGATACAGGTGCTGATATTTCAGTAGTACCTAACGAATTCTTTAGAAAACGGTTCTACCATTAACACTTATGGTACAAAACTACTTAAAGTAGATTTCGGTCTTAGGAGAGAATTCATTTTCCCATTTATAATTGCTTATGTCAACAAGCCCATCATCGGAGCAGACTTTTTAACAAAATTTAATTTACTGATCGATTTAAAAAACAAAAGATTACTCGACGGTACAACAACATTAAGTGTTAGTGGAATCACGGTAAACGCAAATACTCCAACTCCTCGTTACTACGCAATCAGTAATGAGCAAAATTTTGAATAGATTTCCCACATTAACGCAACCACCTCGTTATGATATTCCAGTTAAACATAACGTAGTACATCGCATAGAAACTAAAGGACTACTTCCTTTTTCTCGTCCAAGACGTTTAGATGGACATAAATACAAAATAACAAGATTAGAATTTGATCACATGGTTAAATTAGGTCTGTGCCAATTATCATCTTCTTCAGTATCTTCTCCACTACATCTAGTAGCAAAGAAAAATTCTACAGATTGGCAACCATGTAGAGATTATCCCAGACTCAACCCAATCACGGTTTCGGATAGATACCCATTACCACACATACAAAATTTGTCAATGAACTTAAAGGGTTGCACCATTTTCTCAAAAATTGATTTGATAAGAGCTTACCACCAAATTCCAATGGCTAAAGAAGACATACACAAAACAGCCATTACAACTCCATTCGGATTATTTGAATTCACAAGGATGCCTTTTCGTCTAAGAAATGCTGCACAAACATTTCAACGATTCATGGACCAAATCATTAAAAATTTAGATTTCGCTTTTGTCTATATTGACGATATTTTAGTTGTCAGCAAATCTGAATCCGAACATCAAAATCATTTAAGCCAAATTTTTAAACAACTATCAGATTTCGGAATCAATATCAATCCATCCAAATGCATTTTCGGAGTTGGAACTTTGGATTTCCTCAGTCACAAAATAACAAAAGAAGGGATCTTACCTTCAGAAGACAGAGTCCAAATTATTAACAATTTTCCTTCTCCAAATTCTATTAAACAAATTCAACAATTTATAGGCATGGTTAATTATTACCATAGATTTATTCCAAATCTTGCCAAATTACTAAACCCAATTCACACTCATTTGGCCCTACTTCTCAAAAATAAGCCAAATAACGCTAAAAATTTTTCTTGGTCAGTAGAATGTGAAGACCAACTTAATAAAATTAAACAATCATTATCAAAAGCAACTTTATTAATTCATCCTATTGAAAATGCAAAATTCAATTTAACCGTAGACGCTTCTGCTAGCGCTGTTGGTGCAGTTCTCCAACAATCCAATGCAAACCATTGGGAACCCATTGCATTTTTCTCTAAAAAATTAAAAGAAGCAGAAATCAAATATTCAGCATCCGACCGAGAACTTTTGGCATTATATCTAGCCATCAAACATTTTAGACATTTTCTAGAACGTCGAGAATTTATAGCTTTTACAGACCACAAAACACTTATTACAGCAATATGGTCTAAAACAACCTAACCAGCTGCCTCATGCCTGTCTACACTCTTAGCATCACTTTTAAATAAATGCTTTGCCATTTTCTATTTTCGGGTTTAGTCGTCGTGTTTTGTTTTCTAGGTTATATTCGAATCCATATAGCCCCCAAATATTTTACATTCCCCTCTTATCACAGATCCCAACAACTTAGCAACTCTAATACCGTTAATTCCGATTACGCCTAGCCTTGTCAGCAAGGACTAAACAATCCGTTTAATTACTTTAACCCCTTGTGGGGCATAGGCGTCTACTACACCGACTCTCCTCCTGGTCCAGTTCTGCGCCAACGCCTTCAACTATGGCCACGATTTGTACATCTGCTTCAGCTCCGCCGCCTATGCCTCCGATATATCAAAATTCCCACAAGCTAATAAATTTCGATTTAGCAGTATTGATCTTAAGCCCTGCCCTGCGAACTTCTCTACACAGGGCTTCGGACATTTCAGATACATGACTCTGTTTATTGGATAGGCCACATACATCGGCAGCATAGTTCAGGTTCGCAAGGTGGTGAAAATATTTCCATCTAATTTTTTTGGGATGGATGGGCATCTGGGGCGTTGCATAACACGTCATTAATGACTTTCAGGAAAAGCAAAGGTGATAGTCTGCATCCTTGTCACACTCCAATCAACACTTGGAAGGGCTCTGACAGTTTATTGAGTATATAATGATGTTTCATAAAAGACGGAGACCGAGTTGGAAAAATTCCTGTTACTGGATGGTAACACGATTCGAGCCCGGTCCCCTGTGAGTTTCTCATAAAAATTTAACAAATTCACTCCGTTTTTGGACTGTTGACTGGCTCACAGGAATGTAAAAACAAAGCATTCAAGTTTCCTCATTCCTTTTACCTTAATTCCTTTCTGGACAAAGCCATGCTAACTCATTATAGGGTTTGGCCGATTGATAGTGGAGGTCCTAAAGAATTGCTAACAGTAAGTACTTTGCAATAAATGCTCAAGCTTTTATTTTCGTTTTAGAACCCTGAGAAAATTAATTGAAAAAAATTGAAATATTTAATTTTTTTTGTTAATTTTCAGATTTTCCCGCCATTAACTGATATTTTTAGAGTTGGTTTAGAATCTCTACGTGCAGCCATTTTAAAAGAAAACCTTATTTTTAGCTTATGTCTTTAAACGAAATTATTTTTATAATTTTATAGATATTTTATTATTTTTACTTAATAATACAGGTCTGTAAACATTTTAAAACAAATAAGTTATTAAAAACTAAAAGTTGAAACTAATTTCAATTAAAGAAACTGTTGAAAGTTACTTTCATTCGCTCGAATATATGCCCGAACTTGCTGGATCAAAACATTCCCGAATTTGAAAAAAAGGCAAACAATTTTCCATTTTCTCCACTTATTTTTTCAATTCAGCGTCTCAACGTCTCAAGGTTCTAAAACGAAGAGGGTAAGGATTTTAGTTAAGCAGTTATTGCAAAGCAGTTACTGTCAGCAATTATCTGATACCCCAACTCTTTTAAATAGATACGTATTGTAATTTTATAAGCTCTGAAAGGACTTAATTGGGTTAAAATTCATATACGCGCTAGTGAATCTATTTAGTGAAATGTAATAATAAGGAATATTGCAATAACATCCACATAAATCCATTTCAATTTCAATTACCAAGAAACCTCAGTCACCTGCAAATGAATAAGTCTAATCCTAATCAATCTCAAAGATATTGTATCGAGTCCCTGAAGGAGGACACAAAACTTTCAGAATGCTTAAATAGTAGAGAAATAATCACAAGAGCTTCATATATATTGTGTATGACATAAATCCATTATCAAAGAAAATATTTAAGGCTCCATTTTGATTAAGGACACAAGGAATTATATGGATGCTAGCAATTCATTTGTTTGCAGAAGTCTGTCTCAGGCAGAAGCTTTGTTTTGAGGGAATCTTTTCAGAAACCAGAAATCGATCGGTATAATCCCTAGGAAGAATTTTTGCCTTATCTCAAATATGCCTTTCTTTACGTTCCCTTTTATATAACGCAATGAATGTTTTTGACAGCTTCAAAGGGTTTTCCTAGTGCTAGCGTCAACAAACTTCCTTGAATCGGGATAAGACTTTCCCAGAAGAAGAAATTTCTTTGTTTTGTATTTAAATATTTGCCAAACTCAGAATTTTCTTCAGTTACTATGGCTTACTTCCGTATTTGTGTTTATTACCTAGTTTTTATTTTCGTGTGGAATAGAACATATGCTAAAAGACCTAACAATATTCAAAAGTGTTGAAGTGTTGAAAGAACGCGCTTTATTAATGTTATGTAAATATTTCCCCAAGTTCCCTTAAAAGTTAATTATCCAGAGGTGATTAAAACATAATTCGAAGAGATAACAAACGAACAACGAAATTCTGTTGTAATTAAGATATCCTTAACTACAGTCGAACTAATGCTATTTAATTGACATAAGTCATACAACCAACATTTGAAATCGTTAAATATGACAATGATGGAAAGCAGCCTTTTATTCCTTAGCACAGGTAATTTTTCATTGCTAACAAAGTCGATAAAAATCGCGCAAATGGTGTTAATGAGGTCATGACTAAATTACGAACGCTCATTAAGATTTCTGGAAAAAGCCCCCAATTCCCACACCAATTCACTGCGGAATTCTAAATGCCGCCAGGAGTACTACGTACAATGTTTAAGTGGACGAAAAGTTTCGTGTACGGACATGGTTTGAATAAAATTTCCTGATTTACCGAAAAATTAGTTTGACAGAAACAAGGGTAGAGTTTGAGGTTCTTAGAAGGAATACTAAGGGATAGCATAAAACCACTTTACAAGACTTACTGGGTATTTAGGGTGTCTACCCGAGGAGAATTCACAAGCCCTTCCCTGTTAAAATCCTGTACCCTCCTAAGGACGACGAATTATCTTAATATGCTTAACACTTCTAATCCTCTAAATTCCACAAAGATAAACAAAAGGTCGAAGAAGTTCTTAAGTAATGTGCGCTATTGCCACTACGGATCTTGGGCATTTGTAAATTTATTTTATAATTAAATGAGTATCCTTACCTCGACCGGTGTATCCTTAAATATGAAGGTTACGTAAACCCTGCAATTTAGAAAGATTTAAAGACTCGAAAAGTCCACCGGAATTTTAAAGGTGGGAAAAATTGATGATCTAATATTAGGGAAGGAAAAATTTTGCGTAGTAAATTTATAATTAAAAATATATTTTAAAATTCTTTAAATTCCAAAGAAGTATGCTAAGGAATACAGTTTTGTGAAATATTTTTAGAAATGTCAAAATAAGTGCTTCATAAATTTTGTGTGCAGAATACAAAGCATCAAACAAGTTTCTTAATTTAAAAAAGACTGCAGTTTTGCCGTCACAGACGACGTTACTGGACACTGTCTCTTCGAATAGGTATTCACCACAAGTTTTTTTTTATGATTTAAACAAATTAAAGTTGAATCTTAATTAAGTTATACTTTTATATAGTTAGGATCCGCGGGAGCATATTTGTCAAGAGCACTAAAAACCCTTTAGTTTTTCTTTCAGAACCCTGTGAGGAGCCTAGGGATAGCCACTATTTGGAAGCGTCCTCCCTTACATTTCTGTTTTTAGTTACTTTGAACCTTTATTCGGATGAATAAACCTTTTGAATTTTTAATTTAGTGATGATGTTCTTTAAAATATTATCTATCATTTTCGTCATCATAACCCAGGCATAGGTGCCTTGAGACCAGCAAGTTGTTAAATTACCCCATTACTCGTTGGCCAGCTGGGTACCCTTTCGGTCCATATCTTGTTCAGCAAATTTCTTTTTAACTGACTTCCTAAAAACAACAACGTTCTAAGTTCGACACGTATGTTTTTATTTTTTGTATGGATCACCGAACATAACTGATGTGGACCGATTTTGATGATTTGTTTGTTGGTTAGAGTATATTCCCCGATTGGTACGATGTCAACAAATTTTCGGTGGGGTGGGGGTGAAACCTAACTTTGTAATGCGTGGACCTATTTGGATGGCTCTATTTTGGACCGTGCGTGGACCGATTTAGATAATTTTTTTTGTATAGAGTATGATCCCCCCATTGGTAATAATTAAAAAAAAAAAATTGGCCTTAGGGTGGGGCTTGGAGGGGGGATAGTCTAACTTTATAACACGTAAACCGATTTGGATGATTCTTTCTTTGTCGGGTTAAGTATGTTGCCCGATCGGTAACATGTCAACAAATTATTTGGTGAGTGGTATGGTGGTGTGAGGGTGGCCCCCCCCACCCTTTGTTGTTGTTGTTGTTGTTGTTGAAACCTACCTTCGTAATGCGTGGACCGATTTGGATGATTCTTTTTTTGTTGTATAGAGTATGATCTCCCATTGCTAATAATGAAAAAATATGTTCCTCCAGTAGAGTGAGAAGAGGGAGAGGTAGTTAGGTGATTCTTTTTATGATGTATAGATTATGTTCTCCCATTGTCTCCCATTGGTACCGTGACACAATTTTAAACGGTGGGGTTGGAGAGGGGTTGTATGTCAACTTGTTAACGCGTAGACCGATTTGGATGATTCTTTTTATGTTATACAGAGTATAATCCTCCATTGCTAATATGAGGATAAATTTCGCACTAGCTTCATAAGGCATGCACTGATTTTGATGATTTTGATTCTGTTGTAAGAGTACGTTTCTTGATTAATAAATAATAAAAATTTTATACCTAGAGTGAATACGATGATTCTCTGACTACGATAATTCTCTCTTGCTGTATAGAGTACGGTGGCGCACTAGGGTCATGGTAACAAGTTTTTAAGGTGAGGGTATAAAAGGGTAACCGTGACTAAATTCGCAATATGTTGCCGGTTTTGGATAATTCTGTTTCGATTCTTTAGAATGTACTACCTCTGTGCAACTTTTGAACTTACAGTCGAGTCGTATAAGTGAAGACACTAAAAAGTGACAAGCAAAATAGCCTTTAAAAAAATTAATCGACTTCACAAAAAGCGCTAAAAAGCCTAAAATAATTTTTAATTTTATATCTTTTACGACATTTTGAAGTCGGTGTAAATTAACCAAGCAAAACAACTACCCAACCACAATTGAATATACTATTGTATATAAAACTACCTGAACGTTTCAGCTTACGGGATCATAAAGAAGGACGATTAATACTTTTGTTGTAGTTGTTTGGTTTGTTTAATTTGCACCGACTTCAAAATGTCGTAATAGATATAAAATTAAAAATTATTTTAGGCTTTTAAGCGCTTTTTGTGAAGTAAGTTCAACTTTTTTTTTAAAAGCTATTTTAATTTAATGCTAAAATTTTTTGTAAACTTGTATTTTAAAAGCTACCTTATTACCGATTCATCTGCTAGAGAAGCTGGGCATATCATTACTTGGTACTAAGCTATTGCCCGGGTCCCAGCGTGTCGTCACCATGGTTCCGATATCACTGATAAGTCGTGACCTAGTTATTAGATCAGTGCTTTAATAACCGCCAGACTGTCGACATAGATTTTTATTTGACCACCCTCTGGTAGGACGCGCTAAAAGTAGAATGGTTACGTATTTATGATAAAGATTTTCTTTTAAAATACAGTGCAGTAGTTCGGTAGCCTATACGAGTCCTGAATGTTAAAGTATTCTGAGAAAATCCAGATTCTACTCCACATTCATTTTGAACCCATCCATGAATATCAGTATTTCGGCATCGACAGAATGAAGTCTACTTTACATAACCCACCTAAACGGTTTTGGAGATGTGTTAACTCTACGCGTCGTACTGATGGTTACCCTGCTTTATTGAAGCTTGCCGATGTCGAGATTAGTGACCAGTTGCAAATTGCTAACCTATTCAGCGACTTTTTTATGACTTCCTTCACTGAAAATAACTGTGATATTAGATTAACGGATTTTAGTTACTTGACAATATTTCCTCCTTCTTCCCTTGAAATTAAGGATCTTATATTTGATGACGGCACAGTCGCGAAACATATTAATAGATTAGGTGATAGTTTCTCGTGCAGTACTGATGATGTTCCTGCTTCACTTCTAAAGAACAGTCTTCTTCTCTCGTTCCTGTTCTTTGTTTATATATTTAATTTATTAATTTCTTGTGTCGTCTTCCCAAAATCATTACTTATTATCCCTCTTCACCTAACACGGCATGAGGTGTGAAGTTTCCAATTATAGACCTATTGCTAATTTGTGTTGCATTGCAAGTCGTTTCTTGGTACTTTCCAGCACGACTTTATGAAAGGAAGGTCAACTTTCTGGAGTTTTCTAATTTCTGCTTATCTGAAATTGAAGCTGGTAAGCAGGTCGACTGTGTCTTCACTGATTTTAGCAAGGCATTTGATAGAATTAATCACCAAATTTTGATTTAGAAGTTAGCTGCCGTAGGGTTTCCATCCTTGTTTGTTGACTGAGCCCGTTCATACTTATTATGCCGAACCCAGCGTGTGTTGTTCCGTGGGCCCCTATCCAGGTACATTAACAATACTTCTGGTGTGCCTCAAGGAAGCTATCTTGAGCCGATTTTATTTATTATTTACGTCAATGATGTATCTATGTTCTTAAGACATTCCAACATTCTCTGTTATGCTGACGATGCTAACATTTTTCCTGCTGTTTCCTCTGTTGACGACTGTGCAATTTTGAATTCTGACTTAGATGTCTTATACAATTGGTGTTGCATTAATTACCTTCCCCTTAATATTAGTATGTGTACTACTATGTTGTTTATCCGTAAAATGGATATCTTGCTTTAGAAAAAACTGAAAAAGACTAAGGACTTGGGAGTCTGACTTAACATCCGTTTTAGCTTCGACGACGATATTGATGCGAGTGTTACTAAAGCTAATTCGAAATTAGGCTTTATTAAACGAAGGGCTAAAGAATTCGATCACCCATATATAATGCGGCTTCTTTATTGTACCTCGCTAGACCAATTTTGGAGAATGCTAGACAGGAGTAGTTCACGTACTGCCAATCTTTTTGGAAGATTTGTAATATCATAATTCTCGTACAAAACACAAGCCGAAAGGTTATTAGCTAGGCTACGAACTGTGGTATGAGTAAAAGCTTACGAAAAACGAAACTAGCTGTTAACAGATTAAAAGAAGATAACCACGGCAAATCTAGAATTTGTTAAACTTATGTAGATATTACTAAGCGATATGATAGATTATCTGAATATGTTATTCAGATTTCCAGTAGTGTAGAACGTCTCATTGGTATGGATGAAATTGTCAGCATTCGTATCCATCGAAATCTGTAATTATTAAACAGATTGTCAGCGATGCATAATTTTGCATGTTTCATCAAGGACAAAATATGCACAAATGTATGAATTCTGCAAAGGAAGCACAATTACATGTCAATCATGTCATTGCAATGTTAAATCAACTTAAGATAGAATCTAGAAACCAGACAGATTGAAGGCCATCAATGATTGAAAGAGAAATGCGAAAATTTTATTTTGATATTTTTTCAAACATTTAGTATTTTCACAATTTAGGAGTCTTTTGAGAGGTCATAATTGGCGGCGATATTATTCTAAATTTTTAAATATTCCTTCAGGAACTATCCTCAATGTTGCACACTAAGCCCAAAAGCGCTTATAAATATTGGGAAACTTTGAAATGTTTCTCAGATTTTACGACGAAATAGTTACGT
This sequence comes from Leptarthrus brevirostris, assembly GCA_964036015.1. Classification (NCBI taxonomy): domain Eukaryota; kingdom Metazoa; phylum Arthropoda; class Insecta; order Diptera; family Asilidae; genus Leptarthrus; species Leptarthrus brevirostris. The sequence goes on from OZ038371.1 coordinate 25,416,361, forward strand.
TATGACTATAGATTGAGTCATAATCGATTTTCCAGCACTTCGACTATAGCTTGAGGGTTTTCAGAAATTCCCAAATTCATCCCGAACTCATTTTCTGATGCTGGTTTTCGTTATTAAACAGGAACGATACGTGCACATTCAACCTAATTTCATGATTACATGAAAATTTACACTAAGCCCTTGAGCACACTTTGCTGGGGAGACTATTGATTGTCCATTATAACATCTTGGGTTTCTTGTCCATAGAAAATTTTTTAATGATAAATGAACATCAAAGAACACTTAACCAATAGGGAGTAACCGCGTTATTGGTAGTTGAAACTGAAGAAGAAAAGAATTGTGAAGCAACCAGGAAATATTTCTGCACCATTTGTTCTTATGGTGGTCTAAAACTGAAAGTTTGAAGCTTATTTTCTTGAAATGAACTTTCTACGATTGTGAAATAAAAACTTTCTGGGAAAAATCTTAAGTTGAGGACCACTTAACAGATCCTGTCTAATTAAGATACACAATCTTGGCACGCGTCCATTCGAATAAATTCTAAACAGGATAATTTTCAGACCTCCTAAGGGGTAGAATATCTTTTTCGTTTGGGTTTTTGTTGTTGGCCAGCAAGAACTGGACTACTTGAGATAATCCGATAATCGCGTTAAAGCCATGGTGTTAATTAAACACAAGAGAACCACCAAGCGATGGCCATTCTATCCCAAGATTTGATTGCATTGGGAATTGGGATAAGTAGTAAATGCACTTACACAGCCACAGTGTTGAAAATTCTTTTTTGAAAGTATCTGCCATTTCGATGTGGTGCAAAAAACACGAAGGAAGCTTCCTATGTTTTTTAATTAGTAACGTACTTAAGAGAATGCTGTTCAGCATTGGACTTTTAATGAATAAGAGGTAGGTAATCCAAAGGTAATTTTTCCTGCTCGTACGCAAAACATAATTAATAATTTGTGGCGGCGCAATGACAAAGTTTTAATGAGAAACTCATCACAACGTAAGGGGGCTTCTGAACTTAACCCGAAGTGTGGATAACTTATGAGGAAGTAGGGTGTTTTGTATGCAAATGACTAATTCCTCCCGGGAAGTCTTTGATCTTAATTACTTCAAATAATACCTCACTGTGTGTGTAAGTAAAATATATTATGTATGGGCAAACGTATCTTGATAGATTTGTTCATTGTAAATTATATCAATCAACTGTCGTGGGTTAAGTATACCGACTTTGCTAAATTAATTCCTTTTCCGTGTAAAAAGAATCATTGTGCGTTGTGAAATTCAGATTTTGAGATTTTTTGATCTCTCCGTGAGAGGGTGTTATGTTTTTGTGCAGGGTGTTGGATTAAAAGAAGTAATTATGAAGGGATAGAATAGGCACAAAATTGCTAAGTGTATTGGTTTTTTTGATATATGTAGTTGTGAATAGCGTCTTGTGTTCACCGGGGTGCTTCGAACAGGTAAAAATAAAAAAGGGTAGGTGTGGGAATATGAAATATCTTATAGTTTTAAAATCCTAATATCATATGTTCGTAATATTTGCACGAAGTCAGAATCACATCTTCGTCTTTAGTTAATGCAATGTCCGCCAGAGAGGCACATATCAAATATACAATGGTTTTGGTTGTGTTTTAGAGGTTATGTACATTTGTCATTCGTATTGGGATTCGCAGAGTAACACGTCCAGCGGAAAATTAAATCAAGCCTTCCTTATTGTTGCTACCCATAAGGTCGTAAGTAAGTACTTCATGAAGGCGTGATAAAAACAAATGCGAAATGCTTCCACATATTTCTGCTTAATGCTGTCGCCTTCGGACTTGTAACGCGAAAACGAAATGAAGGCATAAGGGTATTTTATAGCAACAAAGGTTGTACAGCTAGTACTTATAGACAAGGGAAAATTATATTCTGGTATATCTTCATCATATCGGCCCTTGTGCATGCAGGACACGGCGTTCATGTTGCTAGAGGGGCTTATGGAGGAGGAGGTTGAAAGCGGCTATATTGGCGGCTGGAGACTTTTGTCCCAGACAATACGGATTTAGAAAAGGAAGACCTACAGTAGACGCGGTCTTGGAGGTCTCAGCTTTGGTAAGAAAGACTGAAGAGCACAACCGCCTTTCCTGCTGAGTGGTACTCCTGGTCAACCTAGATGTTAAAAAGTCCTTCAATTCAGTGAGATGGCACGATATATGTATTGATGGTATTGAAGAAGATCTTCCAGATTCCAACTGCTGTCAATAATTTAAGGAACCGAGTACTTTTTTACTCCACCAACTTAAGTGACTGCTGGGACTGCGCAAGGATACATATTAGAAGTGGACCACTGGTACTTCGACGGCAGCCTGGACATTCCGGAAGAAACGCAAATAGTTAGTTATGCGAACAATGTAGCGGTTATCATTGCTGCCCGCATAGTGAATAAGGCTCAGCTAAAACTAAACCAGGCTATGCGGAGAATCGATCACGGGATGGCCACTCAAGCCATCACATTAGCTTTAAATAAAACAGCGGTCATGGGCATAAAATAATAAAATGGACCTTCACTAGCCTCCCTCTGAGCCTAGGAGTGGAAATTGTAGTATCGAAGTCAGTCTTGAGATATCTTGGATTAACTATTGACATAAAGTTGACCTTTTCCGAACATATTCAGCGGACTGCGAATAACGTGGCTAGAGCGTGACAGCACAGGCTGCTGGCAAATGTAGGTGGACCTAAGTCCAACAAACGCCGACGTCTTATGTCAGCAGTTCAGGCAACTTTGGTGTATGGCGCTGAGGTATGGGTGGAAGGCCTAAGCAAAGATTCCAACAATAAGAGACTGTGCCAAATACAAGGGCGCATGCTGCTGAGAGTGGCTTCTGCTTATCACACTGTCTCCAGCTTGCCACGATGATAATCGCCGAGGAAGTACCATTGAACCATTTAACAAAAAGAGAAAAGCACAATCTACCTTAAGAAGACGCAAGTAGGGAGGTTAGCCGCGAGCATACACTAGAAAAGTGGGTGAAAATGTCGGATGAGGAGAGAATTGAAGAATGGACCGCTAGGCTAATAAAAAACATAGGCCTCTGTGTAGACATAACGGTGCAGTCAGATACTTTCGATCGTACCTTCACCGGATAGTGAAGAAAGGCTCGACGGAGTACTGCCCTTTGGGGTGCGATAAAAGCCCTGGAGATAACTGGGCTAATGTTTTACTAGAGCACGACATTGACACAGCTGTTTCAGGTTTTTATTACAGTGTGTTCATAGAAATTCTTTGGCTGTCACCCTTAGTTTGATAACACATTTAAAGAACTTAAAAATAATATGAATAAGGCATGACAACGTTTCTGGTTGGACTTGAGCTCTTTTTTGGTGGTTATTTTAACCGCCTGAAAGAAGGTAAAAGTCAAGCCAGATTTAGAAATTTGTAAATTCTAAACGACAAACCGACATTTCACTTAGGCTTTAAGATTGCAAAAGCAGTTATATTATATAATTAGTTGATGATTTAATTGACTGTCCAGGTCTTTGAGGCTTTATTTTGAAGGGTTCCTTACTTTCACTCGAAACGTTTCCTTGGTTTCTTTCATCATGGTTTTTCTTTAAGGATAAATCCTGCAATCATGTTGGAATTTACTAACTTCTGCCTTTCTGATATCGAAGCTGGGAAGCAGGTTGATTAAAATTTTTACTGATTTCAGAAAAACATTTGAAAGAATTAGTCCGAGAGTTCTAATTCATAAATTAGCTTTTCTAAGCTTTCTTTCTTAAATGAAAAAATATGTTTCTTGAGTAGGGTGGAAAGAGGGAGGGGTATGCTAACTTCGTAACGCGTGGAAAGAGTTCGATGATTCTTTTCCTGATGTATAGAGTATGTTCCCCCATTGGTACCGCGACATAATTTTAAAGGGTGAGATTGTAGTGAGATTGTTAACGCGTAGACTGATTTGCATGATTCTTTTTATGTTACATAGATTATAATCCTCCATTGCTAATATGAGGATAAATTTTGCGCTAAGGTGGTGGTTGTGGGGAGGGAAGGCTAACTTCGTAGCGTTTGAACCGATTTGGATGATTCTTCTTTTGATGGGAAGAATATATTGCCCCACTGATATCACGATAAAAATATATGGGGTAAGACGTCTGACCATGATGACCGGCCACCGCATGAATTGACGAGATTACTGATGCTATGCTGCTTCCGCCGAACTTTTCCTTCTTGGTGACATCAGCATGCCTACAGTTGATTGGACGTATGGCTCTAGCGACGATGGTATATTGCCTTGTTTGTTGGTTACTCCTCAATATTGCTTATCTTTCATCGAAGGTACTCGGGCTTTTGGGTTGATTCAGTGCAGCAGAATTGTGAATGATTCAGAGATAAGTTTCTCGATTTGGTATTCTCTATTGATTCCTGCGGTACGGTCGTAAGAAGATATTTGTCGCCTATTGTTCTTGAAAGCGGGTATCATCCTGCGGTTTACATTACTTTCTATTTTGGTGCTGTGATTGTTACTTCTTATGATTCTGTAGATTAATGTTATAACCTTTTAAAGCCTGACCTCTCTATACTAAATGAACTGCTCTCTGCCTTCGACAGGACAAATATTCTTGAGGAGCGCGACATCGAAAAACTATTGTTTAATTTTTATGACAATTTGGAAGTTTGTTATGATTAATGTGTTCCTACTCTAAAACTAAAAGTCAGTATTCTTTTCAACCACTTGTGAATAGCTCTGTTAAACACATTAAGAATTTAAAAAAATGCTTGGAATAGGTTCTGCTTCTAAGTAAACTTCTTTTTTTTTGACATCGCTATTAAAAAAACAATGGAACCTTGGAATTTGACATGTAGAATACCTACGCATACCCAACTTCACATTTCTAATGATTCCTTCCATACCTTCTAAAACAAACAAAATATGCAGCATTTCAGAGTATTCATCGCATGAATAATATTTCCCTTAATAAAGAAAGACGATACAAATACTAGCCAACCAATCAACTAGTTTTTACTTGTAAAAGAGCTTTGGCTCTAGAAGAGGACTGTCATAACTGTAATCTAACATATCATTTAAAAGATTAGATTACAGTTATGACAGTCCTCTTCTAGAGCCAAAGCTCTTTTACAAGTAAAAACTAGTTAGTTCTCAATCTGATGATACCCTGATAAGGCGAAACGCGTCATTTTTGTACGTATTTTAACATCTGTACGTATTTATAATAAAATAAAGATAATTTGGAACTTAATAAGTGTTTGTCTCTAATCAAAATGTCGTTAATGTTCCAACAAGTGCCGTCAAAGAGATCTCTAGAGTATCCGATATCGATATTCTTGCTGACTGACCCCTATTTAAAGGAAAATTTCCATTAGGTATTGCAGGCCCGCAGAGACAACATTCGGGCCCAGGGGGAACCACATACGGCCCCCGCGAAAGGAATTTCGAGACCGGGTCTAAGCGTTTACGGGCCCATATACAATCGAATAAGTAACTTTCAATTCAAAATTTGTCTAGTATATTATACTTTTGCGATCATGAAATTTTTTTTTTATATATATAATTAAAATGGAAAAATTTTCTGTTGATGACTTAGATGACGGTGCCTCTTTTGAAAGCCCGGGACCCTTCGCCCCCCCCCCCCCCCTCTCGGCGGCCCTGGGTATAAGCAATAGAAAGCCAAGATAATAATAGAACGCCAGGGTGTGAACACGAGCTAATAAAGACAATAGAATAAATTACACTAAATTTTTTATAACTTTTTTGCAGCAGTAATTAAAAATAATTACCTGTGTGCCCTCAATAAGCATTTTTGCCCCTTTCTCTTAGAAATTTTATTTATTTAACGAATTTCCTAACTAAAGTGCAATATATAGTCATGGAGTTCGAAAGAGACGATTTTTGTAAACCTTTTTCCACTTTAACATGTTTTACCTGGTCGGAAAGGTAATAGGAAGGGCAATTTATTATAAATAAAAAAAGGTTTATTAATTACATGAATTTCGGGGAAAATTGGGGAAAATTCCGAATTTTAGGTAAACGTTAAACATTTTATTCACTTTCGCAAGTGACTGCAGTCTAGCTAGATCCACATTGTTGACAATTTTGGAAAGGCCATTGGGATGGTGATTTTTTGGCGTTTTTTTGATTCGCCGCGTTGAGTAGATCAAAATATAAAAATAAAGTAATGTTGTGCATACCGTAAAAATTGCACATTTATTAACCATCCATCCATCCATTCCACCGACCCAACCGTCTTAGACCAACTTTTCACCATTAATCATTGCATCCCTTCCCATAAGGTATCAGAAGATCTTTCCATGTATGCTGCGTGCGTCAGTTCTCATTGCATTTCCCATTTCCAAAGAAGTCGCAACGATTCATTAAACTACTTTCGCTCGTAAATAATTGAAGCGATCGACACACTGTTTGAGAACGCTAATCCCTCCGATGAATTTATTGTACTGGGTTACTTTAACCTCCCCCGTATTTAATGGTCATTGTCTAAAGACTGTTCTCACTTTATCACCATGAACGCCGCTTCCGCTAAAGAAGCTTATTTTATCGATCAGCTCTCCGTTTCTGGTCACTTTTAAGTTAACGGAGTCAGGAACTTCCTGCACAGACAATTAGACTTAATCTTTTCTTCAGACCCAGTTAACTCGACTGACCTCTCCTCCCTCGATCGTCACCATCCTCCCCTGTTCTTTGTCTTCTCCTATGAACACTCTCCCTTTCAACCTCCGAGTCTTCTCTATCCATCAATTTTCGTAAAGGTGACTTTGAGAAATTAAATCACTTGCTCCTCAACTCTAATATTGGCACTCAACATCCTTCAATTGATTTTGCTTCAGAGGCATTCTATTCGGAAATACACGCTTGTCTTGACCAATCTATCCCTCTTCTTCCTCGTAAAAACTGCTCCCCATTTCGCGTATGGTACGACAAAGAATTACGCTCTCTTCGCAACAGAAGAAATAAACGTTGGCAAACTTTTCTTCTAACTCAGACTGTCTGACTATTCTTCCTACCTATCTGCTTTTACCTCTTTTTCTGAACGCTATGATACGCTCTACTACGAGTACCTCTAATGCATAGAAACTAAAGCTTGAGAATACCTCTCCGTCTGACCCTAAGGTTATCGCCAAGCTCTTTGCACACTTCTTCAGTAAATCCTTCAGCAACAATTCCCTACAACCCGACCTTAACCACTTTTCATTCATGGACAATTACACTCAAACGTCGTTTACAGCTTTTGACCCCGATCCCGAACTAATCGCCGCTAGTATTAACGGGCTTGAGGACGACTGTCACCAAGGTCCCGATGGCATTCCAGCCATCGTTCTCAAAAAGTCTGCCATAAATCTAGTTCAACTTCTTACTTTGCTTTTCCGCCTCTCGGTCACTCAAGGGGTTTTCGTTCAATTATGGAAAAACTCGTATATTATTCCCAACTTCAAAAAAGGCTGCAAGAACGATGTGTTCAACTACAGATCCATTGCTAAATTATCATCAATACCTAAAGTTTTCGAAAAATTGGTTTATGATTCCATGTTCTTCTACTGTAAGTCTAACTTCTCCCTCTCCCAGCATGGCTTCCTCAAAGGAAGACCTACAACCACCAACCTTACCGACTTCGTCTTTAAGACACTATGTGCCCTGGAAAATGGTAAAGATGTTGATATTATCGCCACCGATTTTAGTAAAGCCATCGACAAGTTCTCCAATAACCTTATCTTGTTTAAACTTGATCGTCCCCCAGCCGATTCATCTCCTCAATTCAATCCTATTATTATATATATATATTATTTTTAGGTCATCCATTTCTAACCCCATTGTCGCTCATTCCGGCGTCCCTCAGAGCAGCCACCTCGGTCCACTGATTTTCAGCCTTACTATAAATGATGAGGCTAGACAGATTCAACCTTCCACCTTATGAAAATCGTCAGAAACTGATCGACTTACAACTTCTAAGTAAACGTCGCGATGTTTCCGACATTCTCTTCATTTATCATCTATTAACTGGTATATAGACTGCCCTTCAATCCTGCAATCTTTATCTATCTATACCAATCCCCGCAACCTTAGATCAACTTCTCTTTTCGTACTGGACCGCCATCACACGAACTAGGGTCAACTCGTACCAATGACCAGGATGCTACGAAAAGTCAACGACCTTTCCTCCTTTGACTTCCATTTGAGTAAATCATCCCTTCAGAAATCCTTATATCTTGATCCTTCCTATCTTGATCGCCTTTCTTAATTCTATCGATGCCGTAACCACTTAGTCTCACCTAGGCTTCCAGTTTGCATTTATTATAATTATAGCTCATATTGCAGCTTATACTATTTATTATTACTTATCATTATATATAATAGCTTTATTATTATTATTGTTATGTTATAGCTTGTATTAAACTTAAATAAATAAATAAACTCCTAAATGATTAAAATTGCCCCTCCGCGTGCCATACAATTTTTCGTTGGGCGAGGTGAGATTTATCACCGCGCTTATTTTGGCGTAATTTATGCGTATCCTGTATATAGCTTACGTCATAAAATTAGCTTCCTAGTTAGTTGAAAAGAATGGTTTAGTAATCTGTTGAACGCCAGTACTGTTAAACAATTTTTCTCAATGTACCATAATTAAGCTAAAACCAATAATGGAGCACTTTCCTCATTTCGTAAAACCACTAATTACTCCGACGCGCCGCTATTTATAATATTTTCCAATTAAATCTTGTCGAAAGCTGTTGCTTGTTAAGAAGATTACTTAAACGAATAGCTGCATTGCAGTATGTTAAACAGCAAATGATAAAAATATAAAAATTCAGACAACACATAATGCAGGATATTAAATTACCTGATAACATCTTCGTATGCTAAAGCAATAATAAAATTTCTCGATCCTTGCTTGTTACGTATTTTAAAAACGTTTTCATTAGCTCGCTTTTTTGTCTGCCTTGTCCTAGAGGAAAGGATATCACTCCGATAAATGTAAGCATTTTTTTTATATGTGGTTGAGCTTAACCCAACTTTTGAACATAAAAGTAATATAATTTTGCTTGTATGCAAGAGGTGCTAACTCATTTTGATTATATTTTACATTTGGTCTTTTAAAAATATATCATAATAAAATTTGTAATATAATATAACTTTGCCCTATCCTATTTTATTAATTTTACTATTTAAAAACACTTTGCTTATGCTCCTAAATATCTCAGTATTATGGAAAAGCCCTATGATCTCAAGGCGAAATAAACAAGATGAAATGTCCAATTTGTCACTTAAGGCGAAACATCCCTTGCAACTTTGCCCAGAATCAAAATGCTTATCACACGTACAGGACTTTTACTTGAGATAGCCTTTCCTCTCGTTCTCTTTTCTATGGTCCTGTCTGTCTGTTGTCTGTCTGGTATAAATTTTGCAATAGATTTTTAACTAATTTTTTGATATCCGATTTAGCTAAAATTTTGCATACATATGGAGATCCGATGACAATGCAATATAATATATCTAATATTGTTCTAAACTCAATATGGCGGACACTCCAAGATGGCGGATTACCCTTTTTTCACAACCCCCTTGATATGGGTGTCAAATGAAAGGGTTCGACAAGTAGAATACGATAAACTATTTAACGTCATTCTAATCTCAATATGTCGGACCTTTTCACAACCCCCTAGATATGGGTATAAAATTGAATGTCTGGATGAGTACAATACGATGAGCTGCGTGAAGTCATTCTAAACCCAATATGGTAGACGTCCTAAGATAGCAGATTATGCTATTCTTTACAACCCCGTTGATTTCGGAATCAAATAAAAGGGTTGGACGAGTAAAATAGGATAAATTATATGACCCCCTTGACATAGGTATCAAATAAAGGGGTTGGATGAGTAGAATACGATGACCAATCTGACTGCTATTTAAACCTAATATAGCGGACACCCTAAGATGGTGGATTATCTTTTCCTTCACAGCACCCTAGACATGGGCACCAAAGGAAAGGATTTGATGAGTAGAATGTGATAAGCTACGTGACGTCATTTTACATATTTTATGGCAGACGCTTTAAATGGCGAATAGGTTTAGATTTTAAAGTAAGGACGACGTAATAATAAAACTAAAATTACTAATACAAGACTAAGAAATAGTAAATTAAACAAAAATTTGTAATATACCAGGTTTTTAATGGATTAAAAGGTTTTTATGGACTAAAAAGTATAAAATAATTTCTTCTAGCACCGTACAGATTCCCAACCTCATACATATAGTCCTGAAAATTTGTGATTATGAATTTTTAATAGCTATGCTAGACGTAGGTGCAATCTGGTGCAATGAGGTTGGCCTCAAAGTCAACCCTGACAAAACAGTCGTAGTTTCGTTCACCAGGAAGAGGAACACGACGGGCTTTCCTGAACCGACCTTCTTGGGCACTGCGCTACCCTTCAAGGATCAGGTGAAGTACTTGGGGGTGATCCTGGATTCCAAGATATATTGGAACCTGCACCTTGATATAACTCTGGAAAAAGCTCGGAAGTCCTTCTGGGCATGCCGTAGAGCCTGCGGGACCACCTGGGGACTTAAACCCAGAACAATGCTCTGGATCTACACATCGGTAATAAGGCCCATGATAACTTATGGAGCGATTACATGGTGGCACAGAGCAAAACTTAATGTGATAAGGACTAAGCTTAGCAGACTGCAACGTATGGCCTGCCTATGCATCACTGGAGCCATGCGCACCTTGCCGACGGCTGCACTCGAAACCATGCTAAATATTAAACCTCTCCATATAGAGGTTGAAAGCCTGGCTCTGTGTGCGGCCTACAAATTAGAGGGAGCCGGTCTCCTCGGGGAAAACATAGGTAAGGGGCACACGAGAATAAGGGAGATTCTTGAAGCCACACCTGAGTTGGCCATGCTAACTGATCAGATGCCGGCAAGACTCTCACCATTTCAACCACCCTTGATACGGGTGGAAAAGCGTGAGACCTGGACGCTTCCAGCTGTCCGTCCAGGGGAGCTAGTATGGTATACGGATGGATCCAAGACTGAATCAGGTGTTGGGGCAGGGGTCTGGAGCGACTCTCCGCGATTCAGTTTGTCACTGGCCCTGGGAATATATACCACGGTATTCCAGGCTGAGATCTTCGCCATACTGACATGCACCTACGAAAACCTAAGAAGAGCCTATAAAAACAAAAGGATCTCAATCTTCTCGGATAGTCAAGCTGCAATCAAAGCAATTGCTTCATCTACCACCAGATCAAATCTGGTGTGGGAATGCCAAAGGAGCCGGTCTGTGGAATACCTCTCTGCACGGCTAAAAGGCTAATAGCAAACCGCGCAAATGAGGGGCATAGGCTGTATTGGAACAATATTGAGGGGCACGCTCACTCAAGAAGCCTTATGCCCTCACCGTCGCCGGGTAGATCCAGGGAGCTCCTCAAGCTGAGCAGGTCGGCTGTTAGAACTCTTTCAGGCCTACTTACTGGCCACTGTCAGCTAAGGAAGCACCTGGTGAGGATAGGCAGAGCCATCGACCCCACCTGCAGACTCTGCCTGGAGGAGGATGAGACCCCATTACATGTGCTATGTGAATGCCCCGCAGTAGCCAGGAGCAGATTTAGCCTATTCGGGAAACCAACCCTGGTACCGAGCGGGCTGAATGACTGCCAACTGCGGGAGCTGTTGAACTTCCTCGGAGGGACCGCCTTACTATAAGGAGTTGAGAGGGTTAGCACAATAGGCCCCAGTGGCCGCGGCGCTTGAGAACCTCACACCTCCAAATCTAATCAATCAATCAATCAATCAATCAAGATACTTGTAAGAGTTAAAATGAAAAACGTGGGGCGCATGCAATAGATAATTGATGCATGAATAGTTCATCTAAGTCGCTAACAATTGTTCTGCACTGCAAATGATACAAATTGTTGTGTTAGTTTTCTCAACGACAGCTGCTCTCTATACTTTTTATGGCTTCTTATACTATTATCTATGGCATGCGCCCCACGTTTTTCATTTTGAATCTTACAGAGTTCTTAAAAATTCCCACTGAAAAAAAAGGGGTTAGGAATCTGCATGGGGCTAGGAAAAATTATTTCATACTTTTTAGTCCGCTTTAAAAACGAGGCATTGTAACGTGCACGAGGTAGGCCAAATAGTGAAATAGGCAACCGTGTAATGCGCATGCCCCAAGTGGCCAGAAATCAAGAGAAGGAAATGTCAAAAGGGGAAAGTCAAGGACGACTCGAACCCATGTTGTATATGTGAGGTGAAAATGTTTAACGGAAATATCTAGAACTAAGTGTCAGAAGATTCTAGAATTTTAGTCGCGATTTAGACTGCGAAATGTTTATACATATGTGATACTACGAATAGTCAGTTGTATTTTAACCAGTGAAGTTATAAGTGTTAATCATTAAAGTGAAACGTTAAAGTGTGCAGAAATATTATCAAGGAAATTGTTAAACGAACTAATTAAGTGAAGTGAATAAAACTGTGAACATTTGTGATTTAAAGTAATTGTGTTAATAAAATGCGTCGAGCCCGAAGAGCCCCATTTACGTTGCAAATGGTGTCAGAAGTGGGATTAATTAAGAAAGACTAAATAGTAAACATTAAGAAAAGGTGTGATTCTGAAAATGAAGTCAAATTGGGCAGTCAATCTGGATATGGGGCGCAAACTGAAGGATTTACGTGTTCAAGACTTGAAGGGGGAGCTAAGTAAACATTCCCTGCCTACACTTGGAAATAAATGTGCCCTGGTAGCGTTACTACAAGAAGCCATGGAAAAGGAAGGAAACGACGCAGAGGCTTTTGTTTTCGTAGGCGAGCTGGAAGAAGAAGAAAGATTACTCCAAACATAACAGATCTTCTCAATGAATTGATGTGTGAGATGAAATCTTCTAAGGAAGAATTAATAGCTGAACAAAAATTATCAATAGAACCATCTATGGCTGAACAGAAATCATCAATATCAGCCGAATTAACGTCGGCATTGGAAGAACAGAAAACAGATATAGAAGGTTCCGTAAATGAGTTAAAATCAGCAATGCCATCGGTAGCGGAACTTTAAGCCTCGGTTGAAGAAGTGAAAGCCGAAATAGAAATTTTCGTGCGGAAACAGATTAAGGCTTTAGATTCAGCTGTTGCTACGAAATTGGAAAACATTGAGAAAAGAGTGGAAAAAGTAGAAATTTCTGGACAAACGAATATTAAACAAGCGAAATAGAACAGTCAATAAATTATATATAAATAGAAATTGTGTCCAGAAACGGCAATTATCGATTTATTTACAGATGTGGCTGTGAACAAAAGACTTCATCCTCCTAGCAAACATAGAGACTCCAGTTCGAAATGGCAGCAGCAATGAACTTTTGGAGTGACAAAGAAAACGCTACAGCTCTTATCTTGGCAGTTAGAGGTGGAGCAGCAGAATTGTTACAGACTATCCCGGTCGAGCTAAGGTATTGATTGCATCTTTAATACAAACCTTAGAATTACGATATGGCAACCAGCACATGCAAGAGGTCTACCGTTTACAGCTACGGAGTCGAACACAGAAGCATGGAGAGAGGTTGCAGCAGTTATGTGCGGACATTGAAGGACTGACACATTTGGTTTATCCCACGTTTAGCCAGAATTATGTCAACGAGGTCGGCAGAGAAGCTTTTATCGATGCAGAAGGCAATACGACTGGCCGGAAAGAACACTTACGCTGAGGTTTCGGCTTACGGTCTGGCTGGGAGGCAGCAAAACAAGCCTCCAGAAGACCTATGTATGAAACAGAAGAAGCCGAAATAAAAGATATTTGTTACCGACTCAATACCCAGGTCAACCGCGACCGTCCAGATGCTGGACATGCGGGCAGGAAGGTCATCTCCGATGAGATTGCTGGAAGAAAAGATCAACCCTTCCGGAAGACTAGTTGCCTTCGAGGAAGACTACTTATGCAAAGTGTAACAGAAGGAAGCAAGAAGAATTTGGATTGAAGTGGGGCACCGATCGGAACGACGAAGCTAAAGTTCCCCGTCATAAGTACATATGCTGGTCCTGCGGTAAAGAAGGTCACCTGCAAGCGATTGCAGAAGGAAGGCCCATGTCAGAGAAGTACAGTCCCATAGAAGGTGTCCGAAACGATGGAAGTGTTTTGAGAGAACATCGACGGCAAAGGACTAACGAAGAGCAGCGAATGAAGAAAGAAATGTTACAAAGTGAGTCAAGAACTTGCCGGAAATGCCGAGTACAAGACCAATATGGACATTTGAAATATGGGAATGCATCACCAGAGGAGAAGATTGAACCTGTACGAAGACTGACTATCTTGCCGACATCGAGCTAAGGAAAGCGGGAACTTCAGACTATTGATCAAGAATTACAAGATTTAGAGGACGCACTGAAAACTTCACTAAAAGACGATCCTGAAACGACTAATGAGGTAATAGTTAAAGAATGTGATGTTAGCGAGGTACGTGCAAACAGTTCATGCCGAAGAAGAAGAGATTACTCAACTACGACAGAAATTGAAGGAGGCGGAAGAATGCAATCAATCTCAATAGGAGTACAGGGATCTTCAGCTACATATTAGCCAGCTAGAAGAGAAATGTGCAAATATGCAAGGAAAGCGCGAAGAGAGGGCCAACATGAAGGAATTTGAGATAAGTGACCTTAATTATTTGTTCGAAGAAGAGAAATCTGATGGACAACTAGAGAAGCAGTTGAGACCTGAGGAACAGTTGCCCCAAGGAAGGATTATTAAAACAGAAGAACTGCAGAAAGGCCATTGAGGATGAAAGCTGTTCGGGACGGACAGTTCTAAGAGGGGGACAGTGTAACATGCACAAGGTAGGCCACGAAAATGGAAATAGTCAACCGTGTAATGCGCATGCCCCAAGTAGAGGACGACTCGAACCCATGGTGAATATGTGAGGTGAAAATGTGTAACGGAAATATCTAGAACTAAGTGTCAGAAGTTTCTAGAACAAAGCTAAGTAGTATAAATAGGGCTGAGTAGTAGCCTGGTTAGTCTTAGTCGTGATTTAGACTGCGAAGTGTTTATATGTGATACTACGAATAGTCAGTTGTACTTTAACCAGTGAAGTTATAAGTGTTAATTATTAAAGTGAAACGTAATAGTGTGAAGAAAGTCAAGGAAATTATTAAACGAACTAATTAAGTGAAGTGAATAAGCTTGTGAACATTTGTAATTAAAAACAATTGTGGTTGAGCCCGAAGAGCCCCATTTACGTTACAGTGTATTAAAAATTTACGTTTCACTTAAATAGTTATTGCAATTTTAACTTACATTTTCCTTAATTTAAGATATAAATTTCGTAAATTAGGTTATTTCTATTTAGACGAAACTAAGAAACTACAAAATCATATAGAACGTCAAACAGAATCTACAGGTAATGGTAGGCCGAAGAGGAACTATTGAAAATCATCCGGGAAGGTTATCATAAATTTTAAACTGGGACAAACGTTATTGACGGTTCAAAAATAAATTATTTCGGGAAGTAAAATGTCCACTAGAAAAGTGATAAACTTACCTAAGAAAATTTCAATTGCCTAACAATTCAATGCAAATTTAAATCTTGATTGAGTTTCGGAAAGCACAACCACAAACTACGGGACAAAATATGTATCAAATTTTCACACATCACAGGTATAAATCCGATATCCCTTTTGATTATTAAAATCACTAATGGGGCGTAGGTAGCACAGGTTATTACACCTAGGTACCGACCAAATTTAACACCATCCACTTTAGTGAAATGAATACTTTCAATATAAATTTAACGTCCGAAGCTTCACTAATCCCTTAATTGGAGCTTACACTAATTTTCTGTTAAATTAAGTCACAAATTTGCAGCTCAAATGTACAAAAACGCACACCACTAAAAAGTTATATTTATACGTACGTCCTCGTGAGATGATTTATTTATGTTTTTTCACCATTCGGTTTGCATGGCAGTTGGAACGGTAGCAGCAGGTTCACTCACCCTGCTGTTATGATATGTTTCACCCGCTTCGTTGAAACCTAAATAGATAGAAAAATTGTGTTAAAAATGTAAAACGTTTTGCAGCAGCTTATTTAAATTTAAAAAAAATATTCATTTCGAAAACCCCACAACAAAAATGAATGAATTTAGAATGGAAATTAAAATGAAGTTTAAAATTTAGTGAATGGGGGGGGAGTAAATAATTTTTGGAATCATTTCGTCCTTAATAATATTTGCAAAATATATGTACATGTGCACGCTTTACATATTCCTGAATTTAAGGACTCGTGTAAATGAACATGATGTTAATCCGCATGGAATGGAATTGTGTGAAGCAATATTAAGTACAAAGGCGCAATATATTTCATGATTCACGTAATAATTAGGGCAATAACATGGCGCATTTGTGTGGTTGAAATATTCAAACTAAAAAAATAAAAAGTTTAATTATTTATATAAATGAGTAGTTAGGTTTTTATTTTCGAATGTTTAGTTATTTGTTAAACAAAACTTAGGGCTTGGATGATAGAGATAGTAGTGTATATTGTATAAATAAATACCTACATAAAACTTAAAGCAATATATAAAGGAGAATAAACCTTAATTAAGGCGACCAATAAATTGGCATTTTATTAAGCCCCTCGGCTAGTGGAAGTACATATGATCGTAGGCTGAACTGAAAACACGAGCCATAGCTATTGGTAACTGGCTCATTCAATCCATAAGTAATTCGGTGTTGAATTCATGACTCCTCAGAAAGCACGAGGGGACAGATATGTTAAAATATTTTACCAATTCAGGAGAGTTTATAGCTTCTCCATACAATCGAGCGCAAAAACAGTTCTGGCCTTGTTTCGTTTATTTTCCAGGGAGACCAAGGAAATCAATCAGCGTAAGGAAGCAAAAGACGATCATTATTTCATTGACGGATAGGAAGAGCAAACTTTGAAATACTTGTTGGACGAATTCATGGACCTCGTAATAAGGAAGCCATACTGAGTTGACATATTCAAGAATTGGCCTAACAAATGTACAGTAAAGGATCCTAGTGACATAGGGGTCCTAAAAGTCTTTAGACTATCTCTTTATAAAGCCCAAGGTTGCATTCGCCTTACCAATAATATTATCAACAAAAGAAAAACGAGAATTAGGCAAGACTCGCAAATCTTTGCCAAGTATATTTAAAGAGCGTCATCCATGGAGAAGCTAAGCGGCAGAGAATTTTTTTAAGGGGAAAAGGACATACTAGTGCATTTTTGTGGTCAACATCATTCAAAATTGAGCCTAATATCTTGGCATCATCAGCAAAACACAAAATTCTCGAGTGTGATGAAATTAGGGATTGATATAAGTAATGAATAGCAAAGAACCAATGTGACTACCCTAAGGCACCATAGAAGTGTTGCGTATCGGGTCCAAAGGAACTCCACACAGCAAAACACGTTAAAAATGCTCGAATAGACACGAGCAAAGCTGGTGAACGAAACCCGAGAGAAAACCAAGAATCAACAACTTAAGAAGGATAATTTTATGATTAATTCAATCAAAAGCCTTACTGAAGTCGGTGAAGATACTATCAAGTTGTTTAACAGTTTTAATAAAATATATGCAGTAACTCGAGAACTAGATGTAAAGGGACCTCCATTCGGCTGATTGCTTGATGATAATTCGGAGGGTATTGATGTGATCGCTAAGAGTACGCTCGATTGTATGCTTGATTCGAATTAAGAATGTTCGTCGATTTAGAGAAGCCGTTTGACAGCGTTGATTGCGAATAAATGTGGGCCGCTTTACGTAAGAGAGGCTTCTAGAAAAAATTATCACCATCATAAAGGGGTCCTACTCAGGAGCCCAATGTCACGTCCTACATAAGAGAAAACTGTCGGAGCCCTTCCAAGTGCTAAATGGAGTTAACCAAGGATACATATTGTCCCCTTTGCTTTTTCCGATCGTCAGTAATGACGTGTTGTGCAGCGTCTTAGACGAAATTCCATCGCGAGGGATTAGCTGGACACTTTTTAACCACCTTACGCACCTGGACTAGGCCGACGATGTGTGCTTCTTATCCAACAAACAAAGTCATGTAGCCCAAATTTCCAAAGCCTTTGGTAGAGAAGGACGTACAAAACTTTGGATCTTTGAATCGAACGTGAAATCTGTTCTTCTATACGGCTGTTTTTAAAATGGAAAGTGACCTAGCAAATAATATTTAAGCTACAGGCCATTGTGAACCTGTGTCTCCGACGCATCCTTAATATCCATTGGCTGGAGGTCATTACCAATAAAGACCTACACAGGCTTACAGGCCAAGACGGTATAGTCACCAGTATTAGCAGGCAAAAGTGGCAATGGATAGGCCACACACTAAAAAAAGAGCATAAAAACATCGCACAGCAGGCTTTAGATTGCAATCCAAGGAAGATGCCGTATTGGACGACCGCGCAACACATTGAGAAGATCTGTCGAGAGGGAAGGTACCCAGATCAACAAATCGTGGCCACAGTTGAAGGCGTTGTCGCAGAACCGAACCAAGTGAAAGTCGGTGTAATTGACGCCCTATACCTCACAAGGAGTTAAATTAAGCAGACGAAGCTCGAGAATTCCAATAAATTGGTTGCTGTATATTTCCCTTTTATAAGCTCATGCTGGAAAGAAGATAAGAAGGGTTTACAGTAAAAACAAAGAACCTTACATATCAGGGTCTCAAAGAGCTTCGCTAGGTAAGAAGAGTTTGCGATGTGCCTGTAATTAGAAATATCACTCATTTTGCTTCTTTTATACGTCGGAATTATAACAGGAAGTTTCCAAAACTTAGCAAAAACACCACTACGGAGAGATAAGTTAAATAAGTAGGAAAGGACAGAGACAAGCAACATACCACAGCTTTTCACAATTGCAGTAGGAATGTAGGAATGCCACCGGGGCCATACGGGAAACTGTCAGTCAAGTTCAAAATATGGTTAGCAGCCATAGCTTTATCAAAAATAATATGCTTGGATTGAATCGAAGTCTGCGGAAGCCTCGTCATATAAGTGAAATCGTTAAAGCTAATATTACAAGCAGCATGAAAAAATCACCAATGGTTAGCGGGCCGTTAGAACTCTGAACCTGAAGTATAAGCTAGAGGGGTGTCTGTAAAAATTACGCTTAGAATTCACAAACCACCAAAACTGCTTAGGGTCGTTTCGAAAAATTTGTAAGATGCTACTTATGTCGCTTAAAGTCGTCGGTGGAATAAGTGATGACGAGTCGGCCTACCAATCCGGAGGTCCCTGCTGACAACTAAATTGTAGGTCTGTTGCATCGAATCGGCTGAAGTTGATCTCCTGTTCCATGCCCCACAAGGGGTTACGGGAACTATCGAGAAACTTATGTAGCGGTTAAGGGAACTATCGAGAAACTTATGAGGTTTTGACATCTGAAATATATTTGTAATGCAAATGAGATTAGGACAGGCTTACAAGACTTTTTTTTACGTCTTTCAAATGTCTTAAAGAGCTAATTAGCCATGGTTGTGAAGCACAGAAGCCATTTAAACTAGTAATTGGGCTATATTGGTCAAAACATAAAGCAAGAATATTATAAAATCAAGTCATAGTGGTGTCTATGTTCAGCTCAATAAGGACACTTTGACAGTCGAAAGTGGAATGATGGGTCAGCCTTTTTAAAGTTGCAACAGTACTCGCTCACTAACGGGATGGTCCCAATGAAAGAGTCGAAGAAGAAAACAACAGGAAGACCAGAATGATTCGATGACTCAGGCGGCAAAGGAGTATCACATCGGTTCACCAATAGGATCGGTGGAAAAATTTTGATCCAAGTATCTAGCGATTCAATTGAGACAGCTCAGGTCTGCGTCAAACCAGCAGAAGCAATATCATCCATTAACAAACAATGTAGGTTTGGAACAGAAAACGATGATGGCAGCAATCCTTCGTCGTCTGTGCTCACTCAATCTACAACAGGCAAGCTGAAGTAGTAGCAACTTATCTGAAGGCAAGTTATCGAAGGTGTCTACGTCAATGACATCAGAAGGCGGATGACATCACAGCGGATAGCGCACAAAACCCTACCATCAACTGGAACACAAAGTGCAGAATGACGGTCACGAAAAACAGCCACGAAACCAGAACCAAAAATCTCAGCATCCGCTATACCACCGCACGTCCAAGTTTCATACAAACAGTTCACGTCTAAACAAGAGTTGGTCGTGCCCGTAAAGAGGCGAGTCGTCAAACTACCCTCAATGTTGGGTGGAAAAATAAAAAGGAATGGACTCACCGGACTGTGATTTTAAATATGGCATAGAATCCCTTCTCTTTAGCGGAAGTGGCACTAGCACTTTTAATAATATTTTTAATTATTATTAATTTGCTCTATTTGACAACAAACTTGACAATAACGAAAAATGCCAGCTATCATTCTTCATACCACGAGTGGCACGGATCATGAGTATAATGGGTAACCTAATATACTATAGTATGATCAAAACCATAGTATCGATAACATACCCAGCGGGTAATTTGGTCAGACCATCCAAGGGAAAGCTGTTAGAATCAGTAAAGCTTCCTGGTGAGAGAGGTAGACGAAGTGTATGAAACATTACCGGCTTCCAAGTTGATTCTTAATAAGCTTATAGGAAGACTTGCGTGCATTAATCTAATCGAATTTGGGGTATATACGTGACTAACAGTTTTCCCTCACAATAACAGTTTTCGTATTCATTCCTGTATTGTTTCTCTAATTGGCAAGTCGCGTGTGAAAGTATTATTGCAGTGTTGATACTTGAAATGTTGAAACGTTAACACTAGATAATGTGTAACTCGAATACGACTTCCTGGTTATGTATTATTCTTCGCTTCCGGGAAACATAGGAGGGAGCAGCTTAAAAGTTCGAACGACTTCCTCATGAAATGGTGAAATGGGTAAACCGTCTTATGAAGCATAATTGGTTGACACCTGCGGTCCACGACAGTGATGATAGTAGAGACTTTTATAAAATTGAGGAGAAACTGGAAGAAACGACTTCTGCAACATCATCCTGAGGCGCCGAAGAAGAGGGATTCAGCAGAGCAGAGAATAATGTACGCGCTTTGCCTCGTAATCCAGGAATATTGGAAAACCAAGCCCTATTCCAATGAATAAAAAAAGGTAGAATAGTGAACGTCTAAAAAAGGGGACATGAGAAATTCCGACAACTGGTACGGCAATTGTTTACCAATTATTGTCTCTAAACCAGTGATGGCCAAACTCACACTACTTAATTTGAGGATTGCTTAAAAGCTTCAGAAGCATTTTGTACTGTTTGTTTAATTTAGAAACTCAAAATGTTTGCAAAAGGTTGTATATCTTAAGATATTGTATAATTACTTACAAAACTACTTAAATATTACAATTTCTTTTAACTTTTGCATGCTTTAACAATTAAAAACGCAAGAACAGGAAACCGAATACATCCAAACAAGTGCAAAGAATTCAGTCATCGATAGAGTAAGTGATAACGTGCCAGCCTTCCATCCTGGAGGTCCCAGGTTTGAAATCTACCATCGACAGACCATAGTTATTTTTTTCTGATTATATATTACGATAAAAAGGCTATTGGGGGTCGCAAAGAAATGTCGCTGGTTAGGAGTCCAACTTAAATTATAGGTCTAGAACTAGAGAAAGAGAATCCAGGAAACAATCAAGTCTACTCTTAACGATTAACAGGATAGCTTTCGTCAGGGTTTTAACAACAACGACTACATCACTTCACCCATTACACCTTATTTTCCTTGATTTTGAGAAGGCGTTTTACAGCCTTGATCGAGATAACATATGAGCTGCGGAACAAACTAAAGGTACTCAAAACAGCAAGCATTATCAGATAGTCCTACTCGTAAAGGAAAGGAGAGCTGCTTTACATGGAAAGGGGCGTAGACTTCGTAGACTTTACAACCACCCTCTCCGTTGTATCCTGAACATCTATTGGACGGATATTGTGTTAACGAAGATCTAAAAATTCTTACAGGTCAACGCGTTGTAGAGAACGGCATTTGAAGAAGAAATTAGCTAATGGGAATACTGCTAAGGAAAGAGCAAACATCGCTTAACAAACTTTAGATTGGAACCTACACTGGACCCACGTCAGGCGCTGCAATGGACGACCGTATAACATGTAAAGGAGATAAGGAGAAGCGTAGCGCGGAATTGGTTCTGGTGGACGTAGTAGACGCCCTATACGCCCTGTTCCTGTATGGTGTAAACGCATTCAATCAACCGCATCAAATGAGAATCGTAAAATTCCCGACTACTGTTTAGAAAGGAGTTTTAAAACCGGATTTCTTACCTCCATAATATGTAAAATTATTTCGAAGTATATAGGTAGTATTTATGTCGTCAACAATGGTTTTATTTTTACTAAAAAGAAAGTAAAAATACATATATGCAAGGTCTGTTAAGGCTAAAGAAATTACTTAACAGAATTGAGACTGCAACGGCGAGAATACCGAATACGCTGGTTACAATACACCTTCAACAGGGAATAAGAAGAAGGTTATTGTAATACCTTGCAACCACCGGAGGACATTTAGAGCCGGTTTTGTAATGTAGTACCATTAGTTGTAATAAGTTTTTAATTTAATAAAAAGCATTTTAGGGTTAATTTGAGTTCAATTTAATTAAAATGCATATTGTTATAATATTCCGCAAAACGTTTTCTACGTGTAAGGAAGGGTCAGAATACCAAGGTGGAAAATTTGGTTTCGACCCAAATCTTTCGAATAAAACCTTGGAATATTTAGGCTACAATTACTTTTAACTATTGTTTTTCGTTAATTTTATCTAAACCTTTCATTGTTTTTTTACAAAATGATGTAAATACACATATTTTTTCAAGAAACTAGCGAATTGCTTATTAAAAGTGTTCATAAAATAATTATTTTAAAATTAAATTGTGGATTATGTTTAATACATTTGTATCTTATTGTCAAGTTGTAAATGCAGGAGCACATACGATAGTTAAAGTAATAGCCCAGTGTCATGCCCATGATTGTACTAGAAAATAGAGAAACATTGTCGAATCGCCTTAGAAGAAAAACAGATCTAGCGCAAGAATTGAAATCAACTTTAAGTTTCCGCTTACTCGCAGATTCCAAACCAGCATAAATATAATCACCAAAACTTATTATAGGAATAATTAAAGTTCTAATAAATCTCAATCGAGTTGACATCGGAACCAAGTGAGCTGTGACCCATAACGCACGAAGTCCACCATAAACTTTCCGACGGTCATAATCGACATGATCCGACGAGTTAAAAACTGTATTAATAAACATACCCAAACCACCAGGTAGCAATCGCTAATAATGCTTCGTTTAGTCCTCAATGAGCCCCAAGGGTCTTTTGATATACATATATCTGTTCATCGTCGGCGTAGAAATAAATTCTGCATAACTTCAATACTTTATGGATGTCATTTATAAACTTTGAAAGCAGAAGCGGTCCTATAAGCGAGCCCCAAAGAACACCAGTCAACACACGAAGGAAGAACATCGACCATCAACTTCGACGCGATGAAACCTATCAACTAACTAACTTACAAGTTTAAGAGTATCCTCAGAAAAATAGGTAAATTGATGATTCAGTAATCGGTACATAAATAATCAAATAATATAGGAAGTCATGCCCACCTCTGCTCATTCTAATTTCAAGCGGAAGAGTACTGCAGAGCCTGACGGGCGGAAACAATAATTGTCTCTTAGTAAAACATTAATTAGAAAGATTGCATCCCAAGATTGAAGTACAATATGGTGATACATGATCAAATCGTTTAAGCCCATGTGCACAGCGAACAACTGAGTTAAAGGCAACGTTGAGTCGAGCGGATGATGAGTCTAACTTACAGAAAATCTCTCAACAATAAGTTATTATATGGAATAAATTAGAGATCTAAAAAACAATAAACGAGTATTAACTCTCCTAATAAATAGCAATTGCTTTAGATTTACAATGTTTTAGCAATAATTTTTTAACTTCATACCACAAATACAGTAGCTTTAGGTCCTCGTTCATGCTATGCACGGCATTTTCTAGTAAACGCAAAGGCCTAGATGTACATATAGTTGAGTATCATCAGCGTATGTGTGGTAGCAACAATTTTGAAGTTATGCTGTAAGGTCATTGATGAAAATAGTGAAAATTAATGGTCCAAAGACGGATCCGTGAGGAACACCACTATTGATTTGTAAAAAATCAGAGAAGTTATTAGCACAGAAGAATTTTTGCATTCCATATTTATTTGCACGCTGAATTGAAGAAGTTAAAACTGTTCATTAATTTATGAATCAAAGAATTTTATCAAATACTTTTGAGGAATCTAATAGAATAGAAGAATAAAAATTTATCGTTTCATTATTAATGGTAGACCTGAATCATCTGAAATTTTTACGAGAGCAGTGTAGCTCTGTTAAGGTCTGAATTCAAATTGGTAAATTATTTTTGTTAGATAATTAAAAACCTATTTGTGTAGGAGTTTTTCGAAAACTTTTGAAAGAAGTGGAAGTATAGAGATTGGACGATATTCAATGGAGTTGAAGGATGGCATTGGGATTTCTTTTGAAAGTTTCCAAATATTAATGAGGGATGAGGTGGCAATAATAGTCTTGAAAATATAAGTAAGAATGGAAAAACTATGGGTAGTTGGAAGAGCTTAAACAAATTTGGGATGGATTTCATTAAGCCTGACCGCACCAGATTTAACAGCCCTGACAGCGTGAAAAACACCCAATTCGTTGATTCATTTCATTCGTGGCAAGATACGAATCTATAGCATCGGTCGATGTGGAAGATAGAAATATGCGCTTAAGTTCGTTAGGGTCAGCTAGACATCTATGTAGGTAATGCATCACTAAGTAAAGACTCTCGATCCATACTGTTAAAGTCTCGATAGAAAAACACTTTCCCAGTATGATTGCCATGAGCAATACTAAGCGTGCAAAAAATTAAATAATGCTTGGAGAAGGTAGTTAAATCTGATTGAAAAGCAGAACCAACTTGATATTTCCCAATATAATTAAGTCCAACAAGGTAGAAGTTGTCGAGGTGAAAAGTGTTGGTGAATTATCGACAAAAGATAGATCGAAGTCTAGCAACATATCTCTAAAACAGT
The DNA here is from genome assembly GCA_964036015.1 of Leptarthrus brevirostris. Taxonomy (NCBI): domain Eukaryota; kingdom Metazoa; phylum Arthropoda; class Insecta; order Diptera; family Asilidae; genus Leptarthrus; species Leptarthrus brevirostris. The sequence goes on from OZ038371.1 coordinate 25,441,506, forward strand.
TTGAGGATGTAGTTCGTCTAATAAGGTTAACATTAACATCCCAGATTGACCGAATCAAAAACCTTTGTAAGGTCCAAAAGAGTAAAATCAGTCAGACAATCGTTTTCAATGCCTTTGAAATGAACGCAGAATTAAATTCATCACGTGAAATATTCGTATTATTACTACTTCCTGATTTACCTGCGCCAATTTCTTTAATATTACATCAAAGTATTTTATATAGAAGGCGTACATTTAATATTTGACAAAAATAAGCTCGCTCAGCCTTTCTGATTTAATTTTTACCGCGTTTATTTAATAATAGCTTGGAAATAGCTTTAGAAATCAACAGGACACTAAAGCGCTTTATATTTCTAATACAAAATATTATGTTCAGAAAGTCTTTCCAAATAAGCATTAAACCAACGAGACCCTTCCTTTACTCTTCATTGTCTGAATAGCACGTACTTTTCAAATAATTATTGTAATTGAAGAGTTGTGGTCAACCTGTGTTCAACCTGATCATCGCAGCTCGTCATCTGCAAGATATCACTCCAAATTATAAGTCATGAAAATCAAATCATGGTCCGATAAGTTATTAAGTGAATCTTGATTATGGAAAACAATTTGATCCCCTGGGGCAGTAATGAATAAATCAAAAAGCGATGGCTTCAAAGACGAAAGATGGGTTGGCAACATGTAAGTCACAGGTTAAACTGGTACATATCTAGAGCTTAAGTCGTTTTTTTTTTTGTTTTAAAAAAGGACCAATTACTAAAATTTAGTGGTATATAAATGCAAGCAAGAACTGTCCAAGTGAAAGCGTCCAAAATGGCCTACGACTATTTAAAACAATACAAACGTCGAAAAGTCATTTCGGAAACCGTCTTTTCAAGAACGTTGTCGGAAATGGCGCACTTTTCCGGAGTGACCACTATCTTCCCGTGATGACGTTTTTAATTAATTATAGAATTTCACCTCACACAAAAAGCGCACTTCTTGGCAGGACGCAAGAGACAATTATCCTATTCCATCAAAATGGTGGAATGATACTCCCCAACAACAACCAACATGCATAGAAAAAAATTTATCAAAATAAAGAAGAAGATAAGGAATAAAACCCAGCACACAACAAAACAAAGAGACTCGAAATCAATAATTTATCAAAGTTGATAAATCCGAAAACTCTCTAGATCAATGCTTTACAAAGCCGAAGATTAACCTGCCTTTAGACACAATATAATTAATATGTAGAGCAAAATCAAGTTTTCCATCAAGTTTTACCCCAAGGTCAGTTGCAGACGGCACACCACGGAGGCCATCTCCCGCAGAGTTGTACTCCAAAACTTGCCGATTAAGGTTTCTGAAAAAAGACATAGTCTCACATTTATCAAAATTGAGATGTAAGCCTTTTTGCCAGCATCAATCCAGGAACGTATCTGAGTCCCATTGATTAAGGTTGTAGTCATCACTGCCTTTAACATAGGAGAAAGACTTCATTTCATAGCGTAGATCAGAATATTAGAGTGCGAGATCAGATTAACAGTGCCATCAATGCCAGGAACGAATAGTAGAGGACCCGGAAGGCTACCTTGGGGCACACCAGATTAAGCTCTGAAAATTCTAAAGATAGAACCACGGAGCGATACTCGATCTGTCCTAAAGAGGGATAGATAGCAAAGAAATAAGTCGAGAAGAAAGAGGATGAAAACCAGTCGAGAAGCAGAAAGTGGAAACCAAGCTTCTTGGATTCAAATATAATTCCAGAGTGAGGAAGTTTATTAAAGGCTTTTTTAAAATTCGTGCATTACAGTCCGTACAATCTAACGAGGTAGTTGTCGTTAATCTACGGGGTAAAAACCCATGCTGATTGTGGGAGACTAAACCCTTACATCGCTCAATAAGCTGCAAAACACTACCGACTCAAATAACTTGGGTATGCACGATAATTTTGCGATTGGCCTGTAATTAGGTATAATATTTTTATGGTCAGTATCAACGCAGTTTCTCAGATTAGGGGGAATATAGCAACAAATCTAAAAGATATTGAGTTTAAACAGAGATAATTTAAGAACCAAGAGCTCAATAGTGAGTATATTTGAAATGGCAAGAACATCTACTAAGATGTAGTAAAAATTTTATAATTTGTAAAAATCCACCCTAATCTGACACTACCGTGACCCCGCCAAGTACCTACCTTTTCTCGAAGCGTTTCGTCGTATTTTCGAACCCTCATAGCTTCGGTCTGGATAATACCAGAGAGCCCAAATTCTTAGAATAAGTTGTTAGCTATCAGACTAATGAAACACATTAAGTTTCATTTGTCCAGCTTTTATACCTTAAGATTTTATTAATACCTGAAATATATCGGTTTCGATACTCATGATCATCAAAAACTCGGTCATCAAAAGCTCTAGGGTACTTCCTGAAGTCTTATAAAGCTAAATAAAATTTGGTAACTATGTCGGCTAGGATTAACACAAACAACGGAAATATTAAGAAATCTGCAACTTTTACCCTCCACCCCCTCTCACATGATGCAGGTACTTCCAGGAGTTCTAGGAAGCTGAAATTTGAAATTGAAGAAAGAAGGTCCGCTGAGGGGTTATAATGAAACTCGTCCTAGTGCCTAATCTATTGCTGCTATGAAAAGAATGTTTTCTTCTACTTGAAGTTCACAAAACAATCTTTCGAATGAAGTAAAAATAGTCATACCGTATTTAAGAAAATAACAAGAATTTTTAAGCCTAAAAGCGCGGAATTGCACAAAAGGAGAATTAGAAAAAAATACAAGCACCAGACCATAGTCGGACCATGCGTTACCACTTGCGTTTTGGATGAAAATTTGTTTTTACATTTTTGGAAAGATAATTTAGTCTGCTTTAAGTTAATATAAATAAAGGAAAACAGTCAGCTATAGTAGAATATAATCGGTTAATAGCTAAGTACCACCCTGATATATCGCATATTGCAAATAATAAACCGAAAAAAGAAAAGAGGCAACGATAGAGAGTGGGCTATGAAATAAAAAGAATAGCTGACGCGCAAGAAATACAGCCCGAAAAAATACAAAGAACTGGAGCATCTTGCAAAATGAAATGAAATCCCACCAAAAACATTTCATGTACAGAAGGTTGTCAAAACTTACAAGCTCATACCGCTTTCACTGTTAAAATGTTATCAGATTTCATGTGGAGCCAAGCCTCTGACTCTACAAGGCCTAACTCTAGAAACCCTACATCCTGGTCGAAAAGTATGGCTTGGCAGTTTCGCGACCGTCGTACAGTCACTCCTATGCACTTATGGTAAGAAATTATGTCTTATGTTGTGTCATGCACTATAACCATGAATTCGGTTTGGGTTCATTATATCCATTAGTTCGGTTTGGGACCATAATTTTCTTTTCTTAATGAATGTTCGGGACAGATATTATTGGTGAAAGTATCTTATTCATAATATTGAACGGATACATTTTTCATCAATAGCAACATTTGAACTTTTCGGCAGTTTAGTTTTATTTTTTCAAAAATCTGACCAAATGTTTTATTTGTAACTTCCGTATATTAATTTAATAGGTTTTAAAATGGGATGAGAGGGTGGTGACTTACTGACAGACGACAAACATTAAAAAGATTTTTGTTGCCTCCCCCTTCCTTCGCAACAAAAACCTAGATCTGCGCCTGACATATACAATCTCTTAATCAAAGATTACTTACTACGAGATAAACGGCTCCGAACAAAATAGTGAACAATTTTTGGTTGCTTTTATATATTTCCGCATCGCGCAGACCTGCAGACAGAACTAAAAATTTGTTTTCCGAGAGAGTTTTTGGTTTTTGGAATGTCAAAAGTACTTGACTCAATATAAGATCAGAATCCATTGACAGTTTGAAAGTTTCTTACGCAGCGACGTAACTAACTCAGTTATGTGTCACATGAATTCTTTTTATAGGTGGTACTTGATTTGGCGGTACTTCTTTGACAGGAATAAGTGATTCTCTCAAATAATTTTGACAGGAGTAAATGACTGCACACTACATGTACCCAGGGCCGGCGAAAGGGGGGGGGGGTAACCCCGGGCTTTCAAAAGGGGCCCCGTCATCTAAGTCATCAACAGAAAAAAATTTCTATTTTAATTATAAAAAAAAATGTTTCACGATCGAAAAAGTGTAATATACTAGACAGATTTTTAATTGAATGTCACTCATTCGATTGTATAAGGGCCCGTAAACGCTTAGTCCCGGGCACGAAATCCCTTTCGAGGGGGCCGTATATGGTACCCCCGGGCCCGAATTTTGTCTCAACGGGCCTACTCTTTATTGGCATGCATATTTTTATGATTTTAAAAGCTTTACTATGTTGCCAGTGTTACTTTTTCAAGACTAACAGCGTAATTTAGGGAGGCACTTATCTTAATAAGTTTCGATGTAGAAATCCAAGACCCCCCCCCCCAGGAAAAATTCTAGATCCACCACTGATGATAAACATAAAAGAATGATATGAATACCATGCAAATTTGGAATTTATACATTATCCTGTAACCCGCGAACAGCTGAGATTGCTCCACCATCCTGCAAACACGATCTTTTGTTGTTGTGAAATATTTCACCTTATGTGAAAGACCCTCTATGACCAAAGTTACATGGCAAACTCAGTTGCAACTGAACCCACTTTTCAATTTTCGAACTGACATGTAATCAGAAACTAAGCCGAAGAGCGCACTGAAAGTAAACCGAGTTCGGTTTAAAAATTTGCTTGGTTGAGTACACTTTTCGGTTTGACGTTCATGTAACTAGCGACCAGGTAGTAAACTCAAACACCGAGCTGGCATCTAACACACTCATATGAGATTTCAAGTTAATTTTTAAAGGTGTCATGTAACAAGAGGCCCAAATTGCGAACTCAGTTCAAACTGAATTTGGTTTACTTTCAGTTTGTCATGTAACTTAGGTATATATCTACTTCACTTCATTATAAAGGTTACTTTTTTAGCGCTAAAACTTTCGATGCGACTTGTCAAAATAATTAAATTTTACATTAGTTGACATTTTTGCTGAGAAGGAGTACTTAGTGGAATAATGGGACACCCTACAATCAAAAAACACTTGCAAATTGTGGAAATTTACTTTAAAAATTAGTGTTTAGTTCGCCTCAGTTATAGGACTCTACTAAAAGTGTAATGTGCGTTTGATCGACTTAATGAACTCGTTATACGCCGTGTTATTGATCGATTACGTGAAAGTGATCCTCAGGCTGTTTATGAGACTTCAAAATAACGATCGAGGTGCTATTAAGGACAATGGTATGCGTTATTGACATTAATTTTTATATTTAAAAATGAGTGAGATCAAAAAAGAAGTTATAGTTTTAACGTGATGGCACAACGAAACCATCAATTTACTGTGGGGCAAGTTGGGCGAGACAACATTATTTCCAGAAATGGTCCGATTATTTGGCTTCCAAGATCAAACGATTTAACGCCATTGAATTATTTCTTTCGGAGCTACATAAAGCACATGGTCTGTGCTTACAAAGCAGCAACTCTCATTGGACAAAATACATAAAAATTAGACTGACAGAATGGCCTATGTAACTTCTATTCCCGGAGTACATTTTGTGGATATCATTATCAAAAGCCGGATGAGTGCGAGTTTGGCTTGAGCATCGAATTTCTGTATATTTTTTCATGTGATATAACTCCAAATTAACGATTTACTTGTGCTGCGAAATCATGCTTCCTGCCAAATTTCATGATTCTAGGTCAACGGGAAGTACCCTATAGGTTTTGATTAATTTTCGAGTGTCTGTCTTGATAGACAGACAGACGGACGAGTGATCCTGAGGATTCCTAAAAATAAATTGTATAGTTTTACTCTTTGGGCCGTAATATGTCGTGTCAAAATGTTATCCAACAATATTTTCCGTAACTTAATAGACGCTAACATCTATTGAATGCATTTATGTATTGCTTAAGAAGTAAAGTTCAATTTGATATATATTTTTTTCTACGCAACTAAAAAATAGATCTTACTCTATTGAATCTTTCATTGAGAGACCTCAATATAAGCTGGTGACACTGAAACTTCAGTACCCTAATTGGTTGTAATTTATTTCATTCTCTTTATCTTCTTTCCTACATCAGTTCGATTAAAATAAATTATTACTGGAAAATATTCTGTTCGTTTGTTAATGAGTAAAACAATATTTTCTCTGATACTACGTACTTATTTAGATACCTTTTACTCCATACATACAACGAACAGGTGTATAAATATACAATTTTCAATCAATTATCTTTCACCAAGTTAAACAGTCCATTACCATAATGGAATAAAATGAAAATTTTTCACAGAAACTTTACAACTCCAATCTGAATAATTGAAAGGAAGGCAAAACAAAGTTTATTTCAACAATATTAATACAAAAACCATTAGTCAATTGCCCAATGATAAGTCATATTTTTGTAGGAAATTCTATTGTTTGCATTGTCATATAAGGGATGCGGAAAGCCAGCTCTATTTGCAAAGTCAGTGAGCGAACTACACTGTAATTGATTCGTAAATAATTAAAATTGTCAGCAAAAATGTTATATTTATGAAATGATTGTAGTTTTAAGGTACTCCTCTTTTTTTTTGCAAATTTATATCAATAAATAAAGTAAAATAAAATAAAACGTTTTACTATATAATCAAAATATCAAATTACTTTTTATGCAGGTTATGCGGCATACGTTGAATTATCCTTCCGCGTCCGTTACATGATTAATACACCGAATTACGAACGTTTGCACACAGCTGATTCATCAATATTTACACGAACTCTTTCAACCAAAGCTTAATATGTAATTACTTAAAAAAACAAACACTTTTCCAGTAATGTGTCAAAAAATACACGAATGAAATGTAATTTCCCCCCACAAGTTTCACATTTTTCACGAACTTTTCACAGATATCTCCGCTTCAATCAGGTCACACAAAATTAAGCACAAATCACCCCAACAAATAATCACCAATAAATTTGCACAGCTTCTATCGGAGTTCAATCAAACGCGACGGACTCATTCTGTTCACTACTTGCGGCAGATAAAATTTTACGTGAAACGTAAAACGCAAAATTTAACACCTTGTGAACACCACCTTGGGCGACATCACTAACTCATCTGGAAGTCTCGAAACTTTTGCCCTCTTTTCGCATGTAAAGCTACATGTGAGCGTTTCCTTTACGTTAAAGCACCCGGCATACGATTGATCCTTACGCTGGAAGTAATGTAACGGTACTGTGTGGCCAGCGGCCTTAGTAGCAGAAAGCGCACGCAAGTTTCCAGGAAATTCAGATTGGAAAAAGATTTTCATCATAATTTCCCTATGTTGGGGAAAATTGTTTGGGGTAGTACAGTTCGAGATGTGGATTGTGAGAACCTGCGCAAGGTGGTTTTGAAAGGGGCTGGTAGGGACTAGAATGTGTGTTCCATAGTGTTAATCTGCAAGTCTTCCAGTGAACATTTTGTGTACAGGATAATCTGTACATCGAAAAGACGACTACCTATATCAAGATGGGAACTTTTATGTATGCTCCATCAGCTTGTGACGGATGATGACATGACAGATTTGGTACATTTGGATGCTGCTTTGAAATATGAAGGATCTAAATCGCCCTGATTTACGTTGCTTGACTTGTTGTGTTGCTAATTATACGAGGAAAAATAATGAGACTTTTGCCCTAATTAAGATGATTTCTTCTTATAATGAATATTTTTATGGAGCTTGCGTTTGACTGAGAGACGACCGTTTGCAAATCAAAATATACAATAATTGGCTGAAACTTAATTTATATAAAGTAAATTTTTTATACTTTTTTAATATTAATTAAGTCGTTGGCTATGACGTCAACAAATATCGTTGAGATATGTAAGTAAAAATGTATATTAGTTATGCATAAAGGCAGGGTGTTTCCAAAAACAGACGCGTATTTACGAATTTTTTCTGAAAAGGGATTTTATTTTATAAATTCAAGAAGTATTAATACATGTAGTGGTAACTTTTACCTTTACAGCTGAATTTTTTATTTTTAAAAATATTTAGTTAACCTGTTCCTCTAGGCGATCTCCTGGAGGTCGGCCAAAAAAATGCGTTATTCACATTAATTTTTATATTCCAAAATGAGTGAGATCAAACAAGACAAGTTATGGTTTTAACGTGATGGAACTACGTGCCATACATTCAACGAAACCATCAATTTACTGTGTGGCAAGTTTGGCCCATAATCTAGACCTTACGTGTGTTTGGCGGTGAGCAGCATATCTCCGATTTGGATTATGCAAAATAAAAAAACCAAGATTCTATTAGTGGATAGATAAATCTAGGTATTAGTTGAAGGAATAGTCGAAATTTTGATATTTGACAAAATGGCGGCTCCAAAAAGAAAAAACATTATATTGTTGACCAACATTTGTTTTTTAAATTGTTTAAAAAAATAGAAATAATTACCGAAAATCTTATTCCTTCGATCAATCCCTGAAGAACATATCTGAGAAGGTTGTGGTAAAATTTCAGACCGATCGGTTGAGTCGTTTTTGAGAAATCGTGCTCACCGACTTTGAAAACACCGTTTTGAGAAAAACGCGTTGAAAGTTTCACTTGTTTCACTGTTGTTGACAAAATTCACTTGTTTGGTATACGCCGCCTAATTTCTAACGTTTAGAGACGTCCTTACAAATATCTGTGTATCTCCAAGCATATTTGCCGGATCGATTTGAAATTTTCAGAGAATATACTCAAATACATGTAAATTCCGAAAATGTAATAAAAAAAATCGATATTTTGAAATTTCTAACTGTGTAGGGGGTCAATGTTTTAAGATGTAGGATGTCGTGTGGGCAATCTTACCGGCTTAGAAGTTACAAGATAAATATTAAATTTTAATATTTTATTGGTTCTTAGTCCGTTTATTTTTAACACTTTGTTGATTGCAAGTGAACCTATAAATTAAGGCGAACTACCGACATTACCCTGTAACCCCTTATGGTCTTTTAGCCTAATCGCCGCCGGTAGAATTCGGACCTGGTACGTGCCCTGATGAAAGACCAGCACTTTATTTCTACTCCTCCAACGACATATTATCCCAAGCTATATATTGTAACGTAAATGGGGCTTTCCGGGCTCGACGGATTAATTAAGACACTTATGTATCGCCAATCGCAAATGTTCACAGTTTTATTCACTTCACTTAATTAGTTTATTTCACAATTTCCTTTACACGTTTTGTTCACAATATTACGTTTGACTTTTCTAATTAGCACTTATCACTTCACGGGTTAAAATACAACTTACTATTCGCAGTATCATATATAAACACTTCGTAGTCTAAATCACGACTAAACTAACCAAGCTGCTACTAAACTCTGTAACGAAGTCACATGGAAACGCAAAACCTGACAACAGCACCGGAGAAAATAAGGATTTTTAAGCACCACCCGGATCCTCCCCGACACTGACCTCATGGAATTAGGTAATTACCAAAATCCCTGTAACAGCAACAGGCCAAATTTCCCAACAATAACTTGGGAAATCAAAAATCGAACTCGCCGCCATAGACCCCGGCACTATATAAGGAGTGCTGGCACCGCATAGCAGTCGGTCTTCGAACAACGCTAGAACCGAGCAAATCAGTGGGAATATCAGAGGAACCTAGTAATAAAAAGGTTATGGAATATTTGCAGAGTGACTTGGAAATCGATCTGGACGGAGATCGACACCAGGTAGTCGTCATCATATGGTCAACCCGACCAAAAACAACCCATTTGGACCCAGGCGAGACCTACACCAGGCAGTTGTCATCTGGTGGTCAACCTGACCACAAAAAACGGATTTGGACGGAGACAGGACCGACACCAGGGAAGCGTCAACCAGTGGTCAACACGACCACAACGAGGTAATTTAGTCCGAGTAAGGAGCTTGCCGCCAAGGGATATATAAGCAAGCCCCACTTCCTATCGCAGTCAGTTGTGGACCACCCGTCAACCAGACCACAGTGTCCAGCGCGAGAGCTCTTCAAGTTGTTAATTGGTAAGAATACTGCAGGTAAATATAAGTTTGGGTAGCCGGCGTGATTCCCGACTACAACCGAGCTGCTCTGTGGACTCGAGTGGATCCACTGATGCTAAGTAAAAATTAAGTTTGACTATTTTTACTCTTACATTCCTCTAACCATCGTGATTTCTGGATTTATAGCTGACTCTTGTATTGGCGAGATTTCCAGTACCAGCGTGATTCTTGGTTATCTAACTTGGCGTGATTCCCAGTACAACACACTCTGCCAAAAAGCGTGATTCCTGGTCTTCTAGCTTAATCTTGAATTGGCATGATTTCCAGTACAAGACACTATCCACTCCTAGCTATCTCACTTACTCTTACACTAGTGCAACTTTCTAGTGTAGAACACTCCTCTAACCAGCTTGATTGCTGGTTTTCTAGCTTACTCTTGTATTGGCGAGATTCCCAGTACAAGACAATCCTCTAACCAGCGTGATTCCTGGTTTTCTAGCTTCCTCTTGTATTGGCGAAATTCCCAATACAAGACACTCTGCCAACTAGCGTGATTCCTAGTTATCCCACTAACTCTTACACTAGCGCAACTTCCTAGTAAAGGACACTCCTCCAACCAGCGTGATTCCTGCTTTTCTAGCTTACATTTGTATTGGCGAGATTCCCAGTACAAGACACTCTGCTAACTAGCGTGATTGCTAGTTATCTCACACACTCTTACGCTAATGTGCGTCATAGTAATTATTTCTCTGTCAGTGGATGCCCATAATCTAGACCTTACGAAGTTATCTATCTCCGTCCTTTCCCCGCAGGAATCTACCCATCCTAGTCACCGAGGAAACCAGGCAACCAGCGTTCCGTCTACGAGAGACAGAAAAACGACTCCACGAGTCCCCGCCTCGAGACACATCATTACCCAGAGGGAAACACCTGTATTTGCGGCGCGACAACGTCAAGTGCACACCGAGGTTACGGAGTAAGAAGAGTGTACTAAATTATTAGAGAAAGACAAATTTGTATTTTAAAGTGTAAATAAAAGAGACAGATAGTGAATTAGAAACCAGTGTTAAAATCTAGAGCTTAATACCTTGGACAAAACCAGAGACCCACCCACTTCCGCCACTTAATTCTAGGTGTTTCCGTTACACATTTTCACCTTACATATTCACCATAGGTAAGAGTCGTCCTTGACTTTCCAAGTTTGTCATTTTCTTCCCTAGATTTCTGCCACCTGAGGCATGCGCATTATACGGTTTACTATTTCCCTTTTCGTGGCCTACCTGCACGTTACAAGATCAATATATAAAATTAAAAAGAAGTGAAAAATATTTTTTCTTTTTCCTAACAATCTTTACTCCGCAACTTTAACTCATTATTTTAATCACCAAACCTGCTGCTGAGTTATGCTTCTTAGAAAAAAAAATAATAACGATAGTTAAAAAACAATTGTCAACATCTCAGGCGTCATTGTGGTGTTGCACTAATGATATACTAATAACACCAGGAAGTAACATATGAGTTCTGTTCATTTAAAAAGGAAAATATCGCACCGTATATATGGATATGGTGTTTTAGATCTGACGTACCAAAATAAGTGGAGTAATAGATCTCACCTAGCCATACAAAGAATTACATGGCAGGGTAGAGGAGGGGGGCAATCTCAACTGTCTGGGAGTTTGAGGTTGACTCATAATTTTCAGTTTTTCATGGTATGTACATCACTCTTTACTTTTTATCTTTTGATCTACCCAACGTAGCGACATCAAACAATCGCTAGAAAACTAGTATCCGAATGACCTTTTCAAAATTCTCAACAATGTTGATCTGACTCCTAGCATCGCAGATACGATCACTTCCAAAAGTGAAATAAATGTTTGGAAATTACACAAAAAGCATTTTTCCACGTTTTCTCGGAAATTCATGTAATTAATACACCGTTTTTTTTTATTTTTATAAAATTGCCCATCCCATTACCTTTCCAAAAAGGTATCCACGTAAAGAAAGTATGTAGAAATTTATACGTAGAAAGTGGATTATCCAAAAAGTCCGCGCAAATTGACATAACTACAACACTTCATTTTACTGTTAAGAATAATACCAAGAACTGTAATGTTCGATTGTACAGGTGAAACATATCCATTTAAATTAATTGGAAGAGCATCTGCATTCAACATATCCATTTAAATTAATAGGAAGAGCAATTGCATTCAACTCTGAGTTATAAAACGTTATAAGACTTAATGAGGTTGATTGAAGTTGATACTTATTACGGTTCGACCACACGTGTACTCTCTCAAAGTGATTATTAAAGCACAAAATACAGTCCTCTAGGAGTCCGATGGGCCTGCTTCGGTATGTCTACACATTATCGCCATACATATATGTTTATACTGACATCTTCATATACTTCGGGTAGATCATTAATGAGCAGACTAAGCAATTAAGGACCTAGAACTGATCCTTGAGGAACACCTTATTTTATTCATTAGAGTATCCACAGCTTTCATCACGGGATTGCTTTACCACTAGCTAGAATACCACTAGCTTTACCACTAGCTAGAATAAGTCAGCTGATAGAATATTAACTATAAAAATCAGGAAAATAGCTGAAATTTTTAAAGTTTTGAACAAAAAAGATCCAAGGAAATTGGAGCCGGAAATTTGAATGAAACATATCTAGATAGTTCTTACTAAGGTCTCCATCGATTTCCGACAAACTTTTAAAAACTTCAACGTTTTCCGCCTCACAAAAACAGTTACTTTTGGACACTTAGAATTTTTACTAGAAAAGACAGTTATTTTTGACTACTAAGTTTTCTAATGCAAAGTTAAAGGTTCATTTAAACTTTTATATTTTCAGTATGATGAAAACTGTTGAAAATGCTTTTTATTTTTTTTTCTGGCAAAAATAAAGGGTATATTTAAGCTTCTATTTTTTCATCAGTTAAAAATCCTTTAATTTTTTGCTCTTTACTTATTGAAGCAGTTACAAATAGTCTGTGTAATATAGTCATCTTTGAACAAACAAGGCTTATGAAGTAATGTTTTTTTCTAGGCAGCTCTCAATAGTCATCCATATTTGATATTTTCTTTGAGACGGTCATATGTATATATTTATATAATTTTTTCTTCGCTGTTATCATTTTAAGTGGCCTTGGGTGCAATATTTCTGAGAAAATGTCAAGGACATTTTATTTGTGAGGTTGAATGGAGATTCTCACAATAAGCTTAATAAAACAAGTCATAGAATAAAACTTCTTATTTTTCATTTTCCAATGTTTTCCCTTTTATTGTAGATCTTTAAGGTTTAAAATTGTTTAGCCAACGACTTTAAATATATCGCTCTAATAATATTTTTTATATCTGCCAGAAAAACATGTTTACCAGATTTCAGCTTATAGAGAAAATAAATCGCCAAATAAACCTTTTATTTTTACCAGAAACTAAAAAATGGCCTTTTTAACAGTTTTCAACAAGCTACTCGTTTTAGCAGTCTCTTGCTAATTGAAAAAAAATAAAATTTTAAGGGACCTGTTATATTATTTCTGAAAAATAATACATTTTAAATAACTGTAATAAATGTATTATAGCATGAATAATAAGTGTCAAGAAATACCAGTTAAAATATTACTAATATCACACAGAAAGAAATGAAACTACAGTGACGAGCAAAAATGAACAAATAAACGCAAAATATAAAGCAATATGAGATTTTATAACTTCTCTTAAGTACGAAATAAAATATTTTTGTAATTAAATATTCTTTACTAGTTTTAAAATGAAATAATGCTTACATTTTATCTCTACGCATTTATGTCTACAAATTTTATCTCTACATAACGGAGACGTCATACTTGTTCAATTATGCACGCCGGAACAAATCACAATTTTTTTAAGCGTTATGTTGTGAAATTTCATAAGTTTACTTCCCGTAAAGGCAAATCCATTGTTGTAAAATTGGACGGAATTAGTTTAAAAAGTAATAAATAGATTTTAATTAAAAGTGTGTAAATTGAAGAAAATTTCTGAATATATTCGAAAAAGAATAATTTTTTTGCTAAAAAGCGGAGAATCTAGCCGGGAAATTGCTCGGATATGTAAAGTGTCACAATCTACGATTACAAATGTGAAGAAAAATAATTCCATCGAAGTCCCAGTATCTAAACGTGGTCGAAAGCGGAATTTATCGAACGCTGACGCTCGTATTATGGAAAGGCAACTACGATCAGTGGGAGCCAATACACCAAAACAAGCAGTTCAGAATGTCGAGAAGCCAGTAAGCGAATGGACGGCAAGAGGAGCTCTTAAAAGCATTGGAATGATTGCTTCTGAAAAGCATAAAAAGCCAGCTCTCTCACAAAAAAATATCAAAGCAAGACTAGCTTTTGCCAAAGTTCACAAAAACTGTTCTAACTGGAAAGTAGTAATATAATCTGACGAAACGAAAGTCAACCGCTCTTTTTACTGGCATAAACCAGATGAAAGTCTCCAACCCTATTAAGTGAAGCAAACTTTAGAACATGGCGGAAGCTCTGTTATGGCTTGGGGTTGTTTCACTTGGTTCAGCTTAGGCCCCATTGTGAGAATACAAGGTATCATGAACAAAGAAGCATACCTTAACTTATTAAAGTATAATTTTCCAGAGTTCATTGGAAGATGTGCTTATGAAGAAAGCCAGATAATATTTCAGCAAGATAATAATCCGAAGCACACATCCAAAATTGTAAAGGAGTGGCTTCTGAATCAACGATTTCAGACTATGGTATGGCCTCTGCAAAGTCCGGACCTAAATCCGCTTGAAAACTTGTGGGCAATCGTTAAACGGAGATTGGGAAAATACGAGACACATCCAAGGAACGTGAACGAGCTGTGGAGCAGATTTGAAGTCGAATGGAGACGGATACCAAAACATGTTATAAATAATTTGGTGGATAGTATGCCGAGAAAAATTTCCGAAGTGCTGAAAAGGAAAGGAATGTAGACAAAATATTAAAAAAAAACACAAATTTTCTAATGTTTTATAAAAACGTGCAAAATTGAGTAAATGTACATCTTTCATTCTGAATAATTTTTTTTGAAGAAACTGTTTATTTTATAACAAACTCTATATATTTTTCTATTTTTAATTAAGTATGTAACTGAATTGAATAAAAATTATTTCAATTTTCAATAAGTATTTTCTAACCTACCTTCTTCCTATAAAAATTCCAATTATTTGTTCATTTTTGCTCGTCACTGTAAGTTTACTTCCTGATAAAAATACACTGATTACTAGCTAAATTAGCACTATAAATAGAGCTGATACAGACATTGGAAATTGAGGTAAGGGAAGTGAGGAAACGTGAAAGTCTTGTTTTTGCATTGCTGCGAGCTAGACAACAGCCCAGAGACGGAGTGGATTATTTTTAATTTCTAAATAAAAACTCACGGGGAGACCTGGTCTCGAACCCGGGACCCATGGAATGGTGGTCGTGCGGCTCAACGAATTGATCCAACTCCGTCCGTTATTTACTTGCAATTTTTATTCACTTATTTTGGATTTCTCAAAGCTGACTTCTACATTAAAATTATAAATAAAATAGTCTTACCAATTTAATATTCAACCTTACAATAATTAATTTTACTATAAATGGAGTTGCTTCTGCAAGAAATAGTTAAAATCGAAGCTTTCATTGAAGAGGAGAGACACTGAAGCTTTTGGCTCATCCATACCGTGCAAATTGCGGTATTAAGGAATGTGAAGGAAGTCGTGGTTCGTCAAGGAGCGAGCAGGAATGGAAATGCATACAGAGTCAAATAAATTAAAAGCAATACTGGAAATATTTCCCTTTTAAAGTATGCCCAAATAAATTAAAGAAAGTCAGTCACGTTATGAAGGAAGACCGATTGAGTGGTACGGCGGGGGGGGGGGGGGGGGATCTATGCTTGCATCGTCTCGTTGCGTTAATATGCACGTAGGGTTTGCGTAATCTAAAATTGGTCTATTTAATGTGCAATATAGAAGCTTATAGAAGGGTTATAAAGTCCCCTGTACGATCGTTTTACTGAGCCCAATGTCGAGCGAAATCCTCAGCAAAGAATAAGCGAGAGTTGATAACAAAACTCAAATCTTTGTACTTGTCGAGTATACTCAAAATACTTCCGTTCCATAGTGAAACGATTCGAAATTTCAAAATATTCTACCATCGTCTGCATAACGTCCTACATTGCATTTCGTCGTCATTGCATTTTATTTTCGTGGAGTGCAGACGCGCTCATTTCCAGCTGGGTGATTTTTGTTTAAATTATTAACTGATCGTAATGGTCGGAGTCAATGTGGTATTTTCATTTTCAGCATATCAACTACATCTATGATGGATTGGGTTCTAAGGATGAAATTATCCTAGTGGGGGAGTTCAATTTACCCAATATACGATGGGTAGCGGAAGATGATGACGATAGCTTTCTTCCTCATAACTTGACTGAAGGACAATCGTTATTCTTCGACATCTTGGCTTGCAAATAAGCAATGTGAGTAACAATATGAGAAGATAGTTTGATTTGGTGTTTTCTACGAACTCCACGATCACTTTTGTTTAACCCAGCCTCCTTTCCTTGACAAATCTTGACGTGTTTCACCCCGCAATGCTTGTCGCTTTTCATTATCTGTAGGACGCGATTGTCGATAATCTCGGTAGCCAGATAAACTTTCGTAAAAGTATCTTCTTCCTGGCATGGTTTTAGTACATTTTTCGAGTATGTCGACTTGAAGAGAAAGGTTAATAACTATCCATCGACTATGGAATTCGGGGGATTTCCAGTAATGATTCTAATATTTTTTTTAACCTATTTGCTGAATCTTTTAAGGGTGAATTTGAATCATCTGATTTCTATCCGGATAGTAGGAACTTTTCGCACATGAATAACCTAATTTTACTCATGGTACCAGTTCCTTCTATCACGGAGGAGATCTTGTTGAAGCATATTACTGAACTATCAACTGACTTTTCTAGTGGTCCTGACGGGGTTCCTGCAGCAGTCATTCAGAAATGTTCTTCGGTGTTATTATGGCCTCTACTATTACTATTCAGGAAGTCTCCTTCGCTGCGCCATTTCCCTGCACTTTGGAAGACATCCTTTTTAATTCATATTTTCAAGAGTGACAA
The DNA here is from genome assembly GCA_964036015.1 of Leptarthrus brevirostris. Lineage (NCBI taxonomy): Eukaryota > Metazoa > Arthropoda > Insecta > Diptera > Asilidae > Leptarthrus > Leptarthrus brevirostris. The sequence goes on from OZ038371.1 coordinate 25,458,673, forward strand.
TAAGGAGACATTTCCAATTACAGACCAATTGCTAAATTGTATTGTATTCCTCAGCTTTTTGAACTATGAATTCAATTCAAATTATCCAAAGTGTGTGAAGGCTTAATATCCACTCGGCAGCATGGTTTTCTTCAAGGTAGGTCCACGGTTTCAAACTTGGTTCAGTTTGTTTCTTGCACTGTGGGCGGGTTCATGGATGGTTGCCAAACTGACTGTATTTACACTGATTTTAGTAAAGTCTTTGATAAGGTTAACTTTATAATTGCTTTGAAATATACTAAGTTGGGTTTCCCGTCCTCGCTTATTGTTTGGATTAAGTCATATTTATCTAATAGGATTTATAGAGTACGTTTTCGTGGCGCACTCTCTGATGATTTTGTGGCTCATTCTGGGGTTCCCCAGGGCAGTCATCTGGGTCCATTGGTCCATCCATTGGGTCCGTCTATTGATGATATTTCGTATTTGCTTCAAAAATGTAAAATTCTTATATATGCTGACGATATTAAGATTTTTCTCCCAATTAAATCTAATGCTGATTGTGAGATTTCGGAATGAGAGTTGCATATTTTCTATGGGTGGTGCTGCAACAATAATCTCAAGCTGAACATTGAGAAATGTCAGGTTATGTCCTTCTCGCAACTTCAGTACTTTTCAGTACATGTTTGAGGGTACTGGTATAAAACGGGTGGAAGGGATGAGGGACTTGGCAGTGTATGTTGATATTCAATTGAATTTATCTCCCGTATTAATAACGTATTAATAACGTTGATATGGCGAACTCTATGCTGGGATTTATTCTTCGATGATCCAAGGAATTTACAAGCCCTCATATACAACTCCATCTTTATACGTCCCTGGTTAGACCGCTGCTTGATATGCTAGTCAAGTTTTCGTCTCCGTTTTACGGATCCCACATTAAACGTATCGAGACCGTCCAGCGCACATTTGTGGGATCGGCCCTACGTTCTTTGCCTTGGAATGACCCTCTGGTTATACCGCCTTATGAGGAGCGCTTAGGGTTACTGCAACTTGATACACTTGAAGTTGGGTTGCTGATTTGATATGTTTGCATCACCTTCTCCAGTTAAAGCTAGAAAGCGCTGAACTAGCTTCCAAAATATTGCTAAGATAACTGTCCTATTCCCTACTCCCCTTTACAGATTGCTTTTTCGCTCACTAATTATAGCATGTTAGAGCCTATAAACCGCTTGTGTAGGTCTGCTAATGATATTGCAGGCGTTTTTTATACTAATGTGGATAAAGTGACACTTAAAATGAGTGTAGAGCCGTGAATATGCGTCCTCTTTTTGACCTGACTCTTACTAATAATTTGCTGTAATTATGTCTGTTGTCTGTGCACCCCTGATTGTTGTTTGTGGGCGTGTTTTAGTTTTTTAATTACTACTATTTTGCGCATGTAGGTGTGGGAGCCTGATTCTCCTCAATATATTGTTATATTCTGGCGAATAGGTCAATTGATTCTATGCTTCTGCCTGAGAAGTGCGCCTTCTGAGTTAGAAGGTTTACTTCTATTTAACTATAACACCGGATTCTGGAGTTGGCAAGAACCATCGAAACATACCTGAGATAAAAAACAAAGATAAGGTGGCCAATAACGATGCACCAATGGTCAGAGGCTGGTCAACATTGTTGAGAATTTTGAAAAGGTGGAATAGTTTTCTAGCGAATGTTTGATGTCGCTACGTTGGGTAGATCAAAAGATAAAAATAAAAGAGTGATGTTTATACCATGAAAAACTGAAATTTATAAGTAACCCTCTAACTCTCAGACGGTTGAGATTGCCTCTCTACCCTATTCTGCCATGCCTAGGTGAGATCTATTACTCCACTTATTTTGGTATGTGAGATCTGAAACACCCTAGATATACGGTGCGATGCTTCCCTTTTTAAATGAACAGAACTGATATGTTGATTCCTGGTATTATTATTATATCATTAATGCAACAGCACAATGACGTCACAGATTTTGATATTTGTCTTCTAACAATCGCTATCTTCTTTGCTTTTCTGAGAAGTATAACTCATTATTACACTGAGTGAAAAATGTCCTGACCACTGTTTTGGATGAGATGCACCGATTCTTTGGCTAATTTGATCTCCAGTCATATTACTCAAGGTCAGTTATTAATACAGACGAATTTGATTTTCTATATTTTTTCTTCACTTCCCATGTTATACCTTTTTGAAAAGGCAATAAGATGGGTAGTTTAATAAAAAATAAAAAAGATATCTGAGCCGGTCATTTTGAAAGTAATTTAAGTCACATTTTAAAATGTTAGTAGTCGAAATGTTTGTAAAATTTAAGTCGCTTGGCATCGATTTTTCATGGGGTTGTTAAAGTCGACTTAAACCACTTTCAAAGTAAACGGCTCATCTATTAATTACATAATTTCAGAGAAAATGCAGAAAAATTCTGAACTTTGAATAATCACAAAACAATTTTTCACATTTGGAAATGATTGTTCCTGCAATGGTATAAGTTACATCAACATTGTTGAAAATTATGGAAAGTCATTGGGGTAGTAGGTTTTTGGCGTTTGTTTGATGTCGCTGTGTTGAGTATATCAAGAGATAAAAGGAAAAGAGTAATGTACATACCATGCAAATTCATATGAATCACCCTGTACAACGGTTGAGATTGCTTTTCCCCTACCAGACAATTCCATGTTCAGATATGTGAGATCTATTACCCCACTTATTTTGGCACACCCATTTTGATACACCCTGTACAAGCGAAATACTTTTTTCTAACTTACTCATCAGGAAATGTCTGAAACAATAAAGTACCCAAACTTAAACTTTGACGAGTATAATACATATACATATATGAGTATTTGGTTGGTTGGTTGATTGGTTTAAGTGGTGAGTTCTATCTACCAAGGGAACACTCCAATGAGCACGTTACGCGCCGTTTTGATGATACAATCTGAGGAAACAAGGTAGTCAATTAGCTGCCTATCCGCAAGGGGTAGTAGATTATTGGCACTCCAAAATTGCGTGAGAGCACTGTGAGCTAAGGAATTGAGTTTACTCCCTAATGTTTATCCTTAAGTTATCTGAAGATTCTCCAGAAAGTAAACTCTCAGTGTCCTCCTTCTGACACCTGCCAGGTTGAGGACGTACTCCATCTAAGGTTAACTTTGGCTAAGGAGTGTTGAAATAGGCAGTTAAGCGGGATATGGACGTCTTCTGCTCTGGATGAGTGAAGATCAGAGCCATTTCGTGGTAGTTCATCTGCCTTTTCGCTCTCTGGAATGTTTCTCCGCCCCGGAATTCAGAGAATAATGATGTTTAGTCTACCTCGGATTAGCTTTAAGGAGGTACTGGATGACTCAAGCGCCTTTATGCCACCAGGTGTCCGTAAAAATACCAACTTTCGTTATTGGAGATTCACTGAGTCTGAACGGGGAGCATGCCTTTAGAATATATGAGTATTTATTGCGGACTTTTAGTAAATAGGTGAACTTCAATCACAAATTAAAGTTAGGGTTGTTGTGCTTACTGTCCTATTCTAAAAGTCTCGTCTAGTTCCCGTAACCCCTTGCGGAGCATGGTGCGAGAAAAGAATTTCAACTGGTTCGAGACAACTACATATACCAATTGAGGGTGGAGTCCGAATTATAAACTTTACTTTGAAACCTTCTTGTAATCGTAATTTGTTATCAGCAGAAACAAGCATGGATCGTCGACGGTGGGATTCGAACCTGAGGTCTCCGGAGTTAAAGGTTGACACATTATCATATTACTCCATCGACGAGGTCTAAAAGTACGGGAAAATAAATAAACGTAAATTTATTAACGTTTTCAAAATTATTACGTCCCTCAACGCACGTTGAAGTGACAGAACCCAGTTATTTCACACAAGGACAACTTTCATAGAGTTTATTTAATTTACATCTATCTGAAATATTATATTCTCGGATCTGTTTCCAAAGTCTCAACATTCCTTGAGATTTCCTAAAATATAACATCATAATTCACCAAGCTCTGTCACTTTATCGTAAAAATTCCAGCATTGTTCCAAACATTTTCTAAATGAAATATCATAGTCCTTCTTACTTGTGAATCCTCGAAGGACGTTAAAACCACTCAGCGGGAAATGTTCACGAAGGCGAAGTGTTATAAAATTGCTACATTGTCTGAAAATTTCAAGCTCAACTACGTCCAGGCAACCAAAATCGACTAGTGGGGCTGCTTTCCGGCGATAAAAGCGCAAATGGTGACAGAGTTAAGAGCAAGCCGAAGGTCAGCGGAGCGAAATTTTCGAAGGGAATTCAAAAATTCCAATTTAATTGAATTTTAATTAGAAATGAGCGAATGATGAGACGAACGGGTCCAAATTAAATTTCATGTCTTTCTCGGCGAGGAAATTCTTTCTCTTGTCAGTTGAATTTAATTTGATTTCCCAATCAATAGCCGACAAAGAACAAGCGTCTGACAGATGAGACATATCCTATCGGGAACAGAAGCATCAGGGTATTGCTTCCATTTCATGCTGGTACGTTTCACAGGAAATAAATTAATTTGGAAGGGAATCATAACGATGAACTTTATTCACGTCGATAATAATTTAAGTTTTCATTGATTCTTCGAGCGAATATAAGCAATTTAACTTTTATTTGGCACTGCTTCACAGCTTGAGGAAAATCATTTCAGCAAAATCCTGAATCCTATTGAATGCAAAATATTTTCCTACTTTACTTGTAAAGGAATTCTTGTTTGGATTTCATTCCTTTCAATTTTTACAGACGAATGAAGTCAGCTGGAGAATAAGTGAATAAACTCTTTCTAGCACTGTTTATGCTACTTTAACTCCATAACGAAGTCACTTCAAATACAATCATTATTCAACAATTTCTGAAAAATGTTTGGCTTACTTAAAGTAAACTCATTACAAAACTGACGGCTGAATCTTTTCACTAATGTTCGGTTTTCCAAAATCCTATGAATTTAATAGAAAAATTAAAGCATTAGAAACTCAAACTATAAACACGAACAAATAAAAATCTAGGAATAATGATCTACACCGAAATAAATTCGTAATTATATGGGTAGGTGTTCTCCCGCGAAAATGGAATTTCCATGCTTTTTTCTTACCAGTCCCCAACGCTATATCTGTTGGAAGCTCTTTTTAATGACATGTATAAAATAACTTAATTAGCTCGTTGGAGAAAATTGAAATAATATCTTACAAATGACTTTATAGTTGAAAATGGTGAGTGGGTAATGAAATTCTCAAAAGTAGAGAGTGGTGCACATATTTCTAATGGTGTCTTCTAAGTTATATAAATTGAAGACTTTAGAAAGGCTGATTTGAGGTTTGGATTTGCATTGTGAGCACGGGGGTATAGTGATAAAGGCTGATCGAATTCAGAATTATATTGAGATTGACTATTGCGAAAAGACTACAACTTTTAAAATATCGACCTGGCAGAACATCGAAAGCAGCATCTCTACGGAAAATGATTTTTTATCGCAATCTGCTTCAGTTCGTAAGTTACTTAAATTTTTTTCCTATTAAGTTGTTAGTATCAAAGTGAACAGTATTTCGTCGAGTCCGTGAGGATGGTGGACACGGCATATTACTATATACCTTCCCTAAACACATGGTGAGTAAGGTTAGTTGTAATCTTTATTTGAAACTAACTGGTGCCCGCGACTAAATACTCGTATATGTTATACTCAGTACTGTGAGCTTAATAGCTTCAGAGATGTCGTGCTGAGCCAGTAATTGGTATTTCGCTTTTGTATATGAAAAATATGCAAAAAATAGTTTTCCAGCAACGAACTCTATTGTGCAAGAATTCATTCCTAAGTATCGCCCATCCGTTTCTAATCCAAAAAACTCGTTAAGGAGATCTCAGTATACTACGCCAACGTAACTGGCTTGCGTTACAAGACCAATAGGCTTTTTGTTGCCTCGGCCAATTCTGGATTCGACGTTATATGCCTCTCTGAAACCTGGCTTTGCGGTAAGATACTGGTCATGGAACCTTTTGATTCTGAATTCCAGGTTTTCCATCGAGATTGGCACATATCTTGTTTGGATGCTCCTATTGGCGGTGGAGTCCTTTGTGCAGTGCATAGTGGGCTGTCGTCCGCTTCGATAGAGATTCCTGGTGCTGAGTCTTTGGAATATGTCTGCATCTCCTTACAGTCGCTTGACAAGATCATTTATGTTATGACCGTCTATGTTCCACCTGCTTCATGACTTCAGCTGTGGAATGGCTTTCAGAGATTACGTCTCCTTATGATGACCTTTTGCTGCTGGGTGACTTCAATATGCCATCCATAACCTGGGAGTATTCCGCCGAGGATGATTGCTTGCTGCCACATGTATCAATGGCCCCCCAACATCAGGGTGGTTTTCTGGAATCCATTTCTGCGTCTGGTCTCCGGCAATCGTGTGCAACCAATGCTTCTGGACGCTTGCTCGACTTGGTGTTCTCCACACATGATTGTGGAACAATGGTGAGGAGATGTCTCTCCTTTGCTTCCTGAATCGGACTTTCACCCTGTTCTTCATGTAGTCGTCTGCTCTGAACTTTGTTTGAATGTGCCTTCCAATTCTGATAGTTATTGTTACGACTTTAAAAGGGCTGATTACTCTGTAATGAATCAAATTCTGGCAGATATCCTCTGGGACTGCCTTTTTCGAGAATGTGATATTGATTTTACTCTAGAGTTATTTTGCGACTTTATGTTTTCATTTTTCATCCGTTGTGTTCCCGTATCTCATTCTAGGAACCCTAACTCTTTTCGACCTTGGCTTAATGCGTCTATAAAGCATCTTAAAAATCTTAAAAACAAAGCCTGGAAGAGGTTTTGTCTCTCTCGTAGTGTAGAGTCCGAGGGCAATCCATTTGTGTTAATCCCAAAAAGTTTTGGAACTTCATTAATCTTCAGCGTAAGAGTGACGGCTTCCCCTCTTTTATGCGCCTTGGTGATCGGAGCACCGATGACCCTTTGACTGCTGCCAACTTCTTTGCTAGTTTCTTTGGAGCTGCCTTCTCAACATATAACTGTGATATTAGTTTAAGAGATTTTAATTTTTTGACGAATTATCCCCCGACCTCCTTATTGGTTAAGGCTTTGTTTTTTGACGATGCTTCAATAATGACGCATATTATGAAGTTGTCCCATAGTTTTTTACCCGGTCCCGATGGTGTTCCCATATCTGTCCTAAAGAATTGTGCCCACTATCTTACTCCTGTCCTTTCTTATAAAATGGGTTAGAAGGATGATATCTATAATTATAGGTCTATTGCTAATTTATCTGCCATCACTAAGCTTTTCGAAGCAATGGTTTGTGATGTCCTTACTTTTCACTGTAAGCAGTTCTTGGGATCCTTCCAGCACGGTTTTATTAAAGGCAGATCAACGACTACTAACCTTGAAGAGTTCTGTAATTTTTGCATTTCCGCCATAAAGGCTGGTGAACAGGTTGATTGTATTTATACTGATTTTAGTAAGGCCTTTGATTGCATCGGCAACAAGTTGCTTGTTTTGAAGCTGACTATGTTAACTTTTCCATCTCTTTTCATCCAATGGATTTCTTGTTATCTCTTTGACCGAACACAGCGTGTTCTGTTTCGCGGTTCCCTCTCTCGTTAAATTTCGGTAACTTCTGGGGTGTCCCAGGGTAGCCATTGGGTCAGCTTCTATTTATTATTTTTATTAATGACATGGGCTCCATTTTCGCGAACTCGAAAATTTTATGTTATGCTGACGATGCTAAAATTTTTCGTGTTGTCTCTGATCTACATTGATCTACAGAAATTTTCTAATATCGGAATATATGACTTTTTATTTGTATTACTGCTTCGATTTGGAGGTTTTGGTTTTCCTTATCTTTTTTTTTGTTTTTTTTCCTTGTTCTTATCTATCTTTTTCGTGTGGTCCATTCTGTTTTTAAATAGTAGCGTGAATTTGGTGCAATAAAAATAAATTTAGCTTAGTAAGTTAGTAATATAATAAGAATAATGAATTACTAAAAAATATTTTTGAGCGGAGATAAAGTTGATTTACATTAGTGAAGGATTATCAACCTGGCAGATGGCATAGCCATTCTCAGCATGTTTTTGAAGTTAAAACTAGGACTAGTTATTTAATGTAAATATTTAATATTGTGAATAAAAACTTTATTATTATTTTTATATTATAGCTCTGAAAGGAACTGGTCAAGAAACTTTCTAGTTAGCTGCAATTACAAGGTGTACAAGTGTTGGGTGGGCAATAGACACAAATAATAAGACACAAAAATTCAAAATAAACTTTTTAAAAACTCGAGCGACGTGAGAAATATAAAATAATTTCTCAACACGATCAGCGTTTCTGATAAAGAAAAACTAAACTCCTTTGGCTCTTCCTCAACAGCAGCACCAAAGTGTAAGTGATCAGAATATGATACAGCTGTCTAGATCGGTGTTAAAATTTTTCTGGATTTACATCTAGTTTTCGGTTTCGTGCGAAAGCGTCCAGGAGCTAAAGAAAATCTAACCCTTTGGTGCTGCTTATTTTATATTTCTTACGTCGCTCGAGTTTTTTAAAAAGTTTATTTTGAATTTTTGTTGACAAATTCACTCGGGTCAAGTGTACATTTCGTGCATATTTTGTGTAATAAGACACTTTTGGCTAAAACTATTACCGATCTTCACGCCTACGAAATTTATACAGGACAGAGGTGAAGAGCTCACAATAAGTCGATATTTTAAGGATTTGTTCACGTAAATTGCAGCACCACCCCCGGCATGGTCCATACGATCATATCTGAACAGCTTGAAATCAATCAGATTAACATAGTTCGACGGTATATTACTATTAAGCCAAGTTTCGGTCACACAAAAAACATGCAGGTCACTATTACCGAAAACCATTCTAAGTTCATCATGCTGCGCGTATTTAAGTGGAACAGATTTAACCCTCTCCTTTTACAGAAGATATTCAAGAAAGCTCCAGTCTTGTTCAACTGCTATCGACTGAAATTTACGAAAACAGGCCAGAGTCGCAAGCACCCACTGAGGCAAGAGGAACAAAATGAAGTTGTTACAACCCCTTCAGGTGAACAATAAACTAGCTCAGGAGAAGGGCCGGTTTAAAAAAAATTATCTATATAAACAAATATCGCACTTTTTGCTGTTGGGCGCTAAATGGGAACTCGAATAAAATGAAAAAAAACGAAATTATATCAAACAATATAAGTTTTATAATTCATAAATAAATTAATTTTAAAAAGGACAAAAAAATTCGATATACGGGTGTGCCATCTTACGTTTGGAATTGGAACTATAGGTTTGATGACATTTCCGATGTGACAAAAAGTTAGTTTTATGTTTGATATTTAAGAAATGGGTCGATTTTCGCTTGAACAAAGTTGGGAAATATTAAAAACTTAATTCCAAAGTGTTGAGTCTTCTACTCAAACTGTAAGAAATTTACGAAAAAAAATTGACAAAAAGAATGTGCCAAAACGCAGTTTGTGGATCAATTTGTGAAGCGAGTTCGTGTAACTGGATCGATGTTGGATAAAAAAACCCTTGAACGTACTCGTCCGGTGCGCTTAACCGAAAACATCGCTGCTGTTGCTCAGAGTGTGCGTGAACAACCATCAACATCAACTCGTCATCGGTCTCAAGAATGAACATTTCACGCACTTCTTTGAGAAGAATTTTGCAAAAAGATCTCGATATGAATGCATACAAAGTTCAATATGTGCAAGAGCTGAAGCCGCATGACCATCCGATGCGTTTTCGGTTTGGTCAATGGGCCGAAGACCGCTTGATCGAAGATGAGCATTTTTACCGAAAAATCATCTTTCAGATGAAGCTCCTTTCCACCTCGGAGGACACGTCAATAAGCAAAATTGTCGTATCTGGGGCTCAGAAAATCCACACGTGATCGTGTAGAAACCAATGCATCCACAACGAGTGACTGTCTGGTGCGGATTTTGGTCTGGCGGCATTATTGAGCCATTTTTCTTCGAAAATGAGCAAGGAAACGCCGTTATAGTGAATGGCGATCGCTACTACGCTATGCTAAGCGATTTTTTGTTTCCCGAAATTGAAGAGGATGACATAGACGACATTTGGTTTCAGCAGGACCGCGCAACGTGCCACACAGCCAACGTAACAATCGATCTTTTGCGCACTGTTTTCGAAAATCGCATAATCAGCCCAAATGCTGATGTCAATTGGCCACCGCGAAGCTGCGATTTCACTCCGTTGGACTTCTTTTTGTGGGGAGCCGTTAAGAAATGTACCGAAAAATTGGACTGATCGAATGGGGTATTGTAAGGCTAGCCGTGGCAGTCATTTGAATGATGTTGTTTTCCAATCCTAAATGGAAAGGTTCAATCTTTCTAATAAACTCATAACTTTGAAAAGAAATATTCATTAGTTTTTTTTTTAGCCGATTCAAATTAAAAATCTGAAATGGCCCACCCTGTACATTCTCGGCAAATTCGATTAGCAACAATTCCAAGATTGAAATAGAAATTAAATCAATTCATGACAAAAAATAAACAAATTGAAGAATCTAAAAATTCAAAACACTAACTAATTTTGAATTAATTTCAAAGAAACTAAAGAAATAAATTTAAAATGTAATCACACTTATCTTATTATTTCCTTTTTTCTTCTTGATTTCTGCCGGCTCACCGATTCTCCAACTAGAATTCTTCCTTCCTATGTACTGCAATCCTTGTTTCCGCCACAATAACGATAACCTTGACTTATAATAAGCTGCACTTCTCTTTTAACATACTCGACTTGCACCTTGACTTTTACGTAATAACTGCTGTCGCTTTTTAAGAAAAGCTGCCTGCTTCACCTACCAAAGCACTTGATTTTATGTAATTTTGCCCACTTTTGGAAATCCTTTCCATATTTTTCCAATCAGGACTATCTTCAGTGTTGAATTTTCCAACCGGTTTAATATTTAAAAAAAATATTATTTATATTTTCAGTTTATTTTATTCCTTTTAATTCAATTTTTCCCAGAATTATGCCAGAAAAATTCTTAGGCTCTTTAAAATAATGTTTTTCTTCAGAAAAATATTTTTTTGACAGTCACTGGCACGTGAAATTTTTTTATTATTTTAGGGCTTTCGTTCAAAATTTTTCAAATAAACATTAGCCTTGGGTTACAGGAGTTCTTTATAGCTATCTCCGGCAAATTCCTGCCTGTTATAAGGGATCTTATGCAAAATGCCCTCACCAAGCTTACCAGATGGGCGGTGGGGTGTGGGCTTAGCGTCAATCCTAATAAGACCGAGGTGGTCATTTTTACTAAGAAATATAAAATTCCTCCCGTTGACCCTCTGTATCTGAATGGCATCCGCCTTGACTTTACCGAGGAAGCTAAATATTTGGGTATCATCCTGGATAGGATGCTCAGCTGGAAGCCAAATATTCAGGAGAGGGTCAAGAAAGCAACGGTAGCTCTATACTCCTGTAAGAGGGCCATCGGTGGGAAATGGGGATTTCAACCCAAGTTGACTCACTGGCTTTATGTTGCAGTCATCAGGCCAATCCTGCTTTATGGCGTGGTTGTCTGGTGGCCATCACTGTAAAAGGCCACTTACCTCAACGTTTTGAGGAAGGTACAAAGATCGGCCTGCATCTGTATCACCGGAGCGCTACGGACCACCCCAACTGATGCTCTGGAGATACTTCTACACTTACTTCCATTAGATCTGATGGGCAAACAGATGGCTGCTAACACTGCTGTCAGACTTACAGCCACATCTCAATGGTCCAATACTAGAGTTGGGCACTCCACAATTCTGGACTCCTTTCCGCTCCAAGTGGGGCATCTTGACTACACCACTCCCAGCTACTCCTTTGTCAAGCGTTTCTTACTGACAATTCCAACCAGGCTTGACTGGGATGGGGACACCTTTCTCTGTGATGAATCCATTCAAATTTATACGGATGGCTCTAAACTACAGGGTCGGGTGGGGGGTGGTGTTTTCTCAGAAGCACTGAACATTGGCTTATTCTTCCGTCTTCCAGGCTACTGTAGTGTGTTTCAGGCGAAGGTTATGACTATTCAGGAAGATTTAAATTGGCTAAAGGGGAACGTAGCTCCAAAGGACATCTGTATCCTTACAGATAGCCAGGCTGCTTTGCTATCCCTAGATTCTTTCCTATCGACTTCTAAAACTGTTAATAGCTGTCGCTCACTTTTAAATGAGCTGGCTGAACGGTATCAAATTCACCTGTGCTGGGTCCCGGGGCACAGGGATATTCCAGGTAATTGCGTGGCGGATGAGCTAGCAAGAAGGGGTACCACCCTAGAGATCCAACCGGAAATGACTACTATTGGAAGGCCCCTGGCAACCTGCAAGATGTTGCTTAACACGAGGACAATTAACTTAGCGAAGCACAGATGGGCAAATGGTACTACTTGCCATACGTCCAGGCAGATCTGGCCTAAGCTGGATCTTAGGCGCTCCAAGGGTCTGCTTTCGAGGGGCAGATCTGACCTTAGAATAGCTATCGGGGTCATCACGGGCCATTGCCCTATTGGCTTACACGCGAAGAGACTGGATATCTTCTCAAACGACTTTTGTAGAAGCTGCATGGACGAGGAAGAGGAGGAAACTGTTCTCCACTACCTCTGCCGGTGCCCTGCACTGGCACGCAGGCGAAAGTCCTTCTTGGGTAACTATTTCTTTGATAGTCTCTGTGATTTGGCGGCGATTGACGTTGCAGATCTTTGGCGCTTCATTGACAGCTCCGGATGATTCCAATGAGGAGGTGGAGGGAATTCTTTGGATTCCGTGGCATCACAACGGGCCTTTTGAGGTTTGAGTGTGCCCTTTAAGGCAGCCACATAAACCTAAACCTAAACCTACAGGAGTTCTTCAGCATAGTTTCGTTTTATCGGAAGTTTCTGATGTAATTTCAACATATCTACTTTATAGGTTATCCTTGGTTTACTTTCGCTCCTCCATTCATATTAGGCTGAGAAAAAAATCTGGATGGGTCTAATTTAATTCGCTTCGTTTCTCTAAAAGTTTCCCTTATTATTGCAAAAAAAAAAATTTTTAATTTTCAAAGTGTGCAGCACCTACTCGTGTTACAAAAATCTTGACAATTTTTGATATATTTTCAAAACTTGCAATGAATTGCCGTGATAAACGCAGTCCGATCCCGTCCAGTAAGGCTATTATGTCGTTGAGTTTTAATTTCCTTCTTCGATGCGTGGTAAATGTAAATCGGTTGAATACGAATTTGGGTTGTCGCTGTCTCCTTATGAAAATATCCTTAATTGAGCTATTTAAGGTGATGTGAAAGTGAAGTTCATTATTTTTATCTTTCTTAAGTGTATATTTCTTAGTCAACATCTAGGTTAGTGATACCATTTTAAATTAATACTTTCTATTTAGATATTGCCAAATTGTTTCAGCTTTTCTTCAGAAAAAGGTCCCCACGAAGATGATCGTCGATTCTCTAGCCCAATTACAACTAAACCAGACTCCGTATTACCTGGAATAGAGAATATTTGCAGCTCCAACAGTTCGATAACAGAACAGAATCGACATCACAACAGGTAACACCTAATTTATTTATTTCTTTCTCATTAATAACTATCTTATATTCTAGATCGAGAATACCGGAAGTCATAAAAACCGGAACTATAAAACCGTAACCGTAACAAAGTGGCACTAGAACTATGGGTTTTGCAAAGAAAAAAACAACCTAAGCAATCAAAAAACTGTTGAGAGACGTTGTGTACCCTTGGAAGTAACAATAAATAATATAATATATAAAAAAAGTTAGAAACAATTTTATAAATTTGAATTGATCTAATAAATAAAATAAAATAAAATCAAAAACCAAAAAGGAAAATCCATTAAATTACGCAAAAATCAAAGCCAGGAAAACAAATCTAGACAAAAAATAATATACGTGTATTATATTATTGTAACGTGTACGAGATAGTTCACGAAAAGGGAAATAGGGAACCATGTAATGCGTATGCCCCAGGTGGTCAGAAATCAAGGCAAGCAAATGTCAAATGTAGAATGTCAAGGACGACTCAAACCTATGGTGATTAAATGTGGTGAAAATGTATAAAGAAAACATCTAGAACTAAGTGACTATAGTTTCTAGAACTAAGCTAAGCTAAGCTAAGAGTAGTATAAATAGGGCTGGCTGAGTACGAGCCTGATCTGTTTTAGTCGTGATTTAGACTGAAAAAGGCTTATATGTGATACTGCGAATAGCTAATTGTATTTTAACCAGTGAAGTGATAAGTTTAATTAGTAAAGTGAAATGGTATATTGTGAAGAAAAGATGCAAAGAAAATTGTGAAATGAACTAAATAATGAAGTGAAGTGTAATTGAAAATAATCATTTTGCAAATACATTATTATTTATAAATTAATTTTTTATATTATGGGGGAAGACATTTTTGGTATCGATTAAAACTGTTGAGAGGAAATCTTCATGTATGCCCCAAAATTATGTAAAGTTTCATAAATAAAATTTAATATAGCTACACAGGGCCTGGGGTCTCCGCTTTTCTATACAAGGATTTATTACCGTTGTGATATTGAGATTTTCTATTAAAAGCGTAATTAAGTTGTACAAATAAGATCGATTACTTGCAATCAATTTGGAGATATCATATTTCCCGTTCAGTCAGTAGCACATAAAATAATTCAAAAAGGAAGATCTTATCCACCTTGTACCTGACATTAATAACTAAGATTCGCTGTGTGAAAAACGATACCGTGTCAAATCGAAACACAAAATAAATAACATCAGCCTGTAAAAGGATAGGAAGCCAAGCTCTTCGCACTTCGCCCCAATCCGTCGTCTACTTATCATGTGCCCTTTCTTGATTTTTTCCGTTTTTCTCCTGGAAATATAGAAGTTGTTAAAGTGGAATGGGAAAAACTGTTAAATCAAGAGAGCAAAAAAAGCAACTTTCCAACACAAGAACGTGCTGATATATTTGCGAGGGGAGTAAAACTCGACAAAAAATTCTAACAAGATAGGAGCCTAAATTTTTCATCAAATAAAATGTTCCGTCATTATTTTTGTTTTTCTAGCCGTGGTTTGTTCGGGGGAGAGCCTGCGAGGACGGTGAGGTCGAGGAATGCTGCAAATCTTGTCCTTAAAACGTTTTAGCATATAGGGGATTCCTTCGGATTTGAGAGATGGGTGGTGGTTGAAAGAATATATTTTTTCCTAGAAGAAATAAATAAAAATTACAACAAAAGCAAATTGGAGACGAATTATGAATATTTTATCTTGCTGAAATTGATGCTGACTACAACAGTGCTAATACGTACATCCCTTGGGCTAAAGGTGAACATTTTGAAAAGAGGATTGATTTCATTTCAACGGAGAAACATTTTTCTTTGCCTCTCATTCGCAATATGACAAAGGTGAAAGGGACGCAATGGGTGGAACGGTGAACGAAAATCAGGCTCATGACAACGAAAACTTCCATCTCAGTAAATTTGAAACAAAAACATTAAAAATTTAACAAGAATAAGTAAATTAAATGGCAGTGAAGGGAAAGGATGGATGCTTATATATACTCCCTTGGATTATGTTAATCTCGTAGCTTTTCGTCACTGTCCGCTTTTGGCAAGGCCACTCTTCTCCATGTCCTTTTGGGTGAAAGTGTACCGATGTAATACGTAATTTTTCTGAGAATTTTTTAATAAAAGAGAAGTTATTCATGAAGGTAAGGCATGTTTTTGTATCAACGGGACATCTTCACATTTCCTTGGCTTTTATTTCCCTTGCTGTATTAAGTTATTATTTAGCTTTTCGTTTAGTCTCAACAGGATATAAGCAGACAGGACATTTAAAAAATATATCCAAAGAACAAAATATTTACGTTTCGTGTTTTATATGTATATCCTTCGCTGGCGAAAGCAACATTTATTATTTTTGAGCAATATATCTAAAATCATTAGCATAATACAAGGACATAATAATTTAAAATACAAGGATAATAATGTTAAAGGAATCTGCGCTAAAAGCAAGAACAAAAAGTTGAATAAAAATTGGTAAAAATTATCGCAGGATAGTTGTTAAAGTAGCCTGTTTAACGTTGTAACAACAAGAAATTAATGAACGAAAAAAAATCAGCAAGTGAATTAATATTGACTTTCCTTACTGATCAGGTAAAAATTGAAAATATTTGATTGAAGTATGGATTAAGTAGATATTAAACAAACAAGTTGTTGATAATAATAGTGATGGGGATAACAAAAATAAAGTCATAAATGAATAAGACAAATTTATTTAAATCGGTGAGTGGAAGAGTTGTAAGTTCAAAAATATTAAATTTCAGTTAATCAAGTATAACACTTTTATTGAATTTTTTCATTCTTGTCAATTTGCGATTCACTGTCAACTCCCTAGCATGCCCGACGGTAATCTGTTAATTACTCACTAAATCTCACCTCATTTACCTATTCTCTTCATTCACTCGCCATAAAAATATCTCACATGCACTTTTCTGAAAACATTCTTAGTCCTTAAACTTATAATGGCGCGCCAGTGCAAGAAATTTACCTAATTCTACTCGAACCGAATAGCAGTCAGACGTCTCGCCTAACATGCATTTTCATATACACAATTTCTTTCATATGCGAGTTTTGTTATCACCTATGCAAGGGAGAAGACGTTATCGCCAACGTTTTAACATAATTTCCTTAGAGTCGGCGGGTTTTTCGGACTCGTTTATTAAGCAAGTAAAGTTAGTAGACCTGTACATTTCCCTCTCTTTCTCTGGGACGGGAGCAGAACTTCACCGATTCGAGACGATTGCAAGTGGACCTACGATGTAAAACCACGTATTTGCTCTGCAACCGCCATGGTTTTAAACCGACTTCCCAAAAACAAAAAGGTTCTAAGTTCGACGTGTTTTATTTTTTTTATTCTTTTATGTCTGATTCTTTTTTTGTTTGGTAGAGTATGATCACCGATTGGTACCATGGCAAACATTTTTTTGGTAGGGTGGAGGTGAAAGCGAACTTTGTAACCCGTGGACCAATTTGGATGGTACGTTTTTTGTTGTGCAGAGTATGGTCTAGGGGGGGGGGGGTACTCTAACTTCATAACGCGTGGACCGATTTGGATAGTTTTTTTTCTGTTGGGTAGAGTACGCTAGTTGATACCACGAGAAAAAGAATGTTGGTGGAGTTAGGTTGTGAGAAGGGGGGGGAGGGGGTTTTCAACCTAACTTTGCAACGCGTGCACCGATTTGGATGGTTCTTTTGCTGTTGTATAGAGTGTGATCCCCCAGTGCTAAAAGGAGAATAATTTGGTGCTTGGGAGTTGGAGGGGTAGTAACTTCGTAACGCGTGGACCGATTTCGATGGTTCCTTTTCTGTTCGGTAGAGTATGTTCCTTGATTGAAACCATGAGAAAAAAAAAATTTAGTGGGATGGTTTGGGGTGGGTGGTTAAACCTAACTTTTTAACGCGTGCACCGATTTGCATGGTTCTTTCTTCGTTGTAGAGTAGAAGACACTAAAAATTGTTAAATTAAATAGTTTTAAAAAAAAAAGAAGTTGAGCCGACTTCACAAAAAGTGCTAAAAAGCATAAAATAATTTTTAATTTTATAACTTTTGCGACATTTTGGAGTCGGTGTAAATTAAACAAATAAAACAACTACATAACCACAATTAAAAATAATACATAATACTACCTGAACGTTTCAGCTCACGGGATCATAAGAAATGACGACTAAATATTTTTGTTGTAGTTGTTTGGTTTGTTTGATTTGCACCGACTTCAAAATGTCGCAATAGATATAAAATTAAAAATTATTTTATGCTTTTTAGCGCTTTTTGTGAAGTCGGTTCAATTTTTTTTTTTAACTATTTTATGATTGTAATCTGTTGTCAGCAGAAAACAACCATGGGTCACCACTGGTGGGATCCGAACCTAGGACTTCCATTAAACAAATTAACAAAATTAATGGACAGGTCTACTAAGTTTACATCATATAGGCATAGTAACATCAGACTTAAACCCTTCTTCCACTCACCGATTCATTTGGGTTTTATCATTACTATTCATTTGGGCTTTAAAATAAGTTCTTGTTTTTTCGCCTGTCTAAAGTATTATGATGGTTTATTTAAAACACATATTTAATAGTAATGGGACGGTTTTAGCAAATACTACTATTACTGGTTACGAGTTCTGTGGGGTGAGTGCAATGAGGGCTTCTAAATTTGGAAGGGTATGCGGTGATTCGGTGCCAGGAATAAAAAGGGGGCATACTAGGAAAGGGGTAAGCAGTTTCGTGAGGACTAAGACTGTCCCTTAGGGTGGTGGGGCCCCTGCTCAGAAAATATGATTGCCGAAGTTTCAGCTCAATTTAATAACACTGAGGGTAAAGTTTCGAAATATTGCGATTTTTAACAAAAAAACGAAGTTTTTCCTCCATAAAATGAAAACATCCTCGAAACCTAATTATCATCTAATTTTATAGGAAATTGTGTTTCCTTGAAGTTTTATTTATATTGGAAACTCACAGATTTTGTGATATTTAGCATTTTTAACTTCCCACATATAGGAAGTTATTGTAATGGGCCCGATTTTCAAAATTTTTAGTTTTAATTTTTTTTTTACATTTCAAAGTCACCATAGTGTTTTACGCATGTTTTTGAACACATGTGTGTGTGTGTGTGTACGTACGTACGTACGTACGTTCGGACCCACTTTTTTCGACAACGAAATCTCGCGAACGAAAAATGATAACGACTTCGCTATGGTGCCATTCGAAGCGTATTATTGTAAATAAGAGCTGAAAGAAATTTAATCAATTTTGGTTGAGCCGTTTTTTTGTTTAAACAAAAAAACTGAAAAAAAAAGTTGATTTTAGACTTTCTTGAAAAGGATTTCTTCGATATAATTTGTTCTGATGACGTTCGGGACTTCAAAAAGTCGGATAATAACAATTTATTATGAACAGAAATTGTTTATAATGATAAAAAATTGTTTATAACAATAAATAATTGTTTATAACAATAATAAATTTATAATGATAAAAAATGGTTTAACTTAGTTGAAAATTGATTATGAAAATTGGAAATTGAATAAAAAATTGAAGATTGTTCATAGCAATTGAAAATTCTTATAAACAATTAAAAGTTTTGTTACCACAAAAAATTGCTTTTATGAATAAACTTTGTTTATATCAATTAAAAATGGTCTACAACTATTAAGAATTGCTTATATCAATTATAAATTGTTTATAACCATGCAAAATTATTAATAACAAATGAATTCCAAACAGAGTGCATTTATTTGGTTTTAAGTAAAAAATAGTGCTATAACGGAATAATATTTTAAAAAATTTTTGCATCTAATTAAACTAAATTATCATGATAAATTAAATTCATTAGTTTATTGATTTATAAATTTAAAATATCAATTTTTTAAGTATTTTTAAATGAGAAAAAGATTCAACTGATCTAATTGGTTCTGATACAACTCGATACTTTAAAAAATCCAGAACTTTTATAGTTTTTTGTAACATTAAAAAAACCATAAATAGTTGATATTAATGTATAGTATGAATTTTATTGAGTTTTCACTTACTCGTTTGTACTATGATCATGAAATTTATCGCTATTAACAATCAAATATTGTTAATAATAATTTAATATTGTTAATAACAATTAAAAATTGTTATTAACTGGGAAGTAGTTCGTGTGGACCTCAAGGGTCGCACCAATGATGCGATACCCAGAATCTGGACCCACCCCACTAGTTTCATTTTTCAATTACATGTGCTTTCCAGATTTTACTTTTTGTAATTAACATTTGCACATTAAAAAGAGTTTGGTTGGAGGTGTTTTTAAAAGTAAATAAAATAGAATAAAATTTTATTGAATATAACAAAACAATTTACATGCAATAACTAATATTTCTGAACATTTGGGAACGTACCCACATAGTGCGCTTTAATAAAATTTATGTTTTCAATCTTGTCTTACTAATTATAAATCCTTACAATCTAAAAGTTTAATTTATCTTAAATTTAGATGTTTTTGATGTTTGTGTGTTAAACGAGATGATATATGTTGTGTATTTTGAAGATTGTTTTTTATAATTAAAAATTTTTTGGATTGAGTAGTGTGTCTGTAGTGGTGGGAATTCACCTTGCAGCCTGCTCCTTGAAACGACTAATTCCGTCAGTATGACTATGTCAATGTCTTCTGGAATACCTGCATCCCCAAATTGGACTGTGAGAATCTCCTCCTATTATAACTGGACCTGGTAGTTGTTCGGTCAGGTTTTCTAGGGCAGTTTCTGTTAGCTATCTGTCACACTCAATGTAAATTGATGCTAAAGTTACACATACGGATAGTTGTACTTTTATTTAATTTTTTTATTTTTTTTGCGATGTGGCCAAATTATAGGGGACAACCCTTTGATGCGTTAGCATGATTTTGGTCGGAAGGGAATTAGGGTAAGGGAAGTGAGGAAACTTAAGTTCTTAATAAAAGCTCACGGGGTCATCTGGTCTCGAACCATTATTGCACAGACTGTGAGGTCAGAATTAAGGTTTATTATTTCGAAAGAGTATATTCATAATGGCAGCTTCTCCATGACTAGTTTATCTAACAGTGTAAGTAGCAATTAGTTGATAAGGCCAAAGCCGTTCAGGCTCTTCTCCTAACAAAAAGTTGGTTTCATGTAGTAAAACTACAGGCGGCCTGTACGTTGAAATTAATATTTGAAGATTGGCGAGGTTATTTTATAGCCCCCTGATATTCCATTGTAGGATATTAATGTCCTCAATGTTTGTTGAGGTAGGGTTAATTTATATTTTCAGCTTAATAAGTCATTAGATCGTCCTCATCATCCTGGTTAAAATCTCTCAAATTTAAATTTTGAAATTTTGCTGATTGACCAGTAGTATTTAGCATTACGTATTTTTGAATATTGTCAAACTTTCGGGTTAAAGCTTGCGCTAATTTTTGTGTGATTTGTTGTGAATTTGGTGTTAATTGTAGTTTGTTGTTTTCTTTTGTTTGAATTTTTTGTATATATGTTATTTGCGATTTTTCGTGCGTGGTTTGTGTTTTTTTTTTTTTTTTTTTTTTATATATGATGTTGCCAAAGCTCAGGGGATGCCCTATGATGCTAAAGCACAGCCTTGGCAGGAAAGGAATTAAGGATGAGGGAAATGGGTTAGGAGGTTGAGTGAAGGAGGTGTCGATGTACGCCCCGTTTGAAAGTTTCAGGCTCATAAGACGAGGGAAAAACAGAAGATGGTAAACTGTTCCACATTCGTGTTGTTCTGCTAAGAAAAGATTCCCGAAATTTGACGGTACGTCCAAATTTGACCCGGAGAGTAAAGGGGTGGGAGCGACTTGTAGATCTTGTATCGCGCGTTGTAATGAGTCTACAAGGAATCAGGCTAGCGATTTCGTTAGAACAATGGCCATGGAAATAGCGATAAAAGAGTGAGAGACAACCGACATTCCGTCGATGCTCAAGAGTGTTTCCGATGTTTTGTTAGTTGCTTGTTTTGTAGTATTTTGTTGTAGGTTTTCATTTGTTTGTTTTATAGTATCTTTTATTATATTGTTTATGTTTGGTGCTTTTGTGTTAAAATTGAATGGTGTATTTTGCTTTTCTATTTCTTGTTTATTTGTATTTATTTTGTTTAGTGGTTGTGTTGTGATATTTGTATTTGATAATATGTCGGTATAGAATTTCCCTCTACCATACGTGTAATCTTAAAAATGTCGGTCATTCCTTGAGACGCTAAGCCTTCAACAATTTCTTCACTTTTTAAATTATTTAAATTTCTACAAAATATTATACCTTTTGATTCATTTAATTTAGAGTTCAGTTGGGTTTTTATTGGAATGTTTCCCAATTTTCTCGCTTTTATGAATCGTTCTACGATTTTGGCTGCATCGCATAATAAAAGCAAACTACCACCTCTAAAAAAATTTGGAATATTTTGTCGAAACTGTATCTACTACTTTTTTAAGATTTGAATACATTGTATTCATGTAATTTTTTGCGTTCTGCAGTGGTTTGAATGCATTTGTAATTAGGTGATTCATTTTCTGAATCTGTGACTGGCGGTAGTAGAGGGTATTCAATATCTAGATTTGAATACGCTTTCCTCTTTTTTTCGCAGAGCCTCATTGAGGTCCTGGAATCTCTTCCAGGAAACTGAAATAATTTTGGACCTTAGGCCACTTTTTTTTTTAGTTTTTAGTTTAATAAATAAATGAATGTTTATTTAAAAGTAAGCTTAACAATTTTGGTTATATTGTTATTCTTATATTTAAATTAATGATTAAAATATAGGCAGTGTCTATTCGCATCACCCGTGCTTTTATACGGAGAACACGGATCCGTGTACTCCGTGTACGCAACATTTACACGGACTACACGGAACGTAATAATTCATACATATTACTGGTAATAGTTCTTTACAGCCTACTCTAAATATAAAGCAACTTAAAGCCTGATCAATATACCTCTCCTGCCAGAAAGTCTAAAAAAATTTGACGGAATGTGTTGTCTTTTACACGGACGCGAATAGACGCTGCCTAAAATATAAATAAAGAAAAATAATTTGTTGAGTGTATTTTTTGTTATAAAATATATTGTCGGTATTTGTCTATTTTTTATTTGGTAGGCTTTGTGTAATATTTTATGTTAAATTTTATCTTTCATACCATTTTTTCCTTGTGTCTTTAAAAAAATTTTTCCCTTGATTTTCTTTTTGATTTCTTGTTTGTGCTAAAATATTTATTTTTGTCCTGTCAGGTCAGCTTTATGGCTGTCTAAATTTTCTTTTTTCTTTTTATTCTTATTTTCCTTTTTTCTTTCTTGATTTTGCTGGAATTCATACTTTATATTTTTCTTCTGTCCTTTATTTTGTTTTTTGTTTCCTCTAGCTAGGGTTGTCGTGTCACTTTTTCCTTTTCTTTATTATTTATCCTTTTTCCTATATATTTCTTGATATTCCTTTCTTGTGATATTTATAATCATACATACGGATATATATTTGTTTGCTTTCTCCTTTCTCTATTGTTTTATTGTATTTATTTAGTTTTTAATAAAAATTTGCGACACAAATTTTATGTCAGTCAACGCCTACTTGTAAACTGTAAATGTAACAAAATCATTTTTGTTTTGAAGGGTCTAATAATAAGTGAGGAACTAATTTGAACAGTTTCGGACAGAATTGAAAACTTCAATTGAAATAAAATATAATAATAAACCTTTCCTTATTTTTAATTATATATTTTCTTAGGTTTAGAAAAATGTTATATTGTCCCTTTCATCAATAGATTGAATTGTAAGGGACACAATAATTGAT
Source organism: Leptarthrus brevirostris (assembly GCA_964036015.1). Taxonomy (NCBI): domain Eukaryota; kingdom Metazoa; phylum Arthropoda; class Insecta; order Diptera; family Asilidae; genus Leptarthrus; species Leptarthrus brevirostris. The sequence goes on from OZ038371.1 coordinate 25,482,034, forward strand.
GAAAGGCTCATTTGAAATGGAAGGTGTAGGTTGCGGTTCCTCTGCATTTGCAGTATATTCGTCATGACTGTTATTACCTAGAAGATACACGTTATTTCTTACTTTGTCGGCAGTTCCAGCAGCACCAGTGACCTTTTAAGGCGACTGAGGTCGGTCTGTGATGAAAGAGGGTAAAAATTTTCATATCAAATATTTTTATTTGGGGGCCATATACCGGTGTTCTTGAAAACAGACGAGACAGTATTCATTTCAAAAGTAGCATAGAAACCGTCTTTCGAAAATTGAACCACATTATAAATCTTTACGGTTTTACGGGGGTTCGAAGTCATCCAGTCATTCATGCTAGCTCTACAACGAGCTTTGAAGGTTCCGAAGACAGCTACATCAAGAGGTTGTAGGCGGTGACTGCAGTGCATTATGTTATTTTCTCTGGTATAAACCACTATGTTAATGGTTATGTGCGTTTTATGGTTGTCGAGGGCTATTAATGCCGGTGATTCAGCAGTTGGCTTGACCAAGCGAACAAAATACTGTAAGGCATTTACATAGCAATCTTCGGTTATCCGAATTCGCATGCCTAAGCGTACTAATTGGTCCATTCTCGAATAACGAATTTTGGAGCACTATTTACAGTGGTGCACCCAGTTTCGTTTAACTTCCGTATCATATTTGAACATTGTGCTTATAAATGCTTGTAGTTCTTGCTAACGAAGTATTTTCGAGTTTTCTTACGGACAGAGAATCATGCCTTTTTAAAAAAAAACTATCAGCCAATCTAGACTAGCTATTTAATTTTCCTACCAAGAAGCTCCGTGATTGATTTTAAAAATAAAATTCTGTTAATTTCTCCATCTCTCTTTAAAGCTTAGGGATCTTTGTTTTGTTGACATTTAGCTCTCTTTAGCCATTGCCCAGAAGATGTCCTAATCAGACGAACGAACGTTTTTTTTTTCTAATTAAAGATTATAAAATATAAAAAGTGTTGTGAAACTAACAACAAGAGCGGTTCTATTCTTATCAATCGTAAAAATGAACAACTAAAATATGTTTCACCAAGAGGTTTCATCGAAATCAATAAATGTTGTGAATATATGTTCGGTCCAGCTAAGATTGCTGGATATCTCGATAGCCAAGATATTAAGAAATAGGTTGAGGGTGGACTGGGCATTTTCTAAGAGACATTTAACAGCATTGAGTTTTGGATGCATAAAACATAAGACGTATTGATCTGTCAGAAAACGAGGATCGTAGAAACGTCGTTATTTAATTACCCACACATGCGGTCTCGGTTGATTTCTGCAGTGTTTCCACAAAAATTTATTACAGAATTAAAAGAGTATGCGAAATCAAGGGTGCTGCCGTCGGCGAAGCTATATATATATAAGATTGTCAGTGAGAGATAAAAGTCCATAAATTAAAAGAAGAAATAGGGTTGGTGAAAGAACTGAACCCTGAGGTACACCGGCATTTATTTCGTAAGCATCAGATGTAACTCCGTCAGTTACTACACGGGTTGAAGGGTGTAGCAAAAACTCTATATCCAATTTAAGAGGTGAGGATGCAGATTGGATAGAATGTAGGGCTTCACGGCACCGAGACAAGACCGAGACTTTGGCAGATCTCGGTCTTGGTCTCGTCAAGGTGAAGACGATCTCGCTCTCGATCTCGATCTCGGCGAGATAAAGGCCAGTCTCGGTGCGATCTCGCTCTCGGCAAGATAAAAAAAGGGTATTTCGGTGGAATAACGGGGAGCGAGGACAAGTGATATATCTATGTATATATGCATTTTCTTCATATTTCCATCGTCAAAATAAGGTAGCAAAGGCTCTTGTTTGCTATTGGGGATAAAGCGCAAATATCTGAAGAAGGAAATAATGTAGAAAGAAGCGATTGGGGAGAGCAGTCTATACTTATATGCCCCATAAATCACACAATTGGAATTTTTCGGAGCGACGTAAAAGCTGAAACAACTAAAAAAAATTTTCCACAATAAAATGATAAAAATTTTCCACAATAAAATGATAAAAACTAATATCTCGTCCACTCTCGTCACCTCAATCTCGCTCTCGGTATCGTACTGTTACCAATGATATTGGTCTCGCTGCCGGTCTCGGTATCGTGTCGAGACCGATACCGGCAGCGAGATTTATCTCGAGTATCGTGAAGCCCTACTAGAAGGGCAGCATGTAAGACTCTATCAAAAATCTTTGAAATGTCAATAGCTACGATTTCCGGCTATCCGTTCCGTTAAATCTCGTCGATCCTTCTTAACCAGTGCAACACGAATATGAAAAAGTTTACACTCTTCTGTTTGCCCCTCCGTAGTATGAGCCCAAAATAAGGAATGCAACGAATATATATTCATCTACTTCCGTCAATTCCTTAACTCGTTTTTCTAACCCTTAATTCTCTTAGTTCCAAGGCTGTGCTTATCATCATAGAGCATCTCCTGAGCCTTGGAATTATAATAAAAAAGTATATAACTGAGGAGGAAATCAAACATAACATAATTGGTCATAATTAAATGAAAAACTGTATAATTTATAGTATATAAGTATACATTTTATTTATTATAGTAATAAGTACAGTTTTCTTTAAAAATTTTTAAAATTGTTCGCTTTGTAGAGTGAAAATGTCTGGAGTACAGTCAGAAAGTTCCTACTACTGCTGCTTTAAAAAAAAGTTTAGAAACCCGTCCCTCTGACGAGAAGTTCAAATGTTGATGACAAAATTTATGCGCTAATATTTTGAATACGACAAATTTTTAGAACATTCATTAAAGAAAGCACTGTTTCAATCTTCATGTATTACCCGAAATCCTCCCCCCCCCCCCCCCCCCCAACCCGTAGATTCGCCAATGAACATAACAAAATTAAGAACTCCAGCAGTAGGTGTTCCCTTTCTTCAGTTCCAGTATTCATTTGTGTAGCATGGGGTGGGAGAAGACTTTCATCTGATCCAACGACATCGATTTCTAGACCCCCAATTGCTTCTTCGCGTAATCTTTCAGCAGAAAACAGCCATGATTTGCTGCCGATGTGATTTAAATATTGAAGTTTCGTGATAAAATGAACATTTTGTAATTCAGCACTTCATTTCGAAAGTTCGATTAACAACTGGTATTTCGTTTAAATTTTTTTTTAGTTCGAAAATCGCATTGCAGCATTGTTTTCGGACTATATTGTCTAAGGAAAACTATTTGACATCTTCAGTCACCAGAAGAATATCGCAAATGTAATAAACCTCAAAAGATGTACTTTCCCAAAATTGTTACAAATTGTTGCTTTTCTTTTCTTGATTTGCAAAGTGTATACCTTTATGATGCAGAGTGTACCTTTATGACATCTTCGACCAGTGTTTAAGATTTTCAAGAACAATCCGTCTCTTCAAAGCTTACATTCCTTCTATAATTTCGTAACTAAGTCTGAACACATCCGTTGGCTCTTAGGACTCTCTTAATAAACTTTACCATATCCCGCAATTTTAACATTTAACTCTATATTCAAAACAATACACAACTTCTTCTGATCACAACTGGATTAACATCAAGTCAAATGTTATGTAGCAAGCGGTTATGATTCATTATTTGAGTTTAAACTATTCAAATACAACACTCAAACATACAGTATTCGAAAACACCTATAAATGGTCGGGCTATCGAACAACAATGGTAGTACTATTATGAGCTTAGTCGCACGTTTGCTCTAAGATAAGCTTCTAAGTATTTTATTGTCATTGCTGTCACCGTTTCATCTTTGTTTTATTGTTCAACGATAAGAACACGTCGCCACCTAGCAATTCAGTCTATTCAACTTCTACCACTTTTCTCTTAAAAGGTCCTTACCAGTTGTAAGAATCAATTCACGATAATTCCCCTTCAATTTTCATATTTTTTCCATATTTCATAAAACGACAAAAAGCATTAGCAGAGCAGGGAAACAAAAAGCCATTGACATTTCGAAGAGCAATCAATTTAAGGGGCTTACAGCGCACTTCTCAGTATTCTCTAGGGACTTCCGAATCCCCGAGGACACATACAATTAATGTCACTTATATCAGTTGGCACAAGCACCTTCCTTTGGAGTTGAAGCAACAATGCAAGTGCATCTCCTGTCCATTACGTTGTCCTTCTTGTCCTGCATCTCCCCAGCACATACATCATTCTTCGTATGTCAGGATCGAAAAATGCTGCTGATGCTGAGCTTTCACAGCAAAGTTCCCAGTCGATGATAGACTAAAACTAGTAATTAAGGATTGGACGGCTGCATACATGTGTTTCAGCATTCGTATTCCTGGTGAGCATTTTGCAATTGAACTGAAAAATCTCTTATTGTATGTTCACATGTACGGTTTCGAACTATGCAAGGCTGCTCTTGGAAAACTTCCTGCAAGCAATCGTAATTAGTTTTCCTATAGAGCGGTTATTTAGATGCTAAATTGACTGTGAACTGTTAGGTGCTGCTTGCTTCGATAATAAGAAAGATCCTCAATTTCTGTAAGACTACCCTATTTAGAAAAAGTTAAGGAACGTAATATGCGTTTAGGCTAAATTAAGTCATCTTTTCACTGAAAATGTGGTGGCACTTTAGATGTGGTTAAAAAGATAATTGACATATTCTAGATTCAGACATTCAAATAAACGAGTCACAGGTAGTATGCCAATTTAGGAAAAGTTTTAACCTTTAACGTAGTAGTATGTGTATGAAGTAGTTGAAACAATCAATCAATGAACTGAGACAGTTCAATAGATTACTTTACAAAAGGAATCCATTCCTAACCTTAAAATATTAGAGGTAACCCAAGAACATCCCGGAAAGCGTTTTACAGTCGGAGAATTTTAACATCTTTGGGAGAATGTCGCATAAATTAGATTTACCCAACTGGTTCGGGTGCTTCCAAAGGTACATCGTAGGTGTAAATCCTTGGGTTGACACTAATGCGAGGTTAGGTTTGATATAAGATCCATGTGAGGGTAAATGCCGACTTCATTCAAGATTTAATGTTCTGTGCTTTGACGAAGGTCTCTTAGAGATTTATGTGTGATTTGCGGAATTAAAGGACATATTGGTACGGCACTATAGAAAATTACTTTTTTACGTGCACGTTGTGGCTTTCAGTCAAAATAATTAAATTTAAAAAACAATCTAGAATCTACTCAACTAAAAGTCCTTAAACAGCATTGCAACATATCCGAATTTATAACAAGGTTTTCCCCTTATTAAACTTGTCCCACAAAGGTGAAATCAGATATTATGAAAAATCGAATAAAGTCCTCTATGGGAAGAACAGGGGTCCCATTTGTCATATTTAATCGACAAAGATAAATTGACTGATAATCGGTGAGACTATCAAAGATAAATATTGCAATTTATTTGCTGATTTTTTAGTGACAGTTTAAATGTACCCATAGTCATCTATCGACCTGGCCTCAATCACATCTAAAGTGATGAAGAGTCTCTATCTATATCAAATATTGATTAAGTGTGGCATTTCGTGAGAGATGGGATTCCTAGAGAATTGAATGGTGTAAAATTTCAATAAAAAATTAAATGCCTGAACGCAAAGGGGATAATTGAAATTAATGACTCCATTGTTGAGCCAAAGATATTATTGATTAAAGAACAGATACCTGATACATTTAGTTGATTTATTTCTTGGAAAAGTTTTTACTTTAGAACAAAGACGTTATAAATTTTTATAAAGGTTTGCAAAAATTCAAAGAAATCGAAGGTGTTACTAGGGATTAGTAAGCTTTGAATCCAAAATTATATAAATTTAGGGCAATATTAATTACAAAACATGTCATTGTAGTGTTTCTATTAAAATTTATAAAAATCGAAAATTTTCAATAACAAGAACAATATGTTCATTTGATTGAGTGGCACCTGAGATCTTCAAGATTAGGTGCAAATAAGAACATGTTAAGTTTTGATATAAAAACAGTTTCTCCAGAGCTACAGCGAGATAATATTGTACACTCGATCCAAAATTTTCTCAAAGTTGTTATTTGTAGTCTTGTACCGTTGCAAAATCGAGGGGGGGGGGGGGTGTTTAAATTTATTAAAATAGGTACACCTACTTCCTACTTTTAACATTAATTTATGCGGTAGGTGGAGGTGTTTTTGAATTTAAAAATTCGGTAGGGTAATGGACTTCTTCTTCTGCATTTAAGACCGCGTCAACTGAATAGTAAATTCGAGATGGTGCGTCACACTTGGCAAGAATCTAATCATTGACATTATTGACTTGCACATTTCTTGGAGACAAAATAGTCCTTTCCTTAAACCAATTTAGTGAAGATTTATTTATTTTTAGTAAGTCATTAACAAATTGTGTATATTGTCTTGTACGGGAAGATAGGACTCTCATATTAGTTTTAAGTTCCAATTTTGTTATGTGCGGCCATAAGTATGATCTCTTCAAAGATGCATTCACTTCGTCTGCTCTAGTCCTACTTGCCACTACTAGCAAGATTTGACGGAATTCTCCAGAGAACAGGCTATTCTTCAGGCGCAAATCTAGCATTGTCCTGTCCTTTGCTTTCACAGATGTTTTATGGTACACGAAAGCTTTCAGTAGTGACGATTCGTTCACAAATATCATCATATTGGTAGCTTATTTTCGCAATATATTCATAAATTATAGCCTAATACCTTCCTAGATAATCCATTTTTATATTGGTGAAAACCCCCCTTTTATTAATAGATAGATTTCACTTATTTGGGCACACCAGATCTGAAACACCCTGTGTGCAATGATAACACAGGAAAACAGCATGTCTGTTGCATGAAATTTTTTTCATGAATCTGAATAGTTTTTACACGCTGATTTCATATACGTATGCCGTTTTTACGTAGCAGCTCTAGTTTAGCGGCTATGAAGTGACGGGGGTTTTCACTAATAATGCACACAGTTTAAGGTATAAAAATGTATTAAATATGTTTATTCTGAATGAAATTTTCTTTTATATGACTTTCTCGCGTGAGGTGTGTTAGGATTACTATTTTGAATGCTCCAACAATAATCAGCCATCATATTTTCGTTCCAGTAACCCTGATATCTCTCCTCCATGGTACGAATATCCTGGTGAAAACGCTCCCCTTGCTCCTCGCTTAGGTCACCAAGATTTTCAGGAAAATATTCTAGATGGCTGTGAAGGTAATGAAGCTTAACACTCATGTTGCATCCTAGCCGTTGAAAGTGTATTAGTAACTGGTCAACGTGCTGAATGTAGCCATCAGACTTTCTATTCCCCAAAAAATTTCTCACTACCCAAACAAATTCTGCCCATGCACATTTCTCGATATCTGTCATATGGTTGATGAAATTTTTATCATCTATCAACTTCCTGATTTGTGGGCCATCGAAAATGCCAGCTTTGATTTTCTCACTACTCAATTTTGGGAATACCTTTTCAATGTATTTGAAACATTGGCCGTTTTTGTCAAGAGCTTTTACGAACTGTTTAATTAACCCCAGTTTTATATGCAAAGGAGGCAATATAATTCGGTCTCTGGAAACTAGCGGATCATTAATCACATTTTGCTTTCCGGGAATCAGTGCGTTTCTAGAAGGCCAGTTTCTTTTTTTCCAGTGGTCGGCTTTTGCTCGGCTGTCCCATAAGCATAGGAAACAGGGATACTTTGTGTAGCCACTTTGTTGCCCCAAGAGGAAATTTACCATTTTCAAATCAACACATAAAACCCAGTTATGTTCATGATACTTTATTTTATCCAGAACTAGGGATATTGTTGGATATTCTTCTTTAACTTATGTAGAACGAGCAAGAGGTAAACAACCTAATGACGAATCTATGAACAAACGCCATTCACTTGGATCATACTGTTTTAATCCCATAGCAGTCATAAGGCCCGGAATATCAGAACAAAACACAAAATTGTCTTCTTCAGTAAAGAAAGGGCGTAAATCCTTTTCCCTGTTACGGTAGTACGATATCTTCGTTTCGTTTGTCAACAAATTTCTTTCTTTTAATCGGGAAGCAAGAATTTCTGATGCAGTCTTAGACAGTCCAAGGTCTCTGATCAAGTCATTTAAATCATCTTGATTTAGTGGTCGGGGATAACCGAAGCAATCAAAATCACTGTCGCTACTACAGTCGTCATTATTGGTTTGTGGGCTGCACTCATCTGGATGTTCTGAAGATGTACATGGCTGCTGTGGTACTGGTGTGTCACTAGTATTCAAGACTGGTCTTATAGCAGATTTTAAGTTGGGATACACCCACTTCGAACAATTTTTATGGTTTATTCCTATGATTTTCGTAACACAGAAATAACAGTCATCCTGATGATTGGATGGTTCACGCCAGATCATAGGAGCTTTGTACTTAAAAGAGGGTCTTTTTTTGTTTGCCCATAATCTCAAAGACTCAACACAAGTTGTACATACCAAACTAGGTATCCACGGCTTGGCGTTATTCGGCAAAGGAAACCCAAAGTAGTCAAAGTATGTATTTTTCACGAAGTCCGACACGTTCAAACGGAATTTTTCGAACATATATTTTCCACAAATAACACAAAAACAGTCAGGGCTGTTTAAACACGTCCTTCTTGAGGAAGACATAATAAAATTTATACAGAGACTAGTTTAGTTACACTGCTATTGATAGAAATTATCGACTGCTCAAGTAAAGTCACGACGGTACCTGTGGTTGTCGCTCACACTATGGTATATGGTCATTCAAATTATGCGCGTAATTCAGATTACTATTTTGATATGGACAAAGCCTAGGGGACAATCCTGTGATGCGTTTACATGGCTTTGCCAGGAAGGAAATTATGGTAAAGGTAGTGAGGGAAAATTGAACGTCTTGTTTTTGCATTGCTGCGAGCTAGACAATAGTCCAGAGACGGAGTGAATATTTTTTAATTATATTTTTTAAAAGGCAGTGTCTATTTTCCACCCTCAGATTGCCGTGTTGTTTCCGTGTACACGGAAAGTACCTGGAATTACACGGAAAGTACAAGTAAAAATTTCACGAACTACACCGAACTAAACGTAAGTACACGCTAAGTGCAAATAGTAACTTCTTTATTCATATTACTGTAAATAGTTTATACAAACCTCGCGGGGGAAGGGGGCGCAACAGCCCCCCCCCCAGTTAATAACGCAACTAAAAGCCTGATTAATACACCTTTTCCTCCCAGAAAGTCTAATATAAATTTGACGGAACGTGTTGTGTACCTCTTCCTCCCAGAAAGACTAATAACATTTTGACACACGTTTCGTCAAATTTTTATCTGGTGGCACTTTTGTGCCCCCTTCAAGACTGGACACTACCTAAATTTTCTCGAAGCGTTTCGTCATATTTTCGAACCATCATAGCTTCGGTCTGGATAATACTAGAGAGCCCAAATTCTTAGAATAAGATGTAGTTACCAGACTAATGAAATACACTAAGTTTCATTTGTCCATTTGTTATTTCCGTGTATTTATTAATACCTGAAATACGTCGATTTCGCCATTCATAATCATCAAAACCTCCGTCATCAAAAACTCTAGGATACTTCCTGAAGCCTGAGAAAGCTCGAATTTGATACGCTGGCTAGAATTAGCACACCAACAACGAAAATATTATGAAATCTGTAACTTTTACCCTGCACCCCTCATAAAGGGGGGTTCAGGTCTGTATATAAAATTTCTTATTGTTAGCACACAAACAATGAAAAAATTAAGAAATATGTAACATTCATCCTCCAACCCCTCATAAAGGGGGGTCTTGTTCTGTATTATGGAACAATTTCTCATAAGATAATTTCCAAACATTCAAAAGCCCTCGTAAGCTCAAATTTGGTATTCAGACTAGATTCTACACGCAAACAACGAGAAAATTAGAAAATCCGTAATTTTAACCCTCCAAAACCCCATAAAGAGGGTGCAGGTCCGTATATAAAATTTCTTCTAGGAAGGTACTTCCAACAGTCCTAGAAAGCTGAAATTTGATAACAAAGCTAGATGTTATTATTACATAAACAACTAAGAAGTGAGTGTGTTATGAAGAAAGGAACTCTGGCGTACAAAAAATACCTTCTTTACCCGACTACCCCAGAAGGAAGGTCCGCCGGGGGGTAATTTTTCTTTAAACTCGTCCTAGTGCCTAATCTATTGCTGCTATGAAAAGAATGTTTTCTTCTACTTGAAGTTCACAAAACAATCTTTCGAATAATGTAAAAATAGTCATACCGTATTTAAGATAAAATAGTTTTTAAAAAAAAAGTTGAACCGACTTCACAAAAAGCGCTAAAAAGCATAAAATAATTTTTAATTTTATATCTTTTAAGACATTTTGAAGTCGGTGCAAATTAAACAAATAAAACAACTTCATAACCACAATTGAAAATAATATATAATACTTTTCAGCTTACGGGATCATACGAAATAAGGATTAAATATTTGTGTTGTAGTTGTTCGGTTTGTTTGATTTGCACCGACTTCAAAATGTCGTAAAAGATATAAAATTAAAAATTTTTTTATGCTTTTTAGCGCTTTTTGTGAAGTCGGTTCAACTTTTTTTTTAAAAACTATTTTATCCATATTGGGATGGGAAATTTACCTTCAACAGTAACTTCATTTAGTTTCCTGTAGTCGATGGCAATTCTCCATTTTTTCTGGCCTGAATTGTCGGTCTGTTTAGGGACTTTAAGGAACTGTTGTAGGGTGAATTGCTTTCCCTAATAATGCCTTGTTCGAGCATCTCGTGAATTTGACGCTCTATCTCTTTCTCATGTACTTGAGGATATCTATATATTCTAGAGTAAATGGGTGTTTCTGTGGTAGTGACAATTTCATGCTTAACTTCGTGAGTTGAAGTTAATTTGTCACCTTCCTTAAAAAATAAATCTTCATTGTGTCTAAGTTTTTTTTTAATTTTAATTTTTTCCTCTACGTTCAGATGATCGAAGTTCAGTTTATCTAAAAAGCTATCTGTGATTCCCTCTAGTGTATATATTTCATTTACAACGAAGGGATACAAGTTTTCTTCGAATAGGATTTTGGTATCGTTCACTCCAATGTATTTATTTTTCAAGTCTATTTTAGCCTGGAAAGGTACTAAGAAATTTTGACCCATAATTGCGTCATATTTATTTTCCTTTAAAGCCATCAATTTCACGTTATAGTGCAAAGAAATTTAAATTCCTTTGGCATTGTGGTCAATACCTTTTCAGTGATTTTATTATATGGTAGAGTAATAAACAGATTTATTTAACTTTTCTGCAGAGAACAATGACACTGGTGGCTGAGCCAGTGTCGATGAGGCACCTAATTTTTTGGCTACCTAACGTTAAAATTACTATGGGGAGTCTAAATTCTGAGGGTCCAATTGCAAATTTACATCTTGGTCTTGATGTAATATTACCGATTTCCATTGGCTCTGGGACAGGATTATTTCTAATTTGTACAGAATCTCGATGCCTATATTGAGGCCAACTTTGATTTTGGTTACGGTTTCGAAACTGGTTTGAATTGTTACTGTAGTTATTTCTGAAATCGTTCGTAAAATGATTACTTCTCTGACTATTCCTATTATTAAGTGAATTGTTGGTATTACTAGTTAAAATATTGTTTCTATTAATATTTGGGTTACCTTGTCTTAATTTATTGTTAAACGTATTTCTTTTCGTATTTATTTTCGTATTTATTAATTTTGTTGGGAAGCGTTTTATTTTTTCTGCTTCTAAAATCAACTGCCTCTTCACTGTCTAACAATTTTAGTTTATCAAATTTATTATAAACTTCAATAATTGTAGTATTCTCAGGAATGTTGCCTTTTACAAAATCATGGATTTGGCTACTAATTATATTGATTAAATATTTATCATTATTACTAGGGTTATAAGTTACAGGTCTTGCATCATCAATTGATCGCAATCCTACCGACTGCGCTAGTTAGATAATTAGTAATTTTTCTTGAGAAAAAAAAAACAACACAAACAACCGTTTGGGAGCTACAGGATGACCCATAAATTTAAGTTTTTCAGGGTATATACATTACTCTTTTATTTTTATCTTTTGATATACCCAACACAGCGACATCAAACAAACGCTAAAAAACTACACAATGACCTTTCCAAAATTATCAACAGTGTTGATCTAACTCTTACCCTTGCAGGTACAGTCACTTCCAAATGTGAAAAAAATGGTTTGCGATTACATAATATTCAGCATTTTCCCAAACTTTCTCCGAAATTCATGTAATCAGTACACCTTTTTTTTATTTTTATTGGATTGCCCATATTATTACCTTTCCAAAAAGGTGCAACATGCCGAGATAAACGAAAGATTAGAAAAACTGCATCCTTAGAAAGCCCTGACTACCTAAATATTTTATTGCGCTTTAAGTAGGAGATTCTTTTAATAATTATATATATAGTATTTACTACATTTGAGTCATTACAGTACAGAGATGCTATTCTTGTGGTCTACCTTCGGTAACTTGTTCTTTGTCGATATTACATTAACTTTCTGCTGGCACATCTTGGTCCTTTGTAAATAACAACAAGACGAGGTACCACAAACTTAGTTTGTATATTTCATCTTTAGAACAACCACTCCTTTTCGATTCATAAAGTTGTTTCAACTCCTTTCGGAATACTCCACGTAAGCCCTGAACTTTTTTACGACGATGTCTTTATTTGCATTAGGGCAGACATCCATCTTTCAAAAATCAACTAATTTTTCATATGCACAATTTTTCATATTCAGATTCTTATATGCGTCTCACTTTGCTTTTCACAAACAAACAGGGCATGTCCCGATATAATTCTATAAATTTCTATAAATTGTCTTTGCTTTACGACATTATTTTGTTATTAGTGTCAGAATAGTTCGCCAAGTAAGAAACGCCTACTTGAGATTAGCTCCAAAATAGTTCCCCTATTACATTATCTTCCCACGTATATTTGGAAATGTTGCTCTTGTTCACCATGGGGTTGTGAATGCCTTCCGATTTCATTTTTGAAAGAATTTTCCTTGCTAGAAGATAAACAACAGTGAAATTTCCAGCGACGCAAAGGGTGTGGGGATGTATGTCAGCTCGTGGCATGGAAAAATTTTTGTTTGTAATTATATTGCAATATCAATGCCATAAAATATCAGAGCGTACTGGTAGAACTCCTTCTATCAATCTCTATTTTACTATCAGCGGAAGGTGGGCTTATCTTCCAGCAAGATGGTGCATCCTCGCACATCGCAAGATCAACCCGAGCTTGGCTAGAACTAAAAAAGAATTTCAACCTTCATCCGGAGACAAAACAGCCCGGATTTAACGCCTATTGAGTCGTTATGGGCCAAAGTGAAGAGGAAAATAAAGAAAAACCCTCCCACTTCAATGGACCGTTTGAAAAATGTAATCGCTATATTTGGAAAACTTTTATTCCCTAATCCTGTAAGGACTTGGTCGACAACATGCCTAGAAAAATTAAAAATATACTTAAAAATAAAAGAAACACAACCCCATGGTGAACAAGAGCAGCATTTCCAAGTATAAGTAGGAAGATAATGTAATAGGCGTAATTTGGAGCTAATCTCAAGTAGAAGAACTACTTTGAAACACTATTTATATGTACACATCTGATGTGTGCGCCTGGATTGGACGCTCCAAAAACGTTGGAGAAAGCGTACATGTAAACGAGCCTATTCACTCACAAAGAAACCTTTTGTTAAACTCAGGCTAGGATTCACCTGATATGACTAATACTCTTGCAATTGCCTTCAATCGATGCATCAGTTAATCAGCTATTATAAAATACACTTTTTACAATTCTTGAGCAAAGTTTAAATCTTGAACTTGTAGCTTCAGCTTTGTACCATAAATTCCACTGTTCCACTATTCATCGGCATGTATGTAATTTGCGACCATCGTTTCACGCATCACTTCGGGGTCCCCATTTATTATACAGGGTATTCAAAAATTGCTGGACCCCCCACCTCTATCAAAGAATCTAAAAAAGTACTAATCGGAGAAGAAAATGACCAAGACAAAAGTTGTATGATTTTTCCCTGGCTATCTATTGTTGACCTTGGGCTTGACTTCGATCTTAACATTCAAGATCATTTAAAGGTCAAGTCGATGTTTTTAAATGGGACCCAATATTCTTGACCATGGAAATGAAAAGAGCGGACAATTTTACGTTCAGATATGTCCTTGAAAATTTTTTAAATTTGACCTTTCAAGGCCATGGAATCAGCGACCCCGAAAACTCCCGAGTAATACGTTTGACATAAAAAATAGCATAATAAAAATTCCATGTCGCAAAGGATTAATCAGTCGATTTCATACCTCTGCATTGAATTTTGTTCGGACAATCTACTACTTGCCTTTTCATAATGTTTTGTAACAAAATTTACTGAGTTTCTATTCAGTCGTTTTCACGACTCTGTTCGCATTGTATTTTTGTTCGTGCACACTACGTCTGACTTTTGCTTTATTTTTCCGGCAAATTTAATCAATCAAATTCTGGTCTTCTCAAAATTGTTCTTATAAAAGACTCACTAAAAGACTGGTTATGGCTAGGGATGAGCGATGTTGACATAACATCGATATTGACATCGATGTCAACATCGACGACTAAGCATCGATGATCGATAATAATCGAACTCTAAACATCGATGTTCCGGAATATCGATGTTAAATACAATGAATTGGAAGAAGGGCGTGAGAAAACAAGATGCTTGAATGGTTTATTTCTGATTCGCTGTTTTTCACTTTAATCAATTAATGGGCATTTCCAATATGGCTTTTCTTAGGTTTACAACTATCTATTAATGCGGAGTAGAGGCGTTTCCATGAAGAATATGGTGGGACAGAGAATCTGCAACAGGTGCAGCTTTATGGAACAAAACAACAATGATTGAAGAATGATTGAACAATATCGAATACAAGATCGGGAACAACTATCGGCGTAGATATTTGGTTTTGGGATACGAAAAGAAATGGTTTCGTGAGTTTGATGATTGTTTTGTTACCAAGACTCTTTATTGGTTTTTAGTTAGACCGATTTTAAAGTACGCTTCCGCGGTCTAGTCACGATTTTTTTTTGGTTCATATTAGTTTCTTCGAAACGATGTAACGTAGGTTCTTACATTTGCGCTTTGTAGCCTTCCACAGAACAATCCTGTTATATTGGCTGCCTGCATGTATATACTAAAGCTTCTTTCTGTGGGCACTCTACAGAAGAGACGCGAGTCTTTGGGATTCTGTTCGTTAATGAATGTTTGCAGGGTACAATTAATACCCCGAAACTACTAACCTGTCTGAATATCTTAGTTCCTTGTCGCCCTTTCGGGAATTATGACTTTCCTTACATCTGTCGACCTAACTACGCTTTTAATGAACATATTAATTCTTCATCTTTTGAATGATCACTGGGATGTACTTTACTTGAACATGTCTAAAGCTCAAATAAAATGCCATTTGAGCAGTCAGCGTATTAAACGTCACCTCTTTGTTTCTGATTTGATTTGTTTTTGTATTTATTTGATTTATAAGAAGTAAATAAGTATTTTTTGGAATGTTATGTGTTTAGTTTACCAGAAAAAAATATATATATTTACTAAAACATGAGTAAACCTGTTTATGCAGCTTAAATGGAAAACATAATGTAACTGATCCTCAGCTGCCTCCGTATATAAAGCAAGCAAAACCCTGTGACAACTTTTAGTAACACTATCAGCCCATTATTGCTTAACTTTGTTATTTTGTTATCTATAAATTAGAATATGATTCAAATAACAAATCAGCTGGAAACCAGCCTTATTCTTACTCAGAATTTAAAAGTTTTGCCGGTTGCTTCTACTGCTGTTCCTTAATAGAAATTCAGTTTCTCTCACTATGTGGAGATAAGTAGAAGGGAGCATCTGACCAACCAACATTCTAAGTTACTTTCTTCTCAGCCGAACTATATAAATATGTATAAAGGTATTTTTTAATCTCCTATAATTATAAAGCAACATATGGTTAGTCTTCAATATAGAAAAAAAATATTTTTGAATTTGGATCCGGTTCTTTTTCGCCAACATCGAAGGTCGATGTTCTGTCATTAAAACATCGATGTTGATTCGCTCAACATCGATGTTTCGTGAACATCGATGAACATCGATCATCCCTAGTTATGGCAGAGCTATATGAGAGAGAGCGTGTAATTCTGTTAATGATGCGAGGATGGGGTGATCAAATACGGGACTATAAGAAAGTTTCTCAATTATTTAATAAATAAATATTTAGTTTCGAGATGAAGATAATAAAATATCCAAAAGTACAGTTGTGCGCACGGTTCAACGTTTTGAGGAAAGATGGTCAGTTAAAGATCGCGAAAGATCGGGTAGAACAAAAGAGAAAACAAATGAGGAAAAGTCACTCTTAATTTTACAATCCTTTGTTGAAGACTCGAACATCTACGTCGTGTTGCTTTGGCGCAGGATGTCTAACTTGGGTCTGTTTCTAAAATTATGAAAATGCATAAATGGCATCCATATAAAATTCATTTACATCAAAAATTATCTGAAGATGGTTTCGATAGACGTGTTGAATTCTGTGAAATAATTATGATCCTCTATTGTTGAAAAACATTGTTCTTTCAGATGAGGCCACTTTTGAATTGTCTGGCAAAGTCAACAGATATTGCAGATATTGGAGCGACACTAATCTACACTGGATGTGGGAAAACCATTCACAGTATCACCAAAAGCTGAATGTGTGGGCTGGTATTTTTAATGGTCAGAAAGTTGGTCCATTTTTCATAGAGAGTAATATGAATGGTTAAAAATAAGAAAAAATGATTCGGGTAGAAATAATGCCAGCTATTTAAGCCTTAACGAATAAACAAATGGGTGAAATTTATTTTCAGCAAGATGGGGCTGCACCTCATTACAGTCGAATTCTCCGTAGATATCTTGACTAGGTATTCCAAGAAAGTGGATAGGGCATAGGGAATCGATTGAGTGGCCAGCACGGTCCCAGATTTAACGCCACTGGATTATTTCCTATAGGGTTTTTTTAGGGGACAACCCTTTGATGCGTAAGCATGGCTTTGGCCGGAAGCGATTTGGGTAAGGAGAGTGAGGAAAATTGAATGTCTTATCTTTGCATTGCTGCGAGCTAGACAAGACCCCAGGGAAGGAATGCATTTTTTAATTTATTATGGGGAGACCTGCTCTCGAACCCGGGAACCATGGCATGGTGGTCGTGCCACTCAACCAGTTGATTCAACTTCGTCTCCGGGATTATTTAAAAAGTAAAGTTTACGCAACTAAATCACAGAATTGGGATGAAATAAGTGCTAGAATAATTTACGAAATTGAAGCAATACCCATAGAAATGTTCCAAAGTGCTATCCAAGCTATTTACACCAGACAAACAACGAAAGGAACACATTTTGAACATTTGTTGTAAGCCTGACTCATCTTTCCTCAACTAGCCGGGTCATCGATCAATCTTGCCTTACTGTCATTTTTGTAATGTAATATAAACTTGTGCCTTGGTCATTTTCAAGAACATATCTAAACTTAAAATTGTCCGCTCTTTTCATTTCCGTGGTCAAAATTATGGGAACCCATTTGATTGAATGATTTTTTAGGTGAAGGTCAAGATAAAACCCAAGGTCACCAATAGATAGTTAGGGAAAAGTCCTGCAACTTTTGTCTTGGTCATTTTCTTCTCCGATCAGTACTTTCTGAGATGGGTGAGGGGGGTTCGATACTTATTGAACACCCTGTATGCTATTACGTTGCAATTAAAAATGTTTTGCATGAAATAAAAGGATAAAATTTTTCATTAAAACTACTTTTAAGTACTCTTCGAGCGCGAATTTTGAATTCTTTCGTCTAGCTGACATTTTGTATAATGGACATTTTAAATTGCGTTCATTGCGTGAGTAAATCATAGGGTGATCAAACAGCAACATATCCCTTAGGGTGGTTGTGGAAAGGGAGTGACATGTAAAAATAATCAAAAAAGACACTCATAAAAAATCCACCGGTCACAGGTAGCTAGTATTATAAATTATATATAGGAGAAAAATTTTCAATTTTTTTCGCAATATTACAACAAAATATGCTAAGAATGTAATAAGAGATAAACTTGTATATTTTCTAAACCTTTTTACTATATAAAAATAGAGAAATCTAGGGGCGTTAGACAATTACGCAGCTTGCTGATGTTTCTCTCTAAGAACTTCTAATCGTAATAAAATAGTCCAAATACGAATCTGTAAATTTGCTCTACGTAATTTTCCTTGGAATAATTCTAATTTTTCACGTCTAGATGAGGATTCATTGGAGCTATTATATTCAGATACTTTTATGAAGTCATAGCAGATCTTACCCTGAGTAGCCAGAGCAATGATATTAAGAGAAAAGGAGATGACACCTATTATTGAGACAATTAGTAGAGCTCATTGAAAAATTTAAGCCGACTATAAAATAAAGTGGAATTTTGTTGCTTTTTAAGTAACTCCAAAGTATTGATTGCGTTTAAAAGTAAAGTAATATTTTGGAATCAAAAGTATCTATTTAAAAAATGATATTTGTCAGTTGCACAATATTAGCATTCCCTCAGTCTACCCCCTCCCCAACATTTATCATAAAAATCGATTTTAGTATAGTGAGGACATTTAAATTACACTGTTGAGCGTATTGGTTAAATCCTATAAAATTGAACGTTATTTATGTTTTTGTGGACTTTTGTATTCATTTTGATTTTAACGTAGTCGGTCAATGGTAAATTGTAAAAATACATTGCAGAAGTACACATCACCTCCTCACACTATATTACAGCTTGTTGTGAGCTTACGTAAGTTCGCCTACACGTTTTGTGTGGGTATTTAAATAACAGATCGACATATTATTTCGCAAAGGAAATACACTTTAAATAAAATTTTATTTACCCAGTCCTTTTTTCCTGTTTTAATTTCCATTTTGTAATTTTAAACCACAGAAACATTCATACATAGACATTATGCAAACGTAGGCCGCATTCATGCGGTAATCATCAATGCTCGCTTCATTACTTGCACTTACAATCATTAAAAATAATATCAAACTCATTCAACTGTAGTAATTAAAAGCTTGTGGATTTCATCTGCCCACGTTTTACCCCCACCTCACCGCATTAACACCGTTCTCGATTTTGATTGTAATTATTCACCGGGAGAGTTGAATTCATACGACAGGGAAAGGGACTAGTCGGGAAACAGAATCCATGTCACTCCCTTTGATTAAATTTATAAAATTGGCTCGAAATCCCTTCCTGGCCAATGGTATTTAAGGATCGCTTCTATCTGGGACTGAAGATAATAAATTCTTATCGCCATGTCCCCTGCCAGTTTAGCTTTTACACTTGGATGCCCTTCTTATATATACTCAAGCTTATGGGAAAATCTGTTTGTTCTGTGGAAATTATGCGGGCACACCTTAATAAAAACTTTCCTTTTCGAACAGAGACTTAAACTCTGCTATAAATCAGGTATGGAACGTGCACAGAAAACTTTACATGCTGTGAACAAACCCCTTTCGAAATGATCTGTCGGGACGGGATATAGAAGCTGAAAAATGACGGTAGGCAACAAAGGTACCGCCTTCCCTTCGAGAAAGAAATTCACTCAAGGGATAAAGTCAAGGTGGAATTAATGAAAAGCACAAGTTACATGCCTAATTAAATGCGTTAATTACGGGCCATCGAATATTCAGGGCAAGTTATACAGCACGTCCGAAATTGAAATCGGAGAGATATGTGATGGGACACAGGTGCTCTGCAGAAGTTATAATTTCGCATTATTACGAACCCAAAATTTGTTCGGACTACTGTGAGTTTTAGAAGTCATTCAACTTGTTTTGCTTTTTATTGTAAACGTGTGTTTGGCATATTATACCTTTTCCAAGTTAGCAAGGTCATACTTATAATAATTTGCAGTAATTCTCCTTTTTTCGGACTGAAATTAAGGTGGTGCGGATAAAATACGATACTTAGATAATATTTCCCAGTTTTGTAATTTTGTCTGTTTGCCTGTTTAAAAAGAATAAACATGAAAGCGGGTATGATATTTGAAAGCGGCACAATTTCCACAATTTCGCTACAGCTTCCAAATTCGTCCTACTTAAATATGTTACGTTGACTTAAGCTTTCATTGCGGTCTTTTCAATACATCTAATGAAAAATAAAATGTTGGTCAATAGTATTTTTATTATTATTATTTATTTACCGTGCGATTCCAGGTTTCTTCGTCGGCGATCATGGCTTGGACTATAGTTTCCGGGGCGATCGCCCCTCCTAGATGGACTCTTAGCGCTCCCCTCACGGGACCCCATCTCTGACACTCAAAGAAAGTGTGTTCTGCGGTGTCCGTTTGGCCTGGGCAATAGA
The DNA here is from genome assembly GCA_964036015.1 of Leptarthrus brevirostris. NCBI lineage: Eukaryota > Metazoa > Arthropoda > Insecta > Diptera > Asilidae > Leptarthrus > Leptarthrus brevirostris. The sequence continues at coordinate 25,502,411 of OZ038371.1, forward strand.
GGCACTCCGGTGACACTACCTTTCCCATTCGGTGAAGGTACGAACGAAAGTACCCGTGGCCACTCAGGAGTTGGGTTATGTAAAAACCTACCTCTCCATGCCCTCTGTCGACCCAGGGGCCCAGATCACTGATGAGCCTCGCTGTCCATCGTCCCCTGTTCTCATCTCTCCATCTTTGTTTCCATCTTTCCATCGTGTAGGACCTTTTATCTCTGCGAACCGTTGCCTTGTCCATTTCTGCCTTCCTGAGATAAATCGCCCTTCGTTCTCTGGCGAGCAGGTCGATGGGAACCACCCCTGCAATCACCAGGACAGCCGGTTCGGAGACAATGCGGTATGCTGAGGCCACTCTCAGGGCTGCGCGCCTTTGTACCTGGCCAAGTCTCTTCCGATATTGCTCCTTACTTAGGGCTTCCGCCCATACCTCTGCACCATACAGTAGCGTTGACTGTACTGTTGTCATCAGAAGGCGGCGTTTGCTCGAGCTTGGACCTCCCACATTGGCCATCAGCTTGCTCAGTGATGTGACGCCTCTTGCTGCTTTATCTGCAGTTTCCTTTATCTGCTGGAAGAAACTCATCTTGGTGTCAATTGTAACGCCGAGGTACCTCACCGATGGTCTCGTTCGTATGGTCTCTTCTCCGACTCGCACTGGAAGGATTGTCGGGATTCTCTTTTTGGTCAGGACAACGACCTCCGTCTTACTAAGGGCCAGCGACAGTTCGTGCGCCGTCATCCAGCTGTTTACGGCTCGCATCACCTGGTTCAGCTTTAGCTGCGCCTGTTGCACGTCGCGTGCTGATATCAGTGCAGCCACATCATCCGCATACCCAACCAGGGACGTCTCTTCGGGCAGTTCAATTCGTAGCAGGCTGTCGTAGGTGGCGTTCCAGAGATCCGGTCCTAGTATCGATCCCTGTGCTGCCCCCGACGTGATTGTCCTTATTCGCTGTCCTTCTTTAGTCTCGTACAACAAGCATCGGACTTTCAAGTAATCGTCCAGTATCCGCAAGAGGTATCTCGGCACTTGGAACGAGCCCTCTAGGGCTTCCAGCATGTCGACCCATCGCGCGGAGTTGAAGGCGTTCTTGACGTCTAGTGTTACCAAAAGCACCACTCTACGCGAGTAGCGGCTATGGTCTTCAGCTTTCCTCACCTCCTCGATGACCTCCAGAATTGCATCCGCCGTGGACAGCCCCGCCCTGAAGCCATACTGTCTCGGCGAGGGATCGCCGGCGTTTCGGATCGCTGATGTAAGTCTCGCCCTGATGAGCTTTTCAAAGATCTTTCCAGCAGTGTCCAACATGCACAAGGGGCGGTATGCAGACGGCTGCCCGGGCTCCCCCTTATCTTTACTTATTAAAACTAAGCGCGCTATCTTCCAGCGTGAGCAAAAGACCCCCGATTCCAAGCATGTGTTGTACATGCGCAGCAGCAGCTCCAGCAATAGCAGGTCAATAGTATAGGAATATCTCAGATGCTGTAGTCTTGTGAAGAGAGAGCGGTTCGGCAGGTTCCGGAGCGCCACCAGATACAAGTATCTTAGAGCTTCTGGAACCGCACGGGTTTTTTCGTACGATCCGGACAATATCACTTTTTTTGTTTTTGCTTTTTTTATTTGATTTTTACTTTGTTATTTCACATGCATGTCTTTTTTTTATTTTTATATATTTCGTGCCGAGGACACTGACGCAAACAGACATAACCTCAGTTCGGAATTTTAAACACGATATAACCCTAAGTGTTTTGGTTATTGCAAAATATGGTAACTATGTCGTTGGACCACCAAAGCTCCAATCAACTTGAAATTTTAGTATGTTGTATAATTCGTCATACTGAACAAGAATTTGTATATATATATTGTAAAAATGCCCTGTAGGGTGGCATAGGCTACATGATGAAAACGCAATCAAGTTATGCAATTCTTATGTCCCAGATTTCGAAAATCAGAAAGACATCAGATGCCGTATGAAGGCAATACCGACTTGAATCTGTAGTGACTTGGTGAAGTGAATAACGGAAATTTCTAGAACTAAGGTGCTAAAGTTTCTAGAATCAAGCTAAGAAGCATAAACAGGGCCGAGTACCAGCCTGGTGAGTTAGTTGTGTTTTAAACAGTGAATTTATAAGTTTAAATAAGTAAAGTGAAATGGTGTACAAAGATTCTCTGATTTCTACATTTATTTAATTACTTTACGTTCAATAAATATGTACATTTACTTTTTTAAGTAAAGTTAATCTTGAAAATGTCAAATTAGAGTAATTCGTAACTGCCTGATCCCCAGTAGATCTGATGACCTCATCCGTTCCTGAAAATAATTTATGATCAAGATGGGATCCTTTGAACGGATCCTGAGCGGATCATATTAGACGTGACGTTTTATAGTCACATCCGGATCAGGAAGCCTGATTTATCCCTGATCAGTCGTCAGGCAATCCTGATCCGGATCGGACCCTAACCGGAACTAATTTCCAGTCGGGTTGCGAACACATAGCCAAGGCCCGCTCATGTCTTGTAGTTTACGGTGATCTGCGGAATGAATATTACAGCAAATGTATTTTACCAATACTTTAAAGAACTTCTAAACCCAAGTGTTGAAAATAGTGTCATATTGTATGCAGATCCACTGTTATATTCAGCAACTAGATGGAAATATCACCCTCGAAGAAGTACTGAAAGTTCTTCACAAATCTAAAATCAACAAAGCATTCCTTACGAGCATGCTCCTACTGAATATTTACAACTTCTGCTTTCAACTCACAAAATTTTTAATGATGGTGATGTTCCAGAAAGCTTTGTTCGATCTTTAATTTTTCCTATTTTTAAAAAGGGGGACCTAAACACTGTACAAAATTATAGAGGATTATCGTTCAATAATGTAGTTTCAAGGATATTTATAGGCGTTTTAGTAAATAGGCTTATGGAATGGAATCGGCGCCATCAAATTTTAAAAGTATTTCAGGCAGGCATTCGACCTGTCTATTCTACGGTAGATAATGTATTTAATTTAGCAAGCTTGGTTCATTTAACTTGGAAGAGCGGTAGGAAGAAGCTGTACTCTTTTTTCGTAGACTTTAAAGCTGCATTCGATACTATTATTCGAAGCAGCCTATAGTATAAGCTACACACTTTAGGAATATAAAATAAAATAATTGGTATTTTGCAAGCTCTGTATACAAATACGAAGGTTTTAGTTTGGGACGGTAGCGCTATGTCAGAAGAGTTTGAGACACATATTGGTGTTAAACAAGGATGCCCAATTAGTCCACTCGTATTTGCCTTTTTTGTAAATGATATACATGATAGCATGGATGAAGGAATTATAGTAGATGAACTCAAAATTTGCGTACTAATGTATGCGGATGACCTTGTGCTGATCGCTAACGATGCATTCATACTAGCATATAAGATGATAAAAAGGCTCGAAGAGTACTGTAAAAAAATAGTTTAAAAAAAAAAGTTGAACCGACTTCACAAAAAGCGCTAAAAAGCATAAAATAATTTTTAATTTTATATCTTCTAACTCAGAAGGCGCACTTCGAAGGCAGAGGCCTGGAAACAATTGACCTATTCACCAGAATATAACATATATTGAGGTGAATGAGGCTCCCATAACCCATGCAATAAAATATTAGTAAACAAAAAAGAGAAGAAAAAAACACTTCCAAACACTACAAAAGGGGTGCAAAGACAACAGAGATCGTTTAAGCAAAACCTTAGTCAAAAGTTACCTTAGAAATCGTGCCGCCTACATACTACATTTCGCTTTCAAAGGCTTATCCAAAGCATTTCAAACAAAAAGAAAGCAGCACAAACAAAACAAGGAAACTCAGCAACACAACATACAAACAGAGAGTCACGGGAGCACAGAAAATAGATAGTTCTTAAACAACACCTTACTAAGAGTTAAGTCAAAATTAGGACAAGAATTAACAGCCCTACATAAACGATTCATTGGTTCATGCATGCCGTAATTTGATCTGGATGGTTCAACATGCAACAAAGGCGGTCTTCGGAGGTTATGTTGGGACTGTCTGAAGAAAACCCTGCTAACAAGCGAACTTGAGTCTATATTAGAGTTCAAGAGCTGGTGAATAAACACCAAGTCAGCGACTTTTCGCCTTTTCTCAAGCGAGGGCAAATCGTGCAACTGGAGGCGGTCGGTGTAGGGCGGGAGTCGGGGTGGGAGTCGGGGTGGATCGTCCCATGGGAGCCCTTTAAACGCAAATCTAAGAAACGATACGCTTGGAATGAACAGCGTAGTAGGGCGACCAGACCTGAGATGCATACTCAAGAATAGGTCTAACTAAGGAGCAGTACAAATGCATCAATGTTGGTATATCCGAGAACTCTCTAGACCATCGCTTAACAAAGCCCAAGATTAAACTGCCCCTAGACACGATATAGTTAATATGCAGAGTAAAGTCAAGCTTCCTATCAAGCTTTACCCAAGGTCAGTTACGGACAGCACGCGACGGAGACCATTCATCGCAAAGTTGTAATCATAAACTTGAGAATTAGGGCTCCTGGAGAAAGTCATAGCTTCGCATTTCTCAAAATTGAGGTGTAAGCCGTTATGCTCGCACCACGCCAGAAACGTATCTAAGTCCTTTTGAATAAGGGCGGCGTCACCACCATCCTATAGAGAATATAAGAGAAGATCTTCATGTCATCAGCGTAGATTAGAACATTAGAGTACGTGATCAGAGGGACAAAGCCGTCAATGTCAAGAACGAATAGTAGAGGACCGAGATGACTGCCTTGTGGTACATCAGATGAAGCCTTGAAGATTCTAGAGGTACAACCGCGGAGCGACACACGATAAGATCTGCCACTAAGATAGGATGAAACCCAGTCGAGAAGAACAGGGGGGAAGCCCAGCGTCCCGAGTTTAAATATTATTACGGAGTGAGTGAGTTTATCAAAGGCCTTACTGAAATCCGTGTATATGCAGTCAGTCTGCATGCCTCGCGGGAAGCCAAAAATAATATGGGAGGTAAATTCAAGTAAGTTAGTAGTGGTTGATCTACCGGGCAAAAACCCGTGCTGATTGGGAGAGATCAAGCCAATACACCGCTCCATAAGCTGCGAATACACAATTGATTCAAACAATTTAGGTATGCAAGATAACTTTGCGATAGGTCTATAATTAGTTATATATTCTTATGGCCTTTTTTATGAACAGGGACTATAAAAGAGTACTTCCACAATGTAGGAAATTTACCGACTTGAAGAGACCTATTAAAGAGAATCGCCGGTGGAGTAAGAAGGGTATCGGAACAGGACTTGACGAAGGCTGATTGATAACTGCAGATTTTGATGATGCTGCTGAGTTCGTTCCGTGTTGCCAGATACTAATGGTAATGCATTTAAATTATCATGTCATAAACTCTCATGTTCTATACTCACAAATAAATTTATATTTACCCCCCCACCCACCCAGCAAACAGGAATAGTTTAATAACTCCCACATACCACAGCGGAAAGCTAAAGAAGGAAGGATACTGGTATTTATCCTGTGTCTACCGGCAAATAAAGGAAAGTGCAATCCTGCTATCGAAGACCCTAGTACATTAAGATGGTGCCACAAAATGGCATATGTTGTAATGGATACAAGAACTGTTTAGATCAGTCAAAAGCCGCATGATGCCGTGCAAGCTGCTAAACAACTCAAGCAGTGATGTTGATTAGTGGTTATGAATTTTGATGACGACAATAATCTTGACGAAAATGAAAATGATTTGAACTAATAAGAAACAAAACTATTACAAGGTTCACAAGTTTAACCTAAATATTAAATGAGTTATCCCTTTTATGAACTCTTGATTACTACTCCTATATACAACAGAATATATAATTATTCCCTCACTAGTTTGTCCCGACACTGAAGCTCAACTTAATGAGTTTCATTACATATTTTGAACAAAGTTTTGCCTTAATTGAGTTTATTGTATCTTTCGAGTAAACTTCAGTCAACTCAAACCTAATTCACATTGACACTTGCATTTCAAAGAATTTGTTTCCTAACTTAGAGTAATTAACGGCTCCATATTATTTAGTGAGCCTTGTCTCGAATATCCCCTAATTGGTACGAAAATAGCAAGCCTGTAATATAAGCGCTACTTCAAGTGAACTAAATTTAATTTGTTTGGCTTAGGAATTGAACCCAAAAATTAAAAATATTTGTCGGCAACAAAGCTTTTATCCATCTCTTGTAAATCTACTTGCCCCACTTCACAAAAACCACGTTTACTTTTCCGACCAGATCACAGCGCCATTCTTTCCGGACATCGCTGAAATTCCCATATTAGCGACCAATATCCGTTAAATAGAATTGTTTTGAGTGAGCTTGCGATGTGCGGGCAAAGACAGGTCTCTCTCCTGTGATTTTGTGAAAGTCTACGTGGCCTCTAATTAATGGCATTTGACAGTTAAAACATGTTCACCTCAGCTAAAAGGGGCGCTTACCAATACCACTTCAATTAGCTTTGAAGTACGTCTTTGGATACGTCAAAAATCTTTTCACGTGCAATCAAACGTGAAAATTCTCTTCAAAGGGAGCATTGAGTTGTAAACTATTGTCACAGACCAATATCATGTGGACTGTTCACGTTTGTGTCTTTTGTAGTAAGTTTCTAGCCGTAATTTGCGCATTGCATGGAAAATCATATTTCCTTTTAAATCACAGATACGAGTTATAAAGTGTGCTGTAAATTGTAGGCGTCTTTTATAATAATTCGTCTGTGCATTCACGAACTCTCATATACCATAAACATTCAAAATTTTAGCTAAGTATTTTATTATTATTTGGGAATAACCGGTGCGATAAAATTCACACCACAAGCTGGTCTGCAAGCTATCCTACAACTGCAAACCATAGAGCTGCACATAAAAAAAATTACAGCCTTAGTAGCTCTCGGACGAAGAAAGAATAACCATTGGAACCATTTCACATCTTTCGGTTCAGCTCTGTCGGGTTCCAGGACATGTCGGCATTGAGGGAAATGGTAAAGCTGACGAACTGGCCAAAAGGAGTTTAAGCACAGAAATAGACAAAGCCATGAAAAGGGTTAACCCTCCCTTAATGTGGTTAAAAGTAAAATTGAAAGATATTATTCCAATACGACTCACCCACGTATTCTATGGCCGAAGAAATAAAAGAACTTCAAACCTCCTATCTTTCGACAGAAGACGCATTCGAATACTTGTCGGTGTTCTCACTGGCAATTGCCAATTGGAGTCATAGCCGCTAGACCGGGCGTGTCATCGAAAGAATTCTGTAGAAGCTGTAGGGCAGAAGAAGAAATTGAATCCATAGCGCACCTGCTCTGCGAATGTCCAGCAAGGTTCTTCGATAACTTGGATGACCTTGAAGGGCATCCACAAGCAGCAAACAGACCGACTAATTAACTAACCAACCTATCATTTTGGGCCAACAATTATGAACTATGCTTGCTTTTCATTTCTGATAATTACAACACTACTATAGAAATCATCACGACCACTCAGACAGAACCACCGCAGCAGAGCCTCGGGAAAAAGTTTATATCCCCGTAACTTTTTTAAAAGTTTTTAATAAAAAAATTCGCAAGAATGTTTAATGTATGCATATTTCTACGCATGAAATCGACATGGTTTCCCCTTAGGAGTCTTTTGTGTCAGAGCCCACTTCTAAAAATTCCCGATTGACCTCTTCTGAGCGGTTTTATGTTGTAGCCAAAGCCCAGTGTATAACCCTAAGATGCATTGCATACATAGATTTAACTGGAAGAGAATAGGTGTTCTATCTTTGAGAAGTCAGTGAATCATTTGGGGATTTTAGGGTCCATATTTGGACCAAAACTAGCCCAGTTTCCTCGTTCAGGAAGGGCAGTGCCGAGATACCTACTTATTATTACGATATCATGAGCGAATATGATTACTACCTCTATTTCAACTGTTGGACAGGTCTATATAGTTCCTATTATGGAGAGGCAATTAAGCCGCTGAATCCTGTTGCATTTGGCGATTGCCAACCGTTGTTGAAATTTGGGCCATTAGTCACTATTAGACTAGTCACCAATATCCGTGATATAAAATTGTCATGGAGGATCTTAGCACTAAAATAGGCCTGGAAAATGTAATGGGGAAGCGTAGACTTGGAAACGTAAATACAAATGGGAAGTTTCTGTTGAATTTTGTAACTCGTGCGAACTTGTTATCGGTGGACCCTTATTTATACACAAAAAACGCCACCGGACATCCTCGCTTTCCCCAGACGGCAGAACTGAAAATGGCTCAATGTTCAAAGGATTAAAACAACCTTCACACAGCTTCATAATATAGATGATTACATTTTTCAAAAATGGAAAAGGAGTGCTTTGTGATGTGTGGTACAAAGCACGTGCGACGATTAGAGAGCGGAAGACGATTATGGATCTGTGACGCCACGTAGTAAAAAATACAGAAACGGAAGAATATTAAAAATGTGGATCTCATTGCTACTGTTGATATTCTGAACGGTACCGACGTGACAGTTAAACATCATCTCAAAACTGCTTACCGATCTCTATAGAAAGGCGTCCAAAGAAAAAATACACTTGCTGAAATATGGCTCAATAAAAATATGTCCCGTCGCACAAAACTCCGATTCTTCGAATCGAACGTAAAATCTGTTCTCTTGTAGGGCTATTCAACAATTCAACATAGAAAGTGCAAGCTGCTAGTGTTTGTCAACCAATGTAGCCGGCGCATGCTTAACACCCATTGACTAGAGGTTGTTAGCAACGATGATCTGCGCAGGCGAGACAGGCACCAGTGTTGGTAGGTGAAAGTGGCAATGGCTAAGCCACATGATAAGAAAAGAGTCAAGCAACAGCACTCAACAAGCTGTAGATAGAAGCCCACATGGGATTCAGGAAGAAGCCATATTGGGCGTCGTTTTCCAGACAGCCGACACTCCGTCTCACTGAACAGACCTATCCGGTGTAGATGATATCTTAACCCACAGTGGCCAGATAGGTAGCCTGAGAGAATCTTTATATTTGCCTTACTTAAGCATAGAGTTTTACAAGTGCTTTAGCTTGGGTAAGACCGGGGATACTTCTTCATTATAACAACTGTTGACCCCTAGCCATAGTTCTCAAGAACATCTCCTGCCGACGACCAGCTGATATTGCAAGAGGGGGCTCGGAATATGGTATTAGAAGAGATTCCTGGTCGGTTCATCGGCGGTCTCGAAACCCGAGTGACCAAGTATCCAACTAAGATTAAACTTATTATAGGTGGCCAGTTGTTGGAGGGTGTTGAAGAACTCCTTCGTCTGCCTCGAGGAAAAAAGCCACGAGGATGATGCCCTAAGGGGTGCTTGGCTATCAGAAAAGATAGTTACATTAACCCTTTTCAGTTACACGGACCTGTGCCATATTCCATTTTGAGCCACCAGTTAACCATTTAAGGCAATTCGGGTCCTGACTTGAACCACCACTTTCGTAGCTGCTCGTTTATGAAAAAGAGTTTTGAATTTTCTACCCAAGCTCAGTTTCTTGGTCATGTGGTCCAATACGGTGAACACATTTATGCCAGAAATGCGCTGAAGGATGCCCAAGTGACCTCTGTCGCCAGCCGGCACATTTGATGTAAGTTGCACTGTCATGGTCTGAACTTTAACTTTTAGGATAGAAATGTGAGATATAGTCCAATAGACCAAGGCTGTAAGTAACAATCGGTTTGGAATCGTATTGTATAACCAGGAAATCATCTTCGGAGTGAGATCCGAAATTCTTCCGAAGAGGTTTTGACAGGACCATAGGGCTCAAGTAACGTTGTTTAGTTGAAGTCGAGTAGCCTCGTATTACATGTGTTCGAGGGAACTGTCCTTCTTCTGCTAGGCAAATCTCAAGGTCATACTTGATACGAATATACACAAAGTTGCGCCTGACCCAATCTGCCGTCTGAATGTTTGTACAGACGAGAAGAAACCAACCAGCCCGAGGAATACGTCCCATGAAATCCGGTCTGACATCCTTGTCCGCATGTCCGATTGTGATATCTGCAATCACAACCTGCTCAGCGGTCAGAAGTGGATTATAACGTCAGTTGAAATCAAGGCTAGCTTGCTGCTGCCCACTTCCTAAGTGTGAGTGGGCTTGACAGCAGACACCTCCTCTGTACGCACCCTTTTGAACTCCGGCTTATTAGAGACGTTAATCTTGGCTATTCGCCTAACCTTTACTCTGCAGAGGCTACTTGCCAGTACCTTTTTAAACTGCCTCCTCGATGCGGTAGAGAATTATATGAAAAAGAAGTCAGCTTGAACCTACAACCGGTTCACCAATTCGCCAATTGCAGTAAAACCAGATTTCTCTGAGCAGAGGTCAATATCCGAGGACTCTTCCTCAGGGAAACCCACGTTGAGCACAGTTTAGTACTGACGGAATCGTGGCGCTTTTGCTCACCGACTTTTGGTAGCAAATAGTTTGAAATCCACACACGCAAAATTTTCGACAAAAACATCTAACAGGGAGCTTTCGTCAAATCAGTGGTTCCATTGTGGCCCCGTTTTCATCCCCCCCTCCCCCCTTGTCTCTTTGAAATGTTTCTCTTTAATACAGATCAGCACTGCTTAAACTGAACATTAGAAGATAAGAGAAAAACAGCACCCGATTCAAATACGGCGATTGCAAGTAGACAAAAAAATGTAAGGTGGATGGCGAACCATCGACATTGCCTTGTAACCAATGTCCTCTTTAGAGTAGTCTGTGATTAGCAAAAAACAAGTATTGGCCTGACTGAAACCTGGCACACGCATGATGAAAACTTTGTTCAAATTATACTTTTATCCACCGACGGCCTTAAATCGACTGGCAATCGCTGTCAAAATATTTTGAATATTTAGCGGCGTATTGTACATGGTTTTAAATATTATATTGCTTCAGCGCAATATCCCCGTGTGTGACAACCTGATGTACGCCGTCAGCACCCATCAGTTCTACCATACACTGGTCTATCCTGTAAAGACATCAGGAGATCCTAGCAGTACTTAACCTGAAACAAGTTGCTTAAATTTCGTGGTAACATTCGTCTGCGTTGTCGCGGGTAAAGGTGAGTTTTAAATATTTGTAGTTATGAAGCAAATGTAGCACCTTTACGGTATTAGAAGTAAATGAAAATGTCTTCAAAACAGCGGCAACCTTTTTTGTTAAAAATAAAACAATCGAGTGAAAATATCTGACGCCAATACAACTTAGTTTTTCCTATTTTATGCAATATAATTTCAGTCTTTTGTTCAATTTAGTTGAATGCATTTGTTCAATCTTCTGTTTTGCGGTTCCAGACAATGTCACTTTTAAAACACATTTTCCAGCAGTGAATATCCACAAGTCCAGAATATTGATTTGATGTTGAATTTCAATGGAGGGTTGCGCTGAAATGTTCTTCTTTGCTGTTTATCACTATTTGGTAAATGTACATTTTCTCCATAAAACTGACTTGTTATCCGAAGTAACAAAGGCCCCATTCTGATCATATTGAAAGTTCCTTTGAACAACTCAAGTGGTTGTGGCTTATCCACATTAAGCGAATAAATCTCATTTCCGATAAATACGCTTTCTTCGTCAGAATTTATGCAACTGTTGGAATTTACAACACTTTTCAAGTTTTATCTGTCTTTGTTCTGGAAAAGCATAAACTATAAAAGGAGAACAGCTACAAATGCACTCATGGAGCATAAAGAGTCCTTATGTCCTCACGTGGCTATGCTTGCCGTGCTGAACTTGTCCGGAATATGCACACATTCCTGAAGGAGAGCACAGCGCATTGTTTGAAACTTCGTAGGGTCTTATGATTCCGGATCTGAGCATATCCCCAAATTTATTGCCCTGGACCATTGTTGATTATCCATTATATAGCTTAACGATTCCGACCGGGTGAAATATTTATGGTTTAATCGAGATCATGAACTTTGACGGCAACTAGTTCCCGGCTAATAACTACCTCCTGTTGCGACCACATAGGTGGTTGTTTTACCTTGCCTAAGCAACCAGAAGTTTTTGTGTAAAACCGACAACCCTTGAGCAATTCCTGCACCTTACCTATGTCAATTACTTTTTTTCTATCTGTGGCTACATTCGCTTTTCCCACGCCTCAAGAAGACAGAACCATATGTATGTATTTGTAAACGACAAAATAGTTGCTAAATGTGGCAAAACCACATGAATTCTGTTGAACATGGTCGGACACAGAGCACAAGAAGGCAAGGTACGGCAAGAACAAATACGGACATAAATTCCCAGCTGTAAGGCAGACATAAACTTCCCATAATTCCACTTCCTTCCGTCGTATCTTCCTATTGTGAAGTATTCTGGACTAAAAGTTTTCCTCCTTTGTCCGGTTTTGTAAGTTCAAAGGACATATGCCTCACCTAAGAAGTATTTTTCATGACACCCTAGAGGTACAGCACTGTGAGAATGTTCGGATTTAATTTGTTACGAGCCCTATTGTTAAAATATGAGCGAGGACATAAGTAATAGTACAATAAAATAACAATGTTTTTCATTATGTCCTCAAAAAGAATTACAAATTGAAATGTTGCTCACTTCCATAATTAAACTGCTGCCCCACCACACCAAAATTTTCGCTATTTGTGCAATGTAACTCGTAACGAAGTGAACACAATCGGCTGCCATTATACTACCCAACGTAAATTTGCTAAAATTGGAGTTCAAACGGAGTGTCTGAAATATTTCCTTCATCATCCGAGTTCCAATTATTTCCTAATTACTAGAGCAAATAGGGATGTAAAAGGCTTCCACCCTTAAACGTCTGTGGTCGCTACAATCCCGAATTCCCTTTAATTGTAATTTAATTGAAAACCCAGAACCAAACGGAAGGAACAAACTGCAAACTTTTGAGTGTTGTAGTTTCGATTAAAATCGGAAACGTAAGGCTTGCTGGTTGGCTACCCGTTTCTTACCCATTTTACTCTTCCTTCGCTTTCATTGCTTACCTAATTTAAATTTAATTATGGCAAATTTCGCTTAACAATACGAAAATCACCATACGAGTAAAGACAACGCCGTTGCCATTTACTTTCTGCGATTTAATTACGTCATAAATTTGCAATTTGAAGGGCGAGAATACCGCAAACTGTGCAACTGAGTACGGACTAACTCACTTTAAATAGGGTTCTAAGCGCTCACGTTCCTTTCTTCTACCCTAGAAATTTACTTTTAATGTTCAGAGTTTTCCTTTACTCAAATGGGTTATTAAGAATGTATACCAACGGATTTTCATCGTAGCACCAGGTTGGTTGTTGTTGTCACCTTACCTAGATACACCTGTAAAGACACCCCACGATTCAATGTCAGTTTGATTTGCCGTGCTTGGAAATTTGGTGAAATTAGAACATTTATACGGATGCACAAAGCTTGTAGAAACAGTGTGCCACTTCAACACTTTAAAGGAATAATAACTGAAGAGTTGCTTTATATCGAAAATGATATATACTTGTGCATGTCCTTTCGTCTATCGGTTCAAATAAGGGTAACTGCAGGAACAGATGAAGTTGGGCAAAAGAAGTCATGACTGAAAATTCTTAACGGGCTTAACAATATAGGTACCCTCAACTGCCAGAAAGACACCAAGGATGTCCTTGCACTCCAGATATCCTTCGATCAATGACATCACTACATGCAGCGCTGTCTATACCAATTTTACCCCTCGTACATGCACGTTCAGTAGCCTCTCTAGTACGTTGAGCATTAAGGATGGAAGACTAATAAAATTATAACCATTTGCTACTATATGGCTCTCTTTCCAGCTTTCGGAATGAAGTTTACCATTACTTCCCTTTAAGCTGGAGACGGAGTTGGATCAATTCGTTGAGCCGCACGACCACCATGCCATGGGTCCGGGCTTCGAGACCAGATCTTCGCGTGAGATTTTATTAAATAATTATAATAATCCACTCCGTCTCTGGGCTGTTGTCTAGCTGAGCTCAGCTCAGCTTTAGTACAAAAATAATCAAAGAGAATATTGGAGAAATTGGGCCTGTCGCTGCTTCTTCTAATTCAAACTGGAAGAGCATTCCACAGCCTAACGGATCGAACAAGAAATTGTACGCGAAATCGATAATGGGGCGTTGGCAATGAAAAGGTGCGACTAGAGAATGACACAAAATTTAATTTGATATAAAGGTAATTGGGCTTCTTAGACGTGATAATTCTATGGAGAAATAAGATAGTACGATAATTTAGATAGGTATCGAGGCTGCATCCGATAGTAGTTTTGGTATAAGGAGAGACATGATCGAAACGTCTTGGTCCCTACACATAACGGACAGCAGAATTAAAGGCGACGCTAAGCTTACGTGATGATAGATAGTCCACCATACAAAATAGTTTATAAAAGTATGTCATGATTAGTAAAATTAATGATTTTACTAACATCATACGTGTCTTCTGTGGTGTGAAAGGAAATATCAATAGGACTCCTATGTATAATAATGGCATATGATTTACAGGGATTTAGAATTAATGCATTATTTTCTGCTCACATGGATAAACGTTCGAGGTCGTCATTCAATCGACAAACGGCATCTTCGATTAATCCCAGTGGTTTAGATTTATACAGTTGTGTACCGTCTGCATATATGTGAAATTTACAGTCTCGTAGGACAACAGAAAGGTCGTTAATAAAAATTTAGATTAACCAAGGACCAAGAATAGACTCTTGGGGTACTCCACCATTGACCAGAAAGCCAGACGATTTATTGTCACAAATAACTTTCTGTTGACGAGAAGTGAGATAGGATCATATTAGCTTACATGCAGGTCCCGAAAATTTTAAATATTCAACAAGTTTGGGACGTAGAGCTGGTGATTATTTTATCAAATGATTTTGAGAAATCAAGAAGAACCAGTAAAGTACGTTGATCACCATCAATCGCATTTCTTATATCATCCCAAATTTTCACTAAAGTTGTAGTACAACTATGACTGGGCCTAAAACCAGACTGACATAGTGATAAGAGATTGTTCTTGTCAAGATAACTTAGGATGTGCTTATGCAGCAACTTTTCAAAAACTTTAGAAAGGAAAGGGAGAATGGATATAGGGCGGTTTTCAGCGGAACCAGTGGGAAATTTAGGAATTGGAATAACTTTAGAAAGTTTCCAAACAGTTGGGAAGGAGCAGGTAATAAGAATAGCCTTTATTAAACGAGTAAGAAATGGAAGTAAAATAGGCAAGAGAGCATTGATAAATTTTGGGTGAATCTCGTCGATACCGACAGCATTAGATATAACGGATTTTAGAGCTATATATGTATATACGTCCATTTCATTAATATTAATGAACGAAAGCCCCTCACTGATATTCTTGGACAAAATCATCTCTAGAAGAGTGTCATAAAAATTCGCTGTATTCTTCAACGCACTAGAAGCAAATTGTCGATTTTAGTCTTCCGGGTTAGCTGAGCAATTAAGGTTTCTAGTCTGGTCCACACCGATGGACTTTAAGTTTCTCCAAAATTTTTTAGTGGGAAGATTTATGTCGAATTTAGAAATGTAGAAATTTGACTTGGCTCTATAAATTTCTACGCGCACTTTATTACGTAGAATGTGGAAATTATTCCAACATTCAGACGTACGGTTACCCTTCCATCGACGGTAGGCGGAGTCGAGTAAGATTATTTATTTCCTTATATGTGGGGTAAACCAAGGACAACCGGGACAAATAATGCGCCTGGTTTTGACAGCAACGTATTTATTAAACAGGTACATAATACGGTCTGTTAGTATCAACTAATGTTGTATAATAAATTTGCGTCCAGTTTAATTGTGAAGCCTCTGCAAGTAGTCCCTCATAATTTATATTTTTATCATCATTGAGAACTCGAGGTTATATTGCATATAAAAAAGATTAAATCGTGTTTAGAAATGGTGTAAATGACATATTTGCGACATAATAAGTTCTAAGGTGGATATATCTGGAATGTGCCGGGGGAGGGGGGGTTGTAACCTGTACCAACAAGAAATTTTTCAGAATCAACCAAACACTCTAAGAATAGATACTTGATGTCTCAACCAGGGTCAGATTTAGCAACTAGGCGAACTGCAAAAGAACTTCTCACATAATTACAAACACCTCCTCCTAATCGGCCCATAAGACCGTTGCGAAATAATTTAAAGTTATGTAAAGTAATAAGCTCATCGCAAATGTGTGGCCCTAATCACGTCTCCGAAATACATATAACATCTAACAGACTAGAAGAAAATGAATCAAGAAATTCGTCAAACTTGGGGTACAAACTCTGTGCATTCAAATGGCACATCCTCAAGCCATCGCTCTGTTTACACAAGATATTTAGGAGGATATTAGTGTTGCTCGATCCATTAGACTCTAAAACGCTATTATTAAACACTAATTAACTGATGATAAGAAAAAAAAACACAAAAACTAAGAGAGAAAAGCAGCGACCACGAAAATCAAATATTCCATATAACATCAACTTACGAAAACTAAGCAAAACAACGCCTATGAGCTACAAAAAATTCATTTAAGATACAATTAACACTAAGCCTAATATTCAAAAAGAGAGGTTTTGTTACCAATATTGAATGAATGATTTATCTATGTCTTAATTCGTAATAGTATATTGAAGTAATAGCAAATTCAATATAAAGCCCTAGCTTACTGACTAAAAGCATATATAAACTGAATGGGGAGATTAATGTAATTTGCGAATGCATCTCACTATAATATTCAATCTGTGTTAGTCGCTGCAAATTGCTATAAATATGAAATATTCTTAACAGGCTGAGGAATACCTTCTGGCGAAACCCTTACGTTTACAACACCATTCTTAGAGAACACAGAAACGCTTAATCTTTTTGAGGCGACAAACTTCTCGGAAGATTTGGTAATGTTTACTTCTCAAGCTCTCATGAATAAAAATCTTTTTTGCAGAATCAAAACCTATATCACGAAGAGTTATACTTTTCGCAGGAGATTTGTTCCTCGTTGATACTGCCTTTAAAATGCTGACCTTGTCAGCAGAAGAGTGAATTTTAATAATAACTGAGCCATCAGGGTTCCGACAAAGAATGCTGAAAACATTGGCAAGGCTTTCATTAGACGAAGCGGGAATCCCATTTATGATGATGTCATTAGAATGAAGCTGCCTCTCCAGATAATCAATTCTATCTTCTTGTTTACTAATCAGAATGTTTAACTCATCAATTTTTGGGCAAAAGTTTCGTTTACCATTTGTTCAAAACTACTGTGCAAAGAATTTATTTGCCGTTGAAAGTCGTTTTTAACATCTTCCAATTTAGAGGCACAACCTGAGAAACAATACTCCAACCGCGAAGTAAACCATAGCTTGCTTTTTCTTTAAACTGGGCACTGAAGCTTCTTCACAAGCAACAAAAAGCCTCTCCGCACATCCTTTGGGTTCTCTGCAGATAGCACCTCCCACTTCATCATAGGGACATCCCGATTTTGTACTTGTAATACCTGCGGAAAATTGATCTTGTCGACCTACACCTCTGTGATAACAAGCTTTTCTCTTGGTCTCGCTGGGATTTCATGCAGTTTGACGAGCTTAAGTTTAGCTCCTTCCTAAGGTGCCTTCATCCTTGAGAACGCTTCGCTCCTCTTTCGGTATGCCTTTCTTTTGCCATGCCATCTTTTCCTTACTCATCGCTCCCCCGCTCGCTTCAGCAGCGGAGATTTCGGTCGTATACCCGTATACAGAGCTTTGGTTATGAAGGGTGGGAGGGGTGGGGGAGGGGGTGAGGGGAGCGTGGTTCCGGCTTAGGGCTTCCCGTTTTCGACGAGTCGTAGCGTCTAGGCTAACAACCTCTTTTACCCACTTCAAGAAGTTGCTCTTTCTTTCTGTGAGTGCTTTAGACTGCTTTCCTACTCGAGCCTCCACCTAGCATCATTTTTCTTTTGGCCACTGTCTGTCTCACCTTCGGTTCTGGTAATGAACCAATTCAACTTTTCGGAATGTTGTACATATGATCTGTTTTTTATGTTGGTGTAGTTCGTTTATTTCTTTTAAAACAGAGTGCTTTACCACTAGTTGCGGGCAGTTCTTTTTATAGGCCTTAGGCTTAATCGAATTCTTCTCTATTTACTTACTTGCAGGCCAATAAAGTGTTGGGGCGACTACCTAAATATGTGCTGTTGTCAAACACTCAATTACCCCTCACATACCCATCATAGGGTTGATGTTGCTGTTTTTGTGTTTTTTTAACGAAACTAATATTTTTAATGAACTTAATAAATTAAGGAAAATAAAAATGATTCCTAGCGACCGCTACATACCTTTAGGAAGAATTGCGATTGACGGGCAAGACTGTCCCTGAGGCTGATCGAGGAAATCGATGCATATTAGTTATGCAATCCAAAATCAACAAACTAAGAAAGTAGTAGACGAGTTAATGACTAACTAAACGTCATTCCGACCAAGGGAAAAACTCTGATTGTCAAATATTCCAGAAGATCAGCGACATTCTTGTCATAGGGAGATATGGACGGATATGACGGAAGTGGTTTACCAAAACAAAGATCGAGTTACTCATAACAGTAGCGGAATTGCTACATTTCATATTTCAGTTAGCTCATCGGTCATCACCTTCCTAAATTGTATCTTGGAGCTGATATAAAGTTCGGAAAGCGAAGAGGGAGAACTCACAGAGTATATGGCCACGGTTTGGAAGCATCTTACAGAATATTAGCGGTTGTGAACTTTGCGAATAAAAAATCTGCCGAGCACAAAAACCCTGACCAAGGAATAGGATTTTAAGGAATTATCTACGTATTTCCTTTTGTTAACTCAACACCTGTACTTTACTTAATTTTTGTAATCGCAAAATGTAGAAGCGGGATTTTGTGAGATAATACCATCCTATTATGTCACAAAATCCCGCTTCTACTTTCTAGGTAGGATGTTTAATCGACTTATTAATTCATCAAAATTCCAGTTTTTTTTTAAACTCAAAAAGAGTTAACAAAAATCATAATTCCAAATTGCTCCCATACAATGAAAGCGAAATAAAAGTATAAAGCGTTTTTCATTCATTCCCAAGGCACGAATAGCAGTTAAATTTCATATACGACCGAAAATCCTTTCTGATTGTATCCCTCCATTCCAGATGTTCCATAGGGATACAACCCTTAAATAAAGTTCTTTCAAATGTATCTCTCTAGACGATATTGGGCGCAATTCTATTTCGCTAGTTTGAAGGTAATTCTGTTGCCCGTAGACATGCTAAACAGCTTCAACTGCTCCCTTCTCCGTTAAATAAATATAAAAACTTCCCTTCATCTGATCCAATTCAGAGTAAACCCATTTTAGAAATCTTAAATTGGAGCCAAATAAAATCTTTTTATGGCCAGGATGGAACTTTGTGTTGCATTTAAATGTGAAAAAGCTTTATACTGCGTCATACATAAATTCCCGGAAATTGTAACAAAGGTAGACAAAGTGTTGACATCGAGTTTCTATTGGTTTCACTCCCACATTTTGTTATGAGGGTTGTTATTTGGTGACAGGAAATCTGTCCCTGATTTCAATGTCCGATATGAAAATATATTTTTTTTCTCTTTTATATTAGGGATATTTTTATTTTCTCGGAAGTGACGTTTAGTGAACAGTAACTAGATATACGTAAAAGGTGTATCTGGCGTTTTACTCTTGAATTTATTTTATCGGCGCAGAAATGTGAAACCATTTTCAAGGAAGCAGTAAATATATAGATTTATTTGAAAGACTGAATACCCAGAAACCTACAGATTTTTCGGAATTTTGTATTAATTATGTTTTGAGCCAATTTAATAAAAGAACCGCAAATTTAATAAAGCTTTGTCCTAATAAAAGCTAAAATATATATTAAAATTAATTTAGAAAAATTCAACGACTACTTTATTCTCAGCATTTCTACAACAGGTAAAAGTTAATAAAACGCGCACTCAATGTTGATTAATTAAATTTTATTGACTGCTGCTTCAGAAATTCGCTGTTCAGGGGAACACGTGGGAATCAGTGGAGTCTGTTACTTATGCGTGCTTCTGATTTTCTTTTGGTTTTAAATATAGAAGAACGTGAGAGGGATCACCTAGTGTCTTACTTCGTGACTCAGTTATATGTAAATTTGCACAATGTCAGTTTCTACAGTACGAGATTATAGGAGAAAATCTCTAATAAGAAAACTAATCATCTTTTTTAAATTCAAATTAATTCATTCAAACAATTGTACAATTTAGACATGACATCTCCTTTTAATGTACAAGAAATAAAAAGAATAAATAAATAATAAAGAGAAGAAGAAGATAACAACAAAATGTAAATATATAATTATTGAAATATTAAATTTTATACTCAACTTTCAAAAATGCTTTTATTGAGCAAACTTAGTTTGCTTGACTGAACCGAATGACGAAGTGATACAGGTAAAATTTGATGATTTTAGCCAACAAGAACAATGACCGGTAATTTAAATACGTAACAGGATTACAACCCAAGATCGATGAAGAATAAGGCGAAACATGGTCAAATATCTGTAGGCGATAAATATACCTCTTTCAGGTTCCTTTAACCCCTTGTAGTACATAGAGCGTCTATTACACCGACTCTCTACCTGGTTCAGCGCCAACGCCTTCAACTGTGGCCACGATTTGTTGATCTGGGTACCCTCCATCTAGACGGATTTTCTCCATGTGTTGCACGGCCGTCGAATTCGGCGTCTTCCTTGGGTTCCGTGGGAATTTCAATTTAGCGCCTGTTGTGCGGTATTGTTTGGCTCTTTTATTAGTGTGTGGCCTATCCATTGCCACTTTCGTCTGCTAATATTGGTGTCTATTCGCTCTTGGCCTGTAACGCTGTGTATTCCTTCGTTGGTCATGCCCTCCGGCCAATGGATGTTAAAGATGCGCTGGAAAGACAACGCTTGACAAAGTCTTGCAGCATTCATGTTGAACAGTAGCACAACAGAGCAGATGTTACGTTCGACTCGAAGATCCGGAGTTTTGTGCATCTAAAGATGTTGTTATTGCGCCAGATCTCAACAAGAGCATTAAATGCAACTCGAGACTTATTGCTGCAAGCCTGTACATCAGCTTCAGTTCCGCTGTCTGCTGTAACTGTGCTTCCGAGATAGCAAACTGTATCCACTTGCTGTATTTGCAGCTCTTCCAGATAAATGTTATGCTGGCTCCTGGAGTCCAAGCCCATAAGTTTGATTTAAGCAGTATTAATTATAATAATTTGGTTTGTTGGATAGGAGACATACATTTTCGGCATAGTCCAGGTACGTAAGTTGATGGGTAGTCTTCTAGAGCGCTGCACAATTACTCCATTGAGCGCTTAGAAGGGCTCCGACAGTTTTCCATTTTGTAGGACGTGACTTTGGGCTCCTGAGTAGGACTCCTTTATGATGGTGAAATTTTTTTCTTTGATACCTCTCCTACGTAACCTGCCCATATATAGGTATTCGCGATCAAACGGCTTTCCAAAATCGACGAACATTAGATATAAAGGGGAGCTCCATTCGGCGGATAGTTCGGTGATAATTCAGAGGGTGTTGCCAAAACCCCCACGAAAGCTTGCCCGTTCATCGCTAAAAGTGCGCTCGATTGTATTCTTGATTCGCATTTACCAGTTAACGTCAAAACAACGGTTTTTGTATACCCTCTCTTTAGCAACGTGCCAAATACAAGAAACGATGGAAAAAAAAATCTGGAAATGGGTGGGTGCTCTTTCGGATGGCACCCACAAAATTCATCAAAACTCAACCTTACCTGTTTTTGGCCCTTTAATTTGAAAAGAGCACGATTTGTGAGGTAAATTTTTTTTGTAACATGCTTTTTGACTGGAAAAAATTTTCTTTCGACAGAGAACTATGGGAAAGTGCATTCGAGAGTTGTACTGAAAAGTTATGTACATAGAAAAAATGAATTAAAAAAAATAAAATGTGAAAAATAATTAAATTTATTAATTTGAGTAAAACAATTATGAAGGTTTCCCCTGACAATGTGTCCTCTTGGCCGGGATATTGGGCACTCCATGATGGAATTAATTTCTTCTAAGTCCATTACTTTTCAGTACAACTCCCGAATCCGCTTTTCCCGTACTTTTCTGTGGAAAGAAAAATTTTCTTTTCAGCTAAAAATCATGTTACAAAAAAAATTCACCTCAAAAATCGTGCTCTTTTCAAATTAAATGGCTAAAAACAGGGTAAGGTTCAATTTTTATTATTTTTTGGCACGTTGCTAAACAAAAACTGAATTTTTGACGTTAAAGGGTTAAGATGATTTTAGCCATCAATTTGGAGACTGCATTTAAAGGACAGATGTCACGCAATTTGCTACAACTCCTCAGGTCGCTTTTTTTGTGTATCTTCACAATTACGCCTGTTTTCGATTCAGTGAGATAGGTTCCGGTTTGCCAACATTCCTGGATTACGGGGAGTAAAGTATTAGTCGCAGCAAAAGTTCCAGTGATATACCAGCAGTTCATGGGGCCTTACCGAGATCTTTCGACTTAATTGTCGGAGTTCTAGTGTTAATATGAGCTGCAGCCGGCGGGTTTTCAGGCTACTGTGAAGAGATGTTCGACGATCCCAAGGTGTTTTTCATGGTCTTCTTCCGCTCTCTAATGGTCCCACGTGTTCTGTACCACAACTCACAAAACATTCCTTCGCCTTCTCCCATTTTTGCTTGATGGAGTCGTCGGTGTTATGACGCATCACCTTTTTGGCGCAATGCGGTGGTATATGCGCGACGGATGTTCGGCGTTTTAAGCCTTTGCATATTGAGCCGTGGTATATTAGATGTTGTGTTACGTGGCCGTATTGCTGCGGTGCATACGCGAAACTTAGCTGTTACAAGATGGTGATCGCTGCCATTATCAGCACCGCGCTTAAACCTTACATCGAGAAGACGCTTTCTCCAACTCTCTTAAGTGGCATTTTTTGTGTTTAAATAAGGATCCACCGATGACAAGGTGCCGTGAACTACAAAATTCAACAAACAACTCCCCATTTGCGTTCCTGTTTCCGAGTCCAAACGTCCCTATCACATGTTCCAGGCAGATGTTGTAAGAGCCAATCTTTGCGTTGAAATCCCCATGACTAACCTAATATCACCCTGTCGAAGAGGTCGCCTGGTAGTTGCTAGTTGTTATATCTGTTTCTTCGGTCAGCGCATAACATTGAATTATTGAGATGTTACATACGCTGGTCCGGAATCTGGCGGTGATAATTCGGTCGGATATTGGTGACTAATCCAGTAGTGATTGGCGGGCAAGCTTGATTTGTACCAAATACTTCCTGGCCAGATTACAGCAGCACGATTTCCTTCTTCCTCAACCGGACTTAGGACCGGCTACGGTGGAGTTAAATATAATACACAGTTTACTAGAATTAGCAGAATTTAATTTACATAATTTACCTCGCATCCGTATGTTATTATGGAACTAATAGAAAATGAGTTAAAAATAAACGGGTTGAAACTGCAACAAAATAACTAGTCGCCTTTAGTGAACGACTCCTTCATACATCTTTCCAGAAATAGAGTTAATATAGTCATGCCAAAAAAGCTTTTTATTAAATATAACTCAAGCTCTTCTTACCAAGTCTGCAAAAGGAATGGCAACCGCAGGAAAGTCATTCAAAGAAGTCAGTTCAACAACCAGACATTCCGACTTTTGCAGATTAAGGTTCAGCATATTAGTAGTCGGCCATTGACTTATTGCCTCCAGATCAAGATTAATGCAATAAACACCGGACTCAATTAGTCCTACAAGTTTCGAGAGGTGTAATTGAACATCATCTACATAAAAACGTAATTGAAAGTACTTAAGTGATGAGAAAATGTCATTGATAAAAATTTAAAAAAGCAGTGGTCTAAGAGTAGAGTTCTGGGGTACTCCCGAAGTAACTTGCAAAAATGAAGTAAAAGTACCATTTAAAAAGAGGGCTTAAATTGATTTGTTTTTCAACTACGTTAGGTATTCTTGCTGACTGACCCTTTTTATAGCAAAATTTCCATCAGGTACGAGTAACAGATCGCCAGGATACAATAGTGTGAATTTTGTCTAACATAAGCTAATATCGACAATAAAACAAAATTAAACTAACATTTTTAAAACTTTTTTGCAGTAATAATTAAAATTAATTACCTGTTAACCCAAAACAAATATTTTCGACCCTTTATCTTAAAAGTTTTGTTTATTTAAAAAATTTCCTACTACTACTAATAAGGCAGTCAGGGATTTCTAAGGATGCAGTTTTTCTAATCCTTTGTTTACCATGCCATGTTGCACCTTTTTGGAAAGGTAATAAGATGGGCAATCTAATAAAAATAAAAAAAGAGGTGTACTAATTACATAAATTTCGGAGAAAAGTTAGAAAAATACTGAATTTTAGGTAATCGCAAACAGTTTTTTTCACTTTTGGAAGTGACTGTACATGCAATATTAGAAGATAGGTCATAGTTGACAATTTTGGAAAGTTCATTGGCATAGTAGTTTTTTTGGCGTATGTTTGATGATAAAAATAAAAGAGTAATGTGCATAACATGAAAAACTGAAATTTATGAACTGCCCCCCCACTCATACAATTTTTGTTTTCCTACGTGAGATCTATCACCCCACTCATTTTGGCACGTCAGATCTTAAACACCCTGCATGTAATTTTGTCCACCTAGATTCGGGATATATTCCACTGTGCATCGCCACCGATAAAAAAACCGATTCAGCATTTAGCCAAGTTCACCTACTTCTCTGAATTTTTGCATGTGGTTTAAGGGCCCCCTGTATACACTAGATTAACATTTTTCTATATTTTCTTCTATTTGCGGGGGGGGGGGCAACAGGTGGAAAACTTTGCCCCTAACGACTTTTGCGCTATCGTCAACCCTTATCACCGAGGGGCGCACTATGGGCTGGGAGACCGTTGAAACTGTCCAAATTCATATCTCATTAAACACGTGTTAATATCTAGACATGACGTACCTATATAACGTTTTCGGCATTGCTGATTCTATTTCTGATGTCGAAATTTAGAAATTCACAATGGCGGATCCGATATGGCGGATGAAAATGCTAAAAAAATCTCTGATTGTGCTGAAATTTGGTACTAAGAGGATTTCGGGGACACTGATGACGAATATGAGGTCAAAATTATAAAATTAAAATTAGCGGATCCCATATGGAAGACCAAAATTGCCACAAGACAACTTATTTACGGCGAACTTAGAATAAGAGTGTTTTAGGGTCGCTGATTTTAAATTTAAACTAAAACTTTGTAAATTTTTAAAACACAAATTTTCGGAGACCAAAATTGCAAAGTAAAAAAATAGTTAGATTTACACCAAATTTGATATCCGGGGTTTCCTATCGTGCATCCCATTTACTATCATTTATCATTCATAAATCAAAAATATTTTTCAATGAAAAACAAATTTGCGCTCCGAAAATGCTTCCCCCACCCCCTCGGTGATAAGGGTTGACGATAGCGCAAAAGTCGTCAGGGGCAAAGTTGTAGCGCTTGAAGCGCCCTCTACGATTGTATCCTTTTTATCGCCGTACGATGAAAAACGGCTGAGATATAGGCGATACAAGTTTTCCACCTGTTCGCCCCCCCCCCCCTACAAAACAGTAAAATATAGAGAAATGTAAATTTAGTGTTTCCAGGGGGCCCTAAAACCGTGTGCAAAAATCAGCGAGGTAGGTGAACTTGTAATTAAAAAATATCTGACGCCTGGACTAATTGTCATCAACAAAGTTCTAACCGAGTCAGATTCTTATATACTCATTCATACATGCACAATATTTAAGTATTCTTAATTGTGTATGCAACAATTTTAATTTTTTTTATTTTAATGCTGGCTTCTCCCGAACCACGCGTTGACATAGGTAGGATTACGTTGGAGGTGATGGTCCATTTACTCGTATGTAATATTTATGTAGGGACACGTAAAGATTCAAATAAGTTGGTTAGTCTTAAATTTATGATTAAAAACCGATTCTGTTGATATTGTTTTCATGTCGACGTTCTATGCGTTTTATTTACTACACCCTTGGGACGTTGAATACAACTTTTACCACTACATTTGGATTCCCACAAGATACGATCGCATGCTTAAGAATTACAAAGTAATCACACTTCCACAACGAATTATCTGGCCAGATGGTGCTAAAAAGGAGGCATTCATCGTTCCTCATAGCAGGAGAACCGAACAATGGAGAACAAATTGAAAGGCCAAGATTAATAGCGGAGACGTTATCTAAATCAAGTGGAGGAACAAAAAGGCTCAAGACAACCATCCGCAGCATGCGTACAATCATCTGAATCTGCACTCAAAAGATTTAAGACTCTTACTTATCACGTGCAATTAAGATTGTTGAGCCGACTGATTCGTAGGCTAGTCGACACTCTTATTTCTCTCATAATTTATGTACATATTGCCAGCATATCTCTCCTCGGGCTTTGATTAATATGTTTACTTCAGCAGCATAAGCCAGTGAAAAGTTTTCCTCACAAGAAAAATTTATTTCGTCCGGAACAGCTGCGGCTACGCAAAACCACTCATTTAAATGATTTATCTGCAGCACTGGGGCTGCTGGAGACGTTAAGCGGTGATAGACCTTAAGAAAGGATTCACCGAGTGAACGAAAGTTGAAGCACTCCCGCTGGATCCCTGAAATAATTCTGCCCACATCGCGATTTTACTTTAATTCTCCCTCCACACAGTTCCGCTCGATACAATACTCCTCTTGACCCACCTTACGCTTTTCCCTACATTTTGTTCATTTAGCCACGGACTACTTACTCAAGGCAGGCGGCCTTCATTTTGGCATTGTTTTTACAAAGTGTGGGTATAAATTTTGATCCCATGGTCATGTTTAAGTAATGAAGTCAGAAAAGAGTGGAAATAATGAAAAATTCACTTGTGCCTTCCTTGGAAGGGTCAACAGTTTTTATTGTAATGGACACTTTAGGCTCCTCCAAAGGAAAATTTAACCATTCCTTTTAAATTTTTCATTAAAGGCTGACATAAAGATGAAGAATGATATTGCTCGCTTTTTGATTGTGCTTTACTTCAAGTTGAATTTTTATTGGGGATTGGATAAGGGAATAAAACTTTTTCCAGAGAAATAAGGCTCGTTCATGACTTTTACAAGGACAAGAATCGTAAAATTCTTGGAGATTGGAGAGATTAATCAGGAAATCCTCGTAGTCTTTGTTTATTATACTTTTAAAAGTTTTTTGAAGAATTGAAAGGAAATTTTGAAATTGTCCTAAAAAGTTAATTTACATAATACAGCAGAATGCATAACTTAAAAATATTGGATACATATCATCCCCTTTAAATTTGCATGCAGAACTAAATTAGCAGGAGGAAAAAACATTTTCTGCTCCCATGTACCAATATGAGCTAAATAAATTTTGTTTAAAACTTTTATTCCCGTCTGCAGTGGTATCCTCTGCCACAATCAACCTTTTTGCTGGGGGCACTTTATTTTCTGGTCACACTTAGTGAACTTTTATCTTTATCTAAATTCACATGTAATCCTTATTTACAGTTCCAGCAAATAAAAGTGGGGCTCCAGTTGACCTTTTGGCCATCATGTTGCCAGGATTTGGCGCTAGCGAGGCCCATCATTACTCACTGCTTTCAAAGTACAAACTTATCCTCATTTTTCGAGATTTATTTAGTTGGTATCCTTCGATCAATCAGATCGGTGTTAACCATTATTCTCGGCTTACATAGTCTTGACATCTTTCGGTTCCTTTATAATGATGGTCATGGAAACTCGACCACAAATTTTTGTTGCTTTAATTTTTGTACTGCTCCATTTTTTAAGATATTAGAGTAATCAAACATTCTAGGGCATATCGGGCCTTTCATCTAAAGGATACTAATTAATTTTTAATAACACAAAGCCTGAAAGCCTCAGATCGCTGTTGGATAAGTAAATATTCCAAGATTAGGCTTTGGCTTACAAGTCGGGTACTGAACCCTTTAGCAATTAATTAATTAAATGTGGGTAATCAGATTTCGACTTGCAGATGAAAAGATTTCCCAAGAGTTAAGAAGCGATGAAATGTTTGCTTACGCGAAGGTTTTAAATTAGGATTAGGCCCCAGAAATGACTTGAGATTACATCGCTGCTTTCTTTGTAGTATGTAAACTGAGGAAAACCATTGTTCCCTTGAGAAAATGTTTAAGTTGGTTGATCCATTAAGGAACTCAGAATTAAATTCGTACTTACAAAACGTTTAACAACTTGAAGGGAAATCGTTATTTTTATATTTGATAAACAAAATTATTTATGCATAATACTTATATTTGGGAAATAAAAATTATATAATAATAATAAGAACTTCTAATAACAAGAAAAAATAAAATTGAAATGTTTAAGAGATTTTTCAAATATTTATTTTATCTTAAAAACTTAAACCTAACAAAAAAGAAAAAGAACCAAGTGCGTATTGTACGCGCATTAAAGAAGGGTGTTGTAGCCGTTTTAGGAATTAGTAATATGCGAAAATTGCAAATGATAAAGTTTCGAACACCGACAGGGTAAGATTTCCTCTTTCTTATTTTTAAACGTTCCATATCAGCAAATCGCTTCAGTGTCCCTCCGTCTGTCACAGGCGTTTTCTCTTATAAAAACTTAAAATTAAACTCAAAGTTAGAGTGTGAGGTCCAATTATAGACGCGAGCCATTCTGGGGGTTACTCTAAATTAAATTACGCCAAATTGAAAAATGGAAAAACTGTTTTAAGGGCATTGACATGAACTAAGCATGAACTAAACAATATCTACTTGTATGATAATTTTATATGTATTTTTTCGAGAAAAACGCTTAAAGATTACTGTCGCCCAGTCTTATCCCTATCGCACTGTAGCCGGTCCTAAGCTTAGTTGGTCTGACGGGGTCAGACCAAGTCAGAATAATAATTGGGAATTATTAATAAAAGTACTAGTGCCATCTTCGCCTAAGGGAAGGCCTTTTATGCTCTGTTAAAAAGCACAATCTGGTGAATCTGTTCCTTTTTGTTGCTTCGTGCTTCGTTGAATGCGCTTAACGGGTCTCCGCTGATGAAGATTTGACGGCCTTCACTGACAGCAAAGTTTAGCATAGCTGGCATAACTTGCTGGTCTTGGCCCTTGGCGGCTTTGCTACGCATTTGTGGATTCTATTGAATAGTCCTTGTGTCGGTGTTAATTTTCATTTATTTTTTTTTCGAACAAATTGTGGGGGTATTTGTGTTGATTTTTGCATCATTCGTGGATTGAGTAACCGTTTTTTCGGTTTAATGCCACTTAACCTCGGCTAAACCAGCTATTCATGCACTAAGCGAAACCAAGATTGTTTCTGCTTCTTATATTAATGATATTAATCAGAATCGCACTTCAGGTTATCACTTAAGTTCACTCTTCTCTCACTAGAGGACGATCGCAATTTACATTAGGAATGACGCGCTACTTTCCCATTTGTTTAGCGATTCTTTCGATTTGCAGCAGCTGTTTGAGTTTTCTTGATATATTGGGGCACAAGGCGTATCTTTTAGACCTTTTTCTGACATTGAATCCAAACAGATAATTGGTTTCGATCCACTAGGCATTTCAGACCATTGTTAAATCTCCACCCAATTTTCCACCTCCTCTGCAATAACCACTATTCAAAATTCCATTAAAAGATTAATCTGGAATTATATATTAAATGATTGGCCGGGATTTAATAAAAATCTCATAGAGCTGGACTGGGCTTACTTCTTTTCAATAGCAACGAATATATTTTAAAAATTCTATGGATTGCTTTACTCCTCATAGCCTCAAAAACATCAAACCAACTAACACCAATTATATATATATATATATATATATATATATATATATATATATATATATATATATATTTCTACTCAAAAGGGTAGTAAAGACTACTCTCTCTCTCTCTCTGTGGGCAATTGGGTGTAGGGTGTCTACTACACCTACTCTCTACTTGGTCCGGTTCTGCGACAACGCCTTTAACTGTTGCCACGATTTCTCGATGGATACCTTCCTTCTCGACACATCTTTGTTAATCGATTCACCCTGAAAATTGGGGCGATTCGGATATTTTTCTTTTTTTAGTTTTTAATATCTAATTTAGAGAATTATGTATGATTTAAGTTTTCAAATGTTTATTTCATAGCGGATTGTTACTTCTTACGTTTTTATCAATAAAAATAACATTACATAACACTTTAGTATGATTTGCTCAACCTCAAAGAAAAAGTGATTTGATTCGCCTCGGTCTACCCTATTTCTTCTTTCCCATATGTGTTTTTACAATGAATTATTTTTTATATTACTTAAATAAGCTATTTGTTTATTATCCTACGCATACTCATAAGATAATGTAAATATCTTAATTGTGTAGAGGTAAAAATAAATGAATTGAATTTAATATTACTTCCACTAGAACAATTTAAACTGATATTGAAATGAAATAACTTAAGACTTGAGGAATATTTAAAAATTCTCTTAAGAAATTTAAATTTCAACCGAGAGTACACCATCACTTCAAATTAAATGCAAATTTTCTACTTTCATTGCTATAAGTTTACATCCACATTTTAAAGTGATAGCTTACTAAGTCCACATATACCTACACAATAATTAATAGGTAATAAATTAAGCATTGATTTTCATTATTATAAAACAAAAAATTATGACTAAAAACTTTTGTTTCTGTTCTTAAAGTACGATATTTAACGCAAAAACATTTGCTGTAAGTTTAAAAGTATAAATCCCCACCTCGGACCGTTGTATTGTCTAATTATGTTTCGAAACACGAAGTTGGCTTTGTTATAGCTGACGGTTCAACCTCACCTAAAATTAGCGAAGTTAATTAGGGTTTTGCAGCATCAAAGCTCAATTTGACCGAGCGCCCACCTGTAATTAGCGACTACTCTTAACCGATAGAGTTGTAAGCTATGAACAGGTGCACATTATAACCCTACGGTTTACTCGCCCCACTAATTAGTTTTTCGATGGGTACACAACATTTTTAGGGGAGATGTATTTTGAGCGCTAAAATTTTCGACATATTTAAGATAATTAAAGCAGATTTTCAAGCTTTACAGAAACTTATAGTTAATTCACCGATTGGTTTTGGCTGAAAGTACCTTTTAAAATTTAAATTTCAGATTTTACAATTTCTATTTGATGGTCATAATGTCCATGGTATATAATTTCTACGTTTCGCAAATAATATGAATGTGAAAAATGTGGACGGCGAAAATAGGTTTCTTAACTATTTTGTAAAGACGAAATTACTGGAAAACAGATTGAAAAAGTAAAAGATAAATAGATGGCCTGCCCCAGTGTCCCCAGTTTCATTTATTCCCGCTGCTATGGGAGAATTTACTAATCGGCAGTTAAACGCTTCTTCGTGGTAATAAAAATAATTTTCCTGCTCTTATCCGCAGCCCAGGGATGGTTTATGGGTCCACTCCTACGAAGAGTGCAATTTATTGTGGCGTGTAATGTATTTTATAGCCTGAGGTTTTATTTCCTTTTAGTTGAGCCATGGACATTTAGTTTTCCTTACGAAATTTTCTACCGACCATTGTTAATTTTCCAACTGAATTGCCTTACGGTATTTAGGAGCTAAGTCTTTACAACAAACTGCAGAACTGTTCTACTTGGACAACAACTTTCCCGGGATGAAAGATAATGAATTCAATTCATTTAAGTAAACCCTTTCATACTGCGGGGGTGATTCTATTGACATTGTACAGCTGTGCCAGGTTTTTATTTATCATTTCGCTGGAAAAAGAATTCTGTTGTCCGGAAAAGTAATATCATCAGGTTTTGCGAAGAGTTTCTTAAGGAAGTTTAAGTATTAGGTAAGCAAAGTATTAAAAAAATACTAAGAAAATAATTAAATTGAAAGAATTTCTTCTGGTAGTAACTACACTGCGAGACATTCCTTAAATCGAAAGCAAACACAAGGGTGCTCTTGATTAATATAAACGGAAAAGGTTAAGGCGTCATGTAGTTTTTCTCCTGGACAGGCTTAGCTACAAAACCTTAAAAAAATTTAATAAACTTTATTTGGCGCAAAAACAATAAAACATAAAAGTTACCTATGAAAACCAATTGATTACAATGGGGTTAAGGGGTTAGAATAAGCAACCAACTAGCGTCATATTTGATTTGAATATTAAAATAGTATTATTTATTTATTTATTACTCATTCTTTAAGGCTGACTACTTTAATACTGCGGGTAATATACTGAGTGTTTTAGATCTGACGTGCGAAAATGAGTGGGGTGATGGATCTCACCTAACCAAACAAAAAATTGTATGGCTGGGAACCGGAAAGGAATTACAGGATGACTCATAAATTTCAGTTTTTCATGGTATGCGCATTACTCATTTATTTTTATCTTTTGATCTACTCAATACAGCGACATCAAACAAACGCTAAAAAGCTACTATCTATACTCTACTACATTCTTCGGTTACAGGTTCCACAAATTTTCTCCGAAATTCATGTAAGTAGTACACCCCTTTTTTATTTTTATTGCATTGCCCATCTTATTAACTTTTTCTAAAAGCTATAACATGCCCAGGTATAGAAATTTATAACTAGAAAACTTATCGGGAAATATTTGAAAATCTGCAATTTAGAGAAACTAAACTCAAATTAACTCTAAAATACTTTTTATTGAATTCAAAACGTATTACAATTAACCGTAGTAAGGATTGAAACGAATGAAACTTGGAAACTTTGAAATACAAAAACGTTATTATTTTAATATTGCATATGTACTTATTTCATTTACTTTATATGTTTTCTTTTTTAAAATTAGTTATTAATACAAAAATGCTCACTTTTTACATTGGATCCCAATCTTCTCTTAACTTTTTTCTAATGTCCTTCCTTCATAATATTTATTTCTGACAGTGGTGTCCTTAATCTGTCTGGACGCTCTTTTCCATTTGACACTGAAATCTTTAAGGTCATTTGCAGCCCGCTCACTTGTCCTCAGTTTTCTTTTCACCAAAGCCCAATATCTTTCAATTGGACGGCATTGTGGAACATTTGATGGATTGGTATCTTTCGCCACAAAATCAATGTCGTTTTCGATAAGGACGTTTATTGTTGCACGGGCATAGTGGGCGGCAGCTAAATCCGGCCAGAAAAGTGTAGAACCCCTATGCTTTTTCACAAACGGAATCACCTTTTTTAATTCACTCATTGATGTACACTTCTGCACTAATTGTTCCACTTGTGATGAACGGTGGACTTCGGTTTCTACACTGATATAGAGCCTGCCACACAATATATTTAGTCCCAAATTTTTCTATGCCAATTGATGTTTCCGATTCTGGAAGAACTTCTCCTTCGAATAGAGTATAAAATTGTGAGCCTGGAAGTATACTAAAGTCCGCTTTGACATAGGTTTCATGGTCCAAAATCATGCACGCTTTTTTCTTTCCAATTAAATCATACAATTTTCTAGCCCTTGTTTTGATTACTTGCCGTTGCTTTCCGTTACGTTCGGCCTTTTTTTTCGTGTTTTTAAACCGGCACGTTTTTTGCACCTTTGCACCATTGTTTGATTTGTTCCACATTTCCGAGCCACATCTCTAGAAGACATGCTCCGATTTTTAACAATTTTCACTATTTTCTTGTCTTTTTCTTTTTGTTATGTGCACCACTTTTTGTTCCACTTTTTGCTTTTTGGAAAATACACAGCGTTTCAAAATAACGTTTTAAAACTGAATCCACCGTACTCCGCGTAATTTTCAATTCTTTTGCTATAAAGTGATTTGCCCGTTGTGGATTTTCAAGCCATTTGTCAATAATTTTCTTCCGACGTTTCTCTTGAGTCATTGTTTCAAATTATTACTGGTACACTACACTCAAATTAAAACTGAATTGAAATTTTAAATGTTCGTAAATAAATTTGCACACATAACGGGTTCTGAAATTTTTGACGTTTAACGCACGGACAGCTTTGAATGTTACAGGTTATATTCGTTTCAGTCCTTAAATTAAAAAAGCTGTTTAAAATTTCCACCGCCACTTTGTATGCATGTCAAAAATCTCCTTCTAAGTCCTTGTTTAAGGCGTATTGCAGCCAGCCTCTCCGGTATTTTCGTCGCTGCATTCCCAATTCTGCTAACTAAATACCCCCTAGTGGTAACAAAGCTTGAACAAACTTCATCCTTCATTGCTCCCCATAAAAAAAAAAGTCCGATGCGGTAAGGTATGGAGATCTAGCAGGCCAAGGAACACTTAGTATTTTCTTCACAATGTTAGCCGTATGCGCTGGTGCTACATCGTGTTGAGAAAACGTGTCCGTTCGATTATGCACATGGATGTCCTCCTTAGATCCGCTGTGTATTGTCCAAAAAGTGCGCATAAATTTGACTGTTCAGCACTTGGGGCAAAATGAATGGTCCTACTAAATGGCTGGATGAAACCAGCCAAAATATTGACACTGAATCACTGCTGGAATGAGATCACCTTTGTTCTATATGGGTTAGTTTCCAACCAGATATGGATGTTATGGAAGTTTGTGATGCCAGATTCAGATTCATCCGTCCACAGAATTCGGTCCCGAAACACCCTGTCGTCAATGTCGCGTTCCAGAAGCCAAGTGCTAAATTTTTTTTCAACTTATATAGAATCATCGATTCCTGGCCCATAAAGTAAAGGACATGCTGCAGCTGCAATGTCCTTTTGTTCTTGTCTGACGAATCCTCGCTTCGCGAGTCTCGCTCGCAGTTTTTTTCTGAGCAGCTATTCCAATATACCTGCGGCGCGCTGAGTCCAACTGGCTTTGAGCGCACAATTTCGCTTCGGAAAGTCCGAGTAAATACCCCCCTTTTATAGTGCTCGCCACTTAGGGAATGTCCTTTATTATTCCAGTACAGCGCTCTCTCGTTTCCGTCTAATACACCATTAATGTAAATAATATCCGCGTATTTTTCAAAAGTAAATCCTACTATTTTTTAATAATTTTTGCTTACAAACATCCATACTTATTGATGTGTTTTTCAACTACATATGATAGGTATTCTTGCTGACTGTGCCTTTTTTATAGCAAAATTTCCATCAGGTAAGAGTAACAGAACGCCAGGATACAAGGGTGTGAATTCTGGCTAACAGAAGCTACTATCGCAATAAAACAAAAGTGCACTAACATTTTTATAAATCTTTTTGCAGCAATAAGTAAAATTAATTACCTGTTAACCCAAAACGAACATTTTCGACCCTTTATCTTAAATTTTTTTTTTATTTAAAGAATTTCCTGTAATAAAATAATTCGGTAGTCAGGGATTTCTAAGTATGCAGTTTTTCTAAGCGTTTGCCTACCTTGCCATGTTGCACCTTCTTGGAAAGGTAATAACATATGCAATCCAATAAGAACAAAAAAGAGTTATATTAATTACATGAATTTGTGAGAAAATTGGGAAATTCTGAATTTCAGGTAATCGCAAGTCATTTTTGGAAGAGATAGTAGCTGCAGGAGTTAGATCAAAATTGCTAAAATTTTTCGAAAGGTCATTGGGATAGTAGTTTTTTGGCGTTCGTTTGATGTCACCGTGTTGGGTAGATCAAAAGATAAAAATAAAAGAGTAATGTGCATACCATGAAAAACTGAAATTTATAAATCACCCTGTAACTAACAAACGGTTGAGATTGTCAACCAACCCATTTTTTGGATCTAGTAACGGACTATTGTTCATGAAATCTAACTGGTCATTAAGTACATTTTGTCCTATGTATTTAGCTTTCCTTACTTCAAAAATCTCCGCACTATTCAAAGTTGCTCCTCCATCTATGTTATGTAGTAGTTTAATACTATTCGAATTTATTTTATGTTTATTGTCTTGTAAATGTTTTGAAACGGCAGATTGTGGCATCATACTTCGAGCTCCTGCGATATGCTCAGATAATCTTTTATTTAACGTTCGTTTGGGTTTTTCCAACATAAACACCGGAACAATCATCACATTTAATTTGGTATACACCGCATTTTCGCAGCACGTCCGATTTTGGTTTTATTTTATGATTAAAAATATAATTCTGCAATGAGTTTTTACTGAAAAATGCTGGGTTGATATATTTCGAATTTAAAATTTGTTTAATGTCATTGTCGGTATTTTTAATGACGTGCAACCATTTGTGGTATAATACTTCGTGCTTAAGGAAAAAAGTGTTCCAAAAATACATCTCGCAAATTGTGAAACGCATTTCAAGTGGCCAGTTACCAAGAAATGATGTGTATTTTGCTAAAAGAAAGTATGTCTGAAGAGATAACATAGGAATGCATCTGAAAGTAATCCACACAGAGTTAGTGTATCATCTCCATCCTTTGGAATTTAAGCTTTTTTGCGACGAAGTAAGTTATGACAACAGTAAGATCACATCAACAGTTCACTAGACAGAAACAAAAATAGGAGAGGTTAATGACCGGATGGACAGAACGATATCATCGCCCTGTGAACAAGAGTAGTTAACATCTCTGACAAGCAGTTTAGTGAAAGTGAAATGCAACTTATGAACCAAGGCCTAAAATATGCATCAGAGGTCAGTGATGCCACTTGGATACAAATGGATCCATTTGGATAAATTTTTTGTAGAATTTTTATTTTGGATACATGGATAGTTTTTTTCCGTACTGGATGCATTTTCCCTTAAAGTAGTGAGAAAAATTTAAAAAAGCGTTTTAATTTATGAACACACGACGGCGGCAAATCTATTCCATTTCATTATATTTGACTAGTACTCTTTGGAAGACAAGGCCTTGGAGAGATTTCTGCAGTATTGGAAAAGAGGCATTTTTCTCGTATAGTGGACGAAACTGCTGATGTAAGCAGAGATTCCAGACGGTATGGAGCAAAAGTCGCCGAGCCGTGATGCTGAAGTCGCCCAAAGTCGCCGCGCCAATATTTGAAATCGCCCAAAAACGCCTTTTGATTTTATATCAATTAAAATTGTTGTTTTAACAACTTTAATGTAATATAAATTACAAAATAACAACAACAGATACAATTAACACAAATTTTGCTAGAGGCGTCGTGAAAAACAAAAAATACTCTTAATTATATAGTAATGGAAGTGACTATTTGCACTTACGTGTACTTACGTGTACTTTTGTATTTGGGAAAGTTCTGCTTTTATGTACTACTATACAAATATATTTCCTGGCGGGAGGACAGTTAATGAAGTAACTAAAAGTCACACCTCTTCCTCCCAGAAAGTCTAATAAATTGTTGACGCAAATACACGTAAGTACACGTAAGTATATGTAATTACAAATAGTCACAATCTTAAATAATTCACGAATTATTATTGATATAAAGGAAAACGAAAATTATTATTTACTGAATCATGCATGCCCCTTTTCAAAACATAACCAAGAACTGTCTTTGTGCAATTGGTGGGATTAAAAATGAACATATTTCAGATATAAACACGACGGCATTGAGCATACTTTGAGTTTGAGCGAAAAAATGCCATTGCGATAAATATCAGTTTGGACTTGTTCGGAGTTCAGTAAAGAGTTATTCGCGCAAAACTAGAATTTGAGATGACTCGATAGCAAAAATTTTTCTACTGTGACAGCAAATAGCCCAAAAGCGCACAGCAAGAATTGAAAAATCGCCCAAAAGCGCCCAGCAAGAATTGAAAAATTGCCCAAAAAGTGCCTAGTCGCAGAGAGCAAAATTTTGTCGCCCAACTGATGGCTCAAGTAGCTTAATCGGCGAGAAATCTCCCGAATTGGCAACTCAAACTGATTGACTTACAACCCTTAAGTAAACGTCGTGATGTTTCTGACATTCTCTTTATTCATCAGCTATTAAGTGGAGCCATAGACTGCCCTTCAATCCTGCAATCTTTACCCATCTATACTAATCCCCGCAACTTTAGGTCCACTCCCCTTTTCCGACTCGACCGCCATCGCACAAACTACGGTCAAAGCGAGCCAATTACCAGGATGCTTCGAAAAGTCAACGACCTTTCCTCCTTCGACTTCCATCTGAGTAAATCATCCCTTCACAAATCCTTATATCTCGACCCCGTCCATCCTGATCGCATTTCTTAATTCGTTTTCCTTCCAGCCAGTTTGTTCCTTAATGAGAGCTCATATTGTAGATTTTTCAATTCATTTATAATTCCATCATTTATCATCTAGTATAGCTTGTAGTATTAGTATTATTATTATGTTATAGCTTGTATTAAGCTTAATTAAATAATAATTAACAATTATGGTATCTACAGTACGATAATTCAAGAAGAGTTGGTACATTTGCTTGCTATCGAGCATTGTGCATGAGTGAATTAAAAAAAGTTGTTAATACTCCTACAATAAAATAATAATGGGTAAAAGTTAATAAAGAAATTCTTAACCCTGCCTTGTAATTTAGCAAGTTATATCATAAAAGTAGAAGTGGATACATTTTTGGGTCACTCGATACATTTTTTTGAAAATTTGGATA
This sequence comes from Leptarthrus brevirostris, assembly GCA_964036015.1. Lineage (NCBI taxonomy): Eukaryota > Metazoa > Arthropoda > Insecta > Diptera > Asilidae > Leptarthrus > Leptarthrus brevirostris. The sequence continues at coordinate 25,540,922 of OZ038371.1, forward strand.
AAAAATAATTAAGGTCGGCGGCAATACTACCAGAGGTAGGAGAATTAGCGATAAAAATACCATTGACCTTTCCATACATTTAGACGCAGCGATTGAACCAGATGATACTGAGACGTAAGTGAAGCTTTTAAGTGCAATAAAATCTAATCCAGCAGACCGGACAGACAGGCAAATAAATATAGAACAAAAAGACCAAAAGGACTATAAAATCAATTAGAGATAAGGTCAGTAGTGAGAACTTAATTATTTCCAAAGCTGATAAAGGCAATACCATTGTAATTCTAAATAAAGTAGATTATATAGATAAAATGAATGTAAAAGTATTAAAGATCCTACCAGAAAACTTAATCAAGAGATGATCAAGTCAGTTAATAAAGCAAATAATATCTTAACTTCCACAGAAAAATTCAAGATCAAGATTGCTAATCCGTCAATTCCTATTTTATATGGGCTTGTGAAATTATATAAAGAAAAAAATACATTAAGATCTGTGGCTTCATTGTGTCAAGCTTCTGCACAAGCTCTATCCAAACACATAGCTAAATTGTTACCTAACATGATTTTGTTCCACAATATTCCATTAGAAACTCTGGTGAATAAGTAGACAAAGAAATTAGAAACTTACGGCTTTCGCGTAACTCTTAACTTGTGTCGTTTGATGTGTGTAATACCTGTAGATAAACTTAAAAATATCTATACCTGTAGATAAACTTAAAAATATCTTGTTTAAAGATATTACACAAAATATTAATTCACCTGACAGAGCTAAGGAGCTGATAAACTTGACAGAAGTATATCTAAGCCAAATTATTTCTATTATGACAGAAAATTCTATACACAACATAAGGGACTTGCAATGGGAAATCCAGCTTCCACTTTCTTTGCAGAATATTTTATGTCCAAACTTGAAAATAAATTATTTTCATCACCTCATAATTTATTAAAATAATTTTAGTGTGATTTAGATATGTTGACGATATTTTTTGTATTTGGACGGGATCAGATCGACAATTAGTTGTTTTCCAAAAACACAATTTTAAATAAATTAGATGACTGTATAAAGTTTACAGTAGAACTTGGAAATAAGGAAATCAATTTTTTAGACCTGATTTTAACAAACCAAAATAATTACTTGACCTTTATATATAGAAAAGATACCTTCTCTGATTCTATAATTCCACATTCTTCTAACCATCCAAGGAATATAAAAATGTCAGCGTTTCATTCCATGATACATAGATTTATTTCAATCCCACTATCGCATAACGCATTTAACGAAGAATTGAAAACGATTTTAACTATAGCTAAAACTAATGGCTACCACAAACGACATATTTTTTATCTAAAAAAATACGAAAAGATTCAATTAAACTTTTATATGCTGAACACAGGTTAGATTCCCAAGTAAGGATTTGGAAAAAAGTCCCATTCATTAAAAATACCGACAATGACATTAAACAAATTTTAAATTCGAAATATATCAACCCCGCATTTTTCAGTAAAAACTCATTGCAGTTTTGGTTCAGCGTCTGATGAAACAGATGACCATAATAGAATTATCTTTCAATCTATTTTCGGCTCATCTTACGATGGATTTTACTTGACGCAGGTTTGCTCCGAGAAAGTATTTAAAGCTGTCGTTTCAGTCACCTCCAATGCTTTTGGTCTTGATTGTATTCATCCAAAATTTGTTAAGCTTATTTTACCTGCCATTTATGTCCAAAGTCTTCGAGCGGTTGCTACATCACCATCTAGTCTCATATGTTGACCAAAATAATTTTTATCAAGTTTTCAGTCCGGATTTCGACCTAAACATGGCTGCGTTACTGCTCTACTTAAGATATCGGATGATATTCGGGTGTCTATGGATTCTGACATGATAACTGTGCTAACCCTTCTTGATTTCTTCAAGGCCTTTGATAAAGTGGACCACTTGCTTTTGGTTGATAAACTTAAACGGTCATATTATTTTTCTAGCTATGCCTGTAAGCTTATTTGGTCTTATTTAAGGGAACGCCAGCAGAAGGTATATTGCGGTGAATCGTGCTCAGATTTCCTGCCTGTATCTAGTGGTGTTCCGTAGGGATCAATTCTTGGTCCTTTATTGTTTTCAATTTTTATTAATGATATTGCTTCGGTAATAAAAAATTGCAAATTAAATTTATATGCTATAGTTACTTAGTTTATTTAGCCCATAGTACTTATAGCGTCTCTTTTTAATTACTTTCCTACGTATAAGCAAAAGACTACGTCTTAATTGTGTAGAGTTTATTAATAAATAATTTATTTGAATTTGAATTTAAATTGGCCGTCAAAAAGATTTGTTGGCGTTGGATACCGCATAATTTGGCAATCGTTTAAAAAAGGCTCGTGTTGGTTGGTGCAAAGAAATGTTAAAAAATTCAATCGCGGTGCTTCAAGAGGTCTATAAGATCGTGACATGCGACGAGTCATGGGTCTTTCAAGACGAGCCTCGACGAGGTACCTCAATCAGAACGGAAAAAGTGCTTCGAAAATTGGTTGAAACGTATGCAAAACCGTATTGATCTTCATGAAGAATATTTTGAAAAACAATTAGTAATTTTTAAATTTTTTCCACGCGCCAATTGCCACGCCACGCAATCTGTCGGTTTTATGCCAAGTGTGTGGTCAAATTTACACGCCAATTTTTTCTACATTCCACTTGACACTCAATCTTACAGTTTTTCTTTTCATCTAGCACACATGGAAAAATTCACAAAGTGGCGTGCCATTTGGAGTATGTTACGTATTTTATAGTGTAGTAAAAAATGTCAGACAATTTTAAATAAAAAAAGCACCCGGCTTTGTGAAAAATCAAATCCAATGAGTACAAGAACCGCAACCTAAAAAATAGAGGTTGCGAAGAACTTTTTACGTTTTATAGTAATACGTATTATAGTCAGATTGATAAAGACAGTGATTTAAAAAAGACGCAATCCTTAAGAGGAGCATTCAGAAAAGTAGTAAGAAAAGTGGAATCGTCAAAAAAAGTGGTAAATCAACAGATGAAATTTATGTGCCAAATTTGTGGTACTACGATTTACTTCTGTTCACTTTAGAACAGTGATGGCCAAACTCACACTACTTAATGTAAAGAAAGCTTAAAAGCTTTCGAAGCATTGCGTACTGTTTGTTCAATTTAGAGCCTTAAATTGTTTGCAAAAGGTTGTATATCTTAAGATATTATATAATTGCTTACAAAACTACTTAAATATGACTTTTGTATGACTTCTTAATTAAAAAACGCAAAAACAAGAAACCGAATAGAGCCAAACAAGCGCATATACGAATTTAAAAGCTCAAAAGCTCACTTGCCCGCGGGCATAGGTTCGGACATCACTGCTCTAGAACATGAACTGCCAACGAGTAGTGTCGATAGCATCGGTGAAAACAGTTCATTTCTGTTTGATGAAAGTGAACCTATTGACAATGCGTACCAAGGTGAAGAAGAAATACTCAGGTAAGTCAAATTAAAATTACATATTTATTAAAAATATAACATAAGTTAAATTAACTTTTTCCATATCGTAACATATTGTCCTGTCATGGAACTTTACCATTATTATTAAAGTAATCTGAATATTCTTCCCTGTTCGTAATACAATCGGAATTATTCCCTGATCCTGCTCTAAAAGTAGTTTATAATGATGTGAGCGAATAAGGATCAAGTAATTATGTAATACACAAATAGCACAAATTATGTGTTTAGTATTATCAATTTTAACATTAATTGTTGTATGCAATATTCTAAATTTAGTCGAAATTAGTCCAAACGTATTTTCAACTACATTGCGAGCCCTCGATAAACAATAATTAAATATTCTTCTTTCATAATTTAAATTTGCTTTTGAAAATGGTTTTAAGATATTTTTATGCAATGAAAAAGCGTCACAAAATTTAAGTTCTCCAAGTTTTCCTCATTTTTAGTTAAATTAATAGTTCCGTTTGTAATCCTTTCATTCAGAGTAGTGTATTCAAAAACCCCGCCATCTGAAATTCTCCCATTTTTTCCAACATCAATGTAAATGAATTCATTATTAGCATTTACGAGTGCCATTAATATAATGCTGTAAAAATTCTTGCAGTTATAGTACAATGCCTCACTTTTCGGAGGTGCAGTAATTCTAATATGTTTTCCGTCCATTGCACCTCCACAATTTGGCATTTGCCATTTCTTCTCAAATTGTTTTGCTATTTCAGTCCATTCTGTGTAGATGCTGTAAACTGAAAATAAAAACAATTTTGTATTATTCTACAGATAATTCCAACAACATCTAAATGCGCGCATCCTGTACCATCTACATAGAGTTTTCCTTCATCAAATAAAAAAATTAAAAGAAATATAAAAGGAAAAGAGCAAACAGATTTCTTAAGAACTTGCACCGAAGTATTACGTGGGAGCAGAGCCGAAACAGACCAATATGATGCCTTGGGGCAATATGTGGCATCTAAACTGAAATCACTTCAGAATGAGCAGCAAAAGATATTTGCAGAAGGGTTTAATAATGTAAGCTCTACAAAAAGCAGCATTAAATAAATTAACAGAAAATTCAACTATAACACAAAATCCATCAAATTCTCAAATAATTTGTATAACCCCAACACCATCAAGACCACACGATTTCTACCCTGAAAATTCATCAAATATTTTTAGGCAATAATTTGTTTATATGTATTTTATAAATTCGATTTTTTTAATAAAGGAATTGAATTTAAAATTAGCTTTATGTAATTAATAATTGTATATACATACCTATTTATATTTCTTTCCAAGTACCTTATAAATCGATATACATACAGACTTAAGGTATAATTTTACCAAGAGCTTTGGGTGATATTCCTGCTGAAAATTTTAAGCACTCGTAAGAACGACCTGTGGCCAAAAATCGTAATGGTGCTACAAGACGTTCTTCTGGTGGGATACTATTTCTAATGTTAGTATTTTCTTTCTGAATATACGGCCTTATTTCTTCTAGTAGATTTCCAAACTCATGTGCATCCATTCTTAAATAACTATATAAATCTGCCGGATAATTTGTTTTCAACTCCTTTAGCAATTTCATGTCACTAATTTAATTTCTGTTAGCCAGCCAACTTTTTTGCCAAAGCCTTTTAGGTTTTACTTTTTTTTGCATTTTTTTACTTGCTAAAACCATCATTGCATAAAATACTGCAGTATTTAAATTTTCCGTCATTTAAAAACACACTTTTTATACTCTTTTTATTCTGCTGACGTTCCGGTATTTTGGCGTGGAAAGTATTAAAAACCGACACTCCATACGCCGAGTTAAATATATACATTTTGTTATTGTTTTTCGAAAGCACTTTAACTGCCACGCAATTCGGCAGTTTAACTTTTACGGTGTATGGACAAATAGCTTTCTCAAACACGCAACGCAAAGTGACAGTTTTTTAAACGCGCCAACCGACAGTTTTTTTGAACGAAAAAACTCTTAGTGTATGGCTTACTGTCATTTTCCATTATATGGGGCTGTGTTTATCTGAAAACTAGTAGAAACCTCGTAAATGCTTGCACTTAATCATAAAAATTCGCTGGCAAGATTGTTTAATAAACAGAAATATCACTGCTGACAAAGAGTTGAAATATGGAAATGTGATATTATATCAAATAACGACGTAGTCAAACTGGTAAAACTGAAGACTCTCGCACATAATATAATAAATAATTAGCTTAGTACATAAATAGAAAAGATAAGTTATCCGAACTAGCCGCGCCTTTTTGGAATGTGCTTTCCAAATCTCGTTCCCGCCAAAAAAACCCAACAGAATCCATTGGCGTCTTAGCTGTTACAAGCATAAATATGTATGTATTTGTGTTTATTCAAAGGCTTACAAAGTATTGAAGTTTTTCACAAATCACTTTATTTAATTAAGTTTAAAATTCCGCAGTAATCCTTGCCAGTACTCCATAAGTTTTCCGCAAAAGTCTCTTACCGAAAAACTCTAGCAATCTGGGCGAATTTAACTTTTTAAAGCTCCTTTCAGAGTTTAAGTTTATCATAAAGTTTGTAACGACGAAAATGTTGTCAATACCGCACAAACACTGGCGCTCCTCGTAAATACGCTCACTGCTTCTTCATTAAAACCAATTTCCCAGGCTCTGCAATGGCTGAGCAGACACAGTTTAGTGATGATATGCAAACACTAACTTGAACGCGAACGTTAAAACGAAATGCGCCGAGGCATCAAGGCAATAAAACTTTATAACGAAATTTTGCAGAAACTTATCACTGTAAAAAATGCATGAGGTAAGTAGTGTTCCAAGTTGGAAATTAACTGTCAAGGGGATCACCGCCACCAACGGTCTTAGAATGATTCCACTGATGAAAATAAGTTTCATGTGGTTATTTACCGGGTGATTGGGTTCTATATTACCTCCATCCGTTTTATGAAGAAGACGGTTTAAAGAAGAGGATTTTTAAGTTGGCTTTAAACGTACGTATACGACTCATTGGGTAAGTACTAAATGTGCTGGGTTGGAAATTCGCTTACGTTGTTGCAGGAGAACTACATTGTTTCCCTAATTATACTTAAGAAGAGCGTCTTTATTTTACTTTCTTTCAAATATAATAAATTTATTTAATTGTTAATTGTTGATAAAACGAAATTGACATAAAATTTATAGGGTCTTCCAAAAAGGTTTTCAATGTAAACGAGCTTTCATGGACTTCCAAATTTCGACGACATATGCCAATTTAAGTTATATAAATTTTTTTACCTTCGCCACTTCACCTCTCTTGCTAACATGTGCCCGACTACGTTATCCGGTGACAGATGTCCAAACACCTCCTCGACAGCAGGAGGTGCCCCTTCGCCCCTTCGATTCGTTGTCCCATGATTTCTGGCATTTGCCCATGGTGCGGGCTCTCTCATCTGTGACCCTCGCTCGCTCGATCTCCGCTTTTCAACTGAAGATGGCCCCTTACAAAGCCAGGAGTCGAATATATATGACCCCAGCGATGACGAAGACCGCCGCCTCGAATATAGTTCGGTAGGCACAAGCTACCCTAGGCCAGCCCTCTCTTGGACAGCTCCAGCCGCATCTGACATCCCCAGATCTCCGCACCATGCAACAACAGCTAAGACATTATCCTGCTTAGGTTTGTTACCATGGCCGCTGAGTTTTCAGCCGCCCGCCTTACCTGTTCCCCGAAGTGAGTTTCGAATCGATCATCACCCCCCAGGTACTTAGCAATGAGCTTCGTCTCCACACGCTCTTTGGGACCATTAAAGGTAAGATGGTATTGATCCTCCTCCGCGATTTTTGGGGAATTTCCAGTCGCAGGAGTCCGCCACGTTCCAAAGGCCACTGGATAGACCCTTGGGCTGCCTTTGCCGTGACCGGCTTCCTGCATTAGCCATCCTCTGTCTCATAAACGAGTGATCGGTCTTGCAGATAGTCCCGAATAACTCTCATGAAATATTTCGCAAGTACTTCCAGCATGTTAGCCCACCTTGCCGAGTTGAACGCATTCTTCACATCTAGGGTCACGAAAAGGACCAACCAGCGAGAGTGGTCGTTTCCATCTTCTGCCTTCCTCATATTTTAACATTAATATTATTATAATTTATTAGGAAAGTTAGCGTTCTGCAAATATTACTCATGGTAAAATTCCTGCTGTTTTCAATTTAATCGTCCATTTCAATTCGCGATTTAGTGAAAAATTTGATGAAACTGGTTAGATAAAGTATGAGACAGTGGACCAAAAGGTGTACTTGGTACTGTTCATAAAAGTGTTCCAAATGAATCACCAATATAGATTCAAAAGCATCGATTTTTAAACTCTCTCTGGTTCCTTTTCCATGTTGAACAGTCGTACTACAGAAGAGCTTTATGGTCGGTGCGTCGGGAGATTTGGAGATTGTTATTATGACGTAGTGACGGTATTTTACACGTACGAGGGCTATTCAAAAAGTAATGATAAAAACGTCCTACAGAAAAAAAATATTTATTCAATCTTTCTTTCTTTTCTTACGTTCTTTTTCGAAGAAACCCCCTCGGTTCTAACACACTTTCCTAACATAACTCTATTCGGCCGATTGTTTGTGAGAATTCGGAGTGTAATTACTCTTGAAAAAGCCATCATGCCTACTTATCATAAAAATCCGTTTGATTACTTCTTTAGTTAGCACTCACTTTGAAGACTGCAGTTAGAAAACAGTTACCACGCTAACTGCTAGCACTCCCCAGCCTTTTTTGGCAATATTGATAATGAAATCTCTTGTCTATTTAGCGGTATAAGACTCACTTTTTTAACATTCCTCGATTATGGCAAGAAAGGTATCAGCCGCAGCAATGGAATCCGACCTATGTAAGTCTACTGTTAATGTTCGATGTTATTTCGTCCGCCATCTTTAATCTTGTTTAAGATCTGAAGTTTATCTTGACCACAGACGACGGTTTTTCAAGCTCTTGTGAATAGGTATTTGACGGTCCGATAGTGTTGCTTGGAACTTCCTCAAAATAATAACTCCCCTTCCGAAATTAATGCTCGTCCTTAACAAGTAGGGATACCTACGTCTGGGTCTTTTAAACGATGTTGATTTGGATAAGACATTCCTGTCAGTTTCTTGGCAACTCTGATCAATAATCGTCTTCCACTCTCTTAACGTGCCACGTATTCTGTAGCATAGCTCGTAAAGCATTCTGTTGACCTGTTCCATATCTCTCGGGACGCTTCTTCCATCTTCTGTTGCAACTATTCACTGTATTTGAATTTTCGTTGGATAATTTTCTTACATAGGTAAAATTGTTAGGTTCAACAAAATATTTACATGATTGTTTGCAGTATTCGACAGAACAAAGAAACCGTCTTAAAATATATCCCCAAATTGGCTCATAGTTTCTCGTGCGGTCTTGATGGCGTTCCTGGGTATTTTGTGAAAAATTGCAGTACTTTTCTGGCTTTTGTTCTTTGTCATTTATTTAACCTGCATATATGCTCTTGTGTATTTTCAAAACCCTGGAAACTGTACACGGTTATTTCCTTCATCAGAAAGGCAACAACTGCGATTTGTCTAATGATAGACCCATCGCCAATTTATATTGCATTGTGAAAGTTTTTATGGCCATGATTTGCGATGTGTCTTACTTCCATTTAAAACCCTTTCTGGGATCTTTCTAGCAAGGTATTATGAAGGGTAAGTCAATTTGTTAGAGTTCTCCAACTTGCCATTGAAGCCGGAAAGCAGGATTATTGCATTTCTATGGACTATAGTAAGGCCTTTAATAGGACTAATCACAAGATTCTAATTCATACACTATCAGTTCTAGGGTTTCTCTCAGTCTTTGTTCGCTGGCTGTGTTCTTATTTGTCATGTCGTACACAACGTGTCTTATTTCGTGGTGCACTCACTGAAGAGATTAATAATTTCTCAGGTGTACCTTAGGGTAGTCATCTAGGATCCGCGCTTTTTATAATCTGCATTAATGATATATCTATGCTTCTTACTGACTCGAGAATCCTCTGTTATGCCGACGATGTCAACATTATCCGTATTGTTTCAAATAATATAGACGGTACCCTTTTAAATCATGAATAAGACGATGTGCTCTGTTAATTTACTTCCTCTGAATATTAGCAAGTGCATTTTTATGTCATTCTCTCGAAAAGGGAATCCTCTGCACTTCAATTTTACTATTGGCGGTAGCCCATTGATTGGCTTTGACAAAGAAAGAGACTTTGGTGTTGTTCAAAATACCTAATTTTCATTTGAAGTCATTTTGATGCTATTATAAGTGAGGCCAGTGCGTCTCAGGGCTTAGTTAAAAGATGGTGGAAGGAGTTTGACGACCCGTATATTACGAAGCTTCTCTACTGCACTTTTGTCACACCAATCTTAAAATATGCTAGTCCAGTTTGGTCACCTTTTCATGTAGTTCTTATTGATCGTATTGAAACTGTCCATCGTTGATTTGTTAGATTCGCCCTTCGTCGCCTTTCTTGGGCTGATTCTCTTCGTCTACCTCCATATGTTGAGCGGCTTATGCTTCTCTCTATAGAATCTGTTGAGGTCAGACGCAACAGCCCTGGAATCATTTTTTCTTTCGAATGCCTGCAGAGTAAGATTAATTTCCCGAAAATGTTGCGTGTTTTGGGTTAGTCCGTTCTGTCTCACTCCTTGAGGACTCCTAACTTCTTACATATTCCTTACCACCGCACAAACTGTGGCCCTCATGGGCCCATTGGCTCATTGTGCTATTTGTTTAATTACCATGTTGACTTTATCGTCTTCCACTTATCTAAATTTTTAATTCGGTATCAACTGTGTTAGAGTTATTTTTTTATTTCCTATTATTTTTATTTGATTTGTTACTTGTGATTATTTTATATGATTGTATTAATTGGCTATATCCTGTTTATATTTAAGTATTTTAATTTATATATTTGCATGATTTAATGAGTTTGTAAATTGTATTTCTTATTTTTTATTTTATTTTCTTCCTTTGTATTTTTATTTGTTCTGTTGCTTGTGACTATTTTTATAATTTCGTATTAATTGTTTGTATGCTTTTTATAGTGTAATATTGTGGATTTATATAGTTCATTTAACTCGTTTCTTAATCTCATCTTGTTTGACTTGGTTTTAACCTACATTTTGTTACTTATTTGATTTATCTAAGGTTTGCCAATGTATTATAAATGTAAAGCTTCTGTTATGCTTGCTTACATTTCTTGAATCTTATAAGTCGGTGCAAAACAAACCAAACAACTTCAACAAAAGTATTTAATCGTCCGGTATACGCGTTAATACCATTGGAGGAACATATCCTACACGTCAGAAGAAGAATCATCCAACTCTGCCGATATTTTACGAAGTTGCGCTACCGCTCCCTCTTCCCACCGAACTCTAGGAGCATACTCTGTACAACAACAAAAGAATCACCTAAATCGGTCCACGCATTACGAAGTTAGGTTTCACCCCCACCCCCACCCCACGCTACCAAACATTTGTTTTTGACTTAGTATCAATCCAGAACATACTCTATTCGACAAAGAATGAATCATCCAAATCGGTTCACGAGTTACGAAGTTAGGCTACCCCTCTACCCTAGGGCCAATTGTTTTTCATTATTAGCAATGAGAATCATACTCTATACAAGAAAAAAGGAATTATCTAAATTGGTCTACGCCTAACGAAGTTAGTTTTCACCCCTCCCTCCCCCTCTCAACAACGATTCTTTGCTATTGGTACCAATCGGGGAAAATACTTTCCCCAACAAAGAAGGAATCATCCAAATAGGTCTAGAGTCAGACTACCCGTCCCCCGCCCCCACACCACCCTAGGACAAAATTTTCTTTTAGTATTATGCAATATATACAACCACAAAGAATTAACCAAATGGGCACACGCATTACGTAGTTTGTTTTGACCTTGACCCCCTACACCACCTCCTCCCAAAATTTTTTTACATGTTACCAAACTGGTTACATACTCTACCCAATAAGGAAAAAATCATTGAAATCGGTCCACGCGTTACTAAGTTAGACCCCCCCGCCAATCTTACCCTATCATGGGGCCACACTTTCTTCATTATTAGCAACGGGCAATCATACGCTATACAAAAAAAATTCCCCTAATCACACCCCAACAAAAATTTTGTTGACATGGTACCAAATGAGGTACATTCTCTACCAGACAAAGAAATAATCGTCAAAATTGGTCCACGCGTTATGAACTTATTTCGGGTCATAGATAAAAATAAAAAAAAAATTTGGATACGTGTCGAATTGTTGTTTTTGGGAAGTCAGTTAAAAAAAAGCTCAGCGTAGACGAGGACGACTACACTGCAGGTTGTGAAACGACTGATGAAAAGTCTTTCTTAATTCACGGGCGTCAACATTTGCCTTGCTAGCTCCTATTTTAAGTAAAAATACATCATGATTTATGTCATGAACTATATATCCTTGGTAGGAGTTCAGTTTTAGAGTTAAGAGGATCTAAAACGCCCTAACATTATTTCAAAACGTAAAGAATGACATTGCTTCAAATGTAAGAAGCGAAGAAGGGTGATGTAGAAACCGTCGTCGAAGAGAGGAAATACAGCCCAAATAAGCTGGCATAGGTTAGTTACTACTCAATTCCCCGTAAATCACCTGTAAATGACCTATACCTATCTGATCTTTTCACAATTGCTCGAATCAGTTTTTGCAGTATCGCAGTGATAAGAACGTATATTTAAAAGTGGACAAAAAAACTGTGAAGAGGTTGTTAGATAGATACAAAGAAACAGGAAAAGTACTAAAAGTGAAGACAGTGTTTTAGAAAATATTTGAGGAACAAATATTCTTTGAAAACTGTGGCTCAACTAAAAGATAGACTAGAAAGCTGAGGTATAAAATTGTCAAAGACCACGATTAAGCGTCGATTCAAATAGGCAGGTGTAAGGGTAGCCGACCAAGTAACACGTAACAAAAAAGTTTTGTAATATTTCATTCATTACCAAATATATATCTTATCTTATCTTAACGATCAAGCATGGACGTTGTTCAGTCATACGAATTTTTACTATCTTTATGACGATTTCAGAGAACTGGGCTTAAGTAAACTTCATTCTTGATTGTTCTCCATAAGAAAAAGTTCATTTGAGTAAGGTCTGGAGATCAAGCAGGTCAGGGAATCTTTGCACCTCGTCCAATCCAGCAGTTAGGAAATTTTTTACTTAGTATTATATTCACAACGTTAGCCGTATTCGATGGTACTCCATCGTGTTGGTGAAACATTCCCCTAAGATTATCCATAGGGTTGTCTTCTATTAGATCTGGCAGTGTATTGTCTAAAAATTCCGAATAAATTTCACTATTAAGCACTTGCGGCATAATGAATGGTTTTACCAAATGCTTGCCGATGATAACAGCCCAAACATTGATACGGAAATCTGCTGGAATGAGGTCACTTTTGTCCTATGTCGGTTAGTTTCTAACCAGGTATGGAGGTTATGGAAGTTTGTGATACCATCCCTGGTGAATTGAGATTCATCCGTCCACAGAATTCGGTCCAGAAACGCCCTGTTGTCAATGTCGCGTTCCAGAGGTCAAGTGCCAAATTTTAGTTTCCTCTCGGACTCTTCTTCTAGTAGTCCTTGGGCTGGGTGATGATGATATGGACGTAATCTCCCTCGATGAATAACCCTCCAAACCTTAGATGACAACCCTCCTAATCGCCTTGCGACTCGTTTCGTGCTCGTCTCAGGGTCGTGCATCACACTAGTGATTATTTTCTGCTCGACGTCGGCAGAAGTTCCCAAAGTTTCGGATCGTGTCGCCCTGTCGTGTGAAATTAATCTTCCTGTCTCTCTTAACCTTCGGAAAGTCCGTGTTAATACCCCTCTTTGTTGTGCTCGTCGATTAGGGAACCTCCTTTAATATTCCAGTATAGCCGCTCTTTCGTTCCCGTCTGCTACACCATAAATGTAAATAATATCCGCGTATTCCTCAGAAGTAAATTCTACCAACTTAAAAACACCCGTACTTATTGATTTGTTTTTCAATTATGGTAGGCATTCTTGCTGACTGACCTTTTTTTATAGCCAAATTTCCATCAGGTACGAGCAACAGAACGTCAGGATACAAGGATGTGACTTCTAGCTAATATCGGCAATAAAACAAAATTCACTAAGACTAACTTTTATAATTTCTTTGCAGCAATAATTACAATTAATTTTCTGTTAACCCAAAACAAACATTTTCCACCCTTTATCTTAAAAATTTTGTTTATTTAAAGAATTTCTGCCTAAAGTGCAATAAAATAATCAGGTAGTCAGGGATTTCTAAGGATGTGGATTTTCTAATCCTTCATCTTCCCTAACATGTTGCACCTTTTTGGAAAGGTAATAAGATTAGCAATCTAGTACAAATAAAAAAGATGTGTACTAATTACATGAATTTCGGAGAAAATTTTGGAAAATGCTGAAATTTAGGTAATCGATAACTATTTTTATCACTTTTGGAAGTGACTGTACCTGCATTGGTTAGAGTGAGATCAACATTGTTGACAGTTCTGGAAAGGCCATTAGAATAGTATTATTTTAGCGTTTGTTTGATGTCGGTGTGTTTGGTAGATCAAGAGAAAAAATAAAAGAGTAATGTGCATACCATGAAAAACTGAAATTTATGAATCACCCTGTAACTCCCAAACAGTTGCGATTTCCGCTCCCCCTGCCATACAATCTTTTGTTTGTCTAATTGAGATCTATCACCCTACTCATTTTGGCATGTCAGATGTGAAACACCCTGTATATGAGGCCATCTAACCCAGAAAAAAATTTAATTTTTATTACTAATTTAAAATTAAATGCGACGAGAGTTTGCTTTAGCCGTAATATACCCGGTTTCGAAATTACAATTCTAAATTCAATGTATTCTGGTACAATATATGATGGAGTAATTGAATTTTCTCTATTTGCTCTATCCGAGCTCCCTAAGAATATAAGAGGAAATTAATCACTCGTCATTACGTGATCAACGTCCGGAAAAAAAGTTCGAGAAACAAAAAGTTGAGTAATGTGTCAAAGAAATGTGTTTATGCCATTTTATCTCCTTCTTATCCTGCGTTTGTTGTCTTAGTTTTACCTTTTCCAAAGAGCTTTCAATTATTTGTAGGTATCACACGTTTTTCTAATTCCAGCAATAATTGCCTTCCAGCCATGACACTGACAAGTAATTGCTTTTCAATTATGTAGCGTTCCATTAATATCTCATTTGGTCTTACAGCAGTGACAACTAAAGCGAAAATATTCGTAGTGGGGAGATCGATTGCCTGCAGAGGGATTTACCTACACAGGAGAGTTAGTTTTTCTCGCAGATGAAAGATAGCTCAGTGTGCCTTAATTAGTACCATTCCAACTAATGGTCTTCTCGATTACAGCGCGAAAACAGTATAGTAGTCATTATCATGGAGAATCGATTATCACTGGGCAGTGGAAGACACGAAATGTTGATGGAGGTCATGGCCAAGATCTCAGCATGTTGTATTTATAATGTAACCAATTTGACCCTTGTCTTTCTTCATTTCGCTTGGGTTACATGGAACATCTCTCAAACCTTCCTCTTACATCGTCAAGTCTACTCCATAGACGAGATTTCCACTTCTTTTCTTGTTTGAGTTACTCCTTCCCAGTCGAATCCTCTCCAGAAGGGCAGGAAAGTAAACCTAATCTATGTGGGTTCAATGGGGATGCAGGTTTTCTATTCCCAGCGGAATGTTCTAAACCCGCGTTAGGTAAAAGGTGAACTGCCAATTTCTGATTTCTTAAAGTTGAAAAGGTTTTCTAACCGATTCTGTCCCTTTTCCCCATTACGACCTCCAAAATGGTTTAGTTTTTAAAGTATAAAGGCGCGTTCCAGAATTCGCTTGGGATTTACTTTGATTTATTTGTAGAACCAAGAAAAGCAAGTTTTTCGGATACGTACATATACTCTTATAAAAAAAACTAGTATGCGGGTAATGAAATTACTACAGCTGACTAGCCTAAAAAGTTTCAAATTTATCCAGCCACTTAGGACTGCTTGAACAGTTTCTTTAAGAGCTCTTGATGTTGTGATAAAGTAGTTGCAATTCATTGGATTCAACTGAAGTACACACTCGAAATGGAGCACAATTTCTCGTTATTTATGTTTGTTGACACTGCGAAAAATAGTTAGAGATATATTAGCGGAGATATAAATTTCGCTACCCAACCACAGATAAAACGAATAAAAACGAATCGTACAAATGTGGATGATGCTTTGCTGCAAGAGCAAGAGCTGTAGTTTCATGCCCGGACGATTTTTCATTTGTATTTTATTTGTTGTCCATTTTTTATATGGTCCTCCGAACGAGGCGACATGAGCAACAGTTACTAAATTTAAAATGAAATGGTGTTTCGTGGTAGAAAAACATCCAATAAGGATTTCGATCAGGAATAATAGATTGGAAAAATGTGAAATTGGTAAAATATGGAAATATTTCATGTGCCTTTGCAGGTTTAAGCAGATTGTTTTCGATTAAATTTGAATAAGGTTTGGATTTGCATACCAAGGCCTTTCATGTTTTTATTTCACTTAGTTAGGTATTAATTTAGTTTCTTATATTATAGTGATCCTAAAGTATTGGGTAACAAAGCTTAGGAAAGGGGGCAAAGGGGCTTATGATAAAACGGTAAACTAAAAAATAAGAAAATGCGCGCTACACTTTAATACACTAATTTGATACAAAAAGTGAAATGTGTAGATAGGACACTGTGATTCTCATTTGGACACTCTCAGGTGTTAGTTATACCTCCAACTGATACCAACGGAGCACTGCATCCTAGAAAGTAGCAAAGTGACTGATACGGGAGGAGCTTACCGCTTAAAAAATCCTTTAAATCCAAGGAGTAGGCCATGGCGACGGAGTCTGCAAGGCTGTCATTCTCAGCAGACCGCAGGGATAATTGGGTCGCGAATGGTTTCTCCTCAGGAGTAGCTTATTTTTTGGTTTTATTTTAGTTGAGCAGTGTGGCTCCTGTTATTTCTGCTTCAAATTGTGGGCATACACATGGGAAAGCTTAAACTTGAAATAAAAAAAAAATCCGGGCACTTCTACAGGAGTATCCAAAACGGGAGCAGCCCAGATAAAATTGCATTCCAAAAGCTCTAAAGCGGTTGCAGAAGTAGGCCTTCCGTCGGCTGAAAGTGCTGTAGCAGTCCTGGAAGAAGGTGCTAAAATAAAACAGGGAAGAGGGGATATCTGGAGTTGGGGGGGGGGGTGAGTATGGAGATCTCTGATGCTTCCATCACTTCGTTCCTGTCCCATTTCACTTTAGCAGGTAGCTTTGTATTAAAGTTTCTACTGGAAGATATTTCTTGGACCCGAAAGTCCGTTTCGATATTGTGATCGATGCAGTTCGTCTTCAGAAAAATGCTTGAATGTCCGATCAACCTCTCCTTTCAGCACCCGTCAAAATTCAGTATGATTGCATTTGTCACTACTATACCTTTACAGTATATCACCCCCAAAGCGTCTGTGGTCGTGGTACTCAGACACCCAGACCGGCCGCTCTCTGTAATCTCGATAGTGTTCCTAGGTTACACCTCTTATCCAAAACTGTCCGCTAGACTAGTGAGCCGTAGCAAAGATTCAGTCTGACAATCATGTTGTACATCCAATATACCAGTTTGGGTTCTAGTCCCCAAACGACGAGATTGCAAGCCAATAAGTTCTACGAAGAAGAGGAGGAAATCTTTCATGGCTTGATATCGCCGAATAGCGGTGAATCGCAAAACATTAACGTTTTCACATGATTTGTCAGTAGAAAACTTTAAACGCGTTTTTTCTAATGGCTAACTTCACTAAGATTATCCGATCGAGCTAATTTTTTTGAAATTGAGATATATATATATGTATAACCTTCAATAAAAATATTCTATTTTATATATATATATATATATATATATATATATATATATATATATATATATATATATATATATATATATATATATATATATATATATATATATATATATATATATATGCATATGATGTTGCCAAAGCTCAGGGGATGTCCTATGATGCTAAAGCACAACCTTGGCAGGAAAGGAATTAAAGATGAGGAAAAGGGGTTAGGAGGTTAAGTGAAGGAGGTGTTAATGTACACCCCGTTTGAAATTTTCGGGCTCATATGACGAGGGAAAAACAGAAGATGAAAAACTGTTAAACATTCGTGTAGTTCTGCTTAAAATAATTCCGGAAATTGGATGGTACGTCCAAATTTGACTTGGAGAGTATAGTTGTGGGAACGACTTATAGCTCTTGTATCGCGCGTTGTCATGTGTCTACAAAAAATCAGGCTAGCAATTTCGTTTGAAAAATGGCATGGAAATAGCGATAGAAGACTGACAACTGACATTCCGTCGATGCTCCAGAGAGTCAAGGCCATCAAAGATTGAGGAATCGCCAATAAGCTTAATAGTCTTACACTGGACTTTGTCTGGCCTCTACCCAAATATAGGAATTATATTCAAGTCTAGGCCTAATGTGGGATTTGTAGATCAGCGCAAAGTTAACCGAAGCATTTCATCGCACTTTCAGTGATTGCAGATATATGATCAGTCCAGCTAAGATTGATGGGTATCTTAATACTCAAGATGTTTAGGGAGGGCGAATAGGGTATATTCACTCGATCGACTGAAATGTGTTGGGGGTGAATTGGGCGTTTTTAAAGGGACATTTTACAGTATTGAGTTTTGAATGCATTAAACGTAATACGATTTTATCTTCCCTAAGCGAGGACCATAAAAATGTCGTTGTTTAATTACTCCGATTGACTGCTGTGGCATTTCTACGTGAATTCATTACAGAATCAAATGAGTACGCGAGTTCAAGGGTGCTGTCGTCGGCGAAACTATGAATAGTATTGAGAGTTAGGGATAAAAGATCTTTAATAAAAAAAGAAATAAGGTTGGTGAAAGAACTGAACGCTGAGGTCTACCGGCATTTATTTTGTGGTAATCAGATGTAACTCCGTCAATTACTACACGAATTGAACGGTCTAACAAAAAACTCTATATCCATTCATCGAGGGTAGGGTGCAGGAAAAATGTTTGAATCTTGGCTAAAAGGGCAGCATGCCAGACTCTATCAAAAGCCTTTGAAATATCAAAAGCAACGATTTGTGACTCACCAAAAATATGAAGACAATGATTCCAACGTTCCGTTAAAGCCTTTAGTAAGTCTCCGCTTCAGCGGTCAGCGCGGAAACCGTACTGGCAATCGTTGATAAGATGGTTATGTTCTAGATATTTCATCAACTGAGAGTTGATGAGTGATTAAAAAACTTTAGATATGATCGAAGTTAGAGAAGTCGGATGCCTCTCCTTTTTTAAGTATCGGCTGGTCAATAGCAAGTTTCTATAAACTTGGAAATATTCCTGTTGAAATTGACAGGTGAAAAACCATCAAGAAACCATCAGGCCCAGTAGCTTTGGACACGTTGAGTTTCGAAAATATCCTGAAAACTCCCCGAGTGCAAAAGTGTGGCGGATTTTGTCTACGAGTACACTGTGATGCAGATTTAAGTGGCAGCGATAAAGGTAACAAGTACGAATTAGCAGGAAAATTAGCAGCGAACAAGTTGGCCTTGTCTAATGAGTCAGTAAAACCATTTTAATTATAAATCAGTGGTGGTGTTGACGAACAGCTGAAATTGTTCTTTATGGTTTTTACTAGGGACCAGAAGTTCTTACAACCCTTTTGAGTAGAAGACACCTTTCGTCTAACGCTCTGGTCTAAATTGAACTTTGCCCGACTAATTACTATTGAGATATCCTAAGTCGTCGGTTGAGTAAGTAATAACGTGTCGCCCTGCCAGTCCGGAGGTCTTGGTTTTTCAATTGACAATATGATCGACAGAAATTTCATCATCACAACATCAGTCCGAGGTGTCACAGACTTACACGATATTTTGTGTGTAGGCTTGAGTTTTCAAATCAACGGATTACAAGCCCACTTACCTATTACCGACCTATCCATTTAATCCCAGAATGAGGGCTTCTCCTTGGGGCGTCTTGAGAATCACCGAAAGTGAACAGATTCTCTCTAAGCTAAGGTGAGCTGGCTGACTTTTGGGTTTCTCTCCTCCTTTCTCAACTGGGCTTGGGACCGGTTGCGGCGGTGATCTGAAACTTCGGACGTTTCTGTCTACGTCAAAAAGCAAATAATCACTCTCGTCAGGCAAGACCCTAAAAGGAGCATGAGATGATTCGCAATATTATTAGGAGTGTCTTCAGTTAAAAATTGGAGGGTTATTTATGGAGGAGAATTACGTCCACACCATCGTTTTTTAGTGAAAGTATCACTTGAAGGAGACTCCGAGAAAAGATTAGAACTTTGAATTTCTAGAGCCACTGTACCTGGTCCGATACTAAGCCGTAAGTCAAGTCATTGCATCCAAATTCTGTGCCAATTTTTGAGCTAGTATCATCGGCACCTACTTAATAAGACCGCAGGTGTTTAATAGTCACATTTATGCAGACCTTTGAGCAAACATAGCTCTAATAGCATACATCCCTCTGGATAATATTAGGGCAATCCGCTATCAACACGATAGAGCCCCATCGCACACTGCCATAGAATAAATATATATAAAGAGGTGCACCGATTTCTTGGTATGCTAAATCTCCAAATTTTACTCCATTGAACTTTTTATTATGACCAGCAATGAAGGATAAAGTTTATTCAATGCTTCTTAACAACGAAAATACGGGAAAGACTGGCTAAAATATCCTTAAAGAAGGAATTAGAAGGAGGTTATTGGTATACATCGAAAGTGGGGGAGGACATTTCGAACAGCTTTTGTAACATAATAAAATTAATTGTAGTAGAAATAAGATCGGTAATGTAATTAAAATAAAAAACAGGTTTATAATTTGGCAGTGTATTTTTACCACACCCAAATTGCCGTGTAATTTCCGTGTATACGGAAAGTATATGGAAATACACGGAAAGTATACGGAAATACACTGAAAGTACACGGAAAGTACAAGTACAAATTTCACGGACTACACTGCACTACACGTAAGTACACGATATGTGCAAATATGTAGTTTTTTTTTTTTTTGCCGGATAGGTGAAAATCTTCCAAAAGACACCAGACAGCCCTCCGGTAGTGTGAAATTCTTACTCACTAAAAACACCTCTCTGGGGATTAGCCAAAACAGAGCACATAACCGGGTCCCTTTTCGTCCCCTCCCAGTCTCCCTTAGTGGGGGCAACTGAGTATCCAGTTATCCCACTGTCGCCACTAACCTCGGTTTCCTGGGTGGCTGCTAGAATCCTAGCCTATCTGCATAAATCCATGTTTTCCTACCGTCTCCAGTGTGCCTTCTTGGTCCATGCCCCGTCACTGTCTACGACATTGAAGGGTTCCAGGCCGTAACGCTTTAGTCCTGAGCCAGGACAAGGAACCCCCTCTGGATTAACCGCAGCTAACCCTACGGAAGGCAGATCTGCATAAATCCATGTTTTCCCAACGTTTCCAGTGTTCCTTCTTGGTCCATGCGTTAATTACAACCTTCATCCCTTCTCTGCCTACGGTATTGAAGGGTTCCAGGCCGTAACGCTTTAGTCCTGAGCCACGACAATGAACCCTCTCCGCATAAACCGCAGCTAACCCTTTGGAAGGCAGATTTGCATCTTCTACCGGTGTGCTTATCGCGGAGATAGCCAACTCGTTAGGGTCTCCCGTCTCTGCACCGCCACACCTGAGGAAGTGCTAGTTATTATTATGCCAATGGCACCCTCTTCCAGGACTGCTACAGCAGTTTCAGCCGGTGGGAGCGCGCCAGCCTCCATAGCCGCCAAAGGTAATTCTCCCAAAGCTGCTACTATTGTGCTGTGGGTACCGTGGGTATAGCCAACCTGTTGGGGTCTCCCATACAATCCACCTCCACTACCACAGAAGCGCCCGAGGAAAACGCCATTCGCGACCCAATTACCCCTGGGTCCTGCAGAGGGAACGACGACACTGCAGACTCCCTTGGAGTTAGGGGGATTTTTCAAGAGGTTATCTCCTCCCGCATTAGTTACTTGGCTACATTCTAGGATGCATTGCCCGGTTGCTACCACTTGGAGATGTAACTAACACTTGAGAATATCCAGATGAGGATCACCGTATCCTAGAAGGCTTCAACTCGTCCGTCCATTCTTCAGCAACCGCAAATATGTAGTTACTTCCATATTTATATTACTGGTAATAGTTTATTACAGCCTGTTCTAGATACAAACCTGCCGGGGGAGGAACTAAAAGCCTGATTAATACACCTCTTCCTCCCAGAAAGTCTAATCAGAATTTGATGGTCTAATCAAATGGTTGAGTTTACCCCCCTCCACCATGCAAGTTTTTGATTGGCTAGGTGAAAGAAGTGGAAGCAATGGCCCCACTTATTTGGACACACCTTATGTGAAACACCCTTTGTATTCAGAAAAATATGCATCTCTTACTTCACTTTTTTGGTAACTTGCGATTTATGCTCCCATTCTTTTATCTGGATGCTCGTATTAGCCACATTTCTTTGCTTTGACGGATAAAATCTGAAATATCAAAAAGATTGTCTATAAAAAATGAATTAATGGAGCAATCCAAAAGAGCAATAAATTTGAAATGAATTTTCTTCTAAATGAAATCCCGTCTGTCATGCTTTCTCGGCGTAAATCATTTGACAATAATTTTAGAATCCCTAAGCAAATAGCGACATGCAAACAAGCACATTACAAAATCTCATAAAGTTAGGCATTATTGATGACATGTTTAGCGATAAAGAGTGTTTAATACGGGCGACGCGGAGTGTAATGGTGATATAAATATGGCGTAAAAATTCCTCTGAGTTATGCGACTCCTTTTGCCAATTTTCATTACCTATTCAAATATCTCGACAGAAGCATTTGGGGCATAAAGCCCATCTTAATAATGTATTTGGACCGTGTTAACGTCCGTCCACATATCTTAATTTCAGTGGGGGATGTCTAGCATAACCCGGCAAAACTGCCTTTTTGCCCATAATTCATAATTTTTGTAGGCATTCAAGTTTTTCCTTTTCGCAAATTGGCAAATAATTTATGATAAAATCGGCCCGAATACGACACTCACCACACTCGTTCGTTCAGAGTTCTGTACGAGCCATAATGCTCAGTCCTTTTCTATATTTGCAAATCGTACATTTATATTGGCAATCCAGGGGTAATATACATCTTAGCACATAGTCGCTCACATTAAAGCCAATCCACGATATACGAGAGGGTTACTCCTTTCCCGCTCCTGCTAGCATATTCATTCTCGGGTTTTCCAAGTTCGGCTCTTTTAGACTTTCTATGTAAAAACCGGCGAACTTTTATCCACGTTCTGCTGCGTTTATCATTTTTATGACCACCTATAAATACCAGGATTTCATAAATAAATTATTGATTATCTCCTGGCAACGGAAAACTAGAGCCTCTTGGCTTTATATCGATTCAAGATTAACGATGTCTTTAGAGGAGTTTAAGATATCTGAAGAGCGACTTGTTTGTGTTGAAGTCTCAATTTCAAACAAGAACTTGCAATTGTATGTGTGCAAAATTTCCGAAATTTTCTGATGAACATCAATACCATGTAAAGGAAAAACAACAGAAATTGATGCCCTTTTTCTGTTACAAAAAGTTCTTTGAAGTGTTAGAATTCCTTCAGAGTTTTCGCCTATAAAAAGTTACAAGGAAGCTTATAGATTTCTTATTCTTATCTTTATGAACTAATCCTAGATAACTCGAAGACAACCCATGCGAAACCGTCGAAATTGGTAGGCTAAATTAAATTTAAATCAGATTTCAGTTGAAATTTGATTAGAGATTGGGGCTTTCTAACTTTTTGTACATTATTGAATACGATCTGGAGATAAATTAATTTTGTAAATTTTTTGTAATTGAAATATCCGTAAAAGAGGATCTACAAAAGAAAACCTTTAAAGTGGTTGTTCAGAAAATTCCTAGGCATTATATTTTAAGCTTTGAGCTATCTTAGACAAAGCTAATTTTACAATTGAAGAACTTTTCTTTAAAAGCCATTATTGACGTCACAGGAAAAATTATTTTCCTTATAATTTGTTGACTTACTGTTTTTGCTTTCAGTTTCCTTTCACAATTTTGAAATTTTTTACTTCTTTATCGGGTAGTCCAAGACTATTTATTAAAATAACCTCATCAATGAACTGCTTTTTAAAAATATTTACAATAATTTAAAACAAAATACTCCAACCAAACAGAGTTTTTCTTTTGACCTTAGATGAAACTTATAACGTAACGTACAACGTTATCCTCGTGTTTATAATAAAAATCTTAGATACATTTTATTTTATTAAAATTAAACTTTTATTTTTAATAATTGATGTTACTAATTTGTCTTTTCAGTAATAACTAAAATATTTATACATTCAAATTTCAAACTTTTTTATTTCTAACTAGCTGCTTGTGCCCGGGGTTGCTCGGACTTTTGGAAAATAAGTGTCGCTTCCGATTATTTTTACATGTCACTATCTTTTAACCCACACATCTTGGAGTGCTAGATGTGTCTTAGCCACAATTAGACATTATCAAACGGCAATTAGAGTGTGATTGTTCATCTCAGTGATCCCGAACACTATGAATTCTCACACTAACATTGGCCGTTTTGGAAAATTTGTATATGTAACGTTCTTCTCAGCTCTATACCTTGAGGGCATTGGGAGTGTCGACAATAATATCGGTCGTTTCGTTGATGTGTACATGTCATCCCCACCCATATCTACGTTTGTCGTATCCTTAACTATACCTAAGAAAATACTGAACCTTCCCGTGCAAGTCCCATAGAAATTGGATTAGCTGCTTCCAAGATTAGCCCGTGTCGTTTTCGATTATTTGTACGTGTCACTCCCCTCAGTATGGATTGATTTGACACCAATTTTGACCGTTCTGATTATTACATGAGCATGATACATGTCACCCCTCCTCTTTCCCTTCCTAGTACCATAAGTAGCCTAAACTATACCTATGAAATTACTGAACCTTGCCGTGAAAGTTCTATCGAAATCGGATTCAAGATTATTAGCTGAATGACGCACTTCACGGGTTTGTGATATCCGAATCCTTTCAATTTCATTTCGATCTTCACGTTACTGGGCAGTCCGATTCGGCTGGCTTCTAGCATTTCGAGTTCTTCCACCAAAATTGCTCCGCCCGCGTCTTATAGGCGGCATAAGGCTTGAACTGAGTATAAATGGAAACACAAAATAAACAAAATAATAAATAAAAATAAAAGATAAATCGAGGAACTTGTTTGTCGATTGAGAAGCGACGATTTAAAAACAATCAAGAACACGCACTAATTAATAATTTACTGAAAAACTGCAAAGTTAAACTGTATATCGTAGAACGATATAGTGTCAAATCTACGGATATATTCAAGTAGTTTATAGTAATCTTAAGGTTGCGCTCAGTTACTAATTAAATTTTAAATTTTTTCTCTTTATATTATGGTTTGGTACTCTTTTGTTTTATTGCTCAAATCGATTTTCACGACCTCAAAAAATCGATTATTCGATTAATCGATTTCAGATCACCATCCCTAGAATTGAATGCTAGGAGTGGTTTGAATTTGATAAAGAAAAATGTGGTTTTTTCGTTTTTCCGAGCAATTTATCCAATTTTTCTCTTCATAAGAACCTTCCTCGGACTTCAACGAATATTTGAAAAAAAAAATTTGCCGAATTGGTCCAGCCGTTATACAGTTTGCGCTTAGCAACACATTTAGCCATTCATTTTTATTTATGTAGATACAATGAAATAATGTTAGAAATTTTATTTGTATTATCTACAGTAATAAAGTGTCTGTGAGTATTTGATAAATTCAAAGTGTTTGTACTGCACATGAATAAATTTTATCTAAATGTTTAATTTGGCCGAAATATTTTGACAGTATTGGTTATAGTGGGTTCAAAGTGGATTTTAGAATAATTTTATTTTAGAACTTAACCAAAGATTACTTACTACTAGATAACCGGCTCCCTAAATTACCTAGCTAATTTGAAAAAGTAACACTGGCAACACAGTAAAACGAAATATATCCAGCTTTTAAGATCATAATAATATACATGCAAATAAAGAGTACAGGTAGTGTGCAGTCATTTACTCCTGTCAAAATCATTTGAGAGAATCACTTACTCCTGTCAAAATTCTGTTCTCATCCAGAGAGAATCACAGCATTCTCTCAAAAAAGTATCGCCGAATCTTGTCGAAGAGAAAAATGTACCAAAAAGTATCACCAATAAAAAGAATTCATGTGAATCACATGACTGAAATAGTTATTTGTGAAACTTTGAAACTGTCAATGTATTCTGATCTTTTAATGAGTGAAGTACATTTGACATTTTTCAATGGACATATGCCACGTATCCATGCATGGTTGAAAGATTGAGTCGAGATTGGGTTGAGTTTTCGACCCGCGTATATGGCAACGCAGGCTTGAAAGATCGAGTTGAGTTCTAATTGAAATATAGTTGAAGTGACAGACGAAAGTAACCTTCAAAACTTTGAGTTTATTTTTGTGTGATTTTATCGAAATATTTTATGTAAAAATCATCAGTGATAATTACGATATTATTGTAAATGCTTGAGCGAGTTATTTAAATTTAATCCAAAGACAATTAATATCGCCTATTAATAATTAATATCCCAAATGTTTCTCTGGCCATTTCTTAAATCGCAGCACGAAAAAAAATACAAAAAAAAAATATTTCAACCCAAAAACACAGCAAACAAAATTCCGTTCCAAACTCGACTACTCAACCCGCGTCCATACGGCAATCACAGCTGTCATTTGAACTCGACCCAGCCTGCTAAGCGGAGTTGAGTTGAGTCAACCCTACTTCGACTCGATCCGCGTATACATGAAGTTGAACTCAGGTTCATCCTAGGTTCAACCCTGCATGTATACGGGGTAATAAGAAAAGTATAGTTGTCTCCTACCCACAAACTCTCCCGGAAAACAAATTGTAAGTTCTCACTGCAGGGTTGCCCGATTCGGGAAATATATAAAAGCAACCAAAAAATGTTCACTACTTTGTTCGAAGCCGTTTATCTAGTAATAGTAATCTTTGACTTAACCGTCAAATTACCTTCATCGTTACATTATAAAAAAATACGCTCATTTTATCTGAACCGTAAAATTAATTATACGTTAACTAATGAATTTGTAATTTTTTAAAATAGAAATGAAACATTCTTTGTAAATTTTTTTTCTGCATGTTCAATGAATGCAGGTTTAAGTCTGTCAATTGTAATGTTTGTTGCTTTTCCACGGTAGTCGATCCGATAATACTTGTCAAATTTGTTTGAGACTTTGAAAAGACCTTCGTATGGATTTTGTAAAGAAGATTTGCTTCCATCAATTCTAAAGAAAATGAATTCACAATCTTTTAATTCTTTTGGTACATACATATTCGAATTTTGTTTTCTGGAATCAGAGGATTTGAAATTATTTATACATATTCTAATTTTATTTAAGAAATTTTGAGGATCTGGAATTTTTGGGTTGGAATTTATGATAAATTATCCTGGAACGCGAAGAGGTTGTCCATACACAAGTTCTGCAGGAAATCATTGTAATTCTTCTTTAATCATGGTTCTAATACCTAAAAGGATTGCAGGCAGTTATATAACCCAATTATTTTGACCATTGGAAAGTTCTTTGGGATAGTAGTTTTTTAGCGTTTGTTTGATGTCGCTGTGTTGGGTAGGCCAAAAGATGAAAATAAAAGAGTAATGTGCATACCATGAAAAACTAAAATTTATGAATCACCCTGTAACTCCCAAATGCTTGGGATTGCCACCCCTCCCCCTGCCATACAAGTTTTTGTTTGTCGCAGACGTTAAATATTGAACGAGAAGTGTTGGCCCTGACAGTTTAGCAAAGAATTCTCTAGTTACTGAGAATTAAATATACATTATTGCTGTGAATAATTAAGATAAGTGGCCCAAGGTGACTACCTTGGGGAACGCCAGAAGTTATAAATAACACCTCTGAAAGGACACTTTATTTGCGTTGCGCACGACCAGAAAGGTAGGAAAAAACCAATCGAAAAAAACTGTTGTAAACTCAAAGCGGGCAACTTATGAATCAGGATCCTATGATTAATTTTATCAAAAACTTGACTGAAATCCGTAAAAAGACTGCTTCGATAGAAGATATACAGTTATTCGTAAATTCCAGCCATAGCAGATTTGACTTTCGTAAATCCAAGCTGAAAAAATACTCGAAGGAGTTTTTAATGGAAATAAAGGACATCACTTAACAAAAATTTATATAATTTCACAAGACAACACATATTTGAAATTGGTCTATAGTTAGTAATATCACATTTATTCCGTAGAGCAATCACGGAATGTTTCCAAAGATTCAAGTCGGCGGAAGCTTCGTCAGCTTCGGAAAATCTAAGTCGCATCATCACAGTCATAACTCAATCAATTTTACAGGCTTTAAGGTGTCGATAGAGTACGTGCTAACGTGTCGGCCTTCCATCCAAAAAGTCCCCGGTTCGAGCCCCACCGTCGTCAGTGGTTGTTTGTTGCTGACAAGAGATTATGAAAAAAAGAGGGGGGGGGGGCGGGTGATAATACTCTCGGTGGGTCGGAATCCACCTTATATTGTAGGTACAGTAAGTGATAAAGTGTAGGTCTTCCATTCCGGTGATCCCAGGCTCGACCCGTGATTGTTTTCTGCTGACAACATATAATGATAGAGAGGCCACTGGGGTATGTGAAAATAATCTCGGTGGCTCGGAGTCTACTATAAATTGTAGGTGTGTGTGTTTTGCAGAATATTTTATGTCTTATCTTGAAAAGAAATTATTTTCATCACCTCATCATTTATTAAAATATATTTTAGTGTGGTTTAGATATGTTGACGATATTTTTTGTATTTGGACGGGATCAGATCGAAAATTAGATGTTTTCCAAAACACAATATTAAGTAAATTAGATAACTGTATAAAGTTTACAGTAGAACTAAGTAGCAAATAAGGAAATCAACTTTTTAGACCTGACTTTAACAAACCAAAATAATAATATATATAGAAAAGATACCTTCTCTGATTCTTTAATTCCATATTCTTCTAACCATCCCTGGAATATTAAAATCTCAGCGTTTCATTCCATGATACATAGATTAATTTCAATTCCACTTTTGCAGAACGCGTTTAACGAAGAATTAAAAACGATTTTAACTATAGCTAAAAATAATGGTAAACGACATATTTATAATTTATTATCTAAAAAAATACAAAAAGATTCAACTTTTGTATGCTGGACAAAGGTTAGATTCCCAAGTAAGAATATGGAAAAAAGTGCCATTCATTAAAAACATCGACAATGCCATTAAACAAATTTTAAATTCTAAAGATATCAACTCCGCATTTTTCAGTAAAAACTCGTTGCGGAATTATATTTTTAATCATAAAATAAAACCAGAATTGGACGTGCTGCAAAAATGCAGAGTATACCAAATTAAATATGATTGTTCCGGTGTTTATGTTGGAAAGTGCAGAGATTTTTGAAATAAGGAAAGCCAAATACATAGGCCTAAATATACTTAATGACCAGTTAGATTTCATGAATAATAGTCCGTTTTTTTGTAACCGGTGATAGAAAACAGTCGATAGCCTCAAAAGGGCGAAACGCGTTGCACTCGGTTTTTTTTTTTAAATAAAAATTATTATTATATGTGAACAAGTGTTTTAACTCAACTATAAGAAGTATTAGTTAATAAAGTTGCCCCTTCTTTAAAGCACGGTTGCACGACTTCCTCGAAATGCACGGTGGTCAAGCCCTGCCACATTTTGAGGCTTGTGGGAGTTACGTTCGACAAACTTTTCATTGACGTGGCTCTTGCTGCGGATAAGGTCAAGGTGTTAATCCCGCTTTGATCTCTTTGGTGGGCCTACCTCCTCTGAGCTAGGCTCATGTTTCATGACTTAAGTGAAATGAGCGTCCTGGTTTCAGGTCTGCCGGGCAGCCTGAATGCGTCTTCGTATCCAGGGTACTCCCGAATATCTCCAAGCGCAATACTATTGACCATATAACCTTGGGGGTTGTGCTTTGACAGTGCTCTTGCTTCTTCCTCTCAGCTAGGGAATTTATACTTCAATTTTACAAAAGTCGACTGAACAATGTGCTTTTATCCCGTGACTGGTCGAGTGTTTTAGTTTAAGTTTAACTCAGTGAATTCCAATCTGCTCTTCTAAATTTTCTATTTTTTCTCAACTCTCGCGCGAGGGCCGGTCTAGATATCTAAGGACCTTGAAGGGAAAGGCCTCAAAGATGTCTTGTCCTACAAAGAGCGACGTTGATTACCTTGCCTACACTGATCTCTCTTATAAAATCTCCTTTCAGCGCATTTCTATCCAACATGGAATCTCCTTTCGCCGTCAGACCCAACCAATTTGGGAAGGTCATGACTATGAGAGCAGTGACCCTTCTTCGCTGAACTTTTTCGAACTGCGTTCTGTTAGTCTTACTGTCTCACCTATTTTACTGATTTGACTCATTTGTTAAGGTTTTTGCCGACTTCACTCGAACCAAAAGCCTTAGTAGTCGACGATGTAACACTTACGGAATACCTCTCTGATCTATCAAATTACTTTTCGAGCGCTCCTGATAGCATTCCGGCATTCTTTTTGAAAAATGTATTCGTCGTTTGCTATCTATTTAATGTTTTATCTGTTGGTTATTTTTCACGTCTATGAAAGGATTCTGTGATAATTCCTCTTCATAGAAAAGGCAACAAACTTGTTCCATGTGGCGAAGATTTTCAAACCTTCAATAAGCAACCACCAAGGGATGGGCTACTACTACCAACTTATTTCAATTCCTCCATCTGCTTATTGAAGAATTTCTGCAAGGCCTTCGATGAGATGAACCACTCTATCCCAATACATAAGCCCTCGTCCTTATTCGGACACAATGTGTCCTGGGTAGGGAAGCTCCCTTCACTGACATCTCTGTCTTTTCTGGAGTACCACAGGACATCATTTTTGCCCTATTTCTCTTTGACGACGTTTTCCTACTACTTGGCAATTCAAGAGTTCTTTGTTATGCCGATGATGCTAACAAATTTGGAATCGTTTCACTGAAACTAATTGTGTTCTTTTGAACACTGACCTAGCTACGTTTCATCACTGGCGTTCCACCAACTTGGGTAAGACATCCCATTCCCTTTGATTACTCTATAAACGGAAGCATTTTGTGTAGACTCGGCTGTTCTCAACTATCGCCAATCCTTCGAGAATCATCTTTGTGAAGATTGGGCTTCGTAAAACGATAGTCAGGAAACTTGAATATCCTCATTTTTCAAAACATCTACATTACATCTTCGTCAGACCTATTTTAGCACTGTATGGGCTCCTTAATTTACAGTGCACATCAACCACATTGAGGCATTGACTTTCTTTAGGTACCTCTAGAAAGAGGCGAAATGTTTTCAGGATTGTTTTGTTTTCAATTAGTTGTGTGGTACAGAAAACTGAGGAACCACCACTTCCTTCACATTCCTTATCACGGAACTCTGTATGTCGTGCATTAAACAATAGGTGCAATGTCTGGCCTTTGCATTGTCACAGAAATTTTTTTTTAAAACTTCAATTTTTTGAGATTTTTGAGGGACAAAATTGGAAATTTTGGAACGTTAAAGATATTTTACTCGAAAACGGTAGGGTTTACAGAAAAATTGCATAGGGGCAGAAGGGCTAAGATTTCCTCAGGGAACCTGACCAAACATTTTGAAAATTTCTTTATGCAAAATTTTGTAAAAAAAAATTGATTTCCAAAACTTTTTAAAAAAAAATGCTTACAAAATTTGGTCAGATTCCCTGTACAAATCTAAGCACTTTTACTCCTTTGCAATTTTTCTGTAAACCTAACAACTTTCGAGTAAAAAATCTTTAAATTTCCAAAAAATTCAATTTTGTCCCTCAAATATGTCAAAAAATTGACGTTATAAAAAAAAATTTCTGACTAAAGTGGTTTACGTTTACGCAAAGAATATGAATTTGAAATGAAAAATATGGCTTCGTATTTAAGTTTTATATCCTTCACCCCCACCCCCTAGGAGGTAAGAGATGAGGGTCGAGTTTTGGGATCATTTTATTTACTCCTCCGAGAAGAATAAATTTTTATTTTAAATTTTTTTGTTCCGATCTGTAGTTTTCCAGATGTTATTTTGCCTCAAGATAAATTCCCCATATGTATATATATATATATATATATATATATATATTAATATGTTTATATTTACCAAAACATATACTAGTAAGTAAATAAATATATAAATAGATAAATTGTGTGGTGGTACTATTTTGTGTTCTACCGCTACTGTTGTGGAGGTCGTGTTGTTATCATTCTCTTCGTCGTATGTTAAGTTCACCTTTTATATTTTAAGCAATTGTGTTGAAGTGCTTCTTAGTTAACTGTTGCGAACTTCAGATAAGTCGCCACAATTGTAATTACTTTCAGGAGAACAATTTATATTTAATTTTTTTAACCGGATAAAGAGTAACTGTTTTATTCGTATTCAAATATCCGGAGAAGTGAACCGCAAATGCACTCAATGTATACCTTTGAAATAAAATTGTGCAAGTATACTGGAATATCTGCCAACTTTTAATCATAGTAAAAGATACTAGGGGGGTTTAAAAGATCACCACAGTCTTTTTATATTGTAACGTAAATGGGGCTCTTCGGGCTCAACGGATTAATTAAGACAATTATTTTCAATCACGAATGTTCACAATTTTCTTCACTGAACTTAATTAGTTTGTATAACAACTTCCTTTACACGTTTTCTTCTCAATATTACGTTTCGCTTTACTAATTATCAGTTATCACTCCACTGGTTAAAATACAACTAACTATTCGCACTATCACATTTAAACACTTCGCAGTCTAAATCACGACTAAAACTACCTAAGCTACTGCTCAGCCCTATTTATACTACTTAGCTTAATTCTAGAAAGTTCAGTCACTTAGTTCTAGATATATCCGTTACACATTTTTCACCTCACATATTCACCATGGGTTCGAGTCGTCCTTGACTTTCCCCGTTTGACATTTCCTTTTCCTGATTTCTGGCCACCTGGGACATGCGCATTACACGGTTGACTATTTCCCTTTTCGCGGCCTACCTCGTGCACGTTAGAATATGCTGTCAAAATAAATGTTCGCGATCTCTAATTTGCCAGATGGTTTAATAAAACAAAATACATATAACGTAACCGATTATAAATGTAAATAAATTTCTTTGCACAGGCTTCAAACTGTTCGTGGGGCAACTAACTCTGGTTTAATTTCTTTCCTCATTTGACTTTAAATAATTTAACAGGATACTTATTCATCTTACTACAATGTCACTTGAAAATTTCATTTTAAGTAACATAATCATATGATGATTTAAATTTATATTACATACTTCCAGAAGCACATAATTAATGTGAAAATAATAAATGCTCCTACATATAGCTGTGTCTGCCATCTACAGAGCGGATAATGCTCTTATGAATAAATCCACAACATACATAATCCCTCGATCTCGTTAAAAGCAAATTTTTCCATATAATAAATTTATTCGGTGAAAGAAAGTTTATATTATTTCCTGAACCTCTTTTACATGAGAGCTTCACAACAAAAGCTGTTTAAAGCACAACACACCGACGAACACAAGAACCTTTAATATAATACAGCACACTGGAAAATCGGTGAAAGGTAGTGTGCAAAAGGTTTATTGAGATACTCGTAAAAAGTTAATCACGGGTGCCGTGAAGAGCATATTAACGAGGTGGAAATGCAGAAAAAATAAACAAACTATGAGAGTCATCATTAAACAGATAATGCAATCAGTTTTGAAAATTAATTTTGTACATTTTTCCAGCTTACGAGTATTTGTACTTAATTAGAGCAAACTGTATTGCTTATATTTCTACTATACTTTAATATTGCTAATTATAATTATTAAACAGAAGCAATTAAAAGAACACTTAAAAGGAAAAAATTCCGAAAACTTTTCAGCCAACAATTTGATAATCGTTATTACCTATATATCTGTATTTACGGGGTATTAAAACCATACTACCATAGAAAAATCATGTGTATGCATAAGCTTAAAATTTCTTACTAACTCGCTTGATGAGAGGGGGAATATCTTAATAAACAAGCCTTGTTTACTGCGACAAAAATCTGAAAGTTCTTAATTACACTTGTTTAAGATGAGGTTAATTTAAATTCAAAGCTTATCTCTATCTCTCTAGTTCCTGTAAACCCTTGTGGGGCATGGAGTGTATTCCAAACCTCCTATGCAACCACCATACTTTTTTATCGGAATCTGTTGTTAGTAGAAGACAACCCTTGGTCGACGATATAAATTCAACAAAGGAGAGCTGATTCGTGGTGGTGAGCGTTGAAGGCCTTGGCCATCCTCGGCTCAAAAATCGCTGGTGATGGTTCCTAGGCATGCTGCCAGGGCCTTCAATGCGCTCCGTCACTCATCAGCTCTCCTCGGGTTATAAATCGCTGGTGATGATCTCTGAGCTTATTTGCCGTTTATTTCTTGTCTGCCGTCTTATTATTGTTGTGAGTTGTTCTGAAGGCGGAAGTATGTATATGTATGTCAGCTCTACATAATAGATGTTCTTAATTTACTTTCCCAAATAATTTATAACGAGTTTTGATTTTTTTCAGCAAAGCCGCACTGGTTTGTTCACTTTAAATCTTTACCATACTTGACTTAAGAAATACCATAAAATAACCAAAAGGAGGTATCTTTTCGGCACATCTGGACCCAGGCATTTCTTTTCGCTTACCTGATTACTAACTGTATTTTTCAGACTGAAATCATACCTATTAAGTAACCGGTAGACCTGAAGAACTTAACGCTGCCTACGGATAATATCTGTATCTTCTCAGATATTTGTATCTTCTCACGGGATTATAGCGTGCCACTCAACTTTCAACGACATGGCTGAACATACGTCTCAAGTGGGTATCGGGGCATGGTAACATTCCGGCTTACTGTAAAGTTGATGAGCTACCGAGAATCGGTACCACTCTTCTGGACTTGGACATTAATCAGAAGCTTCGCAGTCCGCTAGGCAGGCCCGTAGAGACAAAATTCGTTTACGGGCCCATATACAATCGAATGAGTGACTTTCAATTTAAAATCTGTTTAGTATATTACACTTTTTCGATCGTGAAATATTTTTTTATTTATATAATTAAAATAGAAAAAATTTTCTGTTGATGACTTGGAGGACGGGGCCCCTTATGAAAGCCCCGACCCGGGGGGGGGGGGGGGTACCCCTTTGCCCCCTCTCGGCGGCCCTGCCGCTAGACACATGAAAGCTGCATATTACACAATCATCGCACATAATTGCGAACGTTATATGGCAAAGGGAACATACTATACTTGTCTTATTACCCGGCAAATCTGGCCGATTCTTCACTTAAAGCGGAAAAGAAAGCTCATCTTGCTCGGAAGAAATATTATAAGCGTTGTCGTGGCCGTAATTTTGGGCCATTTCTTCAAATGTCTTCTGTAGGCGTTGCCAAGATGAGAAAGAAGAGGAAACCATACAGCACTTCCTCTGCAACTGCTTGGCTCTAGCCAAACGCAGGAAACAGTCTTTGGGCTCCCCTTTTTGGAAGGCTCTACTATTCAGGCTATCCAATGTTGATTCGTTCGATTTGCTTTGGACTAATTCTTTTCCCCTGACTCCTCATACTTAGCTTCTGGATTTTGTTAATTATATTGCTTTTAATTTAATGTTATCATATCTTATCTTGTTGTAATTGTAATATATATGTAATAGTCAGACCTTGACGAACATTAAATAAATAAATAAATCGCTTGTGCTTTGTCTACGCTTACAAAAAAAAAATTGCCCCCTCCCAACAATAGTATACGTCAATTTAATTGACATAATATGATATTATAGAAAAAGCTAATTTGATATTATCGACGTGTACTTCATCAATTTTATCATATTATCAGCGTGTAAAGGAAAGGAATTGATTAGGGGACGTTTCAGTACGTTCGGTATGAGTTGGCCTCATGTAAATTATTTAGTCATTTTCCCACATGTTATATGCTTATATGTATCTAAAACAAGGTCAACTATAAGGACCGGCCTTCTAGTAATATTTTGATTTATGTACAAAAGCTTACATGCTTAAAAAGTTTTCATTCTTTATATTGTGAGTCACTACTGTCTCGGAATTCGTGATGGCAAAAAGTATCTTCGGACGATATCAGAAACCAAAATGTTCCAGCTGGGAACACCTTTTCGATTTTTTTTCCACAATATTCAGTATATGTGGATTTAAGATATTTTCGAATTCAGACAAATCTTTTCTCTGGTATGTGAATTATTTAATACGTGTTACTGTTAGTTTTCTTTTTCCAGTATTTGCCATTTATTCTATCTCAACAGAAACTAATCCTGAACGTTGGTTTGAATCGATTTTCGCAATATTAGTCGCATTATGTGTAAGTATCAATGGCTCTTTTGCAATATAAAAACTCTTTTGTTATTTCAGGTGTGCTCTAAATTCTTGTTTGCGCAAATTATGCAGAAAAGTCTTGTAGAGATAAAGGAAATCATTGTTAAAACCACTTCCTTTCATATGAGCAAATATCATGAAGAGGTTGACCAGCGGTATATAAATTTGACATCGTAGGTAAAAAAACCTAAAGAGATTTTCTATTTGTATTTGTTTATATTTATTACAGAAGAATTCAAAAATACAACTTTTGGTTATGCACTGTTGGATGCCTAAGTTATTGTTTAAGTTTTCTCTTATTCGCTGGAAATTGGCAGTTACCTATCTATTGTCCTATGATAGGAATCTCGTAATTTTCTCTTAAATTGAAATTTGTAGCTCATAAATATATATTTATTAACAAGATACCATGGCCATCCAGGATATGATATTAACTACTTCTTTATTTGTGTGTTCGTATTTTACGGCATATTAATCGCAATCGCCGTTGATTCCCTCTTTTATATGTTGTGTTTATTTACGGCATCTAGGCTGCAAATTTGCAAAAAGTTCTGTACACTGATTGGCTGCAAAGATAGTGAATACAATACTGAAAACGATCAGAGAAGCCTTTTGAAAATGATTGTAAGCTTGCACTGTGAGGCTGTAAGTTTCTTAATCCGTTTTAAAAATGTCTACGAAGACTTCGTGTTATTAACTATGCTTGCCTTTGTTGGAGTGGTTTTCGGTGGTTTAATACAACTTATTACAGTAATTATCTACAATAGAATTTAAATTTTTCCTATTTTAGTGTCTACGGTAATAATGACTTATTTTATTTCAGACGAATCAAATAATCGTATTTATTCCCATAATGCTAAGTTTATCTCAATTATTTTTGTATTCAATATTTGGACAAGTTATAATTTCTGCAAGCGAAGAACTTGTTGAAGCTATTTACGATAACAAATGGTACGAACTGACGGATATCTCAAATCGAAAGATGTTTCTTTTGATCTTAACATACGCTCAAAGATGTGATGGATTCTCTCTTAAAGGATTCATGGTATTATGTTTGGAAACCTATACAGCTGTAAGTATAGTTTAAATGGGCTTTGAACTAAAAACTAAACTTTGTGATTTTAGGTACTGAAAATGTGCTACAGTTTGGCTGCCTTTTTAATGAATATGCTCTAAATTATCAGTTTAATTGTTATTTTTTAATTGGTTTTGAATCAAACGAAAACTGTAATTGAATAATATTGTCAGGAAATACTTTATGTTGTGATGTAGCACACTTGCACCCAAAGTAAATAATATAGCAAAATTGAATTTGTGTATTTAGTTTGACAGCCTTTTAACTATCAAACAATCAAATCTTTTCATCGAATGTTTACCTACTTCCCCTTAACAACTTGTGTTGAAAATTTACAAACAGGTGTTATTCCGACCACCATACAAAATTAGGGTGAGATGGGGCTGCCCTGATGACGTAGATTGAAATTGGCCGAGGTTGCTCCTCAGCGGCTAACATAGTATTTGGGCTCATTTGATTCATATTGATTAAGTATTTAGTACTAGTTAGATAGTTACCAGGATCGAGGCTCTGATGATACAAAAATAAAGTTTTGACTCAAAAAATAGAACGATATGTAAGTAAGACGAGGTGGTGTAAGACTGTATTATCAATTCGATCTTTGAGCCTTCGATCTGCCGATTTTTAAATCGATTTATTTCCATCTATTTGGGACGCGCGAAAACTGATTTGAGAAATTTTTTGCATTTTATCTTAATTTTGTGTAATAATCTTACAAATGTTAAATTTCGAACCAAAAAAATGGTAAATGTTTGTTTGTGATCGCTATAATGTGTTTCAGATTTGACGTATGTATGTCAGGGAGGGGGGCAATCTCAACCGTTTGGCTGTTACAGGGTAATTCATTTCAGGTTTTCATGGTTTGCACATTACTCTTTTATTTTTATCTTTTGATCTACCCAACACAGCGATATCTAACAAACACTAAAAAACTGCTATCGTAATGACCTTTCCAATTGTTCATTACCAAAAAGGTGCAACATGGCAAGGTTAACAAAGTATTAGAAAAACATCCTTAGAAATCCCTGACTACATTTAAATAAACAACATTTTTAAGATAAAGGGTCGAAAATGTTTGTTTTGGATTAACAGGTAACTAATTTTAATTATTGCTGCACAAAAATTATGAAAGTGTTAGTGTGATTTTGTTTAATTGCCGATATTAGCTTGTGTTAGCTAGAATTCACACCATTGTATCCTTGCATTCTGTTACTTGTACCTAATGGAAATTTTGCTATAAAAAAGGGTCAGTCAGCAAGAATACCTATCATAGTTTGAAAAACAAATCAATAAGTGCGGGTATTTTTAAGCAAAAATAATAAAAAAATGATAAAATTTACTTTTGAGGAATACGCGGATATTATTCACATTTATGGTTAGTAAACGGAAACTAGATAGTGGCTGTACTGGAATATCAAAGGAGATTCCCTAACCGGCGAGCACCCCAAAGAGGGGTTTCACACGGTTTTTCCGAGGGTTAAGAGAGAGTGTAACTTCACACGACCCGAAACTTGTGAAGGCAATACTAAGTGAAAATTTTTTTTAACGCTGGATTGAACGAAGTGCATCGATTCTTTGGCTTTCTAGATCCCCAGACCTTACTCCATTGCACTTTTTCATATGAGGAACAATGAAGAATGAAGTTTATTCAAGCCCTGTTAACACTAGGGAGGATTTAGTTAGCAGAATTGGGAATGCTGTGACGAAAATATGGAAGAGGGTAACTTAAACAGGGACTTAGAAAAAGATTGTTGGCATGCATTCAAAGTGGCGGTTGACAATTTGAACAGCATTTGTAATTTACTAAAATTAATTTTAATATATTTTGAATTCAATAAAAAGGATTTAAGAGTTAGTATGAGTTTAGTTTTTTTAAATTTGAGATTGGAGGTAATAAGATGAGCAATCCAATAGCAAAAAGGTGTACTAATTACATGAATTTCGGAGAAAATTTGCGAAAATGCTAAATTTAAGGTAATCGTAAACCATTTTTCACCTTTGGAAATGACTGTACCTGCAATAGTAGGAGTTAGATCGACATTGTTGACAATTTGGGAAAAATCATTGGGATAGTAGTTTTCAGCGTTTGCCTGATGTCGACGTGTTGAGTAAATCAAATGATAAAAATAAAAGAGTAATGTGCATACCATGAAAAACTGAAGTTTTTGAATTACCCTGTAACACCCAAATGTTTGGGATTATACCACCCCAATTTCAATTCAATTTTCCTGCAAAATGCTTTTTTTTGGTGCGAAGGCAATTTCATAGTATTATAGTAACAATTGAGGGCACCTATCGGACTTTCAGGTTTTGTTTGAATTACAACTTATATTATGGAAGGATAGGACATTTCGTGTACGTAATATCAGCCATTTTGCTCTTTGAAAAAGTGCAGACAGGGAGGAAGATAAAGTTGTATTGTCAACTTTTACTTGTGGTGATTTAAGTCTAAAACGTTTGTATAAAGATTTTACTTGAATTTCCAGTTTGTTTACACCTGCAATATTTTCATTTTAATTCCCCCAGAAGTTCAAAGGATTTTATTGGCTATGTTTTAAAATGGCATACACGATTCAATAGATAATAATTTTCGTTTATATAATTATTTATTCCTAAAAGATTAAAAGGTGCGTTATAAATATTTGAAAGCAACTGGATGAATTATTAAATAATTAATTGGAGCATTTTTCTTCCTGAGCACTCTACCAAAATTCAAAATTTGTGTTACTACCATTCACACAAGAAGTGGTAACTCTACTACTTAAAGAAAACTGCCGAAGATTTCTGCGCTTGATGCACTTCCTTGTTAACCCTATATTCTAAGGTTGACAATGAGCAATTGATTTAATTCTGGAATATACCCTAATAGCACAAAATGTCGCAGAAACATTACAAGAATTATTAAAGAATCATCCCCAAGATATACAAATGCACTCAAACGTCGTTTACATCCTTCGCCCTGATCCCGAACTAATCGCCGCCGGTATCAACGGGCTTGAGGACGACTTTCACCCAGGTCCAGATGGCATTCCGGCCATCGTTTTGAAAAAGTGTGCCATGCATCTAGTTCAACCCCTTACCTTGCTTTTTCGCCTCTCGGTCACTCTAGGGGTTTTCCATCAATTAAGGAAGAACTCGTATATTATTCCCATATTCAAAAAAGGCTGCAAGAACGATGTATCCAACTACAGACCCATTGCTAAATTATCATCCATACCTAAACTATTCGAAAAATTGGTCTATGATTCCATGTTCTTTCACTGTAAGTCTATTTTCTCCCTCTCCCAGCATGGCTTCCTCAGAGGAAGATCTACAACCACCAACCTTACCGACTTCGCCTCCAAGACACTATATGCCCTGGAAAACGGTAAAGATGATGTTATCGCCACCGATTTTAGTAAAGCCTTCGACAAGATCTCCCATAACGGTATCTTGTTCAAACCTGATCGCCTAGGCTTCCCCTTCTATTTATCTCCTGGATTCAATCCTACCTCAGCAACCGTGGGTACAACGTTCTTTTCAGCTCATCCATTTCTAACCCTATTGTCGCTCGTTGCGGCGTCCCTCAGAGAAGTCACCTCGGTCCATTGATTTTTATCCTTACAATAAATGATATTGAATGTGTCATTAAACACTCAGAGCTGTCCATTTATGCTGATGAAATGAAATAATTAAACATATCTCCTCCAAAACCGAATTTCTTCTCCTGCAAAAAGACCTCGATTCCTTCACCACATGGTCCATTTCTTATTCCCGCAAGCGCCTTACCACCACCCCGAGAGTTTATATGTTAACGGATGTACCAGTCCCTGTCGTTACCTCTTTGTGTGACCTAGGAATAATCTGTAATAGGGAACTCAAGTTCCTTTCCCACATTGACAGCATAATTAACAGAGCTAACCCCGCACTAGGGTTTGTGGAGCGCTGGTCTAGAGAGTTCTCCAATCCTTATGTTTCCAAATCTCACTATATCTCCTTCGTTAGACCTCTCCTTGAATATGCCAGCATTAACAGGATTGAATCCGTCCAGCGTAGGTTCATTTGCTTCGCTCTACGTGATCTTCCGTGGGTAGACAGATTCAACCTTCCACCTTATGAAAACCGTCTGAAGCTGATCGACTTACAACATTCTCTTCATTTACCAGTTATTAGTGCCACAGACTGCCCTCTAATCCTGCAATTTTTACCCATCTATAGCAACCTTAGGTCCACTCCCCTTTTCCGACTCGACCGCCATCGCACGAACTACGGTCAGAGCGAACCAATTACCAGGTTGCTACGAAAAGTTAACGACCTTTCCTCCTTTGACTTCCATCTGATTAAATCATCCCTTCACAAAGCCTTATATCTTGATCCCGTCCATCTTGATCACCTTTCTTAATTCTTCTTCCTTCCAGGCCGTATCTACTATAATTATAGCTCATATTGCAGATTTTACTATTTATTTATTATGTCTTATCATTTATTATAGCTTGTAGTATTAGTATTATGTTATAGCTTGTAATTTTATAATTGTTTCAGTGGTACACACAAATTGAACATATCATAAATCGTATTATAAAACATGGAAACGCAATCGTCGATATCGTTATCATAAAAAACAGATGGGAAATCGATTGAGAGGATCGTGTTTGAAAGATCAGAGAAGTCAGCCTTTTCAAAATCAAGAACGTACTGATCTACGTTGGGGTCAACAACATTAGAGCCATCGTAGCAAAAAGAGATGAACATGGCCGAATGTAAACTGTCGATAACTGATAAATTACGAGAAGTCGGTTCGACTATAGTGTTACTCAAATCAGGAGAAAAGATAAGATCTTACTGTCTTCCCATGGAATTCCTTACATCACTCATTTGGTGTAGGCCAGAGGAGGAGATGGCGTCAAGAAAATGGGAGTCTTTAGCAGTAAGACAATTTAAAGGAAGGTAGTCATCGTCATCAACGTTAAATACCCATTGAACGTTGGGTAAGTTAAAGTCACCAATAAGGATGATTTCGTCCTCTGGGTTTGTCATATCATTAATAAAATCTAGGCTAAGTGGTAAAATTTCATAAAGACTTCGACCATCTGCATTAGCATAGTTTGTCAAGTTTGGAGGGATATAGCAACATAGCAGGAAAAGATGCATCTTCCCCAGAGATATCTTAGGAGCTTAGAGCTCGATTGGGAGCGTGTCGGAAAAAGCAGGTATATCAACCACGCCGCAATCCAAATGCGATTTGCATGCAACCAATACGCAGCCAGCATGTGCCATGGAGTCAGAGTATCTATCATTACGAAAAATCTGATAGGACTCGTCATGAATTTCAGCATCATTAAAATCACTATGAAGCCAGGTCAGAGCGGTGACGTCGTAACAACAGGCCAGAGAAACCTGAAATAACTGGCTTGTTCTTGTTCTTAATCCCTTTACATTTTGTCGTAAAGTGATAGCGTAAGTGGTTTTTTTGGTTGCTAGTAATGGTTCTATTTTGAGTGCTTCCCGCTTCCTTCGACGGGGCACAAACTCGTGTGCAATGA
This sequence comes from Leptarthrus brevirostris, assembly GCA_964036015.1. Taxonomy (NCBI): domain Eukaryota; kingdom Metazoa; phylum Arthropoda; class Insecta; order Diptera; family Asilidae; genus Leptarthrus; species Leptarthrus brevirostris. Next base: position 25,583,627 of record OZ038371.1, read on the forward strand.
TATTTGCGGGCCAGATATCGGGAAGATCATCAAAAATCGGCATCACCTGCTCACAGCTGGTTGCCAGTGCAGGCGAAGACCCATCCACACCAGACAGCGTCGTTCGAAGGTCATCGAAACCATATCAAGATAGCAAGATTTCTTAGATGAGAGATCATGAGATCTTTCAAGCAGAGACTCAGAGCTAGATTTAAGGTCCTCCACAACAAGAACGAGCCAATACAACTTGCCGTTCAAGCAGTCCAACTGATCAGCAACAGCCTGCAAAGATGCCCAGTTGGAAGACGTACTATTAATTTTGTTAGCGATGAAAGATTATTCAGCAGAAAGCGATTCTGCAATACCCTTCATAAGTCGAAGGATATGGCGTCGCATGATTTCATCTTTGGAAATCACAGAGGATCAGGACCTACACGTTGCCATATTAGAAGAAGTAGAGGGAACAAATAAAAAGACAAGGTCACAGACGAAACAGAATAATAAAACTACTAACTAAAGAGAAAACAAAATAAATTAAATGGAAATATAAAATATGCGCAATTCGTGCAGATAAAGTCGCAGGTTCCAGATATGCAGTGTAAAATATATATTCGAAGAGAAATAATTTAATCTGGGAAAAATTGGCGGGAGGCGAATTAATAAAATTAGTTTACGCGGGAGCAAATTTGAAATTGAGGTTATGTTATTTAATGATATGCACGAAATTAAAATTAATAAGAGTAAAATCAATAGATCACCGAATTTTCACTATTCAAAAAGTGCAAGTGTTCCAGAGAGCCTCAAATGTCACACAGGATCAACAAGCATAAAACAAAGCAAGAATCAAACCCCTATTGAGGACATTTCCGCCGACTTCCCTCGAATCCAACTATAACCTTTTATTTGACGGGGCCATGATGTTAAAGCAAATTTCTAACATGACTGATAGTTTCTCAGTTGGTTCTAATGATATGCCCGCCTTTTTTGTAAATAAAGTATAGTTCGTTTCTTCCTCATGTTTATGTTATTTATTTTATCTATCGGCGAAACGTGCGATATATCAAATCAAATTTTAATCGCAAACCGTTCTTACAGTCTTTCCGATATTGCTTCATGAAATGCAAATCGACCATCACAAAATTCTTGTTTTTAAGACCCCTCTCCGCGGGTTTTCATCTGTTTTTATAGATTAGTTATGGTCCTATCTGTCTGAGTCAGTGAGTGTAGGGATGATCGATGTTCATCGATATTGACGAAACATCGATGTTGAGAGTCTAAACATCGATGTTTCAACATCGATGTTGAAGTATGTCAATAATCGCACAATCGATGTTACGATCAAAACATCGACCTTCGATGTTGGCAGAAAAGAACTGAAACGAACTTACTTCAAAATTTTGAATTATCCTTTGAAGTTGAAGACAAGTATTCGTTGCCAATTATAGAAGAATAAAACCTACCTTTATATGAAAACCAAATCAAGTAAATAAAAAAACTGATATATCAGAAAAAAGAGGTGACATGAAACAAGCTGGCTATGCAATTTGATTAGTTACCTTATTTTATTTCATTTGAGTTTTAGACAAGTTTAAGTCAAGTTCACCCCAATGATCATTCAAAGAAAGTAGAGAATTAATGAATTCATTAGAAGCGCAGTTCGCGCGACAGCAAGGAAGGTAAAGAAAGTCGTAATTCCTGGGAGGGCGATAAGGAAATAAAATATTGAAACAGCTATGAATGAGTTGTACAGATTCGCAGAGCCGTTTTCTCTAAAGTGTCCATGGAAAGAAGCGTAAAACTATTGTTGTAGGGAGGCAATATAACGGGATTGTTTCTTGGAAGGCTACAAAGCGCAAATCTAAGAACATTTACATTTTATCGCTTAGATCCGATAATTATGAACTGAATAAAATGATGGCTAGATCGGGAAAACGTACTATCGAATCGGTCTAACAAAAGAGCAATAAAGAGTCTTGTGCTGACGAATGAATCGCCAAAGCCACAAGACCATCTCTCTATGAAGCCCAAATCTGCATTTGTCTTATTAACAATGTACAAAATGCGGTCATCGAAATTTAAAAATGTACACCTAAGTTTTTGTGTTGACGAGGTTGACCGACGAGTTTTCCTATCATAAAAAAGTCCACTCCATCTTTGGGCAATTCTCTAGCTCGCAGCAATACCAAAACAAGACGTTCAATTTACTTCATTATCTTCCGGTCGTAACCATGCTAAAAACTCATCTAGGGTTGTTTCCGGTTGGCTACATCACAAAACAAAAGAAAAAACAACATTCAAGTATATTGTCTATTTACGCCCTTGGCCACCATTCTATTAACCTCTTTTATATAACATCGATATCAAGGAACATCGATGTTTTGAGTTCGATTATTATCGGTTATCGATGTTCAGTCATCGATGTTGACATCGATGTTAATATCGATGTTTTGTCAACATCGCTCATCCCTAAGTGAGGGTCGTTTCGCTGAGCTTACCCCCAGCGGAACTTTAACACTTCTGAAGTGCAACAAGGCAGCAATTTCGGATCATTGTTTTTTCTGGTTTACATCAGCGATATATCCTTAACTTTGTCTCTGTTTTAAATTGTTTGTTTTTAAATACTGACTTAGATGCCTTCCATAATTGGTCCTCCATCAATCACCTCCTTCTAAACATTAGTAAATGTTCATCTATGTCTTTTTCTTGGAAAGAAAATCCTGTAAATTTGAACTCCGCTATCGATAACGGCCCCTTAGAGATCACTTTAATCCAATATCATTAATATGGCCAGCGCTTAGCGTTGGTTTGTGCTTTTGTCAGACCCATTTCGGAATGCGCTTCTCCCGCTTGATCTATATTCTACACTACACTCATTAATTGCATGGGAGTGGTTAGGCGGAGATTTATTCGCTTCGACCTGCGTGGCCTAATTTGGAACAATTCCCTCATTTTATCTTCCAAAGCTGACCGGCTTGGGCTACTTCATCTCGATTCTCGTGGAAGAAGACGCTACAATTGCAATATTAAGTTTGCCTTTAAGTGTCTGCATCGTTTTATTGATTTTTCTGAACTGTTGGCTTCTGATAACGTATCCTTCCCTATTCGCTCTTTAAATAATCACGACTCCTTACGTGTGCCTTATAGCAGTACTAATTTTGGCAAATTCGTTCCGATCTCATCGATGACACGATTCTATAACTTCTCCTGTTAATCCATTGGCCTTCGTCTGCCCAGCGGTATTTTGATAAATAAGTTTCATTAAGATTATTAGGCTTACTCCGTTTCCTATTGTATTATTATTTATTATTTTTTATTACGCTACTGCTGCAATATTGTAAACTGTACTTTGCATTAGTCAGTTCATTGACGAAATTTGAATTTGGAGGTTTAGTATTTTCTTAGGTAACTTATGGCACCACCGAAGGGAGTGAAGGGTGGGGGGATGACATCTACAAATAATCGAAAAGTGCGATATTGGGGGATCGAATCCATACTTTTCGCGGTGAGTAAGATGAATGATGACACAAGCGATATAATTTGGTTATATGGCACTCCTAGGGCTGGGATTTGCAAGAGAGTGGCATGTAAAAATAATCAAAAACGACCGATTAGTACCGAATCTATAGTTTTCGGTGTACCTCAGATGAACAGTGACACTCCTGATGCTGTGGAGATGTTCAGGACGAAAATAATATTCGAAATTGAACGATGATGAACAATCACGCTCTAAATGTCGTACCACTTTCCGTTATCACGTCTATTGAAGACTAGTTCAAATCAAGTTGGGAACCTGATTTTATATATTGTTAAATTTTTCAAGTTTTTATATTCGTTAAATTAACTAATTTGTTCCTACAATGAATATTGTAACGTAAATGGGGCTCTTCGGGCTTCACCGATCACGCGTTTCATTCAATTCATTGATTAGTTGGTTTCCCAATCTCCCTCAAAATTTTTAGTCACAACTTTTAGCTTATTTAAACTGATAGGCTGAGAGTAAAAATGACTTATCTACAAGGTTCGTGCAAGAGCGGCTTCCGCGCAGACGAATAACGTGAGTTAAAGGACTAAACCGATTCAATGAAAAACTCCGGGAAAAAACGATTTAACTAGAGTAATGCAAAGTTAATGCAATTAAGTAGTTAGTCGCTTTTTCCCGAAGTTTTAAATGAGTCATTTTTACTCTCAGAACTTATCTGTTCTCTGGTTAAAACACAACTAATTTTTCACAGTACTAATAGCATATAAACTATTCGCGCTCTCAATTATGACTCAAATCACCAGGCTGCTAATTAACCCTATTTATTTTACTTAACTTAATTCTATAAAGTTCAGCAGCTTAGTTCTAGAAATTTCCGTTATTCATTTTCACCACATCAACTCACCACAGGTGCGAGTCGGCCTTAAACTCATACAGCATGCGAAGTTTTTCTTAATTCCGAAATCTGAAACATGCGCATTGTCTAACTTGCTTTAGTTTCTATGGCCAATTTCATGCACGTTATAATACTTTATATCTGTTGGATACGTTACAACTTGTTATTTAGGGTGTGGGAAGTAAAACAAACATTTCAAAAGAGTTATGTAATTACCTATCTTAGAATATACTAATGTGCAGACACATGACCAGGTCTCATTGCTTCAAAACTGCTTTTACTTCATCCCACTGATTACACGCAAAAGTATACTCAATACAGTTCTGGTGTGACCCTATATACTAAAATAAAATAAATGGAAATACAGTTGGTAGGAACAACATTCACTTCAGTATAATTAACAATATTTTATTCTTCGCTATATTACTGAAAAACAATTATATTTACAAAGTATTCATCACAAAGGCAGCAAAACTAAAGCACGCTTTAAGTATCTAAAACAAAAGATTTGTGGAATACCATAACTAATATATAATTGAAGATAACTTACAGCAGAGAATGCTTCCAAAGATATTTCAGAAAATCCCTTAAGGGAAATTCCGTCACATTTCTGAGCGCGAGACAAGATAAGCAAAACCATTTTCCGATTTGAAACGTCTCTCAGCTCGTACCATTTACTAAGGTAAATGGCTTCTGCGAATTTCTCGTACTTCGATATTATGAGTTGCCCAAATATTGAATATAACAGCATTTGCAGCAAGACTACTATTCCGCCAATGTAAGCAATGAATTGTGGTCTCTAAAATATAATTTCGACTAACAGAATTTGAATCAGAAATTTAAATAGTTACTGCAATAGTTTCCACAATAAGTATGCCCAATATTCCCATATATGTTAGCGTATTCACCAACATTACATTTTCAAAAGCAATTCTGAAACCGGATAAGAAACTTATAACCTCATTGTGTAATTCTAAGATCCTTATCAAGAGTCCACGTTGTTCTTTCTCCGTGCTGAATTCACTGTCCTTACAGCCAATATATGTAGATAGCTCTGTACAAATCTCTAGTTTATATGCCGTAAACAAACAAAACAAATGAAAAAGTGAATCACACGCGGAGACAATTGATACACCGTAGATCATGAAAATGGAAGCAAATGCGTAGTTTATCTCATATCCAGGATGACCTGTATAACTATTAAATATATTTATGAGGAAGAAATCAAATTTCTTTTAAATTAAATATTACGGTACTCCAATTAAAGGAGAAAAGATAGGATATTTCCATCCAGTCGAAAATAGAAAAGGAGAAAAAGTAAAAAGGGGAGCTGCAAAAAGGAAGATCAGAAGATTGCCCACTACAATTTTGCTGAAATATTGATATTATGTTAAAAAGAAGTTGTAAAGTTTTGCTCCGTTGTAACTCACGATGATAATTTTCTGTATTTCACAGCAATGTGATGACTATGTTTGTCACTGACACTAGACGGTATTGTGTTTCTAGCTATGTTCTCACATAATTGTCCAATTTTTGCTTTCGTTTTTTGATGAAATAACACCTTAAAGTATACCTGCAAAATGAATGAGTAGAAATGTATTCTAGGATCTTTGAAAAATTTCAATTCATGCACTAACTTGAGTTCCAGCAACGACGCTAAGTATCGCGTCAAAACGACGATCTGAGTTAGTTTCTGTGGCAGCAGCGTAAATGGCAAACACTGGCATTGCAGAAGTCACAAAAACGCATATTATATAATTGGCCCTTTGTACGGCATTTTTTTCCACATTATGAAACAACTTTATTTCAAGAACAGAAAGCGCCATATTAATTAAGGAAAAATTTGATTCCCAGCTCGTAGTGTCCGCACTAAGATACTTCCGAAATATATTCATTTTGAAATCACCTTGGATACTAAAAATTATTTTATAGAATTTACTCAAGAAAATTAAACATGGCGGTTACATCTAACCTTCACCTATATTTTCGTGGGTACTAACAGATGGAAGAAAACCACAGGGTAATTGTGGCTAAGTTTACTCAAATTGATTACTTTAGGCGATCTATTTTTGTAAAATCTACAGAGAAATAACATGTACATAACACACATCGTGATATGCCTGGAAGAATAATTGGTTTACTTAATATATTTATACCATTTGACAGTAACGTCATAAGAATTATACAATTCTAGGTAATACGGAGTTGCACTAAAAACTGGTAGAGGCGTATATCAAATATACACAAATTTAATACACTGAACTATGTAAAACATGTTATAGTCATTCAAAATATTGCTAGCATATATATATATATATATATATATATATGAAGATAAACAATTTTCAATGTATCGACTACAAAAATTGGACACGCCCTTGTGTACTTTAAGGGACGATTCATTTTATCTATAAAACTCAATCTGTTCTCATAAAGAACTTGACTCCTTCTGACTTATTTACGGTTTTTTTATTAATCTTAAACTAGGTAACTCAGGGATAATTTAGATAAAAGAAGAAGAAGTAACAACAAAATGTAAAGTAACATTTTTAAAATCAGTGCAGTTTGCAGCTTCAAACAGTATCATTATTCGATACATTACTCAAAAACTATTTTATAAGGCCGGCTTTTGTCCCCCCCCCCCCCCCCCTTTCCCATAAACGGGTCTTCACGGAAGATTTTGGGGACAAATAAGAATATAGACTATTTAAAATGTCAGCTAAGCCTAAATTTAATCAAATAATAAGCCTCAGTTGGCTCTCCAGCTGCCGTCTAGAACACCCAAGCTCAATGTAGGCAGCACCTGGAAAGGCGTCACAAGAAGTACCGGCTCGTGTATTTCATAAAGCGATCGATGGTGAACAATTCAGTGCTTCTCAATCACCGGGCTGGTATGGAAATGCCTACGTCGGTCAGTAGTTCGGAGGAGTACATCGTCCCCTGCTGTAAATCATAAAAATACAAACTTTTCAATATTGTCTCTTTTCAAGAGTGTCGAGAACCATCAGAGCAGGTCTAGCAGGATGGAAGGAAGAAAGGGTTGCGCCAGAGAAGACCGCCAAAAGCAAACCTAAGGAATCTTCGCTGCGCAGCACCGATTCAGTTGATGTGGACGGTAAAAAAGGGAACCCATACCGGACAAGCATATTCTAGAAGAGGTCTAACGAATGTATAGCCCGACCCACAATAAAGTGCACGTGTGGATGCGTTAGCGTTCTCAAGCAGAGTGTCGATCGCTTTAATTATAGGCTCGTAGGCGTCTAGAGTTTGAAAGAGGCGAATGTAACAACAAAGAGTGTACAGAGGACACTTATTCAGTGTTAATTTGATACATACAAATTCTGATATTGTAGAGTAGAAGGATATGTCGTATATCTTCTAAAGTTTTATTCCTAGAGACGTTATTAATATCTCAGTTGACAGGTCACCAAATAGTGCTAAAGAGTGTTTAATTTTTTTTTTAAATAAATGCTTTTGAAACTTAAATTTTCGAAAAAAAATAAATTCTTTCGTTTCAAAGAGAAATATTCTGAAAAGTTGCCCGATTTTTTTTTTGTTGGACTTAGAATAGTGGCTAACGTGTTCTCTTTCCAAGAAAACTTAAAGTGAACAAAAATCTTCTACCGTTCTCAAGTTTCATGACCAAACAACGTACAGCTAATACCTGCTACTTTAAGCAAAAATTCATCTTGCCTCATGAATGATTGATTTTTTTATTCTTTCTGATAGAATTTGGTTGAATTTTTGCTTAGCTATACTTGTTTTTATACGATGTGAAATCCTAGGGGCAACCCCTTTATGGTTGAGCATGGCTTTTGCCGGAAGGGAATTAGGGTAAGGGGAGTGAGGAAACTTAAATTTCTTATTGTTTTCACTGCTGCGAGCTAGAAAACAGCCCAGAGACGGATTGGATTTTTTAATTCAATTTTAAAAACCCACGGGGAGACCTGGAAACCATGGCATAGTGGTCGTGTCGCTCAAGCAATTGATCCAACTCCGTCATGCATCTTGAGAACGGCAAAGGTTTTTTCTTCACTTTAAGTTTCCTTCAAAAGAAAACACATTAGCCGCTATTTTAAACCCAAAAGCAAAAACAAAATTAGGGCAATTTTTCAAGATATTTTCCTTTAAAAAAAAAAATTTATTTCTTCTTTCGAAAATGTAAATTTGAAAATAAATTTTTTTAAACTATTAGTAGTAAAAAAAATTATACAATCTATAGCACTATTATGTTACCTACCAACTGAGGTATTAATAACGTCCCTAGCACTAAAACTTTATAAGATAGATGTTAAAATGTAAGAATTTTTTTTTCATCGTAAAGAAATGTCGAGCACCTATAGATTTAAGGGCGTGATAGACTTCCTCCCAACCCCCCCACCCCCTTCTAGCATTCAGTTTTTTTTCGTTTCGTTCATATTTCTACCAGATCCTTCTCTTTTGCACATGCTCTGTGAAACAACCTGTATATAAAACCAGGGATCGGGGTGTTGGGCTAAATTCACGTTTTCCATTCCATGATACAATAATTTATAAGGCCAACGCGACGATTTGCAAGCGTTAGTCGAAAGAGTTTGAAGACCTCTTGAAAGGAGCATCCTTGATGAAGATTTTATCTAAAAACGCTTTATTTTTATAGATTTTTTAAAATATTAGTTTGAGTAAAATTCTTTTGTATTAAATTTCAATTTTATTTTAGTCTTTTCGGTTCCCATCTCCACTTGTGACTAAAACCAAATTACCTATATTTTACAAACTATTAAAGCTGAAAGCACAATAACGTTTTTAATTGAAATTTTTGTTTGAGTGAGTACAGTATTCAGTGTTTGTGATTGACAGTTTATTTTCACTTTCTAATTTCTACTTAATCATATTACTCAAAATCTATCGAAATATACGGTTGATTAAATACATTTAAAATTTATTTATCCTTACAGTCTAAATCAAAATTTCAAAGTGAAAATTACAAAAACTTACTCTTCAAAAAATGTTGCGAAATTAATGCAATTAAATTTGTAGCTACAGCAAGTGGCTTCATTGTCTATTCTTATAGGATGGCACAATACTTCCCCATTCAAAAAACTTATCAGCGAAGTCTCCTGCAGTCAATGTAACCGGGCTGCGCTCTAAATCCTCGTAAATATTTTTCGCCTCCCCTTCTGCTGTTTTCTGTGTTATCTGTCTGTCCGAGACCTGGCTATGTGGCGGCGTATCGGACGCTGAGATCTTTGCACCTGGATTTTTTTTTACAGAAAAAAACCACTAGATCCGAACATAAAACAAACAAAAACCGGTTTGAATGCCGCCGTCTACTATAAAAACGCTATTGTTAGCTAGTCGGCTAGTTCAGCAGATTTTTGTGGTCCTAGAATTTCAGGCTATTGTTTGGAATAAACAGTCCGGAAGTTTTATTTAATTAAAAAAGAAGTGATTCAGTACAAAAGGACATATTAATTTCCAGAGTAGAATAATTGATTAGCAAATAGAAATGTCGTTGTTAAATAATCCAAGCCTAAGTTTTCGGGTTATTTCTATAGCTTTCCACGAGAATTCGTTACAGCATCAAAGAAGTAGGTCGGTCAAAGAACTGAACCCTGACTGATTACAGCATCACCAAAATTATGGAGACAGTGATTCCAATGCTCTGTTAGAGTCTTTAGTAAGTCTCCGGTTGACCGGTCATTGCGGAAATAGTACTGGCAATCGTTGATAAGATAGTTATATTCTAGATATTTTATCAACTGAAAGTTGATGAGTGATCCAAAAACTTTAGATGACCGAAGTTAGTATAATTGGTCTGCATATATATATGCCTTTTTAGGAAAGAAAATCCTGTAAAATTGACCTCCGCTATAGATAACTGCCCCTTAGCGATCACTTTAATGGAATATACTTAATAAGACCAGCTATTAGCGTTGGTGTGATGATCCGACCATCACTAAGCTTCTTTAGTGTGCTTTCGTCAGACCCATTTTGGAATGCGCCTCTCCTGTTTTATCTATATTCTACTGTACACACAATAATCGCATTGAGGCGGTTGTACTTTATATTAGTCAGTTCATTGACGAAATTTGAATTTGAATATTTTTATATTAATAAAATTGAAGTATCCGTTTTTGATTTCAAAATAATTGTCGTTTTATAACAATAACTGCAACAGGTAATGCAAAGTTAATGCGGTGAAGTAGTTAAGTCGTTTTTTCCCAAAGTTTTAAATAGGTCATTTTACTCTCAGCCTATCAACTTATCAGTTCACTGGTTAAAACACAACACATTTTTCATAGTTCTAATCGCGTGTAAACTATTCGCGGTCTTAATTATGACTGAAATCGCCAGGCTGCTATTTATATTACTTAATTTAATTATAGAAAGTTCAGTTCTGTTCAAAATGATTGGCAGTACACGCTCTTATGGACTATTCCTGTCTGCTTTATTTTCACATCATTTTCCTATGCATCCATCTCTCTTCCTCAGCACGCTGTTGCCACGATTTCAACTCAGAACATTTTCTGATGTTTGCTCGTGGCCTCGGGTTGCCATATCAAAAGCATGTAAATATAACAAGTTTCTTGCGCATCCATAACCGTTCATTAGGGCTTTTTTTATTAACTTATGTGCAACATTGAACCAAAAATATACACATATTTCTAAACAAATAGTTCAAAACAATTTATAATAAAGTAAATTCAAGCATTTCTACAAACCTACTGTTAAATGATATAATCTGGCTACACTAAATGTTCTTTCCGACCATTCCAGTCACTCGAATTCGTATTTCATCGGAAAACTTCGCATTTAAAAACACCCACCACCCTGGTCGTCCAAAAGCATCTGGCTGCTGATTGTTCTTACCACAATCCGTGCCTCTTGGTTTCTCGACCAAGATACATCGAAAGGGTGGCTGTACTTGGTTTTTGGCGAGTTTGACAAGTTTGGCATCATAACTTGCCATTTACCGTGTACTGCCAATCTTTTTGGAACAATTGATAGTTCGAGAAATTTCCGCTATCCATTTTCACAATTGATTCGAGCCGGCCTTAGACTCATACAGCATTCCACGTTTTTCTTAATTCCAAAATCTGGGGCATCCGCATTGTATAATACTTTATATATGTTGGATAGGTTACAACTTGTTATTTAGGGTGTGGGAAGTAAAAAAACTATTTAAAAATAGTTACGTAATTAATGAATGGCCCCTTACTTATCTTAGCATATATTAATGTGCAGACACATGTGCAAATCGAATTGCTTCCAATCTGTTCGCACTTCATCGGATTGGTTATATACCAAAATAAAATAAATTAAAATACAGTAGGTAGGAACAACATTCACTTCAGTATAATTAACAATATTTTATTCTTCGATTTATTGCTGAAAAGCAATTTTATTTATAAAGTATTATTCAAAAACGCAGCAAAACTAAAGCACACTTTAAGTATCTAAAAAAAAGATTAAAAGATTTGTGGAATGCAACCTATATAATTGAAGATAACTTACAGCAGAGAATGCCTCCAAAGATATTTCAGAAAATCCCTTAAGGGAAATTCCGTCACATTTCTGAGCACGAGCCAAAATCAGCAAAACCATTTTCCGATTTGAAACATCTCTCAGTTCGTACCATTTACTAAGGTAAATGGCCTCTGCGAATTTCTCGTACTTCGATATTATGAGTTGCCCAAATATTGAATATAACAGCATTTGAAGCAATATTACTATTCCAGCAAGGTAAGCAATAAATTGTGGTCTCTAAAATCTAACTGCAACTTAAAAGAATTTAATCAGAAATTTCAATAGTTACTGCAATAATTTCCACTGTAAATATGCCTAACGCTCCCACATACGTGAGCGTATTCACCAACATTATATTTTCGAAAGCAATTCTGAAACCGGATAAGAAACTTATAACCTCATTATGTAATTCCACAATCCTTATCAATAGTCCTCGTTGTTCTTTCTCCGTGCTGAAATCACTGTCCTTACAGCCAATATATGTAGACAGCTCTGTACAAATCTCCAGTTTGTATGCCGTGTATAAACAAAACAAATGAAAAAGTGAGTCACACGCGGAAACAATTGATGCACTGTACATCATGAAAACCGAAACAAATGCATAGTTTATCTCGTATCCAGGATGACCTGTATAACTATTAAATATATTTATGAGGAAGAAATCAAATTTCTTTTAAATTAAATATTACGGTACTCCAATTAAAGGAGAAAAGACAGGATATTTCCATCCAGTCGCGAATATAAAAGGCGTAAAAGTGAAAAGGGGAGCTGCAGAAAGAAGGATCAGAAGATTGCCCACTACAATTATGCTGAAATATTGATATTACGTTAAAAAGAATTTGTAAAGTTTTGCTCCGTTGTAACTCACGATGATAATTTTCTGTATTTAACAGCAATGTGATGACTATGTTTGTCACTGACACTAGCCGGCAATGTGTTTCTAGCTATGTCCTCACATAATTTTTCAACTTTTGCTTTTGTTTTTTGAAGAAATAACACCTTAAAGTATACCTGTAAAAATAATGATTAGAAATGTCTTCTAGGATCTTTGCAAAATGTCAATCCATGCACTAACGTAAGTTCCAGCAACGATGCCAATTATCGTGTCAAAACGACGATCTGAGTTAGTTTCTGTTGCAAAAGCGTATAAGGCAAGCACTGGAATTGCAGAAGTCACAAAAACGCGTATTATATAATTTGCCGTCTGTGCAGCACCTTTTTTCAGATTATGAAAGAACTTTATTTGAATAACGGAAAGCACCATATTAATTAAGGCAAAATTAGATTCCCAGCTCGTGTTGTCCGCACCAAGATACTGCTGAAATATATCCATTTTGAAATCACCTTTGATACTGAAAATTGTTTTATAGAATGTACTCAACCAACGTAGAAAATTAAACATGGCGGTTACATCTAACCTTCACCTATATTTTCTTGGGTACTAACAGGTGCAAGAAAATTAGTGAGTCATTCTGGCTAAGTTTACTCAAATTGATTACTTTAGGCTTTTTTTATTTTACTTTCTTTTAATCTACAAAGAAATCATACGTTCATAACACACATCAATATATGCAGGGAGAATAATTGGTTTACTTTATATATTTATACCATTCGACAGTAACGTCATAAGAATTTTAAAATTGTGGGGAAGACGAAGTTGCACTAAAAACTGGTAGAGGCGTATATCACAATACCCAAATTTAATACACCTGGATTATAAACTGAACTATGTAAAACATGTTATATTAATTCGAAATGTTGCTAGTACAATATACATATATGAACATAAAAAATTTTCAATGTATCGACTACAAAAATTGGACATGGCTTTGTGTATTTCGAGGGACGATTTATTTTGTCTATAAAGCTGTTCTCATAAAGAACTTGATCCCTTCTGACTTATTTACGTTTTTTTTTATTAATTTTAAGCTAGGTAACTCAGGGATAATTTAGATAAAAGAAGAAGAAGTAACAACAAAATGTAAAGTAACATTTTTAAAATCAGTGCGCTTGGAGCTTCAAATAATATCATTATTCGATACATTACTCGAAAACTATTTTATAAGGCCCGGTTTTTGCCCCCCAAAAACGGGTCTTCACAGAAGATTTTGGGGACATTCTTTATTTATTTTCGAAACAGTTTCGGAAAACTGGCTACTTCGAATAAAAATTTCGAGTATTTGAAATCTAAGCTAAGCCTAAATGTAATCAAATAATAAGCCTCAGTTGGCTCTCCAGCTGCCGTCTAGAACACCCAAGTTCAATGTACAGAAGAGGAGCCTGGTTAAGTAGGAATCGTCAAGCTCCTTTGACCATCTTTTTACAAAGCCATGCATGGAATTAGCCCGATCCACAATAAAGTCCACGTGGTCCTCGAAAAATAAACGGGATTTAAAAACCACCCTCAGGGACTCTTTGTACAGGTAAACGTTATTGCAGTGCATTTGTCAGCATTAAGAGGGAAACGATTACTGAAACCTCAATCATGGAAAATGTGAATGTCATCGCAAGAGACGACGCGAAAGATTTTTGTATCATCAGCGTAACACAGGATGCTGGAATTAGTCAGGAGCAACGAGACATCATTAATAAATATAAAAAAGGCCCGAGAATACTGCCTTGACGCATGCCGGAAGGAACAGATATTACGATAGATAAAGCACTGCGGAATAAGACATGCTGAGCGCGCCCGGACAAGTAGGAGGACATTAAGTTAACAAAAAGCGGAAATCCAAGCATATGAAGCTTGTTAATGCGAATCCCGTGGTCTGTTCTATCAACGACCTTACTTAAGTTGGTGGGTAGATATACCCTTAATGAAGCAATGCTGAAAAGAGCCAATTAAAGATCGGCTGTGAAAACGGAGGACGTTACTGATAAGGGCCTCGAACAACTTCAATGGGTCATACTTGGAGATGTCAGATATGGAGATGGAGTTATTGTTTTTCTATTTCATTTATTTTTGAGTGTTAAGCCCTTTATATTAAGTTATTATTCTTCTTTTTAACTTCTTGGTATCCAATCACTAAGGCTAATGAGTCTAAAACTAATAAACCTTAGTTCGGCGGCTCTTTGAGCAATCTAAAAAAATTGGCCTTGAAAGGAATCTTGCTTCTTTCGGAAAGAGCTATGGTATGCCTCTTGATTCAATCTCTTCAACATAGCTTTATGAAAAGCAATTCGACAACCTCTAACAATCCAATCAATAAAATAGTTTTTAAAAAAAAAGTTGAACCGACTTCACAAAAAGCGCTAAAAAGCATAAAATAATTTTTAATTTTATATCTATTACGACATTTTGAAGTCGGTGCAAATCAAACAAACCAAACAACAACACAAATATTTAATCGGCATTTCTTATGATCCCGTAAGCTGAAACGTTCAGGTAGTATTATGTATTATTTTCAATTGCGGTTTTGTAGTTGTTTTATTTGTTTAATTTGCACCGACTTCAAAATGTTGTAATAGATATAAAATTAAAAATTATTTTACGCTTTTTAGCGCTTTTTGTGAAGTCGGTTCAACTTTTCTTTTTAAAAACTATTTTATTTTTCACTTTTTAGTGTCTTCTACTCTATACAACGAAGAAAGAACCATCCAAATCGGTCCACGCGTTAAAAGTTAATATTAACCCCCTACCTCACCCCCATTCCACTAAACTTTTTTTCTCATGGTATCAATCAAGGATCATACTCTACCGAACATAAAAGGAATCATCGAAATCGGTCCACGCGTTACGAAGGTACTACCTCCCCCCCTCTCCCACCACCACCATAGGACCAAATTATTCTCCTATTAGCAAGGGGGGATCACACTCTATACAGCAGCAAAAGAACCATCTAAATCGAACCACGCGTTACAAAGTTAGGTTCCACTCCCCTTCTCCCACCTCCACCCTAGCAACATTTGTTTTCTCGTAGTATCAACCAAGGATCATATTCTAGCCAATAGAAACAGAATTATCCAAATCGGTCAACGCGTTACGAAGTTAGGCTACCCCTCCCCCCACCCACACCTTTCACCATAGGACCAAATTATTCTCCTATTAGCAATGGGGGATCATACTCTATACAACAGAAAAAGAACCATCGAAATCGGACAACGCGTTACAGAGTTAGGTTCCACCCCCACCCCCACCCCAATCCCCCCAAAATTTTTTTCACCTGGTATCAACCACGGAACATCCTCTACCCAACAGAAAAAGAATTATGCAAATCGGTCCACGCGTTACAAAGTTCGTCTATCCCTCCCCCCTCCCCCCATCCTAGGCCAAATTTTTTTTTTCCTATTAGCAATGGGGGATCATACTCTGTACAACAAAAAAAGAATCATCCAAATCGGACCACGCGTTACAAAGTTAGGTTTCACCCCCACCCCCCACCCCCACCCTACCAAAAATTTTTTTGACATGGTGCCAATCGGTGAACATACTCTACTCAACAAAAAAAGAGTCATCAAAATCGGTTGACGCGTTACGAAGTTATGCCCGGTCAGACATTAAAAAAAAAAAAAACAAAAAAAAAAAACAAAAAAAAAAATAACAAAAAAAAAACCTCTTTGTTTTTGGGAAGTCGGTTAAAAAATCTAGTTTTTTCATCTCTGCTACTTGGTAGGCAGGTTGACTGCGATTTCGCAGATTTAAGCTAGGCGTTTGTTTGAATAAATCAAAGAAAAGAAATCTCAGATTTCCAAGTGTTTTTGATGACAGGTTTTTCTGTGAGTCTCGCTTCACGTAGCTTTGTCTGAACCAATTTTTAACACTTCTAGGGTGACACAGGTGAGCCATTTTCAACCATTGCCCTTTATCGTCTAAATTAACAATGTATATTTGATTATATTTCATTCTAAAATTCGTTGTTACGGTAACGGCGATCTGCCGAATTGTGTCATACGTTAGCGACGATCCACTTTCAAGTTCTGTCTTGAACAACTTCCAAAACCTTGCACTAAATATCTGTATGGGCACGATGTAACGGTAACTACAAGTATTTTTATTTATCTTTATTATTTGATTCAGCTAAAAAATATTTTAAGTCCACTTTGATTATTTTCAAGCAGACTGTACAAATAACATAACTGTCAAACATATTTTTGTTAACCTGTACACTACGATACATTTTGAAGGATGTGAAACACAAACACTTTAAAAAATTATATAATCATTCAATCATTGACAAGTATGTTATATACTGCATTCTATAGAAAGAGAATTTCAAATTACTTCACAATGTATATCGTGTAAAGTAGGATACTAGAAATTGTATTTTGTAAATCAGTCGAACCAGATCATTTAACTGGTTATATATAAAAGTCAAATTAAAAATAAAACATTTTTTTTTGGACATGAATAAATTAGCTTCTAGCAAGTATTTGAGACAGAAAGAAGGACTAGGTGTTGGCGTTCAACAAAATGGTCGCACATCAAAAATACACCGAGGCCACAAGAACATTTAATACCATTCACATAACTACTATTTCTATTACCTTGTCCATTAATGATTAAACATAGATTGGTAAATAAAAACACAAGTAAAATTAAATTGTTTTAATTATTTAATTATATTTTCATACAGGTTTTATATTTATATTATGTTTTTTTACATTGGCATTGACTTATGTTTTTTTACATTGGCATTGACTTTATCAGATTTTGCAGGGTTGTAGTCGGTATCGCTTCCCAGAATTCCCAATTTATTTTTTAACCCTTGAAATGTTGCTAAGTTTTCGCCCATTCTTATTCACGTCGGAACCAAAATCCCCCATAGATTTTCTATGGGATTTAAGTCCGGACTAAAAGCTGAGCTCTTAAAAGTAGTGATATTTCGTTCACTAAAGCAAGCTTTTGTAAGCCAAGAAACATGAATCGCAGCGTTGTCCTGCTGAAAAATCACATCTTCTTCCATTTTATCATCTATAAATCGGATTAAAACATTTTATTTGAAATAAAACAAATGGGAGTGTTCACATAATTTACCTACAAATAGAATTAATTAAAAAGCAAAAATTGAAATGATATAAATTACTTGACCAGTGAACTTAACTGGTAATTCCACATATCCAAAGACTGAAGACTGTACCTGAAATGAAGAAAAGGTTTTATTAAGAACAAAGTTGTTGAGTATAATGAATTAGTAATGAATTATAGAATTATAAATGCAATTATTATACAAACTGATGGTAATTGAATTGCGAATATTAAAGTCATATATTTTTTAATTATTTTATATATATATATGTGATTATTTGAACTTTGCATAACAATAAAGTAATTATATAATTTGAACTACAGCACATTATTTTAAAACTGAACAATTTTCCGCTACACATCGAAATTCATATTGTGAAACAGTTCGGCGTCGAGGTTATTTTCGTTATTTTGTTTAATTTGTCTGCGTTTAATCTGTACTGCGCTGAAAATCTGAAAGGAACTTTATTATAACTATCGTCGGTCCACTATATGCCTCCATCACATATACTTATAAGTTGGTGAGGAATTTTTTTCAACTTGGTTATTGTCAATTTTATTATTATTACAGCAGTTCCGTCGAGGGCGTAAATATTAGAATCATATTTTGCTGAAAACATACTGGTTCATTGTTTCACATAATTCGTTCAAGAGGAAGTCTTAGCATGATTAGTAAAATATGCCCAAACCATCACGTTTCCGCCGCCAAAATTCCGGCTAAACTTCGTGGAATTTGATTGACGTAAATCATGCCAATTACAGCCAAATTCATCGCGACCATCTAAATTAAATTTCTTTTTATCTGAAAAAATTATGGTTTCCCCATTTACCTGACATATCCATGTGATTTTTCGCAAACTTCAATCGGGCTTGTTTATGGTGTGGTTTGAGCTGGGTTTCGCTACATGGCTTCTTCTATTTGATATAGTCGTTTTACTATGGGTTAATCCAACGCACATACGCTCTGAGTATCACTAAGTGGTTTTTTGTTACCAGTTGAATTATTTGACCCCGTTTTCGAGTAGAATTTTTTTTCCCTTTTTGTTGCAATTCCTGCCGTAATTGTTGCGTAGTTTTAAGTAGTTCCTTTCTACTTTTTCGGACCGGGAAATCTCCAGAGCAATCTGCCTGTTTGAAAGGCTAGATTCCTTGCATGCCTCAATGTTACCCTTTTCTTTCGAGTCCAAATACTTTTGTTTCCGTATAATCTATTATTTAACAAATTTTTTTAACTAAAGTAAAACCTTACCTGGTGATTAATAAATAAAATTCACTAAAACTTGAATTTTTAAGAAAATAATTTGTTGAATTATAACAAATTTCAGTTGCTGCTAAATCTACATTGCTTTAAAATAATAGGGAATATCGACAATTTTTATTCGATATCCTAAAAAACCGATATTATTGATAAAACAAGACAAAAAAATATCGATATTCTTACAAAAATATCGATAACTTTTATGGATATAAAAAATGCTAATAAATTTTATAAAAATTAAAAAAAGAAAAAAAATTTATAAAAATTGAAAAAATGTATATATTGTTTTTCTTAAATTACCGACCTTCATCGGTATGTATCTTTATTACTGAAATTTAAAATTGGTTGTTCTTACGTGATTTTAAGTTTGGTAAGTTGCAAAACTAAGGATAACAAAAAAAAAACAGAATCCAAAACCATGCATTGTTGTTGTCTTCCCGTGCATTTTGCAACCGGCACTACTTTCATTGTATTCATCTCAGTGATTTTATCTCACTTAAGACCCGCAGTCCCTTCGAGCTACCCGTTAAAAGTGTGCAGCAATTAAAAAGATTAAGATGTTCCGAATGAGGGTCCCAGCCCCCTTCGAGCAGTTATAAAAGGCATTGAAAGTTTTTTTTTTCAACGACATATCCTAGTAAAAAGGGCCAGGGGCCATATAGCTAAGAAATAAAAAGCCGATGAGGGAAAACAATTTCATCTTTTGTCTTGAGATACTAGGGAAATTGTACTAATAAATAATAGATTAAGTTCGTCATAAGTATTTCTTAATGAGGCCTGCGGTCCGATTTGAGCTCCAGCCTCTGCCCGTACGTATGTGCTTTTGTTTGCCTTTTTGTAAATCCGCTGCAGATTTTCATTTGTACTACTTATATCTGTGGCGGCCTATACTAATGACCTACGTTGTTATAAGGATATCTCAACGGTGTTAGCAACAGAAACTTAAAAATTTTAATTACTCAGAAACATTGGGATTATAAAAAAAAATCATTATCTGTACAGTCACATATGTAGTCTTACTTTTACTTTATTATTTCTTAATATTTAGAGAAGAGGGCTACTAATCAGAGAATTGATTTTTTTACTGTTATATAGTAGATATACAGGTTGTTTCACAGCACGTGTGCAAAAATGAAGGATCTAGTAGATCTAGGTGAGGAATGAAAAGAACCCCTCGCCCAACGAAACGGGTTTAAAATTTTTTTACGATTAAAAAACCAGTGTTACATTTTATTTATTTATTTAAGCTTAATATAAGATATAACAAAATAATAAAAAAAATAAAAAAAACAAGCTATAACTACAAGCTATTATAAATGATAAGTTATAATAAATAATATAAGCTACAATATGAGCTATAAATTAAAAAAATATAAACTGGAAAGAAAAAGAATTAAGAAAGGCGATCAAAATGGGCGGGATCAAGATATAGATTTCGTAATATCATGGTAATTGGTTCGAGTTGACCCTAGTTCGTGCGATGGCGGTCGATTCGGAAAAGGGGAGTGGACCTAAGGTTGCGGGGATTGCTATAGATGAGTAAAGATTTCAGGATTGAAGGGCTATGACACCAGTTAATAGCTAATAAATGAAAAGAATGTCGGAAACATCACGACGTTTACTTATGTGTTGTAAGTCGATCAGTTTCGGATGATTTTCATAAGGCTGTTTACTCACGGAAGAACACGTTGAGCGAAGAGAATGAACATACGCTGAAAAGATTCAATCCTATGGGTTGTTTGTGTAGGTGATCAGACCTGGCTGGCATATTCAAGGAGAGGTCTGACAAAGAAGATATAGAGAGATTTGGAAACATAAGGATTGGAGAACTCTCTAGACTAACGCTTCACAAATCCTAGCGCGGAGTTTTTCTGTTAATTCTGCTGTCAATGTAGGAACGGAAATTGAATTCGCTATCACAGTTAATTCCTAGATCACACAAAGAGGTAACGATAGGGACTGGTACATCGGTTAACATATACACTCTGGGGGGCTGGTGGTTAGTCGTTTGCCAGAATAGGAGATGGACTGGCATTTTGAGACATTGAGCTCAAGAAAGATTTTCATGCACCATGTGGTGAATTAATCGAGGTCTTTCTGCAGGAGAAGAGAGTCGGTTGTAGAGGAGATATGTTCAATTATTTTCATGTCATCAGTATAAATGGACAGCTCTGAGCATTTGATGACACATTCAGCATTATTTATTGTAAGGATGAAAATCAATGGACCGCGGTGGCAGTCCTGAGGGACGCCGAATCGAGCGACAATAGGGTTAGAAATGGATGAGCTAAAAAAACATTGTACTGACGGTTATTGACGTAGGATTAAATCCAGGAGATTAATCGGAGGTGAAAGCTTAGGCAATCAAGTCTGAACAAGATAACGTTATGGGAGATCTTGTCGAAGGCTTTACTTAATTTGGTTCGTGGTTGTAGATCTATCTTTGAGGAAACCATGCTGGGAGAGGGAGAAGATAGACTTACAGTGGAAGAACATGGGATCATAGATTAGCAGAAGATAATTGAGGAAGATCGGAGAAGGGCAAATAATTTCTAATCTAAAACGCGATTGCCCTCTGGGGAGAGAAGGGCGACATTAAGCGATACCCAGGACAACGACTAAATCTATAGAATGAAGGCTACATACTGATCCTGTGCATTTCTGGCGATTTGGGAATTCTCATTGAAACTCCGACTGTTACTCATCTTCCTCGCCTTCTTGGTACTTTCAAAGCAATTACAAGTTTTTCCAACTGTTTGGACTGTGATCTTAGCATCAAGGATTTTATTCATTTGAGAATGTTTCCGACGGCTTCTCTCAAATCCAACAATAACCCCTTATTTGATGGGGCCATGATGTGAAAGCAAATTTCTAACCTGGATGATAGCTTGTCAGTTGGTTCTAATAGTATTCCCGCCTATTTTGTAAAAAAAGTATAGTTCGTTTCTTGCTTATGTTAACTATAATTTATTTTATCTATCTTTACGCTATGCATAAAAAAGGCTACTAGTTCGATATATCAAATCAAGGTTTCATCGCAAACTGTTCTTATATTGTTTCCAATATGCCTTCACGAAATGCAAATCGACCACTTATATTATTCGATAGAATTAATCACAAAATTCACTTCTTTTCTTTTCTCCATGGGTTTTCATCTGTTCTTGTCGATTTGTTATGGTCGTATCCGTGTCCTTTCGCTGAGCTTACTTTCAGTGAAACTTTAACACTTCTGAAGTGCAACAAGGCAGCCATCTCGGATCATTGCTTTTTCTTGTTTACATCAGCGATATATCCTTAACTTTGTCTCTTTATTAAATTCTTTGTTTTTAAATTCTGACTTAGATGCCTTCCATAATTGGCCCGTCATCCACCACCTCCTTCTAAACAGTAGTAAATGTACATTCTTGGAAAGAAAATACTGTAAAATTGAACTCCGCTATCGATAACTGCCCTTTAGCGATCACTTTAATGGAATATAATGAATAAGACTAGCTTTTAGCGTTGGTTTGATGACCCACACATCACTTATCTTCTTTACTGTGCTTTCGGTAGACCCATTTTGGAATGCGCCTCTCCCGTTTTATCTATATTCTACTGTACCCACATTAATCGCATTGAGGCGGTTGTACTTTATATAAATCAGTTAATTGACGTAATTTGAATTTGAATATTTTTATATTAAAAAAATTTGAAGTATTTGCTTTTGATTTCGAAATAATTGTCGTTTTATAAGCTAACATGATTATTTACATGATATGAAAACGATTCAATTATTTTTACAATTTTTGTCTGTCTGTCTATCTGTTTATACGGGCTTATATCGGAAACGGATAATCCGTTTTCTGTGATGTGGAAGAGAGTGGCATTTACAAAAAGTTATAAACGACCGATTAGTACCGAATCTATAGTTTTCGGTGTACCTGAGATGAGCAGTGACACTCCTGATGTCGTAGGGGTGTTAAGGACGAAACAGAAAATAATATTCGAAATCGTTCAATGATGAATAATCACGCTCTACATGTCGTAACCCTTTTCGTTATCACGTCTATTAAAGACTAGTACAAATCAGGTTGGGAACATGATTTTTTTCTAAAAATATAATTTGATATTGTTTCATTTTTCAAGTTTTTATATTCGTATAATTATCTAATTTGTTTCTACAATGAATATTGTAAAGTAAATGGAGTCCTTCGTACACGACGGGTCAAATGAGAGTTATTTTAAATATTTTCTTCACAACCTCAAGCTTTACTTATTTAAACTGACAGGCTGAGAGTAAAAATTACTTATCTACAAAGTGAGACTTGATTTCGTTTTCATGTCCAATTACAATACTTTATATATATATATTGGATAGGTTACAACTTATTATTTAGGGTATGTGACAGTAAAAAAAAATTTAAAAAGAATTAAGTAATTAATGGATGGCCCCTTACTTATCTTAGCATATATTAATGTGCAGACACACGTGTAAATCGAATTGCTTCCAATCTGTTCGTATCTCATCCAGTGGCGTAGCTAGGTAACCAAGGGCCCTGGGGCAAATCAAAAAATGGGGCCCCATTGCTATCTAAACTAGTTAGCTTTTATCAAGTAAAAATATTAAATATACAAATACTTTAAAAATGTTAAGCTACTTTATCATCAGCTCTTTTTCGTGCACTGCAGGGCAGGGAATAAAAATATGAAACAGTAACAACATAAATTACAATTAATACTTGGTGTAGGTATTGGGCAATAAAACGAAATAGAAAAAATTCAAGGGTTTATTATATAAAGGTTGGACGTAACAACTGACTAAATAACAATTATATTTACAATCTTTTACAATCTTCGGTTAAATCAAGGCTTGATGCGGTTTTGTTTTCAATTGCTATTAGCGAAAAATGTCGGAGTCGAGTTTGGCCCATACTATTTCTTAAATAATTTTTTGTTATTTTTAATTTACTAAATGACCTTTCAGCTGCTGCAGAAGTGACAGGAATTGTAAAGAATAATAACATTGCTGTAAATACTTCCGTTAGATCGCATTCTAGCACTCCATATTTGCTTATTATTTCCTTACATAATTGGTGAACAGTCCATGCTTGAGTTAATTGAGGTAAAACTAGGTGGTAAATATTAATAAATTGAAGTGAAAACCTAGGGCCTATTATATCTGAATATTTTCTTTGGAATTCGTCACACTTTTGTAATAAAGTTGCTTCATCAAATAATGAATAATGTAATAAAAATATTGGTGTTAGAAAATCGAATATTCGACAGACTGCACTCATACCAGTAAAACGTGCATTTAATTGAGCTATTAATGTGTCTAGTACATTATTTCAAATCGCAATCTTAAATTTTTCTTCTCCGTTTGGAAATCGGTGATCAGCAGCTAATTCATCAAAATGATTTTTAACTATCCTTTGCCTTTTTTCTTGAAAATGGGTATATATACCATATTTTCTTGCAGTTTCACTGGCTTTGCACTTGAATAATTCGAAATCATTTCTATAAATTTGCAACTTTGCTTTGGTCTCTGCTAAAGCTTTACTTGCCTCGCCCAAATTGATGTCGCATTTTTGTAAAGTTTTGGATGCAAAATTGATGTCAT
Organism: Leptarthrus brevirostris; assembly: GCA_964036015.1. NCBI lineage: Eukaryota > Metazoa > Arthropoda > Insecta > Diptera > Asilidae > Leptarthrus > Leptarthrus brevirostris. Next base: position 25,608,313 of record OZ038371.1, read on the forward strand.
TCAATACACTGTGCATGAATTCGCAAGGCAACACGAACTCGAAATTTAACATTTTTGTTTTAATACTCTCTGCTTCACTACGCTCATCTTTATTAGGACTCTTTAGAACTATTTCTGATAATGCTTTGATAATATCAAAAAAACAAAGTTTTATTGCAGATATCGTATTGACCCTACTGGACCATCTAGTCGGATTAAGTTTTTTTAGAGTGGTGTCCGATTCGCCAGTGAATTTTGACAGTAGATCCCAACGTTTGATGCTGTTTCCGAAAAAGTTATACAACTCTTGCAACGTTGCGAAGAAAGTCTGTATTTTCACACAACTTCTAACGGCATCAATTATAAATGGCACAATGTACGTATTCCGCGTTAGGCTGGATATCTTTAATATGTTTTTGTACACCATTAGACATACCACCCATCACACTGTCTCCATCATAACCTTGCCCCACACATTTTTTTAGAAACACTTCTTTTACTTCTATATCAATTCTATATCAATTGGCTGTCCATTTTCCGATCTGGTTATTACTGCATACCTCACAACAATGCTTAGCTGATCTACCTTCGATATGTCCTGTGTCGTATCTATTATGATGGCGAAAAACGTTAATTTGTTCTAGTAGATGGGTTTCGAGTTTGGTCCCACAGCTCTCAATCATTTCATTCTGAATTGTTGGACTCAGATATCTTGTAGATCCTAAAAACATAAAAAAAAACACAATTTCAAAAAAGTCCTGATATAATTAAGTCCTAATAATTATAAACAAAATAAAATGATAAAAAATTTAGAAATAATAATTATTACCTTTGGGCATATCCAAAACTTGCCGCAAAATGTGATCATATCGGGCGACAAGCTCTACAAAGGACAGAAAATTTCCATGGTATCCTTCCTGACTTAAGTCTTCTCCATGTCCTCTCAAAGCCAAAGAACTCTTTGCTAGGGTAAGTATGATATCGAATAGCCTTTGAAGAACAATTTTGCAAAATGATGCTTCTTTGCGAATTTCATTTTCAAGTTCCTTATCGATAGTATTAGTATCATTTTTTCCAAAATTCATACACAGCACATGCATCCGTATGGCCACTCGAACAACTGTGTTGTTTAATTCTTTCTGATAAATGAATGCTTCCAATCCCGAATTCCCGTACACCAAACATTATTCCTTTGTGAAGCAAATAACCAGCAGGGTTGACAATAGGCAGCGTCTAGTATTTTGGAATACCACAACCAAAAACGATTAACTGATCCATATTTAGAACTTGAAACGTAGTACGATTTTGTTCTGGTTGATGTCTGCTGGAAAAGGTCATGAAGTCTGTAAAGGCCCCATATCAAGAATTTGACGTTTTTCGTTATAACTTAATATTTTGTTCGTGAAGTTTCCCAAGTCATAAGAAGATTTATCGTACACATTTTCGAAAAATATAGAGGTCTTAGTTCCTCCAAATCCTCCGCTCTTATGTGTGCCATGCAAACATCATCCACGTTCATATGATCGGCGGCGGAGGTATCTCCAACTACAATAATTGTCGAATCTTCTTCAGTAGGCTTCTCAACCAACACTGCAGTTGCCACATTATTTGAGTCACTATCAATAGAAATATTTTGTCCAGATGTACTTGCAAAAGGCTGACTAAATAAAATAGTTTCTAAAAAAAAAGTTGAACCGACTTCACAAAAAGCGCTAAAAAGCATAAAATAATTTTTAATTTTATATCTATTACGACATTTTGAAGTCGGTGCAAATCAAAGAAACCAAACAACTACAACAAAAGTATTTAATCGTCCTTCCTTTTGATCCCGTGAGCTGAAACGTTCAGGTAGAATTACGTAAATTTTCAATTGTGGTTCTGTAGTTGTTTTATTTGTTAAATTTGCACCGACTTCAAAATGTCGTAATAGATATAAAATTAAAAATTATTTTATGCTTTTTAGCGCTTTTTGTGAAGTGGGTTCAACTTTTCTTTTAAAAACTATTTTATTTTTCACTTTTTAATGTCTTCGACTCTATACAATGAAAAGAACCATCCAAATCGGTCCACGCGTTAAAAGTTAGTTATAACCACCTACGCCAACCCCCATTCCACTAAACTTTTTTTCTCATTGAATCAATCAAGGAACATACTCTACTGAACAGAAAAGGAATCATCGAAATCGGTCCACGCATTACGAAGTTAATACCCCTCCCCCTCCACCAACATAGGACCAAATTATTCTCCTATTAGCAATGGGGGATCACACTATACAACAGCAAAAGAACCATCCAAATCGGTCCACGCGTTACAAAGTTAGGTTCCACCCCCTTCTCCCACCCCAACCACACCAACAATTTTTTTTCTCGTGGTATCAACCAGCGAGCATATTCTACCCAAAAGAAAAATCCAAATCGGTCCACGCGTTACGAAGTTAGACTACTCCTCCTCTCGCCCAACCCCCCACCATGGGCCAAATTATTCTTCTATTAGCAATGGGTGATCACACTCTATACAACTGCAAAAGAACCATCCAAATCGGTCCACGTGTTAAAAAGTTAGGTTCCATCCCCCCCCCCCCCCCCCCCCCCCCCCCCCCCCCCCGTCGTTGGGGAATCCCCGGCAAACATTTTATCGCCGCTAGTGTTACCACATTTAAAAGGGTCTACAGACGATGAATCTGATGAAGTAATTTATCGCACAATCCATCAATAATCTGCAGATTGCGTTCAGCAGATTGCATCGTCTGGAGACCGCTTAACGGTGGAGACCAAGAACGATCTCCTCGCGTGCGTGCCTGAATTAATGCACCTACTGCAGGTGACCTTCATTTCTTTCACGATATTTCGTGTTATACAATGAGTAGCCGAAATCTATAGATTTGACATGATTTATTGACGTAACGGACATCAATATGAGTGGTACTAAAATCAAATAAAATTGAAATTGAACCACTATATTGACCAGTACTAAAAAGTTTATTGACATTAGCTTACTTACTCCTATACACAGCATTAATTTTTTAACCGTTCTCGAAAAAAAAATCTTCACTCGAATTCACAATAAAACGCACATTGATGAATAATAAAACGCACATATCGCTGTCCGTCAAATTGACGACAACACTGCCACAGAAAGAATTTAGGGGAATTCCCTAGATATAACTTTCGAATTTCTCTCAACTGAGTTGCCATGATTAAAGTCGGGTTGCAACCTGTCATATTTATTTTGAGAATGGGAGAAATTTTCAAAAGCTCAGTTCGATCGAAATTTTCTGGTAAGGATTCTAGGGCCCCCTAAGCTTGAGGGCCCCGGGGCACTGCGGTAATGTGTTTCTAGCTATGTTCTCACATAATTGTCCAATTTTTGATTTCGTTTTTTGCAGAAATAACACTTTAAAATATACCTGCAAAAATAATTTGTAAAAATATTTTCTAGACATCTGAAAGAATTTTCAATCCGTGTACTAACATGAGTTCCAACAACAATTGCAAGTATCGCGTCATAACGGCGATCTGCGTTAGTCTCTGTTGCAAAAGCGTAAAAGGCAAACACTGGCATTGCAGAAGTCACAAAAACGCGTATTATATAATTTGCCGTCCGAACGGCACCTTTTTCCCGATTATGAAACAACTTTATTTCAAGAACGGAAAGCACCATATTAATTAAGGAAAAATTAGAATCCCAGCTTGTGGTGTCCGCACTAAGATACTGATACTTCATTTTGAAAGCACTTTTAACACTGAAAATTATTTTGTAGAACGTATTCAACAAACGTAGAAAATTGCTGAATAATAAAAATTTAAAGATGGCGGTTACATCTAACCTTCACCTATATTTTCTTGGGTACTAACAGATGCAAGAAAATCACGGGGTAATTGTGGCTAAGCTTACTCAAATTGATTACCTTAGGCGATCTATTTTCTTTAAATCTACAGAGAAATCATGCGTTTATAATACAGATTGACATATGCCGGGAGAATAATTGGTTTAATATATTTATACCATTCGACAGTAACATCTTAAGAATTATACAATAGTGGGGAAGCCGGAGTTTCACTCAAAACTGGCAGAGGCGTGCATCTCAAAACACGAAAATTTAACAAACTTCGCTTATAAATTGAACTATAAATATTTGAAACATGTTATTTTACTGGAAATGTTTAAATCTACATATAGGGTGTTGCAAAAGTATGGTTACATGTGCTATGATTAGATGCACTGAGATGCTAGTCGTTACGACTTCAAAATTTCGTAATAGATATAAAATTAAAAATTATTTTATGCTTTTTAGCGCTTTTTGTGAAGTCGGTTCAACTTTTTTTTAAAACTATTTTTTAAGACGAATTCAACTTTTCTATATATCATACAGTAGAAATACCCACGTTTGTGATCCCTAACAAAAAATGGCTGTACTTAACTAAAAATTTTAATTGTTTTTTTTAAAGTGATTGATAAATGGTTTTTAGAAAAAATGCTTCCAGGTACTATTAAGGCTTGTTGGCGTGATTTCCAAGCGGAATCGTTGCTTTAAATGTTCAGTCCTTGATAGCTTCGGTGTCAAAACAATACCTAAGGACGAGTAGTTGTTGACGCTTTCAATCTCTTCATTCGCATAATATCATAATACAATAATCTATCAGAATGTTCGACTTTCTAATGTTAATTGTTAGATTCCAAAGTTTACAATAATCCTAAAGCTTTTGAATTATTCTTTGCAGCTTAACAGGATCATCTGTTAGAACGACAGTATCATCCACATATAAAAGATTTTTCATCTCTATATCATCAATCATAAATCCTGTTCCCATCCTTTCTTCTAGATCGTTTATAAAAAAGCAAAGATCAGAGATCTAAGAACACATACTTGTTTTATTGCACAAGATGTAGTAAACTCTGCTAATAGGTTAGTTCCATCAAACACTCTGCTTTCGTTTTTTAACATAGTCCCTGTAAAACTCTTATTACCTTGCCTGAAAGACAAAAGTTGTACGGTTTAAAAATAAAGAATTACGATTAACAGTATCAAGCGCGGACTTAAAATTTATGCAAAAAGCATAAATTTTTATCCTACTAAATTCCTAACTGATATTAACTATTGTTATGAGATAAATTAGAATATTATCCACAGTTGAGTAGCCCGCCCGAAAACTTGCGTGATTATGCAAAATGTTTTATGTTCTTTCTCACATCGTATTACCCTATTACCTATTCCCTCAGCAAAAAATTTAATGACAGCGTCCATAAAGAAGAGTCCACTGTAATTTTCAATCTGTTCAATGTTACTCTTTTTATGTGTAGAGAATATAATAGATCTCATTAGCTTGTAGCAATTTATTAAAATAGTAGGAGAAATCGATAACCACCTTCTTGAATTTCCCAATTATTCTTTGCCGACCATTGCAGCAGGCAAACAGGTGGACTGCATATTTACAGATTTCAACAAAGCCTTTGATAGGATTAATAATGGATCGTCGATTGGTTGTCCTCTTATTTGTCAAGTCATATACAGCGTGTCTAATGTCGGGGAGTTCTTTCTGACCAAATCCCTGTCACCTCTAAAGTGCCTCAGGGTAGTATCCTTTGCCGTCTCCTTTTTATCTTATATATCAATGACGTTTCGCTTTTCTTGTCCGTTAGTAAAATTCTATACTAAGGGAAGATTTTTCGCACTGTTTTCCACGAATCAGACGGCAGTCAGATGAACTCTGACTGGACTATATTCTGCGATTGGTGTTTACGCAATGGAATGAACCTCTGGTATTTTCTTCTTATGCTGATCATCTGGGACTGATTGCTCTTGACTCCCTTGAAAACAATATTTCGAAATTAATATTTTTGTTCGATTTATTGCAGGGAACGAGGCAGAGGCTTAGTAAGTACGGTGACTGTGGATATCATTGACTGCTGAACCAGAATTATTTTAAGCTGCTGATTTCTAGTTTAATTTTACAATGTGACAACGACTGCAGGTGGACCTACAATTTAAAATGGAATCCGAACCACTTAAATTTTCTCTGCAACCCCCATTTACCTTTTTAATCTTTTGCCAGCAGAAAACAACCATGGGTCGCCGCCATAGAATTTAGAGTTCTGTCATATCAATTTCATTTGGTTGTTGGTTGTCCGCCTTTAGTCCAGAACGTGTTTTTGTTTTTTATTATAAATGTTATAAATGGTTATATTATTTATTTCAGAAAATGTTGACTTAGAAATTTATTTGTTGGCTTAAATTTAATTATTATAAACTATTAATTAATTATATTGCAGTAACTGCTACAGCTGCGAACTAGACAAGAGCCCAGATACCGAGTGGGCTTTTAAATTCAATTTTTAAAACCCATTGGAGACCTGGTCTCGTACCCGGGAACCATAGCATGGTGGTCGTGCCGCTCAACCTGGTGTAAACGTAATGGAGTCATATTTTAGTTTAATATTATCTTTGTGCTACGGCCGTTTCTCAAAGCTCTGGATTGATTCTCTTATAATTCTCCTTCACAAGAAAAATGACAAAACTGACATCACCAATTATAGACCCAATGCCATGCTGTGCCACGCTGCGATGGCGTTCGAGGGCCTAATCAGTAACGTCTTCGTTTTTATTGCAGACCTTTCATTGACTCTTTTCAACATTGGCTTCATTAAGGGTAAATCTACTACTTACTCGAGTTTTTGCATCACTGCCTGCCCCCGAATGAGGCTGGTTTCCAAGTTGACTGCACATGTACCGACTTTAGTAGGGCTTTTGACAGAATTGGTCATGGGATTCTCATTCACAAGCTTCATATCATTGGGTTTCCACTGGTTGTTGTTGACTGGATGTCTTCTTACTTGTACGGGCGCACTCAGCGTATCTGGTTCCGCGGTGCCTTATTCTACGTAATATCTGTTCCTTCCGGCGTGCCTTAGGACAAGATTCTCAAGTGTCAAGGGGGGGGGGGGGGGGGGCTTGACCGGGTCAGAGACCTTGGGATGGGTCTTAATTCCGGTATATTTTTCGAGGGCCACTTGGACTTTCTTGTGGGTCGGGCTAATTCCATGTTTGACTTTGTAAAAGGAGCTTGACGATTCCTACTTAACCAAGCTCCTCTTCTGCACATTCGTTAGACCTCTTCTAGAATATGTTTGTTCGGTATTATATCCCTACGTCACCATGCATATCAACTAAGTCGACGTCGTTTACCGCAGATTCCTTAGGTTCGCTCTCCGTGGCCTTCCCTGGCGCGACCCTTTCATCCTATCCTGTTATACCTGCTCTGATATTTCTTGACTCCCTTGAAAAGAGACGCAAGATTTATAAGATTTTTATTTTTATATGATTTACAGCAGGAACAATCTACTCCTCCGGACTATTGAAAGACGTAGGCATTTCCATCCCGGCTCGGTCATATCGCTTTCTTCGAGAACACAACTCCAATCGCAGTCCGAGAAGAAATTTATAATTAAAAAGAAATCATCATTTTTAAAGTTCTAGCAAAAGTCAGGAGGCATATACGACGACATCACAACATTTTCCAAGATCAGGGTAGTGTGAAACAGAGAGTGGTGATTTGTGCCAGCAAGATCAGTAGAGAACACTATGTGGAGAAACTTTTTGTAATTGTACGATATACCACAGGTCTTCGACAGACCAGAGGAAGCGAGGTTATCTGTAAAAGAAAAATCACAGCTAACATCAGTGCAAAGAATCCTAAGAGATTATGTTATTTAAAATTTGAAAAAGACTAGATTTATTTTTTTTTCTCCTATGTATTCGGTAACTAACGGTAGGTGTAACTAAAGGGCGCTAAACACTTCCTCGTTCGACTACATTCAAAGAAGTCGGGAGAAAGTTAAACGCCGCATATCTTCGCAGAGAAACTGACCAGGAACTGGTAAGTAGGCCATAACGGGTCGCTCGGGCTAGAGGGACGCAGTTGGTGGCCCTGTGCAAGGTGGCACGAAACAGAAAGATTTTTCTAAAAACCACCACCTGTGCCAGTACCTCCTCACCATCACACATAGTATGCTCCAGTTGTTATCACCAAATGCCGTCACATGGAGAAACTGCAATAATGAGCCAATAAAGTTTTGTTTCTCCGAGCCTTATAGTACAAAGTACTGGAAAACGAGTATTCCTAAGGACACCGTACACGCATGCTAGACCATTACAGCCCCAAGCTTTGTACATACCAACACCAATGAACAATTTCCTCCGACAGACTCCACCACGTGTCACATACAACAACGCTCGTCACCGTTAGAACCTCGACCACAAAACGTTAAACTACAACTACAACTGAGCAATATTCAGTTAGACTACACGAAATGCAAGAAAGTGCCCCTCTGCTCCATTTGCTAGACTACTGAACATGATGTTCGCCATTGCCAATGTTACTGTTAGGTACCGGGCCGTCCCAGGATCAAAAGATCCCAACTGGTCCTCGAGCTTAAAATATGAAACAAAAATGAAAATTTTGCAACGATCGCAGCCATTCCATAGAGTACTTCTACCAGAAACAAAAATGGGACGCCAAAAATCAGGAAACGACAAGTAGTTGACCCACGATTGCACGAAATTCCCATAAAATAAAAAGGTCATATCAGCCACCCACACCCTGTATATCTACAATTAGCCTTCCATTGGTTATAAATGTAAACGGCAATATCAAACTTGTAGCAGATACTGGTGCTGGGGTCAGTAGAAAAGAGTAATTAAAAACAGCAAAGAAATTAGTACCGGAATGATGCTGGGAACATGCCATGATAATTTTACATTAAAGAAAAATATTCCCTGTTATAAAAAATACCTTCTCGGCCTTTCCGGAGACGGCTTGACAAGAAATAATTTCCTAGGAAGCAATTTTAACGTTCAGGGCTCGAATAAGGCACTCCGATCCTCTCGAATGGAAACCAACCCCCGGTGGAGCTTGCCCCTCCATTCAAAGCTGCTTTGGATAAGCCGTATTCTGAAAGCTCAGTAGAGACTGGGCTGACAATCTATAGACTTCAAAAGGCTTCTCAAGTGGAGAAGACTGATTGCAAATCAGAAGGATTCGAAACAGGTGATCTAATTGAAAAAGATCTGACCGGTGAAATTAAACAGCAACAGGTACCTTAGAACGAACCTATATACATACCTGCACGGTCATAAGTTATAATCGAAATTCCTTTGCTCTGTTTGTCAAAAGAGATAGACTACAGAGTTTTCCTAACGAACGGCCTACGCTCCGCGCCCAGCGATCAAGGAGCCCGCTCGGCCGCCATGTGTTGATTAGAAAGAACTAGGAAAAAAGGCGCCCAGCGAATCAAGGCGGCCGCTCGGGAGCCAAGTGTTGATAAGAAAAAATGTGAAAATAAGCGAAGCCTTATTGATGAACTCTGAAATTTTCTTCAGACTCGGTTTCCTCCAGCAAAATTTGCTTCAGTCCACTGACGTTACAATTTTAGCAGCCCTTTATAACCGGAAAAAAATGACGTTTTTCGATTTCAAATACTAGATGGCGCTAAGCGCAGAACTTATAGGTGTAAGCGAATCAGTTATTGTTTTGTCTATATTGAGCTTTATGGCGATTAAAACAGATTGAATTTTATTGCAACGCAACTATTTGTGGAAAGATTATTCTGTTATTTTCAGACTGAATTGCTTTAAAACAGAGGTTTAAGGAAGTTATTTATTAGGTTTGTCTGAAACACAAGCGATTTATTCGTTTTTTACAATTCATTATTTTCTTTTTACTTTTTTTATTATACTCTCCAAGAATTCCAACAATCTTTAATATAGTAAATTAGATAATATGAAATTTGATATTTTATTATATTTATATTATCACATAGATCAGTTCTATCAGTACAAAGCTTTAATTTTGAGTTTTGCAATTAGATTTATAATGGCGACATTTCTTTGCTATTAACACTCTTTTTTAAAAAAATTTATTCATTTTTTTGGGGATATGTTCATCTTGAATTCAATTTTAGTACTGAGGAGAATTCTATTGTGTTCAACTTTCGTAGACAATTACTAAATAATTAATATTAGACCATGATTGTTACCCCATAGGAGCTATGGGCATTAGACTCGGCGTACCATCGAATGAGTTCTGCAGAAGCTGCAGAGACGAAGAAGAAATTGAGTCCATAGTGCACCTACTCTGCGAATGTCCGGCTTTAAAAGAACGACGACTCGCCTGTTTGGGAGCAAGGTTCTTTGACAACCTGGACGACTTAGCGGAGGTAGCAATGGTGGATCTAAATAGATTCTTACTGGGTGGTTTTAAGTTCTGACCATGCATTTTATTTTTTAAAGGCATTCACAATGGGCCTTCATGGCCTCCGAGTGAATTTGGTGCTTCTTAGCAACAAACAGTCCGACTAACCAACCAACCAACCATGATTGTTACCTAAAATGAACATAATGGCTACATTTCCTTGGGTACTAGCAGGTGTAATAAAATTACGTAATATTGCGACTACGTCTTTTTAATCTGATTGATAAATTATTAAAGGCAGTGTTCGGAAAAAATCAATTAAATTAATAAATGATTATTAAAATTCAAATAATTATTTTTTACTATTATTGTAATTGATAATCGATTTTTGAAAATCAAGTAATTTAATTATTAATATTGATTCGATATAAATTGTAATTCCAAATAAAGAATTAAATTTAATAATTCGATTATTATATATAATTGTATAATTCTATATAAAAATTTGTAAAAATAATTAATTTTATTATTCGATTTCCCAAAGCAGTAACGTGGTTTGTAAATAAAAATAATTGGTTCTGTTTGTTAACTATGTTTACTTATACGTTTTCGTGTTTCTTTGTTAGGCCGCGAAGATAATATCGATCAAATGGACGCGTGCCACCAAAGTTTATGCGCACTCGATAAATTCTCCACTTCTTATTGGATGTTTCCCCTTAGATCCGCCAAGGTTTTTGGCTTTTCCGTATAGAGCCGTGAATTCAAAAATACCAAAAAAAGTCCTGTTGGAACTGCTAGGTTTTTTAAACCTAAATCAGTAATTTACGGTAGCTAAAAGTTTTTGATCATGGTTCTATAGCGCTTACTAAAGGACAATTTCTTTTCCCCCGCACGCCGCACCAAAGAGTGTCTTTGAAAGGATGTTTTGGCTCTTCGTGCATATCACGCGGATTTACAATGCAACAGATGTGATGATTTTGCTTACTCATGTGTTCGCATAAATGGAATTGCGCCTCATCTCTCATAATAATTTTCAATGGAAAATCATCCTCATAGAAGTCGAATTAATTGTACAGAATCCCAGAACCGTCTTTCTCTAACAAGTCCATGGAAAGAAGCTTAAGTTAAGCCTATTCCTGTAGGGAGGCAATATAACAGGATTGTTTCTGGGAAGACTACAAAGCATAAATCTTAGAAACCTGCGTTTTATAGCTTCGATCCTATTAATATGACCCTGTTACCCTTAACCGCACTGAACCATCTTGAAATTCGCAAAAACATGAAACAAACTACCCCCATATGCGATGGTTCAGACACTAACCCACGCCATCCCTGTACCTGGCTAGGGTACAGGCCCAACCTATAAAGGGTGCTGAAACAAAAAAAACCAAAAAAAGATTAAATCAAAAACATTGGGATATAGGCAGAAGGGATGAGGGAAGCAAGAAGGGGAAGAAGCGTTAGGGAAGGGAAGGATAGTTACTGGGAAAGAACAGATTAAATTTCAAGAATGGAAATTTTTTTAAAAGGTTTTGTTGAAATAAAAGAAAAGAATTAGAAATATGAAATGAAAAGGAAAATTATGAAATTAAACAAAAACCTATGCTGAAAAAAAAGGAAATTATTAATAGTACAAAATCTGTTTATAGAAAGTTCGCAGAAAAATATTACCACTATAAAATAGTTTTTAAAAAAAAAGTTAAACCGACTTCACAAAAAGCGCTAAAAAGCATAAAATAATTTTTAATTTTATATATATATTACGACATTTTGAAGTCCGTGCAAATCAAACAAACCAAACAACTACAACAAAAATATTTAATCGTCCTTCCTTTTGATCCCGTGAGCTGAAACGTTCAGGTAGAATTACGTAAATTTTCAATTGTGGTTCTGTAGTTGTTTTATTTGTTAAATTTGCACCGACTTCAAAATGTCGTAATAGATATAAAATTAAAAATTATTTTATGCTTTTTAGCGCTTTTTGTGAAGTCGGTTTAATTTCTTTTTAAAAGCTATTTTATTTTTCACTTTTTAGTGTCTTTTACTTTTTACAACGAAGATAGGACCATCCAAATCGGTCCACGCGTTAAAAAGGTTTGTTTAACCCCCTACCCCACCTCCATTTCACTAAAAATTTTTTCTCGTGGCAGCAATAAAGGAACATACTCTACCGTACAGAAAAGGCAACATCGAATTCGGTCCCCCCCCCCACCACCCTCACCCTACCAAAAATTTTCTTGATATGGTACCAATCGGTGAACATACTCTACCCAACAAAAAAAGAATCATCAAAATTGGTCGACGCGTTACGAAATTATGTCCGGTCAGACATAAAAAACAATAAAAATAAAAAATACGCGTCGAACTTAGAACCTCTTTGTTTTTGGGAAGTCGGTTAAAAAGTGCCTTTAACTGCTATTACCACTTTTTACTTTTCACTAGAGTCGCTATCGCAATTGTTCTGCTGTTATAGCCTTTGGAGACTTGATTTTCGCATGGCAGAAATTCCAGAAAATTCCCAAATTAGTGGAACTTAAAACCATAATTTGAATTTTAAATTTCCTGGCATTTTCTGACTTAATATTAATATTTTATGTCGGAAAGTTTCAATGGAAGAATATTTGGCGCAAATTGATACCTGTACAACTAATTGATTTTCCCTTTATTGCGAAATATTCAACTCCGAAATATATATTTTAATTGCGCATCTGCCAATTACATTTTTGTGGAATTCAAATCCACCATCTTAATTTGGAGAAATTGTTTTCATCTCCTTTCAATAAATTATCTCTTTCCCTCTTACGGCGCTTATTGGAATTATTAATTTCGCGATTATTTCGTTTAATTAATAATTCCACGATATAAACGGGTTTTCGTTTCGATTAACTGGTTTCGATCTCAGGAGAAATCAAAGTTAAACGACAAATCGCGAATTAATTCGAGTGGTTGACAGGTGCTTTTCACCTGTAAGTTTCGCGGTTTTTAAGTGCTTTTCGTGTGTTTTTTTAGGTAAATAATGTTCTAGGATATTTAAAGTACAAGTTAACACTCTATTACTTTAATTTAATAAAAAAAACAAATTTTAAATTTCGACAAAGTCGAATTAGATAAATCTTTATTATCAATCTATTCCCGTACACGGTTTGGCTAAAACTAAACTTGAACTGAAAGCTTAAGATCTATCTGAACTTGTACTTGAAATTCATGAGGAAGAAAATGCAGAGTTGCAGTTCCCATGAATTGTAGTTCCCATGGCTTATGCATCTCTGATGTAATTGTTGGTAGATGTTGTTTGAACGTGCCGTTGTATCATGTTTCTAGATCGTCTGTTAAGTCTTCCCCTCTTAAGTACGGATGCCCTCATTCGTTAAATTTCGTAGAACCTTGGCTTTTTAATATTGTGATATTGTGCTAGGTCAAAAATTGCGATTTCTTGTGTTGGTTGTTGGTTGAATGTTTTGATTTTTTCTTCTTTACTTATTTCTGGAGTAATGATCCTTTGGGCTATTTCTTCTCTTTTTTGATTGATGTTTATCTGTGTCTTTTTATTTTTCCAGATAAATATAATTACTATTGCTAACATGATCCCCATTACGGTGAGGAATCCATAATTTGTCCACTGATGTAAGTTTTTCTCGGCTTGCAGAAGTTCTATCTTGTCTGTATTATTTATGTGGAGTTCCTTTAGCATTTCCAATGATAATAATTCTCTATATTGTTCTTCCTTCGGATTTAATTGTAGAATAGCAGGTAATGCGTGAAAGGTTGATCCTTCTTTTGATATGAAAGTTCTGTCATTGATGCTGATCGTTGTGTTATGAAATTTTACAATGAAGGTTCCATCAAGGTCGTGCGATGTGTCTTCAATTTTCATTGACCCGTTGAATTGGTTTAGCAGTAACATACCTTCGGATATTTCATCTATTGCAGGTACGTGTTGATTGTTGACTTTGTTGCAGGTTGCGTCGAGGCTCTTAAGAAGTGGCGGGATGCAAGTTGTTTTACTTATGTCTATAATGTCTCTTTGATTACAAATAGATAAATAGCCTAAAGTTTTACAATTACTGATTATACCGAAAATACTATCTCTATTTTTTAAAATATTATCGTAAGGTATTTCGTTGATTACATTTTTTCTTTTAATAGGCTTAACTAATAATTTTTGGAATGTAACATTGGTTGTTAAAGGTATATTTATAACATAAAGTAAAGAAATGGAATTTGTTATAACTTTAACATTAGCAAAATCTAATGCCTCTTCTGGTGTTGAGTATGGCAAATTTTCAATATCTAATATCTCTGTTGCTTTTTGAATTTCTTTTCTTGACAGCATTATTGAGTTAATAACACCTAGTTTAGCCCAGTGAATCGCATATCCAATATTTGTCAATTCTTCTTTAATTAATTTTAACTTGTATTGAATGCTTATGAGCAAATTGTCATTAGATCCGCTGTCTTGTTTTATTATTTTTAATATTGTGTTAGTTATATTTGTTATATTATTGATTCTTTCATTATAAAGTTCATTGATGATGACCTGTTTATTATTGTTCTGTAAGACGTTATTTATTTTTTCTTGTATCATTACGAAATCTTCATGGTCAGGATTCCCCGCAATCCATTTCCATGCACTATCGATGAAATCCAAAGATCTCTTAACCTTGTGTGGTTTTAAATTGTGGAGCAAGTCTTGGATTTGAATTAATTCACGGTTAAGGTAAGGAAATAAAAAATGACTTTTTGGTGTTTGTTTCTCCAGGAATGAAGTAATTTCGGATATGAACGATTCATATTGGTTAAGGTCGATAACATGAATCAGCTTAAAATTACCATCTTGTATCTTTGCGGTGCCAGTGTTCAGAGCTATTACCTGTGAATTTGAGTAATCCAAAATCTGGACTTCGCCTTTTGTTTGGAAGACGGTGCATCTGAAACGAGAAATATTCAATTTCTAATATTACTGTTGTGAACGGTTTTGCCTGATTCTGTAAGGATAGTTGTGTTATGGTTTTCTTTCACTATTTCTTGGGTATATCTAGCTGTTAATTTTGTACCTACTCTTTTGTTATGTTTGACATATATTGTTTCCCCGATTTGATAATTTTTTATGGGTTTCCTTTTCTTATTATGATATTGAACGGCCTGTTGTTGTTTCTGTTTTAGTTTGTCTATATTATTCGCGCGAGTTTGCTCGAATTGCTCAGGACTAATTCTGGGGTCTCGACCATAAAAGAGTTCGACTGGTTTTTTTCCGGTGGTGGAATGAATCGTAAAATTGTATTCATTTATGGACCGCTCTAACAGTTCTTGAAATGAGCGTTCAGTACCATCTCTTTTTATGCATCGCATAATTTCGGATAAGGTAGAGTGGAAACGTTCAACTTGTCCGTTTACCTCACTCTTGTATGACGGTGTTCTGTGAATGCCTATGTTGAGTTCATCCTCCATCATTGAGGTGATCGAGGCTGAATTTAACGACTTCTCATTATCGATTACCACATTTTCGGGAATACAAAAGGAAAATAATATATCTCGCAGTGGGCGTCTTATGTCTTCTATAGACCTCGATTTGATAATTTTGGCTTGCGCAAATTTAGTAAACTTATCGAGAGCTGTGAGGACCAAATGCCCTGCCGTGGAGTAGATATCTATGTGAAGTGTATGACCAGGATAATTAGGAATGGGGGTTGGCATTAATTGTTGGTTATTAGGGTGTCTGTCATATTTGTTCTCCTTACATATCCTACATCGTTTTACTGCCGTTTTTATCTTTGAACTCATTCGTGGGAAGTAGTATTTTTCTAATAATTGATGCCTATTTTCTTCCGCATTACGGTGGGCTCTTCGGTGAATATTTAGAATTGCCTCTTCTTGTTCGGTCTCGTTTGTTAGGTCTTCAACTATTGTTTGTGTGTATCTAATCTTATAATCTTTGAAATGTAAGGGGTATATTTCTTGTATTTGGCCCATTATATCTTCTTCTGTTTTTAATCCGTTAATGGTGTGAGGGTTGAGGTATCTTTTGAATAAATTAATGATATCTGTTTCTGTAAATTGAGGTTGTATTATAATATGTCTGCGGTAACTAGGAAAAGGGGTTTTTAGCTGATAGCTTGTCTCTTCGCCTATTTGGAATATTATTTGGTTGCGGAAGACGTTAATGGGGACTTCTACTGTTGGTATTAAATTATGAGATGAGCTCTCATCGCTATGTTGTGTACTGGTCAGTGGATTGGCGTGTGTTACGAAGGGAAGTCTTGATAGTGCGTCGGCTACGACGTTTGTTTTTCCGGGTTTGTGTTTGAGTTCGTAATTGTACTCTTCTAAAATTGCTTTCCAGCGTTTCATTTTGCAATTTGTGTTTTTGTTACTGAGTGCGTGCGTTAGAGGCTGGTGATCTGTAAAAATTTTTACTTTCCTGGATCCGTAGACATAGTTTCTTAGAGCATTCAGAGACCAAATAATCGCCAGCATTTCTTTCTCATTGGTGGCGTAGTTCTCCTCGGTTTTGTTTAATGTCCTCGACAAAAATGTTATTGGTCTATCGTTCTGAGACAGTACGGCTCCTATAGCGTAATCAGATGCGTCAGTTGTGAGTTCGAACTCTTTTCCGAAGTCTGGATGATTGAGAATGACTTCTTTTGATATGAGCGAACTTTTTATATTCTGGAAAGCTTCCATGGCTTCCTTGTTGAGATTAATGATCTTATTTTTAGAGAGATTTTTGGGTATATGCCCATCTTCCCCTCTTAAAAGGGATGTCAGGGGTTTCGCTAGCTTTGCGTAGTCTCTTATGAAGCGACGATAGTAACCTGACATGCCAAGAAATGATCTGAGGTCTTTGAGTGTCTTAGGGGGAGGCAGCTTAACGATTGCTTCTACTTTCTTCGGGTTGGTTTTAATTCCGTCCCTGGATACTATATCCAAGAAATTCGACTTCCTTTTGAAGGAATTCGCACTTATCCAACTGGATTTTCATGTTGGCATTTTCCAGAGTTTTGAACACTACTTCTAGATTTTCAAAATGTTCTTTTTCATCCTTCCCAAATATTATTATATCGTCTATGTAGACGTAGCATCTCTTCCCTATGTGTTCCCGTAAGATGTCGTCTAGCGTCCTTTGAAAAATGGCAGGGGCATTTTTTAGCCCGAAAGGTAGGCGAGTAAACTCGTACTTCCCATTGTTGATGGAAAAGGCAGTTTTTTCGATATCATAATCCTTTAATGGTATCTGGTGAAAACCGCTCTTTAGATCCACAATAGTGAACCAATTATTTTTTCCTAGGTTTGCCAACATTTCGTTGATTTCCGGGATGGGATATTTATCGGGTATTGTAATTGTGTTCAACTTCCGATAATCAATGACCATCCTATATTTCTTTTCGCCAGACGCGTCCAAGTTTTTTGGGACGACCCAAACTGGGGAGTTATAGGGTGATCTTGATGGTCTTATAATGCCATCTTCAAGTAGTTTTTTTACTTCATTTTCTACTTCATTTTTTAAAGACATTGGATAAGGATATGATTTTGAATACACTGGATCGTTTGTAATAGTACGAATCTCTCCTTTAACAGTAGTTGTGTAGGTTAGCTTTTCATTTGGTTCTGCAAATAGGTTTGGGCAATCTTCTATGATAAGATTGAGTTTAGCTATTTGTTCTTTGTTCATGTGGGAACTTCTAATGTCAATGGAGTTTACGGAATCCGATGTATGCTGTTTTAGACGTATTTTAATATTTGGATTAATGACCATATAATTCTCGTCTGTATGAATGACAGCTTTTAGTTCTTTGAGGCTATCATTGCCGATTATTCCATCAAATGAAATTAGGCTGGGTAGTAAAAAAATTTTTAAGCTTTCTGTTTGTGGTCCGAATAGATTTATTATTGTATGGTGGGTTATCTCAATATTTCCGCCCACCGAAGTGGCGAAAAACCTTTTCCTGTTGGGAATTGGATAACGGACATGTCGTGGTTGAATATAATTTTTATTGGAGCCAGTGTCCACTAGAAATTTTAATGTTTTTCCGCCCTCCGCTGCATATTCGAAATAGGGAAGCGAAGAGCGTTTTAACCTAAAAAATGAATATCATCTAGTTCATCGGGTGGATCTAAGACGGAATTATCGCTACAGTTTATGTAATCGATGAGATTTTGATCATAGTTTAAATCCTCTGTTTTAATGTCTTGTTCGTATTCATTCTCATCATAGCATTGAGAAGTTTCTTGGGATTTGAAGCTGTCGTGTTCTTCAAGTTGATTTTGTTCGACATGATGTACCCTTTGGTGTTTATTATCATGATGCACTCTTTGAGATATTGGTCGTTTATTGATAAATGGTCGTAGGTGATTTCGATTCGGGTAATTTTGATAATTTGCTACGCGGGAATGGATTGAGTGATCTACTTCCATGGGCTCCGGCCTAGGCATTGGCTTGGGAGGTAGTCTGATCGGTTGCCCTTGCGGTTGATAGCTTTGGGGATTTTGTTGCCAGAGAAAGTGCGGTCTTGGTGATCTCTGAGGATAATGAGCTAACTCTGGGTAAAATTGTGTTCGGGGGAATGGAGTTGGATTGATTTGTTGCCGATGGCTATTATTTCTTTTTATGGGAATAGGAGGCATTGATGGTCGTTGCGTTCTATGGATGGTATGTTTTGCATGTTGAACTCTGTAGTCTATATTTTCAAGCTTGAGGCATAAATGTAATGCCTGAGGCAGATCTACTGGTTCCTTCATGCTGAGAAGTCTAGGAAGGTCTCCCTTTAGACCTCTGACGAAGGTGTCTAGAGCTTTGTCTCGATAAGCTTGTGTCATATTTGTTAATGATTCTTGGCTCATTTCTATGCTGCTGAGTTTATTAAGGATCAATGACAAATGATGATACACTGTTTGATAAAATTCTGGTATCGATTGGTAACCTTGTATCAACGTAGTCATTTGATATTCTAGGGTTCCCAGATCTCTTTTGTCAGCGTAGTGTAGGGTTAGGCACTTTGAGATTTTCTCCCAATTCAAGGGGGTGTTGTAAGATTCTAGGGCGATATCTGCATGACCCGTAATCTTATTCCTAATGACGTTCAGTATTCCGTAATACTTTGGTGAACCCTTTAAGTGTTCGTAGATTTTAAGAATTCTATCTACACTTTTTTTCCATGAAGAGAATTCTCCTACTTGTCCTGAAAATTCCCTGAGACTTTTAACAACGTCAGGTATTTTATCCATGTCGGATAAGTTTCCTTCCTGACCAGCGTCGATACGTTGATCGACATCATTATTAATATCCGCTCCAGGATTAAGCATAGCTTGAAGGATTGTTTTGCCCTCCCGTCTTAGAGCGTCTATGACTAGTCTGTTTATTGTTTCAGCTAGTTCGGTTTCGTTTCTATCGTTTAGATTTTGGTTAGGAGGAGGAGGCGGGCTATTGTTTGGACCGCCCTGATTAAGGGGTAAAGGGCCTAAGACAGCTGGCCTTATAATATTATTATTTGCCATTTTGTTACGAAAAATAGCAAATGAAGAAAAAAATATATTTCGGATTCGGAATAATTTTTCCTGGTGTATTTTAGTTTGGTACACCGAAATTTTTTGTCACGTCAATGAACTTTATTTTAATTTGTTTCTTTCACTAAAAATATTTTTGAAACTTATTTAAACTCGATTCAATTTGGAAAATTTTGTTTCCTTAAGACCACTTCAATTTTTATTACACCAAATTTAAATCACTTTTCTTTATATAAAAATTCGTAAAATTAATTCGATATTGTAATAAACGTTACTGTCAGATGGATAATTGAATATTTCCCTTTACTCACCAGAAATTCTGTTGTCTCAATAAAACATTTATTTCTTAAATTAAAAATAATTCGATTGCTTTTCTAAAAATGCTTTTCTAAATATTTATTCGAAAATCCAAAAAAAATTGTAAATAATTAGCTTATTAATCACTTAACTCGTTTCAAATATTTCTCTTTTTCAAATTCTCTTTTTTCAAATATTTTTAAAGAATATAAAGATATTATGAACACTTTCCTTAAATTCTAACTTACATAAAAATTATAAGACACGGGGTTCGCATCCTTTTTGGGTTTCCGGTGCTGCGTGTGATCGGTGAGGTCGAAGTAGTTCAGGCGTGGTTATCCTGCGTCGAGTTTCCTTGAGGTATGGTTATCCTTGGAATCACTCTTAACTAAGGGCTTGGTTGTCCCTCTGGTTTTCACAATTACTTCGAGTTTTCTTTAGGTATGGTTATCCTTCGGATCACTCTTAACTAAGGGCTTGGTTGTCCCTCTGATTTTCACTTTCACTTCAGGTTTGGTTACCCTGATGATTTTCAGTAGTTAAGAACTTTCACACTTTCACTTTTTGCACCGGTCCCTGCTCGGGCGCCAGTTAACACTCTATTACTTTAATTTAATAAAAAAAACAAATTTTAAATTTCGACAAAGTCGAATTAGATAAATCTTTATTATCAATCTATTCCCGTACACGGTTTGGCTAAAACTAAACTTGAACTGAAAGCTTAAGATCTATCTGAACTTGTACTTGAAATTCATGAGGAAGAAAATGCAGAGTTGCAGTTCCCATGAATTGTAGTTCCCATGGCTTATGCATCTCTGATGTAATTGTTGGTAGATGTTGTTTGAACGTGCCGTTGTATCATGTTTCTAGATCGTCTGTTAAGTTACATTCAACGAGGGAATTTAATATCGAGCAGATAAAACCTGCTTTTAAAATTATACCGGGTAAGTTGATGTTTTACCTGTCAGAGACAACTTTTGATTAAGATTTCTCGAACTGTTTACTAAATTATGTTTCGATATCTTAATAAAAGTTGTAATTGACCTCGTAGAATTATATTTTGTTGTTTTATGGTTTGTGTATATTTAGTTTTGTGCATAATTTAGTACTTTCTATTTGGATGTTGTTGTTGTTTTTTTCGTTTACATTAGTGCATGGATTGATTTCTTTTAATGTTTTACTTATAATTCTATAATACTAATATGTTTCTTTTCTTTAAGGTTCACTGCTCAGGATTGGGAGGACAAAGGACTGGATTAAACAATGATAGTAATACGTACTTGTCTGTTGAGAGAAAGAAAATTATGGAAAGACCAAGAGTGGAGGTATGCAAGTCCGAATTAATCAAAGCACAGTAGTTGTCATCAGCGATTGTACGAAATATTTTTGCATCGTTAGCAGAACATGATATTTTAGTGTGAGGCAAAAATATCTGTAAGTCATTAAAGTAAATGTTACATAATAACAGCATTAAATAGCTACCCTGTGGCAACGCAGAGGTATAATAGATGACATCAGAAAACATACCGCACAAATAACCCAATTTACAAAAGGAATAGGAAATCTGAATGCTATCAAATGCCTAACTAAAATCTGTATTTGTAAATATAGTCGACTTGTTTATCCATTTTAAAATCAGACACGCACACGTGTTTAGAAAACTCTAATAAAAGCGAATTTGTAGACTTAACTTTAGAAAAGCCATGTTGAAAGGCACCCATAAAACAAGTGAAAAATATAATTGGCTCCAAATAGGTTGGCAACAGGTCGATAGTTTATTACATCGTTCCTATCGGCCTTCCAATAGGGCGGAATTATCAGAGAGCTTCACATGAAGATGTGGTTGCATACTGTTTCGAGCCTCACCATGCCGACGAGTTTTCCTATAATTAAAAATGGTATATTATCTTTTTATCATATTGACCGCCATTCTGTAAACCCTTCTGTATAACATCAATTTTAATGAACATCGATGTTTTGAGTTCGGTTATTATCGATCATTGCTGTTCAGTCATCAATATTCACATCGATATCAATATCGTTGTTTTGTCAACATCGCTCATCTTTAGATATCAATGGATTTTTAGATGGATATATTTTCGTAACTAAAATTTTTCTAATTAGAATTTTTCTCATTGTAATTTTTGTAAATGAAATTTTCTAATTAAAACTTTCCTAGGTAATTAGAATTTTTCTAATTAGGACTTTTCTAACTAGAATTTTTCTTACTAGACTTTCCCAGCTAGAATTTTTGGTAAATATGTTATTAACCATACATTAAACTTATACTATATGAATTTTTATTAAAAAAAAATTAAAGAAATTACACACCGCTGTCTGCAGGAAAATAGTGATGCAACAGCGAAATCGTTTCTTAAAGAATGGTTGCCCAGAAAAACGAAAAAATATTATTTGAATATAATTTTCGTTATGCGTATATATGTACTTTTGGAATAAAAATTTCATAAAATGGCGAGTATTTAAAACATTATTTCTTTTTTCTACTCTGCATTCCCTGAAAAATAACCAGTTTATTTATTTATAGTTCCTTTTGATTTGCATGTGCTCATATTGATCGGCAAAGCACGATTTGCTTAAGAAATGCTCTTCGATTTCAATACAAATTTTAAAAAATATTTTCATTTGAAGTACTGCCTCATGACCTTTTAGGAAATGAATTTTTAAACCTAACAAGCTATCGTCTTTTTCAAAAATTTAGCGACGCTTTCGAATTGAAGGCCAGACAAGCCTTTTGGACACTTTAAAACTTTATTTAATTTGTAAAATATACATTCAGTAATATAGGTAACGATATGATGGACATATTTGGACAATTTAGCTGGATGTATAACATAAACTGTCTTTCACACAGATCTCATTTTAATGTGTGAAATGTGCTGGGATTCGGTAGAGAGTGGCATTTATAAATAGTAAGAAACGACCGATTAGTACCGAATCTATACTTTAAGGTGTACCTTAGATGAACAGTGACACTTCTGATGTCGTGGAGGTGTTAAGGAAGAAACAGAATATAATATTCGAAATCGAACGATGATGAACAATAACGCTCTGAATCTCGTACCACTTTCCGTTATTACGTCTATTGAAGAGTAGTTCAAGTCAAGTTGGGAACATGATTTTACTCTAAAAATATAATTTGATATTGTTACATTTTTCAAGTTTTTATATTCGTATAATTAACTAATGTGTTTATACAATGAATATTGTAATGTAAATGGAGTCCTTCGAGCACGACGGGTCAAATAAGACACTTATTTTCAATCACAAATCTTCTCACGTTTTATTCAATTCATTGACTAGTTCGTTTCACAATTTCCTACCAAATTTTTCTTCGCAACATTTAACTTTACTTATTTAAACTGACAGGCTGAGAGTAAAAGTGACTAATCTACAAGGTGCTGGGAAAAGCAGCTTAGAAAATATTCCGCGCAAAAACGAATCGCGTGAGCTTCCGGGCTTAAACGAATCGGAAAAAAACTCGAGCAAAGACGAATTAACTAAAAAAAAGTAATGCAAAGTTAAGGCAGATAAGTAGTTAAGTCGTTTTTTCCCGAAGTTTTAAATAGGTGATTTTAACCTCAGTTAAAACACAATTAATTTTTCAGAGTAAAATCACCACGCTGCTAATCAGCCCTATGCATATATATTATTTGACTTAATTCTAGAAAGTTCAGCAACTTAGTTCTAGAAATTTCCGTTATCCATTTTCACCACAGCAACTCAACACAGCCTAGAGTCGGCCTTACACTCATACAGCATTCGACATTTTTCTTAATTCCGAAATCTGGGGAATGCGCATTGTATAACTTGATTTCGTTTTCATGGCCAGCTTCATGCACGTTATAATATTTTATATCTGTTGGATAGGTTACAACTTGTTATTTAGTGTGTGGGAAATTTTACATTTACAACATGTCTAGATCCCATTGATTCAAAACTGTTTTTACTTTATCGCACTGATTACACGCAAAAGTACACTCAATACAGTCCCGGCGTGACCTCATAACTCAAAATAAAATAAATTGAAATGCAGTATAATTGACAATATTTAATTCTTTGCTTTATTGTTGAAAAACAATGATATTTACAAAGTATTCATCAAAAACGCAGCAAAACTAAAGCACGCTTTAAGAATCTGAAATAAAAGATTTGTGGAATGCAACCTATATAATTGAATATAACTTACAACAGAGAATGCTTCTAAAGATATTACAGAAAATCCCTTAAGGGAAATTCCGTCACATTTCTGAGCGCGAGCCAAGATAAGCAAAACCATTTTCCGATTTGAAACATCTCTCAGCTCGTACCATTTACTAAGGTAAATAGCCTCTGCGAATTTCTCGTACTTCGATATTATGATTTGCCCAAATATTGAATATAACAGCATTTGAAGCAGGATTACTATTCCGCCAATGTAAGCAATGAATTGTGATTTCTGAAACATAATTTAGACGTACACAATTTGAATCAGAAATTTAAATAGTTACTGCAATAATTCCCACTGTAAATACGCCTAACGCTCCCACATACGTGAAGGTATTCACCAACATTACATTTTCGAAAGCAATTTTGAAACTGGATAAGAAACTTATAACCTCATTGTGTAATTCTACAATCCTTATCAATAGTCCTCGCTGTTCTTTCTCCGTGCTGAATTCACTGTCCTTACAGCCAATATATTTAGACAGCTCTGTACAAATCTCTAGTTTATATGCCGTGTATAAACAAAACAAATGAAAAAGTGAATCACACCCGAAAACAATTGATGCACTGTACATCATGAAAACCGACACAAATGCATAGTTTATCTCGTATCCAGGATGACCTGTATAACTATTAAATATATTTATGAGGAAGAAATCAAATGTCTTTTAAATTAAATATTACGGTACTCCAATTATAGGAGAAAACATAGGATATTTCCATCCAGTCGAAAATAAAAAAGGAGTAAAAGTAAAAAGGGGAGTTGCAAAAATTAAGAGCAGAAGACTTCCCACTACAATTTTGCTGAAATATTGATATTATGTTAAAAAGATTTGTGAAGTTTTGCTGCGTTGTAACTTACCATGATAATTTTCTGTATTTCAAAGCAATGTGATGACTATGTTTGTCACTGACACTAGACGGTAATGTGTTTTTGGATATGTTCTCACATAATTTTTCAACTTTTGCCTTCATCTTTTGAAGAAATAACACTTTAAAATATATCTGTAAAAATAATTATTAAAAATATTTTCGAGGCATCTAAAAGAATTTTCAATCCGTGCACTAACATTTATTCCAGCAATAGCGCCAAGTACTACATCAAAACGGCGATCTGAGTTAGTCTCTGTTGCAAAAGCGTAAAAGGCAAACACTGGCATTGCAGACGTCACAAAAACGCGTATTATATAATTTGCCCTCTGTACGGCCGAGAGTACTGCACCTTTTTCCTGATTATTAAACAATTTTATTTCAAGAACGGAAAGTCCCATATTAATTAAGGAAAAGTTAGATTCCCAACTTGTGGTGCCCGCACCAAGATACTGCTGAAGTATATTCATTTTGAAATTACCTTTGATACTGAAAATTATTTTATAAAATGTTCTAACCCAAGTAGAAAATTAAACATGGCGGTTACATCTAACCTTCAGCTATATTTTCTTGGGTACCAACAGGTGCAAGAAAATCAGAGAGTCATTGCGGCTAAGCTTACTAAAATTGATTACTTTAGGCGATCTAATTTCTTTATATCTACAGAGAAATAATATGTTCATAAAACACATCGACATATTCAGGGAGAATAATTGTTTTAATTTATTTATACGATTCGACAAAAACGTTATAAGAATTATACAATTGTGAGGAATACGAAGTTCCACTAAAAACTGGTAGAGCGTTTATAAAAATACGCAAATTTAATACACTGAACTATGTAAAACATGGTATAGTAATTCGAAATATTGCTAGTATATACATATATGAACAAAAAAAACTTTTAACGTATCGACTACAAAAATTGGACACGCCTTTGCGAAGATTTTGGGGACATTCTTTATTTATTTACGAAACAGTTTCGCAAAACTGGCTACTACAAATAAAAATATAGAGTATTTAAAATGTGGGATAAGCCTAAATTTAATCAAATAATAAGCCTCAGTTGGCTCTTTAGCTGCCGGCTAGAACACCCAAGCTCAATGTAGAAAAGGCTCACTTGGAAAAGCGTCACAAGTAGTGACCGGCTCCTGCATTTCATAAAGCGATCAATGGAGAACAATTCGGTGCTCCTAAATGACCGGGCCGGGATTGAAATGCCTATGTCGTTCAGTAGTTTGGAAATTAGCCCGACCCACAATAAAGTCCACGTGATCCTCGAAAGATAAACGCGATTTAAGCACCACCCCTAAGTCTCTGACTCGGTTAAGCTTCACCAGCATACTTCGATGTAAAGAGTTGCCAAAAAGGATGGGACTCTTTTTGTGTGTAAACGTCATTGCGGTACATTTGTCAGCATTAAGGGGGAAACGGTTACTGGAACATCAATCATGGAAAATGTGAATGTCGTCGCAAGAGACGACGCGGAAGATTTCGGCATCATCGGCATAACACAGGATACTGAAGTTAGTCTGGAGAAACGATACATCACTAATAAATATAGTAAAAAGGAAAGGGCCGAGAATACTGCACTGAGGCACGCCGGACCAAACAGATATTACGTTAGATAAGGCATCGCGAAATAAGACACGCTAAGTGCGCCCGGACAAGTAGGAGGACAGTCAGTCAACAAAAAGAAGCGCAAACCCAATCATTTGAAGCTTGTGAATGAGTTCTGGCAAAGGCCTTATTTAGGTCAGTGAATGGGGACAGGCAGTGATGCACAAATTCGAGTAGCTTAGTGGTAGTGGATTTAGCTTTAATGAAGCCATGATGAAAAGAGGCAATGAAAGGTCGGCAATAAAAACGGAGGACGTTATTGATTAGGGCCTCGAACAGTAAAAAAAACAACAAAATAACCGCTAACCTTTGTTATAACTCTAAGATCTTTGAGTCCCTAATTTGTAACGCCCTTTATTTTCATTGCTAACAACAAAGGTTTATGAAAGCAAGTCGACAAACTCAAACAATCCAATTTATATATCTCTGCTGTTGACGGCGGTAGGCAGGTTGACTGCGTTTCGGCTGATTTGAATAAATCAAAGCAATCTCAGATTTCCAGGTGTTTTTGATGGATGTTGTGTTTGTATCCGTGAGCCGTCTCCGACCATTGTTCTTCATTGTCTAAATTAACAATGTATATTTGATTATATTTCATTCTAAAATTCGATGTTACACTAACGGCGATCTTACGAATTGTGTCAAACGTTAGCGACTGTCTACTTTTAAGTTCTGACTAGGACAACTTCCAAGGCCGGTGTTCCATCAACCACCTTCCACTAAATATCTGTATAGGCACGATGTAACGGTAACGAGAAGTATTATTTATCTTTATTATTCGATTATATGATTCAGCTAAAAAATATTTTAAGTTCACTTTGATTATTTTCAATCAGAGGGAACAAATAACATAACTGTCAAACATATTTTTATTTCAAATTACTTGACTATGTATTTCGTGTAAAGTAGGATACTAGAAACTGTATTTTGTAAATCAGTCGAACCAGATCAGCTAAACTGGTTATATATAAAAGTCAAAATAAAAATAAAACATTTTTTTTTGGACATGAATAAATTAGCTTCTAGCAAGTATTTGAGACAGAAAGAAGGACTAGGTGTTGGCGTTCAACAAAATGGTCGCACATCAAAAATACACCGAGGCCACAAGAACATTTAATACCATTCACATAACTACTATTTCTATTACCTTGTCCATTAATGACTAAAAAAAGATTTGTACATAAAAACACAACTAGAATTAAATTGTTTTAATTATTTAATGATATATATTTTCATGCAGGTTTTATATTTATATTGTGTTTTTTTTACATTGGCATTGACTTTATCAGATTTTGCATGTTTGTAGTCGGTATCGCTTCCCAGCATTTCTTAATTTCTTTTTTAAGACTTGAAATATTGCTGCTAAGTTGTCGCACAGTCTTATACACGTCCGAACTAAAATCCCCCATAGATTTTCTATGGGATTTAAGTCCGGACTAAAAGCTGGCCACTTAAAAGTAGTGATATTTCGATCACTGAAGCATGTTTTTGTAAGTCAAGAAACATGAATCGCAGCGTTGTCCTGCTGAAAAATCACATCTTCTTCCATTTTATCATCAATAAATCGGATTAAAACATTTTATTTGAAATAAAACAAATGGGAGTGTTCACATAATTCACCTACAAATAGAACTGATTAAAAATTAAAAATTGAAATGATACAAGTTACCTGACCAGTGTACTGATACTTCAACATATCCAAAGACTGAAGACTGCACCTGAAATGAAGAAAAGGTTTAGTTAAGAACAAAATTGTTGAGTATAATGAATTAGCAATGAATTATAGAATGACAAATGCAATTATTATACAAATTGATGGTAATTGAATTGCGAATTTTAAAGTCATATTTTTTTAATTATTTGATATATATTATTCTTTGAACTTTGCACTACAATAAAGTAATTATATAATTGAACAGCACGTTGTTTTCAAACTGAACCATTTTCCGCTACAAATCGAAATTTATTAATATTGCGAAACAATTCGGCGTCGAGGTTATTTTCGCTAATTTGTTTAGTTTGTCTATTATTGCGTTGCAAATTTGAAAGACACTGGATAATTATTATCTTCGGTCCACTATATGCTTCCATCACATATACATATAAGTTTGTGGTGAACATTTTTATTATTACAACAGTTCCGTCGAGGGAGTAAGTATTAGAATCATATTTTACTGAAAACATACTGGTTCATTGTTTCACAAAATTCGTTCAACAGAAAGTCTTAGATTATGGTTTACCTACCATGTCCATGTGATTTTTTGCAAACTGCAATCGGGCTTGTTTATGGTGTAGTTTGAACTGGGTTTCGCTACATGGCTACTTCTATATGATATAGTCTGCTGATGACAAAAATTGCTGTATGCCTCGTTTTACTATGGGTTAATCCAACGCACTTACGCTCTGAGCATCACTAAGCGGTTTTTTTGTTGCCGGTAGAATTATTTGACCCCGTTGTCGAGCAGGAATTTTTTTTCCGTTTTTGTTGCAATTCCTGCCGTAATTATTGCGTAGTTTTAAGTATTTCCTTACTACTTTTTCGGACCGGGAAATCTCCAGAGCAATCTGCCTGTTTGAAAGGACAGATTCCTTGCATACCTCAATTTAACCGTTTTCTTCCGCATCCAGATACTTTTGTTTCTGTATATTCAATTACACAGGTCAACACGGTTTAGTTGTTGGAAAGCTAAGGGTCATTTCCGAAGTAATTTGCTACCCATCACGTCAGGATTTTGAAATATTTGAGGTTATGTACCCGAAAAACGGCGTTTTTTCATACTTTTGAGGTTATGTAGAGGGTGCAAAAAATTGTTGTGGTCTTCAGTTACATCATTTAATACCACTCTTACCCTTTAATTTAAGAGTTCAAGGGATAAATTTCGATTTTTTCTTCGCAAATTTGTGGCTATTCGAAGTTACGAAATATATCCCTTCGATGTCGTTAGCATTTGCATTAAGCATTTGCATTAATGACGGTGGACCACAGTTTCCTCAGAGTTGTATTGACCAACTCTTACGATTTGTAGATGAGCCACAATAGTCTTATATCCAATTCAAGATCAGTTCTGCTTACACAATTCTGAAGATATATTAATTCTAAAAGACAGCCGTGGGTACCCTTCTTTTCTTAGGTTTGGTAATCGCGAGAGCAGCGACCCCGCTGAGCTGGCCTATTTCTTCGCCGAATCCTTTCTTGCTTCATTCTCTGATTCCGAGAGTGATACTATTTCTACCGGCTTTTTCGACTTGACAACCTGTGCCACGTTGCGAAATTGTTCGAGGGCCTAATCAGTAACGTGCTCCGTTTTCATTGCCGACCTCCCACTGACTCTTTTCAGCATGGTTTCATTAAGGGTAAATCCACTACCGCTAACCTTCTTGAGTTTTTGCATCACTGGCTGCCCCCGATTGAGGCTCGCTTCCAGGTTGATTGCATATTCACCGACCTTAGTAAGTCTTTTGATCGAATAGATCACGGGATTCTTATTCACAAGCTTCATATGCTTGGGTTTCCGCTTCTTGTTGTTGACTGGCTGTCCTCTTACTTGTACTTTACATTTTCCATGATTGGTGTTACAGTAACCGTCTCCTCCTTAATGCTGGCAAATGCACCGGAATGACGTTTATCCGCAAATGGAGTCCCATCCGCTCTGACTACTCTTTACATGGAAGTACGCTGGTGGAGCTTGAGCGGGTCAGGGACCGGGGTGGTTTTTAATTCCCGTCTATCTTTCGAGGCCCACGTGGACTTTTTAGAGTGTCAAGCTGATTTCATGCTTGGCTTTGTGAAAAGATGGTCCAAGGAGCTTGACGATTCCTACTTAATCAGGCTCCTTTTCTGCACAATCGTTTGACCTCGTCTGGAATATGCTTGTCCGGTATGAGATCCCTACGTCACCGTTCACATCAACGGAATCGAGGCCGTTTACGGCGGATACCTTAGGTTCGCTCTCCATGGCCTTCCCTGGCGCGACCCTTTCTTCCTTTCATCCTCTCCTGCTATACTTGCTCTGGTATTTCTTGACTCCCTTGAAAAGAGACGCAAGATTTATAAGAATTTTATTTTTTATATGATTTACAGCAGGGACGATGTACTCCTCCGGACTATTGAAGGTCGTAGGAATTTCCATCCCGGTTCAGTCATATCACTTTCTTGAGAACACAACTCCAATCGCAATCCAAGACGAAATTTCTAATTAAAAAGAAATCAGCATTTTTAAAGTTCTAGCAAAAGTCAGGAGGCATATACGATTACATCAAAACATTTTCCAAGATCAGGATAGTGTGAAGCTCAGAGTGGTGATTCGTACCAGCAAGATCAGTAGAGTACACTAGATCGAGAAACTTTTCATAATTGTACGATATACCACAGGTCTTAGACATATCAGAGGAAGCGAGGTTATCTGTAAAAGATAAAGCACATTGAATGGCTGAAGAAAAAATATCAGCCAGCTAACATCAGTAAAAAGAATGCTAAGGTATTATGTTAATTAGAATGTAAAAAAAACTTAGCTTTCGCTAAAAATATGTATATTCAATAAAAATATCTCAAAATAAAGTAATAGAAATATTAATAGTTTTTAAAAGTTATTGTTCTTGTATACACATTGTAACTTTAAAAATAAAAACTTCTAAAAAAATCTATTTTTGCGCGAAATAATTATGAGTAAAGGGCTCTAAAGACTTCAGTAGGGCACAGCCGGTAGACTGGACTGACAATCTATAGTGTCCCAAAGGATTTTCAAGTACAGAAGACTGCCTGCAAATCAGAAGGATTCGAAACAGGTGATCTAATTGAAAAAGATCTGACCGGCAAAATGAAACAGCAACAGGTACTTTAGAACGACTATATATACATGCCTGCAAGGTCATAGGCTATAATCGAAATTCAGGTACTTTGAACGAACCTATATTCATACCTGCATGGTCATAGGTTATAATCGAAATTCCCTTGCAGCTGGAAGAAATGATCTGTTTGTCGAAAGAGATAGACAATGAAGTCTTCCTAACGAACGGCCTACGCTCCGCTGGTTCCAAAGAAATGTCTGTTGGGATCCTCAGCACACACAATTTCCAAATAGTTCTGACTAACATTAGTCTACACTAAGTCCCTGTACACGACTACGCCGTCGCTCAAATGATGAAGAACCCCGATAACGTAACAAACGGAACTACATAGATTGCTGAACTTCTTGGAGAAATAATGTTTTACAGTAAATCTAACTATATATATGAGTGAAGAGTCAAAGGTTAGGTTAGGTTAGTTGGAGCTTGACATGATCCGTTTTGATACCACTACGAAGAAACCTCATCTGGATCGATTTAGCACTGCCATAGAGTAATAAGTTTAACCAGCCGCAGCTATTGAGAAACCTGGTTAATTCCTTCAGCTTCACACTGGTAAAATCATCTAGTCCGTTAAGGAAGTGCTTGCCAAAAGCACGAAATCTTCTCCCGGCTATTCCGAAGCATCTTCATCTAGGCAACTCCGGCATAAACCGTTGGCATGCAGATGGTATGACTAGTAAAAGACAGTGACCTTTTATAATCGCAGTAATATTACGCCAAGGGATGCGTGGCCAGGGGGGAACTTGGTCGTTAGAATGCAGACTCCGAATACCTAGCGACCTCCGGTTTCAATTTAGAATTATCTGGTAAGCCGGCTCTACCTGGTTTCTATCCGTGCTTTCTAGTCCGACCAAATATGGATAATCTAAAACAATCGATTTAAAAAGGCGAAATGAGTTGGTTTCAGTTACGACAATGTAAAATGCAAAAATTTTCACCTTCTGTATAATACGTTTATTTGTATTAAAATACAACTTTATTCCAATATCGAAAAGGATTATATTAATTACGGCAAGATTCCTAACTCATGGTGTGCAAGACTCCCAACTCTTGGTGTGCGCACCAACATATCACTTCAATGTATTCATCTTGAATTCAATGTTGGTACCGGGGAGAATTTTATAGAAAGATTGTATTCAACTTTCGTAGAGAATTACTGAATAATTAATATTAAACCATGACAGTTACCTTGAATCAACATATTGGCTACATTTCCTTGGGTACTAGCAGGTGCAATAAAGTTACTGTAATATTGGGACTACGTCTTTTTATTTGATTGATAAATTATTTTAAGCATTTGCTCGGAAAAAATCAATTAAATTAATAATTGATTATTAAATTTCAAATAATTATCTTATACTTGTAGGTAATTGATAATCGTTATTTTGAAAATTAAGTAATTTAATTATTAAAATGGATTGGATATAAATTGTACTTCCAAATAAAGAATTAAATTTAATAATTCCATTATATATATATATATATATATATATATATATATATATATATATACATACATATATATATATATATATATATATATATATATAATTGTATAATTCTATTTAAAAATTTGTATTAATTTTATTACTTGATTTCCCAAAGCGGTAACTTGGTTTGTAAACAAAAATAATTGGTTCTGTTTGTGAACTATGTTTACTTATACTAGCACGAAAATATGTGCATAATAACACATTAACCCAGTGAATGTTTCAAAATTTAAATAAACGAAATTGCAAAAATTTGTCTTTACCAAACTCGAGCAAAGAAAGAAATATGAAAATATTTTTTTACACTATCGGCGTTTCTAATGAAGAAAAGCTAAATTTATTTTTGTTGGATCAACAGCTAGTTTTCGGTTTCTTTCGAAGGCGTGCAGCAGCTGAAGAAAAGCTAACCCTTTGAAATCTCAAAAGAAAGAAGTCCTGTTAGAACCGCTGGGTTTTCCAAACCCAAATCAGCAATTTACAGTAGCTAGAAGTTCTTGATTATAGTTCTATAGCGCCCACCGTAACAGTGTTTCCCACGCCGTCTTCGAAAAAATAAGGGCCAATCGGCTTTCCTCCAAAAACGCCGCACCAAAGAGTGACTTCGTGCATATCACGCGGATTTTCAATGAGTCAGAAGCAAAAATGTTGCTTACTCAAGTGTCCGCATAAGTGCAATTGCGCCCCATCTCTCATAATAATTTTCAATGGAAAATCATCCTCATATAAGTCGAGGTTAATACCCGTGACACCCGAAAGCAAAGAATGAAGCTTCACTAAATGATCATACTACTGAATCTTGATTAGTTTGATATGAATGGATTTTTAGGTGGATCTATTTTCCTAACTATAATTTTTCTAATAAGAATTTTCTAACTAAAATTTTCTAATTAGAAGTTTTCTCAGTAAAATTTTTGTAAATGTACTTTTCTAACTAAAACTTTGCTAATTAAAATTGTTAACTAACTAGAAATATTCCAACTAAAATTTGTCTAGCTAGACTTTCCTAGCTAGAATTTTTATTTGTTTAGGTTTTGGTAAAACGATGTTTTTAAGCATACATTAAACTTATACTAAATTAATTTTTATTAAAAACCGCTGTCGGTAGGAAAATAGTGATGCAACAGCGAAAAAGCTTCTTAAAGAATGGTTGGTCAGAAAAAAACATTATTTTAATATACAGAGTGCAACAAAATAAAATACGCAATAACTTGAAGAAAAAAAATACATGTGGTGCCATCTTTCGCGACATGTTTTTATGGTCTCATAGCTACAGCTCTATTGCTCATTCACTTCAGTGTCACCAGAGTTGCCAATTCGGGCGATTTCTCGCCGATTGGGCTACTTGAGCCATCAGTTGGGCGAGAAAATTTTCCTCTCTGCGACTAGGCACTTTTTGGGCGATTTTTAATTCTTGCTGGGCGCTCTTGGGCGATTTTTTAATTCTTGCTGGGTGCTTTTGAGCTATAGGCTGAATCAGAATGCACGGCAGCCTACAGCAACAGTTCATATTGTCTAATCGAAATCACATAACCCGACGTGACAGTTGAACAATTTTTGCTGTCAAATCATCTCAAATTCCAATTTTGCGCTAATAACTTTTTACTTAACTCGAACGAGTCCAAACTGACGTTTATCGCAAAGGCATTTTTTCGCTCAAACATAAAAGTATGCTCAATGCCGTCGTCACGTCGGGGATATCTGATTTTGATACAGCCGACATCAAAATTGTTTTTCTGTCGTCCCTGCGGTTGCTTACGGCCCCCGCCCCACACACCCTGGAATATATTTGTAAAGAAGTACATAAAAGTACATAAAGTAAGTAAAAGCGAAACTTTCCCGGATTAAAAGGAAACGTAAAGTACACGTAAATACACGTAAGCGCAAATAGACACTTCCATTATTAGTTAAACCCTCGTTCACGAGTGCGGTTCGTCGCATGCGACTATAATTTGATTGGCCGAGACTGAAACAAAAGTATTCAAAAAGTGAGATGAAAGAAAAAATCGCACGGAGTCGCATCGCGCTTATGAAAAAGCCCTAAGGGTATTTTTTGTTTTCACGACGCCTCTACCACAATTTTAAATTTGTGTTACTTGTATCTGTTGCTGTTATTACTGTAATAAATATTACATTAAAGCTGTAAAAACAAAAATTTGAAAAGGGACTTGATTGATTATAAAATCAAAAGGCGATTTTTGGGCGATTTCAAATAATGGCGCGGCGACTTTGGGCGATTTCAGCGCCACGGCTCGGCGTCTTTTGCTCCATACCGTCTGACATCTCTGAGTGTATTAGAGAGAGAATGTTTTAACAATGAATGCGGTATACCATAAGCGTTTCAAAGGTGTCTTCCGTGTTGTCACCCAACTATTACACTTTGCCTGGCCAAGGTACGAAAAAGGGAATAATAGTCTGTACAAACACCATAAAACAGCGTCCATTAGAGTTTAAAGTGTAATACCGATCCACGAGCATAAAGCCTCTTCTTTCCGAAAAGCACAAAGCGAAAAGCTTATCTTGGGCTACAGAATATTGGTATTGGTGATTGGAAAGTATGCCAAGAAGGTGCTAGGCCATTTAGGACAACAATGGGGACTGCACGACCTACTAAAAACAACGCACACTTGCATTTTACAGTAACTTTCATGTCCAAAAAACTGTTTCAATAAAACAACAATTTCTTTAAAAAATGGCGTATTTTGAATTGTTGCAGACTGTAAGTTTCGTTATGCGTGGCTATTTTTGGAATCAAAATTTCACAAAATGGCGAGTGATTAAAACATTATTTCTTTTTGCTACTCTGGTGCAGCTACAAAAAATTTCGTTTTCAACCATTTAAAATCGAACTATTGTATTATAGCTAGTAGCTAATGTAACGTTTTCGATCAGGTTGGGAAAAGTCTCTTCGAGAAAAACACAATTGACAATTTAAGGAGATTTGAGCAAAAGTTATCCGGTAAAGTATAGTAAACGGCACATCGTATTAATCGTTTACGAAACTTCATTGAAGCCACCACGTCGTGGTACTACAAAAAATGGAAGAATTGGATACATTTCTTTTATAAAAGGTTAGTCAGATTCTCTGTAAAAAACTAAGTACTTTTGTTCTGTTTGTCTGTTAACCTAACCATTTTCGGGTAAAAAATGCTCAAATTTTCAATTTGATTCCTCGAAAAATTCGAAAAAGTTATGTTTAAAAAAAATTTTTTTGAGACAAAAGGTTTTTTATTTTTATTCAAAGAATACGAATCTGCAGTACGAAATAGGGGTTACTATTTAGGATTTCAAAGTAATCCCCGCACCACTTACAAGAAGATGGTGGGGCGGTGGACAAATTGAGTCTTAACACTTTTTTCGTGAGTTATTCGAGATACTTGAAAGTTTTAAGTTAAAAGATTCACCCTGTATATATATATATATATATATATATATATATATATATATATATATATATATATATATATGTATATTTACAATACAAATTTTAAAAAATATTTTCTTTTTCACAAATCTTAGCGACGACAAATAATCTTCTAATGGGTAAATCTTCGCATACTCTTCAAAAAAAAGGTACACTGCGGTGGACATCATAATTCATCACTGGATCATCTAAAATTAATAAATCGAAAATATTTGGTTAGTTTATGAGTTTCTCGAGGTAATAACGTCGTTTTTTGATGATTTTTCAGTTTTTGGCATCACTTAGAAGTCAAAAAAGGCAAAAATCAGTATATTTGTCGTTGTAAAACTAAACAATAAAATTGTAATACCCTAACCCCACCTTAAAACCTTATTAATTATTCAGCAAAATAGGTGACAACATGATGGACATATTTGGAAAGTTTAGCGCGTTTGATTGTTCTATTGATTTCTTCAGCAAGGTTCGACTTAGGAAGAGCGCTTTTGACGTAAGTTTTTAATATAATATTGTGCCTAAAGGAATACAATTTCCAATGCCGCCTTCCCTCATCAGGCAATGTACTACCAGATTTTTGCACGTCGATATAAACTGCTTAACAAAAGATGTTAAATGATGATCCCTAAAAGTAAATTAGAATTAAGAATTAATTATTGAATTGATACAAATGCTTACCTGAGTACCTGGGATATAATCAGGTACCATGAATTATAAAAAGGCCTATCTGAAATGAAAAGGAAACAGAATTAGTTGAATTATAGTAATAAACATGAACGAAGTAAACAATTCCTTGGCAAACCAACAACAACAATACAC
Organism: Leptarthrus brevirostris; assembly: GCA_964036015.1. Classification (NCBI taxonomy): domain Eukaryota; kingdom Metazoa; phylum Arthropoda; class Insecta; order Diptera; family Asilidae; genus Leptarthrus; species Leptarthrus brevirostris. Next base: position 25,645,563 of record OZ038371.1, read on the forward strand.
AGGCAATTTAAATTTGAAAATTTTAATAATATAACATTCAATAGGTTGTGCCAAGAAAATTAACACAGCAAATACACAACACTGAACAGAATTTGGACAATTACAAGTTCATTTTACAGGCATCACAGGTGAATTTTAAGAAGTTCAGACACCTGTGAAATCTTTTGTAATTTTGTTAAAAACTCAAAAATTGAACTATTTTCCTATTTTCATAATTTGACCGTACACAAATGATTATCACGACACTATTATCATCTTATAAACTATTACTTACCTTTTTAACTGTCCACAATCGGCACAAACACTCAAAAAGCAAGTTCGCAAAACTCGCAACTTACAAACCGCGAACTGTCAACTTCATAATGTAGAAACCACCTGACAGATAAAATCACGGCGATTTTTGCGTAGAATTCAGTGGCGTAAAGTTGTATTTTTTTGGATAAACAAATTGTTAGAGAATTCCTTCATGCCTATTGGACATTGGGATTTCATATGCGATTTGTTATAATTTTATATTTCCATTTTTTTATTTATTTCCAGCTTTTTAATATTTATTTATTTGCTTTTTTGAACTATCTCAGCTCAATATGATCCTGGTTGAGTTTATATGTATAATGGTATGAATTTAAGCTCTTCCGATTCCATGAAAACCTCTTAGGGAGCTTGTACATTTTTCAAGCAAACTCTATAAATCCTAAAAATCAGATTTGGTTGTCCAGAATGCAAAAAGCTATGACCTGATTATGTATATTGAGAGCGAGTTGAATCTGAGTATAATGTGGATAATGATAAATGAATGTATTACACAGGCTTGCGAAATTTTGAAAAAATTTTCCCCCTGGACAATGAATAGTTGTATCCGAAGTAATTTCTCCCGCTGAAACCGAATCTGGGCTCTATCACGTCAGGTTTTTGAGATATTCTAACCAAAAAGTGCAAAAACACTGTTCTTTGTCATATTTGAGGTTATGTAGCACCGCGATGCAATTTTTTCAGAAAACTATGTGTGTAATTTTATAGTACAGGTCTTGCTCTTTCGTCGTGAGAAAAAGTCTATATATAATAAATTATACTCACTGAGTGTGCCCGGCGTTGCTCGAAATTTTGGTAAATCAGTGTCGCTTCTGATTATTTTTTCATTTCACTTCTTTCTAACACACACATCTTGAAGTGCTAGATGTGTCTTAACCACATAGTATCCAATGGCAATTAGAGTGTGATTGTTCATCTCAGTGATCCCGAAAACTATGAATTCTCACACTAATATCGGCCATTTTGGTTTATTTGTACATGTTACGCTCTTCTCACCCTTATACCTAGAGGGCATCGGGAGTGCCGACAATAATATCGGTCGTTTCGTTTATTTGTACATTTCATCCCCACCCCCATCTACGCTCGTCGTATCCTAAACTATACCTAAGAAAATACTGAACCTTCCCGAACAAGTTCCATGGACATTGGATTAGCTGTTTCCGAGATTAGCCCGAGTCGTTTTCGATTATTTGTACGTGTCACCCCCCGCCCCACCACAAATTAGGGATTTGACATCAATTTTGGCCGTTGTGATTATTACATGAGCATGATACCTGTCACCCCTTCCCTTTCCCCCTCTTGGTACCATAAGAACCCGAACTAGGCCTATGAAATTACTAAACCTTCCCGTGAAAGTCCCATCGAAATCGGATTCAAGGGTTTGTGATATCTGAATCCTTCCAATTTCATTTCGCTCTTCACGTTGCTGTGCAATCCGTTTAGACTGAAAATTAGCTTGGCTTTTATCATTTCAAGTTCTTCGATCCAAATTGCTCCGCCCGCGTCTTATAGGCGGCATGAGTCTTGAACTGAGTATAAATGGAAACACGCACAAAATAAACCAATCAACCAAAGATAAATCGAGGAACTTATTTGTCGACTGAGAAGCGAAGATTTAAAAACAGCCAAGAAAATAACACACACTAATTGGGAATCTACTGAATAACTGTCCAAGTCAAACTGTATATCGTAGAAAGCGAAAGTGTCAATCTACGGATGCATTTAAATATTTTATAGTAATTTTGAGGTTATGTTCATAATTATTATTAAGTTACTTATTAAATTTTAAATGTTTTTTCTTTATATTATGGTTTGATTCTTCGATTAATCGATCTCAGATCGCCATCACTAAAATTGACAGCTAGGAACAGTTTGAATGTGATAATGAAAAATGTGGTTTTTACGTATTTCAGTGCAATTTTTCCAATTGTTCCTTCCTCGGACTTCAGCGAATATTTGAAAAAAAAATTTGCCGAATTGGTCCAGAAATTCTCGAGTTTTGTGCTTGGCAACATTCATTTTTATTTATAAAGATAGATTGATTGGGAATTTCGTCAACATTTGTGAGAAATTTAGTGCATCTCTATTACAATACGCGTGCTGCGGTATGGGATGGTACGGATGTATCAGAATGGTTTAGTTCTTCTATGGGTGTAAGGCAGTCCTTCCTAGTCTAATCTTATTTATATTGTTCCTCAATGATTTGCACAATGAGTTGGGAGATGGCTTAATGCTTCCTGATACGGAAATTAAACTACAAATGTATGCAGATGAAATTGTCATGCTGACATATTCTCAGAACAATATTCGTCCTCCATCTACCTATAATACTTTCCAAGAAATCCACAATGTCCAGGTGAATCTTATAAATCTGTAAAACTTGCAGTAGCCAGGAGGCTATCTAAGGCCTAACGATAGTCTATGTAGCACACGTCCAGATTTCTATCGCTGCAGGTTGCCTGTCCTAGAACAACTTAGTCAATAATAAGTTGTTCCATGCATCCTCTGGTCATTTCCACGCATCCTTTCTGTTCATTTTTTTTTTTTTTTTTTATATATGATGTTGCCAAAGCTCACGGGATGCCCTATGATGCTAAAGCACAGCCTTGGCAGGAAAGGAATTAAGGATGAGGGAAATGGGTTAGGAGGTTGAGTGAAGGAGGTGTCGATGTACGCCCCGTTTGAAAGTTTCAGGCTCATAAGACGAGGGAAAAACAGAAGATGGTAAACTGTTCCACATTCGTGTTGTTCTGCTAAGAAAAGATTCCCGAAATTTGACGGTACGTCCAAATTTGACCCGGAGAGTAAAGGGGTGGGAGCGACTTGTAGATCTTGTATCGCGCGTTGTAATGAGTCTACAAGGAATCAGGCTAGCGATTTCGTTAGAACAATGGCCATGGAAATAGCGATAAAAGAGTGAGAGACAACCGACATTCCGTCGATGCTCAAGAGAGTCAAGGCCCTCAGAGATTGAGGAATCGCCAATAAGTTTAACAGCCTTACGCTGAACTTTGTCTAACGCGGACAATGCGGTGTGTCCTGCCCCTGCCCAAATATGGGAATTATATTCAAGTCTAGGCCTAATGTGGGACTTGTAGATCAACGCTAAGTCGGGTGGGGTGAAATATTTCTTACATCTCTGTAGAAAACCCAAACATTTCATCGCACTTTTAGCGATTGCAAATATATGATCAGTCCAGCTAAGATTGCTGGATATCTCAATACCCAAGATCTTTAGGGAGGGTGAATTGGGTATATTCACTCCGTCGACTGAAATGGGTTGGGAGTGAACTGGGCGTTTTTTAAGGGACATTAAACAGCATTGAGTTTTGGATGCATTAAACGTAACACGATTTGCTCTGCCCCAAGCGAGGACCTTAGAAATGTCATTGTTTAATGATCTAAACATGCGTTCCCGATTGACTTCTGTAGCATTTCCACGTGAATTCATTACAGAATCAAATGAGTACGCGAAATCAAGGGTGCTGTCGTCGGCAAAACTATGAATAGGATTGAGAGTAAGGGATAAGAGATCATTGATGAAAAGAAGAAATAAAGTTGGTGAAAGAACTGAACCCTGAGGTACACCGGCATTTATTTCGTGGGATGCAGATGTAACGCCGTCAATAACTACACGGATTGAACGGCCTGACAAAAAGCTCTCTATCCATTTAACGAGGGTAGGATGCAGACCAAATGTTTGAAGTTTGGCTAAAAGGGCAGCATGCCAGACTCTATCAAAAGCCTTTGAAATATCAAGAGCAACGATTTCGGACTCACCGAAATTATGTAGACAATGATTCCAACGCTCCGTTAGAGCCGTTAATAAGTCTCCGGTTGAGCGGCCAGCGCGGAAACCGTACTGGCAATCGTTGATAAGATGGTTATTTTCTAGATATGTCAACAACTGAGAGTTGATGAGTGATTCAAAAACTTTGGATATGATCGAGGTTAGTGCAATTGGTCTGTAGTTAGAGGGGTCGCATGCCTCTCCTTTTTTAAGTATCGGCTGGACATGAGCAAGTTTCCATACACTTGGAAATATTCCTGTTGAATATGACAGGTGAAAAAGTTTGCGCAGAGGTTTAGCCAAAGCAGAGGCGCAGCATTTTAAAACAAGGGGCTCGAAACCATCAGGCCCAGTAGCTTTGGACACGTCGAGTTTCGAAAGTACTCTAAAACTTCCCGAGTGCGAAAGTGTAGCGGCTTTTGCCTACTAATGCACTGTGATAGAGATGGAAGTGGCTGCGATGATGGTGGCAAGTACGAGTTAGCAGCAAAATTAGCAGCAAACAGGTTGGCCTTGTCCAATGAGTCAGTAAAAACATTCCCATTATAAATGAGTGGTGGTGTTGACGAACAACGAAATTGTTCTTTACGGTTTTTACTAGAGACCAGAAGCCCTTACTACCCTTTTGAGTAGAAAATACCTTCCGTCTGATGCTCTGGTCGAAATTGAACTTAGCCCGGCTAATTGCTGAATTGCAAATATTCCGCGCATCTCTATAGATACGTCTCAATTCCTCTGAAGGGCACAATTTATATGCCTGGAAGGCTGCTTCCTTCTTTTTAATGGCTGCGAAACAGTCATTATTGAACCAATTGGTGTTAGTTGGTTTGATGTTCTTGAAGCTATGAGGAATAAAGCGATGCATTCCAAACCATAGGATGTTCAAGATATAATCGGTGCTTCTGTTAACGTCCTTCATAGAAAAGCAATCAGACCAGTCCAGCTCTCTGAGATATTTATTAAGACCCGCCCAATCAGCATTTTTATAATGCCACACTAATCTTTTGGTGGAGTTTAGATTAGTGGTTGTCAGAGAGGAGATGGAGAATTGGGCGGAGATTAGACAATGGTCCGAATTACCCAAGGGAGACGTCACCGAAACCGAGTATTTTTCTGGATGCGATGTTAGAAATAGATCTAAAAGGTGCGCGTTGTGCCCCGAAGTATCAGGAACACGAGTCGGACACTCAATCAGTTGCTGTAAATTAAAAGACTCACTAAATAACTCGACGTGTCTTCCAGACGGGCTTGTGGTAGAAGAATGCCTGAGCCACTGTGTGTTGTGGACGTTGAAATCTCCAGCAAGAACGATTTCAGAAGAGGGGGATAATTCCAAAATCTTATCGATATCGGAAGACAGTTTATCGAAGGAGCACACAGTGTCAGTGTCAGACATATTCGGGCTGCGGTATAAAAAGCAGAAGTGAATAATGTGCCGATAGAGTTTAAATCTAATCCAGACATAATTAAATTCTGGATTAGTAGAAGAGAATTGAGGGAGATAGGAGAATGGCACATCATTTCTAATATAAACCGCGATTCCCCTCTGAGGAGAGAAGAGCGGCACTAAGTGATAACCAGGGATGTGATACTGATTAATATCAGAATCGGAAACAACCTTGGTTTCGCTTAGTGCAAAAACTGCCGGATTTTCCGCGATCAAGTGGCAGTAAACCGAAAAATGGTTACTTTTTAAGCCACGAATGTTGCAAAAATTAAATAAAAATTTTTGCATAGTCCCGGTCTTAATTTGCCCAAAACAAAACAAACGAAAACGTACACAAACACAAGGACTGACGAACGGGATCCACAGATGCAAAGCAAAGCCGCCTCTGTGAAAACAAAGCCAGCAGCAGTGTTATGCCTGCTGTGCTGAACCTTGATCTCGACGAAGGCAGCTAAATGCTCAGCAGTGGAGACCCGTTAAACGCATTCAATGCAGCACGATTGTACTACATTGAATGTTGGATGGAAGCAAAAAAGATATAAATCGGAACGGACTCACCAGACTGTGCTTACAAATAGAGCATAAAAGCCCTTCACTCCGGCAAGATGGCACTAGCACTTTGATTTTTTAAAATTCGATTCGCTTTCGCAACCGCTTTAAAAATTTATTGGGGAGCAAGACACGGCGGCACGTCCGTCCCCGTCAGTAGTTCAACTCAAACCATGTGCTAAGATATTATTATTATTGCAGTGGCTATAAATAAGGTTGTTTATGTAAGTCATAATTAATTTGTGTAGGGTACTAAGACAGGGTCCGTAGAATAGCTGTCTTTCGGCAGAAGATAGGTGATGCCACGAGTTAGGAAAGGGGAAAATATTTCGGGGTTTCGACGGGCTCTATTAAAGAGATCCAACATCACTGGGTGCAGGGAATTAACCAAACCTTTTAACCAAAAGTTGTGGATTTTCACAGGGCCCGGTGACTTCCAATTATGGGCTTTAGATTGGACCTCCTTTAGGAGTTTTACGTCAATTTCGGCATGATTCATGGACTGTGTAGAGTTGCATTCCTAATATCATATATCCAGGAAACGTGTCGACTATGTTCTTACGAGTTGATCACAAATTGGACCAAAATTCATAAAATTGTTTTTTTTTTTGAAGTTCTGCTGGTTCTTCTGGTTTCGGCAGATCCTCTTAACTCTATTGGTTAGACGTTTGGAAGTATTCCCATTTAGGTGGGCAGTTATTCTGTTGATTTTTCTGTTTTGATTTTGATTGATTTGATGGTGGAGTCCCTCGTTTACTACCATTGGGGAAATTTTCCAAATCCTCTCTTAAGGCTCCTGTGAGCTTAGCAACAGCGACTGCTGGTGTGCATATTTTCTGGATCAGTTTGATCGGTGAAAAAAATAAAGCGACATTATACATTATATTATTATTTTAGAAAGCTCAAAACAAGTTAATATTTCTATCGCCATTTCTACGGCCATTGTTTTAACGAAATTGCTAGCCTGCTTCCTTGTAGACTCTCGATAAAAGAGCTTCAAGTTGCTCCATTCCTATATCCTCGAGGTCAAGTTCGCAATTACTGCAATCTTTCCTAAGCATAATAACATGAATGTGGAACACTTTATCATCCTCAACTCTTCTCTCATCTTATGATTCCGCAACTGTTAATGTTAATGCATGAAACACATCGTTTTCACTCAACATTTTATTTATTCAAAGTTCGTCAAAGTCTAACTACATCTTAGAATTTAAATCTGACCTCACTTTTAAACTGATCACGCGAAAGATTAAAGTCAATAAGTTATTAAATAAACGAAGCATTGAGGAAACTAGATCATATAAAACATAACCGGTGTTAAGTTCTGAAGAATTGACAGGCAGAAAACAAATACAATTCGGGAGTTGTTACATCTTCCTTCAATAGTCTCCAGTGATAAAAGTCTAAGTCTGTCAAGATAAGAAGGCAGGTGAAGATGATCAGTCCAAGGAAAATTGGGCAGAGCGAAACGGATAAATCTTCATTGGATAGCCTCAGTGCGGTTAATGTGAGTAGAATAGTAATGTGGCCAAGGCCAAACCGGGCAGGCGTACTTGTCTAACAAAGGTACAATAGAGAATTTTCAAATTGCTGCTCAGAGACAGAACTTTGGACATCCTGAAACTTTCAATGGTTGTTGCGTTATCTACAACTTCAAAATTTATTCAATATTTTACCCTTCTCTAAGCGGCAGGCACAACGTCTTCGTTCTCTTCAAATAATCGCTCAAAACGGAATATCCCTTTTCGTATTAAATTATATACAAAATTGTAAACTCCCTATACTCTAATTACACACGTCCGATCGCGATACAAAACTGATTGCAAAAAGAATTTCTTCTTTGCACTATTGGCAAAAACTTTGCAAAATATAGTTTGCAAAGTGCAAAGTGAAATGCTTTGGTGAAACGGAATGAAGGCAAAGTTTGCTAAGTAGCAACACTTTCGTGAAACGGTGTGTTGTTGTACACTTTACAAGTTCCTACTTTGCAAAGTTATCGGTTCGTCAAACAGAAACTGCAATGAAAGTTTGAAAACTTGGAAAGTGTAAAGTGAAAAGTGGTTGGTGAAATAGGACCCTGGTTGATTAAAGCATACTTTCCGAAATTAAAAGTTCAACATAGCAAAATATGCTAAATCTAAATAATTTACGTACTTTTTCAGAAAGTAAAATAACCGACTAACAAAAATTCTGCTCCAACATGTCTCGGCATCATAACGTGTCCAAAACAGAACAAAAACATTTCTCTTTCTAGCCAGACGGAATGGAAAAAATAATTAACGTTTCGTTCTGTGGCTAAAGAAAAAGACGTTTGCTTTTCCTTGAAGACTTATATTTTCTGTCTTCGTTTTGCATATAAGCGCTGCCAGGGCTGAGTGAAATAAATATATGTATAATACTGTAATTTCAGCTCTGGTATTTCATGTCTGACTTTTACTTATGTAAGTCGTTAATGATAAACTATTGCTATCATATTTTTATAAAAAAGAAAAATTATCTATTCTGTTACTTTTTTCCTCTTACTAAATGAACGCACACAAGAAGTGTTTTTTGCTTTAACATCCGAGGTTAATGAAATTATTTGGGGAAAACTGCCTGAGTCGTGCTTCTATGAGATTTTGTTCGTTGGTATTTACACCATTGATGTATATAATAAAAAGCAGCATTCCAAAATGGAACTCCTGAGGAACCCCAGACGAGTTACAAATTTCATTCGAAAGAGCACCACGCTAAGTGCGATCAGTCAAATAAGAAGGTACCCACTTTACGAAAACATGAGAGAAACCAGGAGAGTAAAGCGTTTTAATAATAATTTTGTGGTTGATTCTGTCGAAAGCACATCGCAAACAAGCACTTCAAATAATTTAGATGTGTAGCTAAGATTGGCGATGGGCCTGTAGGTGGAGCCGACGCATTTATCATCTTTCTCGTGAAGAGGCGTAATCAGCGATAGTTTCCAGGGTATAGGAAAAACACCACAATTGATGGATAAATTAAATAAATAACATAGAACAGTAACACAGATGGGCAGCAATATTTCAGAAAACAAGGAGGTATGCCATTGGATGACAGGTAAAATTATCAGCCAAATTAGCGATGTGTTTTAAGGCAGAGGCCGCCCACCAAATATACAAATGTATGATACATGCATTTCGTACGAATACATGAACTCTATCAACTATTGTAAGTCTCATCGGTGGGCGGCGTTTCATAAAAAAGCAAGCGTACAGCTTTCATCATACATTTGTGATGCATCCGCGACAAATGTATCATCTTTGGTGGGCGGCCTGCCTAAGTCTACAGTGGAGGCTTCGTCAAGTCAATAAAATTCTTAATACTAGTAACACAGTTATCGACTAGAAAAGCAGTTTAAAAAAGTCACCAAAGACCCATAAACCCATTTTCCTAGGTCAAGACTGTGTTTGTAGAATTAATACTTCTAACTCAAAAGGCGTACTTCCCAGGCAGAAGCCCGGAATCAATTGACCTATTCGCCAGAATATAATAATATATTGAGGCGAATGAGGCTTCTACACCAACATGCAAAAAAACATTAATAACTAAAACACTAAAACACGCCCACATACAACAATCAGGGGTGCACAGACAACGGAGATCGTTACAGAAAATCCTTTGTAAGAGTCAGGTCAAAAAGAGGACACATATCCATATTCTAGACATGCGATTTATAACAATTATAATAGAATTTCCCTTCTAATACAGAAGGCGTAAAATGTAAAACAAACAAGAAACAAAAATTAAAACAAAAACAAATGCAAGTAAAGTAAGTATTATTGCCCGAAAAAGAAACCAAACCTGACTAGGATATTCAAGAAGTGGTGTTACCAGGGACGTATAAAGATGGAGCCTTATATGAGGGCTGGTGAACGTCAGAATGGGCGCCAAGAAAACATACTTTCTAAGTCCTATTAGATTAATCCAAACAATAAGCAATGATAAGGTGAGACAGCATATCGACGGCCTTACTAAAATCAGTGTAAATACGGTCAGTTTGGCAACAATCCATGAATCCGCCCGGCAGTGCAAGAAAAAAACTCAATCAAGTTTGAAACCGTGGACCTGCCTTGAAGAAAACCATGCTGCCGAGTGGAGATTAAGCCTTAACACACTTCGGATAATTGGGATTGAATCAATAGTTCGAAAAGATTAGGAATACATTACAATTTAGCAATTGACCTGCAATTGGAAATGTCTCTTCTAAAGCCGCTCTTGAAAATATGAATTGAAAAGGATGTCTACCAGAGTGCTGGGTAATGGCCCCATGACGGAGACTTCCTGAATAGTAATAGTAAGGGCCATAATAACACCTAAGAACATTTCTTTCTGACTGCAGCAGAAACTCCGTCAGGAGCACTAGAAAAGTTAGTTGGGAGATCCGCAATATGCTTCAACAAGATGATAGATGATGATAGATGGAACTGGAACCATTTATAAAATTCGGTTATTTATGTGCGAAAAGTTCCTAATATCCGGGTAGAAATCAAATGATTCAAATGCACCCTTAAATGATTCAGCAAATAGGTTACAAATAATATTAGAATCATTGCTGGAAATCTCCCCGAATTCCATAGTCGATGGATAGTTATCAACCTCTTCAAGTTGACATACTCGAAAAATGCACGGGGGTCTTTAAGTTTTGGAGGTATTTTTGCCAGGAGTCAACACTCTTAACACGAAGGTACTTTTTCCAAAGTCTATTTTTCCGATTCTTAAGAGTCTTTAATTCTGTTTCAAACCAGGGTGGACCCCTGAACCCGTACTAAAGGAAAAAACCTTCCGAAAGCTTCATACAAAACGTCGCAGAGACCTGATACGTTTCTGCCGATATCGTCACAGACAAACAAGTGTGGAAGCCTATCTCAACAGATAATCATTCGGCCACTCTAAATTTAAAATAATATTGGTTATCGAAGTTGTCGACAAGCACGTCCGACAGACAATGAAAAGCGAAAGTGCGGGGTGAAACACGTCAAGATTTGTCAAGGAAAGGAGGCATTTGAACATCATAGGGCACCCCTTATTTTTTTTATTATTTTTTGGAAGCGGATTAAGGACTGACAACATCCTATAGTCACTTCGACCAGGTTGATCTTCTGAGACTTGATCCACGTTCAGATCTAAGCCACCCAGTCATGCTTTATTTCCTTAATTTGACCTAAGATCTCTTTGGGGGCTGCCTTAGCTATGTCTGGTGGTGATGGGAAAGCGCCACTAAGATGTCTGAGCCTGATACGGCCAAGGGACTCACAGTGACATAGGATGTGTTCCGCTGTCTTTTCCTCTTCCAAACAAAAGCGACAGGTGTCATCTTGAGCTAGCCCTGGGGGAAATGACCAGTTAGAAGTCCTATTATCAGCCTTAAATCTGGTGGGCTGAGTGAGAACAGCACTTCCGTTTTCTGTCTTGAGTAGGTTATGAGCCGCTTTGCCTGTCTTAACCCCGGAGTATTTGTCCAGCGTGAGTGCTTGCGTTTGTCCTCCCATGACCTGATACACATTGCATGTCGGCTTTTCAAGTAGCTGCAGAATGGCCCAGGTCCAATACACTGAGAATCTGCACCTTTTTTCGCCAGGTGATCCGCTTTTTCGTTGCCTTCAATGCCGTCATGCCCTGGTACCCATGCCAGCGTAATGCTTTTGCTCTGAGCCAGTTTTTTGAGAGCAGTGAGACAGTCCCAGACGATTTTGGACTCAAAGCACCCCTTAAGCTTAGCATTATCATATAAAGAAAAAGTGACTAAGTCGACTGACTCAACTAAAATTTGATGAAAGCAAGCAGGAAAGGTTAGTAGTATGAATATGCCGATTCTGGACCATGAGAAAATCGAGCCGAAAATGTGCTTGCCGATTCTGGACCATGAGAAAATCGAGCTCAAAATGTGCTTTGCCGATTCTGACGCAATCTTGGATTTAGGGTATTCGGTCTTGTAGGCTACAATTTAGAGATAAGGAAAAGAGATAAGGCTTGTCGGCCATCTTGGATTTTCGGTATTCGGTCTTGGAGGCTACAGTTGATCTTCTTCTTCTTTGATTTACACCTGGACTTGGATCTGGACCTGGATTTAGGGTATTCGGTCTTGTAGGCTACAATTGGGAGATAAGGAAAAGAGATAAGGATTGTCGGCCATCTTGGATTTTCGGTTTTTGGTCTTGGAGGCTACAATTGGTCTTCTTCTTCTTTGGTTTGCATCTGGACTTAGATCTAAACCTTGGATCTGAACCTAGATTGTTTAGTAAGATAAGGCACCTGTCGGCCATCTTGGATTTTGGGGTTTTCGGTCTTATAGGCTACAATTGAGAGATAAGGATGTCGGCCATCTTGGATCTTGGGTTTTCGGTGTTATAGGCTACAATTGAGAGATAAGGATGTCGGCCATCTTGGATTTTGGGTTTTCGGTGTTATAGGCTACAATTGAGAGATAAGGATGTCGGCCATCTTGGATTTTGGTTTTTCGGTGTTATTGGCTACAATTGAGAGATAAGGATGTCGGCCATCTTGGATCTTGGGTTTTCGGTGTTATAGGCTACAATTGAGAGATAAGGAAAAGAGATAAGGATTGTCGGCCATCTTGGATTTTCGGTTTTTGGTCTTGGAGGCTACAATTGGTCTTCTTCTTCTTTGGTTTGCATCTGGACTTAGATCTAAACCTTGGATCTGAACCTGGATTGTTTAGTAAGATAAGGCACCTGTCGGCCATCTTGGATATTGGGTATTCAGTCTTGGAGGCTACAATTGATGTTGAAGATAAGAGTTTGTTGTTTTGAGTCTTTAATTACGAAGTACAGCTTTATCAGCTAAATGAAATAACATGATGCGAATTTAATTGTGTTGAAGATAAGAGTTTGTTGTTTTGAGTCTTTAATTACGAAGTACAGCTGTATCAGCTAAATGAAATAACATGATGCGAATTTAATTGGAAAACAGAATATTGCGTAATAAAAGATTTCACCACTTTGAGTAAATAGATGAAGATTATTTTTTATTTCTTTTGCAAATTCTTATTTCTATGATATCATTTGTTTTCAAGCAAGTTTTAACATGTTTTTCTGGTCGAGCTGTGATTGATAAGCGAGCTGATGACTGCGTAGAAATTAATAATTTGGCGACAATGTTAAGGTCGTTGGGTGATAAGGTTTTGTAGATGAACCTGACCTCGTGTTGAAAATAAGAGTTTGTTGTTTTGAGTTTTTATTTACGAAGTACCCCTTTATCAGCTAAATGAAATAACATGATGCGACTTTAATTGGAAGCAGAATATTGTAACCTCGAACTTTAAAAGATTATCATGCAATTTCTTTTCCAGATCTAAATATAGCCATTAATTCGAGGTTATATTATTAAATAATTTCGTGTTTTATGCAACTAGCAAGTAAGTCATTCAACCGATTACGTCATCTGGACCTTGATTACTAGTTAATATAACACCATTGAGGAAAAGTTAAAGGAATTTCTGTAATTAAGGGAAAAAAATCTGATGTTTAAAAATAACATGCATCGCTTTGCATAAATCCGTTAATAAGTAATAAACGTCTAGTCAAGATAGCTAGAATGGCTTCTTTCGATACTTTGGAGAGGTTTATCATGTGAAGAACTTGCAAAGAAAATAAATATTTTTCCATAGCCTTAAACTTCGTTTCTTTATGATTCAGCCGTGATAATCTTAATAAGGGAAACCATTGATTCGTAATTATGCTTTAAATTTATATCAAACTAGCAGCTACCAAACCCATATAACAACCTTGAACTGCAGAAGAAATGAACAAGATCATTGGCGTTGTTGTAACACTTTCTAAAAATTGCCTCAAAACTGTGAATTTAGACTAGAACAAGCAAAATCGAAGTAGCTGAAATGTCTTCTTTCGATACTTTAACGAGATTTATCATGTGAAGAACATAAGAAAATAAATTTTTTATATGCTTCATGTAACAATAGACTCAAATTGTGATTTCACAGAGTTCAGTTTACTTTGAGTTTGTCACTAATTTTGGCAAATGTCAGCTTCCGGGTTTGTTGTCGTTGCAGCACTTTATAAAAATAGACTCAAAAACTTTGAATTGGGCCGATAGAACAAACAAAATCGAGGTAGCTGGAATGGCTTTCTTTTGGTAATTTAGAGAGATTTATCATGTCAAGAACTTAAGAAAATAAAAATCTTTTCTTAGCCTTAAACTTCGTTTCTTCTTTTTTCAGTCGTAATAATCTTAATAAGGGAAACCATATTTTTAGTTGAATCGTAATTATGATTTAAATTTATACCAAACTGCCAGCTAACAACCCTATATGACATTTAAAATTTAATTTTTGTATGCGTCATGTAACAATAGACCCAAATTGTGAGCTCACCAAGTCAAACAAACGAAAAACTACTATCCCAATGACCTTTTCAAAATTTATAGAGAAATACAGCTGAACCAATGAAAGAAATTTAAAGCGCATTAAACTGAGGCTATAATATTCGTATTGAAAGCTTTCTATTGGAAAAAGATGATGAAGGAATTTTGAATCCAAAACAATTTTTCTACAAAATCAAACCTCGAGTTATAAATCTTCTTGAAGCAAGTTTACAGAAAATCCTGTGAATTAGACTCAAGGAAATTGATATGTTACTTAGAAGATACATTTCATTATATAATCCATTATAGAAATCTCCAAAAAGTAGTTTAAAGTATGAATTGAAGTTTTCATACATTCATAGAGCTCTTTGATTCAGACAATGGAATTGATTAAAACTCATACCTTCATAGAGCTCTTTCATTCAGACAATGGAATTGATTAAAACAATATATTGATCTTAGTACTTTGCATAGATCAAAAGCTGTTAACACTTTCCGATCTTAAGCTCTTATGATGGAATTTGTATTTATCACGAGGAATGACACTAATTTTGTGTTCTTAAGTATATTCAAATGTTCAACAGATGCTTACTATTGTCAAGACTTATTCTAATATCACCATTAAATCTTTTGGTTGAAGCACAGTTCGGTTTACTAAAATTATCACAGTTTAAAAAATTATTAACTTTATTTTTGGTTTGTCTTTTACTTTGTTTGCATTTTAGATTCATATAGATTAGATTTCTCAAGTATAGAAAAATTAGCGAATAATTCATCTGATGAAAACTTAATATTAAACAGATCCTTTTATAAAAATGACGATTTATTATATAGATTCAGGATAATTTTGGGGTGCTATGCTTAAGTATTGAAAGATTGAATTACAATAATTATTAACTGACGTTAATGTGTATAACTTTATATGTTCTCGCAGGCATTCTACTGCTAATAATAAGTGTATGGAAAATGTTATCCCATCACAAAGCTCAACATATTTAATTTACTTCGACTGCAATAATTTATATGGGTGAGACATGTCTGAATTCTTATCATATGAGGAATTTCAATGGGATAGAAAATACGGATATCAATATAATGAGCATTCTTCAAAGTTCAGAAATTGAATATATATATTTGAAGTAGATTTAACTTATCTAGAATCACTTCATGACTTACACAATGATCTACCATTTTGCGCAAATAATATAAAAAATCCCCCTGAATTAGGCTCAAGAAAATTGATATGTGTCTTAGAAGATACATTTCATTACATAATCCATTATAGAAATCTCCAAAAAGTAGTTTAAAGTATGAATTGAAGTTTTCATGTATTCATAGAGCTCTTTGATTCAGACAATGGAATTGATTAAAACAATATATTGATCTTAGTACTTTGCATAGATCAAAAGCTGTTAACATTTTCTGATCTTAAGCTCTTATGATGGAATTTGTATTTATCACGAGGAATGATACTACTTTTGGATTCTTAAGTATATTCAAATGTTCAACAGATGCTTACTATTGTCAAGACTTATTCTAATATCATCATTAAAACTTTTGGTTGGAGCAAAGTTCGGTTTACTAAAATTATCACAGTTTAAAAAATTATTAACTTTATTTTTGGTTTGTCTTTTACTTTGTTTGCATTAGCAAGTATAAACATGTATTTGAAAAAGGGTATACCCCAAACAAAATGTGATTACAAAATATCAAATTTCTTCGAAATAAAAACACTCGTAATTCACTTAATCAATTTTTATTTAAAATCGGTAGAGTTCTATTAAATCTTCCTGACATATCATTATTTTATATAATTAATTTACATATTTCTAAATCCTGGTATTTCGTCCATTTTGTTTTCGATAAATTTTAAATTGCAATCTTCATCCATCTCATACACAGTGTTGTTGATCTCCACTGTTTGAAACTCTGACTGCGGTTCCACTGATTGATGATTTTCGAAAATGAATTTTACAAAGCATATTGTCAATACAAGAACATCTTTTTGTCTCTGAAATTCCTCCATTTTCTGAATTATAGGCTGTGTTACTTTATTTAGATATTCCTGTTTAATATCACCATCCTTAAGATTTGTATTAACTTCGATGTTTTCAAATTTGTATTCATTACATCGATTGATGTATTTAAATCGTGTTATAACCCGAACAGGTTCATATGCACCATTTTTTAGATATTTTTGAATGCGTTCTTGAAATTTGTTTAAATAATGTTCTTCCAGTAAATACTTCAGCGCATTTATTCCGAAAGCCAGTTGATTATTCACCGCTAATATCATTTCATCCCATACTGGGGTGAATTGTATCTTAAAAGTATATTGTTCGCGAGGATTCTTTACGATAGATTTTCCTTCCATTTTATTTCTGTAATAACATTTTTTATTTACTACGCATATATTAATTACTCTGCAACATACCTGATCTTCCTTCCTTTCCTGAATCTGGTCTATCTAAATATTTGCCTCAGCTTTTATAGCAAGTATTTTACCCCCCACTGGAAATTTTTAAAACTTGAACTGCTTAAAATTAAATTAAATTGAAGATTTCATTAACGTTATTCTCTTAAATAAAGTGTTATATATCAATGTCAAAGACAATTTTTTTTCATCTGAGAATAAAACGATTGAATTACAATGTTTAGATTCCATTCGCTGCGAGTTTAGATACTCTAAAAAACAAACAAAAATCTGAATGATGAAGACTTTAGAATAATCCATAATGAATTTAATAAGGAGAAAGGTGGGTTTTCATATGATTACTTAAATTCTTTTGATAAATTTAAAATGAAGCATGTGTGCCCCTCAGGATTTTTTAATAACTTAGCAATAAGAAGAAGAATATCAGCATGTCGTTAATGTATGGAACAAATTTAATTCTAGAAATATCTGAGAAAATTTACAATTATATTTAAAGTGTGATGCTTTATTGCTAGCAGACATTTTTGAGAATTTTAGAATAGTATACATAAATATCTATGAGTTTAACCCGAATCATTATTACACAACACCAGGATTGTCATGGGATGCTATGTTAAAACACATCCAAATTAAATTAGAATTATAGAAATGTATTATATAATTTCATGAAAAGCGGTATTCGGGGAGGTTTAACACAATGTTCCTTACGATATTCTCTATCTAATGAGAGATTTTGATTTTTTTAAAAGGGTTAAAATATTTGGTTTAGATTGATGTTATTAATTTATATAGATGAGTTATTTCGGAATCACTTCCATATGCAGATTTTGCTTGGATAGATAATTGTGATATTGAAGATTAGGATTGAGAAATTTTCCAAATATCTTTTAACGTGTTCTCAATAATATAAATTCAATATTTTTTTTTATTTCCCCAGCATGTTTTAACCTGTAAAACAGCTTACATTTAAACGGAAATTGCGGTTATAAGAATTTTGTTTGTTAGGGTCTTATCTTTGATTAAATATCAGTTCGAGTATAAAAGCCAAGTATTTTTAGTTAAATTTTTAGTTTTCAATGTGAAGTCAATCAGTGAAACTGAAAATACATGAAATTCGTGTTCCTAGTGAAATTAAAATAATCTAACATGCCTCAGCTACCAATAATCAATGAAGCAGTCATCGAAGACTTTGAAGTGCTCGAAGAACTGAACTCTGCAAATTTTAAACCTACGATTGCAGTTAAAGACATGGAAGAGTTGTTAGAGTATAAAATCATAGGATGCAGCAATGTAACAACGAAGTATGGGCCCAGGATCCTTTTAGAACTAGAGAATTACCAAGTTTTTCTGCCGCCGAGATACAGCGCTAAAATTACTCACCGCACAATCGAGAAACTTAACGATGGAGGCTTCTATGTTGTTAGGAAACTAGCAAATGGGAACTATTTTAATTTAATATTTACAAAAATAACATCTAGTAATGGATATTACTTAAATTTGTAAATAAAAAAAGGTCTATTAAATATATGTTTATTTTAACTTCACCTCTCCCAATTCTCTATATGGATCCTAATGATATTTTAGAGACATAC
This sequence comes from Leptarthrus brevirostris, assembly GCA_964036015.1. Lineage (NCBI taxonomy): Eukaryota > Metazoa > Arthropoda > Insecta > Diptera > Asilidae > Leptarthrus > Leptarthrus brevirostris. Next base: position 25,664,042 of record OZ038371.1, read on the forward strand.
ATGACTCTAGAAGATGACAACAGGAGTCTAATATTACATTTGATATCTGATGAGCCGATTTCTTCTACATTTCATTTTGATTTCAATTTTATACCCTGAATGTACTTGGTGTATGCAATTAGTGGATCCTAACTTCGCTAGGAGATAAAGTAATAGGTCGATTTCTGCCAATAACAGATAGCATGTAAGAAAAACAAAATCGCGACTAATCATATTATGATTCCCATGACTTTTAATTAAAACAATTTAATTAATTTTTTATATCCCGTGTCTCCAGGGAGCCGGCTTTGTCTAACTGTTTTCATTTAGTTGATAAGCAACATAATTTGCAGTGTTTGCTGGAAAGACAATTATGGCTTTTTAGTAATCGATAAAGATAGTTTGTTGAAGAAAGGACGTTATCGAAAAGGAATCGATACATACATTTCGCTATAAATTTAGAAGATCTAGTAAAACAAATCAGCTAAAGCTGTTCATGACCTGCTAAAGCTGATAGTAGACCTGCTAAAGCTGGTAATAGACCTGTTAAAGCTGGTAGTAGACCTGATATAGCTGTTCATAGACCTGTTAAAGCTGATTGTAGACCTGATATAGCTGTTCATAGACCTGCTAAAGCTGGTAATAGACCTGTTAAAGCTGATAGTAGACCTGATATAACTGTTCATAGACCTGATATAGTTGTTCATAGACCTGCTTAAGCTGATAGTAGAACTGATATAGCTGTTTATAGACCTGATATAGCTATTCATAGAGCTGATAAAAGTTGTTCTTCGACCTAATAAATGAGGATCAGGTATTTGACCATCCGCTCTTGCCGTCATGATAAATCAGTTAACTTGTAATTTATGCATACTTTGAAGCTCTAGTACCTTTTATTTAACTATCAGTTCTGTATTATCTTTTAAGTCATATTTGCTGTACAAAGATTTACAGGTTGTTTCATAAAAAGCAATTAACATAGACCTATCGTTATATTATAAAATTTTTCGTTAATAAGGAAATAATCTTTCTCAATTTCAATCTTTGAATTTTGCTGTCAATTGTCGGGTTTTTTAGGCGTTGAAAAGTGAATTATATTCGACTATTCTGAGATATAAAAAGCAATGTGTAAGGAGTGCTACGGAAAGGGACTTGATGTCTTCATAATACTATAAAAGGAAAGGGATGAACAATGATTTAATAGCTAATACCAACACTTTGGTGGAACCGCTTATCTCTATTCATTTTTCACATTTTTTCTCATCTATAAAACTTATTTGTTGATTACCCATGAACCTCTCATAAAACTTCCTTCAAATTTAATTAAACGATCCCCCGCTTATCTCTATATAATTTCGGTAGCAGCTAACTATCGATAAGCATTTTTCTTATTTTTTGGTCACCACAATTCCTTTCGAATCATATGTAAAGAATTTAAATTTAAATTTAGAATTCTATAAAGATAAGCGGGGGTCATTTAATTAAATTTGAAGGAAGTTTTATGGAATGATTAAAAAATAAGTTTAATGAGAGTTTCATGGTGTAATCAACAAATAAGTTTTATAGGCGAGCAAAAAAAATGTGAAAAATGAATAGAGATAAGCGGATACTATTTAAGCAATGAACCACTTATGAGTTTTAACATTCACCAAAATGGAGAGAATTATAGAAGAAGTTCTTAAGGTGTTGAATATCCCAGAGGATTACGAGGATCCTCATGAGCGGCTGCAGGAGCTGGTAAATTCTCCGCTAACCCCGATTAACCTGGTTTATAGGTTAGGATGGGAGTCTGAGTGGTGCGAAGTGGCCACTCCATATTCGGAGAATTTGACGGGGTTGCGAACGGTTAGTATTTAAAATTATTTTACATGTTATTTTTATTATTTTCTTCTTTATAGATTAATCACTCAGTTAGCGGAAGGAGGTGCATTATATCAGTTTTCAGCGTCGAAGCGCTGGCCCTCGAGATGAGGACCCGGCTTGATGCTGCTAATCATTTAGAGGAGGATTGGGATAGCCCGGACGATGTTAGACTTTAAACCTATAAATTCTAATTTAATTTCGATATCTCAAAAATTATAAACCCTAAATAAACTGGTTTGTTATACGTCACTTTTATTTTGTTTAATTCTACTGCAGCCATATTTATTGTAAATTGGGCTTTGCAATTAAAACACGAAGACCTAAATGGTTACCTCAACTTTCCCATTCTGTAGCTATCTTATCTTGAATTTCATCATCGCCATTGGAGTCTTCATCACAACTTCGGTCATCATCCTCAACCGAGGAATCACAACTTCGGTTATCATCTTCAAACGCGGCATCTTTAACTGAATTTGGGTTCACATCTTCATTTACTCTTCTACCAGCGATGCTAAAATATCCATTATTCTCACCCTTTAAAGATTTTTGAGAATGTCCCCAATTTTTTCTAAGCTGTATCATTTGATTTCTAATAGTATTGCTAAAGGGATCAAAATATCACAGTTCAATATTTTCTCGTATTGAGTAAAGACATAGAATCAAAATGAGTCAAGCTCTAGTGCAGCAGCAAAATTCAGAAGATTTAATTGACGCTTTAGCGGATCTCAATTTACGAAGCTATAAGCCGCTTCTTTACATGAAGGATATGGATCAAAGATGTGCATACAGGATTTTAAGCGCGAAAAGGCTAAAAACAAAATATGGTGACCGGATTGTTCTGGAATTAGAGAATCATCAGTTATTCTTACCAACACGTTTTAATTTCATAGCCCAATCCACAATTCAGAAACTGAATGAAGCTACCTATTTCATCACAAACAATGGCGGTATTGGATATAGTTATAATTTGGAATTTAGTAATCAGCAGATTAATAATCAACCTGAGAATGTGTTAGCGAATGCTATGTATTACTATGTAGATCAATAAAATTATATTATTACAGTTACTTTGTTTCTATACTTTGATTTCTGCAATATAAATTCTTTTTCAGATTAAGACTCTAATAAATAAACGATAATCATACTTCCACTTCAATGTGGATGATTGTTAGAACCCAAGTGTTAAACCTCACCGAATACCGCTTTTCATGAAATTATATAATACATTTCTATAATTCTAATTTAATTTGGATGTGTTTTAACATAGCATCCCATGACAATCCTGGTGTTGTGTAATAATGATTCGGGTTAAACTCATAGATATTTATGTATACTATTCTAAAATTCTCAAAAATGTCTGCTAGCAATAAAGCATCACACTTTAAATATAATTGTAAATTTTCTCAGATATTTCTAGAATTAAATTTGTTCCATACATTAACGACATGCTGATATTCTTCTTCTTATTGCTAAGTTATTAAAAAATCCTGAGGGGCACACATGCTTCATTTTAAATTTATCAAAAGAATTTAAGTAATCATATGAAAACCCACCTTTCTCCTTATTAAATTCATTATGGATTATTCTAAAGTCTTCATCATTCAGATTTTTGTTTGTTTTTTAGAGTATCTAAACTCGCAGCGAATGGAATCTAAACATTGTAATTCAATCGTTTTATTCTCAGATGAAAATATTTCCTTTGACATTAATATATAACACTTTATTTAAGGGAATAACGTTAATGAAATCTTCAATTTAATTTAATTTTAAGCAGTTCAAGTTTTAAAAATTTCCAGTGGGGGGTAAAATACTTGCTATAAAAGCTGAGGCAAATATTTAGATAGACCAGATTCAGGAAAGGAAGGAAGATCAGGTATGTTGCAGAGTAATTAATATATGCGTAGTAAATAAAAAATGTTATTACAGAAATAAAATGGAAGGAAAATCTATCGTAAAGAATCCTCGCGAACAATATACTTTTAAGATACAATTCACCCCAGTATGGGATGAAATGATATTAGCGGTGAACAATCAACTGGCTTTCGGAATAAATGCGCTGAAGTATTTACTGGAAGAACATTATTTAAACAAATTTCAAGAACGCATTCAAAAATATCTAAAAAATGGTGCATATGAACCTGTTCGGGTTATAACACGATTTAAATACATCAATCGATGTAATGAATACAAATTTGAAAACATCGAAGTTAATACAAATCTTAAGGATGGTGATATTAAACAGGAATATCTAAATAAAGTAACACAGCCTATAATTCAGAAAATGGAGGAATTTCAGAGACAAAAAGATGTTCTTGTATTGACAATATGCTTTGTAAAATTCATTTTCGAAAATCATCAATCAGTGGAACCGCAGTCAGAGTTTCAAACAGTGGAGATCAACAACACTGTGTATGAGATGGATGAAGATTGCAATTTAAAATTTATCGAAAACAAAATGGACGAAATACCAGGATTTAGAAATATGTAAATTAATTATATAAAATAATGATATGTCAGGAAGATTTAATAGAACTCTACCGATTTTAAATAAAAATTGATTAAGTGAATTACGAGTGTTTTCATTTCGAAGAAATTTGATATTTTGTAATCACATTTTGTTTGGGGTATACCCTTTTTCAAATACATGTTTATACTTGCTAATGCAAACAAAGTAAAAGACAAACCAAAAATAAAGTTAATAATTTTTTAAACTGTGATAATTTTAGTAAACCGAACTTTGCTCCAACCAAAAGTTTTAATGATGATATTAGAATAAGTCTTGACAATAGTAAGCATCTGTTGAACATTTGAATATACTTAAGAATCCAAAAGTAGTATCATTCCTCGTGATAAATACAAATTCCATCATAAGAGCTTAAGATCAGAAAATGTTAACAGCTTTTGATCTATGCAAAGTACTAAGATCAATATATTGTTTTAATCAATTCCATTGTCTGAATCAAAGAGCTCTATGAATACATGAAAACTTCAATTCATACTTTAAACTACTTTTTGGAGATTTCTATAATGGATTATGTAATGAAATGTATCTTCTAAGACACATATCAATTTTCTTGAGCCTAATTCAGGGGGATTTTTTATATTATTTGCGCAAAATGGTAGATCATTGTGTAAGTCATGAAGTGATTCTAGATAAGTTAAATCTACTTCAAATATATATATTCAATTTCTGAACTTTGAAGAATGCTCATTATATTGATATCCGTATTTTCTATCCCATTGAAATTCCTCATATGATAAGAATTCAGACATGTCTCACCCATATAAATTATTGCAGTCGAAGTAAATTAAATATGTTGAGCTTTGTGATGGGATAACATTTTCCATACACTTATTATTAGCAGTAGAATGCCTGCGAGAACATATAAAGTTATACACATTAACGTCAGTTAATAATTATTGTAATTCAATCTTTCAATACTTAAGCATAGCACCCCAAAATTATCCTGAATCTATATAATAAATCGTCATTTTTATAAAAGGATCTGTTTAATATTAAGTTTTCATCAGATGAATTATTCGCTAATTTTTCTATACTTGAGAAATCTAATCTATATGAATCTAAAATGCAAACAAAGTAAAAGACAAACCAAAAATAAAGTTAATAATTTTTTAAACTGTGATAATTTTAGTAAACCGAACTGTGCTTCAACCAAAAGATTTAATGGTGATATTAGAATAAGTCTTGACAATAGTAAGCATCTGTTGAACATTTGAATATACTTAAGAACACAAAATTAGTGTCATTCCTCGTGATAAATACAAATTCCATCATAAGAGCTTAAGATCGGAAAGTGTTAACAGCTTTTGATCTATGCAAAGTACTAAGATCAATATATTGTTTTAATCAATTCCATTGTCTGAATGAAAGAGCTCTATGAAGGTATGAGTTTTAATCAATTCCATTGTCTGAATCAAAGAGCTCTATGAATGTATGAAAACTTCAATTCATACTTTAAACTACTTTTTGGAGATTTCTATAATGGATTATATAATGAAATGTATCTTCTAAGTAACATATCAATTTCCTTGAGTCTAATTCAGAGGATTTTCTGTAAACTTGCTTCAAGAAGATTTATAACTCGAGGTTTGATTTTGTAGAAAAATTGTTTTGGATTCAAAATTCCTTCATCATCTTTTTCCAATAGAAAGCTTTCAATACGAATATTATAGCCTCAGTTTAATGCGCTTTAAATTTCTTTCATTGGTTCAGCTGTATTTCTCTATAAATTTTGAAAAGGTCATTGGGATAGTAGTTTTTCGTTTGTTTGACTTGGTGAGCTCACAATTTGGGTCTATTGTTACATAACGCATACAAAAATTAAATTTTAAATGTCATATAGGGTTGTTAGCTGGCAGTTTGGTATAAATTTAAATCATAATTACGATTCAACTAAAAATATGGTTTCCCTTATTAAGATTATTACGACTGAAAAAAGAAGAAACGAAGTTTAAGGCTAAGAAAAGATTTTTATTTTCTTAAGTTCTTGACATGATAAATCTCTCTAAATTACCAAAAGAAAGCCATTCCAGCTACCTCGATTTTGTTTGTTCTATCGGACCAATTCAAAGTTTTTGAGTCTATTTTTATAAAGTGCTGCAACGACAACAAACCCGGAAGCTGACATTTGCCAAAATTAGTGACAAACTCAAAGTAAACTGAACTCTGTGAAATCACAATTTGAGTCTATTGTTACATGAAGCATATAAAAAATTTATTTTCTTATGTTCTTCACATGATAAATCTCGTTAAAGTATCGAAAGAAGACATTTCAGCTACTTCGATTTTGCTTGTTCTAGTCTAAATTCACAGTTTTGAGGCAATTTTTAGAAAGTGTTACAACAACGCCAATGATCTTGTTCATTTCTTCTGCAGTTCAAGGTTGTTATATGGGTTTGGTAGCTGCTAGTTTGATATAAATTTAAAGCATAATTACGAATCAATGGTTTCCCTTATTAAGATTATCACGGCTGAATCATAAAGAAACGAAGTTTAAGGCTATGGAAAAATATTTATTTTCTTTGCAAGTTCTTCACATGATAATCCTCTCCAAAGTATCGAAAGAAGCCATTCTAGCTATCTTGACTAGACGTTTATTACTTATTAACGGATTTATGCAAAGCGATGCATGTTATTTTTAAACATCAGATTTTTTTCCCTTAATTACAGAAATTCCTTTAACTTTTCCTCAATGGTGTTATATTAACTAGTAATCAAGGTCCAGATGACGTAATCGGTTGAATGACTTACTTGCTAGTTGCATAAAACACGAAATTATTTAATAATATAACCTCGAATTAATGGCTATATTTAGATCTGGAAAAGAAATTGCATGATAATCTTTTAAAGTTCGAGGGTACAATATTCTGCTTCCAATTAAAGTCGCATCATGTTATTTCATTTAGCTGATAAAGGAGTACTTCGTAATTAAAAACTCAAAACAACAAACTCTTATTTTCAACACGAGGTCAGGTTCATCTACAAAACCTTATCACCCAACGACCTTAACATTGTCGCCAAATTATTAATTTCTACGCAGTCATCAGCTCGCTTATCAATCACAGCTCGACCAGAAAAACATGTTAAAACTTGCTTGAAAACAAATGATATCATAGAAATAAGAATTTGCAAAAGAAATAAAAAATAATCTTCATCTATTTACTCAAAGTGGTGAAATCTTTTATTACGCAATATTCTGTTTTCCAATTAAATTCGCATCATGTTATTTCATTTAGCTGATACAGCTGTACTTCGTAATTAAAGACTCAAAACAACAAACTCTTATCTTCAACACAATTAAATTCGCATCATGTTATTTCATTTAGCTGATAAAGCTGTACTTCGTAATTAAAGACTCAAAACAACAAACTCTTATCTTCAACATCAATTGTAGCCTCCAAGACTGAATACCCAATATCCAAGATGGCCGACAGGTGCCTTATCTTACTAAACAATCCAGGTTCAGATCCAAGGTTTAGATCTAAGTCCAGATGCAAACCAAAGAAGAAGAAGACCAATTGTAGCCTCCAAGACCAAAAACCGAAAATCCAAGATGGCCGACAATCCTTATCTCTTTTCCTTATCTCTCAATTGTAGCCTATAACACCGAAAACCCAAGATCCAAGATGGCCGACATCCTTATCTCTCAATTGTAGCCAATAACACCGAAAAACCAAAATCCAAGATGGCCGACATCCTTATCTCTCAATTGTAGCCTATAACACCGAAAACCCAAAATCCAAGATGGCCGACATCCTTATCTCTCAATTGTAGCCTATAACACCGAAAACCCAAAATCCAAGATGGCCGACATCCTTATCTCTCAATTGTAGCCTATAAGACCGAAAACCCCAAAATCCAAGATGGCCGACAGGTGCCTTATCTTACTAAACAATCTAGGTTCAGATCCAAGGTTTAGATCTAAGTCCAGATGCAAACCAAAGAAGAAGAAGACCAATTGTAGCCTCCAAGACCAAAAACCGAAAATCCAAGATGGCCGACAATCCTTATCTCTTTTCCTTATCTCCCAATTGTAGCCTACAAGACCGAATACCCTAAATCCAGGTCCAGATCCAAGTCCAGGTGTAAATCAAAGAAGAAGAAGATCAACTGTAGCCTCCAAGACCGAATACCGAAAATCCAAGATGGCCGACAAGCCTTATCTCATTTCCTTATCTCTCAATTGTAGCCTACAAGACCGAAATCTCTTTTCCTTATCTCTCAATTGTAGCCTACAAGACCGAATACCCTAAATCCAAGATTGCGTCAGAATCGGCAAAGCACATTTTGAGCTCGATTTTCTCATGGTCCAGAATCGGCAAGCACATTTTCGGCTCGATTTTCTCATGGTCCAGAATCGGCATATTCATACTACTAAGGTTTATTGCTTGCTTGAAAAGTGTTTGTATCACATTTCGTTTGGCAGCCATTTTATGTTAAGTTGTTCCAATAAAAAAATTTAATAATAAACGGTTTCACGTATCCTCAGATATTAAAACTCTATAATTACCATGTACCTCCTAAACCATTATCACTTATTCAATACAATTTCACCTTTGATCCGAGGAATAGTAGCACGTCCTTAAGGAAGAGCGTTTAGAAGAAGTTACATTGAAATGTCTTTGTGGTATCCGTTAACTTCTCTTACCTAATATTATGCGATAGTCTAACTTGAAATTATCTGCGTCTACAATTTTACCAAATTATCTGCATGTAAAGTGTAAAAGCTGATAAGGCGACGGTTCAATACGTTCCCATCGAATTGGCTTTACGTAAATTACTGTTATTTGGTAACACCTTATAATCTTACATGTATCTAAAACAAGGTATATACTTAACATGCGGCCAACTTGTAATATTTTCATTTATTAACAATAACTTATGTGCTTAAGAGGTTTTCATTCTGAGATTTTGATTCATTACTGTTTCGGAATTCACGATGACGAAACGTAAGTTCGGGCAATTTCACGAGACAAAAAATACAAGCTGGAAACCTCTTTTTCGTTTAATTGACGTACTATTGGAGCTATGTGGATTCCAGATATATTCAAATTCAGCCAAAACTGTTTTATGGAAGATCAATTATTCAATACGTGTTATAGTTACTTCTCTTTTCCCAGTGTTCGCAGTTTATTCTACCATAACAGAAACAAGTTCTGAACGTCGGTTCGAATCGATTTTGTCCATATTCATTGCAATACATGTAATTATCAATAATTTTTCTACAATATAATTAATTTGTATTTTAAGGTGTACACAAAACTGTTATTCGTGCAAATTATGAAGAAAAGATTAGAAGAGTTAAAAGAAATCGTTGTCAGAAGTACTTCTTTACCTATGAGCAACTATCATCAAGAAGTTGATGAGAGATACAAAAAATTGACATTGTAAGTAAAAATTATAGAAGCCCTCTATTATTGGTATTTGTTTATATCACAGAAAACTTCAAAAGTACAACTTTGTGTTCTGCCTTGCTGGAGCCTTATGTTATGCTTTCAGTTTTCTTCTGTTCTGGAGAGATTGGCGTTTACCTTTATTATGTCACGTGATTGGAATCTCGTAACGTTCATTTTAACTGAAAGTGATAACTGAAAAATACATCTTTTAACTAGGAACCGTGACCATCCGGGATATGAGATTACCTTTGCTTTTATTTTTGTGTTTATACTCTACGGCGTAAATATCGTGCTTGCTGTTGATTTTACTTTTCATTTATTGTGTTTATTTACGGCATCGAGACTGCAAATTTGCAAAAAGTTCTGCACATTCATTGGCTGCAAGGATAGTGATTACAATACTGAAGATGAACAAAGAAGACTTCTAAATATTATTCTAAGCTTACACTGTGAGACCATAGGTTTTTTATCCAGTTTCAAAAATACTTACGAAGACTTCATGTTAGCAAATACGCTAACATTTATCGGAGTACTTTGCAGTTGTACAGTACAAATTGTTTTAGTAATTATCAAAAATTATATTTTAATTCTCTCTATTTTATTAATTGCTGCAATAATGAAGTACTATCTTTTAGACAAATCAAGTTATAGCTTGCATACCCATGATATTGGTATTAGCTCAACTGTTTTTGCATTCAGTATTTGGCCAGGTTATAATATCTGCAAACAATGAATTTGTTGAGGCTATTTACGATAACGAATGGTACGAACTGACAGATATCTCAAATCGAAGGATGTTTCTCTTGATGTTAACATATGCCCAAAGATGTCATGGGTTTTCTCTTAAGGGATTTTCAGTATTATCCTTGGAAACATTTGCTGTCGTGAGTATGCTTCATTAATATTTAAGATAAGAATTTAATTTTTTAAATTTTTTATTCTAGATACTTAAAGTGTGCTTCAGATGTGCTGCTTTTTTAATAAATTTGGTCTAAATTATCAATTTTTCTGTTTTTCCTTATTTTTGAGTCATACGAAAACTATATTAGAATTTTATTAAAATATAATATAGTAAACTTGAGCAGCTGTCTTAGAAGTTCTTTTTAAATACAATTGTGCCCAAATTAAATGGTATAAAAAAAGCTATTCTTGAGATATTATTAAAGAGTGTTTTTGCGATCGTAGTAGGCCAAGGTTGGTCAGACAAATTGCTTCGGTTTGGTTTGGTGTCAAATTTGAAAAATCTTTTTACTTAATTGCTGATAGGGGAAGTACGGACAAAATGACTGCTGAAAATTGAATCAACTCTTTGAAAACCTACTTTGCATTTCTAAACAAATATGTATAGCATTACATTGCATTGTATTCATTCTTAAACTATTAGTTAAGTATTCCTTGAAAGTTTCGATGTTCTAGAATAATATAATAATTATCAAAGTCGCAAGAGTCGTCTTTTATTAAAATTTTTTCCTTCCGCAAATATATTAAATCTTGCGCTCACAATTTAAGCTTTTTTCGACATTGGTGCCGAAACCCGGCAATAATTTGCAATATAAGTATCGGGCTGGTAAAGAAAAAATTATGTTATCGCAAAGACGAAAATCAAGGCTAATTGGCTTTTACTGTAACGAAAACTATGGAGTCATCGAAAAGAGGCGTATATCGAGGTCAAGTAACAAAGCTGGCAAAATCCGCAGAGGAATATTTAGAATTGGCGGAATCCCAGGCTAAGAAAGTGAATATAGAAGAATTTGATTTTATTGAAAAAGATTTGGTGGTGTTTCACCAGCGTATAATGGCGGCTCGAGATAATCTGACCAAAGCTAATTAGGATGCCCGCTACAATATAAGGCCTGATGATCAGGAACGCGAATGGGAAGCGGTGGCTGAATATGAGGACAAGGCGATTATTGTTATAGTGCGAATTAATAATCGCTTATCAAAAATTCGTGAAATTCAGAAGCAGTCAGATAAAGCCGACGTAACGCTTCTATCTAACGTAACGCGAAAGCATAACTCTGTTAAGATACCGAAGCTCCACCTTAAAAAATTCTCTGGTGATATCAGTGAATGGCTGCCCTTCTGGGAGCAATTCAAGTCTGCAATACACGGAAATTCAAACTTATCTGGAAGTGATAAATGTAACTATCTCCAATCAGTATTATATGTAAAAGCAATAGGTACTATTTCAGGTTTTACTCCCAGCCAAAATTGTTACGACGCCGCCATCGCTCTTCTTCAAGAAGAATATGGACAAACTGATAAAGTCATTGATAAGAACATACAAAGGCTCCTTTCTCTGCAGCCCATTACATCCCGATATGACGTTTTCGGATTAAGACGCTTTTATAACTTTGTTATATCCAGTACGAGATCATTAACCGCTCTCGGAGTGTCATCAACAAACTACAATATTATGTTGTAGTTTGTCCTGCTAAAGTGCATGGCCAGTCAATGGCGAGTAGAATATTTTCGTGTATACAGGGTGTTTCAGAACGGACGTGCCACAATGAGTGGGGTGATAGATCTCAACTAGACCGACAAAAAATCGGAGTCTAAACCGTTTGGGAGTTACAGGGTGATTCATAAATTTCAGTTTTTCATGGTATGCATTCATTTCCAAAAGTGAAAAAAATGGTTTCCGATTACCTAAAATTCAGCATTTTCCCAAATTTTCTCCGAAATTCATGTAATTAGTAGACATATTTTTATTGGATTTCTCATCTTATTACCTTTCCAAAAAGGTGCAACATGGCAAGGGTGACGGAGGATTAGAAAAACCGCATCCTTAGAAATCCCTGACTACCTAATTATTTAATTGCATTTTAGGTAGGAAATTCTTTAAATAAACCAACAATTTTAAGAAAAAGGGTCGAAAATGTTTGTTTTGGCTTAACAGGTAATTAATTTTAATTATTTCTGCACAAAAGTTATAAAAATGTAAGTGTAATTTTGTTTTATTGCGGATATTAGCTTGTGTTAGCCACAATTCATACCCATGTATCCTGACGTTCTGTTACTCGTACCTGATGGAAATTTACCTATAAAAAAGGATCAGTCAGCAAGAATAACTATCATAATTGAAAAACAAATCAATAAGTACGGGTGTTTTTAAGCAAAAATTATTAAAAAATGGTAGAATTTAGATTTGAGGAATACGCAGATATTATTTACATTTATGATGTAGAATATCAAAGGAGATTCCCTAACTGGCGAGCACACCAATGACGGGTATTTACGCCGACTTTCCGAAGGTTAAAAGAAACAGGAAGTGTAACTTCACACGACATGGAGACACGATCCGAAACTTCGGAAACTTCTGCTGACGTCGAGCAGCAAATAATCACGATCGTGAGGCAGGACCCTGAGACGAGCACGAAACGAGTCGCAATGCGATTAGGAGTGTCGTCATCTAAGGTTTGGAGGGTTATTCATCGAGATAAATTACGTCCATATCACCATCACCCAGCCCAAGGACTACTGGAAGGAGATTCCGAGAGAAAACTGAAATTTAGCACTTGGCTTCTGGAACGCGACATTGACGACAGAGCCGAATTCTGTGGACAGATGAATGTCAATTCACCAGGAATGATATCTCGAACTTCCACTACCTCCATACCTGGTCGCACACTAACCCGCACATGGTAAAGGTGACCTCATTCCAGAAGATATTCAGTGTCAATGTTCGGGCTGGTATCATCGGCAACCATTTGGTAGGACCATTCATTTTGCCGCAAGTCCTTAATAGTGAAACTTTTTCAGATTTTTTGGAAATACCCTGCCAGATCTAATAGAGGAGAATGTTTTACCAACACGATCGAGTACCAGCGAATATGGCTAACATTGTGAAGGTAATACTAAGTGAAAAATTTCCTATCCGCTGGATTGAACGAGGTGCATCGATTCCTTGGCCTGCTAGATCTCCAAACCTTACCCCATTGGACTTTTTATAATGGAGAACAATGAAGGATGAAGTTTGTTCAAGCCCAGTTAACAACAGGAGGATTTAGTTAGCCGAATTGGGAATGGAGCGACGAAAATACGGGAGGTTCTGGCTGCAATACGCCTTAAACAAGGACTTAGAAGGATATTGTTGAAATGCAGCCAAAGTGGCGGTGAACATTTTGAACAGCTTTTGTAACTTATCAACATTAATTGTAATTATTTTTGAATTCAATTAAAAGCATTTTAGAATTAATTTGAGTTTAATTTCTTTAATTTTTTGATTTTTATAATATTCTCCGATTGGATTTCTAAGTTTAAATTTCTACATATTTTCTCTACGTGCACAGCACATGTTGCACGTTTTTTAAAAGTTAATAAGAGGGGGGTAATCCAATAAAAATAAAAGAGAGGTGTACTAATTACATGAATTTCGGAGAAAATTTGGAAAAATGCTGAATTTTAGGTAATCGCAAACCATTTTATTTTTAATTTTGGAAGTAACTGTACAACAATTGTAGGAGTTAGAGCAGTAGTGTTGACATTTTTGGAAAGGCCACTAGTATAGTTGTATTTAGCGTTTGTTCGATGTTGCTATGCTGGTTAGATCAAAAGATAAAAATAAAAGAGTACCAGTGCATACCATACCAGTGCATACCATTAAAAACTGAAATTTATGAATCACCCTGTAACCCTGTACCCTGATTGCCCACCCCTGCCATACAATTTTTTATGTCCAAACCTATGCCCGCGGGCAAGTGAGCTTTTGAGCTTTTAAATTCGTATATGCACTTGTTTTATCTGTATTCGGTTTCCTGTTTTTGCATTTTTTTAATTGTTAAAGCATACAAAAGCTTAAAAAATCTTCATATTTAAGTAGTTTTGTAAGCAATTGTACAATATCTTAAGATATACAACCTTTTGCAAACATTTGAAGGTTCTTAATTAAACAAAGAGTACGAAATGCTTCTAAAGCTTTAATAAAACAAAATTGCACTAACATTTTTATAACTTTTGTGCAGCAATAATTAAAATTAATTACCTGTTAACCAAAAACAAACATTTTCGACATTTTATCTTAAAAATTATTTTGTTTTAAAGAATTTCCTACCTAAAGTGAAATTAAATAATTAGGTAGTCAGGGAGTTCTGAGGATGCGGTTTTTCTAATCCTGTGTGTACCTTGCCATGTTGCACCTTTTTAGAAAGGTAATAAAATAGGCAATCTAATAAAAATAAAAAAAACAGGTGTATACTAATAACATAAATTTCGGAAAAAAATTTGGGAAAATGCTGAATTTTAGGTAATCGCAAACCATTATTTCTCTTTTGGAAGTGACTGTACATGCAATGGCAGGAGTTAGATCAGTAGTGTTGACATTTTTGTGTTATTTATCAAGAGACAAAAATAATAGATGTGCATACCATGAAAAACTGAAATTTATGAATCACCCTGTAACTCCCAAACGGTTGAGATAGCCCTCCCCCTGCCATACCATTTTTTGTTTGTCTTATCCATTTTTATTGGCTTATCTTGGCACGTCAGATCTGAAACACCCTGTATATTGAGTGAAAATGCACGTTAGCTATTTGCAAAACGGGAGATAGATCGTCAGTTAGATCATTCATTGGGCTGCGCAATACTAAAATTAAATGTGCGCTCAGCACCTATAATCCCTCAGTTGACGGTCTTATCCACATTGGAAGAATAGCTGACGATTTTTTTTAATTATTTATATAAATCGAAGAATTAACTGGAAGAGTTTCATAGAAACATTTGCTGTTCAAACGACCTGAAATCATTTTTAGATTTTGTTGTTTGAAATAATTGAAATTTTCTCACGACTAGGTCAACCACGACTCTGTCAGCTGACGCTTGTTTCGATTGCTAGCTATATCTCGACTATCGAATACACACAAAATCAACCAACCTGAAATCGCCATCAAAAATGCAACGCTGCCTTCCGGACTATTACAGATGATTAGCGGTTTTAAATGTTTTATAATACCAAAATCGCAAATATTTATTTTGTATTTAAGAACTTACCTAAAGTTTTCTTTGTTTTGGCCACTGCTAATCAAGTAGCAATGTCTCTAGTTAGGCATATAGGGAATAGTGTTTCGAACATAAGGGATTATATCTAGTCGCTAACAGTCTGATATTTGCAATAATCAATAAAATGTATTTTAAATAAGTGATAAGTTTAACAACTTCAGCATCTACAAAATATTTATAAAGAAGGCGGTAAAACTGACACAGGCTTTTAGAAGCTAAAATTAAAATTTAGATTTATTTCAGATGTAAAAATTTTATGGAAAATAACTTACAGCAGCAAATGCTTCCATGGATAGCTTCATAAATCCCTTGAGAGAAATTCCATCGCGTCTTTGGGCATACCTCAAGATCAGGAGTAGTGCCTTTCGGTTCGAAATATCTTGCAGGTTGTACCATCGTAGAGAGCGTCGGCAAATTTTTCGCATTTCGAAATTATAAGTTGCCCAAATATCGAATACAAAAATATTTGAACCAAGCAAATTACTAAATGACAATAAGATGTGAATTCACCATACTGAAAAGACAATTAACATAATTAACTGAAAATACTAAGAAAACTTCGTTTTGTGATAGTTACTGTAATGGTTCTCACTAGAGAAATACATAATACTGCCATAAATGTGAGCATATTTGCTATTAATGCATCTTCGTAAACATTTCTGAATCTAGATAAAAAACTTGTAACTTCATAGTGCAATTTCAGAATTCTTTTTAGGAGTATTCTTTGTTCATCTTCCGTTCTGTATTCACCATTCTCACAGCCAATAAATTTACAGAACTCCGTACAGATTTCTAATCTAGATGCCGTAAACAAGCAGAACAAGTGGAAGAATGAATCAGCGCCGACCGTAATAGCTGACGCGTAAAGCAAATATATAGAAATAAATGTATAGGTAATTTCGTAACCTAGGTGGCTTCGGAACCTGAAAAGAATTACTAATATTATCAAAAAGTTAGGATTAATTAGAACTGGGATATTACGAGACTCCAATAATGGGACAATAAAGTGGCAGTTTCCAGTTACTCGAAAAGAGAAGAGGAAGAAATGTGTAGAAACAACAGCCAATGCAGCTCATCAAAACGTTGCATATTATGACTTTTCTGAAAATAAAAGACCAATGAGTATTGAAAATAGCCTCTACTGAACTTACTTTGACCAGTTTCCGTATTTCCTATTAATCTCCTGATGATACCTGCTTCTAACGCAAGAAAAAGACGTGTTTTCTGAAATAAGTTCGGACAATTTTACTAATTCCAACTTCATAATTTGCAGAAATAGCGTCTTGAATTGTATCTGAAAATCAATTGCAAATCATAATAGAATACAGTAAAATATTATTTATTTGTCACTTACATGCACACCTGACATCACACTCAAAGCTGCATCGAAACGTTGATTCAAATTAGTTTCCGTCGCGACTGCATAAAGTGCGAAAATTGGCAGCAATGAAGTAGTAGCAATACGTACTAACCAACTAATCCTCCAAAGGATGTTTTTGTCTGCATACTGAGATATGTCGTATCCGCAAATATATAGTATTCTATTAATGAAACCAAAATTATCTCTCCAACTTTCCTTCGCCTGGAAATATCGTCCAAAGTTCGTCTTCCTCATCTTAACTTCTGAAAATATACTGACTGAAATATGATGAGAAAAAGGTCCTTACGTGTAAAAAATAGTTTCGTAATTAATGTTGTACCTAACAATTATCGAGAAGGTATCTTTATCCTTGGGTATCAACAGATGCGAGTAAATTACTATTGTGTAGAAAAATCAATTTGTATTGAATGTTTTATAAGATATTCAATAAAATTCTGCTTTTAAGTTAGTCAAACAACTGTAAATTAAAACTAATAACTGGAAACTATAACTAGTTTACCGCTTTAGGTTTTAGGTAAACCCAAATTTAACATAATAACAAACTTAAAAAAGCTTAAACTTTTGCAAATAAAAATGTTCACTGTTTAAAGTTCAATTAAATTATTCTATAATTATTACCTTTGTGACTGCAGAGCATATAAGCTAGTTCCCGCGTGAGAATATCTAACAAAGACTTCGAAATTTTGAGGAGTGGGATGTTGCGTGTGATTAACCAAAGCCAAACATCAGCCATATGTTGCAGAAAATCCTAATCCCTTATACATGTGTTATATCTTCGGATGGATAGGATCTTCCTCGTTCCTACTGTCTTACTAGATGTAGTCGTTAACAGGATGAACTAATTAGTTAAGGTTATGGGTATCTGCAAAGCCAGATGGCACGATGCGGGCAAACATATTTTTACAAGCGGAAAATAATTACAGAAATGTAGTTAGCGTCATACTTACCAAAGGAGTCAGGTCTAACAGCTATAAGCTGGTCAGTAGATTCTGAGACGGTTTCTACTATACGTCTTCATACAAGATGGAGAAAAACTACAATGATATAATGCTGTTTTCACCGATTGTACCGGTCGAAGATGACATTCGCCGAATTGTTAAACAGGTGAAACTCGACCTTTCATCATGGTCGTACGCGGTTTTGGCCAATTGTGACCTTATTGGTTTGGTTGCCGCTGAAGTAAGGGCTCTCTCGGCTCGTGTTGACTTTCATGCTCCTGCTTCCCCGGATGCACCTGCTGCTGCCTTGGATCCTCCTGCTTCACCCGCCGCCCCTTCTTCCCTTGTCGACCCAGCTTTTGATTCGATTGGGTTTGAACATCGGTCTGCCGGTGGCTCGATGATACTCACGACGTTGCACCAAAACGTTCTCTCACTGCCCGTAGACGTGTCTGCCGTCTGCGTGCTCCTGCTCTCCGTTCTCATGTACTTCTTCTACTCCCCCATCACCCCGCCATCGGACCCAGTTATGAATATATCTCCTGGCGCCTCCCAGTATAGTCCTCACCCATCGCATGACACATTCCCATTAAGATCTATTAATGTGTCTCGAAATAAGGGTTTCACTCTGACGATTGCGCAACCATCGAGATCCTTTTTTGTTTCCCAACTTGATCCAGCGACTTCTGTTGACGACGTTATTGGCTACGTCAGGGAGAGAAGCGTCGCTTATGACTCTGCACTCCTCCTTTGTCAACTTCTAGGATCCCGTCATTCTCAAGGAGTCATGTCGTCTTTTAAGTTGACATCGTCGCCAGAATTTTCTGAGATAATGTCTGCGCCCGATTTCTGGCCCGAAAATATCATTGCACACGGGTTTTTGCCCCGTCGTATGGGCGCGGGAAGCACTCAAAATAGAACCACTGCTAGCAACCAAAATATAAGGGGATTACGAACGAGAACGAGCCAGTTATTTCAGGCTTCTCTTGCGTGCTGTAATGCTGTAACTACGTCATCGACCGAGACCTGGCTTCATATGTTTTAATGATGCAGAAATTCTTGACGAGTCCTATCAGATTTGCCGTAAGGATAGATACCCTGACTCCATGACTCGTGGTGGCGGCGTGTTGGTTGCTTGCAAATCGCATTTATATTCCGGCTTGGTTGAAATACCTGCTTGTTCCGACACGCTCACAATCGAGCTCTTAGCTCTTAAGATATCTCTGGGGAAGATGCATATTTTCCTGCTATGTTGGTATATCCCTCAAAGCTTGACAAACCATGCTGATGCAGGTGGTCGAAGTCTTTACGATATTTTAATTCATAGCTTAGATTTTATTAATAATATGACAAACACAGAGGACGAAATGATCCTTCTTGGTGACTTTAACTTACCAAACCTCCAATGGGTATTCAACGCTGATAACGATGACTACTTTCCCTTAAATTGTGTTACTGCTAAAGACTCCAAGAATAAGACTTAAGAATAAAAAAATAGATTATGGAAAACCTACTTACGCTGTAGAAACGCGTCAGCTTATTGTGATCGTTTATTGTAATGACAGCTTTTTAGCGTTATCATCAGCTTTATACAGAGATTACCTTGATATTGTTCGCGGTAACTTGCATAATAATCCTTGAACCTTTTTTAAATTTTCATCAGGCAACTTTGTGCTTTCCCTGGAAGAGCTTGGTCATATCCAGGATCGTCCCACTGCCTCTATTGCTTTGATCACTATATCTCGTAATATTAACATGGATGGTATCAATGAACTTAAAATGGACTTTTCTTTTGGTCCTGATGGTATTCCACCTGCTTTCTAGAGATCCTGTTCTGACGCCTTAATCCCTCCACTGGAACTCATCTGCAAAAAATCTCTTCAGGCCGGTAGATTTCCTACGTTATGGAAGAGGTGCTTTATAATTCCTGTTTATAAAAAGGGGCATGAAAACTTAATAACAAATTATAGGTCAATCGCGAAGCTTCCCTGCATGCCCAAGTTGTTCGAATCTGTAATATATTCACAGCTTATTGGCAGTGTAAGCGGTTAATCTCACCTAATCAACATGGATTTCTGCCGGGTAGGTCGACGACAACTAACCTGCTTACATTTTCATCCCACATTACCTCTGCCTTCCAACCAGGTTTCGAGACTGACTGCGTCTACGCCGACTTGAGCAAGGCATTTGATAAGCTCCCTCACTTTGTGATTATGCTTAAACTTGAAAAGTTGGGGTTTTCACTTTTATTGCTCGACTGGATCTGTTCTTAACTTAAAAGATAGGACATACCGAATATCTTTCCGTAATGCTTTATCTAGAGTCATTAGGGCTTCATCTGGCAAACCGCAGGGTATCCATCTGGGGCCGTTGCTGTTTACTCTTCTCATTGATGACATTGTACCTCTGATTAAGCACTCTAAAGTTTTAATTTACGCTAAATAATTATATATAATAAAATATAAGCTAAGTAGTATATTTTGGGCTGAGTAGCAGCCTAGTGAGTTAGTTGTATTTTAACCCATTTTAATAAGTGTAATTAAGTGAAGTGAAACGGTATATTGTGAAGAAATATTGTGAAGAAAATTGTGCATCGAATTAATCAGTAAAGTGAATAAAAGTGTCTTAATTAATCCGTCGAGGCCGAATAGCCCCATTTACATAACAATACATTATATCAGCCGTTCTTCCAGCCGTAGTCTGTAGGTGCGACTTTCAGAAGTGCACTGTTTCTTTAGATGAACCCGAAGTTAGCATTACGTGTCATTAATGCTGCTAATCGTCCCAGGGTTAACGTACCCAAGTGAAGGATATCCCTCATGGTGCACCATCATATTTAAACTTTTTTGTGACTTCGTTCCCTGATAATAACTCTAATAACTTTAATGATTTAGGTAACGAAGTTTCCTCCTTTTTCGCACAGTCCTGATGGTGTTCCTGCGTCCCTTTCGAAGCACATCTTGATGTTAAAAATGTTTGTCCAGTATTCCCTGTGCCCTATTGCATAAAACTATTGGTCTAAAAATAGTTAGCCAATTCGGTTATATATTGTAAATTATTAGAAATATTGTTCCATAAATGATACTAGCGGACACATAAATTAGACTACGTAATTTCTTCGCCTAGTAGGGTTTCAATTTTGTTCAGAGCAGTGTTATTTCGCGCGGAAAGAATAAATTTAATCGTAATTCTTACAGCAGTGATGACGATAGGGATTTTGAAATAAACGCTTTTGTACGAAAAAAAGAGCTTTTAGAAAAGTATTAACTTTGATATAGGTACATATACACCATGAGTTCACTAAAAAAAATTCCGGTGTAAATTACCGGTGCTTGAAAGTTAAGTAGAGTGTTTTGGGCCATACTTACAACATAAAACAAATCGGAGTTATGCACTTTCAGCAAAACACCAACTATTATCGGCACTTCATTGGCTTGGTAACGGTTGTAAGTATCATGGCATAGAAGACATGCATGCAATTCCAAAATCAACAACGGTAAGCCGTGTTATTAAAAGGGTTGTGACCATTACGAACCCAAAAGTATTTCCATATGAAGTGAAGTCGCCCAACAATACGCCCGAGATCATTCAACGGTTTTACTCTATTGCTGGAATACCAAACATCGTTGGATGTATAGATGGCAAAGTTTTGAGGAATAGTGTTCTGTTTTCGGAAATGGAGAGCGGTTGGAGCCATATCCGCGATCTGTTTCATTAGTTAATTCGAGATACAGATGCAGTGATAACTCCACAATGGACCAACGTTCAAGATATATCAATGATGAGACTTAATCGGGCGTGTAAAAGTACGAGAAGATTCGTATGTAGTAAATGCTAGTGGAGTATTATAAGAAAAATATCCTTGCTTAAACTAGGTAAGAGTTAATGCTATTTATGCCTGTAAAATCATAAAGGCATGCGTTCGCTATGCAATGTAAGCTTGAAGTGAACATGAAGACGAAAGTGAAATTCCACATAGTTTTTACCAGCAACAGAAGGTGGTCTTACGAGACGAGACACCAGAAATAATAAATACATTTAGAAATAAATTAAAAAAAGCTAGTTAAACATTGTAAATATTTGTCTAATATTCTTCAATTACTATAACATAGTGTCCTTCAGTTTAAACATATATTTTTTTCCTTTTATTCGAATTTTTCCGTCTTTCACTGTTTTTAATTACAGTAAAATAATCTCATTTTATTTTGTTTTTGTTTTTAAATTAATGATTTCCAGTTTTAACTTTTCTTCATCTAATTTTTGTATACTTTCTCTTAGGGCCATTTGTTTCCTTTTCGGTTCTACAACAAATTAAATACTTTTTAACCAACTTCGCAAAAAGAAGTTCAACACGAATTTATTTTTTTTAATGTGTGACCGGGCATAATTTTATAACACGTGGATCGGTTTAGATGATTATTTTTTTGTTAGGCAGAGCATATTCACCTTTTAGTACACTGTAAAAAAATTCTTGGTAGGGTGGGGGTGGATGAGGGTGAAATATAACTTCGTAACGTGTGGACCGACTTGGATGATTCTTTTTCTGTCGGAAGGGTTAGTCTAACATCGTAACACGTTGACCGATTTGGATGATTCTTTTTTTGTAGGGTAGAGTATGTTCCCCGATTGGTACCATGTCAAAAATCATGGCAGTGGGGGTGGGGGTGGAACCTAACTTTTTAATGCGTGGATCGATTTCGATGGTTATTTTTTTGTTGTATAAAATATGATCGCCTATTGTTAATAACAGAAAAAGGTAGCCTGGGCTGTGGCGGGGAAGAGGAGATGGTAGTCCAACTTCGTAATGCGGGGATCGATTTGGTTAATTCTTTTCTGCGTAGACCGATTTGAATTATTCTTCTTTTCATGTCGTTACCAAACATCTTAACGCATAGACCTATTTGAATGATTCCTTTTTGTTGTATATATCGGAACTAGAAGGAACAATTGTGACCAAGGGTTGTGTTGGGGGTTTTCTAACTTTGTAATGCATGGACTGATTTATCTGATTATGAATGCATAGATTATCTACATATTTGTTTCATGAAGGAGGGGCGGCGTCAAGCTGCGTAAACCGTAGACCGATTTCAATGATTTCGGTTCTATTGTACAGAATACGTTTCCTGACTCGTACATGATAAGCATTTTGTACCTAGAGTGACTACGATGATTCTCTGACTATTAGGATTCTCTCGTTCTGTATAGAGTACGGTGGCGCGCTAGTAAAAATTTTGCATCTAAGGAAAGGGTATGGCTAATTTTGTAATATGTTGCCGGATCTGGATAAACTGGTTCCTTTACTTAGAGTGTGCTACCTCTGCAACTGTTGAAATTGGTTTGTCCGTATGAGGAGCATTTTTCGCGTCAACAATACAATAGTTTTTAAAAACAGTTGAGCCGGCTTCACTAAAAGCGCTAAAACGCATTAAATAATTTTTCATTTTATATCTAACTGTTACGACATTTTGAATCGGTGCAAATTAAAGAAACAAAGCTACTACGTAACCATGATCTACGATACTTTATAAAACTGCCTAAACATTTCAGCTCACGGAATCATAAATAAAGAGCATTAAATACTTTTTTTTATAGTTGTTTGGTTTGTTTAATATCATTAAGTTAATATCGCTCGAGCACAGTTTTAAATGAAAATGTTATTAATTGCTTAATACACATTTAAAAACTATCGCGACTTGCATTAATAATGTTAGTTCATTTTGAAATAATTATTAGTGCTCTGAACGAATAAATATTAGTAGTTGGAAGAAAATTTTTATGAATTTTTTTATTATTATTTTACAAGCACTTATAACTATTTGTCTATTAGTAAAATACTAATAGTTTTATGCAATAGGGCCCAGGGGTATTCAAGTTATGAGTTAGAAGTCCTGGCTATTATAAAATCCCTGAAGTGACTGCGACACTACTTGCTCGGTCTATTTGTAGGTTGCTACTTAAGTTGTGAGATATAGCAACACCAGTGTGAATATGTCAAATCTGACATTGTCATCGTAAAGTTTGTCATTTTTAATGGTAATCGTACTCAGAATGTTTTGTCATAAGAGTTCTATTTGTGTTGTTTACAGGTACTTGAAATATTCATCTTGGTATAAAAATAGCATAAATCGTGAACATTTTCGTGCGATGATTTTCTATGACTTTCGACGTGGATTAAACCAACAACCGATCAACTCACTTCGAATTTTGGTAATATAACACCATTTCGAGCCACCGTGCTTCGCTGGTTTTCCGAATTCAATCGTGGTCGCAATTAGCCACAGGACGAGTTTGGTGAAGGTCGTCCTAAATCGGTTAATATTCCAGAAAAAATTGATGCTCTGCGTGAACTGATATTGCAAGATCGTCATGTGACATACCGTGAGAGTGATGATTCAATATTTCATGAACATTTGCCCGTCAAAAAGATTTGTTCGCGTTGGAAACCGCATAATTTGACAATCGCTCAAAAAAGGCTCGTGTCGATTGATGCAAAAATGTGTTGAAAGAATTCAATCGCGGTGCTTTAAAAGACTTCTATAAGATCGTGACAGGCGACAAATTATGCATATATGCATATTAACCCGAAACTAAGCAACAGTCGACTGTATGGGTCTTTCACAGGGCCGCGGAGGGGGGGGGGGGGGGGGCGAAGGGGTAAACCCACCGGGCCCGGGCTTTCAAAAGGGGCCCCGTCATCTAAGTCATCAACAGAAATTTTTTCCCATTTGAATTATATATATAAAAAAATGTTTCACGATAGAAAAAGTGTAATATACTAGACAGATTTTAAATTGAAATTCACTCATTCGATTGTATATGGGCTCGTAAATGCTTACTCCCGGGGCCGAAATTCCTTTTTCGGGGGCCCGTAACTGGTACCCCCCAGGCCCGAATTTTGTCTCTACGGCCTGGTCTTTCAAGACGAGCCAAATTCAACAAAAGTGTTGTTCGCGCACAAAGCACTTCGAAGCAAATGGTCGTCTGTTTTTTCGGAATAATTGGACATGGAATCGGAATGGAAAAAGTGCTTCAAAAATTGATTCAAGCGCATGTAAAAGTGTATTGATCTTCATGGAGAATATTTTTAAAAACAATAAAGCCATTTTCGATTATAAATATTTATTTTTACTTGCCTATCTCAAGACTTAAGTAGCAACCCTCGTAAGAAGGAAGGAACTTACAAGTTGATGCTGGCTGCGTTTGGCCTCCATGGCTCCATTTTGCGATGTTTACATCACCCATTTTGACGGGTCCAGCGTCGGCTTGTTTGGTTTGCTCTTCATGGACTACCTTGGAACAACCCACTCATTCTGTATCCTTATATGGAGAGACTAAATCTTTTAAAACTTCTTTTTTCGAATTATGATGAAATAAATCTGAAAGGGTTTTTGTTTCGGATTGCCTGCGAAGTATTGTTATTCCTCCTGTCCAACTGTATTCCTTAAATGTTCCGTCTCACTTCATGAGAAATTGGGATTTATTTAAAATACCCAAACACCGGTTTTTACGATCCTGTCACATCAATGTCGCATTGTTTCCATATAAATTTCTAGAACTTTGTTTTCCCAATATTGAAAAATATTTATTAATTCTTTTAAATCTTCATTTCTTTCTTTAGACTAGAATAATGAGTTTTTGATTTTTTTTCTGTACTTTGCTTTATTTTTGAACTGTGTTAAGTAATTAACCATTGATTAATTTTTGTAAATAAATAAAACAATAAATAAACAGAAGTGTTTAAACAACGATTAGATCTCGTACATAAAGGGAAAGTGAAAAGTGCAGTTCATACGTTTCCGATCATTCCACACCAATAGACACTATATAAAAATGTTTGAGGGTTCCTGTCAAACTAAATAGTGACCCAACCAAGCCTAAGATAATTTTCTAAGTACTGTTGATTAAAATGTTTTCTTATACGAAGCGGTTAACTTTACAATTTTTTTTATATTGTTTGGAAAGGGAAGCTACGTAAGTACATTAAAATTTTCTATTTATATCTTAATTTTAATTTTATTCATTAAAAAGTCAATATATAGAGCTTCTGATTAAATATTCAATATTGATTTTTCCATGTATATAGTAATTAACTTGCGTCAATTACTCAAGGATAAGATGAACGTTCTTGGTAATTATTATGTACAGTGTTAATTTTTAGGCCACATTTTCTGTATCAAGAAAATTTTTGTCTTTACATTTCAGTCTGTATATTACCAGTAGTGAAGATGGTGAAAATCAATTTTGCGCAATATTTTGAAACAAAGGAAAGTTGGGGAGATCATTGTGATTTTGTTAACAGAGCATTGAAGCTTGGCGGGATCGACATATTTCAGGGTTCAGGCAAAATTATCATTTGGAGGATCAATTTTTTAACATGTTTTCTTGTTATTTCAATCCTCCCAATTTTTGCGATGTATGGAGTCGTAACAGAAACTGATTCGAATCGACGTTTCGACGCAATTATGGGAGTGATATCAGGTGTGCATGTTAGTGACGTATACAAAATATTATGCTGTCTTTCAATATGTTTTGAAATTGCTTTTCAGATATTTGGCAAACTATTATTTCTGCAAATTATGAGGACAAAATTAGCGAAATTGTCCAATATCGTAGCACAAAGTACATCTCTTTCTTGCACCAGAAGCAAGTCTCATCAAGAAATCAATAGAAAATACGGAAATTTGGCAAAGTACGTAATTATATAATATCATAGTAAGGACTATCTTTAATGTTCATTTTATATTTCTAGAAAAATAATAAAGTTAAACTTTTTAATGTACGCAATTACGTGCTGTGCTTGCGTATTTTTTCCTCTTCTATTTTCGAGTGATTGGACTCTTCCTCTTTATTGTCCCATTTTTGGAGTTCCGTAATATTTTACTTTAAGTTTTAACTAATATCTTAATTATTTAAGGAATATTTTTAGATACCGAAGCCATCCAGGCTACGAAATTAACTCCGCATTTGTATCTGTTTTTGCATTTTATTCAGCAACTGTTTCATTCGGCGCTGATGCATTTTTCCATATATTTTGCTTATTCGCTGCATCTAGATTCCAGATCTGCAAGGAGTTCTGCGCATTAATTGGTTGTATGGACAGTGAATTCAACACGGAAGATGAGCAAAGTAGACTCCTCAGAATTATTATAAAACTGCACTATGAAGTTACAAGTTTCATGCACAATTTCAAAAATGTTTACGAAGATATATTGTTAACAAATATGTTAACATTTACGGCAATTTTATGTATTTCCTTAGTAAAAACTATTACGGTAACTATCAGAAGATAAATTGCAATTTTTTAAATATTTATTACTTTACAAATTGTCTTTTTTAGAAAAACTACTTTCTTGCTGATATTTACGTAGTGGTTATTTTGGTTCAAATATTCCTCTATTCAATATTTGGACAAATTATAATTTCAAAATGCGACACATTTGCAGAGGCAATCTACGGTAGCAATTGGTATAATTTGAAAAAAATTTCGGACCGGAAGACAGTTCTGTTGATTTTAAGGTTTGCCCAGAGAAACGATGGAATTTTGCTCAAGGGATTCATGAAATTATCCTTGGAAGCATTTGCTGTTGTAAGTTATCCATAATATATTTAAACCTGAAATTACTGCAAGATTTTGTTTTAGCTACTAAAGACCTGCGTGAGTTTTGCTGCCTTCTTATTAAACATTTTGTAAAACTTAAATTTTACTCATCTTTGTTATTGGTGTTTTTGTTGTTGGTTTGAACTATACGTTAATACTTTCTTGAAATAAATTGTGTTTAAAATTACAAGACAAAATTAATTCTTCAAAGTATAATCGGGACTAAGTTAGTGTCCGTTTACAACCCGTCAAATTTTTATTAAACTTTCTGGGAGGAAGAGGTGTATTAATCAGGATTTTAATTGCCTTATTAACTTTCTCCCTCCGCC
This sequence comes from Leptarthrus brevirostris, assembly GCA_964036015.1. Lineage (NCBI taxonomy): Eukaryota > Metazoa > Arthropoda > Insecta > Diptera > Asilidae > Leptarthrus > Leptarthrus brevirostris. The sequence continues at coordinate 25,692,044 of OZ038371.1, forward strand.
AGGTTTGTATCTAGAACAGGCTATAATAAACTATTACCAGTAATATGAATATGGAAGTGATTATTTGCACTTATCGTGTACTTACGTGTAGTCCATGAAATTTGTATTAGTACTTACCGTGTACTTTCCATGTACTTCCTTGTACTTTCCGTATAATTTTCGTGTACTTCCGTGTTATTTCCATGTAATTTCCGTGTACTTTCCGCATATTTCTGTGTACTGTCTGTGTGCACGGAAATTACACGGCAATTTGAGGGTTGTAAATAGGCACTGCCCGGATCTAAATGTCGTTATTAATCAGTTGTTCATCAAGTCGCTTGCGGTGCACAAGTTGTCCCTGTTTTTAGAACATATTACGTATTATTTTTCCTGGTCCTGTTCTATAAAGAATTCGAAGACAAATCAATCGATTTTCAATGTCTTATTTTTGAAATCGTTAAAATCGTAGCGGCTTAGTATGTGCATAGTCGATTTTAAAATTTTTGATGATTACTATTTCTTATGATCTAAAAAAAAGCCTGTTTTTTCGCTTTTGGCGTGATTTTCATCACGTTTCTCAATTATGTTGTTTTCTGTCTCTCTAGAAGGAGAGATACAAATTTTTGAATATTCGCATATTTGCGAATTTCGAAATATATCGAAAATAAAACCGGATTGAACAAAACATACATCAAAATGCCTGTTTACAAGTACTCATTTCAATAAAGCTTCTTGAATACTTTCCCTCTTCGATTTTGAAAACACTGCACCTTGAATGAAAATCGTAAAGATACTTTATTCAGGGTGTTTCAGCGTAGAAAATAATTGGCCAAATAGTCTTATTCTATAGCCAGAAAATCACCTTCGGGGTGAAACCTTCCGCAGAGCTTTTGACAAGCCCATTGTGGTCTTGTTAAGAAGGAAGTTTAGGTGAGAGCTACAATGAAGACTTCTATCGAGCGTAATGCCTAGATATTTGACATCTTTGGAGCGTTTATTGACCATACCTTGTGTCGATATTGGACCAATGTGCAAGTTCTGCCTTCTTGTGAAGGGCACATGCACATTATTTTTTGCCTTATTTATCATATTCAGTGATTATGAGCCTGTATTCATCCCACTTATTGGGGGCATTTATCTCTATTAAATAATCGCTTCACTTGCTTATGTATTTTAGGAAGCCATTCGCTCCACCAGGGGAGACAGTCTTAGAGCTCACGGTCTTGGGATAGCAGTACTTGATATGATCTCAGATCTTATGTGCTAATGTTCCAACAGCGAACCTTTGGCTGAGACTCACCAGGTCCTTATGATCTCAGACAGGACCCTGTTATCTGGAGGAAGGTCTGAGCCTCCTTTGATTATACCAATATTTTTCTCTATTAGCTAATTTAATTTAAATATTTCCTTGATGATTCTGCTGATCCAAACCGTTTGACTTCATCAGGTTGAGGGGATGGATTATCTGCAGGAAAGTGGGCTGATGCTAAATAAACCTCCCGCATATCTGGAAATAAAAAGTGGGGATATGATTAATACTTTATCAATAAGGATAGTCGTACGCGGCCTGTCCTCTCCCCGGGATAATGTAACTTACTTGAGTTAATGGTGAGTCCTTCAACTTGAGCACAGTAACACAGGGCGCAAGTTTACCAAGAGCACATTTACGGTCTGCATGGAATCTCTCTCTGGTTCCGTTTTCTTTGGTGGTTCGCGGCGCTTTCCTATTAGCTAAGGGTAGGATACCTTAGGCGCGCCATCAGAGACTTAGTGGTCGTTTTAGTTGGGGCCGCTTTATCAGCGTCGCCAATAGTTCGCAACAACAGAGAAAGTGCCAGACACCCTGACTGTGTCCGTCGCACCATCGTCAGGGCTACCGGCGCTCTGCCTTGAACCGAACCGCTTCACTGACCCTGGTGGGTAATCCTGCCCTCTAGCTTGGTCCGCGTCGCCATTGACTTCTCGTATATCACTGTCATTACGTGCAGAAGCTAGTCGTGCGCCAGTCCAATAGATGCAAGAACCTTCTCGATGGGATGGTGAAGGAGCTGAGGAGAGCCGTCTGAGTATTTGTGCAGACGAGAAAGAGGTAGCCAGGCCAGAGAAGACATACTTCAAATTCCGGTCTAAAATTCCTCTCTCCACGCTTTACGGTGATGTTGATAATCGCCTCCTGTGAAAAAACCATCTGTTCTGTTGTAAGAGGTAAACTTTAGACATTGTAAATCTTAGCTGGATGCCGCCCTCAATCTGGCTGTAAGTGACCTTAATAGACTTCGCATGGACCGTGTTAGGAAATTTGGTCCTAGGTTGTTCATGGGGACGCATCCTTTTGACCTCTGGTTTGCTAGGAAGATTCATTTTGGCTACTTGAGGGCACTCCACATATTCGTAAGTTACCATGAGTCCAGATACCCTGAGCACAGACTGGTATCAACAGGCACTATGGTGCAGACAGAATCAATATCCCATAAGTTTACGAGACAAAAGTTACCGTACAACACAGCTTACTATTGACGAAGTTATGGCACAACACCTCTTGAGGTACAGAATATCCTAAAAGGCTCCACCAGAAAATTTAAAACGTATAGCCCACTGGCATTTGTGATCGAAACCCTACCAGCCTGGTTACAGTTAGATTCTGGTAATAGGGTAAGGAGGGTCTTACGTAGATCCCGCCACCAAGAGGTTGTAGTCGCACCACTATCAGTGACTATACATGCACACAAGTACGACACGTACACCAATGTATTACGAGTTCTTTCCCGTGTGTACATTGTCGGCTCCTCTTGTTTACCTAACGGGTGACGGCTAGATCTTTAGTATAACTACTTATCTACAATTAGGAATAGCGCAGAAGCTCTGTTTAATCTCGTCTAAGACCCATGAACTTTACTTTACTGTGGGTTGAACAACTTAATTTCATCTATGTTCTTGTACAACTGGTACATAGGTTCTAATTGGTCTCCCGTAAGTTGATTTCAAACTAAGGTAACTGAGCGTGTCCCAATAAGTATCAGGAGTGCACTGGCGCAATTCTTCCTAACAATATATTAAATGGGACACTCATTGGAACACTTCCGCAGGCATTCTCTAATTCTTTAGAATTTTATCAATCCGCATAATTTTGCTATAATACAACATATTTGATTTCCATACACCACAGAATTACGTTTATATTTCCATTTATATCTTAATTTTATTCCTCCCTAAAAACCCAACAAAGGTTCATTCAATATAAATTGATTTTCCCATGTCATAGGAACTAACTTGCGTCAATTACCGAAGGACAGATGTACATACGTTCTTGGTAATTATTATGTACAGTGTTAGTTCTTAGGCCACTTTTTCTGTGTTAAAATTTTTTTCTATTTATCAGTCAGAATATTTCTTGGATTTAAGATGGTGAAAATCAGCTTTGTGTGATATTTTGAGACCAGTTTCGTTTTATTAACAGAGCACTGCATCTCTGTGGGATCAACATTTATCAGAATCCAAATAAATATTTGTTTGTTGTTATTTCACTGATGCCAATCTTCGGAATTTTTGGAGGCACAACAGATTCAAATCGCCGTTTCGATGCGGATATAATCGTGATATTAGGTGTTTAAGTTAGTGACATATACAAGATATTGTGCTGTCTTTTATTGTGTTTTGAAAAGGATTTTTAACCATTCCGCAAACTATTATTTCTAAAAATTATGAATTCAAAATTAGTAGAAAGTATCCTCAGGAAATCAATAGAAAATACGGACATTTGACAAATTACGTAAATATATCACACTGTCTGTAATGTGCATATTAAATTTTCAGAATATTAATAGTGGTAAACTTTTCGATGAATGTAATCACTTTTTGTGCCTGCGTATTTTTTCTTTTTATATTTTCAAATGATTGGAGTCTTCCTCTTTTTCGCCTCATCTTTACAGTTCCGTAATATTCTATATTAAATTTTACCTAATTACTTATTCATACTAAGGTATAGAAGTCACCCAGGTTACGTTAACTTCGTATTCATTTCTGTATGTGTTTTTCGTTTCGTTTTCCATATACAGGGTGTTTCAGATCTGACGTGCCAAAATGAGTAGGGTGATAGATCTCAACTAGGCAAACAAAAAATTGTATGAATGGGGGGGGGGGGAGGCGGGGGGGGGGGAATCTCAAGCGTTTGGGAGTTACAGGGTGATTCATTCATGGTATGTTCACTACTCTTTTATTTTTATCTTTTGATCTACCCAACATAGCGACATCAAACAAACGTTATAAAACTACTATTCCAATGACCTTAAAAAAATTGTCAACAATCTTCACCTAACGCCTACCATTACAGGTACAGTCACTTCCAAAAGTGAAAACAAAAGTTTCCGATTACCAAAAGTTCAGCATTTTCCCAAATTTTCTCCGAAATTCATGTAATTGGTACACACCTTTTTTATTTTTATTAAATTGCCAATCTCATTATCTTTTGAAAAATGTGCAACAGGTTTACGTAGAGAAAATATGTAGATATTTATACGTAGAAATCCTATCAGAGAATATTATAAAAATCAACAAATCAAATAAATTAAAATCAAATTAATTCTAAAATGCCTTTTATTAAATTTAAAAATAATAACAATTAATCTTGATGAGTAACAAAAGCCGTTCAAAATGTCCACAGCTACTTTGGATGCATGTCAACAATCTTCTTCTAAGTCCCTGCTTAAGGCGTATTGCAGCCAGCCTCTCCCGTATTTTCGTCGCTGCATTCCCAATTCGGCCAACTAAATCCTCCATAGCGTTAACTGGGCTTGAATAAACTTCATCCTTCATTGTTCCCCATAAGAAAAATTACAATGGAATAAGGTTTGGAGATCTAGTAGGCCAAGGAATCGGTGCACCTCGTCCAATCCAGCGGTTAGGAAATTTTTCACTTGGTATTACCTTCACAATGTTAGCCGTATGCGCTGGTACTTCATCGTGTTGGTGAAACATTCCCCTAAGATTATCCATAGGGTTATCCTCTATTAGATCTGAAAGTGTATTGTCCAAAAAATCCCCATAAATTTCACTACTAAGCACTTGCGGAAAAATGAATGGTCCTACCAAATAGTTGCCGATGATTCCAGCCTAAACATTGACACTGAATATTTGGTGGTATGATGTCACCTTTGCCCTGTGTGGTTATTGTTCGAGCAGGTGGAAGTTATAAAAGTTCGTGATATCATTCCTGGTGAATTGAAATTTTTCTGTCCACAGAATTTAGCACAGAAACGCTCTGTCGTCAATGTCGCGTTCCCGAAGCCAAGTGCTAAATTTCAGTTTACTCTCAGAATCGCCTTCCACTATTCCTTGGACTGGGTGATGATGATGTAGATGTAATCCCTCTCGATGAATAACCCTCCAAACCTTAAATGAGGGCACTCCTAATCGCCTTGCGACTCGTTTCGTGCTCGTCAAAGGGTCCTGCCTCAAGATGATGATAATTTGCTGCTCGACGTCGGCAGAAGATCCCGAAGCTTCGTATCGTGTCTCCATGTCGTGTGAAGTTACACTTCCTGCTTTTCTTAACCTTTATAAAATCCGTGTAAATACATGTCTTTGGGTGCTCTCCGGTTAGGGAATCTCCTTTGATATTCCAGTACAGCCGCTCTCTCTTTTCCATCTACTACACCATAAATGTAACTAATATCCGCATATTCGTCAAATGTAAATTCTACCATTTTTTAATAATTTTTGCTTAAAAACAGCCGTATTTATTGATTTGTTTTTAATTGTTATAGGAATTATTGCTGACGGACCCTTTTTTATAGCAAAATTTCCATCAGAACGCCAGAATACAAGGGTGTGAATCATGGCTACCACAAACTAATGTCGGCAATAAAACAAAATTACACTAACATTTTTATAACTTTTTTGCAGCAATAATTAAAATTAATTAACCGTTAAGCCAAAACAAATATTTTGGACTTTTTATCTTAAAAATTTTGTTTCTTTAAAGATTTTCCTACCTAGAGTGCAATAAAATAATTAGGTAGTCAGGGATTTCTGAGGCTGTAATTTTTCTAGTCCTGTGTCTACCTTGCCATGTTGCACCTTTTTGGAAAGGTTGTACGATGGGAAATCCAATAAAAATAAAAAAGAGGAATACTAATACCATGAATTGAGGAGAAAATTTGGGAAAATGCTGAATTTTACGTAATCGCAAACAATATTTTTCACTTTTGGAAGTGACTGTACGTGCAATGGTATGAGTTATGTCAGCAGTGTTGAAATTTTTGGAAAGGTTATTAGGATAGTTGTTTTTTTTAGCGTTTGTTTGAGCTGCCAAATTCACCTAAATTTAGCTCACGCGCGTTTCTATAAACCTGTTAAAGTATTTTACCACTACTCCACGGAAACCATCTGTTGTCCCTTGTTAACCCTCTCCCTCTGTTAATCCTCTCTAAACATCACGGTCAAACTAAAAAATAGACCTGCAAAGTTTTTAGCGATTAGTTTTATTTACTTTCCACGTTATAAACAATTCCATGAAGCCACTCAACGCCAGGCGCAAGATCCCCTCTATCGCCACACACCATGCCACATCAAATCGCTTTTCTACACCATATCTTACACCCCCCATTATTCATCAAAATGCAAAAATATTGACAAAAATGCCTTCCGGGACCTCGAAAACTTATAAAATTATATGTTTGAAGAACAACTCAAAAAACCACCCCTTTACACTCCTTTCTCACCCCCCATATTCATCAAAATGCAAAAATATTAACAAGAATGGATTCAGGGAACTCGAAAAATTTGGGATCTAGTATTTTAATGTTTTTTCTTCAAAAAGATATCAGATCAGTACTTTTGTCAACCTAAACTCGGGATCTGTCCCAATGGTCGGCATCCAGATTCGAGATCTGTAAGGAATTTTGCGCTTTGGTTGGTTTTAAGGACAGTGAATTCAACTCGGAAAATGAACAAAGCAGACTTCTTAAAATGATTATCAAGCTGCATTACTTTATTTAACGTGTTCTTTAGAAAAACTACCTCATTGCTAATATTTACGTTGTGATATTTTTATTTCAAATATTTTTGTAGTCAATATCTGGACAGCCTATAATTTGAAAGTGCCAGCAATTTTCGGATCTTAATGTTTACCCAGAGAAGCGATGGGATTTATCTCAAGGGATTCATGAAATTATCCTTGGAAGTATACGCTATTGTAAGTAATCCATAATTAAATCTGAAATTAATCCAAGACTGTGTGAGTTTTGCTGCCGTCTCATTCAACATTTTGCAGACGTTAAATTTTATAATATTTGTTATTGTTGTTGTTGCATTGTTTTGAACTGCATGTTGCTACTTACTTGATTTTGATGATTCTTTTTTTGTCCAGTAGGGTATGTTCCCCGATTGGAAACATGTAAAAAAAAATTTTGGTGGGTGGGGGTGAAGCCTAACTTCGTAATGCATTGACCGATTAAGCTATTTTTTTTTATGTATGTAGGGTAGTATGATTCCCCCATTGCTAATAATGAAAATAATGTGGTCCTTGGGTGGGTTGGGGAGAAAGGAGTTCGTAACACGTGGACCAATTTTAATGATTTTTGCTTTGTTGGGTAGAGTATGTTCCCCGATTGGTACCATGTAAAAATTTTTTTTGTGAAGTGGGGGGGGGGGGGGTGAGAGTGGGGTGAAACCTAACTTCGCAGTGCGTGGACCAATTTGAACAATTTGGCCTATGGGTGGGGTCTAGAGGGGGAGGAGTAGTCTAACCTCGTAACGCGGTGACCGATTTGGACGACTCTTTTTTTGTTGGGTAGAATATTGTAACGTAAATGGGGCTCTTCGGGCTCGACGGATTAATTAAGACACTTATTTTCAATTACGAATATTTACAATTTTATTCGCTTCACTTAATTAGTTCATTTCACAATTTCCTTTACACGTTTTCTTAACAATATAACGTTTCACTTTTCTAATTAACACTTATCACTTCGCTGGTTAAAGTACAAGTAACTCTTCACATTATTTCATGTAAACACTTCGCAGTCTAAATCACAAATAAAACTGCCTAGGCTACTGCTCAGCCCTATTTATACTACTTAGCTAAATTCTAGAAAGTTCAGTCACTTAGTTCTAGATATTTTCGTTACACATTTTCACCTCATATATTCACCATGGGTTCGAGTCGTCCTTGACTTTCCCCGTTTGACATTTCCTTTTCTTGATTTCTGCCCACCTGGGACATGCGCATTACACGGTTGACTATTTCCCTTTTCGTGGCCTACCTCATGCACGTTACAATATTTTCCCCGATTGGTACCATGTCAAAGAATTGTATGTTGGGCTCGGGTGGGGTGAAACCTAAATTCGTAATGCGTGGACCGATTTAGGTAATTCTTTCTATGTTGTATAGATTATGATTCCCTATTGCTAATAATGCTAATATGAGGATAAATGTTGTACTTAGGTGGTGGTGGGGAAAGGGTAGGTTAACTTCAGAACGAGTGAACCGATTTGGATAATTGTATTTTTGATGTGTAGAATATGTTGCCCTACTGTTACGACGACAAAAATTTATAAAGTAGGGCGGTGTACCGAGGGGGCGTTACACAATTTCTTGATTCACACACCTATTTGGCAGATTTGTTTTTGTTGTATACAGTATGATCCACCATTGTTATTATATATAAAAAATGTTGACATAGGATTTGGGGGGGGGGGGGGGGGTAACCTAACTTTGTAACGCGTGAACTGATTTAGATGACTCTGAAGAAGGGCCAACCAAATGATGATTTGATCTGCTGTACAGAATACGTTTCTTGATTGATAAATGAAAAAAATTTTATACCTAGAGTAACTACGGTAGTTCTCTGAATACAGTAATTCTCTCTTGCTGTATAGAGTATCGTGGCGCACTAGGTCCATGGTAAAAATTTTCTAAGGTGAAAGGGTGAACGTGACTAATTTAGTAATATGTTGCCAGATTTGGATAATTCTGTTTCGATTGTTTAGAGTGTACTTGTTTTGCAAGTTCTGAAATTACTTTGTTCTTACTTGCAAGTCGTTGCAAATTAAATATACCAAACAACTGCAACGAAAGTATTTAATCGTCCTTACTTATGATCCCGTGAACGGAAACGTTCAGATAGTTTTATATAATACCTTCAATTGTAGTTGCGTAGTTGTTTTGTTTGTTTAATTTGCACCGACGTCAAAATGTCGTAATAGATATAAAATTAAAAATTATTTTATTCTTTTTAGCGCTTTTTGTGAAATCGGTTCAACTTTGTTTTTTTTTTAACTATATTATATGATATTTGTTTTGTATCAAGCTTCTTAGCCATAAGTTTGCAGAAAGAATTATCTTCATTCCCTTCAAACTAACGAAACTGGTAGTTAATTTTAATAAATTGGTGAGTTACTATTTCATTATTTATATTATTCTAAAATTAACAATGGCGGATGAAAAAGCCACTTCATTTATGAGATTATGTAATTTCCGTCGTAAGTGATTGTGAAGCTGTTGTGATTATTAAGCCGCTATGAATTAAAAGTCCTTTTAAGGATTAATTTTATTGAAATTTTCGCCAGATTTTAATTAAGTAGAGTTGTTGTACTGCGAATGTATTTTGTGTGTTTTTTGTTTTCCATAGTTGACTTTTCCTTCTTAATATCGATGGTTAAGTGCACAAATGTTGTATGTCCAATAATTTTGGTTTTAAGTTTTAGGTAACATGTACATGAAAGTAGAAATTCAAATTTCATGAAACTTCCAGCAGCAGCTTTTGATCAAAGAGATGTCAATTAATCATATATAGAAAATGTTAGTGGAATTTTTCTTATGGGGAACAATGAAGCGACGAAAATACGGGAGAGGCTGGCTGCAATATGCCTTAAACAGGGACTTAGAAGGAGATTGTTGAAATGCATCCAAAGTGGCGGTGGACATTTTGAATGGCTTTCTTTACTTTTCAAAATTAATTGTAATTATTTTTAAATTCAATAAAAAGCATTTTAGAATTAATTTGAGTTTAATTTCTTTAATTTGTTGATTTTTATAATATTCTCCAATAGGATTTCTAAGTATTTATTTCTACATATTTCCTCTACTGTTACATGTTGCACCTTTTTGTAAAGGTAATAAGATGGGCAATCCAGTAAAAATAAAAGGTATACTAATTACATGAATTTCGAAGACAATTGGGGAGAATGCTGAATTTTAGGTAACCGCAAACAATTTTTTCCACTTTTGGAGGTGACTGTACGTGGAATGGTAGGAGTTATATCTGTAGTGTTGAAATCTTTGGAAAGGTTATTAGGATAGTTGTTTTTAAGCGTTTATTTGATGTGGTTGTGTTGGGTAGATCCAGAGATAAAAATAAAAGAGTAATGTGCATACCATAAAAAACTGAAATTTATGAATCACCATGTAACTTCCAAACGGTTGAGATTGCCCCCCACCTGCCATTCAATTTTTTGTTTGTCTAGTTGAGGTCTATCACCCCACTCATTTTGGCACGTCAGATCTGAAACACCCTGTAAAAAACAGATGTTTGTTTCAAAGGCACCCGAGCATTCTGGGACCCAAAATATATAATGAGCTTGATTTCCATTTAAAGAATAGACTTAATACAGTAAATTACAAGATTCTTCTGAAGGACTATGTTTTTGCCAATTATAATGAAATAGCTAAAAATCTTATGTACTGAAATCACTTAGTTAATCTTATTTGGATTAAGTTGTTTTAAGAGTAAATTTAGGTTTGCCTTTTTCGTTTTGATCATTTTGAATTCGTAATGCGCGTAAATGCGCGTTGACTAAAAAATTCGTGTTTAATATTTTTTCGAAAGCTGTCTAATGATACCAAACTTCATCCCCACTTCAGCCTCTCACCAAACACTACTAAGTAAAAGAAATTGTGAAATAAAATATTCAAAATGGCAACCTTTCCACTCTATGTGCTAACCGTAAGCTTGTTTCGAGCAGTTTCCAATATATCTGGTTTTACTGACCTTGAAAGATTGCATATTCTTGCTTTCAGCTCGTCAACGATTTCCGGTTTGGTCTCTTAAACCTAACCCTTCACATTTTCAAGTGCATTTTCAACAATTTCTCGTACTGCAGGCCTTATTTGATGATATAGCATGTTTTAATACTAATCAATTGCCGTCAATTAAAGCCTACTATTCGGGTAATCAGCTACCCGACAATAGCTTTAATAAAAAAATTTAAAAAATCAAACATAACATTTTAAATATAAATATGTTATTTCTATCTTTTATGTATATTTTCATACTACAAAAATAACACATATTTGAATATTAAGGTGATGGTGCTCTCAAGCGCCGTTCAAGTTGAAGTAAAAAATAGGATGGTACTTGAGAGGCGCTTCATCAGAGAAGCAGGTCAAGAAAACAAGCCTATAATATTAACATAACGTTGAATCATTATTATGCAAAATTCATGTATACGATGAAAGTCATCTCCTCTAAGCTCTGAGTCAAAGTGACTTATCTACAAGTCCCGAGCAAAAGTGGCTTAGAAAATGTTCCGCTCAAAAGTGATATTCCGGGCAAAAACCAATCAGAGAAAAACTCCGAGCAAAAACGATTTAACTACAAAAAGTAATGCAAAGTTAATGCAGTTACGTAGTTAAGTAATTTTTGCCCTTAATTTTTGTTTTTCGTTTTGTTTTTGCCCGGAATCTCACGTGGTTCGTTCTTGCGCGCAACATTTTCTAAGCCACTTTTGCTCGGACCTTGTAGATACGTCATTTTTACTCTCAGCCTGTCTGTCATTTATGCATTTTCATGCTGAATGGTGATTTACTCCGATGTGTTGAGCTACATTTCTGTTTGAAAAACGACAATTTTTTTGAAAATCAAGACTTTTTATCATTTGTCGCGGTTTTAGACCTTCCAGATCTGTTAATGTCAAGTGTCATTGAATAAATCTGCAACCCGCTGTTATTATCTTCCTTTATCTAAAAATAAGAAAACACATAGAATCTACGAGGAGGTAACTAAAGAAGCCTCTTACCTCAGAAAAGCGTGGCAATTTTAAAATATTGAGGTAAATAATAAATTGTGATCAACGTAAGCATTTATATATAATAAATATATTTATAAAATATAATATATATTATTCCAATTTCGGCGAAGCTCTCCTCGGCTAAATTAATAATAGAACGAGTTTCTTCAAGAGCCCCTTTAAATTTTCATTTTTACCTACGACGATGGAACTAAAATCTCAACTAAATGCCAACCATTACAAAATATGTCAACAAAATTTCGTTCGATGAATTAAGTGGGAATTTTCTTTAAAAATTCGGTTTAAGTGTTTTGCAATAGCTGTTTTTCTGCGTGTGCCTTATAAAGTACCCTAAATTTGTTTAATGTACATGTGAAAAGATATTCCGGGAAGCTTGCGGCATTTGCTATTGACACCGGATTTCACTGAGTACTTCATTTTCAGTTTTTCTGAAAAGAGACGCACTTTTCCCTGTTGATAATATCAATAAATTGTCTTAACTTATTTTGACACTCTTTCAGCATATATGTGCCGGAATGACAACAGCCTTAAGTTTTATTCAAAAATGATTTTATTCAACAATGAAATCACAATTCAATCACAGAAATTCAGTATAAATCGGTAATTCAAAATAAATAAATTCAATAAATAAAATTCAATAAAGAATGCAAATAATAAAAAAAATTCAATATAGTTCAGTATAAAATTCTCCTGGTTTCCACTGAGTGGTGTCCACGATGAAGCCGATGTCGTAACGCAAGACGACAAGTTTTTATTTTAAGAGATTCCCTAAAAGATTATTTATATATTTTTAAAATATGGAAATGGTAATTAAAATTATATTATATTGCAACATTTTAATAAACAATTGATTTCTAGATTTCTTTTTTATTCATATACATATATATTTTCTAATCCTTATTATTTATATTATGCATGGAATTATTTTCCTTCATAAATTCAATAATTTTTCCCTCCATTTTAAATTTTCAAAATTGACTCTCCGTTGACAGCTAATTATAAAATTATTTTATATTTCCTCTGTTGACATATTGTGGTATCAGTATAAAATTTTAAAATTTTCTGAACATGGGTAGTAAGCATCATTTGATATTGGTACCAAATGATACTTGCTACCGCGAATGTGAATGCTTTCATACATTTTCGTTGGCTTGAACTTACATTTGATACTTGGTACTTGCGTCTCTGAATGTGTTTTAGCCCTAATGCATCCGCAACGTTCCGATCCGCTAAGCTGTCAAAGTTAAAATTCGTTGCATAGAACTTATATGCCAGTTAGGAAAGGTGGATCCAATGATACTTATGGATCGGATCGGAACGGAATAGTTGATTAACTTTCAACTTTTTCGGACCTTGGCTACGAGAGCACATCCTGAAAAGTGTATTTTAAATGGGTCGGGTGGGGGGCAAGAGAATTGTAGTGGCACAGGAGATTCATTCGGTGATCAGTTGTATGGACAGTATAGACTTCAACACAGCGCTGGCCTTGGAATGTGTTCGTAAATTAAACGCGTGTGCCTCATTAAATGAGATGACACTGGCGTAGGTCCGAGGACACGCAGGAATCGATAGAAACGAGCGAACGTACTGGCAAAACTAGAAAATGTTTCGAATTTTCAAGGTCCGGAGCCGTTCACTACCCTAGGCAGCGGCAGAGTGTCTGTTAGAAATATGGGCCACGAGGGAACAGTGGAACGTCGTGGACTCGTGCAGACAGTCTAAGATGGTGATTGTAGTGACCAAAAGTGTTGAACAGAGGAAAGTTCTGGATATGGATCGGAGGACCTTGAGATGGATCGGATAAAATAGTCGGATTCGGCAAATCTGTAGAGGGTTGTTTTAAGTGAGTAAAAATCTCACACTACCAGACACAATCGCGTCTCCTGGAAAATTTTTACCCCACACGCAAAAGAAAAATACATAAATATCTTCGACCTCCTTTTAAATATTTTATATATTTAAAGAATTTCCTAACTCCTAAGGAAGCGGTTTTCCGAAATCTTCACATGTACCTGTTTGGAAAGGTAATAAGATACCGGGTGTTTTTTTTAACTATAAATATCCAAATATAGCCAAAACGGGGAAGTCTGACCAAAGTAACTTAACCCCCCCCCCCCCTACCATACCGCAAAAGTGGTGGTAGGGGAAACTTTAAAATTTCAAATGGGAACCCATACTTTTTACTGCAGATTCGGATACTCCGGAGAAAAATAGGAAACTTTTGTGTCAAAATGTTTTTTTGAAAACGTCAATTTTTTGAGATTTTGGAAGGACAAAATTGAAAATCTTGGATATTCAAAGATTTTTTACTCAAAAATGGTTAAAATTCCCAGAAGAAATTTAAGCACTTTTACTCCTCTACAATTTTTCTGTAAACATAACCATTTTTGAGTAAAAAATCTTTAAATTTCCAAGATTTCCAATTTTTTCCTTCCCAAAATTTCAAAAAATTGACATTTTCAAAAAAACACTTTGGCACAAAAGTTTCTTATTTCTGTCCGGAGAATTCGAATCTGCAGTAAAAAGTTTGGGTTCCCATTTGAAATTTTAAAGTTGCTACCACCACCACCTTTGGGGTAGTGGTGGGGGTTTAAGTTTCTTCGGTCAGACTTCCCCGACCAAATCAGACAAACTTTATTTAAAACTTTTTTTATAGGACGCCATCTTTTGGCTATATTTGGGTGTCTACAGTTAAAAAAAACACCCGGTATTATATATACAGGGTGATTCGTAAAGAAGTGTTCCAACATGTACAAATCGGTTTCTTACAGTGTTGTGATCAGCATTGCCGATGAGCAATTTTTTCGTTAAATCCCTCCTTTTGCCCCTTTTTTAACGGCTGAAATATTTTCGTGTGTGCAAGAAGGTGAGCTCATATAAAACGCAATAACTTCTGTTCGCAACACAGTAGAACGACAAATGTGGCAGGTATGAACGTTAAAACTTACGTGCTTACGTGCTTCCTAGGCTTAATGGAGATACGTATTTAGAATTTTTACGTATTATACCTTTAGGATGTCTTTAATGGTTTACCTCTCGCTGTTCGTAGAAGTATGTGGTTCATGCACGATGGTTCTCCACCACATTACCATGTACGAGTCCGAAATTATTTGGAGCAAACTTGGATTGGCCGTGGAGGTCCAATTTCGTGGCCGGCCCTATCCTCAGATCTGAATCCGCTTACATTTTATTTGTGGGGTAATATTAAAAATATGGTTTACTCACAGCTCACGTCCAATAACTTCAAGGGATCAGCTGTTGGATACAATAATTTCGGAGCGAGGTTGTGCATTCGTCAAACTTCTTTATTAATACTTAAAAGACCGTCTGAGCTTTGAAACACAAGTAATCTCTTAAGAGATTTCTCTCTTAAGTTTGATGGCAGAATTTTTTTTCCAATTATAGTGCCAAATTAAAAAAGAATTTTGCCATTCGTGCCGCCGCCCGAAAACACCTTGAAGAAGCTACGACAATATTGCGACTCGAATCTTGTTTAGAGATCTGTCTGGCTTACCGTATTTTAAATTTTTGTTTTTATTTTGGTTTCTTGTTTCAGCACCCTTTATAGGTGGGGCCAGTACCCTAGCCAGGTACAGGGATGGAGTTGGTTAGAGCCTGAACCATCGCCAATGGGTGTAAATTTTCCTTTCGTGTATTTTTTCAAGTGCAGCTGGGAGCAACAGGTGACACAAGGCCTCATGTTCTTCCTTTCATCTGTTTTCTCGTTTGTTTTTATTAGTTCGTGGCGTACCTGACAGAGGGAATTCATAACCCTTTGTCGCCACAGGCACGCGAATTCTGTTGTGGTGTGTGTATAGGATGCTCAAGGACCTACACCACATACCGACGAGCTAGGACGTGCTGCCAGCTTTGCTTCACTCAGACACATAATATAACAAGTCCTGAATACCCCCCCCACCCTTTCATAAAATGTGTTTTTTGCCTATGTTAAATTTATCACACCACTTATTTTTGCACACCTTATGTACAGCATGTAGAGTATGTTGGCGTATTAGCGCGCTGTTACGTATTTTGTGTCTAAGGAGGAGGAAAGGAAGACCGTGATTAATTTCGAAATTGCCGAGTTTGGATTATTCTGTTTCCTTTCTTTCTTTTTCTGCAACCATTTGTTTTTTGTTTTTTTTTTATACGATGTGGCCAAATCCTAGGGGACAACCCTTTGATGCGTTAGCATAGTTTTGGCCGGAAGGAAAGTAGGGTAAGGGAAGTGGATTATTTTAATTTCTTAATAAACGCTCACAGGGTCATCTGGTCTCGAACCCGGGACCCATGGCAAGTTGGTCCTGCCGCTCAACGTATTGATCCAACTCCGTCTCCATAAAAACTGCTTTGTTGTACATGCATCAGTTTACACGTACAATATCTCCAGACACTCTAAATTGATAAAAAAGAGTTAAAAAGTTTAATTTGAACCGACTTAAAAACGTCGTAATAACTATAATATTGCATATTATTTTAGGCTTTTTAGCGGTTTTTGTGTAGTCGGTTCAACCTTTTTTTTTAATTATTTTATTTACTACAAAGCCAAAGGAAAGGTCTGTATAGAATTTCTGATAAAATATTCAACACAAATTGATTTTCACATGGGAAAATAATTAACTTTTGTCTATTACTCAAGGACAAATGTACGTTTTTGGTAATTATAAGGTGTCCTTAGAATGCCACTGTTTGTGTGTCAACAAAAATCTTTCTCTTAATATTTCAGTCAGTATATTTCCGGCATTGAAAATGGTGAGAATAAGCTTTGTGCGGTATTTTGAAACGAAAGAAAGTTGGGGAGATCACTGTCGTTTTATTAACAGAGCACTGCACTTTTGTGGACTCGACATATTTCAGGATGCACAGAATCTTTCTTTTAAAATGATCAGGATTTTAATAAGTGTTGTTGTAACTTTGCTCGTACCAATTTTCGCGATTTATATAGTTGCAACCGAAACCAATCCGAATCAACGTTTCGACGCAGCAGTTAGTGCTTTGTCAGGAGTACATGTTAGTGACAAATAACAAACATTTGCTCTGCTTTTAATTATGTATGCAACTATAATGGTTTTCAGGTATTCTTCAAAATATTATTTCTGCAAATTATGAAGTCAAAATTGGAAAAACTGTCCGAAATCGTAGAGGAAAACACATCTATTTGTTGCGTCAAAAGCAGGTATCATCAGGAAATCAACAGAAAATACGGAAATTTGACAAAGTACGCATCTATTCAGCATAGTATCTATCTTTAATAAACATATTAACTTTTCAGAAAAATAATGATGTGTAATTCTTCATTGGTCGCTGTTTTCTGTGTTACCAGTGCATTTTTTCCTCTTTTATTTTCGAGTGATCTTGCTCTTTATTGCCCAATTTTTGGAGTTTCGTAATATTCTAATCTTAACTTATTCTAATTACTTAATCATGTTAGTAATTTTGTCAGGTACCGAAGCCACCCAGGTTACGAGATTAACTTCGTATTTGTTTATGTATATGTATTTATCGCATCAATAGTTTCGTTCGGAGCTGATTCATTATTTCATTTATTTTGCTTGTTCATGGCATCCAGATTTGATATCTGTAAGGAGCTCTGCACATTGATTGGCTCTAAGGAGAGTGAATTCCACACGGAAGCTGAACAAAGTGCTCTACTAAAAACAGTTATAAAATTGCACAATGAAGCTACAAGCTTCCTGTTCAGTTTCAAAAATGTTTACGAAGAGATACTGTTAGCTAATATATTCACATTTTTAGTAGTATTATGTATTTGCTTAGTCAAAACTATTACAGTTACTAAATTCAATTGTTTAATATTATTGAGATTTATAAAACTTTTTTACAGAAGAATTACTTAATGGCTGATGTTATCGTTATAATCTGCTTGATTCAAGTATTTTTGTATTCAATATTTGGGCAACTTATAATTTCAAAATGTGAGGAATTTACGGAGGCTCTCTACGATAGTAAATGGTACAATTTGAAAGGAATTTCGAACAAAAAGGCTCTTCTATTGATCTTAAGACATGCTCAGAGATGTGATGGGATTCTGCTTAAGGGATTCATGAAGTTATCCTTGGAGGCATTTGCTGCTGTAAGTTATTCACATAATACTTAAATCTGAAATTAATCGGAACATTTTTTTAGCTTCTAAAGGCTTGTGTCAGTTTTGCTGCTTTCCTTATAAATATTTTATAGATGTTTAAATTGACTGGTTGTCGTTAGTTCTATTCTTGTCGCACCTGTTTGAACTTTATGCTATTTTTTTCTGGAAATATATTTCATTCAAAATTGCAAATGGAGTATTTTAGCCAATGTAGATAGACGTGCAATTTTAATAGGACGAATCCAGTAGATATTAGAATCTTGTATCACTAATTTCAAAAGAGATTACTCTGTAATCGGTAACTGCACTTGGTGATAATCTCTACATCAAAGATGATATTTTGTCAAGCTAATCTCTGCGGAAAATTTTAGTTGAACACTAAAATTAAGGGGGTATTTACAAATTAACGACTTTCGAACTTTTTCCTTTACTTGTACTGTGAAACCGTGCTTCGTGCCAAATTTCATGATTCTAGGTCAACGGGAAGTATCCTACAGGTCTTAATTTATTTCCGAGTGTCTTGGCAGACTGCCAGACAGACGGATAAGACTAAATATTAACGATTCAAAGACTTTTGCTTGTGCAGTGAGCGATGGCATACCAAATCAGGTGTGTCGCCGTGTGTCCACACGTAGGAATAGGCGAGACCCCAGTGTGTGTGTGACGAGTATAGGAGGAAGAGACAGGCGCCAATGAATTTTGGCATCAAGACCGAGCCCAGTGAGGTCTTAATTATGACATACTGGACTTCGTTTTTGGAATGGTTTGCCTCGGGCTGACGATTGCAGTATTCTGTTACCTGGCTTTCAGGAAAATGCTATAATCGCCTCCGTCCTGCTAAAACCTTGGCAAGTCTCATTAAACGCTCTCGATTCGGCACCATTGAGTTGGTGGTGTGGGTTCAGTCGAAAGACTCTTGATTAGCACCAGTCCGGCTCTGAACACAAGCTCGCATAAGGACTTGTGTCAACCCTAGTATGGCCTTGCATAGATAACCATAGGATCTTAAGGTGACTACACACGACCGAACCGAGATAACGGCCCTGAGTTGGGACCCATAAAGCATAAATGAGATAAACTAAAAACAACAACAGGATAAAACACTAAAGAAGCGCAAGGAGGAAATTTAACTGGAAACACCGGACGGAGAGAGCGATGCTGCGAACCCGTTTAGGAATTCTGCGCTTAGGAGAACACCGCCCGAGCTAGCACAAGCACGCAGAAGGATAAGGGAGGACCCTTGTAACCTCCTCCAAAAACCTGACTCTTTAGGGACAGCCTTTTTAACGACGGCTATCACCTCAATCACCTCATCTAATAATGAGAATGGTGGCAACCCAGACAACGATGAGGAAGACATGCACCGCAAATGCAAGGCCCTAATCAAAGACATGAATGCCGCCGCCAATAAGCAGCGGGGCATAGCCATGGGGGTTAAAAACGGTTCAGCGGATTTGGAAGATCTGATTGATGCGATCGGCTTTAACAGGAAGAGAGGACGGAGGGCCGAGTAGGTGCGACCTACCTGCAAGGAGGTCTTTGTCTTGGCGACCAGGACATTAAAGGCACATCGGGAAAGGGAGCCGTAGAAAGGGTGGAAGAACTAGGGAGGGAGAAGGACTAATCACCGGCAACCTGGAATGTCGTGAGGTCCAAGCTTGCGCGGAGAAATTAGGGGTAGGAGAACCCCAGAAAAAGACGGTAGACACACTCGGGATGGTAAAGGGGAAAACTGTCAAAACCTCCTCGTGTGTGTGCTCGGAGGCGATCCTGGTCAAACCAGAGAAGGGACAGTCAGACGCGGACGTCCTCAAGGCAATCTGGGAGAAGACCAAGCCCAAAGTCCGGTCGATTCAGTAGACACGGCCGGCAGCTGTCCTCCTAGAAATTGGAGAGGAGCCGAAGGAAAAGGGCGCCTTCCGGGAAGCTACTAAAACCATCCTGTGAGACAAGGCAATTGTGTCTAACCTCGAGTCTAGACAAATCGTCAAGATCCGGGACCCTTACTGCCTCACAGATGAGGCCGAAGTGAAAGCAGCACTTCAACGGGTCATCTCGGAACTAGGAGGGGTTACGATTGGCCTAACTCCAGTTAACCCCAGAGGGCAGAGGTAGACATCGTTGAGGTCGGCTGGGTCTACTGTAGAGTGAGGAAAGGAGCACTCGAGAAACGATACTTTAGGTGTGTTGGGTATGGAACCGTGGCCAGAGACCGCAAAGGGCCGGACAGGAGCGCTCTGTGCTACAGGTGTGGAATAGCAGGACACAAAACTAAGACATGTACCGCCTCCTAACGCTGCGTGTTGTGCGCAGACAGAGTCCTGGAGAAAGACCGCCTGTCACACGGGCGATGCTGCGTCTTCCAGGATGAACTGGTCAAGACCAAAGTAATCATCAAATGAAGCGCATACTACAGGGGAATTTAAATAGGAGCAGGACGGCCAACGACACCAGCTAGCATCCGAGAGGCAAGCCGACATTCTGTTGCTGAGCGAGCAGTGTCGGCATAGGGACTAATCTTCGTGGTACTCAGACTTCGAAACCGCAGCTATCTGGGTCTTGGACACGGGGGAAACTCTCGTCGCTAATCAAGGAAGGGGCAGCGGCTTTGCATAGGTAAAATGCGGGAATGTGATCTATTTCAGCAGCTACCTGACGCCAAATGAGTAAATCCAATAATTCCGGGATAAGATCGACGGCCTGGAAGACGAAATCATGAGGACGACTGATAGTGGCCGGAGACTATAATGCGAGAGCGCTCGACTGATGTATGCCATATCCTGACTCCCGTGGGAAATGTACTGTAACTTAACAATCAGGGCTCGACGTATTGATTAAGACACTTATTCTCAATCACAAATGTTCACAATTTTATTCACTTCACTTAATTAGTTTGTTTAGCAATTTCCTTTACACGTTCTCTTCACAATAGACTGTTTCACTGTACTAATTAGCACTTACCACTATGCTGGTTAAAAAAAAAATTCACTATTCGCATTATTACATGTAAACACTAAAACTAACCAGGTTGCTACTCAGCCCTATTTATACTACTGAGCTTAATTCCAGAAACTTCTGCCACTTAGTTCTAGATACTTCCGTTACACATTTTCACCTCACATATTCACCATTAGTTCAAGTCGTCCTTGATTCCCCGTTTGACATTTCTTTGTCTTCATTTTTGCCACTCAGGGCATGTGCATTACACGGTTGACTATTTCCGTTTTTGTGGCCACCCTCGTGCACGTTACAATATACTGGAAATGGCCGCCCGAATAGGGCTCATAGTGTTAAACATCGGCTCAGTAACCATCTTCCGGCGCCCTGGTATGGATAAACTATCCCTGACGTTTCCTGAGCCTAGCGCCGCATATACAGAGTTGGAGAGTTCTTGAGGATTACAGCGGGAGCGACCAACAGTATATCGAGTTCGCGTTGCATAAAGGACAAGAAACCGAAACGAGGCAGAGTATAAATCGGTGCAGAAGGAGCTCGGGGGGGGGGGGCAATAAACCGAAGCTAATCCCGATGCTGGCGAACTTTGGCAGATGACGTCAACAGGGATCCATGGGAGCTCAGGTAGAAACTCGGAGCCCTAAACCCCACGTGTGTGATAGAGGCCGGCTTCAGGGCGGGGCTATCCATGGCGGATGCAATTATAGAGGTTATCGAGGAGGTCAGGAAAGCCGAAGACATTAGCTGCTACTCGCGTTGAGTGGTGCATTTGTTAACACTAGACTTCAAGAACGCCTTCAACTTCGCGCGATATGTGGACATGCTGGAGGCGCTAGAGAGCCCGTTCCAAGTGCCGAGATACCTGTTGCGGATAGTGGACGACCGATGCTTGTTGTACGAGACAAAGGGCATGGAGACAGGGAGCATGGAGAAGGGCCAGAATACATAGGTGTAAAAATTGATTAACGCAAGATAATAACGACAGTTAAACAAATAGCACTAACCTTTTTATAATTTGTTTGCAGCAGAACTTAAAATTACTTAACTAATTTTCGTAAATAAATATTTTCGGCCCTCTTTCGTGGAAATTATATTTACTTAAAAAATGTCCTAACCTTTCAGGAAGTGGTTTTTCTAAACCCCTCTCCTCCTTCACATGTTGTACCTGTTTGGAAAGGTAAGGTAATAAGATATAATAAAAATATAAAAACAGGTGTATTATTTACATAAATTTCGGGTAAAATTTTGGAAAATGCTGGGTTTTGGGGGAAATTTTTTTCACTTTCCTAAGTGACTGTACCTGCAGCGGTAGGAGTTGAAAATTTTCATTGGGATAGTGGTTTTTTGGTGTTTGTTTGATGTGGCTGCGTTTAATAGAAGAAGAAGTACAAGTAAAGATAAAAATAATATAATAATGTGCATACATACTACGTGACAGCAGAAGCAGGTGGTCGACAAGCACTGGAGTATTTACTCACAGCTATTAATGAAAAAAAAAACAACTGGCATGTCGAGTGAAATTGCCTCGATGTTATTCATTCCTGGGGTTGGACGAAAAAGCAAATCTGGGAAAATTCTTCCATTTACCAATAAAACACTCCACTCTGGAATGAGCAAGTAAGGCACACATTTTAAGACAATTTTTTCTGTCCGTGGCAGATTTTTTTTATGCGAAATTTTCTAAAACAATTTGTTTATCCAAAATGTTGTAAATAAAATTCTCACAAAATTTGTTCCGATTCCCAGAAGAAATCTAAGCACTTTTGCTCCTGTGCAAATTTTCTGTAAACCTAACCGTTTTTGAGTAAAAAATCTTTGAATGTCCAAGATTTTCAATTTTGTTCTTCCAAAATCTCAAAAAAGTGAGGATTTAAAAAAAAATTTTACACAAAGATTTCCTATTTCTGTTCGGAGCATCCGCAGAAAAAAGTTGTTGTTCCCATTTGAAATTTTAAGGTTGCCCCCACCACCACCTTTGGGGTGGGTAGTGGTGGGGGGTTTAAGTTTCTTTGGTCAGACTTCCCCCATCAAATCAGACAAACTTTATTTAAAACTTTTTTTTTAAGGACGTCATCTTTTGGCTATATTTGGGTGTCTACAGTTAAAAAAATACACCCGGTATGTTCCATGTTCCAACATGTGCAAATCGGTTTCTTACAGTGTCGTGATCAGCGTTGACGATGAGCAATTTTTTCGTTAAATCCCTCCTTTCCCTCTTTATTAACGGCTGAAATATTTTCGTGTGTGCAAGGAGGTGAGCTCATATAAAACGCAATAACTTCTGTTCGCAACACAGTAGAACGACAAGTAAGGTTTTGATAAAAAGTATGCCTTATGCGCTTGTTAACAGTACCTCACATATCTCGATCCGTTGGCAAATGTGGCAGGTATGAACGTTAAAACTTACGTGCTTACGTGCTTCCTAGGCTTATTGGAGATACGTATTTAGAATTTTTACGTATTATACCTTTAGGATGTCTTTAATGGTTTACCTCTCGCTGTTCGTAGAAGTATGTGGTTCATGCACGATGGTTCTCCACCACATTACCATGTACGAGTTCGAAAGTATTTGGAGCAAAGCTGGGTTGTGCGTGGAGGTCGAATTTCGCGGCCGGCCCGATCCTCAGATCTGAATCAGCTTGAATTTTATTTGTGGGGTAATATTAAAAATATCGTTTACTCCCAACTCATGTCCAACAACTTCAGCTGTTGAATAAAATAATTTCGGAGCAAGGTTGTGCATTCGTCACAATGGGGGCACTTTGAACAACTTCTACATTAATACTTAAACGACCGTCTGATCCTTGTAACACAAGTAATCTCTTAAGAGGTTTCTCTCTTAAGTTTTTGCAATTATAGTGCCAAATTAAAAAAGAATTTTGCCATTCGTGCCGCCGCCCGAAGATACATTGAAGAAGCTACGACAATATTGTATTATAGCGACTCGTATATTGTTTAGAGATCTGTCTGGCTTAGCGTATTTTAACGTCAGCTTCTCCTTATGAGAATTTTTTTTTTTATTTTATCAATTTCAAAGTTATCTAAGCACAATCTTAATTTTATTCAATTTTATTTTGGTTTCTTGTTTCAGCACCCTTTATAGTTTATATATAGTATATATATATATATATATATATATATATATATATATATATATATATATATATATATATATATAGTATATATAGTTTCCACCGCACCTACGATAAACAAATTCGGCACCACCTGGTCGGTATTGGAATGGGAACAGAGATTAAAGAAACTAGGCAGCAAATACTCATCTTCATCAAACGACCATACTTCATTTCTCCTTAAGGGTGCGCCTCACAACGGCACCGTTTCCTGGGTACATAGCTTTTTTTCCCGGAATTTTGCATTCATCCCCGTTAGCTGCCTGAAGTTACCCTTGGACGCAAGGAAATTCAGCAACTTCAAAATCTCCATCCCGAACAAGTATGTGTGGCTCATCAGTAACCCCACCTGCAAAATCTTCACTCTCGGGACTATCGAAATATCCAAGTGGTCCAGGAAGTATGTTAAGTTTAACCCTAAGCCCTCTGCATCTAACCCTAAATTAAATTCTAATAGACCAAATCCTACTAACTATCCTAAAGGTAATTCCAAACGTCCTTCTCCCATACCTAAATTTAGTATTCAGCCTAATCGTAAGAACATTAGCACTAGTAACAACATAATCTCTCATCACTCTTCCGCACCTAGTGATCCAAACTCCAATTGGCAATTCAAAATGGGTGTATTTCCAGACTTTAAACTAAGTACCCGAATCAATTATCCTAACTTTATTTATTCTCACACCCTTAACCCCTCAGATCCACTTACAGCAAAGCCCTCGAAAACATCCATCCCAGCCGACATCCCTATCACTACTGTCTCGAATTCTGTATATCCAGCGCATCCACCCAACCACGCACTCCCAACTTCTTCCGAGTGCCCACCTAGCCACAAGCCATCAGCTTCCGATCACCCCACCACCTCTACTTCGATTTCCGTCTGTCCCACCCCTCCTCTGCATACACCTAACCTCGCACCCGCTACTTCCTCCGCATGCCCACCTAATTGCAAGTCATCATCTTCTTTCACTATCGCCCCTTCTCAAACTTCTTCTACCTCCGCTAACCCGCCCCTTCAGCTAACCAAAACTCCTACATCCGAACATAACTCATTTATCGATCCCCTATTCCCACCTACAGTTAAATTGACTTTGCGCTCTGCGGATTCCAACGATGGACGATACCTCTTGTCCCGTTTTCGGGACCGTCGCATTTACGAAAACGTACGTCTATTTCTTGCCTATCTGCACGACAAACTGAATTCCGTCTGCATTGATGGTAAAACCAGCACCAACGTCATGTTAAGCATACATCAAGAAGGCCTGCCCACAGATACAACAGTCTTACATAAACTTTTCACTAAGTACCATGAATCATTTAATATCCCTTCCCATAAGGTTTCAGAAGATCTATCCACCTATGCTGCGTACGTCAGTTCTCGCCGCATTTCCCATCTCCAAAAAAGTCGCAACGACTCCTTAAACTACTTTCGTTCCTAACCCCCCCGCCTTCTCTATTTCTGACCTCCCCCCTTATACACCTTATGCACCTGCGGTCTCCGATCAAGTACCTCTCCCCAGCAGCTTGTCAGTCTATTACCAGAACGTCAGAGGACTTCGCACAAAAACATCCAATGTTTTCCTAAACTCCCACAAATTCCCGCACGATATCTTTGCCTTAACTGAAACCAATCTAATACCAGGAATTCTCGACAGCGAACTATTCCCTCCTAACTATACCATTTTCCGTGTTGACGGTTGTGTAGGCAACAATGACCCACCAGGCCGTGGGGTTCTCATAGCTGCTCACAACCGTTATGATGCCACCCTGTTTAAGACCTCCGACTCTTCAATATCTGAATTTGTATGTACCAAATTAACACTGAATAAGTGTATTCTGTATATTCTTTGTTGTTATATTCGTCCCTCTCAACCTATAGAAGCCTACAAGCCCGTAATTGAAACGTTAGACACCATGCTTGAGAACGCTAACGCCTCCGATGAATTCATTGTACTGGGTGACTTTAACCTCCCCCGTATACAATGGTCATTGTCTGAGGACTGTTCACACTTTGTCCCCCTAAACGCCTCTTCCGCCAAAGAAGCCTTTTTTACCGATCAGCTCTCTGTTTCTGGTCTCTTTCAAGTTAGTGGAATCAGAAACTTTCTGAACAGACAATTAGACTTAATCTTTTCCTCAGACCCAGTTAACTCGGCTGTCGCGGAAAGCGAACATCTCCTCTCCTCCCTCGATCGTCACCATCCTCCCCTGTTCCTCGTTTTCTCCTACGAACACCCTCACGCCCTTTGAGGCTCCGAGTCTTCTCTTTCCTTCAATTTTCGTAAAGGCGACTTTGAAAAATTAAATCACTTGCTCCTCAACTCCAACATTGGCAATATCCCTCAACATCTTCCAATAGACATTGCTGTAGAGGCGTTTTATTCGGAAATACACGCTTGCCTTACACAATCTATCCCTCTTCTTCCTCGTAAAAACTGCTCCTCATCCCCCGTTTGGTACGACAAAGAATTACGCTCTCTCCGCAACAGGAGAAATAAACGTTGGCAAACTTTTCTTCTCACCCAAAATGAGTCCGACTATTCTTCCTATTTGTCTGCTTACACCTCTTTTTCTGAACGTTGTGATACCCTCTACCATGAGTACCTCCTACGGATGGAAACTAGCCTCATATCCAACCCCAAGTGCTTTTATAGCTTTATTAATTCTAAGAAGAAATCCAATGGTTACCCTTCCACCCTAAAGCTCGAAAATACCTCTTCATTAGATCCTCAGGTTATCTCCAACCTCTTTGCACACTTCTTCAGTAAATCTTTCAGCGACAATTCGCTCCAACCTGACCTTAGCTACTTTTCATTCTTGGACAAATGCACTCAAACGTCGTTTACATCTTTTGACCCTGACCCCGAACAAATCGCTGCCAGTATTAACGGGCTTGCGGATGACTTTTACCCCGGATCTGACGGCATTCCAGCCATAGTTCTGAAAAAGTGTGCCGTGCATCTAGTTCAACCCCTTACTTTGCTTTTCCGCCTCTCGGTCACTCAAGGGGTTTTCCCTCAATTATGGAAAAACTCTTATATTATTCCCATATTCAAAAAAGGCTGCAAGAACGATGTATCCAACTACAGACCCATTGCTAAATTATCATCCATACCTAAACTGTTCGAAAAATTGGTCTATGATTCCATGTTCTTCCACTGTAAGTCTATTTTCTCCCTCTCCCAGCATGGCTTCCTCAGAGGTAGATCTACAGCCACCACCCTTACCGAATTCGTCTCCAAAACACTATGTGCCCTGGAAAACGGTAAAGATGTTGATGTTATCGCCACCGATTTTAGTAAAGCCTTTGACAAGATCTCCCATAGCGTTATCCTGTTTAAACTTGATCGCCTAGGCTTCCCCCCCAGATTCATCTCCTGGATTCAATCCTACCTCAACAACCGTCAATACAATGTTCTTTTCAGCTCATCCATTTCTAACCCCATTGTCGCTCGTTCCGGCGTCCCTCAGGGCAGCCACCTCGGTCCATTAATTTTCATCCTTACAATTAATGATGTTGAATGTATCATAAAATACTCAGAGCTGTCCATTTATGCTGATGACATGAAAATAATTAAACATATCTCCTCCACAACCGACTCTCTTCTTCTCCGAAAGGACCTCGATTCGTTCACCACATGGTGCATGAAAAACTTTCTTGAGCTCAATGTCTCTAAATGTCAGTCCATCTCTTATTCCCGCAAGCGTCTTACCAACACCCCGAGAACATACATGTTAACCAACGTACCAGTCCCTATCGTTACCTCTTTGTGTGACCTAGGAATAATCTGTGATAGTGAACTCAATTTCCGTTCCCATATTGATAGCATAATTAACAGAGCTAACTCCGCGCTAGGGTTTGTGAAGCGCTGGTCTAGAGAGTTCTCCAATCCTTATGTTTCCAAATCTCTCTATATTTCCTTCGTGAGACCTCTCCTTGAATATGCCAGCCAGGTTTGGTCACCCACGCAAACAACCCACATTAACAGAATTGAATCTGTCCAGCGTAGGTTCATTCGCTTTGCTCTACGTGATCTTCCATGGGTTGATAGATTCAACCTTCCACCTTATGAAAACCGTCTAAAACTGATCGACTTACAACCCCTAAGTAAACGTCGTGATGTTTCCGACGTTCTCTTCATTCATCAGCTACTAGCTGGCGCCATAGACTGCCCTTCAATCCTGCAGTCTTTGCCCATCTATACCAATCCTCGCAACCTTAGGTCCACTCCCCTTTTCCGACTCGACCGCCATCGCACGAACTACGGTCAACGCGAACCAATTACCAGGATGCTTCGAAAAGTCAACGACCTTCCCTCCTTTGACTTCCATCTGAGTAAATCATCCCTTCACAAAGCCTTATATCTTTATCCCGCCCATCTTGATCGCCTTTCCTAATTCTCCTTCCTCCCAGTCTAAAGTTATCATTATCATAGCTTATATTGTAGCTTACATTATCTGTTATGAATTATTGTTTATATTAGTTTGTAGTATTTATTTTGTTATTTTGTATTTTTTTTTATGTAATAGCTTGCATTAAGCTTAAATAAATAAATAAATAAAAAATAAATAAATAGGTAGGGCCAGTACCGTAGCCAGGTACGGGGATGGAGTGGGTTAGAGCCTGAACTATCGCCAATGGGTGTACATTTTCCTTTCGTGTATATTTTTTCATGATGGTTCAGTGAGGCTGGGAACAACAGGTGACACCAGTACTGTTGCTCTTCCTTTCATCTATTTTCTCGTTTGTTTTTATCAGTTTAGTGGAAGACCTGATAGAGGAAATTCACAACCCTTTCTCGCCACAGGCACGCGAATTCTGTTGTGGTGTGTGTATAATATGTTCAAGGACCTACACCCCATGCGTGAGCTGCTTGAATATCCCGAGCCGCAACTTTGCGTTGTAAATCACGCACACATATTACATAATATGGAAACTCCTAAATCGCTGATGTTGAACCCCCCCCCCCCTCTCTCCATGGTCCACCCTTAAATTTAATTTTTTGTTTGGCTAGGTGAAATTTATCATACCACATATTTCGGCACACCTTAACTACACCCTTTAGAGTATGTTGGCGTATTAGCGGAATGTTACGCATTTTGTGGGCATGAAAGGAAGACTGTGATTAGTTTCGTAATTGCCGAATTTGGATGATTCGGATTGTGGAACAAGCATCTCGGGTACAATATCTGAAGAGATAAATTGAACCAAATCCTACTTTAATTTGAGCCGACATCAAAACGTCGTAATAAATATAATTTTGATTATTATTTTAGGCCTTTAGCGATTTTTGTGTAGTCGGTTCAACTGTTTTTTATATTATTTTATTTAGTACAAAACCAAAGGAAACGACTGTATAGAGTTTCTGATAAAATATTCAACACAAATTGATTTTCACATGGGAAAATAATTAACTTTTTTCTATTACTAGAGGACAAATGTACGTTTTTGGTAATTATAAGGTGTCCTTAGAATGTTACTGTTTGTGTGACAACAAAAATCTTTCTCTTAATATTTCAGTCAGTATATTTCCGGCATTGAAAATGGTGAGAATAAGCTTTGTGCGGTATTTTGAAACGAAAGAAAGTTGGGGAGATCACTGTCGTTTTATTAACAGAGCACTGCACTTTTGTGGACTCGACATATTTCAGGATACAGAGAAAATTTTCTTTAAAAGGATCAGGATTTTAATATGTGTTGTTGTAACTTTGGTCGTACCAATTTTCGCGATTTATATAGTTGTAACCGAAACCAATCCGAATCAACGTTTCGACGCAGCAGTTAGTGCTTTGTCAGGAGTACATGTTAGTGACAAATAACAAACATTTGCTCTGCTTTTAATTATGTATGCAACTATAATGGTTTTCAGGTATTCTTCAAAATATTATTTCTGCAAATTATGAAGTCAAAATTGGAAGAACTGTCCGAAATCGTAGAGGAAAACACATCTATTTGTTGCGTCAAAAGCAGGTATCATCAGGAAATCAACAGAAAATACGGACAGTTGATAAAGTACGCATCTATTTAGCATATCATCTATCTTTAATATAAATATAAACTTTTCAGAAAAATAATGATGTGCAATGCTTCATTGTACGTTATTTTCTGTGTTACTGGTGCAATGTTTCCTCTTTTATTTTCGAGTGATCTTCCTCTTTATTGCCCAATTTTTGGAGTTTCGTAATATTCTAATCTTAACTTATTCTAATTACTTAATCATGTTAGTAATTTTGTCAGGTACCGAAGCCACCCAGGCTACGAGATTAACTCCGTATTTTTTTCTTTAGTTAGTTTCGTTCGGAGCTGATTCATTTTTTCATTTATTTTGCTTGTTCGTGGCATCCAGATTTGATATCTGTAAGGAGTTCTGCACATTGATTGGCTCTAAGGATAGTGAATTCCACACGGAAGCTGAACAAAGTGGCCTACTAAAAACAGTTATAAAATCTCACAATGAAGCTACAAGTTTCCTGTCCAGTTTCAAAAATGTTTACGAAGAGATATTGTTAGCTAATATATTCACATTTTTAGCAGTAATAAGTATTTTCTTAGAAAAAGCTATTAAAGTTACTAAAATCAATTGTTTATTTTACCAAGTTTAATAAAATTTATTTACAGAAGAATTACTTAGTTGGCGATCTTATCGCTATAGTCTGCTTGACTCAAATATTTTTATATTCAATATTTGGACAACTTATAATTACAAGGTGCGAGGCTTTTACTGAGGCTGTCTACGATAGCAAATGGTACAATTTGAAAGGAATTTCGAACAAAAAGGCTCTTCTCTTGATCCTGAGACATGCCCAGCGATGCGATGGGATTGTGTTAAAGGGATTAATGAAGTTATCCTTGGAGGCATTTGCTGTTGTAAGTTATTCACATTATAATTAAATCTGAAATAAATCTCAACATTTTTTTAGCTTCTAAAGGCTTGTGTCAGTTTTGCTGCTTTCCTATTAAATATTTTATAGATGTTTAATTTGACTTATTGTCGTTATTTCTATTCTTGTCGCCCATGTTTGAACTGTATGTTACTATTTTCTGGAAATATATTTCATTTAAAATTGCAAACCGATTGTTTTAGCCTATATAGATAGACGTGTAGTTTTAATAGTGTGAATCCAGTAGATTTAAAAACCGAATACACTAATTTCAGGAGAGTTTACTCTCTCATCGGTAGCTGCACTTAGTGATAATCTTTACATCAAAGATAATATTTTATCAAGTTAATCTCTGTGGAAAATTTTAGTTGAACACCAAAATTAAGGAGGTATTTACATGATGAAAAATCAAAAAATTCGATTAAAAAATGTTTTATATAATTTTAATTTTTTTTTTAATTTATGGAAATCCTGTAAAAATCTGGTTGACAAGATATCTCGTTTGTACACTAATTTTGCATATATGTATATAGTACAGGAAGATGATGTTTTTAGAAAATCTTATTAAACAAAAAAATTAACCTAGACTGCACCCCTAAATAAGTGAATGATGAACTTCCTAAGCAATGTTTTCAAAACAACGTTTTCAAAGCCGGTGCAAATGATTTTGAAAAAACTATAAGTACAGTTAGCTTCTAGTTTTGAACATTCTATTCGAGATTGTCTCTTTTAGGCATTGCACCACTAATAGTGCATTTTGAATAAAAGCTCTATTATTGGCGGGCGATCCCGCAAATGACGATTTAACAAATACACCATAGTGGTTCAGTGCTTAGTATTTTAATGTATATTTAAAATCCCGTGCACATTTTTTGTTCAAGATGATCCTTTTTGCTGTTAGATATATTCACTTCCAAAGGATAGATGGAGTCATTTATTAATAAAGAAACAAAATAAGGAAAAAAATTGTATTATATTCATGTAACACAAGCAAACATTTTTTTATTCAAAATGAAATAGTTACGAGTTTTCAAATATACTTTAGTAGCTGACATTTTATTTGCTCGACTTCTAATAGGGAAATCTCTGATAACATCACCAAAATTAATTTCGCATAGCAAATCACTTTCGATCGGTGTTTCCAAGTCGTCGATGAAGTATGTCATAGGGACTAAAAAGGACCTTTTTTTTAAAAAAAGTCACCAGATTCAAAATAATACATTTTTTTCAAAATGGTTTCCAATATAATATAAGAAATTTCTAAGTAACAGAAATGTCGATACTACTACTCAATAAAAGACTGTATTTCCCTGAATCACAAGCGAATTTACCTTTAATTGGTGCTTATTAAAAACTTAAGTGCACTTTGATTTGATCCACAGCTGTAATTTCGTGTAATTTCTTCTTTTCAATTTGTAAAAGGAAAGGGAGGAGAAACAGAGATCTATAAGAATGTGATAAAGTTCTAATTTTGTACGTACAAATAATCGGAAAAGACCGTTTAGTGTCGAATTCGTAGATTTCAGTGTGGATGAGATGAATAACTACACTCCTGGTTCCGTGGGAGTGGGAAGGAATGGGCAGGTCAAAATATTTAAAATAGACCGATGATGAACAATCACACTATAAATGTCATACCACTTTCCGTTATCTTGTCTATTCAAACCAAGTTGGGAACATGATTTTACACTAAAGAATACAATTTAATATTTTCCAGTTATACTTTAGGATGTATCGGATGGAGGGAGACTCGAGGCACTGTATCTCCAGCACTTTTGCTCCAATCGACCTCAAATTTTAACTAAAGACTCTTGAAGTGTTGTACTTATTAAATATTAAAAATTAATACACTACCCCCCCCCCCCCTTAATATGGGCAACATGTCCAGATCCCATTGTTTCAAAACTGTTCTTACTTCATCGACCTGGTTGCAAGCACATATACACTCGATAGTTCTGGCATAACCTTATAAACCAAACTAAAATAAATTGTAATGCAGTTGATAGAAATATCATACACTTCAGTATAATTGACAATATTTAATTCTTCGCATTATTTTTTAAAAATTGATATTTAAAAAACATTCTTCATAAAGACAACATAACTTAAGCACGCTTTAAGAATCTAAAATAAAATATTTCAATAATTCAACCAATAGATAATTAAAGATAACTTACAGCAGAAAATGATTCCAAAGATATTTCGCAAAATCCCTTAAGGGAAATCCCGTCACACTTTTGAGTGCATGCCAAGATCAGCAAAACCATCTTCTGATTTGAAATATCCCTCAGCTCATACCATTTACTAAGGTAAATAGCTTCCGCGAATTTCTCGTACTTCGAAATTATGAGTTGTCCAAATATTGAGTATAATAGCATTTGGAACAGAATTATTATTCCGGCAAGATAAGCAATGAATTGTGGTCTCTAAAATATTATTAAGACCTAAAAAAATGAACCAGAACTTTAAATACTTACTGAAATCATTTCCACGGTATATATGCCTAACACTCCCACATACGTGAGAGTATTCAACAACATTACGTTTTCGAAAGCAGTTTTGAAGCTGGATAAGAAACTTATCACCTCATTGTGTAATTCCACAATCCTTATCAATAGTCCTTGCTGTTCTTTATCCGTGCTGAATTCACTGTCCTTACAGCCAATATATGCCGAAAGCGCTGTACAAAGCTCCAGTTTGTATGCCGTGTATAAACAAAACAAATGAAAAAGTGAATCACATACTAAAACAATTGATGAACCGTAGAAAGCGAAAACGGAAAGAAATGCGTAGTTTATCTCATATCCAGGATGCCCGCAATAACTATTAAATATGTTTGTGAGGAAAAAATCAAATTACTTTTAAATTAAGTATTACGGTACTCCAATTATAGGAGAAAAGACAGAATATTTCCACCCAGACGAGAATATTAAAGGAAAAAACATAAAAGTGGGACCTCCAAAAAGGAAGAGCAGAATGTTCCCCACTACAATTTTGCTGAAAAATAGATATGTTATAAAAAAACATTTGAAGTTTTGCTCCGTTTTAACTCACGATGATAATTTTCGGTATTTTACAGCAATTGGATGGCTATGTTTGTCACTGACACTAGACGGTGA
The DNA here is from genome assembly GCA_964036015.1 of Leptarthrus brevirostris. Lineage (NCBI taxonomy): Eukaryota > Metazoa > Arthropoda > Insecta > Diptera > Asilidae > Leptarthrus > Leptarthrus brevirostris. Next base: position 25,726,240 of record OZ038371.1, read on the forward strand.
TGTGTTCTTTACTATGTTCTCACATAATTTTCCAATTTTCGCTTTCATTTTTTGAAGAAATAATACCTTAAAGTATATCTGCAAAATTAATGAGAAATGTTTTCTAGACATAAAAAATAATTTTCAATCTATGCACTAACATGAGTTCCAGTAATGAAGCCAAGAATCGCGTCCAAACGGCGATCTGAGTCAGTTTCGGTGACAAAAGCGTAAAAAGCAAACACTGGCATTGCAGAAGTCACCAAAACGCGTATTATATAATTTGCCCTCTGAACGGCATCTTTTTTCATATTATGAAACAACTTTATTTCAAGAACGGAAAGCGCCATATTAATTAAGGCAAAATTAGATTCCCAACTTGTGGTGCCCGCACCAAGATACTGCTGAAATATATTCATTTTGAAATCACCTTTGAAACTGAAAATAATTTTACAGAATTTTATGTGTTCAATATACTTAGATAATTGAACAATTAATATTTTAACATGGTGATTACGTTGAACCTTCACTTTTATTATCTTGAGTACTAACAGATGTAAGAAAATCATGGGGTAATGGTGGCTACTCATACTTATTGCGGCTGCTCATACTTTCTTTAACTCTACAGAAAAATCATACGTACATAACACGCATCGTTAAGTAGTGGGTAATGGGCCATTCCACACGAGTATTCTTGCAGCTTTTGGCGAACCGGTTTTCTGGAAAAGAGGTAACAGAAGCGAAGAGGTGTTTCTACAAATGTGCTGCACTTTGGAGAGAAATTTGCATCAAAATCCAAACCTTTCACCTGTTGTCACGCTCTAATACAACCAGAGCACCATTTTTCTGGTTTGGAGGGGTCAGAAATTTTTAGCGGAACGCAACATTTTATTCTTGTTTCGGCTGTTGAATGAGCGCGCCCAGAAAAAGATTTCGAATTGAATCATAATTATGATTCAAAATTATCGAAATCTTTGTATTATAATCCAAGTAGATAAAATTGTCGCATGTTGCTAAAATTAATAGAGCAATATTATGGTTAATTTCTTTTTAGGCGGAATAGTTTGTCTCTTAAGGGGGGAACTCCCTGTAAAACTTTCAAAAAATTGATTTTTTTTCATAAATCGATAGAGTCATGTCTTGAGTAAATGTTTCCAAAAAGTTTCAAAGGCCAACTCCGAGTATTATGAAAGACACGGACGCTCGAGCCGGCGCGCTCCGAGTGTTATTTGGCGCGCGGTGCATATGAATGAATTTTCAACTCCAAACTTTAAATCGAGTTTTCTCGTAAACATGTTCTGAAAATCGCGGTACACGATTGGGAGAAAACTAGTGAACCGATTTACGAGTTCTAAAAAGTTTTTAGTAGAGTATGAAATGAACGAGTGCATGAATATCACAGATTGTGAAAAAAAATCTTTTTTATAGAGTTTTAAGCCACATATATCGACTAAAATTATGTAAAAATCGTGATTTTTTTTTAAGACATGACTTTCATACTTTGTAATCGGTTTATTATGATATTTTTTAATTCATGCACTCGGGGGAAGCCTGCTGAACAATAAAAAAAATTTCTTGTAGGATTCAGATAAAAACTTTCGACTCCAGCGTGTACCGCGCAAAAGCAGTCTGCCGCGAGCTGCCATACGGGACCTTCAATAACTCCGCCATTTTGAATAATTTGTTTATGTAAAAAACTTTATTTTGTTGTTTTAAGATATATCTAAATATATGCAAAAGATGATTCGCGTGTGTCGCTGTTTTCCCAGTGAACAAAAATAACCAGAAACCACAATTTTTTGACGCGTTACAGGGAGTTCCCACCTTAATGTAATCTTGTTAATCAGTGCTAATTGCCAATTATTGAGAAAATTGTTATCTGTTGCGCCTAATTGAAGTACATCATTAAACTTTGAGTTTTCTCATCGCTTTTTAGTCCTTCGCCATTCTGATATCCAACAGATCCACTTTTATCGGTGATATTCATCCTGGTAGTAGTTAGGGAAATAATCGCAGCGTTATAATTAGGGAAAATTCCTCTAAAACATTTTATTTTTTTAATATCGACTTAGATTAAATTTAAAAAACATTATTATGTATATCAAATCTTTAATTCTCATAGTGATTTGAATTTTCCTGGAATAATTTCGAAAACGGGTGAAATGCCAGTGGTGAAACGTTCATGGCCAGTACTCAACTTAAAATGAAAAGCGATGCACACACGCATACATAGTCTCTTATTCGTATGTAAATTTGACAAGTGCAGTAAGAATAGAATACTAGAGCTCTCAGAAACCCGACCAGCGGGTACCCGTTTCCTACTCGGGTATCCGGTTCTCACCCGGGTACCCGATTTAAGTCGGGTAACCGGTTCCTACTCGGGTACCCGGTTCCAAGGGAGAATCGGTTCCATTATAAGAGTCGGTTCCAACGCCAGAATCGCTTCCGTCACAGGAATCGGTTCCTCTTGAAATCGTGCAGTACAGATTCAGTTTCAAGGCCAACAGAGGAAATTTCGCATTTCACTAAGGAAATGTCTAGTTTCTTTGGAAATTACAGATTTTTTTGTAGTGAAATTACAAAATACAACTTAAGATTTATTAATAAAAATTTAAAACTCCTTATACTCCCTACTATTAGTGACAATTTTTTATTGCAATTTCACTCATTCTTATTAACCAGTTCATACGACGGAAACGATTCCCGGTGGCGGATTCGATTCTCACAGTGGAACCGGTTCCATTGATGGAATCGATTCCTATTTGGAACCGGGTACTCGTCTGGAACCGGGTACCCGATTGGAACCGAATTTTTGGTAGGAATCGATTCCTACCCGGTCGGGCGGGTACCCGGGTTTTCGGGTTATCCGATTCCAACTGAGAGCTCTAAAGAATACACGTGTGGAATTGTTTGGAAAACGCTGACTGTTGTCGAACTGGTTGGACAAGAATACTCGTGTGGAATGGCCCAATAAGTGTTTTAATATACTTATGAGTGTTTTCGATTTTGCCACCGAGACATAATACCGGGGACAACTGGAGTTACTGTGATCCTGCACCGAAGTGTCATCTGCTTCCAAGTGTTAAACCCTGTGTTCGAGTTTATTAGTGTCACCAGCTGTCAAATTCCAACTGAAAATTATGGCGATTAATAAAAAAGCAGCAATTTCAGCAATTATTGGTTTACTGCAGCATTAATTTAATGAAAATGAGTATTTTGAAGAAGAATAAAGGCTACGTGACGAATCCGAAAGTGCAATTTTCCTCTTTAAAATAAAAAGAATGGAAACTGCAAAGATTTTTCGGTTTTTTTTCATTCTTATTATAACAGAACAGTTAAAATAATTTATTAAATATAAAAACTCGCAGCACTCAAGCACAAGGTCAGTTCACTTTACTCATATACTTCATTTGTATTAGTAGTGTCACAGCTGTTCCTGGTCCGAACCATGGGCAATCGGTGTTAGCACCAAGGGTAAAATGTGCCAAAAACGAACAATCCGAAGCATAACTCGGGTCATGGCACCGCAATCTCGAACACGCATTTACTTCTCCAAGGGACAAGGGTTAACCCAGAAGCAAAATCGAAAACACCCTATTCCTATCAACAAGCATCGTAGAAGCAAAATTCCACCAATAGCCGAAACGATCCTATCGATAACGATATTACAACATGCCTATAGTTTTAAGCTCACTCATTAAATTTTTATCTTTTATTCAAAATGGTAAATAAAAAAATAAATTTGTCATTACCAGCAAATGTAATAAATGGTAATAAATATTCTTCGAGTATACATATTTTGGTAGCTTGTCCTTTAGCTTTTTGGCAACATTTCCAAAGTGTTGACTTTGCAGGTTCTTTCCCTGTATGGACATTTTTATACTGGCTATATTACTAGACCTAGTGGTTTTTTCCATTCTTATAATGGGGTTAGGAAGTACATAGGTATTAAATCCGAGGTAAACAAATCGAACAAATATTTCGTCCCTTCTTCAACCTTTGAATATTTAGACGTAAAAGTAGACCGCAATAAAAGTCGCAGCACTTAGCACCTTTTACCTCTTCTAGGAAAACTATATTGTGAAAGGCGCCATCGGCGTCTTTGTAAAGGAGTTGCGCATCTTTCTTTAAAATTACATATGTTTATGACCCTTACCCAAGATTGCCAAGAAGTAATTAGCGTTACCTCGTAGGTATTGATCACCCTTTAGTTTCCTGAGGTTTCCTTTATTATCTTGATTGCATGAATTTCAGTCTTAAGTGATTCTTTAAAAAGTGGAGTTAACAAGGAGTGAAATTTATCTTGAATAATCTTACAATTATTTTCAAAGGTAGGTTCTGTGTACCTTGTATTTATTGTGTAGTATATGTTGTAGTCAATGTAAAAGATTGTGTGTAGATTAGGTTTATTTATTAGAGTAGTTATTAGTGTAGTTTTTTTTAAACATTCGAAAAATTGTCGGTTAAATAGTAGTGTGTGAATGGCATCAACATGCTCCCCAGCAGAACGTGGTATGTCCGGTGGAGTTGGGTAACAATTTATGTTTGTGCCAATAGTGCTAGTGTGTTCAGGAGGATGTGACTTCTGCCATAAACGAAGGAATAACTAACAATAATACATACAATACACATAAGTTTTATTGCCCGCTGTGATGGAACTTCAGTCTATCTCGGAACCGTCGAATTGTCTCTTGGACCATAATCGAAGGATAACTACAAATGTGTGCGCACACTTCTTTAATTATCAATGTAAATCTGTCTTTTGTGTTATACCATAAAAGAAGGAATAATTAGTTATTTCTTCGTTTATTGTTATACACACAACTTGGCTACTGATTAGAAATTTCAGAGTGGTTCTTGTTCTAGGTAAAAGTTCATGTGTGCTTTTGTATAAAAGGTTCCGATCTAAGCTTCTTGGGATGCGAGACTGTTTTTGAATATCGGAAAATGCATTGCATGCTGTTCTTCGCCGTTGAAAGGTCTTGTTAGTTATTTCTTCGTTTATGCTTCTGCGGATCGTGGTGTGTCCAGTGATCCTCTGAGTGAACCCCGTGTATAGTAAAAAGCTGGTGTGTCCGCTTAGTGGGTGTCTTTGACCGGATTCGCTGTGTCCATGAAGGTCAAAGCATCCAGTGTGTGCCCGCTATATAGTTTAGAGCAGTGATGGCCAAACTCACACTACTTAATATGAGGAATGCTTAAAAGCTTTAGAAGCATTTCGTACTCTTTGTTTAATTTAGAACCTTAAATTGTATAATTGCTTACAAAACTACTTAAGTATGACGATTCTTTTGACTTTTGTATGCTTTAACGATTAAAAAACGCAAAAACAGGCAACCGAATACAGCCAAACAAGTGTATATACGAATTTAAAAGCTCAAAAGCTCATTGGTTGTGTCCATGAGTTTCAGAGCACTGCCCATTTTGTAGTGTTTGTGATACTGAGTGTGAACCTAGCTAAACAGTCCCACTGTTGCGATGCAACCTAAAAATAAACAAATTAAAAAATGAGCTAAGGCAATGGTATACTTACAAAACCATCATGCCCGCTCCTGTCCCGTATCCTGCAGTGCTATAATAAAAAATTAATTAATTAAATTGAAAATAACAAAAATCCAAATTCTTACCTGCTTGATCAGACAAACATCCCTGACAGTTCTCTCAACCAAACAGCTGATATTTGGCAAGAGCAATTTGGTTACACGGTGCTCAACAACCGACGTAAACAAATATCGGATTTAATAGTTTTTTGTATATTCCGTGTGACCAAGAACTAATTATATATTAAATGATCTCATTTAATATATTAATAGTAAAAAATAAATTTTATCGTCAATTTATAAGTATTTAAAATAAAAAGTTTCCCGCCAACATCATAGTTAAAATTTGAATTCTTTGATTCAATATGGCGAAAAAATATCGAATGCTAATTAATATGGCGACTATCTCTCGATTTCAACCAAATTCGATATTTTTGTATAAACCGTTTGAATTCAAACTATAAAAGAGCTGCATGCACATGGGCTCTCTCTCTTTTGAAATCTAATATTCAGCGAGTTTGGTGAGTACAATTAAAAATATACTTAACAAATATTCAGAACCTGGCTGTTCGAATATTTTATCTAGTTGTAAAAAATATAAAAATATTATCAGAGCCAGGCTCGATTATATTTACTTTGTGTAAACTAACCTATTTGTAACAATTTATTCAGAGCCTGGCTGCTCAAATAAATACAGAAGCTCGAATAAATACAGGAGCATCACATGGCTCCATATTTTACTTTGTTGAATGTACTTCTCCGCGAATTTTTAATGATGATTATGATTCACTTTCAAATTAAACAAGAAGAACATTTCAAATTAAATCTTTCTACAGCTTTCGATGATGAAATACCAGTTTTTGATATTTCTCTTAAAACAGCCTATCTTCCGTACTGGTACAGATCCTACTGCACCATAATTTGTTACCCCGTTAAGTATCAAAATTTTTATTACGAACTTTAACTTTTGCACAATCTCTCTTTGACTTAATCCAGTTTCGTGAAGGTCTATTAATAATAATCGCTTTATTGGCACAAACGTTATAAATTAAAAAGTCTAAAAATGCTATAAAAAAGAACAGAAGAGAAACTAGTTAACCTAAAAAATTCATACAAAAAAGGCTAAAAAAGTCAGTTATGGAACAATAAAATATTTATAAAACGAACAATTACATATTTCAAACGAAGAACGAATAACTAGGAACAAATATAATAAGAACTAGGTTAGGTTAGGTTAAAGTGGCTGCCTAAGAAGGCACACTTAGGCCTAAAAGGCCCATTGTGCTATCACATTGAGGCTTGAAATTAACAACCCCATAGAATTACCTTAGGAAGGAATAGGAGGGTTAACATTCTGTCCCCTGTGCACCGAACCAGTTTCATGCATCGAGTGGAACTAGTTCACGGGTTGTTTTGACTGGGTTGTGAAGGGTGTTCATCCTTAATTCGTCGTCGGGAATCATTTTTAACTCCCGATAAATCGAGTCAGGTTTCTGACATCTGTGGAGCCCAGCTCGGTTAGCTCTTTGAAGTAGGGGGAGCCCAAAAACCGGTTCCTAAGGTTGGCTAGGGCCGGCCAGCTACCGAGGAGGTGAAGTATGGTTTCCTTTTTCTCCTCGTCGCCCAGAATATCGGCGTGTCTACCTATGAGGAAGTGACCCGTGATTACGGCTACTGTAGTGCTAATTATTTTGCGTCCGAGTAGGATGAGCCCTCTTGACCGCTTAGGGTCAAGCTTTGGCCATATCTGTCGGGTAATCAGGCAGGTGTGTTGTTTTTGCCAGTTATTGATAGCAATCTTGAGAGCCTCCTGTGAGAGCTCCGTTTTGCATGTAGCTAGGGGTTTACCCGGCTGGTGGTTAATGTCCGAATCAGGACGTGTGGTACCGAGTCTCGCTAGTTCGTCGGCTCTGCATTTGCACGGAATATCACTATGTCCAAGCACCCAGATGAGCCGTACTTTCAGATGCTCAGCTATGTCATTTAGTGTTGAGCGACATATTATAACCGTTTTGGAGATTGTATATACTTAATAGCTGCCTGACTATCTGTGAAAATACATACATTGTCTGTAGGTAGCGTTAGTTGATTCAGGCGTTCCTCGGCTACTTTTATAGCCATGATTTCTGCTTGAAACACGCTGCAGTAGTCAGGTAAGCGAAATGAGACATCGAGGTCCAAGTGTTCCGAGAATATTCCTCCACCCACTTTGCCATCCAATTTGGAGCCGTCAGTGTAGAGATGCACTGAGTTCTCCCATTGGGGAGCACCTTTCTTCCATTCCGATCTGGTAGAAAAGAAGGAATCGAATTTTGCTCCAAAGAAAGGCTTGGGCGAGGTGTAGTCGATATTGCTGGCAGTTCTACTGTGCAATATTTTGTTGTTTTGTAACTCCAGTATGGCTGTTGTTGTGTCCTTATCACTGAATTGTGTGAGAATAAATGCATTAATATTATTCTTTATGAGGATACATGACCTTGGTTCACTTGTACCTTGTTAATAGAGGAGCTTATAACCCTTCATGTTGAGTCCGCAAATCTTGTCTCTGATGATCCAAGGTTCTTTGACAAGGATGAGCTCTTCTCCTTTTTGCGCAAGACGAAGGAGAAGGGCCGCGGACGCTGCTTTCGAATGATGGATGTTAATTTGGACCACTCTTTACATCACTGTGTCCAGGTGAGGATACCTCTATCTATCTTTCTATGATGTCAGCAGTCTCCCCTTTATTGCTGGCATCTTCGTCAGTGGAGGAACCAAGGAGTTGGTCCTCGAGCTCTGGTCTGGGATCCGGGAGGGTGGCAACTACCATAGCGTCGATCATCGCCTCACCATCTACTGGTGAGGGAGTGACAACGGCAGAAAATGTCGTTACACTCTGTACTCCTTCCTTTTCCCCGGTGTTGCATGAGGAGGCTGCTGAATCCCCCTCTTGTTTACTAGCATTTACCCTTAAGGTCCTTTTCATAAACCTTCAGGCTGATAGAGCTGAAGCCATAGCAAATAATGCCATTGCATTCAGCAAGTGGGGCAACGGACTGCTCATTTAGGATCGCAATGACCTGCCTTGAGTTCTCTTGACTTCGCTCAACTTGGCAACCTTCCAATCATGGGTAGGTAGTTCAGGGTTGGCCATTTGGATTAACTTCAGGATCTCTGTTGGATCCGATGGTTCTGCTGGTATCCAGGCCCGTGACCTAGGTCTGCAGGGGATTTTATCCCTGGGGACGGCTTCAAATCTTGTGCCAGTCCAGATTTCGCCAAGACGGGAAACTGCCTGGCCAAGAAGCTCCGCCGACCTCTGGTTCGAGCAGGCAAGTAGCTCTTAACGTGGCCTTGATGCCAGCCAGCATCAAGACAACGTGGAGCAGGGCCAGGGTTCAACGAGAGAACTTCCATATAAACCTTCAGCAACGCCATCTCCACCATCTTCCATTTGTTTGGCGTGATGGAGCCGTCCGCGTTGCTGCGATCTATAATCGCCCTTACTAAGCTGTCCTTCGCTATCTCGCTGAAGGACTTAGCAGTGGAGGAAAGGGGGCATATCGCCTTAATCCTTTTGGAAGATGGCTGCTGCTCGTCAGGCGAGCGCAACCTCTTCGGGGTAGCTCGCAAAGGGCCTTTGGAGGCCGACGCGCTACCTTGGGCAATAATCTTATTAGCCCATTGCAGAGAGGTGTTATCCTGCTCTCTAAGATTCTTCTGAGACACGGAGCTCAGTTTGCGGATGATTCTGAGCGCAGTCCGTCTCTCTCTGAAGGCCACCGTTAAGGCATTTCCCTTCTGCTTGGTGGTCGAAGGGTTGGACTGGGGTGTACTGAGAGGCGCGCTGGAGGATGTATGTCCGGGTGTTTTAGCCTTGGACAGGGACGCACTGCAGAGGAAGGAGGAACAGTGCTGCTGCTACCGGGTTTGGGATCCTTGGCAGTGGCGTGCACTTTCCCCGAGGAAGGGGGTTTACAAGACTCCTTGGGGAGAGTCACCGTGTTGGCCTCAGAAATGTTGGAGGAGCGAGCAATGCTCGCAGAAGGTTGCCCACTTCACCCGTGGGCCGGGTCTGCCTTGATGGCGGGTTATCCCCCTTTTCGGGTGGACGAAGTAGTCTCGGTTTTATCCGAGGCTGGGTGTTTTTTATACATAGAATTCATTTTCATAAAGGACCATTTTCGCGACAGGGCGGTACTCATGGTCTCGATATATTATTGGGGTTGTGGGGAACCAACCATGGTAGAGCCCCTTACCATGGCGGTCCTGCATACTCTCTAAGGCGGACAGGTATCAAGGAGGCTCCGTTAGAATACAGCTAGTTGCCCCTAGGTGCAAACTATCCAATGGGAACGGAAGACGCTTAACACCCTGGATTGGGGAGTTTGATCAAGAGAGTGACTGTCCCTCCGACCGTCATCTTTAGCCAGTCTATAGTTAACTACATAACTGTTACCAGCCGCCCCACGTGGAAGGAGATGCGGACTTCCTACAGTATCCACAGTTACGGCACGCCAACAAATTAATGAAAATTTTTTAATGCGTTGGTCCCCCTGTGAATCTGAAGGCAGCGGCCATAATAAGAACTAAGAACTATTTCAAATGAAGAACAAATAACTAGGAACAAACAGAATAAGAACTAAGAACAAACGTGAAAGAACAAGTTAAAAAGCGTAGTATCAAAAGGTATAATTGAAAATAACAAAATCAACGAAAAATTTAGAAGGCCACCTGGTAAGTGGTAGGAACTACTTCTTGCTTGCAGGGAGAAACGCTCTCCGCAGGGACGTTCGCCACTTTTCTACTCCCCCGGAACACTCAGCATCAAGTGTTCTAGAAGAACGCGATAGAGTCCCGCGGGACCAGTCTGCAGAGTCGTAGACATCTGCAAACTGATCCCATCATCCTCTCAGTTCTTCCCCCGCAGCACTTGCAGCAAATCCAAAGCGGAGAGAAGCTTCGTGGACAAGATGCTACAAGGCTTCGGCCTATTGTCACCAGTGAAAAGTGATACTGCCATTCTGCGACGACGCTAGCGGCTGCCAGGTACAGTTGAATGTGTCTGCGTTAGTTGCCAGAAACTCGAGACGGAGTCGTTTACTCAGCCTAACAACGAAGTGTCTCTTAAGTGCACGTGTATGTAACTGTGTGTCAGTGGCCTGTTGCCCAGGCTCGATCCGCATGAAATACAAATGAACTGTTGATTTAGCTAGTGTAAGAACAAAGCTAATTAAACAATTCACCTGGCTGCATGTCCTTGGCCCCAGTAAAAACGATGTTCTAGTAATGCCGAAACGCGGGAAGATTATCTGGCACAAGTGACGGACCAGTAGCATAAATTCGCACAAGGCCGGGCATGTGAAGTATCGGTGGAACAAAGATCCTTCACCCCCACAAACCGTGCAGACTCTTTGAACGCTCTGGTCAATGTGCGACAGCTGATTTGGATGCACGAGGATATGATGCAGCAGTTTGAATGCTATATCAGAGTCTCTATAATTGGACAGATAACTGTAGACCACTCTGCTAGTCACCCCTCCGATTACTCCCAATTCTACCCCGAAATGTGCGCTCCACCTAACACCTAAGTGTTCTGCAGGTAACGCATCTGCAAATAGATCGCGCAACCAACGTGTTGAAGGTGTACTGAATGGCGTCTGCGGCGGTTGATTCACCACGAAAGCGTTCACCACCTCTGTGCCAGGCGACCTGGTACTGAGTTCGCTGAAACGCTCTCGTGCTGTATCAACCAATTCATTTAATTGTGTTGTGTTTGGGTGTATTTCTATGTTCCCAGAGGCATCAATGATATCTCCGAGAACTGTAAGCTGTCCTGTATCGGCTGTGACATCTCGAGCATTACTGAACACCGAATCCACTAATTCAAGATTTAACCTGATCGGTATAGCTGAAAAATCCCCGTACCCAATTTCATCCCATTGCAAATGGAATGCCGGTCTTATTCTGCCCCAGCTCGTGATCGTAGAGATCATTTCCTGAAACCAGTCGTGCGGATAGGGTGGGTGGACTGAAAGCAGATAGTAATGCTTTCCTACGCCGACACCCCCCAAAGGGGGAACAATCTAGTCCGCCACGAATTCACTGCTCCGGAAAGTTTCTCCAGAGCCATGCGGCGATTACGTGTTTTACCGTCGAGCCCGATATACACACCTTAATACTTCAAGCAAGTATTGGTCCATTGTATGCCGTGGGGAGAATCTGAACGATTCCGCCACCTCCCACACCATAGGCCTTGGCTTATGCTTAGGTTAACCCTAGCGCCTGCTACTCGCTCATATTGTTCGAAAACCCTACGAGCGACTGGAAATGCATCTTCTTTCGTAACGAAAATAGACAGGTCGTCAGCATACGCTAGACTAAGTGGCCTTATAGTAGTGTATGGTAAGTGTACTGAATATTGTCTCAACGATTGACGAAGATTTACTAGCAGCGGCTCCAGTGAAAAGTCGTAAAACATTCCTGACAACGGGCACCCCTGCCTGATACCCCGACGAAACGGAATAGGAGACTTTATAGGCCCATTATGCTTTATGAGAATCACTGAATCTCTATACAGACCACTGATGATCTCAATCCATCTGGATGGAAGCCCAAATTTATCGAGCACTCTCAGTAGATACTCATGCGAGACGCTATCAAACGCCTTTTCTTGATCTAACGAGATCATGGCCATCTGCGAACCAGTTTTTTCGTGGTAGGCGAACATATGTTTTGTTACGGCGATTTTGTCATAAATAGTACGACCTGGAATGCAGTAGGACTGTTCCGGGTGTATAACCGATGCTATCACTGAGCTTAATATAGTTCCGAGTGCTTTGCAAACTATCTTGCAGTCGACATTGCACAGCTTAACTGGCCTCCAGTTTCCCAGTCTCTGAAGATCTCCCTTTTTGGGTATTAGACGCATAACGGATCTCCGCCATTTTGAGGGGAATTCGGTATGTCCAACCACCGCAGAACTGAAGACCTCCAATAGGTCTGGAATCAAAAGATTCCTGAAGCGTAGAAAAAATTCTGGAGTTAGACCATCATAACCAGGAGAGGTATGACGGCGAAGATCCTTCGTAGCGGTAAGCATATCGTCGAGGGTTAATGCTCTGTCCAGGAATTCTCTACTTTCATTGGAGAAAGCAGGAACGTACTGGAAGAATTCATCAGTCGACGTAGATGTTGGCAACGTCGGTGGAGCATATAGCTGTGTGTAATAGTTTCGGATATAATCCGCAAGCTCATCTCCGTGTAGGAGTTGCCCAGATTCGGCAAGAATCGAATCTACTGCACAAGAAGCGGTACGTCGTCGTGTTGTCTTGAAGAAGTACTCAGTCGGAGACTCGCCCTCTCGCAACCAGCGCGACTGATTTCGGAGTACAAAATCCGAACTATGTTTGTAGTTTTGTATTCTCAGCCGTTCTTTTAATCTCTCGTATTGCGAGAGCAATTCTGGTTGCGCGGGCAGAAGCGTACCAAGCCGGGTGACTTCGGCCGTCAAACTTCGATTGAATCTCGTCTCGATAAATGAGCGAATCTGAAGCTTTCCAACATCCCACCAATGACTATGGTTCGCGTAGTCATTTTTCCTTTCTCGCCATTGATGCCAGAACTGTATGAATTCTTCAATGAACTGCTCTGAATTCAACAAGTTATTGTTGAAATTCCAGTAGGCAGTTCGCTTTTCGACCAAAGTGCTAGTCGCCACAACAATAAGGTGATCACTTAATGAACACACTTCATGAGCGACACTAACGAAAAAGTTAAGAAGGCTAGACGAGACGTAAAGTCTGTCTTTCCTCGAACCCGAAAAGCTACCCCGGAAATTTCGGGAAACCCTTGTGTATGACGTAGTCGTTGGATTAAGCCAACGGTAGACATCGACAAGGTTGAGCTGTCTGACTAGGTTCCGCAATCGTCCAGCGTTCACTGAGTTGAATTCAACTGCGGAATGGCGGTCGAGTGCAGTTGAAGTCACCACCAATGATAACTTCACCACCGCAGTTCGAAAGATGCGACAGGACAGAGTCCATTACCTGTCTTGCGATATCCTGGTCATGCGGTAGGTACACGTTTACTATCCTTAGTGTTTTGTCTCGCAAGACGAATTCTAAGAAAGACGCGAAACCTTTGCAGATGTCTGTGTATACAGGAGACTGTAGTGTAAAACTGTTCGACACAGCAATTGCAACACCTGAGGAGCTGGTGTGGCAAAAACTGTGTAACCTTTGTGTAAAATAGTGCTTCGTTCGAGTTGTGCAAATGTGTCGAGTGTGAAATTTGTCTCCTGTAAGAGTGCAATGTCAGTATTCCATATGTCTTCGAAAATTGCGTGTAGGAGTGTACGACTCGAAGAAGCGCCCTGTAGGTGTCGAGCCTCGACACCTAATTATACCTAGACCGTTTTTTTGATTCCTGCTTCAGAAGCAATAATTGAGCCAGGATCCTGGCTGGATCACCAAGCTCTCGCTTGAGTATAGCCAGGATCCTGTCTCCACTCTTTTTGTAGTGGAAGCTGTCGAGGGTTGTGTGAAGCTTCGCCCTCGGTATCTCCACCAAATCGGGGTCCACTTCAAAGCGGCTACCAACTGACGCGGTACTCCCGCACGATTCATAGCCGCTTTGAGTTGGACCGGCCGTCTCGGTAGCGGAGAGAACCTCGACGTCTGCGAGGGCGTCAGTGACATCTTCTGATGCCACCGACGACGCACTGGGAGCGGCAGGTTTTGTCTCCTCTGCCGAAACCCCCCTCTTGCTTAGCACCTTCTTTGGCGGAGGTGCAGGCATAACCTCCTGGTCAGGTTTGCGCTTTGCACGCCTCTTCCTCTTCTTCTTCTCCTGAACAGATTTCGTGAGCTCCTCATCCGAGCTCACTGCTTCTACCCGTGTTGAGGTGGCACCGTTTACAGCCATGACCGGAGTTGTCTCTGGAGTTCTTTCTTCGGGCCCTTTTTCTGCAGTTTGCTCCAAGAGAGCAGGCGCAGAACTGGGCGAAGCCACTACTACGAACACAACTGCAGGTGCAGGTGCACGCTCCACAGCGTTTTCAGCCACTTTCCTCTCCCTCTTGGGACACTCTGCAGCAAAATGCCGTACCTGATGGCAGGTGCAACATCTTGCTTCCGTGCTCACCTCAATACAATTTCTGGACCCGAGCATGCTCCAGAAGGAGCCCTCTGGAAGCACACATCCCTGGTTTAGGGAGACGTATGCTTCCCGACTAGAACTGAGGATGCCCTTGCCCAGACCTTGGTCGCCAATTTTCAATGAAACCGCTCGAACTTTGCCCTGAACCTTGCCAAACCTTTGCAAGAAGGCTTCGAGGTCCTCTGGTTTAGTTCGAAGTGGGACCCGTGATAAACAAACTCTCGTCGGCTTCACTGTCATCGGGTACGGTTGGAGGTGTCTACCACCCACATCGATGCCCTCAAGCATCACCTTCGTGGACGCTTCAATGGTGGTGGTATACACCTCCACCATACCGCGTCCAAACAGACCAAAGGATAATATCTTCTCCAATGGGACGACCTGTGACACGGCTCGCAGGTATGTACTTTGTGCAACTCCACGGAGGTGCTCAAAGTACATACCGTACCTATCGTCTTGCCACTAGGCCTCAAAAAGCCCTTGCAGGTCTTCGCTTGATACAAATTCGGCAACATATTACGAAATTAGTCAGTCAAATCAGTCTATACACAAAAAAAGAATTATCGTAGTCAGAGAATCTACGTAATCACTCTAGGTACGAAATTGTTATCATTTATTATCATTTATCAATCAGGAAACGTATTCTGCAAAACTGAATCAAACGCGGTTTATGCCTTATGAAGCTAGGCGCTGCCCATCTTCCAACTCTCATCATAAGCCACAATTTTTGTCAGAATACAAATATATACTCTATGTATTCATAATAATCTAAATCAGTCTACGCGGTACAAAGTTCGGTTTCCCCTCCCCCACCACAATCCTAGGTTAACATATTTCCATAGAGTAGCAATGGGGGATAATACAATACTCAACAAAAAAGAATCTTCCAAATAGGTGTGTGAGTTAAGAAATTGTGTAACGCTCCCTCCGCACACAACCCAACTTATAAATTTTTGTCGTCATATCAGTGAGGCAACATATTCTACACATCAAAAGAAGAATCATCTAAATCGGTCCACGCGTTACGAAGTTAGGTTCCGCCCCCACTGCACCAGCATTTTTTTCTTGTGGTATTAAACAGGGAACATAGTCTACCTAACAGAAAGAGAATTATCCAAAATTTTTTTCACATGATACCAATCGGTGAACATACTTTACCCAACAAAAAAGGAATCATCAAAATCGGTCAACGCGTTACGAAGTTATGCCCGGTCAGACATAAAAAAAAATACACGGCGAATTTAGAACCTCTTTTTGTTTTTGGGAAGTCGGTTAAAAAACTGGCAGCTGGCGATTAGTGTAGATAATAAAAAATAGGTACTTTTACTTTAGATAAGGATAAAGTAAGGAATGAGTTTTGCTGCTATGTTTTGGTGCTTTGTAACTGTTAGATATAAATAATTTCATTGGAAAATGTGAAGAATTTGCGATATATTGTCTCAAAAACAAAATCTTTGGAGTCAGATGCATAAGACAAGTGTGGGTTGGTTGATTAATAGCCCGGAATCCGGATAGGTATGTATTTAAGTTCGACGTCCTTGGAAAGGACAGAATTGGCTTTCATAATTTTAATTTAATTTAAAAAAAGTTTGCATTAGGGATTTTGAGGAATTTATCTACAAAGTAAAAATTGTCCAAAAATAAACCAAAAATTGTACTTTAACCTTATGCCATTTGGAACGTATCGGTGCCACCTCAGCAAGCAATATCTCCTAGCCACCCTTTTCTAAATCACAAGCAATGTTACCTGCAGAACTCGAAAACAACGCAATAAAAGACCTGTCTCTATTAGAATTGTTTTCTTAATTCAGTGTAATCATAGCACATGTAACATGTAATAACATGTTTTAAATATTTATAGTTCAATTTATAAGCGAAGTTTGTTAAATTTTCGTGTTTTGAGATACACGCCTCTAAGAGTATTGAGTGAAACTCCGGCTTCCCTACTATTTTATAATTGTTGTGATGTTCCTGTCGAATCATATAAATATATTAAAACAATTATTCTCTTTAGATATATCAGTGTGTGTTATGTACGTATGATTTCTCCGTAGATTTAAAGAAAGTAGATCGCCTGAAGTAATTAATTTAAGTAAGCTAAGCCATAATTACCCTTTGATTTTCTTGCATCTGTTAGTACCCAAGAAAATATACGTGAAGGTTAACTGTAACCACCATGTTTAAGTATTACTTATTCAACAATTTTCTTCGTTTGTTGAATACGTTCTACAAAATAATTTTCAGTGTTAAAAGTGCTTTCAAAATGAAGTATCAGAAGTATCTTAGTGCGGACACCACAAGCTGGGAATCTAATTTTTCCTTAATTAATATGGCGCTTTCCGTTCTTGAAATAAACTTGTTTCATAATCTGGAAAAAAGTGCCGTACAGTGGGCAAATTATATAATACGCGTTTTGCTGACTTCTGTATTGCCAGTGTTTGCCGTTTACGCTTTTGCAACAGAGACTAACTCAGATCGACGCTTTGACGCGTTTTTTGGCATTGTTTCTGGAACTCATGTTAGTACACGGATTGGAAATTCTTTTAAAGGTCTAGAAAGTATTTTAAAAAAATTATTTTTCAGGTATATTTTAAACTGTTATTTCTTCAAAAAACGAAATCAAAAATTGGACAATTATGTGAGGACATGGCTAGAAACACATTACCGTCTAGTGTCAGTGACAAACATAGTCAACAAATTGCTGTAAGATACCGAAAATTATCAACGTGAGTTACAATGGAGCAAAATATCAAAAATTTTGTTAACATATTAATATTTTAGCAAAATTGTAGTTGGAAATCTTCTGATCTTCCTTATTGGAGTTCCCCTTTATATGTTTTCTCCTTTAATATTCTCGACTGGGTGGAAATATCCCCTCTTTTTTCCTTTAATTGGAGTACCGTAATATTCAATTCAAAAGAAATTTGGTTTGTTCCTCATAAATATTTTAAACAGTTATCGCGGTCATCCGGGATATGATATAAACTACGCATTAATATCCGTTTTCGCTGCCTACGGTGGTTTAGTTATGTATGCGTGTGATTCACTTTTTCATTTGTTTTGTTTATTTGCCGCATATAAACTGGAGATTTGTACAGAGCTGTCTGCATATATTGGCTGTAAGGACAGTGAATTCAGCACGGAGAAAGAGCAACGAGGACTATTGATAAGGATTGTAGAATTACACAATGAAGTTATAAGTTTCTTATCCAGTTTCCGAATTGCTTTCGAAAATATAATGTTGGTGAATACGCTCACGTATGTGGGAGCGTTGGGCATACTCATAGTGGAAATTAATACTGTAATTATGTAATTTTCAAATAAATTTTTTTTAAAAGAAATCTTATTTCAGAGACAACAATTCATTGCTTATCTTGGCGGAGTAGTAGCCTTGGTTCAAATGCTGTTATATTCAATATTTGGACAACTCATAATTTCGAAGTACGAGAAATTCGCAGAGGCTATACACCTTAGTAAATGGTACGAGCTGAGAGATGTTTCAAATCGGAAAATGGTTTTGCTGATCTTGACACGAGCTCAGAAGTGTGAGGGAATTTCTCTTAAGGGATTCAGTGAAATATCTTTGGAAGCATTTGCTGCCGTAAGTTATTTTCATTAATCTATTGGTTGTAGTCCTGAAATCTTTTGTTTTAGATACTTAAAGCGTGCTTAAGTTTTGCTGCGTTTTTGATGAATAGTTTGTAAATGTTTTTCAGCAATAAAGCGAAGAATTAAATATTATCAATTATACTGAAGTGAATGTTATTCTTACCCACCGTATTCCGATTTATTTTAATTTGATATATAAGGTCACGCCAGAACTGTATTGAGTGTACTTTTGCGAGTAACTAGTACGAACAATTTTGAAGTAATTGGATATACTCATGTTGCTGTAAATTAATACATGCTAAGATAAGTAAGGGGCCATCAAATTAATTACGCAACTCTTTTTAAATACATTTTTACTCTCGCATACCCTAAATAAGATGTAACCTATCCAAAAATATAAGGTGTTGTAACGAGCATGAAGCTGGACATGAAAGCGAAATCAGTTCGACATGTAGTATGTATGAATCCAAGGCCGACTCGAACCTTTGGTGAGTTGTGGTAAAAATGGATAAAGGTATATTGCTTGACTGATTTGTTGAAGTTAAGTAATATAAATAGGGCTGCTTAGGAAACTGGTTATTTGAGTCGCAATTGAGACCGCGAATAGTTTACATGCGCTTGTACTATTAAAAATTAGTTGAGTTTTGACCAGTTAAGTGATAAGTTAGAAGCTGAGAGTAAAACTGACCTATTTACAAGTTCCGATTAAAAGTGTCTTAGAAATCGTTCCACGCAAAAAATAGCCGCGTGAGATTCCCGGCAAAAACGAATCGAAAAAAAATTTCGGCCAAAAACGACTTAGAGTTTTTCTCTGATTCGTTTTTATCCGGTAATTCACGCGGTTTGTTTTTGCACGGAATATTTTCTAAGAAGCTTTTGCCCGCACCAGTCGTTTTTACTCTCACTTTGTTCGTTTAAATAAGTAAAGTTCAAAGTTGTGAAGAAAAATGTTAAAAGAAATTTTGAAACGGACTAATCAATAAAGTGAATGAAACGTGTGAAGATTTTTGATTGACTATAAGTGTCTTATTTGATCCGAAAAACCCCATTTACGTTTACAATATTCATTTTAGAAACAAATTAGTAAATTTTACGAATATAAAAAATGTTGCAATATGAAATTATATTTTCTGGAGTAAAATCATGTTCCCAACTTGATTTGAGCTATTCTTCCATATCATAGGTGTGCATCATCATCAAATTATATCGGAGTGTTATCATTCATCATACTCACCCCGAATAGTATGGATTCGATCCGCTAATATCGTACGTGTCGATTATTTGTACATGTACATGAGGAGAAGTTATAGAATCGTGTCATTGATGCTATCTGTACAAATTTGCCAAAATAAGTGTGCAATAAGAAGGCACACGTAAGGAGCCGCGATTCTTTAAAGAACGAATAGGGAAGGATACGTTTTCAGAAGCCAACAGTTCAGAAAGATCAATAAAACAATGCAGAAACTTAAAGGAAAACTTAATATTCCAATTGTAGCGTATTCTTCCACGAAAATCGAGATGAAGCAGCCCAAGCCGGTCAGCTTAGGTAGATAAAATAAGGGAATTGCTCCAAATTTGGCCACGCAGGTCGAAGTTTACAAACCTCCACTTAACCGCCTCAATGCGATTAATGTAGTGTAGTGTAGAATATAGATCAAGCGGGAGAGGTGCATTCCAAAATGGGTCTGACAAAAGCACACTAACAAAAGCTCAGTGATGTGCAGATCATCAAACCAACGCTAATAGCTGGCCTTATTAAGTATATTCCATTAAAGTGATCGCTAAGGAACAGTTATCGATAGCGCAGTTCAACTTTACAGGATTTTCTTTCCAAGAAATGGACATAGATGTAAATTTACTAACTTTTAACTAGAAAACTAGAATTAACTAGAAAACAAAGAATTTAAGAAAGATACAAGGTTAAGGATATATCGCCAATGTTAATAAGAAAAAGCAATGATCCGAGATGGCTGCCTTGTTACACTTCAGAAGTGTTAAAGTTTCGCTGGGAGTTAGCTCAGCGATACGACACTCACACATACTCACAGATACGACCATAACCAATCAACAAGAACAGACGAAAATCCGTGGAAAGGGGGCTTAAAAACAAGAATTTTGTGATTTTTTTATTTGGACCTCGATATCTCATTCCGGTTACCAGACTACTGCAGCGTGTTGCAACCAGAAGTCATGACTATAAAGGTAGTTGCGGACCGCCTGAATCATCTAACGCTGCCTTCAGACAGCATATGTATTTTCACAGATAGTCAGGCCGCTACTAAGTCCCTCTCGGGAGTATACACCACCTCCAAAATAGTTATAACATGTCGCTCAGCACTAAATGACTGAGCTGAGCATCTGAAAGTACGGCTCATCTGGGTGCCTGGCAGAGCCGACGAACTAGCGAGAATCAGTACCACTCGTCCTGATTCGGACATTAACCACCAGCTGGGTAAACCGCTGGCCATATGCATACCGGAACTCTTACAGGAGTCTATCAGGATTGCAAACATTAATTGGCAGGAGGAACACACCTCCCTAAAAACCCAACAGATATAGCCAAAGCTTGACCCTAAACGGTCAAGAGAGCTAATCCTTCTCGGACGCAAAACAATTAGCAGTACCGTAGCCGTACCGTACCGTACCATACTTTACCTCCTCGGTAATTGCCCGACCATAGCCAACCGTAGACTAACCGAATTAGGCTCCACTGTTGTCAGAGACCTAGCTCGATTTATCAGGAATTCAAAATGGTTGTCGATCACGAGTTAAGGTTGAACACCCTTCCCAGCCCAGTCAAATTTATTTTTACTTCCCGTGAACTGGTTCCACTGGAGACAAGGAACTGGCTCATTGTACAGGGGGTAGTAGGTACACCCTCTTATTTCTCAGGTATTTTTATGGGGTTTGTAAAATTGTTTTAGCCTCAATTTTTTATCACAATGGCGTCTTTGGCCTAAGTGTGCCTTCTTAGGCAGCCACTTCAACCTTACCCGAACCTTAGATCTAAACTCTATCGGCACATCATTCATTTATTCTTTTTATTCCGCAGCCCGAATATGACTGATACTGACACAGTGTGTTCCTTCGATAAGCTGTTTTCTAATATGGGCAGATTTTGGAAATATCTCCCTCTTCTGAAATCGTTCTAGTTGTCGATTTCAACGTCCGCAACACAGTGGCTCAGGCATTATTCTACCACAAACCCGTCACTGGAAGACACTCCGAGTTATTTAGCGAGTCTAACATCGCAACCAGATAAAAACTCGGTTTCGGTAACTTTTTCACCTGTCATATTCAACAGGAGTGTTTCCAAGAAACTTGCTCATGTCCAGCCGATACTTAAAAAATTAGAGGCATGTGACTCCCTTTACCTACAGACCAATTGCACTAACTTCGATCTTATCTAAAGTTTTTGAAATAAATGCCGGTATACCTCAGGGTTTAATGCATCCAAAACTCAAGGTTGTTTAATGTTGCTTAAAAACTGCCCAGTCCACCCTCAACCTATTTCAGTCGATGGACTGCATATACCCAATTCTTCCTCTCTAAATATCCTGGGTATTGAGATATCCAGAAATCTTTGCTAAACTGATGATATATGTATTAGCAATCACTAAAAATGCGATTAAATGTTTGGGTTGTCTGCAGCTATGTAAGGACTATTTCGGCCTATCTGACTCAGCGCTGATCTGCA
This sequence comes from Leptarthrus brevirostris, assembly GCA_964036015.1. Taxonomy (NCBI): domain Eukaryota; kingdom Metazoa; phylum Arthropoda; class Insecta; order Diptera; family Asilidae; genus Leptarthrus; species Leptarthrus brevirostris. Next base: position 25,748,203 of record OZ038371.1, read on the forward strand.
AGTCCCACATCAGACACAGACTTGAATATAATTCCCATATTTGGGTGGGGGCGGACATGCCGCATTGTCCGCGTTAGACAAAGTCCACCGTAAGTTTAGTAGATTTATTGCTGATCCCTCAATCTCTAAGAGTATCGACGAAATATCGATTGTCTCTCACTTTTCTACCGCTATTTCCACGTACATTGTTCTAACGAATTTGCTAGTCTGATTCCTTGTTAATACATGACAATGGGTGTTACAAGTGCCTCAATTCTCTCCCATCCTGTACTCTACAGGTAAAATTTGGACGTACTGTCAAACTTCGGGCATTTAGCGCATCCCCTGAGCTTTGGCAATATCATATCAAAAACACATTGATGCATATATAACCTGACCACATACGTTAGGCTAAGTTTAGTAGTCGCTCTTAGAAGACCAAACTTCTTCCAGGCTTTATTCTAAATATTTTTTAAATGACTCCAAGAGTTGTCAAACAAAAGTTGGTTAGTACTTTAGTTACTAGATTTAGTATATAAAACATTATGAGCGAAACAAAGGAACAATCTGTTAGTTATAGAAAAAAGCTCATAGCTCATAGTGTGTAGGGCAGGATGACGACTAGACTTCGAAAAAAACGGGACCAAACACCGCCTTACCAGTGTTTAGAAAACAATAGGCTGAGAAACTTTTTTTGCACATTCGAGATGCCACAAGTTTCCGATAAGCCGTAGGAAGCGAGGTCATCTGTAAAAAATAAAGCACAATGATTAGCGGAAGAGAAGGATGGCACGAAGCCATCGTCTGAGTAGGAGGTCTTCCAGCCCACAACAATCAGTTTAACGTCACCAAACAGCAAGAACTCATCAGAAGGCCTCATGGAACCGCAAGGAGTATCTAGACAGGAGTCAAGTTGCACATTAACATAGGGGCGAACTATTTGCTAGTCAATTATTCCATAAATACTCTGGAAATTGATATTTCCTTTTATACTGAATCGCTTCTTGTTTAATTAGATAAAGCTTCGGGACTGTTTATTCCAAACAATAGCCTGAAATTCTAGGATCACAAACCTCTGCTGAACTAGCGGACTAGCTAACAAGAACGCTGTTATCGTAGACGGCGTCATTCAGAACGGTTAATTCTTTTGTTTAATGGCATAAACATTAGACCAGATTATATTCGGTCTAGTGGTTTTTTTTGTAAAATAAAATAAAATACTTTAATCACAAAATTGTTTTGTCAATCGTGTGTTGTTTGTCGAAGCCAGAAATAAAATCATTACGGGCACTCCTTCTTTCGGTAGGGCTCTCAATTGAGGTCGAGATAAGCAACATTACGGGTTGAAACCTCTCTCATTTATTGTCATATAACTTTTCTCATTATACTCTCGATTGAAATAGTTGAGATACCAAATAAAGGGTGACTCCTAATGTTTTGACGATTTCAAAGTTAAAAAACTTGCTACGTAATCGCTACAGGAATGTAAAAAAAATTACACAAGGTAGAAAATTTACTTTATTTATTTATGAATCAAATACAACATCTGACAAATGATGACCATCCGCGGCTACACACGACTGCAGGCGGGAAATCCAATTTTCGAAGACTTTTTTCGTAACATGTGGAGTTATTTTTGAAATTTCGTCGCGAATACGTTGTAACCCCATAATATAAAATCTGGTGCAGTTAGATCGGGCGAACGAGGTGGCCTTTCGAAAAGAGCGCGTTTCGAGATTATGCGTCTGCCGAACGCACGCCCGAGAATTTTCAAGGTTTTGTTGGCGGTATGGCAGGTAGCGCCTTCTTGCTGAAACAAGGTGGAACTAAGACGTCTACGGTGGCGAAGAGAAGGGAATAAGAACGTTTTCGACATATCTGTGTATCGCGCATTTCCGTATGGAACGATGAGGAATGTTGATGACACTGACGCGCACACGTTCGATGTTGTCGGAAGTGCGTAGAAATCTCCGACGGCCAGTTGATCTTCGATGAAGTGCACTGCCTGTCTTACGAACGTTTTCTACCCAGTTCAATATCGTTCCACGTTTGAGTTGTTTGCGCAAATCACGTTGCACACGCACGACAGATTAACCACTTCGAAAAAAACACTCTACAGTAAACGCACGTTGTGCCTTCGTGAACCACGTTCAACCACAACTCAGAAACACAGATAATATCAATTTTCGAGTCAGAAAATAGGTTTACTAGTTCATAAATAGATCCTTGAATGCTGCGCGCATTAATATGACATACCTTAAGCCCTTTGGATTGTTGCGATAGTATTCGAAGCATGACAATTATAATAAGTACAATTTATTTCGCCCATTCTGTCACCAGAAACATCACCGTCTAAGGAACCCAAAACACAGGGAAAACAGGAACATCCAGAACCGCACACAAAAAGATAACTAAAATAGAAAAGCAAATAGAAAGTGAATAAAAGAGTAAACGATGAAGTTAACTGCAAAATTCAACACCAAACTCTTACAATTTAAAAAGAAAAAGCTATGAGAATAAGAAATATATGCCTAATAAAACGGTGCCGCTCAAGTTGCTCCCAGTTGATGTAGTTCAATAACTATTAGTGCCTCAGCTGTAGGTGTCTTCTTATCACATTCAAACTTGTCTAGGAATGGCGATCTGAGATCGTTTTTTTTTATGATTTCAAACTAAGTATTATCTCAATTAGGCATGACCGCGCCCAATCGCCCAATGCACGACGCTTTTAATCAAAACTTGCAACGCGAAAAACTGTAGGATGTCGATGCTTTAAGGGGACATTTACATCAGTTGGGACCAAAAAATTCATTTTTTTTATTGGCTTAATCGATGGATATATCGATCAAAAATAATGTGCCGAAATTCCAAATTGATATCTTGAGTAGTTTCCGAGTTACAGGTCATTAAAGAGGCGTGCCTCCCGTCGCTTTCTAAGCAGTCGAAAGTCGAATGAAATGTTTAAGGCCAAATATCTCAGCTTGTCACATTTTTTCCTCTCGGCAGCGTTTCTGAGCAAACGGCTACTGCGATTTTTCACAAAAGCGTTCTAATTATTCATTTAACATGTCATTGTGGTATAGACCTCAATTTTTTATTTTGATTGTTTTTTTTCAAAAGTTAATAAAAAAATAGTACAAAAAAAAAAAAAATGACCAAAAAAACGAAGTTTTTTTCAAATGGCCGCAATTTTGTTTTTTATTGGAATTTTGGCTTGCCAAACGTCTATACCACGCATTATGGTATAAACTTTAAAAAAATGTTGACTTTTTTGTTTTTAGGTCACGTGTGTACCCAGGAAATCTGCCGAGAACACGACGTGTCCGCCGAGAACGGCAATCTTTGACGGCGCGGAGGGGGGGTTGGACTTGGGGGGGGGGGGGGGGGGGGGATGAATCGTCGACGTAGCAAATGTTACTTAAAAAATGTACAAAAATAATAAAAAAAAGTTCAATTGATTAGCATTGTTCATTCACGAGATATACGGTCTCAAAAAATCATGAAATTTTGGTCCAACTGATGTAAATGTCCATTTAAGAGAATCAGTTCGAAAAAATCTTCCGCTGTTAAACCAACAACAAAATTATGTATTTGATACTCTTATGAAATTTGTAAATGAGGGAATTAAGGAGGGATTTACTTCCTGGACCACCGGGAAGCAATGCAGCAATGTAAATTGATCATGTAGGATGAATGCACGATGGCACATAACAAGTCTTTGAAGGCATTAGACCGAACCATGCAAGATCTGCGGAACAATCAAAACCGATTTGGTGCTGCTATAATTTTGTTATCAGGAGATTTTCGTCAAACATTGCCAGTGATTCCACGGTCAACGCCAGCCAGTGTTGCCAATTCGTCGATGAAGCGTGTCACTAGATATGGACTGAAAAGGACACGTTTTTAAAAAAAGTCACTAGATACAAAATAATAAAATTTTTTCAAAATTGCTTCCAATATAATATAAGGAATATCTAAGTTACAAAAATGTAAATACTACTACTCAATAAAAGACTGTATTTCCCTGAATCACAAGCGAATTTACCTTTAATTGGTGCTTATTAAAAACTAAAGTGCACTTTGATTTGATCCACAGCTGATCTCATTTACTTAAGCGTCGTGTAATTTCTTCTTTTCAATTTGTAAAAGGAAAGGGAGGAGAAACAGAGATCTATAAGAATGTGATAAAGCTCTAATTTTGTGGGCGATCTTTTTGTCCTAAACGACAGAAAATGAGTATCGTTAAAAGTTTCAGGGTCCCGTTGGAAAATTATGAACTTTAACAGGAAATTGTTTCAGTTGTGTTACACATGCGTTTAGCTTAGCAACAAAAGCATGACATGGTACAACACCGGCTGTAACTGAATTAAATGGTAGCCCAGCAAATATGTACAAAAATTGTCAAAAACAATGAGAAATGCTGAATATTTACGTTAAAACGTTAAGTAGTCGGAAACATTTGGAAGAGGTTCAAAATCACAGTGTCGCAGAAACAATCTGTCACTAGGAAAATATTCGAAAACACCAGATTTGGTGACAAAGTGCCTTATTTGGCATCACTGCATTCAAAGTCTCCAGAAGTCACCACGGTAGAAGTTAAAAATCATCAGCTTTTAGACGTGTCTGAGAAAATAATTCTATTACTAGGGAGGCGTTCGAAAACACCAGATTTGGTGACAAAATCACTGAATTGGCATCACTGACGCCAGCTAATGAACTTGATGCATGTTCGAAGTCCTCCGTTTTGTGGAAACACGTCAACATACTAAATTTAAGCAAAAATATGCAAGAATGTCGTGTTGCAAAATAATCGATCTGGAGAAATATTTTCAAAACAACTCATTGATAGGTAATGGCAAATTCCATTGGCAGGTTTTGACTGACTTTCCTGACAATTTTTATCAGTTTACTGAATCAAATACTGAACTCATTCAAAAGGTCATGTTTGGTTGAGCGAAAGAGATAGATTGGCTGCCAAAAAGATGGATGTAAATGAATTCAATTTCAAAATTCAAAATGAAATTTCCGGTGAATTGAGGACATACAAATCAGTTGATTCCGCTACTAACCAAGATGATGTCGTCAACTATCCACCCGAATTTTTGAACTCGCTGGATTTGCCAGGAGTGTCGCCTCACAATCTTCAATTAAAGGTCGGATCGGTGATCATAATGTTGTGAAATATCAACCAACCGCGTCTTTGTAACGGCACACGACTAGCGGTGAAAAAATAACTGAACAGCGTGATCAAGGCAATCATTCTATACGGAAAGTGTAAAGGAGAAGACGTTTTTATACCACACATCCCAATGATTCCGACTGACTTACCATTTGAATTTAAACGACTGCAGTTTCCAGTGCGGCTTGCTTTCACTATGACCATAAATAAATCCCAGGGGCAGTCATTGAGTGTTTGCGGCATTTATCTTGAAAACCGATGTTTCTCGCATGGAAAATTGTATGTGGCCTGTTCCCGTGTTGGAAAAGCAAAAGCTTAGTTTGTTTACGCGCCAGGTGATCAAACAAAAAATATCGTGTACCATAGAGCATTACAATGAAAATATGATTTAACATAATATTACTAAAGTACTGCAGTGTATGAAATAAAAAACTGAATTTTGTAAGTAGTTGTTGTTTATGATTATGACATTAAAAATACATAGAAAATTTATTGTTGATATCACGGTAATTATTTGATAGTCAATAAATAAAGTGATCACTCTGAAATACGTTGATATTAAATTTTTTGTTTAAATTACACATTTGTGACTTTCACAAACTTATCTGTTCTGGTGACCATTACTGAAAACTAAAGATGTCATCACGACATGAACACTTTATAAGCGACGATATCATCACCAGAACTTGACCAGAAGAGATAAATTTGTGAGACTGTCACAGTCCAAAAGCTTTTGACAGAACGACTTCTGTAGGGTCAGCTAGTGCTAGTATGAAATATGAACTTCATAACTTAAAATGGTCGTAACTTTGCAAGAAAAAATCGAAGATGACTGTTCCATAGCTTATTTGAAATCGTAAGAGTGGCATTAAATGATGCAACTAGAAAAAAGACCAAAAACAATTTGTGCATCCTGTAAATAACCTCAAAAGTAGTCAAAATGACCATTTTTCGAGTACTTAACCTCAAATATCTCAAAGTCCTGAGCTAATGGCCCAATTCTGACCTCGGAGCTGAAAAACATGCATTTGTTGATATTATTTTAAGTAGATAAATAAATACCTAAATGTATTATTGTTGGCCAAAAATGCAATACTTTTTTCAAAGTCTGACAGCTTGCAGGTCATTAATTGACTTATCAATTCTTTTCTTAGTTCGAGTTCTATATGCATGATGATTGTGAATTCAATTTACATTGCATTTATTCTAGCAGCGATAACAGGTAGTTTGAAATGTCGTGGATATCTGCTGTAGATATTTTTTGAGGGCTTGATATTATTCTTCGCAGTTTTTTTTTTTGTTCTCTTAACCATATGGTGGAAACGTTATTAGTAATTGACCACATTGCTCCAATCATAATTATCAAATGCACTTGGAATATCATCAAAGCATTAAGACCAAACTTCTGCTGACGTCGTAAATATGTTTACTATATGTGGCAATAATGTGCATTTTTCATCTGCTGAATCTTCTTTTATTTTTTCTGGAAATGTAGTGACGATTAATGTACCTCTTCCTTTATAAATTGAATCCATCTTTGCTGTTTTAATAAAATTAACATTGAACTTCATGATATTTGCTCGACTGAGCTCTACAAATGCACAATACCATGGGCCATCGACAACTGCAGTTGCGATGTGGCCAAATCCTAGGGGACAACCCTTTGATGCGTTAGCATGGTTGTGGCCGGAAGGGAATTAGGGTAAGGGAAGTGAGGAAACTTGAGTCTTGTTTTTGCATTGCTGCGAGCTAGACAACAGCCCATAGACGGAGTGGATTACTTTGATTTCTTAATTAAAGCTCACGGGGTCATCTAGTCTTGAACCCGGGGCCCAGCATGGTGGTCATGCGGCTGAACGTATTGATCCAACTCCGTCTCCAAAATAAAATATGAACGATGGAGTCAAATGGGTAGGTATTTTCAATGTAATAGTGGGCATTACTAAATAAAACGGCTCTTAATGAATTACCGTTTTCGAGAACATTCATTTTTTTTCCAAGTTATTTTAGAATCGGCATTGTCATTAAAAGATGAAATGCTAGGCTGATCTGGAAAGTAAAAGCCTAGTTTTTTCTGTGTGCTTTGTGTTGATATTTTGTTTTTTAGTGTTTCTTCTTCCATTGGCTTTTCAAAGTCACTATTTTCTACTTTTCCTTTATTCCGCCAATTATCGTATGAATGAGCATCTTCATTGAAACACATATCAGTTTGAACTGTTGAAGGAACTTCTGTATCATGGTTTTTTAATTTTTCTTTTACGTTCTAAAAATCATTCAATAAATTAGAGTTTAACAATGCTGATTCAGCTTGAAGATCTTTGTGTTCGATTCTTAAAAAATTGTCTACACGAATTGGATTCTTGTAATCAGCCAAAATACGGTGTTTTGAAATAACTTTCCACATTAAATGTTGTAGCATGTTCTACTTTTTCAGGCAAATATGATGCAGACCATAATGGCAATTTATGTGAAATTAGTTAGTTGAAAGCATCTATAAAGCGTTTATTAGAGAAACCATTAGTCTCAACTCCTTTTTCATCTATTTCCTCACTCGATAATTTAATATTGTTTATCCATTTCCGAATAATAGAGCTGGGTTCTGCATCATTTTTGTATACTGATATTGGTTGATGAAAACTATAAACATGTCCTTTTAAATTACTGATATTCTCCAATATTTCTAGCATCAACTAATAATGCTATGCAAAGTATATAAAATTTCCTTATTGTATTATTTTCAACAGACTTCATAGATTGCCAATTCGTTATTATTTGGATTAAATGAGCAACATCTAATCTTATGAAAGTGGCAATTGGTGGACGCCTTTTAGCTGATGAATCACCAATTGCATTTAAAAAAAAAGTGTTTCCATGTATATTTTAATATTCTGTTCGTTGAATGACAATGAATGAGCATTAATTAACGCTCTTGAATAATCACACGCAACTTCATCCGGTTTTGGAGCACCCATCCTAATCCAATTTTTTATCCAAAATTCCAATAATATAGCACTTTGATTGTTTGTTTGTTAAAAGCTGGTGGACAGATAAAGTACGATGATCGAAATTTGTTACAGTTACAGAAAAAATATGACCACTTGCACGGCCATTATCGTATAGAATTTCTTTGCAAATGCTCCCAGTAACATCAACTGCTTGCTATACATGATTATTGTTTCTTAATTTTCATCAGATGATGGTATCTTTAACAAGCATGTAATTGAACGTTGAAACTGTAAAAAAACATGAAATTTATCTTTTCACATCTCTGATGAAATTGCTGAATTCGTTATTATATTTCATATTCAATAAAATTTTTCCTAATCAAGAAGTTTAGAAAGAGGGGTTTTGAACCCAGTTCCAGATTCACACAATTGACTTTTTAACCAGTTACTTGATCCTACTACTGCAGCTTCTTGGCCGATTTTGGCCGATTTTGGCACGATTGTCTGTCCGCACAGGTCTTCTTACATCGTCGTGATTCACTTAAAAAACTGTATCGTTTGTTTTAATTCGAAGTATCACCGAAAACTGCTCTGGTTGAGAATCCATAAAATGGATTAATACACTTTTTACTCTTGAATTTGCCTCTAATAGCCTTATGGAAATTGGCAGATGGACTGTTATATACTTTGGCATTTTTAAAAACAAATGTACATCGAGATTCACGTACTATGAAAAATTCTTCGGCTATATAATCAATCCATCCACATCGTTTTAAGACGGTATAGTTGCGGCCTTGTAGCTCACTGATTCACTTTCACATAATATTTTACACAGGTCTTCAGATTATTTAATTTCAAATTTCATCTAATTGCAGCGATGCTTCGTCTTCATAATCATCATCATCACCCTCGATCGTCGAATTCAATGTTGAATTGACTGTGCATGATAAATCAGCTGTTTCATTAACTGTGTCACTTGGAGCATTTTCTAGATGCAATATTGTCCAGATCTGCCGTCGATTTTCTTTACATTCGCGGAAACCATCTCGAGCACTCCATTTTCCAGAGAAACGTTGACTTATCTTTATCCAAATAGGTTGCGAGGCCCCAGGAAGAGATTTGCGATTTGCAATTTGCAATCTGTCTAAATATTCTTTTAACACCGAAAGGGACTCATCAAGTGGTACTTTAGAGACCTCTGTAGGATTTTTTTGGTTAATAAGAGCCAATTTGTCGTAAAACATAGATGTAAAATTAAAAAAAATTTTATGCGCTTTTTATGAAGTCGATTCAACTTTTTTCTACAAACCATTTTAATTCTTATCGATTTAGAATCTCTAAGGAATGCTCTTTCATTTGACGTAATATCAAACATAATTTGCTTATTTATTTTTTGTCACCGTCGTAAAATATGTACATAGTAGGAACAACCCTCTAAGCCGACTCTGTTTATTGTTTTCTCCAATCGCGTTTATAGATTTCTCATTCAGTAGATTTGTTGGATTCGCACACCATAGTTTTTTCACTATTTATCATCCATTTGGAACTCAACCATTATTAAAAGGATATATCACTCATGAGGTGTGTATGAGTAAAGATCCGTGGAAAAAAGACGAAAAATGGAATGGAAAACATTCAAACAAGAAAGACATTTTAGTAGCTCGACTGGAAGCAGCATTACCAAAGAAAAGGAAGGATGCTGAAGATTTTCATGTGGAAGAGAATATGGGAAGCAATACAGATATTGATCAGGACGAGACGAATGCAATGAATAAGAATGATGCGCTGGATCGTATAGTAAGTCTGTTGTTTAAGGGAACTAGAAATGAATATCGAATAAATAGCCCAGGTATATCATCAAGGATGTGGAAAAATAAATTTCTGTATTTACGGGAGACGGGGATTTTTTTAAATGTAGATGAAATCATTGAATACGGAGAGACGGAGAAATTTGTTTTATATAAAACACAATTCTTATTTACCGCTAAAGTAAGCGGAGTAATAACAAAAAATAGGACCATCGAAATCGGTGTATGCGTAAAGCTAAATAACGACCCTTCCCTAACCCCTTCCCATCAGAATTTCTTACAAAAAAAAGTAGAAAATCAAATCATTCTAATAGTTTTTGACATAGTACCGAAGTCAAACTCGGTGAAGTAAAGGATAAGTTGTCGGCCTTCCAATTCGAAGGGCCCACGTTCTCATCCCAGAGGGTGCGACCCATACTTTTTTAGCTTACAAGTGATTACAATAGAAGGCATGTTGGGGGTTTTAGAGAAAATATCGCTGATTTGAATCAACTTTAAATTGTAGGTTCACCTGCATTCGTTCTCTCAAATCGGCCTCGGAGCAGCCGTACGGTCGAAAATATCGCTTCTGTGATTGCAGATGTTAACGAGGATCACCAAATATCAACCAGACGACGGGCCACGCAATGAGGCATCAGTAGAAGGTCCTTACAGTGAATATTACAGAAAAACTTGTAGATGTTTCCGTTCAAAGTGCAAACAGTGCATAAACTATCAATTACCAGGGCATCCTAATATCTGAGACACTCTAACGCCTCGAATTATAACTCTTTGGCAAATAATCATAAATTTCTCCAGGTATCACCAAGAATGATCATAGTTTTCGGGCGAACCTTCATTCCAAGCTAAATTTCTTACTTCATTTAACAAAGTTCAGAAAACTTAATTCTTGCAAGAATTAAGTTGCAAGTGTACATATGTTTTCTTTATCGAAACTTAGGTTCAATGTAACAATATGTGCTAATTCCTTGTTAATAAAAGAAAGGAAAAAATAAAAATTCGCAGATGAAAGTATTGTTTTAAAACCGTTAATGTTGCCACCATTTTACCCATTTTCGTTTCTCTTCTTTTTGGATTAAGGAGTACTTTTAACCGACTTCCCAAAAATAAAGAGGTTCTAAGTTCGACGCATGTTTTTTTTTTATGTCTTACCGGGCACAACTTCGTAACGCGTCGACCGATTTTGATGATTCTTTTTTTGTTGGGTAAAGTATGTTCACCGATTGGTACCATGTAAAAAAAATTTTTGGTAGGGTGGGGGTGAAACCTAACTTTGTAACGCGTGGTCCGATTTGGATGGTACTTTTTTTGTTTTACAGAGTATGATCCCCCATTGCTAATAGGAGAAAAAAATTTAGCCTATGGTGGGGGGAGGGAAAGAGGGGTAGTCTAACTTTGTAACGCGAAGACCGATTTGGATAATTCTTTTCTGTTGGGTAGAGTATGTTCCGTGGTTAATACCAGAAGAAAAAAAATTTTGGATTAGCGGGGGGTGGAACCTAACTTTGTAACGCGTGGTCCGATTTCGATGGTTTTTTTTTCTGTTGTATAGCGTATGATCCCCCATTGCTAATAGGAGAATAATTTGGTCTTATGGTGAAAGGTGTGAGTGGGGGGGGGGGGGGGTTAGTCTAACTTCTTAACGCGTGAACCGATTTAGATAATTATTTTTCTATTGGGTAGAATATGATCCTTGGTTGATATTACGGGAAAGAAATGTTGCTAGGGAGGGGGGGGGGGTGGAAGTTACCTTTGTAACACGTGGACCGATTTGGATGGTTCTTTTGCTGTTGTATAGAGTGTGATCACCCATTGCTAATAGGAGAATAATTTGGTCCCTTGGTGGTGGTGGTGGATGAGGAGGAGGGGTAGTAACTTCGTAACGCGTTTACCGATTTCGATGATTCCTTTTCTGTTCGGTAGAGTATGTTCCTTGATTGATACCATGAGAAAAAAAGTTTAGAGGAATGGGGGTGGGGTAGGGGGTTAAAACTAACTTTTAACGCGTGGACCGATTTGGATGGTTCTTTCTTCGTTGTATAGAATCGGAGACACTAAAAAGTGAAAAATAAAATAGTTTTTAAAAAAAGAGTTGAACCGACTTCACAAAAGGCGCTAAAAAGCATAAAATAATTTTTTATTTTATATCTATTACGATATTTTGAAGTCGGCGCAAATTAAACAAATAAAACAACTACAGAACCATAATTGAAAATAATACATAATACTAAGTGAACGTTTCAGCTTACGGGATCATAAGAAATGACGATTAAATATTTTTGTTGTAGTTGTTTGTTATCTATTAGAAAGCAGACAGATATAGCTATTAATAATTATTACGAACAAAATGAAATTTTTACATTTACTTGCCTTTTTCCGCAGTCAAATGTCGTGAATTTTCCACAAATAAGAAATTGGCATAAAACTTCCTGTGAAAATTTTAATAATATGAAAATCGGAAAAATCTTTTTAGGGTTGTTAGCCTTTAGTGTGTTCTATCGAATAAAAACTACCACGATTGCATCAATCCTCGGGCCTCTGGAGATAATTTGCTTTGATGGGTATTTAAATACCTAACAGGCCAAAGTGTGAATAAAATACACATGAAAATTGAAAAACAACTCTTTGAATTTAAAAGTACAAAAATCAAGATAGTTTAATTTAATGAAAATAAAATATAATAAAAAGTAGAATATTATTTAGCCTTTTTGACCTTTTCCATATCACGTGGTACGTTATTATGGTAGTCGGTGAAGCACTTGGGATGCAGAGTCACCTTGCATTTAGTGCAACCAAACTCAGTTTTAGTGTCGCATTGGACACAACGAACACGTTTTGTCAATTTATCCACAATATGATCAAAGCCATCCATACGCCTGGCCATTTGGAACATTTTACTGACAGGTCGTCCACTTGGAGTACGAACCTCCCGCTTTGTTATCAGAGCTTCTACAACATTCACACGAAAATCAATTTGGCTCATAGGTGTTGAACGTTCATACTTCGCGGAAAAGACATGTAACTTCCATGCGTTTACCATGGCGGCATCGAGTGCATTCGTAAGCAATGGCCAATACCACTTCTTGCCCCAAACTCTAATGCGGTAGTTGCTCGATTGCTCCCATCTTGCGGTTTTTCCTGTCATAGCGCTTGGCACGACACATTGGCGTATGTCTTAAAAAGTTAGACATTACAGTCACAACCTGAAATGGAACAATTAAATAATCAAAGAAGTAAATCAATTGAAAGATTGAATATGTACCGAGTTTTCATTCCAGCGCACAGCGAGCAAATTATTGTCCCCATCAAATCGAAAATCAGATGTGCCCCGCGGCTGCTTCTTCATTTCATTTATATTCATTAGAGGAGCACGGTTAATGCGATTATCACGTACAGTTCCGGATGCGAAGTGCCCGCAATTATTCAGCCGGCACATGAGCTTATGGCTGGTAAAGAAGTTGTCGAAGGTTACGTTGTGATTTCCTGGAGTCTTCAGATGAGACAGCAATTGCAATACAACGTTTTCACCGAGGCCATAATTTGTGTCCTTGTTTGTTTATGCACCGGCATATGGCATGAACTGGTAGCAGTATCCATCGGATGATGCCAAGCACCAGTACTTATAACCAAATCTAATTGGTTTGCCCTTAAGGAACATTTTGCAGGAATGCCGTTCGTAATATGCAATCATTTGCTCGTCGATTGACAAATTTTATGAAAAAACGCCGAACTGCATAAATTTTCGGAGCTAATGCTCATTGAGTGGGATCTTTTTTGAAAATTTGTCATCTTTGTTCAGGTTCTTATTATCACAAACATGCAAATTCTGTTTGATTCGCTTGAATCTGTCTCTGCTCATAGATTCCTTGATTAATTGGCATCCCAGAGAGGCCCGGTTAGACCAATAGGCGTGAATATTTGGCAAAGTATGGTAGCCAGTGATATACAGAATGCCAAGGAACGTTCTTATTTCCTTCGTCGTTGTAAGAAACCCGGGAACATTATTTTGGCCAGCGTATTCATTCGTAGATTCAACAATAAACTGAATCACTTCATTGTCAACAAAACATTCCCAAAGTTGCAGTGGAGTGTACGAGTCTGTTGAAACGCAAACAAATAGAATTTTAGGTATGAAATATGCATAAATAAAAAGCATTTAATAGAATTATAAGATATAATACTTACGAATTTTCTCATACAACGCCTTATGTGCATTTATTGTGTCATCAAACGGTTCCCTCTTGAACTCATAATTGTTGCGACGACTCCAATTTGTTTTTTCGCGCTTATCAAACATTGCGCGACGAGTTTGCCGGACAGGGTTACCGCGTGATGTTGAAGCCTGTAGCTCATCATTTAATTCTCCCTCGTCAATTTCCATTGGCATATCATCACAACGTGTTTGACAATGCACATTATCGTCGTTGTAATGATACTCGATCTCAAAATGTCCCGCTAATTCACGAGGCAACTCGTTGTCACCGGTGATCAGCTGAAGATTATCGTCCAATTCTTCAATGTCACTTACATCATCAACCGTATCTGGTGGAGCAATGGTAATATTTATTTCTTCCGCATGGCGACCATTGTCTTCCTCATGGCTCCAAATTTCCACTTCTGCCTCCAATTCTGCGGCCGTCAGCACATTTCGGCGTCTAAACATGTTTAACACACTCGCTCAAACTAAACAAAAATTGCGAAAAAGCACGAAACACACTAAACTTACAGAGGGCACGAAAGAATATCTACTACACAATATATAAGTTTAACTTCCAAAATGACGAAATAACCAAGCGCGTCAACGGTTTGCGAAATAATGAGAAAAATCTTAAATGCTGCTACCAGCTAATGTTGTTTGACACAAAAGCGCAAATAGGCACATGTCCGCCAAAAATATTCCTTTATTTCTATTCTAAGCAGGCTGTCGTTTATTCAAAAATTCATGTGAACCAGGAACTCATTAAAGCCTGTTCGGTATTTTAATACCCATTTCATATCTCAGGTATGCCTACAGGTAAAAATCTTATGGCCAACTTCTATGACCTATATAAGCATTCCGATAAAATTTCAAGATAATCCTACGACGGGATCTATGGGCAGGCATTAATGGGTTAATGTAAAAAAAAAAAATTTTACTAAACGTTTGTGGGGAGGTATTTTATATGTATGTAGAAAATGTGTACCAAGTTTCAAATGAATCGGTCTAGTAGTTTTTAAATGGCAGTGAACACGGACTTTGAAAAAGTAGTTTTGAGAAAAACGCGTTTAGAGTTTATGAGCTAAAAAAGTGAAGAAAAAAAATTGTTTTTTCAACTTACACAGAATCATCGATTACAGCTCCATAGAGTAGATTTCCTGCAGCAGCTTCACTGTCTTCAGCCTCGTTTCTCTCAAGTCTTTGTTTTATCCTGGCTTCTTCAAACAATAAAAGAACAACAGAACAATAGAAGTGAATAAACTGTATAACTGCTCGACGGCTGCACTAAAGGACAGGGGACTTACTATAGACCATAACTTCAAGAGTTTTGCTCAGATCGACTTAAAATTTTGAGAATATATTCTTGAAATGTTTAACAATAAGATAAGACAAAAAAAAATTCGATTTTTCAAAAGTGTATGTATTATTTTCAATTATGGTTCTGTAGTTGTTTTATTTGTTTAATATGCACCGACTTCAAAATATCGTAATAGATATAAAATTAAAAATTATTTTATGCTTTTTAGCGCCTTTTGGGAAGTCGGTTCAACTCTTTTTTTAAAAACTATTTTATTTTTCACTTTTTAGTGTCCCCCCCCCCCCCCCCCCCTTAAAACTCGACATTTACAATACTGACTATTTTGTGGGCACTTTTTGGAAACCGAATGTGCATCAGCTCTGACGGCCATTTGATCGATATTACCTTCGCAGCCTAACGAAGAAACATGCAAGAGTATAATTAAAGATAATTAACAAACAGTACCAATTATTTTTATTTAAAACTATTTTACCGCTTTGGGAAGTCGAATACTGAATAGAATATAATAAAATTAAATATTCCTAAAAATTTTAAAATAGTTCAGTTTATAAGTGTGTTAAATTTTCGAGTTTTGATATACGCTTCTACCAGTTTTGAGTGTAACTTTGGCTTCCCCACTATTGTATAATTATTATGAAGTTCCTGTCGAATGGTATAAATATAGTAAAACAATCATTCTCTCTACATGTTGATGTGTGTAACCTTCGTATGATTTCTTTGTAGATTTACAGAAAGTAAAATAAAAAAAGCCTAAACTAATCAATTTGAGTAAGCTTAGTCACAATTACAGCGTGATCATTTGCATCTGTTAGTACCCAAGAAAATATATGTGAAGGTTAAATGTAACCGCCATGTTTAAGTATTAATTATTCAGCAATTTTATTCGTTGGTTGAATACATTCTACAAAATAATGTTCAGTATCAAAGGTGATTTCAAAATGAATACATTTCAGAAGTATCTTAATGCGGACACCACAAGTTGGGAATCTAACTTTTCCTTAATTAATATGGCGCTTTCCGTTCTTGAAATAAAGTTGTTTCATAATCTGGAAAAAGGTGCCGTACAGAAGGCAAATTATGCAATACGTGTTTTTGTGACTTCTGCAATGCCAGTGTTTGCCTTTTACGCTTTTGCAACAGAGACCAACACAGATCGCCGTTTTGACGCGTTACTTGGCGCTATTGCTGGAACTCATGTTAGTGCACGGATCGAAAATTCTTTTAGATATCTAGAAAGCATTTTTACTAATTATCTTTGCAGGTATATTTAAAAGTGTTGTTTCTTCAAAAAATTAAGGAAAAAGTTGAAAAATTATGTGAGAAAATAACCAAAAACACAATACCGACTAGTGTCAGTGACAAACATAGTCATCAAATTGCTGTAAAATATCGAAAATTATCATCGTGAGTTCAATAGGAGCAAAACTTCACAAATCCTTTTTAACATATCTATATTTTAGCAAAATTGCAGTGGGTAATCTTCTGATCTGCCTTTTTGCAGGCACCATTTATACTATTTCTCCTTTCATATTCTCAACTGGATGGAAATATCCTTTCTTTTCTCCTATAATTGGAGTACCGTAATATTGAATTTAAAAGGTATTTGATTTCTTCCTTATAAATGTATTTAACAGTTATTGGGGTCATCCAGGATATGAGATAAACTATGCATTTGCTTACCTTTTCTTGATGTACGGTATATCAATTGCTTCCGTGTGTGATACACTTTTTCATTTGTTTTGTTTATACACGGCATACAAACTGGAGATTTGTACAGAGCTTTCGGCATATATTGGCTGTAAGGACAGTCAATTTAGCACCGAGAAGGAACAGCGGGGACTATTGATAAGGATTGTAGAATTACACAATGAGGTTATAAGTTTCTTATCCAGTTTCAAAACTACTTTCGAAAACTTAATGTTGGTGAATACGCTAACGTATATGGGAATATTGGGCGTATTTATAGTGGAAATTATTGCAGTAACTATTTATATTTCTGTTTAAATTTTTTTTAAGTCGAAACTATATTTCAGAGACCACAATTCATTGCTTATCTTGGCGGAATAATAATCCTGCTCCAAATGCTATTATACTCAATATTTGGACAACTCATAATTTCGAAGTACGAGAAATTTGCAAAGGCTTTTTACCTTAGTAAATGGTATGAGCTGAGAGATATTTCAAATCGGAAGATGGTTTTGCTGATCTTGGCACGCGCTCAGAAGTGTGACGGGATTTCTCTTAAGGGATTCAGTGAAATATCTTTGGAAGCATTTTCTGCTGTAAGTTATCTTCAATTATGTAATGGTTGAATTCTGGAATTATTTTATTTTAGATTCTTAAAGCGTGCTTGAGTTTTGTTGCCTTTATGAAGAATGTTTTTTAAATATAAATTTTTCAAAAATCAAGCGAAGAATTAAATATCGTCAGTTATACTAAAGTGTATGATATTTCTATCAACTGCATTACAATTTATTTTATGTTGGTATATAAAGTCACGCCAGAACTATCGAATGTATTTGTACGGTTACAAGGTGGAAAGTTGAACAGTTTTAAAAGAATGGGATCTAGAAACATAAATATAAATACAGTAGTGTGAAAATGGTTTTGAAATTCTCGTTTATATCTATTGCAGTGAACAAAACATAAAACATTTTGCTAATAAACGTATTTTTTCTTTATTCATAGATATTTTCAAAATTTCAAGTCTTACAACTAAATATAAAATTATAACATATCCAATAAAAAACTAAAAAATAAATGGAGTAAAAGATAACAACTCAATAATGAGCTGTGAAAAAGTTTTTGAGATTCTTACAATTTATAGCTTAACGGGTCGTAATTCATTCGCATACAAGTGCATAATGGTACTTTTAGCAGCTGCAAGAGTCGCCAGAAGTACCGTTATTCACATGTGTCCGAAGAATAAGTGTTCGGACTTTAAGTTAGTTGTTGAAATCAGTGCGGGTTAATAAAAAAAAAATCGTGTTGAAATTAGTAAAACTGGTTTAAACAAGGAAATCTACGACGATAAACCTGGGTCTGGACGCCCAAAGAAAGTAACATATAGTGATGAGAAATTCATTTTGAGGGAAATAAAGAAAAATCCTAAACAAAGCTTATCGGAACTAAGATCTAATTTAGTTGAATTCCATGGAACGCTGGTTAATTCTTCTACCATAAGGAAGAAATTGAAGGAAAATGGCATTGCAAGAAAAAATCCATTGCTTAGTAAAATTAATATTGAGAAACGACTCTACTACGCAAAAAAATTTTAAAATCACAGTGTTGACTTCTGGAAAAAGGTTCTTTTTGTAGACTAAAGAAAGTTTAACTTATTTCGGAGTGAGACAACACAGCAACATGTGTAGAGAAAGCCCAATATGGAGCTTTTACAAAAGAATATAACCAGTACTGTAAAACATGGTGGCAAAAGTGTTATGGTATGGGGAGCAATGGGATACAACGGAGTGGGTAATCTTATATTTATTGTACAATGAACAAAGAAATGTACCTTAATATACTAAAAAAAAACTTGGAATCAGTAACGATTTCCATTTCTAGCAGGACAACGATTCAAAGCATAAAGCTCTAGATGTACGTAATTGTCCAAAAGTGATATACCTCCACAAAGCCCAGATCTTAAACCTATCGAACATCTTTGCGCTCATATGGAGAACGAAATCAGAAAATCACATCGGATTTCAAATATTCCAAACCTGAAAGAGACTTTACTCTAAGAATAGTCCAAAATCAATTCTAAAATCACCAACAAGCTTGTCGACTCTATGCCTAAGAGCCTTGCAGCTGTTATAAAAAGCAAAGGACTTTATACTAAGTATTAGTCACACTTATTTTTTATTATATCTTTAATATTGAGCGAACTTCTGATAAATCGAGCTATTTCTCTGACACAAGTGGAGCCTAATTCGGTTAGCTCTTTCAAGAAGGGGGAGACCAAAAACCGGTTCCTACAGTTGGTTAGGGCCGGGCAGTTACCAAGGAGGTGAGGAATGGTTTCCTCTTCCTCTTCCTCTTCGTAATGGAAACTCCTACAGAAGTCGTTTGAATGCGCGCCCAGTCTATCGGCGTGTCTACACATAAGGCAGTGGCCCGTGATAACGGCCACGGTACTGCTAATTGTTTTGCGTTCGAGTAGGATGAGCTCTTTTGATCGTTAAGGGTCAAGCTTTGGTCATATCTGTCGGGTAATCAGGCAGATGTGTTCCTCCTGCCAATTAATGTTTGCAATCCTGAGAGACTCCTTTAAGAGTTTGCCTGTGACCAGCGGTTTACCCAGCTGGTGGTTAATGTCCGAATCAGGACGAGTGGTACCGATTCTAGCTAGTTCGTCGGCTCTGCAATTTCCCGGAGTATCACTATGTCCCGGCACCCAGATAAGCCGCACTTTTAGATGCTCAGCTATGTCAATGCTCAGCAATATAAAAAAAAACCGTTTTGGAGATGGTGTAAACTCCCGAGAGTGACATAATAGCGGCCTGACTATCTGTGATAAAACATATGCTGTCTGTAGGTAGAGTCAGATGATTCAGGCGGTCCACAGCTACATTTATAGCCATGATTTCCGCTTGAAACACGCTGCAGTAGACAGGGAAGCGGAACGAGATATCGTGGTCTAAATGTTCCGAGAAGATACCTCCTCCCACTTTGCCTTCTAATTTGGAGCCGTCAGTGTAAAGATGCACTGAATCCCCCCATTGGGGAGGATCCTCTTCCCATTCCGATCTGGTGGGAAAGAAGGAGCCGAACTCAGTCTTAATGAAAGGCTTGGGCGATGTATAGTCGATATTGCTGGCAGTTGTTCTGTTCAATATTTTGGGGTGACCGAAGTCATTTCGGTCTGGTCTGGTCTGGATTGAGTTTATCCTAATGGCGGCTGAGGATGCGGTTTGCTTACCAAAGAGATCCAACGGTAGAAGGTGGAGAATAGTGTTCAGGTTTTAGAAGGTGCGGTTCTAAGAGCACCTGTTATCAGCAGTGTTGCCATCCACTGAACTTAATCCATTGCTTTGTGATGAATTAAAATATTTAGTGCCGACCACCAGACAATTACTCCATACATACATAAGTCTGCGTCGTATGACACTTGTATAGAGCCAATGCACAATGTGTGGCTCCATACCCCATCTTTTCCCTATAGTCTTCTTGCACGACTACAGCGCTACTGCAGCTTCCGTACTCTTTCTGGGATGTTAGGCTTCCAGGTAAGTTTTCTATCTAGGACTAGACCTAGATATTTAAGCTGATTACACAGTTTCAGCCTAACCTCGTCTAGTGTAGGGCAATTCATAGGAGGTGTTTTATGTCTCCGAGAGAAGAGTATTAACTCTGGTTTGTTCGGGTTTACGCCCAGACCACACCAATCACTCCATGATAATATCTTGGAGAGAGCGTATTGTAACACTACAGCCAGTGTGTTGGGGTGCTTTCCTGAACATATCAAGCCAATGTCATTGGTTTAGGCGATAAGAGGTACCTCTTGTTACCACTCTTTGGATATTTGATCTTGCCAAACTTGAGAAGATGACTCCGGAATTTTTAATAGTGAGCACTTTTATGAATGGTTTTCCTTCAATTCAATTAGTGAATTGGATGTCTATGAAGCTTTATTATCTGTTAAATAAAATGCCTTTGGAATTGATGAGCTGCATCTAAAGTTTATAAAAATTCTACTGCCTACAATACTTTCAACTCTGACATACTTATTCAACAATTTTCTTTTAAGGTCCTCTATCCCGTACGGTTGGAAATCATCCAAAATTATTCCTATTCCTAAAGGGTCTCGTAGTTCCACAGAATATCGCCCTATAGCCATTTTACCCTTTTTCTCCAAGGTTTTCGAAAAAATCATGCATTGCCAAATGACCCGTTTTATTGAGGGGAACAACATGTTATCTAATTTCCAATCTGTGATGACGTAAGAATATCATTGGACAACGACGAGCTTACTGCGCTTGTCCTTTTGGATTCCTCCAAGGCATTTGATAAGGTTAATCACGCAATGCTACTTAATAAACTTCGTGTGTACTTTAATTTCTCTAAATCTGCTTATTTGGTCATACTTTGTAGATCGTAGACAGAAGGTATTTTGTGGGATGTATCATCTGATTTCTTAGCTGTGCCAAATGGAGTGCCGCAGGGATCTATTCTGGGACCATTGTTGTTCGCAATTTTTATCAACAATCTTCCTCACACTTTGCGGAATTCCTATTATCACATGTATGCAGATGACATCCAGCTCTACACTTCACCCCTTGGGCTACAGGAAGACGCCGTATGCAGGTTAAATGATGATCTCACAAATGTTTCCAAATGGGCAAGATATAATGCTCTGGACTTAAACGCAGCTAAATCGGATGCTATTGTCATATATAGAACCCAATTAGATACATCATATTTCCTGTGTGTGGTGCTAAACAATGTTGTCATTCCATACAGCAACAAGGTGAGAAACCTTGGATTGATCTTTAAAAACACTCTGAGCTGGTCTGATCACATCAATCAGTTGATTAGTAAGGTGTATGAGGCACTCCGTAAACTCTCTGTTTCCGCGGCGTTGACGCCTTTAGATTCACGTGCTATGTTGGTGAGATCATTGCTGATCCCGTTAATAACATACGCTTGTGAGGTGTTTTGCAAATTGGACTCTATTTCCTTCCGTAAGCTCAATGTGGCGTTTAACACCGCGGTGCGTTATATTTTTTGCCTTAGAAGATTTAGTCATGTTAGTCCTTACTCTGATAAAGTTCTGGGATGTCCTCTGGAATCATATCTTAATTTCCGAGCTATAATGCTACTACGTAATTTAATCTTAACTCAACAGCCTGATTATCTTAACGACAAATTAAGTTTTTCTCAGTCGGGTAGAACTGATCTGTTCGAACACTTGCGAGTCACATAAAAAGCTTTAACTTATGATTGCATTTCATAGAATTTCACATGCTATACTTATGTCAAGTTGTTTTTTTACTTTGAATATTTAATTTTCTCTAATTTAATTAAATAAAATTTTAATTAGTTTAATTTTTCATGTATTGTATAATAATTTTAGTTATTAATTATTTATTTATGAATAAAACTTATTACTCTTTTAATACACTTAACTTTAAGATTTATTTCTTGCTAGTGTAGTGTTTTTAGCCAATTTGAATTTGAATATGACCCTGCTTTTTAGCATGAGGTCAATAAGTTTGATGAGAGGAACGTAAAGTTCAAGCCTCCTCAAGGATGCCATTATCGCCTCTAACCTGATTTTGTTAAAAGCACCCTAAATATCAAGGAAGACTGCAAGTTAGTATTTTGTTTGTAGTAGCGAAAGCTCTATGATTGTGGTAAGTTCGTGCAGGGCTGTCTCTACGGACATACCTTAAGTGTAAGCATGTTGCGAGAGAGACAACTTGGAGGGATTTAATATAGCTATCTAAGAGTCTCTCCAAGGTTTGATATAATAGACCACGATATTCGCATTCATAAACTTCATACTCTTGGATTTACACTTCTTCTTGTTGACTGGCTGTACTCCTACTTGTCCGGGCGCACTCAGTCTGTCTTATTCCGCCGTACCTTACCCAAAGTAATATCTATTTCTTCCGTCGTCCCACAGGTCATTGTTCTCGGCCACCTCCTTTTTATTAAATTCATTAATTTAAATTCGTTGCTACTGACTAACTCTATTGTCCTGTGTTATGCCGACGATGCCAAAATCTTCCGCGTCATATCTTGGGATAAACACTGTGCTTTGCTAAAATCCGACATACACATTTTCTATGATTGGTGTTTCAGTAAATGTCTCCTCGTTAATACTGACAAATGCACCGCAAAAGTAGTCACATCCTCTCGTGACTACTTTATAGATGGAAGCACGCTGGGAAGGCTTGACCGGAACAGGGACCTGGGAGTTCTTAATTCCCGTATACCTTGCGAGAACCACTTGCAGGGTCGCCAGACGTGGCGATTTTTCGCCAAATTGGCGATTTTTCATCAACCCTGGCGACAAAAAATATGAAATTGGCGATGGCGATTTTTCATCGACTTTAGGCGTTTTTATGGCGATTTTTCTTGAAAGATAAATTGACAGATTATTTACCTTTTAAAAAATAATTTCTAAAGATTTACAAATATAAAATACATCAATTTAGCAGAATTTTCTGAAAAATTTAGCTAATTTGAGTAAAGTTGCCGCAACTGCAAGTGACAGAATATTCTACGATATATATTCTAATGAGTTATTTGCCGGCTTTTTCGCAGTTTAATTCTGTGATTTTTAATAAATGTTAGAAATAATGGAAAACGGTTTATTAAAAGTAAGAGATCCTACAGATAATTGTCGTTAACCAGGTACACGTAATTGGACTTTTGAATATGTATAGATTCATTACGTTTTTTTAACTTTTATAGAGAATAATAATTTGAACTATTCATACAAATATCTCTGGAAATCACAGAAGCTGAAGCTACGATTTAATTTCAAATTTGATTTTGGCATTGACTTCGACTGAAAACTCAGTTGGAGTTTATCAGTCGGAATTTTAATTCGGCAGAAATTACTGGCGACAGCTTTGCCAATCATTCCTCCAAATAGCTCAGTTGCTCCTCCCTTAAAAGAATGTCATCCAGACGCGATTCAAACTTTATTAAGCGCACTTGCTGACAATAGTTCCTTAACGGTTTTACAAGAAAGGTGTGAGTTAGAATTAAAGGCTGAGTAAGGCGAGGCAGCTGATCTACCAGCTCCTCAACCGAAAATTGTCGAACCTGATCCAGAGATCGAGTTGCAAAAGAAAATTCTAAGCATCCTGAATAAGTCATCTTTAACGGAGTCAAAATCCGATCTATTGTACCCAAATGTACAATCACTGCAAAACGATTCAACAGAACACAATTGAACTTCTTAAAGATAATAAGGTGCTACGAGCGTTGGCATCACTGATGAAAGCGTTAGTATCTACAATTGAAAACCACTTTAACTTTAGGTTGATAATGAAAAACATTGAAAACCACTTTAACTTTAGGTTTTTTCCGAAACCCTTTCATATAGGGACTTAATATTTGGCATGAAGATAAGAATTGAATTTTGATGTTTGGGTCTAATTTTCATTAAGGTGAAATGGGAATCAAATGAAATTGTGCTTGTTAAAACGAGTTCAAAAATATAAATAATTAAATAAATTACTCGTACCTTAACACAGTATATTGCATACCCAATAAAAAAACAATTTATTGTAATATTGTCGCGATAAGCTAAAGGAAGTGACTATTTGCACTTACGTGTACTTCCGTGTTAACATATTTGCCATTTTGATTTCCACTTTGACATTTTGGCTATAATCATGGCTACAAAAAATTTATAGATTGGCGATTTTGGCGACTTTTTAGTGTCCATCTGGCGATATTGTCTCTGAAAAGTCTGGCGACCCTGGCCACGTGGAATTTGTTGTGGGTCGGGCTACTTCCATGCTTGGCTATGTAGAAAGATGGTCCAAAGAGCTTGACCATCTACTAACCCAAGCTCCTATACTGCACATCCATTGGAGGCTGTTCAGCGTAGATTTCTTAGGTTCGATATCCGCAGCTTTCCCTGGCTCGACCCTTTCATCTTTTCACCTTATCCTGCTAGACTTGCTCTGATCTCCCACGACTCCCTTGAAAAGAGACGCAAGATTATTTATAAGATTGTTTTCTGTATGGCCGAACGTTTTATAGAATGCACTAGCCGGTTACTTCTATGTGAAGCCTTTGCCATGATTGCCTTGGTTACATTGAGCTTGGGTGTATAAGACGGCAGCTGAACAGCAAACTGAGGCATATTATTTGATTGATTTTAGCCTAAGCTTACATTTTAAATACACGATATTTTTATTTGCTGTAGCCAATTTTGAAGAATCTGTTCCTTAGATAAATAAATAAATAAATGATGTCCCCAAAATCTCTTGCCAAGACCCATTTTGAGGTTCAAAACCCTAATAAAACTTTTTTAATAATGTATCGAATAATTGTATCGTTTGAAAGGTCTACGGGCAATTATTTTAAAAATACAACCTTAAATTTTGTTGTTGGTTTTAATGACAATTTTATCTAAATTACCCATGCGTTAGTATGCCAGCTTTCTATGACAATTGAAAATGTGGGTTGTACATGACTTGGGTATATTTGTACATTTTCGATACCCGTTATTCAAAAAACCACAATTTTCTTCGATTATAGGTCAAATCGCTTATATAGGCAAACGTACCCAGTTTAAGATTAATAAAAAACCCGTAAATAAGTCAAAATAAGTCAAGTTCTTTATGATAACAGCAAACATAAATCATCCCTCAAAGTACTGAAAGGCGTGTCCAAGTTTTGTAATCGTTACATTGAAAATTCCTTATGTATATCTATAGGCCAGCAATATTTCCAGTTATTATAACATCTTTTACATAGTCCAGTTTACAAGCGAAGTGTGTTAAATTTTCGAGTTTTGAGTGAAACTTCGGCTTCCCCACTATTATATAATTGCCCCCACTATTATATTACTGTTATCGCGTTCATGTCGAATGGTATAAATATATTAAAACAATTATTCTCCCTACAGATATCAATGTGTGTTATGTACGGATGATTTCTCTGCAGGTTTAAAGAAAGCAGCTCGCCTAAAGTAATCAATTTGAGTAAGCTTAGCCAATTACCCCATGATTTTCTTGCTTCTGTTAGTACCCAAGAAAATATACGTGAAGGTTAAATGTAACCGCCATAGTGAAAAGCTAATTATTGAGCAATTTTCTACGTTAGTTGCGTACATTCTATAAAATAATATTCAGTATCAAAGGTGATTTCAAAATGAATATAATTCAGAAGTATCTTAGTGCGAACACCACGAGTTGGGAATCTAATTTTTCCTTAATTCATATGGCGCTTTCCGTTCTTGAAATAAAGTTCTTTCATAATCTGAAAAAAGGTGCTGCACAGAGGGCAAATTATATAGTACGCGTTTTTGTGACTTCTGCAATGCCAGTGTTTGCCTTTTACGCTTTTGCAACAGAGACTGACTTAGATCGCCGTTTGGACGCGATTCTTGGTTTCCTTGTTGGAACTCATGTTAGTGCACGGATCGAAAATTCTTTTAGATGTATCGAAAATATTTTTACTAATTATTTTTACAGATATATTGTAAAGTGTTATTTCTTCAAATGATGAAGGCAAAAGTTGAAAAATTATGTGAGAACATCTCCAAAAACACATTACCGTCTAGTGTCAGTGACAAACATAGTTATCACATTGCCGTGAAATACAGAAAATTATCATCGTGAGTTACAACGGAGCAAAACTTCACAAATTCTCTTTAACATAATATCAATATTTCAGCAAAATTGCAGTGGGTAATCTTCTGTTCTGCGTTTTTACATCCACCACTTATACTTTTTTTCCATTAATATTCTCGACTGGGTGGAAATATCCTTTCTTTTCTCCTTTAATTGGAGTACCGTAATATTTAATTTAAAAGATATTTGATTTCTTCCTTATAAATATATTTAACAGTTATCGGGGTCATCCGGGATATGAGATAAACTATGCATTTGCTTCCCTTTTCGTGATGTACGGTTTAACAATTGCTTCCGTGTGTGATTCACTTTTTCATATGTTTTGTTTGTACACGGCATACAAACTGGAGATTTGTACAGAGCTTGCGGCATATATTGGCTGTAAGGACAGTGAATTCAGCACGGAGAAAGAACAGCGGGGACTATTGATAAGGATCGTAGAATTACATAATGAGGTTATAAGTTTCTTATCCAGTTTCAAAATTGCTTTTGAAAATATATTGTTGGTGAATATGCTCACGTATGTGGGAGGGTTGGGCATATTTGCAGTGGAAATTATTGCAGTAACTATTTATATTTCTCATAAAATTTTTTATAATCGCCATTATGTTTCAGAAACCACAATTCATTGCCTACATTGGCGGAATAGCAGTCTTGCTGCAAATGCTGTTATACTCAATATTTGGGCAACTCATAATATCGAAGTACGAGAAATTCGCAGAGGCTATTTACCTTAGTAAATGGTACGAGCTGAGAGATATTTCAAATCGGAAAATGGTTTTGCTGATCTTGGCACGCGCTCAAAAGTGTGACGGGATTTCCCTTAAGGGATTTTATGAAATATCTTTGGAAGCATTTGCTGCTGTAAGTTATCTTCAATTATCTACTGGTTGAATTCTTGAAATATTTTTTTTAATTTTAGATTCTTAAAGCGTGCTTAAGTTATGTTGCCTTTATGAAGAATGTTTTTTAAATATCAGTTTTTTTTCAGCAATAAATAGTAGAATTAAATATCAACAATTATACTGAAGTGTACACATGCCGATTTCTATCAAGGGCATTACAATTTATTTTATAAGTTTTAAACAATGGGATCTGGAGATATATATATATATATATATATATATATATATATATATATATATATATATATATATATATATATATATATATATTATATTTATATATATATATATATATAGATATATATATATATATATGTATATATATATATCGTATATGTTATTTTCATAACGAAACCTAAAATTTTTTTTAAACTATTAGGAACCATGAAATGTAATCGAAATCTTAAACACCTTATACTGATCAACCGAATTCTTAAAAGCATACAACAAATATATATATATATATATATATATATATATATATATATATATATATATATATATATATATATATATATATATATATATATATATAAATACCAATTAAAGTAAAGGGTCTTCTATACATTAGGTAACCCATTTTAAATTAGTTAGATAAAAACGAGAAATATGTAGAAAAATATTGAATTATATTTCTTTGAGTAAGAGTAACATCATCTTCCCAGCTTTATTTGCACCACTATTAACGGAAAGTGTTATTACACACATTAGTGATTTATTTATTTATTTAAGCTTAATACAAGCTATAATAAATGATAAGACATAATAAATAAATAAATAAAAAATACGCACTTTTAAGCTAAAAATCAATTGATAAAGTTCATTTATGTGTTTTATTCTTATTTATTTTGATTGATTCATAATATTAAGATAAATTTGGCGCAAAAGATTGCAAATATTATTTACATTTTTAGTTGTTTGGAAAGAAAAAGCAACATATCAATATCTTGTCATATGATCAACTAAAGACATCGCATATAAACTGAACTATGTAAAACATATAATTGCAACTCGATGCATTTATTTATAGGTTTTGAGTAAAACTTCCCCCTCCCCACAATAATTGTTATGACCCTCCTGTCGAATGGTATAAGTATATTAAAACCAGAGAACGCAAATAATTATTATGCTTTTGTTCAAATACAAAAAAATCACACATGGCACCAAAGTAAGTTATATAAATAAATAACAAATAATTCACTGGTATAAATATACGGTTCCGTCATAATATGTTATCTCTTATAGATTTGGAGTTGCTCAGTAGAAAAAAAAATATTTAAAAAATTCTTTCACGTTTTATTAAGAGAATATTATTAAATAAAAAATCAAATTAATAGCTTAATAAACAAAAAAAATATTAAAAATGAATAATTTTACTTTTATTTTTACATAGCAATAGTTTCCTTTCATCCCAAAAATTCGTGTGTCTATCTTCAAAAATTCGAAGTACTTGGTGAAATCGCTCGCCTTGCTCGTGACTCACAGCACCTAAGTTTTCGGTAAAAAGTCCAGGTGTGAATCAAGGAAATGTATCTTAGGAGACATATTCACACCCATTGCGTGATAGTTTTTAAATGAATTATCAATAAATTCTTTATTACTCTCATGTTTATGCTTCCCTAAGAATACTTGAATGACCGCTTTCAAGGATTTTCAAGCATTTTTTTCTAAGTTAAGAGCTTTCTAAAATCATTATGTTGCATTAACTCACAAACATCTCCTCTTTAGCTTTGCCTGCAAAATATTTGGAAAAATGTTGTGTAAATATTTCAAAGCAGCACTGTTTTTATTCATGGCTATGACAAGATTTTTTATCAGACCCAATTTGATGTGTAATGGTGGCAGAATTATGTTCTGAGGATCCACTAAAGATGTATTTTTGACATTCATTCTCCCTGGAGTAAATTCATTTCGGATAGACCATACTTTCGTCTTGGAATGACGTTCTTTCTTTAACTTGGCTATCCCATAGGCACAAAAAATATGAATATTTGGTATATCCGCCCTGTAAATATTCAACAAACTTTTATATAGTCATATAAATATTTTCCCGTTGCGCTGTTCATATTTTATCAGTTTTATTGGAGTAGACATAATTTCATAGGTCTCCTTACTGTTTCGGCGTGGCCAATTGGAAAAGATGGTTTTATATTACCGTTGTGCAGGAATACAGCTTTTAAGCTATATTTAGAGGAATCAGTTAATAAACGCCATTTATCTGGATCATTGTTTTAATTCATTGCATTAAAAAGCCCGGTAATATCATGACAGAGGAAAAAGTCATCCTATCTTGTGAAAAGATTTCTGTAGATAGTTACTTTCGTGTTCGATATCAACAAGTTCAATTGTTCTAGACGAGAAGCAAGAATCTCTGCCTTAGATCTAGATAGTTGTAGGTCTCGTGCGGCGTACAATCATTTTTGAAAGTAAGATCTTCATCAGAATCAACATAAACATACAGATTTTCAATATCTTCATTACTCGTACTTAACATGCCTGCACATACGGGATGTGGCAGAGGTTTTGAATGTAAAATTGGTTTTGTGACCGTTGTGTGATGAAACGTTCAGATATTTAATTTTATATTTATTTTTTGAATTATAACCGGCAGTATTTGTCATGCAGAAGTAACAATCATTTTCGTGATTTGAGGGCTCTGTCCACAACATTGGTGTTCCAAATTGCGGATAAACTTTTTCCTTCGATGCTAACGGATTAGAGTTATCCTTCACGCTTCACATAAAATATGTGGCGCCCACTTTTTATCTTGATCATTCACTGAGAATCCAAAATAATGCGGATATGCTGTTTTCAGAGATTCCGATATAAGTCTTCTTCTTTTAGCAAATATGAATTGTCTGCAAACGTAACAAAACGATTAGGACTGACTTTATAAACTCTGTTTGACATTTTACTAAAAATAAAACCACTTCCTTTAGAAATTTAGAAAATTGATTTTGGAATCAAAGTAAACAGTGCAGGTAGGTAGGTGAATATCACCGGCGATGCCCAGAAAGACGGCAACCGTCCAGAGATGTTTTTAAAAGTTTTCCAGAAACTGAAAGCGGTCATAGACTTTCGACACAAGCGATTCTCAATGTTGCGATAATTTAATCAGAAATGGAGGAGACAATTCTCGCGGCATAGCTGATCCTACTACAAGTTCAGGGCGCATAGCTTATTTTATAAGTGTTAATGCAGCGACGGTGCGGAGAGTATTACGAAGAGAAAGAGGACTTAATCCTTTCTATGTGACACCCGTACAAGAACTTTCCGCAGGGCAAAATGGGCGGCAGGGAATTCTGTAATTGAAGAAAACTTTGATGACTGGACTTTCTTGGATAAGATTCTGTGGCCGGACGAATCACAATTCACTAAACGTGTCATAGCGAATTTACTTAATACTGACTTTTGGAGTCTAGAGAACCCAAGAATTATTCGGCAGACTTCGTCCCAAAACAGATTCTCCGTAAACTTATGGACAGGAATTGTAGATAATCGACTTATTGGTTCAGATATTTTAACGTATAGCTTAAATATTGACAACTATTTAAACTTCCTGCAAAACGATCTAATTGAGTTAATGGATATACCCTTGGAAATACGAAGAAGTATGTTATATCAACATGAAGGGGCGCCAGCCTAGTGCGGAAGAAACGTGCTCCAGTGGTTATATGGTAATTACAGGGGTAAGTGGATAGGGTGGCGTAGTACTTTTCCTTGGTCAACTCGTTCTCCTGACCTAACCCCACTGGATTTTTATTTATGCGGGACCATGAAAGGGTATATTGGTAACTTATAACAAGCATTTTAAAAGCCGGAAATAAAATTAAAGAAAATCTAGCAGCAATTGAGTTGAAAAGCCATGTGCAAAAGAGCTCTTCTGTGCATTTGGAGTGACGGAGGAATTCGTGAAAATATGTTGAATTATCAATTTTACTTCCTTTTTTCAGCACTAGTAACAACCTAGTCCTTTTCAGAGCTCACACATTTAAATATGTTTTTCCACTAAAAACTTAAACTTTCAGTTCAATTTACAATTATCAATATCTTTGATTTAAAATTTTTTTAAATGATGGAAAATGAGTATCGCTTGAGTTTAATTTTGTTCGATCAAAAATAAAATTCAACTTCGTTTACATGGAAACTGGGACCAGATTTTGGACAATTTTTTGCCTAGAGTTCAAAGAATATCAATCCTTTAACAAATTCCGTCAGTTATTATTTCCCAATTGCTTTCTAGTGAGATAAAGAACTCGGTTTCGCATACTCAATTTTGATGCAATTTTCCAACTTAAAGTGATTAATTTTCTTATATATTTTAATATAATATTATGAAATTTTAAAACATGTTTTTATGGATTTATTTTGTTGATATGCATATGAAATGATAATGAATTATGAAATTTACAATTACCATAGTCTTTCGCGCAGCTTTTCCAGCGATTCAGTTGGTTTTTTTGTCGAATCTTTTGTTTTGGTATGGTACGATCTGGAAATGCTATGCTTTGCTTAAAAACAGAGAATAAATGAATACATGCAGTTATTGCAATAAAAAGTAGGGAAATTATTAAATATAAGAAAGCGATTGCATTGCAAATTGCAATATTATTTAAAAACAACTCCGTTTTTATGATAACCTATACGCAATAAAAATTTCACCACCCTAGGAGACGGAGTTGGATCAATGCGTTGAGCCGCACGACCACCATGCCATGGGCCCCGGGTTTCAGACCAGATGACCCCGTGAGCTTTTATTAAGAAATTAAAATAATCCACTCCGTCTTCTTCACTTCCCTTACACTAATTCCCTTTCGGCCAAAACCGTGCTCATACATCATAGGGTTGTCCCCTAGGATTTGGCCACATCGTATAAAAAAAAAACCTAGAAGAGTCTATCATGAAGAGTTGTAGTTGTAAGTTTCAAAATATTTTATTATTTTCTGGACATGAGGAAAAGCATTTAAATTCTATCCTTTTACAGCTTAAGCTGCAAACTCCAGATAATTGTATATGGCACACTTCAAACCATGACATATTCCACCAGGTGACATATTCTAAGAATTATCAATGTGCGGCCGTTTATTTTTGTTGCTTTAATTTAAAAAAGGAAGCACATATATTAATTTATACTAAATTATATTTTTCATTGATTCTTAATGTGTATTGCTGAAAAAAGAAAATACTCTTGTAATCCATTCCTTTTTTCAATAGATATTAATTTTAAATTCATTAGTTGTTAGGATGAATGGAGCTCCTACTTGATATGGGGGCGTAGTCTCTTCAGTCGTAGAGCCCTAAATCCTAGAACCTCTTTTTGCATCTGTAAAAATTAAGTACTATGTTGAATAGTGTGGGTGACATTAGGCAGCTTTGTTTGACTCCTGAGTTGATAATCAGGGGTTCGCTGTGTTTGCCATTGTGAAGCACTACGTTCTCCGCACTTTCGTATAGAGCTTTTATGATATCTATATATTTTTCTTGTATATTTATTTTCCGAAGGGCAGACCATATTGCTTCCCTATAAATGTTAGTAAGTGAAACTAATATTTACGGCCAACACGGATGAAATAAAGGAATTTCTCGGACTTTTATTTCACACATGGAATATTTCCCCTTCACAAATACACTTATATGGGAGCACCAGTAAATTGTTTATGTAAAATAAACCCAATAGTCAACCATTTCAACTCTGTGATGGAATAAATATACTCGCCAGTAATCAGAGATGTAACTTATCGAAGATACAAGTATCTGAAATACAGATACAAGATACAAAATACGTATCTTGTATCTGTATTTCAGATACTTTTTTGAAATTCATTTTGTATCTTGTATTTAAATACCTGTTGTTTGGTATCTTAGTATTTTGTAGATACTATGTTTGCTAAAATACTTTTAGTAATTGGTGATTCGTGGTGGCGTGGCAATTCTTACTTTCTACAAAAAGTTATTGGCCATGCCCCTTGACTCGTGTCATTTTGAATTATTCCTCATAATAGTCTGTATTTGAGGGCGATATACACGTAAAAGTTCGGTCGGTTGGTCGAAGCTATGAGAAGATTGAGTCTTTTCTTGAGCCTTGACTTTTTCATAACTTCATCTAAAAAAAAAAAAACAACACAATATTTTGACGGCACAACGTATATGTGATTGAAAGAACACAATAATAGTTTAATACTTGACATTGGCAGAATCAATGCACGGCTAAGAGTGGGATCGAAGCCATAAAAAAAATAGTCTGTGTTACCCCGTTTTTTATGTGTGGATCAACAATATTGACCATGGAAACGTAAGTTTTACTTGATTTTGCTAAGTATAATATTTGATTAGATTTTATACACTTCACGAGTCGACGACAGGGACGACAGAAATGTGTATGCAACTCGCGAACAGACCGGGAAGAGGTTAGAATAAGAACAAACAAATCATTAATGATATTTTTACGCATTTGTGTGTAATTCAGTTGTAGGTAATCAGTAATATCCACTTTATGTATCTTCTATACAATAAAAATGAATCGTTCTTTTTTTGCTGTATTTGTAGTTGTCTAGAGAAGGTTTAAAAGGTTTTTTTTCAAACTTGCACCCAGGCAAGGCCGGGCGTAATCACTAGTAAATGAGAGATATTTATAAGTTTGAGTCGAACAAATCGAAAGGAATGTTAGGTATATGTTACTCTGCCCATTACTGCGTCACTGTCGTCTTAAAATTTCATATTTCTTTCCCTAACAAAGTTTGTTTTATTGTTTTCAGAGATAAAGAGAATAATTTGAATATACCACTAATTTTAAAGCATTGCTTTAAAGATATTAAACAAGTTGATGGAAGTGATGTGAATGTATCTGCAATATGCAATATATGTTCAAAAGTTATAAAGGGTAGTGTTACTTCTACTACAAATTTCCTGAATCATTTAAAGGTAGGTTTTTTTATTAAGATGCATTCATTTGTATGAGTAAAAGATAAGATAAATATTTCAATTAAGGCTTACTTATTCCAAAAACTTATTTTATGAAGAATTTGTCATGAGAATTAATGAATTCTTGATTTTTTGTAAAAATGTATTAATTTCCTTTTTCATTTTATTATAGAGGAAAAGTCACTCAGATCTGTTGCAAGCTTATGAAAAACTTAAAATTCAAACCTGAAGAAAAGAAAACATACTGAGATAAGTAGCAGCGGTTTAGAATTAGCAGTAAAACATAAAAAATTGAAGCAGTTACTGATGTTGCAAGTGGTTCAAAATCTGTTAATTTAGACAAGTTGATTGTAAAATTTATTGTTGAAACCATGTCACCAGTATCTATAGTGGAGTGTAAGTCTTTTAAAGCTTTGATTGAAGGTGCACAGCAACTAACAAAGCCTGCAAACGTTATGTGTCGTCGTACAGCTAAAAATAAAATTTGTGATGAGTACAATGAATTTAAGAAAAAAATTAAAATAGAGTTGAACACTGTCGAATTTGTGTGCAGTACGGCTGATATTTGGTCTTCCTATAAAAGAAGTTATTTGGGGGTTACAGTCCATTGGATTGAAATTGAGAATTTTGAAAGGAAAAGTGCTGCCATCGCTTGCAGAAGATTTAAAGGGGCTCACACATATGATAAAGTTGCAGAAATGATAGCTGATATACATTCAGACCATGACTTAAAACTATCAAAAATTGTTAAGACAGTTACAGATAACGGTTCAAATATGGTTAAGGCTTTTGATGTATTTGGAAAAACTGATTCAGAGTCCATTGGAAATAATGAACATGTTTCACATATTGAAGAAGATATTAAAGAAACATCACTCGCAGAAGTCAATGATGAAGATGATGATTCATTGCTACTATTCCAAGCTTTTCCAGACGTTTCAACTTCATCAGACTTAGAATGTGATTGCCTAGTGCCTGTACATGAACGATGCGCTACGCACACTTTGCATTTGATTGCCAGTACAGATTTTAAACAAGCAAGGTTAAAAAATATTATTTATAAGAAACTGCATGATACGGCTTTAGCAAAGTGCCAAGCACTCTGGAACTTATGTTCCAGATCACCAAAAGCATGTGAAACATATTTAGAGATGACAGGAAAGTCACCAACTTCTCCATGCGCAACTCGATGGAACTCTTATTACAATTCCATACAAGATCTTTTAGCCGTACAGAACAGTCTTAGTGAAACCATGAAAATGTTGAAATTATCTCCGTTGAAGGAAAATGAAATTCACTTCTTAAGTGAATATGTGGACTGTTCAAAGCCAATAGCAGAAGCTATTCAAAGCCTGCAAGGGGAAAAAGACATTTATTATGGTTCTCTGTTACCCGAGCTAGTAAGAATTTAACATGTGATCAAATGTCTTAGGACGGAAAATCTAAAATACTGCGACTCTCTGCTAGATGTGATTGAAGAAAACTTAAATAGACGTTTTAAAAAGTTTTTGCAGTTAGAGCCTGCAGCAAATGATGCAATATTGGCCTCAGTGTCACATCCGTTCTTTAAAATGAGATGGGTACCAAAAGCACGGAAAGAATATGTAAAGGAACTTATCCTGACTGAAACACGAAAACTTAATCGCACTGAAAAATAAAAATCGGAGGCTTTAAACAATATTGAAGGTGACAAAAAAAAAGAGAAAAGATGAATCTTATTACATGTTTTTAGAGGATTCTGATTCCTCCGTTACAAGTGCCGAAAACACAGGATCTACTGGCAGCACCGCTGACTTAGCAACATTGCAATACTTAAATAATAAAGATACCAACATAAAGAGCTTAAATGCATACCCTACAATAAAAAAAATATTTTTCAAATACAATACCTGTTTGCCAAGTTCTGCCCCTGTGGAGCGACTCTTCTCATTTGGGGGCATGATCATGAGGCCTCATCGAAGAAAAATGAGTGATAAACTGTTTGAAGAACTAGTTTTACTTAAATCTCAATTAAAACCTTAAAAATATAATATTATGTTGTGTCACGTTTGCGCAATCAACGTGATTTACATGTAAAAAAATAAACTTTCTTAAAAAAAATGTTTTTTTTACAAAAGTATTTTATCTATAAAAAGTATTCAAAAGATACGTATTTTATATCTAATATTTCAGATACCATTACGGAAAGTTATTTGCATCTGGTATCTGAAATACTTAATTTAAAAGTATTTTGCATTTAGTATTCCAGATACTTTATTTAAGGTATCTTGTACATCACTGCCAGTAATAAACATATGCGTAAATGAATCGATACTAGCCTTTAGGGGCACACTTCGAAAAATCGTAAAGGTTGTCCAAAATCTGCTGTTTCCGCCAAGTTGAAAAATGGCGAAATGACTTGGAAGAGTCGAGAAAGTGTTGTTGTGTGCAAATGGAAAGACAAAAGGGACGTTTCGACAATCAGCAACATGCACTCACCGAAACTAGTACCAGTTACTAATAGGAATGGTAAAACACCCATGAAGCCCAACATTGTTCGAAATTATAATGCAGGCATGTCCGGAGTAGATCGTTCCAAACAAATGTTGTATTATTATTTAGATTTTGGTGCAAGAAATTA
This sequence comes from Leptarthrus brevirostris, assembly GCA_964036015.1. Classification (NCBI taxonomy): domain Eukaryota; kingdom Metazoa; phylum Arthropoda; class Insecta; order Diptera; family Asilidae; genus Leptarthrus; species Leptarthrus brevirostris. Next base: position 25,785,397 of record OZ038371.1, read on the forward strand.
GCATTAGATATTTTTGAAATTTTTCCCCACAACGCTGTTCTATTATACCACCAATAACCAGGAAACCATGCCAGCGAAAGGATGAATTTAAAAAAATTTAAAGAGGAAAAATATAACCATCTTTGCCAGCAACCACAATCATTAGTAATGGTAATATTTCATTCCATTTTCTCGAAAGCATACCACCATCTGGTAAAAAATAAAGCCGACAAAGCCTTGCCGAGTGTGCACAAAAGAAGGGAAATGCAGAGAAGGCCACAAAGGCCACAACAACACTGAAGAACATTTCTTTATGACTGCAGCAGGAACCCCATCAGGACCACCAGAAAAGTCAGCAGGAAGTGCAGAAATATGCCTCAACAAGATCTCCTCCGTGATAGATGGAACTGACACTATAGGTAAAATTCGGTTATTTATGTGCGAAAAGTTTCCACTATCCGGGATAAAATCAGATGATTCAAATGCACCCTTAAAAGATTCAGCAAATAAGTTACAAATAGTACTAGAATTATTGCTGGAAATCCCCCCGAACTCCATTGTCGATGGATAGTTATCGACCTTTTTCTTTAGGTTAACATATTCGAAAAATGCACGGGGGTCAGAGAATAATCTGTTCTTTAAACTTTGAAGGTATTCATCATAGAGAGAGCGAGAGCGGCATATAGAATGTTCATAGCAAATACTAAATTCCTGACGGGAGTCAACACTGCCAACACGAAGATACCTCTTCCAAAGTCTGTTCTTCCTATTCCTAAGAGTTTTCAATTCTCTGTCAAACCAGGGTGGAGCGGAGTCATTACCTCTAACCCGAACCAATGGGACAAACCTCCCAAAAGCCTCATACAAAACATCGTAAAAACTTGATACGTTACTGTCGATATCGTCACCAGACAAGCAGGTTTGGAAGTCCAACTCATCAAGATAATCATTCAAAGCCTCAAAATCGGCCGCTCTAAAGTTAAAACGATATTGGCCATCGAAGTCCGACAGACAATAAAAAGCAACAAGCAATGCGGGATGATACCCGTCAAGATTTGTCAAGGCAAATAGGCTGGGTTCAACAAGTGTGAGCGTAGAGTTTGTAGAGAACACCAAATCAAGCTGTCTTCCCATATTGTTACTCACATTGCTCATTTGGCAAAGCCCCAAGCTAGCCAAGGTGTCAAGGAATAACGATTGTCCTTCTGTCAAGTCATGGGGAAGAAAGCTATCGTCATCATCATCCGCTACCCATCGCACATTGGGTAAGTTGAAGTCCCCCACAAGAATAACTTCATCCTTAGAACCCAATCGGTCATAGATGAAGTTAACATGCTTAATGAGAATATCATACTGACTCAAACCATTACTATCAACGACATTAAACGCATCAGGGGGTATATAACAACAAATCAAGAAGAGGCTTCTCGAATCAAATGAAATTTTCACTGAAACTTGTTCCAGCTTCAGTTGGTCAGAAAATGAGGGAGTGACTAAATGATTAGTATTAAGAAAATTCCTGCAAGCTATAAGAACACCCCCACCACGTGCGGACGAGGCAGCATGCCTATCCCTACGGAAAACCTGATAAGAGCCATTAAATAGTTCCGCGTCCGAAATACCCTGGTGCAACCACGTCTCAGATAAGGCTATCACATCAAAATCGCAGTTAGTAGACGAAAAATAAAAATTATTTGTTTTGGTCCTCAGTCCTCTCACATTCTGGTAGTACAGAGAGAGCTTGTCCCGTTTTTTGAACTAGGAGACTGAGCCGCTACTGACCTAGTGCGGCGGCGAGAATTGGGCACGAAGACCTTACAAAAAACATCCTGGGGCCAGAAATTATCACAGAGCAGAGTATCAGCCACCAGAGAAGGAGCCGACAACAGGCCATCTCCTTTTTATTATATTCATTGCTGCTGAGTAACTCTATTGTCCTGTGTTATGCCGATGATTCACATTTTCTATGATTGGTGTTTCTTTCTCCTGGTTAATGCTGACAAATGCACCGTAATGACGTTCACCCGCAAAAGTAGTCACATCCTCTCGTTACTACTTTAAAGATGGAAGTACGCTGGTGAGGCTTGACCGGATCAGGGACCTGGGGGTTCTTAATTCCCGTATACCTTTCGAGGACCACGTGGAATATGTTGTGGGTCGGGCTACTTCCATGATTGGCTTTGTAGAAAGATGGTCCAAAGAGCTTGACCATCTACTTACCCATGCTCCTATTCTGCACATCCGTTGGATAACGGCTGTTCAGCGTTGATTTATTAGGTTCGATATCCGCGGCTTTCCCCGGCGTCACCCTTTCTTCTTTTCACCTTTTTCCTGCAAGGCTTGCTCTGATCTCCCACGACTCCCTAGAAAAGAGACGCAAGATTATTTATAAGATTGTTTTTTGTATGATCGAACGTTCTATAGAATGCACTAGCCGGTTACTTCCTTGTGAAGCCTTTGCAACGCTGGCCTTGCTTACATTGAGCTTGGGTGTTTCAGACGGCAGCTGAACAGCCAACTAACTGAGGCTTATTATTTGATTGATTTTAGCCTTAGCTTACATTTTAAATACTCGATATTTTTATTTGCTGTAGCCAATTTTGGCGATTCTGTTCCTTAGATAAATAAATGATGTCCCCAAAATCTCTTGTTAAGACCCATTTTGAGGTTCAAAACCCTAATAAAACTTTTTTAATAATGTATCGAATAATTGTATCGTTTGAAAGCTCCAAGGGCAATTATTTTAAAAATACTACCTTAAATTTTGTAGTTGGTTTTAATGATAGTTTTATCTAAATTACCCATGCGTTAGTATGAAAGCTTTCTATGACAACTGCAAATGTGGGTTGTACATGACTTGGGTATATTTGTACATTTTCGATACCCGTTATTCAAAAAACCACAATTTTCTTCAATTATAGGTCAAATCGCTTATATAGGCAAACGTACCCAGTTTAAGATTAATAAAAAACCCGTAAATAAGTCAAAATAAGTCAAGTTCTTTATGATAACAGCAAACATAAATCATCCCTCAAAGTACGCAAAGGCGTGTCCAAGTTTTGTAATCCATACATTGAAAATTCTTAATGTATAATATATGTATAGGCTAGCAATATTTCGAGTCATTATAAGATCTTTTACATAGTTCAGTTTACAAGTGAAGTGTGTTAAATTTTCGTGTGTTGAGATGCACACCTCTACCAGTTTTGAGTGAAACTTCAGCTTCCCCACTATAATTGTTATCGCGTTCATGTCGAATTGTATAAATATATTAAAATTAAAACAATTATTCTCCCAAAATATATCAATGTGTGTCATGTACGGATGATTTCTCTGCAGGTTTAAAGAAAGTAGCTCGCCTAAAGTAATCAATTTGAGTAAGCTTAGCCACAATGACCCTGTGGTTTTCTTGCATCTGTTAGTACCCAAGAAAATATACGTGAAGGTCAAATGTAACCGCCATAGTGAAAAATTAATTATTCAGCCATTTTCTATGTTGGTTGCGTACATTCTATAAAATAATATTCAGTATCAAAGGTGATTTCAAAATGAATATAATTCAGAAGTATCTTAGTGCGAACACCACGAGCTGGGAATCTAATTTTTCCTTAATTAATATGGCGCTTTCCGTTCTTGAAATAAAGTTGTTTCATAATCTGGAAAAAGGTGCTGCACAGAGGGCGAATTATATAGTACGCGTTTTTGTGACTTCTGCAATGCCAGTGTTTGCCTTGTACGCTTTTGCAACAGAGATTGACACAGATCGCCGTTTGGACGCTATTCTTGGTTTCCTTGTTGGAACTCATGTTAGTGCACGGATCGAAAATTCTTTTATCTGAAAAATATTTTTACTAATTATTTTTGCAGGTATATTTTAAAGTGTTATTTCTTCAAAAAATGAAGACAAATATTGAAAAATTATGTGAGAAAATAGCCAAAAACACATTACCGTCTAGTGTCAGTGACAAATATAGTCATAAAATTGCTGTAAAATATCGAAAATTATCATCGTTAGTTAAATAAGAGCAAAACTTCACAAATCCTTTTTAACATATCTATATTTTAGCAAAATTGTAGTGGGTAATCTTCTGATCTGCCTTTTTGTAGGTACCATTGTTAATTTTTTTCCTTTTGTATTCTCAACTGGATGGAAATATGCTTTCTTTTCTCCTTTAATTGGATTACCGTAATACTTAATTAAAAAGAAATTTGACTTTTTCATCATAAATATATTTAACAGTTATCGCGGTCATCCTGGATATGATATAAATTTTGTATTTATTTCCCTTTTCGTGATCTACGGTGTGTCAATTGTTTCCGTGTGTGATTCACTTTTTCATTTGTTTTGTTTATACACGGCATACAAACTGGAGATTTGTACAGAGTTGTCGGCATATATTGGCTGTAACGACAGTGAATTCAGCACGGAGAAAGAACAGCGGGGTCTATTGATAAGGATTGTAGAATTACACAACGAGGTTATAAGGTTCTTATCCAGTTTCAAAACTGCTTTCGAAAACTTAATGTTGGTGAATACGTTAACGTATATGGGAATGTTAGGCATATTTATAGTGGAAATTATTGCAGTAACTATTTATATTTATGATTAAATTTTTTTAAGTCGAAATTATATTTCAGAGACCACAGTTCATTGCTTTTCTTGGCGGAATAGCAATCCTGCTCCAAATGCTATTATACTCAATATTTGGACAACTCATAATTTGGAAGTATGAGAAATTCGCAGAGGCTATTTACCTTAGTAAATGGTACGAGCTGAGAAATGTTTCAAATCGGAAGATGGTTTTGCTGATCTTGGCACGCGCTCAGAAGTGTGACGGGATTTCCCTTAAGGGATTCAGTGAAATATCTTTGGAAGCATTTGCTGCTGTAAGTTGTCTTCAATTATCTATTGGTTGAATTCTTGAAATATTTTATTTTAGATTCTTAAAGCGTGCTTAAGTTATGTTGTTTTTATGAAGAATGTTTTTTAAATATCAGTTTTTCAAACATAAGGCGAAGATATTTAATGTAACTTATAGTTTCGTTTTTTGGCACTTGGTGGAAATCTTTTTCACTTAACGTTTCTTACCGGGTATTTTTTGTTGTTAGTTGAAGTTTTGAAAATGTCCCGATAAGACGAAACGCGTCAGCTCAAATTTATTAAATAAATAAATTGTAAACTGTGGAAAATATTCAAGTGTTTTATTTATAAAAAAAAATGTTAAATAAGGCGAAGAATTAAATATCGTCAATTATACTGAAGTTATGATATTTTTATCAACTGCATTAAAATACATTATTTTGGTATATAAGGACACGCCAGAACTATTGAGTGTATTTGTACGGTCACAAGGTGGAAGGTTGAACAATTCTAAAAGAATGGGTTCTAGACACATACAAGCCTATTTTTAATTCCGTCGGAATGACAATCCCTTCGAAGCCTATTTATCGAACGGAATTTAACTCCACATTCTCAATTCCGTTCGAACGAAAATTTGTGCTGCCATACAAACTCGGATTACGACATCAGCTGATAGCTGTCAAGTGGAACTTATAAATGTATATATACATATATAACTTATAAAGTGTATAAATTGTTTTATTTTGTGCAAAAATGTGTGTTATTACAAATGGATACTATTGCTTTGGGTGCAATTAGTGAAGAGCAGGAGAAAATTTTGGTAAGGACGCATTGAAAAAATCTTCGAGCCAAATTTGATACCATGAATCTTCCCGATATTTCGTAAGTAAGCTACTTAATTATTAATGGAGATACTCTATATGTTTTTCTAGTTTTATAAAAAGTTTCTGATTAAAAAAAGAAGCATTCGTATATGTTCTGAGTGAAGTGAAGGATGAGATGTCTTTAACAGTGAAATCTGGCTTCTCTCCCTAAAAAAAAACTGGCAGCCTCCGTAAAATTTTTTGCTGAAGGGAGTTACCAGCATGAAACTGGACAAGACTTTGAAGTTGCTATAGCGCAGTCAACGTTTTCTAAGAAATGCTAGAAATAATGAAAAAAAAGCTGTGCCCAAAATGGATTTCTTTGAAAATGACCGAAGAAGAAAAGCGACAAACAAAGCTATCCTTCTACGGGAAGGTTAATTTCCCTGGCGTTGTAATGGCCATTTAATTGTTTACCTACATTTTCCCAAAAGATTTGTTGTACACTTTGATCGCCCTTGTAAAACCTCTTCGCTATGTCGGATTTTTCTAGTAGTAGTTCTATTAACCTCTCGAACTGCCCTTTTTTTGTAGTTCTCGTCATAAATATGAATTACAAATATTTTTAGTCAGCATTTGTAAAGAATTTTCTTAATATTTACATTTTATGTTCTCGAAGTTCAAATTCCGCAACTTGAGGTTGTTGTCTTGTCGGAGAATTCAAATGGAATCAGGAATGTGAAACTTGTTCCGTTCGGAAGCAATTCAATTCCGACGAAATTCAGAAAAGCCATGATATATACATATATATAAATATATATATATATATATATATATATATATATATATATATATATACATATATATATATATATATATATATATATATATATATATATATATATATATATATATATATATATATATATATATATATATATATATATATATATATATATATATATATATTTATATATATATATATATATATTACTAGTTCGCACTAGTCATTTTTAAAGATCGGCGATCTCTTTGGTAACCCTGAAAGCTTTTCTGTTTGGTATCCCCGTTCAAATTCAAGTGTGATCATTACTTTAACCACATCAGCTATGAGATGAGTTTGACCTGGGACAAAGGAAATAGTGTTAGAATGGAAAAATCAAAAGAAATGAATGTTGCAATTAAAATCAGAATTTTAACGCTAAAAACGGAGTCGTCATGTTCAAATCGATTAATAGCGCGTAGAGTATGTTTTAGTGAAACAGCAGTGCGGAAATTTTTAATAAATTATATTAGAAGTGAGTGTAACCTGGAAGTGGTCGGTCGAGTGCCACAACTAACCGATAAGAGCGTGTATTAAAGCATATTTCTTGGAAGCATCGATTAAAACCTTCTAGACAATTGAAAATGAACGCAAGCGTCAATACTATTCAACGTTGCTTAAAAGGAATAGTAATGTTTTCAGCTCGTCCAGCTACGAAGCCATTATTAACACCATTAATGAAGCGTAAACGACTTGACTGGACAAAATAACACGCAAATTGGACAGTAAATGATTGGTTTCGCGTTATCCTTTCCGATGAGTCAAAGTTTAATTTGTTTGGACCCTCGCTGTTCGGTTTGTTGTAGAAATTCGGAGCGTTACAGTGGGTAATGCATTGCTCCAATCGTTAGGCATTCTCCTTACGGTCTGGGGATGCATATCACAGTATGGTGTGGGACAACTGCTCATTAAATCAATTGAATGTCCAGGAACTAGTCCCCTCTTAAAAATTATTTAAAATTTTTGGCTAATAATAGGGATGAAAGTCGCGAAGAAAACGACCGAATCATTTAGGATATTCACAGAACTTTAAAAAAAGGTTGGCTTGGGGAAATTTCTCCTGAGTGCATAACATCACAAAATAAGAAGACAATTTTTTTTATAATTTCTATTTGTGTTTATATACTCATAGTGTTTTAAATTACATGATATAAATGAGTCATAAACCCTAAAATAAAATAAAATTATATTTTATTACATTAACCTAATTCATTATTACCTTGAATAATCCTTTGAAAGTACATGATATTGTTATAACGAAACCTAACAATATTTAAATCTACTTCGAGCCATGAAATGTAGTCGAAATCACTAACTGATCAACCCAACTTTACTTCTTAAAAGAATACAGGAAAGTAAGATGGTTCATATTTTTTGAATCGCGAACTTTTCTTTGATGCGGGGTATATATGTATATACAAATTTAAGTAAGGAGTCTTCCATACATTAGGTAACCTATTTTTAATAGTCTTTTACTTCCAAACCCCTAAGTAAAAAATTGTACCCGATCCAATAGATATTAATTATAGTTAATTTGACGAATATAAAAACGAGAATTGAATAGAAAAATATTTAATTATATTTATTCGAGTAAAATCATGTTCCCAACCTTACTTGAACCTGTAATATCGGAAAGTGTTATGACATTTAGAGAGCGATTGTTTATCAGCGGTCGATTTCGATTATTCTGCTCAAGGCATCAGTAGTCTGATTTTTCATCACAGCACCGAAAACTATGGATTCGACAATAGTCGGTGGTTTTTCAATTATTTGTACATGCCCATCCGAATCCCTAGAGGAGTCTTATCAACAAATTATTTAGAGGCGTCGGGAGTGTCAATATTCATAAAGTATAGATTCGATACTAATATTGGTCTCTCCCACCCTCGTTTAATGATACCGTAAATAGCCTAAAATTTGCTTAAGATAAAATAGTTTTTAAGAAAAAGTTGAACCGAGTTCACAAAAAGCGCTAAAAACCATAAAATAATTTTTAAATTTATATCTATTACGACATTTTGAAGTCGGTGAAAATCAAACAAACCAAACAACAAAAGTATTTAGTCGTCCTTTCTTATAACTCCGTGATCTGAAACGTTCAGGAAGTATTATGTATTATTTTCAATTGTGGTACTGTAGTTGTTTTATTTGTTTAATTTGCACCGACTTCAAAATGTCGTAATAGATATAAATTTAAAAAATTTTTATGCTTTTTAGCGCTTTTTGTGAAGTCGGTTAAATTTTTTTTAAAAAAATTTTATTTTTCCCTTTTTAGTTTCATCTACTCTATACAACGAAAAAAGAACCATCCAAATCGGTCCACGCATTAAAAAGTTAGATTCAACTCCCTATTCCACCTCTACCCCACTAAAATTTTTTTTCTTGTGGTATCAATCAAGGAACACACTACCGAACAGAAAAAGAATCATCGAAATCGGTCCACGCGTTACGAAGTTAGACTACCCCTCCCCCACCATAGGACCAAATTATTCTCCTATTAGCAATGGGGGATCACACTCAATACAAAGATAAGAACCATCCAAATCGGTCCACGCGTTACAAAGTTAGGTTCCACCCCCACCCCACCAACATTTTTTTCTCGTGGTATAAACCAAGTAACATACTCTACCCAACAGAAAAAGAATTATCCGAAGAATTGGTCCACGTGTTACGATTTTAGACTACCCCTCCCCTAGTGAAACTTACTGTAAACGTTCCATCGATATCATATTAACCATTTTCGAATTTAGCCCGAACAAAAAGACACAAAATTGTAAAAAGAATAGAATGGTTTTGTTGGAGCTAGCTTAACATATAAAAAGAAAAGGAAACACAATATGTATTATATAATTTAATTTGCTGACGTATTTTAGTATTCCAGTATGCAACATAATGTTTTTGTTTCCCTAAAAGGGAATAAACGTTTATAGCTGTTGGCGTCAACTCACCATTTCAAGAGATCAAGGTGACGGTGAAGTACTGGTGCTGGTCTAGTTTGGTGCGATGTCATCCAGATCTGTGTTCGCGTTTGAATACATCATGGACGCAAGTGTTCAATCTGATTCCATCGACGAACAAATCGCAATGCTTTTTCTTTTAACGTCATATTGTAACCCGACTTTTCTGTTTGTAAATATTGTAACAAGTCAATTGTTTCAAACTTAATTATATTTTAAAGTATTAAGAGAGTAATAATAAAGATGCTACCTGTTTCATTAAGGCTGGGACACCTCAAATTTAAGGCTAACAATCAATTGATAAAGTTTATTTGTGTTTTATTATTATTTATTTTGATTGATGCATAATATTAAGATACATTTGGAAAAAAATATTGCAAATACTATTAACCTGTTTAGTTGTTTGGAAAGAAAAGACAAACATTTCACTATGTGACGTGTTTTCCGGTAGTGGGTGTGGTCGCTGATTCTTTTCAAGGGATAAGCTCGCCGGATCCAAGGTCAAGAGGGCTTTTGGAAAGGAACTCACCAATTCCTCACTACGATGTCAGTTTATTTACTATTGGTTGAGTTCGGTTCACTACTTAAATTCTACACATTTATTATCTTTGTCTTATATCTACAATTCACTTTATGTACCATTTATATATTATTTTCTAAAGTGTATATATTTCACTTGCTTGTTCTCAGGAGACGGCGGTCGCACTACTTCTTCTGTTTCCCTTGGTTTTACTCCGGATGGCTGACGTATGGATTGTCCTCCTTTCGTGAGCGTATTATGACGGACGGGCGACCGCATTGCTTCTTAACGAAATCCTCATTCGATGGTGAGGGCTATTCTTCCTGTGGGGAAAGAGACGGAGACAGATGATTTCGAACTAAAATGCAAGGCCTCCTAAATTATCTTAAAGATCTGCGGGACAATAACGCACATAAACGAGCTAGGATTCACGCTGGCGAAGAACACGTCAATAACGAAATAATAACCGGGGCCTTGCCGGTCACCAGGGAGGCACGCTAGTTACCGAGATAACTAGATAGCCGGGAAGGCATTCCAGCTATGTCAGTATCTCGCACCAGGGAGGCACGCTAGTGCAAGAGCGATAAAACGAGTGTCTGTCACCAGGGAGGCACTCTAATGACAGAGATTAAACGAGATGTTCAGGGAGGCACGCCAGCTATATGAGTGTCTTGCACCAGGGAGGGAGGCTAGTGCAAGAGATAAGACCAGTGTATATCACCAGGGAGGCACGCTAGTGACAGAGAAAACTATGTAGCTGGGGAGGCACCCCAGTTTGTACTATATTATCATGTTCCACAAAAAAAAAACACTTAAAGGGATCGTCTACAGGAAAAATTTTGCAAATATAGATTTTTTTGCATATTTTTAAAGAATAACTATCCCAGAATCATGGATGATTGGCGACGATCATGCCGGCTCATCCAGGCAATCTGCGTTGCATAGCAGACAGTCGCCGTCCTGTTCCCTTTTCCCATCTATCCCATCCCTGATCCGGGGAGAAAACCTCTCAAACCTACCAAGCTAAGGTGGAAATGTCATCGTGCCGAGGGCTGCATGGCAGCGGGTAGTAAAAAGCGCTGTCGCAAACGATCTCCTTGGGGCACCATTCGCACCCTATTGTATTTAGCCCTGCCGCTGACAAGGGGGCTCTGTCAGAGGTCGATCACCCTTTCCCGCCATACTCGTGGGACCAAAATATGGACACAAAAACAAAAAATAACACAAAACAAAAACAAAATAACAACGAGTCAGCAGAGGAGGGGGGACGCGCAAGTGACACCCACTCTGACGCTGCACGTCAGTTACCGAAGCCAGCCAAGTCTGGCGAGGAAGAAGCGGTGAAGGCTGTCGCGGAGGGCGTTGCTAAGCTCAACGTCAGACGCGTACGACCTTCAGGTGCGACGCGCAGGAGGCTAGCGCGGGAGAGAAAGGCAGCAGAGGTTGCGGGCGGTACACCTGCCCCTCCTCAGCAGCCTAAATCCGCCGGTGGGCAGGCGGAGAAGAAACCAGTGGCCGGTGGGAGTGGCTTCAATACACGCTTCCGCCCTAAGCTGGCGACTACATTCGGCTCTCCCTTGGGCACTGGGCTTCCTGGCAAGGTACGGGAGACCAACGACGCTGGAGCTGGACCATCGAGGACGGCGGTGGTAAAACGCAACCGTTCTGATGGGGACTCTCCGGGGGTACAGGCCACGAAGAAAAAGAAGACGGGCAGAGCAGGGACACAGCCACTCTACAGGGACCTGCTTGCAGGGATACCTATGGTTGTGATACCTGCTGAGTATCCAAAGAACAGGCAAACGGATGAGCAGATAGAGGCTCTGAGAGAAGCACTCGACCAGGCCATAGATGACACTACGGCCGAGGTGACTGCCCCACAATTCTGGGGATCCCGAGTAACAGGGGGCACATTGAGGCTAACCTGTGCTACGGCGGACACCAGAGGCTGGTTGGTGCGAGTGATACCCAAACTGACACCTTGGGAAGGGGCCCCCCTTAAGGCTATTGAGGAGAAGGACCTACCCAAGTTGTACAGGGTAGTAGTGTGGATACCCAAGAACAACGGGGATCCGGCAGCGGTCCTGGGAAAGCTCGAGAAGCAGAACCAGCCGATTCCAGCAACCTCTTGGAGAGTATTGGGCCGTAAAGCGGAACAAGGCGGACAGACGCTGGCACTCTCCATTGACGAAGGGTCCATGCGGATACTAAAAGAGCGGCAGATGCGACTCTTCTTTAGCATCACCTCTGTGCTGTTTAAGGCGGCCGGTGGGGGAGCGAAAGAGGAGGACACTGTTGCTCCAAAACAACCAGATGAAGGTGGTCCAAGCAAACCTACAACACAGTAGGGCTGCCTCGGCAGTTCTCTGTAGGCTGCTGGCCACTCAAGCTGTAGATCTGGCCCTCATCCAGGAACCTTGGGTAAGTTTCGGCCAGATTTCGGGACTGCGACAGGCTGGTTTTGGAATCATTTATGATACCAAGGACAGCAGGCCGCGGACCTGTATTGTATATAATAAAGAAAAAACTAACTGTTTGCCGTCCACAGACTTATGTTTAAGGGACCTTACAGCTGCCAGAGTGGAGGTATATGCGGGGGGACGTAGATACTGGGTGCTAATCTGCTCTGCGTACTTCCCATACGACTCCACTGAACCACCACCGACGAGAGAACTAAGGGAACTCATCGGGTCGGCAAACGCGGCGCACATGCTAATTGGATGCGACGCGAACTCACACCACATTAACTGGGGGAGCAGCGGCAATAACAGAAGAGATGAGTACCTTATTGATTATTTGCTAACTACTAACCTAGTTATACTAAACCGTGGATCTTACCCTACCTTTGACAATGGCCGTCGGAGGGAGGTAATTGACATCACTCTCTCCAGTAGCTACATATCAGAACTGGTTAGTGACTGGAGAGTATCTGACGAGCCATCATGCTCCGACCACAAACACATTCTATTCAGAGTTACCTATAAAGAGGAACTGGTTGGTAGACTTTATGGGTTCATGGGCTCGATCCAGTCTACGCAAGACGTCGAACTTGCGGCAGACCTCGTTAACGATGCCATACAGGCGGCCTTCAGGGGAAGTTGTCCGGTGTCAGTAAGGTCCCAGAACAGGAACGTCCCTTGGTGGACAAGGGAACTTGCGAGACTAAGGGCTATTACCAGGAGGCTGTTCAATAGGGCGAAAAGAGGCGGGTGCTGGGAAGAATATAGACAATCCCTAACTGCCTACAACCGAGAACTGCGCCGATCCAAAAGATGCAGCTGGCAAAAGTTCTGCCAAAACGTTGAGGGCGCTCGCGAGTCTGCGAGACTGCATAAAGCCCTTATGAAAACTACGTCGGGCGACCTGGGCACACTCCAGAAACCGGACGGAACATACAGCCAAACCAGGGAAAAAACACTAGAGATTCTACTGCAGTCTCACTTTCCTGGTTCAAGGTTGGAAGAACCGAACGAGGCAGACAGGCCCAGCCTAACTGACCACCTAGAAAGGAGGGCGACCAAGGCGGACTGGAGGGTTGCCAGCTCGGTTTTTACATGTAAAGCCATCAAGGATGCTATTTCATCCTTTGAACCATTCAAGTCCCCTGGTACGGATGGTGTGTACCCGGTGCTCCTACAGGAGGGCTGTGATGTTCTTGCGCCGGTGCTGTGCAGAATATACAGGGCGTCCTTTGCACTAGGATACATACCATCTATCTGGAGGACTGTGAAAATAGCCTTTATTCCAAAGCAAGGCCGTGTAGATTACACACTCGCTAAAGCGTACAGGCCTATTAGTCTAACATCGTTCATGTTAAAGACGATGGAAAAAGTTGCTGATCGGGCGATCAGGGAGAGGTATCTTCTACACTCACCACTTCATGCCCGGCAGCACGCCTACCAAACCGGAAAATCTACTACAACGGCACTCCATGACTTAACACTCAAGCTGGAGGGAGCGGTTTATAGCAAGGGAACTGCGATTGCAGCCTTCTTGGATATAGAAGGCGCTTTTGATAACACATCATTCGATGTGATCACTCGGGCACTAAGAAGGAGAGGCCTTGGGACGACCTTCTGTCGATGGATAGATGTGCTGCTCAGGTCTCGAGATCTTACCTTGAGTCTCCTCGATAGGACGATAAGGGGCTGCGTCACAAGAGGGTGTCCGCAGGTGGGGTGCTTGTGATCGATGAGCTACTTGTACGCCTTGATGAGCGAGGTGTCTTCGCGCAGGGCTATGCAGATGATATTGTTGCTGTGGCATCCAGTGATATGGGAAACAACATTACGACACAACTCCAGGGGCTCTAGATGTAGTTGCAACCTGGTGCAATGAGGTTGACCTCAAAGTCAACCCTGACAAAACAGTCGTCGTTCCGTTCACTAGGAAGAGGAACACGACGAGTCTTACTGAACCGACCTTCTTGGGCACTGCGCTACCATTCAAGGATCAGGTGAAGTACTTAGGGGTGATCCTGGATTCCAAGTTATACTGGAACCTGCACCTTGATATAACTGTGGAAAAAGCTCGGAAGTCCTTTTGGGCATGCCGTAGAGCCTGCGGGACCACCTGGGGACTTAAACCCAGAACAATGCTCTGGATCTACACATTGGTAATAAGGCCCATGATAACTTATGGAGCAATTACATGCTGGCACAGAGCAAAACTTAATGTGATAAGGACTAAGCTTAGCAGACTGCAACGTATGGCCTGCCTATGCATCACTGGAGCCATGCGCACCTCGCCGACGGCTGCACTCGAAACCATGCTAAACATTAAACCTCTACATATAGGGGTTGAAAGCCTGGCTATGTGTGCGGCCTACAAACTAGAGGGAGCCGGTCTCCTTGGGGAAAACATAGGTAAGGGCCACACGACAATAAGGGAGATGAAGCCACACCTGAGTTGGCCATGCTAACTGATCAGATGCCGGCAAGACTCTCACCATTTCAACCACCCCTAATACGGGTGGAAAAGCGTGAGACCTGGACGCTTCCAGCTGTCCGTCCAGGGGAGCTAGTATGGTATACGGATGGATCCAAGACTGAATCAGGTGTTGGGGCAGGGGTCTGGAGTGACTCTCCTCGATTCAGTTTATCACTGGCCCTGCGAATGTATACCATGGTATTCCAGGCTGAGATCTTCGCCATACTGGCATGCACCTACGAGAACCTAAGAAGAGCCTATAAAAACAAAAGGATCTCAATTTTCTCGGATAGTCAAGCTGCAATCAAAGCAATTGCTTCATCTACCACCAGATCAAATCTGGTGTGGGAATGCCAAAGGAGCCTAGACGCACTATGTAGAACTAATCAAGTAAGCTTGATCTGGATACCGGGACATCAGGGCTACACAGGAAATGAGAAAGCAGACGAACTTGCTAGGAAGGGGTCTAACACCCCTTTTATAGGGCCGCAGCCGGTCTGTGGAATACCTCTCTGCACGGCCAAAAGGCTAATAGCAAACCGCGCAAATGAGGGACATAGGCTGTATTGGAACAGTATTGAGGGGCACGCTCACTCAAGAAGCCTTATGCCCTCACCGTCGCCGGGTAGATCCAGGGAGCTCCTCAAGCTGAGCAGGTCGGCTGTTAGAACCCTGGCAGGCCTACATACCGGCCACTGTCAGCTAAGGAAGCACCTGGTGAGGATAGGCAGAGCCATCGACCCCACCTGCAGACTCTGTCTGGAGGAGGATGAGACCCCATTACATGTGCTATGTGAATGCCCTGCAGTAGCCAGGAGCAGATTTAGCCTATTCGGGAAACCAACCCTGGTACCGAGCGGGCTGAAGGACTGCCAACTGCGGGAGCTGTTGAACTTCTTCGGAGGGACCGGCTTACTATAAGGAGTTGAGAGGGTTAGCACAGTAGGCCCTAGTGGCCGCGGCGCTTGAGAACCTCGCACCTCCAAATTTAATCAATCAATCAATCCCAGAATCATCATGCGCAAGGATATTGCTCAATGCGTTAAAATTTCTCAGTAAAAATGCCTCAAACCGATCGATGTTAAGCATGAAATGCATGGTTTTAAAACTCTAAACGCGTTTTTCTCGAAAACATGTTTTTAAAGTTGTCTGCACACTTTCTGAGGAAACTAATTGAACGATTGACATGATTTTTTTTAATCAATTTAGTACCCTTTTTGGCGGTGCAGAACTAGGGTTTTTACTGTGCATAAAAAAAAATTTTAAGAGCAATTTTTGTGCGAAAAAAAATGTAAATTTAAAAAAAGTAGAAAAAATTGTGTTCCGCTCAAAATTTTTATCCAATCAGAAAAATTCTATTTCAGGACCTTCATTGAGAAGCACTTTTATAGAAAAAAAAATTTATTTTGCCTTCAGATACGCCAGAATGCCGAAAAATTTTCAGAAAATAGGTCTGCACAAAAACAGCACTTCACTCCGGGCCGTCATACATCAATGAATCAGTAAAACAAAAATTGTTTTTCATGTAATTTAATTTCAATTAATTTAATTTAAAAAAAATAAAAAATAAATTGTTGCATATCTTTAGTAGTTTTGAAAAAAAAAACAAATTCATGAAAATCGGCCTTTGAAGTGTAGGCGACCCCCTTAAAAGCATAAAATAATTTTTAATATTAAATCTATGTATTACAACATTTTGAAGTCGGTTCAAATTTAACAAACAAAACATCTACCTAACCACAACTGAAGATAATATATAAAACTACCTGATTATTTCAGCTCACGGCATCATAAGGAAGGACGATTAAATACTTTTGTTGTAGTTTTATGGTTTGTTTAATTTGCACCGACTATAAAATGTCGTAATAGATATAAAATTAAAAAATATGTTATGCTTTTTAGCGCTTTTTATGAATTCGGTTCATTTCAGTTGGTTTTTGTTTATTTTTTGTTATCGTCGTAAAATACATAGTAGGAACAACCCTCTAAGCCGACTCTGTTTATTATTTTTTCTAATCGCGTTTATAGATTTCTCATTCAGTAGATTTGTTGGATTCGCACACCATAGTTTTTTCACTATTTATCATCCATTTGGGACTCAACCATTATTAAAAGGATATATCACTCATGAGGTGTGTATGAGTAAAGATCCGTGGAAAAAAGACGAAAAATGGAATGGAAAACATTCAAACAAGAAAGACATTTTAGTAGCTCGACTGGAAGCAGCATTACCAAAGAAAAGGAAGGATGCTGAAGATTTTCATGTGGAACAGAATATGGGAAGCAATACAGATATTGATCAGGACGAGACGAATGCAATGAATAAGAATGATGCGCTGGATCGTATAGTAAGTCTTTTGCTTAAGGGAATTAGAAATGAATATCGAATAAATAGCCCAGGTATATCATCAAGGATGTGGAAAAATAAATTTCTGTATTTACGGGAGACGGGGATTTTTTTAAATGTAGATGAAATCATTGAATACGGAGAGATGGAGAAATTTGTTTTATATAAAACATAATTCTTATTTACCGCTAAAGTAAGCGGAGTAATAACAAAAAATAGGACCATCGAAATCGGTGTATGCGTAAAGCTAAATTACGATCCTTCCCTAACCCCTTCCCATCAGAATTTCTTACAAAAAAAAGTAGAAAATCAAATCATTCTAAGTTTTTGACATAGTACCGAAGTCAAACTCGGTGAAGTAAAGGATAAGGTGTCGGCCTTCCAATTCGACGGGCCCACGTTCTCATCCCAGAGGATGCGACCCATACTTTTTTAGCTTACAAGTGATTACAATAGAAGGCTTGTTGGGGGTTTTAGAGAAAATATCGCTGATTTGAATCAACTTTAAATTGTAGGTTCACCTGCATTCGTTCTCTCAAATCGGCCTCGGAGCAGCCGTACGGTCGAAAATATCGCTTCTGTGATTGCAGATGTTAACGAGGATCACCAAATATCAGCCAGACGACGGGCCACGCAATGAGGCATCAGTAGAAGGTCCTTACAGCGAATATTGCAGAAAAACTTGTAGATGTTTCCGTTCAAAGTGCAAACAGTGCATCAACTATCAATTACAGCCAGGGCATCCTAATACCTGAGACACACTAACGCCTCGAATTACAAATCTTTGGCAAATAATCATAAATTTCTCCAGGTATCACCAAGAATGATCATAGTTTTCGGTCGAACCTTCATTCCAAGCTAAATTTCTTACTTCATTTAACAAAGTTCAGAAAACTTAATTCTTGCAAGAATTAAGTTGCAAATGTACATATGTTTTCTTTATCGAAACTTAGGTTCA
This sequence comes from Leptarthrus brevirostris, assembly GCA_964036015.1. Lineage (NCBI taxonomy): Eukaryota > Metazoa > Arthropoda > Insecta > Diptera > Asilidae > Leptarthrus > Leptarthrus brevirostris. The sequence continues at coordinate 25,803,574 of OZ038371.1, forward strand.
GTGTAACAATATGTGCTAATTCGTAGTTCATAAAAGGAAAAAAAAAGAAAAATTCGTTGATGAAAGTATTGTTTTGAAAATTTAAATGTCGCCACCATTTTACGCATTTGTGTTTCTCTTCTTTTTGGATTAAGGAGTACTTTTCCACTTTTATCCTTATCACTTGCAATCATCCGCAGCTTTCAAACTGTCAACACAAACATACAATTTTCCATGTGTCACTTTCGAAAAATAATGAAGATTCAGTAGTATGACAATTCAGTGAAACTACACTCTCTGCTCTCGTGTGTCCCGGGTATTACCCCAGAACGCTATGAGGATGATTTTCCATTGAAAACTATTATGAGCGATGGGGCGCAATTTAACTAATGCGGACACGTATATAAGCTAAATTATCGCTTCTGATGCATTGAAAATCCGCGTGATATGCACGAAGAGCCATTACACCCTCTCAAGGTCACTGTTTGCTGCGGGATTTTCGGAGGAAAGGCGATTGTCCTTTACTTTTTTGAGGACGGCGTGAGCAACACTGTTACGGTGAGCGCTATAGAACTATGATCAACAACTTCTAGCTACCGTAAATTGATGATTGCAGCGGTGCCAGCAGCACCTAATGGTGAACATCCAATAAGACGTGGAGAATTTCTCGCCAGCAGCCTTACGAAACGTCATTTACAATACTGACTGTTTTGTGGGCACTTGTTGATACCCGAATGTGGATCAACTCAGACGGCGCACGGAAATTTGATCGATATTACCTTCGCAGCCTAACGAAGAAACATGCAAGCGTATAAGTAAACATAATTAACAAACAGTACCAATTATTTTTATTTAAAACTATTTTACCGCTTTGGGAAGTCGAATACTGAATAGAATATAATAAAATTAAATATTCCTAAAAATTTTAAAATAGTTCAGTTTATAAGTGTGTTAAATTTTCGAGTTTTGATATACGCTTCTACCAGTTTTGAGTGTAATTTTGGCTTCCCCTCTATTGTATAATTGTTATGAAGTTCCTGTGGAATGGTATAAATATAGTAAAACAATCATTCTCTCTACATGTTGATGTGTGTAACCTTCGAATGATTTCTTTGTAGATTTAAAGAAAGTAAAATAAAAAAAAGCTTAAAGTAATCAATTTGAATAAGCTTTGCCACAATTACCGCGTCATCATTTGCATCTGTTAGTAGGTACCCAAGAAAATATATCTGAAGGTTAAATGTAACCGCCATGTTTAAGTATTAATTATTCAGCAATTTTCTTTGTGGGTTGAATACATCCTATAAATTCTTTTCAGTATCAAAGGTGATTTCAAAATGAATATATTTCAGCAGTATCTTGGTGCGGACACCACGAGTTGGGAATCTAACTTTTCCTTAATTAATATGGCGCTTTCCGTTCTTGAAATAAAGTTGTTTCATAATCTGGAAAAAGGTGCCGTACAGAGGGCAAATTATGCAATACGTGTTTTTGTGACTTCTGCAATGCCAGTGTTTGCCTTTTACGCTTTTGCAACAGAGACCAACACAGATCGCCGTTTTGACGCGTTACTTGGCTTTATTGCCGGAATTCATGTTAGTGCACGGATTGAAAATTCTTTTAGATGTCTAGAAAGTATTTTTACTATTTATTGTTGCAGGTATACTTTAAGGTGTTATTTCTTCAAAAAACGAAAGCAAAAATTGAAAAATTATGTGAGAACATAGCCAAAAACACAATACCGTCTAGTGTCAGTGACAAACATAGTCATCAAATTGCAGTAAAATATCGAAAATTATCATCGTGAGTTAAATAGGAGCAAAATTTCACAAATCCTTTTTAACATATTTATATTTTAGCAAAATTGCAGTGGGCAATCTTCTGATCTTCATTTTTGCAGGCAACATTTATAATTTTTCTCCTTTCGTATTCTCAACTGGATGGAAATATCCTTTCTTTTCTCCTATAATTGGAGTACCGTAATACTTAATTTAAAATAAATTTGATTTCTTCCTTATAAATATATTTAATAGTTATCGCGGTCATCCGGGATATGAGATAAACTATGCATTTGCTTCCCTTTTCGTGATCTACGGTATATCAATTGCTTCCGTGTGTGATTCACTTTTTCATTTGTTTTGTTTATACACGGCATACAAACTGGAGATTTGTACAGAGCTGTCGGCATATATTGGCTGTAAGGACAGTGAATTTAGCACGGAGAGGGAACAGCGGGGACTATTGATAAGGATTGTAGAATTACACAATGAGGTTATAAGTTTCTTATCCAGTTTCAAAACTGCTTTCGAAAACTTAATGTTGATGAATACGTTAACGTATATGGGAATATTGGGCATATTTATAGTGGAAATTATTGCAGTAACTATTTATATTTCTGATTAAATATTTTAAAGTCAAAATTATATTTCAGAGACCACAATTCATTGCTTATCTTGGAGGAATAATAATCCTGCTCCAAATGCTATTGTACTCAATATTTGGACAACTCATAATTTCAAAGTACGAGAAATTTGCAAAGGCTCTTTACCTTAGTAAATGGTACGAGCTGAGAGATATTTCAAATCGGAAGATGGTTTTGCTGATCTTGGCACGCGCTCAGAAGTGTGACGGGATTTCTCTTAAGGGATTCAGTGAAATATCTTTGGAAGCATTTTCTTCTGTAAGTTATCTTCAATTATGTAATGGTTGAATTCTGGAATTATTTTATTTTAGATTCTTAAAGCGTGCTTAAGTTTTGTTGCATTTATGAAGAATGTTTTTTAAATATCAATTTTTCAAAAATAAAGCGAAGAATTAAATATCGTCAGTTATATTGAAGTGTATGATATTTCTATCAACTGCATTAAAATATATTTTATTTTGGTATATAAGGTCACGCCAGAACTATCGAGTGTATTTGTACGGTTACAAGGTGGAAGGTTGAACAGTTTTAAAAGAACACATAAATATATACAGTGGTGTGAAAATGTTTTTGAAATTCTCGTTAATATCTATTGCAGTGAACAAAATATAAAACATTTTGCTAATAAACATACTTTTTCTTTATTCATAGATATCTTCAAAACTTAAGTCTTACAACTAAATGTAAAATGTAACTTATAGTTTCGTTTTTTGGCACTTGGTGGAAATATTTTTCACTTAACATTTTGTTTTGAATAAATAAAACACTTGAATGTTTTCCACAGTTAACAATTTATTTATTTAATAAATTTGAGCTGACGCGTTTCGTCTTATCTGGACATTTGAGTTGAAGCTTTGAAAATGTCCTGGTAAGACGAAACGCGTCAGCTCAAATTTATTAAATAAATAAATTGTTAACTGTGGAAAACAGTCAAGTGTTTTATTTATTGAAAACAAAATGTTAAGTAAATGTAAAATTATAACATATCCAATAAAAAACTAAAAAATAAATGAAGTGAAAGATAACGACTCAATAATGAGCTGTGAAAAAGTTTTTGACCCAGCATAGAGTTACCTTATGCCTCGCCCCTAAAGTCCGGAGACCAGCCAGACACCTGCCGACCAGGCGTGACCTGACTAAGTTTGAGTCCAGCGCCTTGATAGCTGCTTGGCTGTCGATGTACAAGCATATCTCGCTACCCATTGGTAGGTTTGGGCGTCCGTGTATTATTTCTGCCGCCCTTTCTATAGCCAAGATCTCTGCTTGGAATACACTGCAATGGTCCGGTAGCCGGTACCTACTGCATATGCCTAGGCAGTCCCACTCCGTCCTCCGCCTTAGACCCATCCGTGAAGACTGATATTTCTGCACCGGTGGCATCCCCCCACTCTTCCCATGCTTCACTAGTTGGGATTTTTGTGGAGAAGGCCTTCCCAAAACTAAGTAGTGGGATGGTGTAGTCGGTGTTCGAAGTACCGTTACTCACATGTCCGAAGAATAAGTGTTCGGACTTTAAGTTAGTTATTGAAATCAGTGCGGGATAAATAAAAAAATCGTGTTGAAATTAGTTAAAAATGGTTAAAACAAGAAAAAATACCGACTTAAACATTCGTTCGTTAGTTATTTACCATCGCGAAAAAGGGATAACTTTGAAGGAAATCTCAGAAATCCTCTCATTAAACGTGTCTACAGTGCATTGTATTTATAAACGTTATTTTACGGAAAATATTATTGAGGATAAACCTCGGTCTGGACGCCCAAAGAAAGTAACAGATAGTGATGAGAAATTCATTTTGAGGGAAATAAAGAAAAATCCTAAACAAAGCTTGTCGGAACTAAGATCTAAGTTAGTTGAATTCCATGCAACGCGGGTTGATTCTTCTACCGTAAGGAAGAAATTGAGAGAAAATGGCATTGCAAGAAAAAATCCATTGCTTACTAAAATTAATATTGAGAAACGACTCTCCTTGGCAAAAAAATTAAAAAATCGCATTGTTGACTTCTGGAAAAAGGTTCTTTTTGTAGACTAAAGTAAGTTTAACTTATTTCGGAGTGACACAAAACAGCAACGTGTTTGGAGAAAGCCCAATATGGAGCTTTTACAAAAGAATATAACCAGTACTGTAAAACATGGTTGCAAAAGTGTTATGGTATGAGTAGCAATGGGATAAAACGGAGTGGGTAATCTTATATTTATTAAGGAAGTGTAACTTCATACGACATGGAGACACGACCCGAAACTTGGGGAACTTCTACCGACATCGAGCACCAAATAATCTCCATCGTTAGGCAGGACCCTGAGACGAGCACAAAACGAGTCGCAAAGCGATTAGGAGTGTCATCATCTAAGGTTTGGAGGGTTATTCATTGGGGAAGATTAGGTCCATATCATCATCACCCAGTCCAAGGACTACTGGAAGGAGATTCTGAGAGAAAACTGGAATTTAGCACTTGGCTTCTGGAACGCGACATTGATGGCAGAGCGTTTCTGAACCGAATTATGTGGGCAGATGAATGTGACTTCACCAGGAACGATATCACTCCATACCTGATCGAACACTAACCCGCACAGGGCAAAGGTGACCTTATTCCAGCAAAGATTCAGTGTCAAGGTTTGGGCCCGTATCATCGGCAACCATTTGGTAGGACCATTCATTTTGCCGCAAGTGCTTAATAGTGAAATTTATTCGGACTTTTTGGTCAATACACTGCCAGATCTAATAGAGGAGAACCCTATGAATAATCTTAGGGAAATATTTCACCAACACGATGAAGTACTAGAGCATATGGCTCACATTGTGAAGGTAATACTAAGTGAACAATTTCTTAACCGCTGGATTGGACGAGGTGCACCGATTCTTTGACCTGCTAGATCTCCAGACCTTACCTAATTTGACTTTTTCTTATGGGGAACAATGAAGGATGAAGTTTTATATATTATTTAAGTGGCGGTAGACATTTTGAACAGCTTCTGTAATTTACTAAGATTAATTGTAATACGTTTTGAATACAATAAAAAAGATTTTATAGTTAATATGAGTTTAGTTTCTTTAAATTGCTGATTTCCAAATATTTCCCGATAAGTTTTCTACTTATTAATTGTTACACCCTTTCTCTACTTGTTGTACCTTTTTGGAAAGATAATAAGATGGGCATTCCAATAAAAATAAAAAAGGGGTGTACTTATTACATGAAATTCGGAGAAAATTTGAGAAAATGCTGAATTATAGGTAATCTCAAACCATTTTTTTCACTTTTGGAAGTAACTGTATCTGCAATGGTAGGGGTTTGATCAACATTGTTCACAATTTTGGAAAGGTCATTGGGATAGTAGTTTTTTAGCGTTTGTTTGATATCGCTGCGTTGAAGTAGACAATTTTTATTTTATAATTTCTATTTGTGTTTATATACTCATGGTGTTTGTAATTATATGATATATTTAAGTTAGAGGTCTTTCATACATTAGGTAACCCATTTTAAATAGTTTTTAACTTCCAACCCCATAAGTAAAAAATTGTACCCAATCCAATAGATATAAATAAATTAATTTGACGAATATAAAAACCAGAAATCTATAGAAAAATATTGAATTATGATTATTCGAGTAAACTCATGTTCCCACCCTTACTGGAACCAGTGATTTCGGAAAGTGTTATGACATTTAGAGAGCGATTGTTTATCAGCGGTCGATTTCGAATATTTTTACTATACCATCCTTTCCCTATCGCGGCATCAGTAGTCTGATTTTTCATCACAGCACCGAAAACTATGGATTGGACAAAAGTCGGTGGTTTTTCAATTATTTGTACATGCCTTCCCCAATCCCTAGAGGAGTCTTATCAATAAATTATTTAGTGGCGTCGTGAGAGTCACTATTTATAAAGTATAGATTCGATACAAATATTGGTCGTGTCGACTATTTATTCATCTTACCCCACCCCCTCCCACCCTCGCTCAATAAGACTGTGTAGTTCTCAAGCCTTTTTGAGAATTATCCAAATAAAATAAACCAAACGATGAGGAAATGAAATTAAAAACCAAACTTTTTGGGACTTAGCGATAACTTTATTTCAACTGCACTCTGTGACTGATTGCCTGCAACTAACTTTACAACTGGACTCAATTGCTGAAGATGAACAAAACGTTATATGTTATTTACTCACAAATACAACCTTTCTTTGCGCAAAAAATGTATACAAAACAAATGTAAATAACAAGTAATAGGAGTTTATAGATTGAACTTAGGAAATCAGTACATTAAAGAATTATGAACTTAACATATGCCGGCCTCCTTGAAAGCATCAGCTTTCAACGTTGAATCAATTTCATCCAGTAGTGGTAGGGGACAAACCTTGGTGATTGCTCTTTTGACGGGACCAGCTATAGTTCGAATGATGACTACACGAATATGGCCATCCTTCCCTTTGTGGATGCCTTCGACACGTCCTAAGGGCCATTTGAGTGGAGGAGCGTTTTCGTCTTTCAAAAGGACCATAGCTCCAACCTTAATAGCGGGACTAACCGTCTTCCATTTATTGCGCACTTGAAGATTTTGAAGGTATTCCTTTTGCCAGCGGGACCAAAATGTCTGTAATTTCGCCTGTACATGTTGCCATCTGGAAAGATATCGAGCCTTAAGATCTACATAAGAAGCTTCAGGAATGCACGTCATAGGACCTCCAACCAAAAAATGAGCAGGTGTAAGTACTTGCATGTCTCGGACGTCGCTAGAAAGCGGAACGAGAGGACGGGAATTTAGAACGGCCTCTACTTGGCATGAAACTCTCTGAAGCTCGTCAAATGAATAAGCCTCCAATCCCAACACTCTTTTTAAATGATATTTTGCTTGCTTTATAGTTGCTTCCCACATGCCGCCAAAGTGAGGAGAGCGTGGGGGGATGAACTTCCAGTGAATACCATCTTTCTTGCACATTTCTAGAATGGGCTCAGAATGCTGTTGTGTGTGAAACATGTCCCTCAATTCCTTTAACTGACGGCATCCACCTACAAAATTTGTGGCATTGTCAGAATAAATAACTGAGACATGTGGACGACGAGCGATGAATTTTCTCAACACAGACAAGAAAGCTTCGGTTGTTAATCCTTCCGCTACCTCTAAATGGACTGCTTTGACTGACAGACAAAGAAATAGGCAGATGTATGTCTTATAGGATGGACGATTACGAATCCGGTTTTTGATATAAAATGGCCCACAAAAGTCTACGCCAGTATGATAGAAGACAGGACTCGGATGCACTCTTGATCGTGGTAGTTGTCCCATGATCTGTTCCATTACCATTGGACGTAGTCGAAAACAACGAATGCAAGATCGAATAGCTTGTTTTACTACTCCTTTTCCACCAATTGGCCAAAATCTATTACGTAGGTTGGCTAATAAAGTCTGACAACCCGCATGGAGGTACCTGAAATGATAGTGCATAACAAGTGCATTAGTAAACCTCGTTTTGGGGAGTACGATTTGATGCTTCGATTCGTACTCGAGTTCCGAATTTCGTAAACGACCGCCAACACGAATAAGCCCGTCAGAGTCTATAAATGGATCTAAGTTCTTTATAACACTGTTTTGTTTTAAAGGCCGTTTTGAGGATAATCGGCAATAGTCTTCAAATAAATGTTTTCTTTGAACGAGACGAAGAACGACCTTAAGCGCGAACTCAAACTCTTGAACCGTGAGCGGACCGCGCGTGCGCTCAGTAGCATTTATCGAACAACACTTTGCATTTCTGTAGAATCGATAGATGTAAGCGAAAGTATTAACCAGCTTCAAGTAAGAATTGATGAATTTTGAAGATTCAACTAGGTCGTCGGATGGTGAAGCTGCTAATGAAGTTATTACTTTTCTTCTCTCTGGAGGATTCTCAACTATCTCGATTCGAGTTGTAGGCCATAAGTTATCGGGTGCACGGAGATAGCTAGGTCCACTAAACCATAGGTTGGATTCAATAAAATCAGCTGGCATCGCGCCTCTACTAATGATATCTGCTGGGTTGTTTTCTGAGGAAACGTGTCGCCACTCATAGCCCTGCGTTAGCTCCTGAATCTTACATACTCGATTTGCGACAAATACATTCCATTTTGCAGGGGATGATGACAGCCAGGAAAGAACAATAGAGGAATCAGACCAGCAGTACACCTTTCTTATAAGTGGAGCAAAGAGCTTGTGGACTGACGATGTAAGCTCAGCAGCAAGAAGCGCAGCACATAATTCTAATCGTGGAATTGAAATTGTTTTCAGAGGAGCCACTCTGGATTTTGCAGTAAGCAGGTTGCAAGATATACCACTGTCCTTTATACAGCGAATGTAAATGCATGTCCCATATGCCACCATACTGGAATCAGCGAAGCAGTGTATTTCTATTTGGGCCGGAGAAGAAAAAACATATCGAGGAATCCTTATACCTTTTAAAAGATGAAGTTGTTCATGAAATGAAATCCATTCAGAGTATAAATCTTGTGGTAACGATTCGTCCCAATGCAGTTTTAAGCTCCACGTCTTCTGTAGAAAGATTTTCGCCTTTACAATTATTGGATTAACCAAACCGAGGGGATCGAACAAACGACCAATCGCTGATAGAACTGTTCTTTTTGTTATTTTAGAAGAAGCTTGATTGAAGTCTTGATAATCGAAGCGAAATAGGTCTGCTTGCGGCTGCCAAATCATTCCCAGCGTTTTGATTACATTGTCTCCAGATAAATTTAAATATTTCTCCAAGCTTCTACTATCAATCGATGTTAATACCTCCATACTATTAGAGCACCACTTACTTAGTGTGAAACCTCCAGAATTAAGTAGCTGAATTATTTCTGATTTAATTTGTTTAATTTCCGTAACGCTGTCAGCACCTGTTAACATGTCATCAACGTAAAAGTCTCGCTGAAGAATTTTTGCCCCTTGCGGATATTTTGATTGTTCTTCTTGCGCAAGATGATTAAGACACTGAGTGGCGAGAAACGATGCGGGTGCGGTACCATAAGTGACGGTAACTAATCGAAAGATTTCAAGAGGCTCACTTGGTGAAGCACGCCATAGAATGCATTGCCAATTACAATCCGAAGGCTGCATTCGCACTTGCCGATACATTTTTGAGATATCTGCAGTTAGAGCATATTTATAAGACCGAAATCGAAGAAGTATACTGAACAAGTCATTCTGAACTACTGGGCCAACCATTAGAACGTCGTTGAGTGAGTATCCTGACGTGGTCTTGCATGAGGCATCGAACACCACCCTCAATTTGGTACTACTGCTTGCAGGTTTCAGGACACAGTGATGAGGTAAAAAATAATGATTTTCTGGAAGCAAATCAACGGAGACTTTCTCCATATGTCCTAATTGTAAATAATCCATTATGAACTGGGTGTATTGCAATTTTAGGTCGGAATCCTTAACAAACTTGCGCTCCAAATTTAAAAATCTTCTTTTGGCTATGTATAACGACTTTCCTAGGAGTTTGGGATTTTTGCTAAAGGGTAATCGAACATGAAATCTTCCAGAACTATCTCGCTTTACATGCTCTTGGAAATGTTTCACACAATCATCATTTGCTATTAAGGACTTAGATTGTGATGAGCAGTTCTCAATTTCCCAAAATTTATGCACTAATTGCTCCAAGTCTTCTTCAAGGTCATCGGTTCTATTACCAGCAATCATTGAGCAGCCTGTGAATGCATTTTTTCCTCCAGATACGATCCAGCCCAATAAAGTTTTTTGAAGAATAGGAAATTCTGCGCCTAGACGTATCTGTCCCACGGCCAATAATTCAAAGAAGAGACTAGCACCAATTAGTAGATCAACTGATTGTGGAATGTGGAATTTGGGATCTGCCAAAGTTATGTTATCCGGAATGCTCCAGTTCTTACGCTCAATGGGATGACATGGCTGATTGCTTGTTATTTTAGGAATTACTAATGCATCAAAGGAAGTTTGATAGTTATTACACCGAGAATTGATTACGACATGGGTTTTATATTTTGCAGTGGTGATGGTAGAGCCTATACCAGTTATATCTACAAATGCCTTTGATTTCTTGAGATGAAGTTGTTGAACCAAGCGTTCAGAGACAAAATGAAGCGCAGATCCCGAATCAAGCAATGCTCTGTAGTGACAAAACTCACCTGCAATATTTTTTACACCAACCACTGCGGTAGCCAATAAAACGCCTTGAGCCTCCAGATTAGAATGCTTGACTGCATCCGATTCATTTACTAGCGACGTCATAGCAATTGCATTTGAAGTTGAAGGATTAGAGTTATCAGATGAAGGAGAACCATATGCACTGGAAGGATTCTGTGTTAAATCTCTATGAAGCAGAGTGTGGTGTTTGAAATTGCAATAATGACAGCGACCTGACCGACAATTCTTTACTGTGTGACCAATCTTTAAACAATTTATGCATAAGTTCATTCGTTTGGCTTCTGTGTATCTATCAAGGGCGGACAACTGTAGAAACTGTTGGCACTTTGCGATATCGTGTTCGACTGTTTTGCAAAATTTGCATGTAAGATCAATTTTACTAGCAGTGAATGAAGACCTCCGTGGTTGGGTTTTAAATTTATTAATTCTCGTATTTACTTCTTGGATCTTTACAATGCGTTGAGTACGTTGACCATATTCTGTATTTTCCAACATTTGACATCTTTTATCTAGGAAGTCTGAAAATTCTTCCCATGAGGGTATGCTGTTAAGAGATGCTTCTTCCTCCCATTTTAAGTTGGTAACTGAATCAAGCTTGTCCCTAAGAAGCTGAAGAAGTAATCCATCAGATATCTGACTCGGTTGAGCGATGACACTCAATGCCCTCAAGTGTGATTTGACAGTGTCGGCAAATGTTCTTAATTGTATGATGGAACACTTATCTACTGGTTTAAGTTCGAACAAAGATTTTATATGGCTTTGAAAAATTAATCTTTTATTTTCATATCGCGACTTTAGCAGATTGAAGGCAATATCGAAGCCTTTATTGTCTAAGCCTATGTTGCTAATTATTTGAAGAGGACCTTCCTCTAACGAACCACGCAAATATACTAACTTTTCCACCTTGGAAAGTTGCTCATTATCCTCAACAAGAGTGGTGAAGGCAGCATAAAAATCAGGCCAATCAACGAAATTACCAGAAAATTTCTTTATGTGCAGTTTTGGCAAATTAACATTAGGTTTTACTTGATGCGAAAAACTAGGCGCCTCCAAAAGAGATACAGAATTTCTGGGACGTTTTTGGTCCATTAGCGAAAGAAGCTTATTTTTTATTGAAATATAGATTTCCTCATATGAATCCCTTTTGTCACTTTTGACCTCCTCTGGATCTTCACACTCTAATTGAGCCTGAATAGCATTAAATCTCACTAAGTAACCTTCTAATAATGATAATCGCGTTTCCAATTCCGAATATGGCATATTTCTATCAGGTGTTTCAACATAATTTCTCATTTTCGTTTGTTGCATAGTTACTGTACCTCGCTGTATGCGTAAGTCACTAATTTTTCTTTTATTATTCGTTTGACCTTCATTTACGGAATTATCAACATTTAAATCTTTATCTTCCAACATTTTGACAAGTTATAAACTTAAGTAAAATAGCCGAAATATTTCTAAATAGCCGAGATTTAATTGATTTGCGAAAGTTCTTATATGAGTATAATTTACCGTCGCTCAATAACGGAGAAGTATTTGAGAAACAGTAATTCAAGCACTGTCTTTATTGCACCAAATGCAGTAGTATTTTATATTAATTTATAAATAGAAAGTTCATGCCAAAGTAATAAATTCACAACTAAAATATTGAATGTTTACTCACGAAATAAATCCCTTTGAATTATTATACACTTAGAATATTAAGCTTCGAAGAAATCCAGAGTAACGGGTTACTTCAGAACCGCAGAGTTGCACAGCAATTGATTAATTACTCGCTGCTAAAAAATCCAAAGAATCCAAAATCGATATGAGTTGCAGTCACTTTAATTCAAAATATGTGATTTCCTTGTAATAAATCCAAAGTAACAGATTGCACTGAATCCAGATGATAACCACAGCAAACAAAATGATTTGAGTTGAAGTCACGTTAGCTATTATTACCAATGCAATTGATATCGTTTAATAAGTCCCTGCTCGGGCGCCAATGTGTAGTTCTCAAGCCTTTTTGAGAATTATCCAAATAAAATAAACCAAACGATGAGGAAATGAAATTAAAAACCAAACTTTTTGGGACTTAGCGATAACTTTATTTCAACTGCACTCTGTGACTGATTGCCTGCAACTAACTTTACAACTGGACTCAATTGCTGAAGATGAACAAAACGTTATATGTTATTTACTCACAAATACAACCTTTCTTTGCGCAAAAAATGTATACAAAACAAATGTAAATAACAAGTAATAGGAGTTTATAGATTGAACTTAGGAAATCAGTACATTAAAGAATTATGAACTTAACAAAGACCGTAAGTGGCCTACAATTTGCTTAGGAAAATAGTGAAACTTACTGCGAACGTTCCATCGAAATCATATTAACCATTTTCGAAGTCAGCCTGGACAAACAGACATACAAAATTCTAAAAAGAATAGGATGGTTTTGTTGGAGCTTGCTTAATATATAAAAAGAAAAGGAATCAAAATATATATAAAATCCGTAATTTGCTTACGGATTTTAGTATTCCAGTGTGCAACACAATGTTTTCTTCCCTAAAAGAGAATAAGCGTTTCTAGCTGTTGGCATCAACTTGTCATTTCAAGAAATCAAACTTACGTAAGTACTGGTGCTGGTCCAACTTGGTGCGATGTCATCCAGATCTGGGTACAAAACGCCTGTGTTCGCGTTTGAATTCAGCATCGACAAAAGTGTTTTTCAATCTGATTCCATTTAACGTCAAATAGTAACCCGATTTTTCTGTTTTTAAGCATTGTTTTGAATGTAATTATATGTTGAAGTATTAAAAGAGTAATAATAAATATATTTACTACCTGTTTCATTACGGTTGGGCCACCTTACTTTAAAAAAACACGCACTTTTGGGCTAACAATCAATTGATAAAGTTTATTTGTGTTTTATTCTTATTTATTTTGATTGATGCGTAATATTAACATACATTTGGCAAAAAATATTGCAAATATTATTAACCTTTTTAGTTGTTTAGAAAGAAAAAACAAAAATTTTACTATGTAACATGTTTTCCGGTAGTGGGTGTGGTCGCTGGTTCTTTCCAAGTGATAAGTACGCCGGATACAAGGTCAAGGGCTTTCGGAAAGAAACTTACCAATTCCTCTCTACGATGTCAGTTTATTTACTACTTGTTCGGTTCAGTTCACTACTTAAATTCTACACATTTATTATCTTTGTCTTATATCTACAATTCACTTTATGTACCATTTGTATCCTATTTTCTAAAGTGTCTATATTTCACTTGATTTTTCTCACGGCGCGGCGGTCGCACTATTTCTTTTGTTTCCCTTGGTTTTACTCCGGATGGCTGACGTATGGATTGTCTTTCTTTCCTGAGCGTATTATCAAATCCTGATTGGACGGTGACGGCTATTCTTCCTGTGGGGAAAGAGATTTCGAACTAAAATTCAAGGCCTAAATTATCTTAAAGATCTGCGGGAAAACCACGCACATAAACGAGCTAGGAAACACGCTGGCGAAGAATATGTCTATAATAAAATGATAACCGGGGACTTGCCGATTAAGAGTGTCGGTAACCAGGGAGGCACGCTAGTGACCACCACCAGCAGATTTAAATCTGGTCCAACACAACATATTGCAGCCGGGGAGGTACTTCACCTACCCGAACTTTACTATATCTTACCACATAGTAGAGAGCTTCCGACCTGGCCATGGTGTCCGTCCGATCGCTGGTCTTCGACTGCCGGCGAACCGGTATGGGGCTAAGTGATGGGATCTACCTAAAAATGAAACTATACCTTGCTGCTCCTTGGTGATCTGCCTTCTGCGGTGGTCGGTGATGACTGAGTCTTCCACGGTAGTCAGCCCTCCTTATGTTATGGTCGGTGTGCAACTTTCTTACCGTACCTAGGTTGTTCCCACTTGATGTCGCCTCTAGAGCTGGTCGACGACGACTGACTGAGCCACGTTGTGAGCTCTCCTTTTATAGTGCCAGGGGGCTCTGGCTTCACTCGGCATTGGGAATTTCTCACGGTGTTTATGGAGATATTTGGTATTTTACCACTGCGGGGAGTGAAAAATTCGGTGTAGTTTTACTATATCCGTGTCCGGCGGGGCTTATAAACCATTATCTCCGGCCATGCTGTTGGCAGGTTTTTTCATATATAAAATTGAAAATTATTTTATGCTTTTTAGCGCTTTTTGTGAAGTCGGTTCAACTTTTTTTTAAAAAACTATTTTTTAGAAAAGTGTTCCGAATAAGCATTCTTAGTGAACTGTAAATTGAAATGTTTTCCTGGTTCGACCATGAATTTTTTCAACATCTATTTTAAAAGACAACCATTTTGTATAATAATCTATGTTTTGGACAAGTTTAAGGATAATTCGCTTATATTATTGGGATATATTCAGAGTTATCTTCATCAGCTGAATGCATCGTTGTGTCAGTTGATCTGATTTCATCGTCAATTTCTTCTTCATTTGCATGATCTTCTACTCTTGATAGTGCATCGGCGACTTTGTTTTCTTCACCGTTTAGGTATTCAATATCGAAATTAAATTCCTCCAACTTAAGTTTTCATCTCTGAAGTTTAGAATTTGGTTCCTTAAGATTATGAAGCCATTGTAGTGGCTTCTGGTCAGTTCTAATAACAAACTTTCTGGCGTAAAGATATGGGCGGAAATATTTAACTGCCCACACTATCGCAAGTAACTCTTTTTCTATTGTCGAGTACCTGCACTCATGTTCGTTGAGTGTTCGCGAGGCATAACACACCGGATGATTGTCTTGGCTTAATAATGCACCAATAGCAAAATTGCTAGCATCTGTTGTTAGTAAAAACTTCCTTGAAAAATCGGGGTATACCAGAATTGGATCGCTTATATTTACAATTTTAGTTTGCTGAAGGCTTCTCTATAATCGGGGTTGTTTACGTCTATGCGTTTGTCTTTCTTCAGAAACGGTGAACCTTAGGGTACCGATAAAGCTTGGTGTGGATTGGAATTTCATTTAATGTGTTGATGTTGTGCTTGATTTCATGGGTAAACGTTAGGTCATCACCTTCATGATAGAAGGCTTTGCCGAACTTCTTTATCACTTTCAGAAGCTCGGTTTTTGTAAGAGGGTCTAAATGGTCACATCTGATCCCGTGTTCATCAAGAATGTATCCAGTACTTTGAGGGGAACGGGAATTTGGAGTTCACTCTCTTTATTTTCACTGAAGAATAGTGGGAGTTCATTGCCGGTATTTAACCTTAAAACTTTGTCTTTGTTATTAATTTCGGCTTGAAGGGGAACCATGATGTTATTTCCTATTAAGCCATTGAAGTTATCGTGAAATTTTATTTCTAACAACTATAATTTTTCACTTGAGTCGAATTCTAAAAAGGGATCGATTTTTATTTTAGTATTACAAGGAAAGGTATTTGCTAGTGTTTTTATGTTATCCTGAATCAATTATAAATTTTAAAGGTCTTCCCAGTGATTGAAATTTTATATAAGGTACTGATTGCTGCTGTCTTCCGAGGCTGCTAAAGGAAAATTTTCTATTTCAACCTGAGTTTCCAGTGAATGGACCCTGGAATTTATATTTCTGTCAATATCCATAGGTTCTGGGCTATTATAATGTGCGATAAGATTATTTGTTTGGTTTTGTCTAACATTTTGTAATCTACTATACTGAAAGTGTCTAGAGTATGACTAATTATTTTGCCTTAGACCTGGGTTGAAACTTTGTAAATTGTTATTATTGCTTTGCCTAAAACCTGATTTATAATTCTATTAGTTATAGTTATTTTGTCGTAAACTTGCATTATTGTTATTCGTAGGTCGTGATCTACTAGGTTTCTGAAAATTGTTTTGTGCGGGTTTGTTTTTGTAAGAGTTATTTTTTAGAGGATTGTAATAAGCGTAGTTGTTACTCTCGAATAAAATATCTAAAGCTTCGTTCAAAGTTGCGGGGTTTCTACTGCAAAATATCAAACGCATTGGTTCGGGAAGTTTATCTTTAAACACTGTTGGACCTGTTTTGTTATTTTCTTTCACTCTGATTTCAGAATAGGACTCATCTTTTACTTTGTTACTTAATCTTCTCAAAATATTTTTATTTGGTTATATAAATCGACACTATTAATGGTAAAGACTACACTACGTAATTCATCAAAAATCTTTAATGACGATCTTTTGTCTCCAAAGTAATTAATAAGCACTACTCTCATATAAAAGTATATTTTATTACATTAACCATATTCATTCTTTCCTTGAATACTCCCTTGAAACTACATGCTATTATCATAACGAAACCTAACAATTTATTAAAGCTATTTCGTACCATGAAATGTAATGGATATCACTAAGGGAACCTAGGAAATTGTCTGAATCATCTACTACTGATCAACCGAACTTTTTTTCTTAAAAGTATACAACAAGAAAATAAGATGGTTCATATATTTTGAAGTGCCAACTTTTTTTTTGATGCAGGGCTTATATATATGCTAATTTAATTCAGGGGCCTTTCATAAATTACGTAACTCATTTTAAGTGATGTTTAACTTCCCAACCCCTAAATAACAAATTATACCCAATCCAGAAAGTATAAAGTGTTCATTGCAGAAACAAATTAGTTAACTTGACGAATATGAAAAAGGGAAATGTATAGAAAAATATAAAAAAATAATAAAAAATATAAAAATATAACCCGATGTATGACCAATGGCTTTAACGGCCACGACAAACCCTAGCAGTAGCATCGAAACATCAAAGAGAAGCCTTTCCCCATATTATCCGCTGAAATAAAAAATAACAATATTTCAATAGATTAAGAACACACGCAGCACCATATAACACACTACAAGAGAAAACACACCAACTACACAAGAACAACACTCAACTATCGCAAATTGTTAACAAAATTAATAACACAATAGATGTTATTAGTAATTTTAGGTCAAATCTAGCCTACTCAGTTTAATTTCGAATATAAAAACCAGCACCGCCATTTTGTAACTCTCTCTGTTCTGCACTATACTTTGCGGTTAGTAAAGGTACAAAAGAATTTTCAGAAATTGAAGTTTGTTTTTTTATTTTTTACACGCCTTATCTGTCATAAAATTTTTGGAGAATCGACCATACTAAACAGGATTTCCACGAAGACCCCAACTTAGTTACACAGGCCCCCCCAAGAGATCCCAGCCAAGGAAGGTTAATTTTCACAACACACTTACATGTTGAACACCAAAAACGACACCAGTTTTCAAACAAACCAACAGAAACTCTGCACAACATACATCATCCGACAACATCAATATAACACACGTCAACACCGCGACGAACCTTAGCACGTCCCGGCACATCACCATGGTAAGACGACCGGTTCACCAACAAACACTGTTCAAAACAGGTAACAATTCACTTGCACTAAACTACATTGAACACTATAAGAAAATACACAAGTGGAAAAGACACTATAGGGGCATTTCACGCGAAGCGGACAGCGAAAAAAATGTCAGGGTCTTGATTTTGTTCATATTTGGTTTAATTGTATTTCTATATGTCCTGAATGAATGTGCATTTTTATTTTTTTTCTATGAAGCCTAGTTGCCCTTTTATATGCCTTCAAAAAATTGAAAAAATTTAAGAAACGGATTTTTTGAAAAAAAATTTTTCTATTATTCATAGTGATATAAAAAAAGTAAATAGTGTTATTTAAGAGACAAAGACATGTTTTTCTTGGCAGTTATTACAGATTCGAAAAAAATATATTTTTTCGTATAAAAAACCGGAAGTAAACATTTCAAATCGGATTTTACTTCGGACTTCTATCTCCAAAACGAATACAGATCCCATTCTAAAACCTTACTAATATTATATATGAACTACAAGCTGCATTTTGAGATAAATATAAAAAATTTTAAAAATACCGAAGTTAAGTAAAATCCGATTTGAAATGTTTACTTCCGGTTTTATATACGAAAAAATATATTTTTTTCGAATCTGTAATAACTGCCAAGAAAAACATGTCTTTGTCTCTTAAATAACACTATTTACTTTTTTTATATCACTATGAATAGTAGAAAAAAATTTTTTCAAAAAATCCGTTTCTTAAATTTTTTCAATTTTTTAAAGGCATATAAAAGGGCAACTAGGCTTCATAGAAAAAAAAATGTACATTCATTCAGGACATATAGAAATACAATTAAACCAAATATGAACAAAATCCAGAACCTGACATTTTTTTCGCTGTCCGCTTCGCGTGAAATGTCCCTATAACTATGTATATCGAATAAGTTGTACGCGTAATTAATCTAAGCTTCAATTACACCAAGAATACTTAGTAGCCACAACAAATCTGTTAATAATAACTGACGTCAAATGCGGCTATCAAAACAGCTGTGCTTAAAAACAAGGTTGTTAATAGTGTAGTTCGTGTTTTAATCACTGACCCTAACGGTGAAACTACAAATTTATTTTTTTTTGGCTCCGCTCGGCCCCAAGAAAGATAAAGTACAGATTATCGAAAGGAAAAATCTGTTACAATATTTATTTCTTTGGGTGAAATCATGTTCCCAACCTGACTTAAACCGGTCAATGACTCAATTCTCAATTTTCTTTCCAGGATCATTTTGATGCCATAGTCAACAAGGCTAATATGACTCTTGGTTTCGTGAAGAGGTGGTCAAGGGAATTTGATGACTCTTACGTTACAAAGCTCTTATATTGCACTTTTGTTCGGCCTATTCTAGAATATGCCTCTCCAGTCTGGTCACCGCTCTATGTGTCACATATCAATCGCATTGAAGCTGTTCAACGGAGGTTCGTTAGGTTTGCCCTTCGAGGCCTTCCTTGGAATAACTCCCTTATGTTACCTCTTTATGCTGATAGACTTTAACTTCTGCACTTGGGCACACTCGAAAAGAGGCGCCGTTACGCCGGGATCCTTTTTGCTTTCGACTGCATTCGTGGGTCCATTGATTCTTCTGTTCTCTTGGGTAGCTTTGGCATATCGGTTCCAGCTCGCTCCCTGAGGAATCATGACTTTCTTCGGTTACCTTTTCATCGTACTAATTATGGATTAAATGAACCTATAACGTCGATGTCGCGATTTTTTAATTCCGCTTTTAATTGCATTGATTTTCATCTATTTTCGGCTTTGTTGAGGTTACTTTTTGGTTTTTGTTATGCTTTTTACTTTTTATTTGCTTTTTATTTACTTTGGTACTTTTGTTTTCTGAATTTATATTTTGCGAATTCTCTTCTTGTCTTTATATGATTTGTTATATTGTTTTATATGATTTGTTATATTGTTTTTATTTAGTTTTTTTTTAATTAGTTTATTGCTTAGTTCTTTTCTAGTAATGAGCACATTGATGAAATATTGTAAATGAATGAATAAATGAATAAATAAATAAATAGACGTGATACATTTAGAGGGTAATTGTTCATCATCGGTCGCTTTCGAATATTTTATCTGTACCGTCCTTTCTTCCTTCACGGCATCAGTAGAGGAAAATTCGTCTTAGCAACGAAAACTATGGATTCGACAATAGTCGGTGGTTTTTAGATTATTTTTACATGCCCACCCCAATCCCTAGAGGAGTCTTATAAAAAAATTATTACCCGGCATCGGGAGCGTCACTATTCATAAAGATTCCAAACTAATATTGGTCGTGTCGATTATTTATGCATCTAACCCCACCCCCGTTAAATGAGACCGTAAATAGCCCAGACAAACAGGCAGACAAAGTTGTAAAGAGGATGGTTTTGTTGGAGCTAGCTTAACATATAAAATGAAAAGGAAACACAATTAGTTACTTTATATAATTTAATTTGCTTATGCATTTTAGTATTCCAGTTGCAACACAATGTTTTCTTCCCTAAAAGAGAATAAACGTTTATAGCTGTTGGCATCAACTCGTCATTTCAAGAGATCAAAGTTGTGGTGATGTACTGATGCTGGACTAGCTTGGTGCGATGTCATTCAGATCTGGGTACAAAGCGCCTGTGTTCGCGTTTGAATTCATCATGGACAAAAGTGTTTTTAAATTTGATTCCATCGACGATGCTTTTCCATTTAACGTCAAATAGTAACCCGACTTTTCTGTTTTTAAGTATTATTTTGAATGTAACTACATGTTAAAGTATTGAAAAAGTAATAATAAATATATTTACTACCTGTTTGATTACGGTTGGGCCATCTTACAATAAAACACACGGACTTTTATGCTAAAAGTCTATTGAAAAAGTTTATTTATGTGTTTTATTCTTTTTTATTTTGATTGATTCATAATATTAAGATACGTCTGGCAAACAATATTGCAAATATTATAAACCTTTTTAGTTGTTTAGAAAGAAAATACAACATTTAACTATCTCGTCATATGATAAACTAAAGCCTCGCTCATAAACTGAACTATGTAAAAGATGTAATTGTAACTTTATATGTATTTAGTATATAAACATATCGAGTTACAATTACATGTTTTACATAGTTCAGTTTATAAGCAAAGTGTGTTAAATTTCGGTGTTTTGAAATATGCCTGTACCGGTGTTAAGTAAAACTTTCCCCTCCCCAAAATAATTGTTTATATATATATATATATATATATATATATATATATATATATGTATATATATATATATATATAATAAGTATTTTTCTGCTTCCGAAATTTGACGGTGTGTCCAAATTTGACCTGGAGAGTATAAGGGTTGGAGCGACTTGTAGCTTTTGTATCTCGCGTTGTTTTGTGTCTACAAGGAATCGGGCTAGCAATTTTATTAGAGCAATGGCCATGGAAATAGCGATAGAAGAGTGAGAGATAACGGACATTTCGTCGATGCTAGAGAGAGTCAAGGCTCTCAGAGATTGTGGAATCGCCAATAAGTTTAATAGCCTTACGTTGGACTTTGTCTAACGCCAACAATGCGGTGTGTCCAGGCCCTGCTCAAATATGGGAATTATAATCAAGTCTAGGCCTTATGTGGGCCTAAAGATCAGCGTAAAGTTTTCGTTCGTTCGTTACGGATTCAAATGAGTACGCGAAATAAAGGGTGATGTTGTCGGCGAAACTATAAATAGGATTGAGAGTAATGGATTAATGATCATTACTAAAAGAAGAAATAAGGTTGGTGAAAAAACTGAACCCTGGTACACCGGCATTTATTTCGTAGGAATCAGATGTAACTCCGTCAATTACTACCTGGATTGAACGGTCTGACAAAAAACTCTATCCATTTAACGAGGTGCAGACCAAACGTTTGAGGTTTGGCTAAAAGGGCAGCATGCCAGACTCTATCAAAATCCTTTGAAATATCAAGAGCGACGATTTCGGACTCACCAAAATTATGGAGACAATGATTCCAACGCTCTGTTAGAGCCGTTAGTAAGTATCTGGTTGAGCGGCTTAGCGCGGAAACTATACTGGAAATCGTTGATAAGATGGCTATTGGTCTGCAGTTAGAGGGGTCGCATGCCTCTCTTTTTTAAGTATCGGCTGGACATGAGTAAGTTTACATACACTTGGAAACATTTCTGTTGAATATAACAGGGGAAACCATCAGGCCCAGTAGCTTTATACACGTGGAGTTTCGAAAGTGTCCTTAAAACTTCCCGAGTGTGAAAGTGTAACGGCTTTTGCCTACTAGTGCACTGTGATGGAGATGATAGTGGCTGAGATGAAGGTGGCAGGTACGAATTAGCAGCAAAGAGGTTGGCCTTGTCTAATGAGTTAGTAAGAACATTCCAATTATAAATGAGAGTGAGTTTTACAACCAGGTAAAATTGTTCTTTACGGTTTTTACTAGAGCAAAGAAGCCCTTACTACCCTTTTGAGTAGAAAATACCTTCCGTTTCACGCTCTGGTTGATATTGAACTTTGCCCGACTAATTCCTGAACTGCAGATATTTCGTGCATCTCTATAGATACGTCTTAATTCTTCAGAAGGGCAGAGTCATTAATGAACTAATTGGTGTTAGTTATTTCGCCTTTACGAAAATTGAAGGAAAGAGAAAACTCGGGGCTTGAAAGGGCGTGAGGGTGTTCGATGGAGAAAAAGAGGAACAGGGGAGGATGGTTACGATCGAGGGAGGAGAGGAGATGTTTGCTTTTCGCGACAGCCGAGTTAACTGGGTCTGAGGAAAATATTAAGTGTAATTGTCTGTCCAGAAAGTTCCTGACTCCACTAACTTGAAAGAGACCAGAAACAGAGAGCTGATCGGTAAAAAGGCTTCTTTGGCGGAAGAGGCGTTCAGGGGGACAAAGTGTGAACGGTTCTCAGACAATAACCATTGAATACGGGGGAGGTTAAAGTCACCCAGTACAATGAATTCATCGGAGGCGTTAGCGTTCTCACGCATGGTGTCTAAAGTTTCAATTACGGGCTCGTAGGCTTCTAGAGGTTGAGAGGGGCGAATATAACAACGAAGAATATATAGAATAC
Organism: Leptarthrus brevirostris; assembly: GCA_964036015.1. Taxonomy (NCBI): domain Eukaryota; kingdom Metazoa; phylum Arthropoda; class Insecta; order Diptera; family Asilidae; genus Leptarthrus; species Leptarthrus brevirostris. The sequence goes on from OZ038371.1 coordinate 25,826,549, forward strand.
ACTTATTCAGTGTTAATTTGATACATATAAATTCTGATATTGAAGAGTCGGAGGTGTTAAACAGGGTGGCATCATAACGGTTGTGAGCAACTATGAGAACCCCAAGGCCTGGTGGATCATTGTTGCCTACACAACCGTTAACACGGAAAATGGTATAGTTTGGAGGGGATAGATCGTTGTCGAGAATTCCTGGTGTTAGATTGGTTTTAGTTAAGGCAAAGATATCGTGCGGAAATTTGTGGGAGTTAAGGAATATATTGGATGTTTTGTGCGAAGTCCTCTGACGTTCTGGTAATAGACTGGCAAGCTATTGATCGGAAACCGCGGGTGCAATAGAGGGGAAGTCAGAAATAGAGAAAGCAGGCGGGTTAGGAACAAAAGCAGTTTAAAGAGTCGTTACGACTTTTTTTAAAATGGGAAATACGATACATCTTCTGAAACCTTATTTGAAGGTATATTGAGTGATTCATGATACTTAGTGAAAAGTTGATGTAAGACTGTTGAGTCTGTGGGCAGGCCATCTTCTTGTATACTTAATATGACGTTGGTGCTGGTTCTACCATCAATACAGACGGAATTCGGTTTGTCGTGCAGAAAGGCTGGAAATAGACGTACGTTTTCATAAAAGCGACGGTCCCGTAAACGGGACAAGAGGTATCGTCCATCGTTGGAATCCGCAGAGCGCAAAGTTAATTTAACAGTAGGTGGGATTAGAGGATCGATAAATGAGTTATGTTCGGATGAAGGAGTTTTGTGTAGCAGAAGGGGCGGGTTAGCGGAGGTAGAAGAAGTTTGAAAGGGGCGATATTGAAAGAAGATGACTTGCAATTAGGTGAAGTTGTTTGGTTGACCTCAAAATGTCGTAATAGATATATAATTACAAATTGTTTTATGCTTTTTAGCGCTTTTTGTGAAGTCGGTTCAACTTTTTTCTTAAAAACTATTTTATTTCTTATCGATCTCTCGAATTTCTAAGGAATGCTCTTTCGTCTGACGTTACACATGCACATACCAAAATATATAGGTACAACCGTTTTGAAAGTAATAGCAAACACAGTTTGTTTATTATCGTAAAGATATAGTATGAACAGCTGACTTAAAAACTCTTGTTATTATTTTTTTAATCGCGTTTATAGATTTCGCATTCAATAAATTTGTTTGATTCACAAACCATAGTTTTACATCCATTTACCATACATTTGGGACTCAACCAATTTTAACAGGATATATTGTGCATGAAGTGTGTATTTTAGTGAGTAAAGAGAGTAAAAGGAAGAACGATGAAAAATGGAATGGAAAACATTCCAGCAAGAAAGACACTTTTGAAGCTTGACTAAAAGCAGTATTAACAAAAAAAGTAAGGACTCTGACGACTTGGACGAGGTGAATGCGATGAAAAGAATGATGCACTGAATCGTATAGAAAGTCTGTTGCTTAAGGGAATTAGAAATGCATATCAAAGAAATAGCGCAGGTATATCATCAAGGATGTGGAAAATGTAATTTCTGTATTTACGGGAGGCGGGAGTTTTTGAAATTTTAGCTGAAATCATGAAATAAGGAGAGCTGGAGATCTTTCTTTTATACAAAAAAAAAAGTTGTCATTTACCGCTAAAGTTTTTTATTCGTTCAATGTACTTAATCGGATTATCTTTCATCGTCAGAACCGATTGCAACGCCTTTGTGCAAGCAATGAATAAAATGGAATTACCAGCCGAAGTCTCCAGATGGGTAATGGACTCGCAACAATTGGACTTGCAGGTTCCAGGATCGCAAGGGGAGCAAAATAATACATATAGATATTTTTAGTAGGTATCCCGCAGTAGTTATCATTCAAAAGGAAAAATTTAGTGAGTTTGAGAAAAGCACAGGAGTCTGATAATTATCTAACAAGCTATGAGAAGATCTTAGCAAATAGTGAATATGAAGACAATGTATTGAAAGGAGGTATGCAGTTAAGGATCGTTGATAGAAGGAGAGGTGGTGGTGGGGGGGGGGGGGGGTTAGGGTGAGGGTTTGTTGTACCACGATCAATGGAAAAGGAGAACATTAAACAAAAGCATAAAGAAATGCATCTTTTTTTTCGAGAGCTCTTAATTAAAAATATTAGGGAAAAGGTAAAGAATTTCATTACCAGCTTTCTTGCGTGCATTTTGGCATTTTTTGGGAAAAATGAAGGCACTAGTGGCACGCAGTGTTCATTCACTTATAAGGGTAAAATAAAGGGGAATGAATATTTAGGGAGTTGACTCAAAATCAGTGGACATGGTCAGCCGAGATTGCCCACAGGCAAGAATACAATCAATCAATTTTTACAAAGAAAAGGAAATATCTAGACTTTAACCCACTTACACTTTTTGATACTGAGCGCAAGGAATCTAGGACAGTATAGCACCTAGCCTCGAAACTGATCTGGAATATACATATTAAGGAAAAGTTTTAAAAACTTAACGGAGAGCTTTATCAGTGTGTTAGAGCATGTGGAAAAAAGTAGCGTATCTCGAAAGGCAGAACACTGGATCTTCATGAGGAAGCTGAGACCTATTATATCAGGTCCAAAGGGTAGCACGAAGCTTAATTGCTTTTTGCACCACACCCACACTTGCGGTGGAAGTACTGTTAGGTCTGCAGCAGTTGGATAAATATGTGGAGACCGCAGCAAAGCAGCTCTTCGGTTAGATTGTGACGGCAACTGGCACCGGAGAGGAAATAAGTAAGAAAGAAAATAAAATTACCATTAAACCTTTGCCTTTGGATCCAGAATTGATGATGTAGCTACCGTAGAGGAACTGAACATCTGACATACTCTTTGGACTTTCTGATTGAAAACCGTGTGATGGGGAAGAAAATTCTCATATCGGTTAAAAATCAGGCAGCCTTAAGGTGTAAAGCGGAGATCAATAATTCTCTCGTATTGGAAAGTGTTCTTAAACTCAATTTAAGTGGCTCTGTGAATGAGTTAATACTCATTTAGCTGAAAAGGTACACAGGAAGTAATAGAACTGAGAAGGCGGATGATCTGAGAAAACAGGGCTCGGCATTAAATTTCAATCAACCTTGACTACCTTGTGTAGAGAGGTGACGGTGAAACAACGTGGACTCCTGCGGACAGGCTAAGATGGCCGTGAAAATTACTGAAGCTGCTGCTCAAGTGAATATCCTTCATTTGGATAGCGTAACCTTGAGATAGTTAACAGCACTGATGGCAAGACATGGTATCTTCATAACTTCTAAAGAAGACAGGAGACGGCGAACCACATTTCTTGCGTTAGCAAGAAAAAGACGTCATCTACTGGGAGCTCACTAGGTGGTAGAATGTGATAGGTATTCCACAGAAACCTACGTGCACTGACGCAAGTAATTAAAGTTACGGACGCAGGCTAAGGGGGAAACCTCAGAATTTCGTCCTTAAAATCAGACGCATATTCTTTCAATATACTGTGAAATCCGGAACCTGCGAAAAGTGTGTCGAAAAACTTGTCAGAAGCGGAAGCCTGAAAAAATAAAGAAAATTACGAAATATTACATACAATTGTTCTTATAGTAGCAATGGGGTCGTATAAAATGTGGCACCATGTGGTCCCCTCCACCCACAGTCGAACTATGGTATTACTCATAATAGCAACGGGAGTAATAACAACAAGTACGGTCATCGAAATTGGTGTACGCGTTATAAAGCTAAATTACGACCCTCCCCCAACTGCGTCCCATCAGAACTTCTTATAAAAAAAAGTAGTTAATCATAATGGTTTTTGACATACTACCGAAGTCAAACTTGGTGAAGTATAATATGAGATTAAAATAAAAGGCCATTGGCGGTTGCAGAGAAAATATCGGTGATTTAAATCAACTTTAAATTGTAGGCCCAATTGCAATCGTTCTCTCGAATCGGCCTCGGAGCAGCCGTACGGTCGGAAATATTGCTTCTGTGATTGCAGATGTTAACCAGGATCACCAAATATCAACCAGACGATGGGCCACGCAATTCAGAATCAGTAGAAGATCCTAACAGCGAATATTTAGATGTTTCGGTTCAGAGTGCATGCAGTGCATCAACAATCAATTACAGCCAGTGCATCCTAATAATTGAGACACACCAACGACCCGAATTATAATTCGTTGGCAAATAACTATAAATTTCTCCAGGTATCACCAAGAATGATCATAGTTTTCGGTCCAATCTTCAGTCCAAGATTAATTTCTTACTTCATTTAGCAAAGTTGAGAAAACTTAATTCTTGCAAGAATTAATAAGTTGGAAGTGTCAGAATTGACATCTGTTTTCTATAACGAATCTTAAGTTCAATGTAACAATGTGTGTTAATTCCTTTTCCATAAAAGGAAGAAAAAAAGAAAAATTAGTAGATTCAAGTATTGTTTTAAAAATGTAAATGTCGCCACCAGCCACCATTTCAAGCAGTTGCGTTGCTCTTCTTTATGGATTAATGAGTGCTTTTCCAAATTTCTCCTTATCAATTCGAATATTCCACAGCTTTCAAACTGTTAAGAGAATCGTCAAACTTTACACGTGTCACTTTCGAAAAATAATGAAGATTCAGTTGTATGACCATTCAGTGAAACTTCATTCTTTGCTTTCGTCTGTCCCGGGTATTACCCTCGGCCGCTATGAGGATGATTTTCCATTTAAAACTATTTATTATGCGGACACGTAAGTAAGCGGAGGAAAGGCGATTGTCCTTTACTTTTTCGAGGACGGCGTGAGCAACACTGTAACGGTGAGCGCTATAGAACTATGATCAACAACTACTAGCTACCGTAAATTGCTGATTTGGGTTTGGAGAACCCAGCGGTGCCAGCATCACCTAAGGGTGAACATCCAATAATAGGTGGAGAATTTCTTGCCAGCAGCCTTAAGAAACGTCATTTAAAATACTGACTGTTTCGCGGACACTTGTTGGAACCCGAATGTGCATCAACTCTGACGGCGCGCGGCCATTTGATCGATATTACCTTCGCAGCCTAACGAAGAAACATGCAAGCGTACAATTAAACATAATTAACAAACAGTACCAAATATTATTATTTAAAAACCAAGTTACCGCTTTGGGAAATCGAATAATGAATTGAATATAATAAAATTAATTATTCTTAAAACTTTTTAAATAAATTATTATTAAATTTAATTCTTAATTTGGGATTACAATTTATATCCAATCCATTTTAATAATTAAATTAATTGATTGTCGAAGTAACAATTGTAATAACAATAATTATTTAAATTTTAATATTCAATTATTAATTCAATTGATTTTTTTCTAACAATCCTATCAATGAAATAAAAAAACATAGTCTCAAATTACAGTAATTTTATTGCATCTGCTAGTACCCACGGGAATGTAGCCATTATGTTCATTCAAGGTAACTGTCATGGTCTAATATTAATTATTCAGTAATTCTCAACGAAAGTTGAACACAATCTTTTTATAAAATTCTCCTCAGTACTTACTTATTTTTATACAGCAACCACCAACACCACCACTTATTTATAATGGGAATGTTTTTACTGACTCATTGGACAAGGCCAACCTGTTTGCAGCTAATTTTGCTGCTAATTCATACTTACCACCTTCATCGCAGCCACTTCCATCTCCATCACAATATACTAGTAGGAAAAAGACGCTACACTTTCGCACTCGCGAAGATTTTAGAGTACTTTCAAAACTCGACGTGTCCAAAGCTACTGGGCCTGATGTTTTCTCGCCCCTTGTTTTAAATTGCTGCGCCTCTGCTTTGGCTAAACCTCTGCGCAAACTTTTTCACCTGCCATATTCAACAGGAATGTTTCCAAGTGTATGGAAACTTGCTCATGTCCAGCCGATACTTAAAAAAGGAGAGGCATGCGACCCTCTTACTACAGACCAATTGCACTAACCTCGATCATATCTAAAGTTTTTGAATCACTCATCAACTCTCAGTTGTTGAATTATCTAGAAAATAACCATTTATCAACGATTGCCAGTACGGTTTCCGCGCTGGCCGCTCAACCGGAGACTTACTAACAGCTCTAACGGAACGTTGGAATCATTGTATCCATAATTTTGATGAGTCCGAAATCGTCGCACTTGATATTTCAAAGGCTTTTGATAGAGTCTGGCATGCTGCCCTTTTAGCCAAATTTCAAATATTTGGTCTGCACCCTACCCTCGTTAAATGGATAGAGAGTTTTTTGTCAGGCCGTTCAATTCGTGTAGTAATTGAAGGAGTTACATCTGATTCCTACGAAATAAATGCCGGTGTACCTCAGGGTTCAGTTCTTTCACCAACCTTATTTCTTCTCTTTATTAATGATCTCTTATCCCTTACTCTCAATCCTATTCATAGTTTCGCTGAAGACAGCACCCTTGATTTCGCGTACTCATTTGATTCTGTAATGAATTCACGTGGAAATGCTACAGAAGTCAATCGGGAAAGCATGTTTAGCTCATTAAACAACGAAATTTCTATGGTTCTTGCTTGGGGCAGAGCAAATCGTGTTACGTTTAATGAATCCAAAACTCAGTGCTGTTTAATGTCCCTTAAAAAACGCCCAGTTCTCCCCCAACACATTAAAGATATCCAGCAATCTTAGCTGGACTGATCACATATTTGCAATCGCTAAAAGTGCGATGAAATGTTTGGGTTTCCTACAGAGATGTAAGAAATATTTCACCCCACCTGACTTAGCGCTGGTCTACAAGTCCCACATTAGGCCTAGACTTGAATATAATTCCCATATTTGGGTAGGGGCCGGACACACCGCACTGTCAGCGTTAAGCAAAGTCCAGCATAAAGCTATTAAACTTATTGGCGATCCCTCAATCTCTGAGGACCTTGACTCTCTGGAGCATCGACGGAATGTCAGTTGTCTCTCACTCTTCTATCGTTATTTCCATGGCCGTTGTTCTAACGAAATAGCTAGCCTCATTCCTTGTAGACATATGGCAACGCGTGATACATGATCTACAAATCGCTCCCACCCCTATACTCTCCAGGTTAAATTTGGAAGTACCGTCAAATTTCGGGAATCTTTTCTAAGCAGAACAACACGAATGTGGAACAGTTTACCTTCTTCTGTTTTTCCCTCGTCTTATCAGCCTGAAAGTTACAAACGGGGCGTACATCGACACCTCCTTCACCCAACCTCCTAACCCATTTCCCTCATCCTTAATTCCCTTCCTGCCAAGGCTGTGCTTAAGCATCATAGGGCATCCCCTGAGCTTTGGTATCATCATATATAAAAAAAAACCGTTTCCCTAGGCTCTGGGTTGATTCTGTTATAAATGCCTTTTAGAAGACAAATGCAAAACTGACATCTCCAGTTATAGACCCATTGCCACCCTGTGCCACTCTGCGAAGGTGTTCGAGGTCTAAATCCGTAACTTACTCCGATTTTATTGCCGACTTTTCATTGGCTCTTTTCAGCATGGCTTCATTAAAGGTAAATCCACTACCACCAACCTACTCGAGTTTGTGCATCACTGCCTACCCGGCATTGAGGATGGACTTCAAGTTGACTGCATATTCACCGAATTTAGTAAGGCCTTTGACAGAATAGACTACGAAATTTGCATTCACAAGCTTCATTTGCTTGGATTTCCGCTTCTTCTTGTTGAATGGCTGTCCTCCTACTTGTCCGGGCGCACTTAAAATGTCTTATTCCACGGTGCCTTATCCAACGTAATATCTGTTCCATCCTGCGTGCCGCAGGGCAGTGCTCTCGGCCATCTTTTTTTTATATTCATTAATTATGTCTCGTTGCTTCTGACTAACCATTGACCATTGTTCTGTGTTATGTCGATGATGCCAAAATCTTCAGCGTCATCTCTTGCGGTAACAACTGTGCTTTGTTAAACTCCGACATTCACATTTTCCATGATTGGTGTTTCAGTAAATGCCTCCCCTTAATGCTGACAAATGCACAGTATTGACGTTTACCCGCAAAAGTAGTCCCATCCTCTCTGACTACTTTTAAGATGGAAGTACGCTGGGGTGGCTTGAAGGGGTCAGGGACCTGGGGGTGGTTCTTAATTCCCGTCTATCTTTCGAGGACCATGTGGACTTTGTTGTGGGTCGGGCTACTTCCATGCTTGGCTTTGTAAAAGATGGTTCAAGCTGCTTGACGACCCCCTACTTAACCATACTCCAGTTCTGCACATTGGTTAGGCATCTTCTGCAATATGCTTGTCGGTATGTATGGATCGAGGCTGTTCAGCGCAGATTCCTTAGGTCCACTCTCCGCGTCCTTCCTGGCGCGACCCTTTGTTCCTTTCATCATAGAGTGGCTCTGATCTCCCTCGACTCCCTTGAAAAGAACCGCAAGATTATTTATAAGATTGATTTTTGTATGATTTACTGCAGCGGACGGTACCCCCGGGACCGAATATTTCCATATTCTCCACCATGGAACGCATGAGCCGGTTACTTCTACGTGAAGCCTTTTCAAGGACCGCCTACATTGAGCTGGGGCGTTCCAGACCTGGGCACCTGAAGAGCCAACTGAGGCTTATTATTTAATTGATTTTAGCCTTAGCTTACATTTTTAATACTCTACATTTTTATTTGTAGTAGCCAGTTTTGGTGTATCTGCTTCTTAGATAAATAAATATATAAAGGATGTCCCTAAAATCTCTTCTCAAGACCCATTTTGGAGGTCAAAAGCCTAATGCTTTTTTAATAATGTATCGAATAGTGGTATCGTTTGAAAGCTCCAAACGCACTGATTTTAAAAATATTACTTTTAATTTTGTTGTTGCTTTTATTGACAGATTTATCTAAATTACCCGTGCGTTAGTAAACCAGCTTTCTATAGTAATTGAAAATGTGGGGTGTTCATGACTTGGTTATTTTTGTACCCAACATTTTCGATGCCCGTTATTCCAAAAAACACAATTTTCTTCGATTTTGGGTTAAATCGTTGACATATGCAAAAGTAGTAAGTTTAAGATTTATAAAAAAACACTTAAATAAGTCAAAAGGAGTCAAGTTATTTACGAGAACATAGATATAGAAAAAAAATCGTCCCTCAAAGTACGCGAAGCGATACATTGAAATTTCTTTATCTATAGGTATATGCTACCAACATTTCGAGTTACTATAACATGTTTTGATTAACAAACGAGAACAATTATTTTTATTTAAAACCAAGTTACCGCTTTGGGAAGTCGAATACTGAAAAGAATATGATAAAATTAATTATTCTTAAAATTTTTTACATAGTTTAGTTTATAAGTGTGTTAAATTATCGAGTTTTGATATACGTCTCTACCAGTTTTGAGTGAAACTTCCGCTTCCCCACTATTATATAATTGTTATCGCGTTCCTGTCGAATGGTATAAATATATTAAAACAATTTTTTCTCCCTACATACATATATCAATGTGCGTTATGTACGTATGATTTCCCTGTAGATTTAAAGGAAGTACATAGTTCGCCTAAAGTAAGCAATTTGAGTAAGCTTCACCGCAATTACAGCGTGATTTTTTGCATCTGTTAATACCCAAGAAAATATATGTGAAGGTTAAATGTAACTGTCATGTTTAAGTATTAATTATTCAGCAATTGGTACCATGTCAGAAAAATGTTTGGTAGGGTGTGGGGGGGGGGGGGGGGGGTGAAACCTAACTTTGTAACTCGTGGTCCGATTGGGATGGTTCTTTTTTTGTTGTACAGAGTATGATCCCCCATTACTAATAGGAGAACAAAATTTGGCCTTGTGTGGGGGGAGGGGGGCAGGGGTAGGCTAAGTTTGTAACGCGTGAACCGATTTGGATAATTCTATTTCTGTTGGGTAGAGTATGTTCCGTGGTTAATACCAGGTGAAAAAAATTTTGGGTGGGTAGGGGGTGGGGGTGGAACCTAACTTTGTAACGCGTGGTCCGATTTCGATAGTTCTTTTTCTGTTGTATAGAGTATGATCCCCCATTGCTAATAGGAGAATAATTTGGTCCAACGGTGAAAGGTGGGGGTGGGGGGGAGGGGTTGTCTAACTTCGTAACGCGTGGACCGATTTGGATAATTCTTTTTCTATTGGGTAGAATATGATGCTTGGTTGATACTACGAGAAAACAAATTAATTAATTTTTGTTTTTGGGAAGTCGGTTAAAAATTGATAAGTGTGATTTGGAAAATCGTATCCGCCATCCGCGCATTCGCGTTCTCATGCATTGTATGGTTAAACGAAAGAAGAAAATATATATATATATATATATATATATATATATATATATATATATATATATACATATATATATATTTAACAAGGAAAACAAAAGAGAATCAATTTGCAGCGGAGGCGTATATTATGGGACGTCATTGGTATTACTATTAGTTAAATAAATTGACCCCCAATGTCAGGATTTCTCATTTTTTTTCCCACAAACTAAATGCTAGGCCGATTCCGATATTTGTTACACTGACCTAAGTATCAGGAGACCGCGTTAAGTAAATATGAACTAGGCTAGAGACTCTGATGATTTAGTTGATAGGCTTGTAGGTAATTAATAACAAATCATTGCTTTTAGAGATAAGTTATATTTTGGTAAACCTCATACTCTTGCTTTTGTATCATAGTTTATATATATAAAGTTGAATGACATGATGTAAATTGTATCAATTTTCTTATTTCAGCAACCTCCAGTGAACTTCTTCCCCTTCTTGCTTTCCTCATCCTTTCTCCCTCTATCCCAAAGCTTTAACTTTAATTTTTTTTGTTTTTTTTGTTTCAGCACTTCTTATAGGTTGGGCCTGTACCCTATCCAGGTACAGGGATGGCGTGGGTTAGAGACTGAACCATCGTATATGGGGTAGTTTTTCTTATTTCTTTGCGATTTTTCAAGATGGTTCAGTTTGCCTAGGAACAGCAGGTGACACCAGACCGGTTGTTCTTCCTTTATATCTGTTTCTGTTTTTTTTTGTGGCAGACCTGAAGAAAGGATACCACAACCTTTCTTCGCCACATGCACGCGGAATTCTGTTGTGGATGTGTGTTTCAGATGTTCAAGGACCTACACCCCATACCGACGAGCTAGGACGTGCTGCCAGCTAGCGCGTGCCACTTGAACATCTCGCGGAAACTTCACGTTGCACATATCCCGCGCACAGATTACACCCTCATTTCAATCCTTGCAGTGTTCCACTATAGCCTACACCTCACTACAAGGGGGTGAGGTCTGCGAATCGTATGGTAAATAGCCCGAGGCTACAACCCACGCCCCGGCTCCGGACCACAGCAAGGTCTGGCGTGTTGAGTAGTGGTAGTAACACCACCTGAACTCCCCGCCTGACTAGAATGCAGGATCTCGTTCTGCTAACTGAACTTATGAAAAACAGATTAACAATTCTCTCTGGGAGCTCTTTTATACTCCATCTAAATAGCTGGGGCTCCTGCAGCAGCGCTATCTTCAGCTTCCCTTCCACAAAACATCGGCACAGCATATTTGATACCGCCTTACTGTGATGCAGATTGAGTTGCCAAACTTTCAAGGTGTTCCCACCCACCTCCCTCGGTATGGGCCCACCTCCCTCCCTACTGGGGTCAGACGGAAAAACCGTCAGTCGGTAGGGTGACTGGCAGTCAACCCAAATAATTAGGGGAGACGCCAGCATTCATCATACTCACCGCGAAGAGTTCCATACTCTTCCTCGATCGATCATTTGTCAGAAGAGAAGTTATAGAATCGTGTCATCGATGAGATTGCAAAGAATTTGCCAAAATTAGTATTGCGATAAGACACACGTAAGGAGTCGGGATTCTTTAAAGAGCGGATAGAGAAGGATATGTTATCAAAAGCTGACAGTTCATAAAAATCAATAAAACGAAGCAGGCACTTAAAGGCAAACCTAATATTGCAGTTGCAGCGTCTTCTTCCATGAGAATCGAGATGAAGCAGCCGAAACCGGTTAGCTTAGGAAGATAAAATAAGGGAATGGTTTCAAATAATGCCACGCAGGGGGAAGCAAACAAACGTTCGCTTAACCGCTTCAATGTGAATAATGTGTGCAGTGTAGAATATAGATCAAACGGGAGAGGCGTATTCCAAAATGGGTTTGATGAAGCACAATAAAGAAACTCAGTAATGTGTGGATCATCAAACCATCGCTTAACGCTGGCCTTATTATGTACAATTAAAGTAATCGGTGATTGAAAAACAGGCACTAAGCCAGACACCCAAGACAAGCGGCATTAAGAGGCATTTATCTATAATAGAGTTCAACTTTACAGGATTATCTTTTCAAGAAAAAGACAGAGATGTACATTTACTAAAGTTTGGAGAAAAGTGGTTGATGGAGCACCAGATATCGAAGGTATCTAAGTGAGCATTTACTAGAAAACAAAAAATTTCAGCAAGAGTCAAAGTCAAGGATATGTCGCTGATGTAAACAATAAAAAGCAATGGTTCGAGATGGCTCCCTTGTTACACTCTAAAAGTGTTAAAGATTTACTCGGGGTAAGCTCAGCGAAACGAAGCTATCTTAATACGAGCATAACCAACCTACAAAAACAAATGAAAAAAATCGAATGCCATGTTTAAATCAGTAAAAGAATTGTGGTCAATTTGCGCTCCATGAAGCCATTTTAGAAAGACTGCAAGAACGGTTTGCGATGAAATTTCATTTGATATATCGCACTTTTCGCCCTTTTCGTGGATAGAAACTATTGGGGAGGGTTTGCAGGCATTCACGAATATTTTGCAGGCATTCACGAACGATTTAGTAAATAATATAAGACGAACTACACTTTTCTACAAAAGAGGCAGAAATGCTATTAGAACTAACTGCGCCGCTATTAGAAAAGCTAGAAATTATCTTTAACATCATGGCCTCGTTAAATAAAAGGAATTTGTTGGATTCGGCGGAAGCTTCATTAAATTGGTAAAGTCGTTGATAGTAAGATCAAAGTCGTCATCCAAAAACGCATTCTTGGAAAAATTTGCAATTGCTCTCGAAATACTTAAACTGTGAGGAAGATGAGTAACAATCGGAGTCACGCTGGGAATTCAAAAATCGCCAGAAATGCTTAGGATCATTTTATAGATGTAGTTGTTGTAAGAAGACACTGATGCAGATATTTTTGAACTCACTCAAAGAGTTGTCAAATCAAGGTTGGTTAGGAACTGGAACAGAATGAGTGAAACAAAGGAACGTATACCTCTCATTCAGCATACCACTCTAATCGCAACCAGAATGACAGTTTTTAATTAAGGGGCAATCAAGCTCTTTAAAATTATAACAAATGTTAATTGCATTTGCGATGACATCAAAACTGGATCCAAAAACAGAATAGTGAACAAGCGGGGCCAAACATGGCCTAACCAGTGTGCCTACCGGATCAGTAAGAAACACTAGGTCGAGAAACTTTTCTTGATCATAAGAGATGCCAAGAGTTTTCAATAAGCCGTAGGTAGCGAGGTTATTTGTAAAAGATAAAGCACATTGGTAAGCGGAAGAGAAAGAAGTCATGAAGCCGTCGACCGAGCAGGAGGTCTACAAGCCCACAACAGGCAGGTTAAAGTCACTAAATAGCAAGATTTCGTCAGAAAGATTCATGTCACAGCAAAGGGAACTAGTTGTACATAAAAGTAGGGAGGGGGAGGGGGCGAGCCAGAAACAATATAGATTGTTATTTTATAAAATTAAGCATTCTAACATAAAAGGCGCACTTAGATTCCATCAAAACGGTGGAATGAGACTACCATACAAACATGTGTAGGAAAAACAGCCAAGCAAAAGGAAGGAATAGGAAGAAAACAAGTAAGGAAAGCCAACACACAATATGCATAACATAATAGATAATACTTAAGTGCTTCCTTACTAAGAGTTAAATTGAATTAGTACGCGCATTAACAGCTTTACATAAACGGTTAATTGGCTCATGCATGCCATAATTTGATCTGGATACTTTAACATATTAAAGGCAGTCTTGGGAGATTACCTATGTTGGGACTGCCTGAATGAAACTTTGCTAATAAGAGTACCCGAGGCTATATTCGAGTTAGTATAGTGAATAAAGACCAAGTCAGCAAATTTGCGTCTTTCCTAAAGCGAGAGCTAACTGAGGCAGTCGGTGTTGGGCGGGAGCCTAAGCGGATCTTCCCGATCCACGTGAAATAAATAACGTAGTAGAGCGACCAGACCTCAGATGCATATTCTACAGTAGGTCTAACTGAGGAGCAGTACAAATGAATCAAAGCCGATAAATTTGAGAACTCTCTATACCAACGCTTTACAAAGCCTAAGATTAAACTGTCTCTAGACACAATATAAATATAATACAGAGGAAAATCAAGTTTCCTATCAAGTTAACCACAGGGTCAGTTACAGATAGCATGCGCTGGAGGCTTTTCCCCACAAAGCTGTAGTCAAAAACTTATGGATCAAGGCTCCTGAAGAAGGACATAGCCAAAAATTTCTCAAATTCAGATGTAAGCCATTGTGTCTAAGTCCTTTTGAATGAGGGCGGGGTCACCACGATCATTATAATAGAAGAAGATCTTCGTCTCTTCAGCCTATGTCCTGTCCCTCATATAGGAAGAAATCCAGTCGAGAAGAGCAGGGGGAAGCCCCCAGAGACGGAGTTGGATCAATGCGTTGAGCGGCAAGACCAACATGCCGTGGGTCCCGGGTTCGAGCCCAGATGACCGTGAGCTTTTATTAAGAAATTAAAATAATCCACTCCATCTCTGGGCTGTTGTCTAGCTCGCAGCAATGCAAACAAGACTAAGTTTCCTCACTTCCCTTATCCTAATTCCCTTCCGACCAAAACCATGCTAACGCATCAAAGGGTTGTCCCCTAGGATTTGGCCACATCGTATAAAAAAAAAAAAAAGAGAGAGAGAGAAGATCATATTTGTTGAAGTCAAGATTTTTCCAATTTCATAAATTGTTTAATGGTAATTGCCCATATTAGACAGCTAAGTCAGCATTATTTAAATATTTATCTATTATTCTTATATATACAAGGTGTCCAATTTTAAATGATGCATTTTAATAACTTGAATAATTGTTATTGTTAAAAAAAATCGCTTACACAAAAGTTGCTTAACATGTGATTAAGCCAGAAATGACCATCATACGGCCATCACTTGTTAAGATAGAGCTGTCAACTGGGGTCGAGATAAGCAAAAGATAGGTAGAAACGTCGTTTGGGAAGTAGGACGGGTTGTATGTTTTTCGGTCCTCCGTGTATCGTCACATAACTTTGTCATTATACTCTCGATTAAAACAGTTGAGATACCAAGCAATTGCTAGCAGAAAGTTCTTTACAGTTAATGCTCAACCACCCTCCGTACTCTATTCGTTTTGAAAGCCTTGACGCTAAATTAAAAAAAATGGAAAAATTTTCAGTTTTTTTTTCCTACCAGAATATATAATACTTTCACTGGTCTTTTTTTAATACACTAACTTCGCAACCTAACGAAGAAACATGCAAACATACATATAAGTAAACATAAATAACAAACATTACTAATTATTATTTTTATTTAAAAACCAAGTTACCAATTTGGGAAATCGAATAATGAACAGAATATAATAAAATTAGTTATTCTTAAAAATGTTTAATTAGAATCATACAATTATATATAATAATGGAAATATTAAATTTTATTCTTAATTTGGAATAACAATTAATATTCAATCCGATTTAATAATTAAATTAATTGATTTGCAAAATAACAATTATTAATTACCAGTATAAAATAATTATTTGAATTTTATTAATCAATTATTAATTTAAATTTTTCCTGAGCCTATAATAATGTATCAATAAAATGAAAAGACGTAGTCACTTTATTACAGTAATTTTACTGCACCTGCTAGTACCCAAGGAAATGTAGCTAATTATGTTCATTCAAGGTAATTGTCATGGTATAATATTAATTATTCAATCAATTACTACACAATCTTTCTACAAAATTCTTCTCTGTATCAAAGTTGATTTCAATATGAATATATTGAGGCGATATGTTGGTGCGCTCCCTTAAACACTTCAACAACTTGAAAAGCAAGGCGCAAGACGCAGCCTGCCTAATTAACTACCTCTATCTTAAGTTCTCTTTACTTTTCTATCCAACTCAAGATTCAATCTAATGTCCAACCCTAGACAATTCTGGAGATTCATTAATACTTAATGACACAGCGACGGTTACTTCGGTTACCCCTCATCTCTTAGGTTTGGTGATCGCGATAGCAGCGACCCCGCTGAGGTGGCTTATTTCTTCACCGACTTCTTTCTGTGATTCTGACTGTGATAATATCTCTACCGATTTTTCCACATGACTGTGGTTTCATCGGCTTCCTTTGAACCTAATGACTTGTCGAACTTGTGCGACGAATTTTCGTGTGGTCCTGATGGAGTCCCTCTTTCGTTTTTGAAAAGGTATTGCTTGTCGGTTGCAACTGTTTTCTGTTTTCGGTTCAACTTATTTTTGTGTTGCAACCGTTTTCCTAGGCTCTGGATTGATTCTGTTACAATTGCCTTTCACAGACAAATGACACAAAACTGACAACATGTGCCACGATACGAAGGTGTTCCAGGCCTTAATCAGTAACGTACTCCGCTTTTATTGCCGACCTTTCATTGGTCCTTTTCAGCATTGCCTCATTAAGGGTAAATCCACCACCATCAACCTACTCGAGTTTGTGCATCTCTGCCTTCCCGCCGATTGAGGATGGCCTTCAGGTTGAATGCATATTCACTGAACTTAGTAAGGCCTTTAACATAATAGACTACGTAATTCGCATTGACAAGCTTCATACGCTTGGATTTACGCTTCTTCTTGTTGACTGGCTGTCGTGTCCGGGCGCACTCAGGCTGTCTTATTCCGCGATGCCTTATCTAACGTAATAACTGTTCATCCGGCGTGCACCAGGGCGTTGCTCTCGGCCGTCTCCTTTTTATTATATTCATTAATGATGTCTCGTTGCTTCTGACTAACTCCATTGTGCTGTGTTATGCCGATGATACCAAAATCTTCAGCGTCACCTCTTGCGATAACGACTGTGCTTTGTTAAACTCCGACATTCACATTTTCCATGATTGGTGCTCCAGTAAATGTCTTCCCCTTCATGCTGACAAATGCACAGTATTGACGTTTACCCGCAAAAGTAGTCCCATCCTCTCTGACTACTTTTTAGATGGAAGTACGCTGGGGAGGCTTGACCGGGTCAGGGACCTGGGGATGGTTCTTAATTCCCGTCTATCTTTCGAGGACCACGTGGACATTGTTGTGGGTCGGGCTACTTCCACGCTTGGCTTTGTAAAAGATGGTCCAAAGAGCTTGACGACGCCTATCGAACAAGGCTCCCCTTCTGCATATTCGTTAGACCTCTTCTGAAGTTTGGTTGTCCGGTATGTATCGAGGCTGTTCAGCGCAGATTCCTTAGGTTCGCTATTCGCGGCCTTGCGACCCTTTCTTCTATTCATCTTATCCTGCTAGACTTACTCTGATATCCTTCGGCTCCCTTGGAAAGAGACGGAAGATTACTTATAAGATTGTTGTATGTATGATTTACTGTAGAGGACGATCAACGACTTAGGAATTTTTTTTATTTTCGAACCTTTTATGGAATGAAGGAGCTGGTTACTTCTTTGCGAAGCCTTTGCAATGATTTCCCTGCCTACATTGAGCTTGGGCATTCCAGGCGGCAGCTGAACAGCCAACTGATTTTAGCCTTAGCTTACATTTTAAATACTGTATATTTTTATTTGCAGTAGCCAGTTTTGGCGAATCTGCTTCTCAAATAAATAAATATATAAAGGATGTCCCCAAAATATCTTTACTAGACCCATTTTGGAGGTCAAAAACCTAGTCTTATAACACTTGTAATAATGTATCGAATAGTGGTATATTTGAAAGTTTCAAACGCATAGATTTTAAAAATATCACTTTAATAATCACTTTTGTTTTGCTTTGATAGATTTAACTAAATTACCCGTGCGTTAGTATATAGTAGATACATTGAAAGTTCTTTATGGATAACATATGTATATTCTAGCAACATGTTTTACAAACTTCAGATTATAAGTGTGTTAAATTTTCGTGTTTTGAGATCCACGCATCTACCAGTTTTGAGTGAAACTTCGGCATCTTCACTATTATATAATTGATATTACGTTCCTGTCGAATGGTATAAATATATTCAACCTATTATTCTCCCTACATATATCAATGTGTGTTATGTACGTATGATTTCTCTGTAGATGTAAAGAAAGTAGATCGCCTAAAGTAATCAATTTGTGAAAGCTAAGCAACAATTACCCCATGATTTTCTTGCATCTGTTAGTACCCAAGAAAATATAGGTGAAGGTCAAATATAACCGCCATGTTTAAGTATTAATTATTCAGCATTTTCTTCGTGGGTTGAATACATCCTAAAAATTCTTTTCAGTATCAAAGGTGATTTCAAAATGAATATATTTCAGAAGTATCTTAGTGCGGACACCACGAGTTGGGAATCTAACTTTTCCTTAATTAATATGGCGCTTTCCGTTTTTGAAATAAAGTTGTATCATAATCTGGAAAAAGGTGCCGTACAGAGGGCAAATTATGTAATACGCGTTTTTGTGACTTCTGCAATGCCAGTTTTCGCCTTTTACGCTTTTGCAACAGATACTTACTCAGATCGCCGTTATGAAGCGATACTTGGCATTGTTGGTGGAACTCATGTTAGTGCACGAATTGAAAATTCTGTTAGATACCTGGAAAATATTTCTAATAATTATTTTTACAGATATACTTTAAGGTGTTATTTCTTCAAAAAACCAAAGCAAAAATTGGAAAATTATGTGAGGACATAACTGGAGCCACATTACCGTCTAGTGTCAGTGAGAAACATAGTCATCACATTGCTCTGAAATACAGAAAAATATCATCGTGAGTAACAACGCAGCAAAACTTTACAAATTCTTTTTAACATAATATCAATATTTCAGCAAAATTGTATTCGGGAACATTCTGCTCTACCTGTTTGCAGCTCCCCTTTTTACTTTTTCTCATTTTATATTTTCGACAGGATGGAAATATCCTCTCTTTTCTCCTTTAATTGGAGTACCGTAATATTTAGTTTAAAAGAAACTTAATTTATTCCTCATAAATATATTTAACAGTTATCGCGGTCATCCTGGATATGAGATAAACTACGCATTTGTTACCGTTTTCGGTTTCTACGGTACTTCAATTGTTTGCGCGTGTGATTCACTTTTTCATTTGTTTTGTTTATTTACGGCATATAAACTGGAGATTTGTACAGAGCTGTCTACGTATATTGGCTGTAAGGACAGTGAATTCAGCTCGGAGAAGGAACAACGGGAACTATTGATGAGGATTGTAGAATTACACAATGAGGTTATAAGTTTCTTATCCAGTTTCAAAACTGCTTTCGAAAACATAATGTTGGTGAATACACTAACATATATGGGAATATTGGGCACAATTATGGTGGAAATTTTTGCAGTAACTATATAAATTTCAGATTCAAATTTTGTAAGTCGAAATTATATTTCAGAAACCAAATTTCATTGCTTACATTGGCGGAACAGTAATCCTGCTTTAAATGCTCTTATACTCAATATTTGGACAACTCATAATATCGAAGAACGAGAAATTCGCAGAGGCTGTTTATCGTAGTAAAGAGCTGAAAGATATTTCAAATCAGAAAATGGTTTTGCTGATCTTGGCACGCGCTCAAAAGTGTGACGGGATTTCTCTTAAGGGATTCAGTGAAATATCTTTGGAGGCATTTTCTGCTGTAAGTTATCTTCAATTATCTAATGGTTTTATTCCAAAAAAATTTTTTTTTAGATACTTAAAGCGTGCTTAAGTTTTGCTGCGTTTTTGATGAATACTTTGTAAAAATCATTGTTTTTCAGCAATAAAGAGAATAAATAAATTATACTGGAGTGTATTATATTTCTATCTACTTTTATTTTGGTATATAAGGTCACGCCAGAACTATCGAATGTATTTGTACTTGTAATCATGTCGATGAAGTAAGGACAGTTTTGAAACAATGGGATATATATATATATATATATATATATATATATATATATATATATATATATATATTAGACCATCCATGTAATGTATGAAAAGTGCATTTTTTTCTTGGTCCATGTTGATTTTGTTTTTAGATAATGACGAAAAAATAAGATTAGTAAAAAAAATAAGTTATTTTAGTGGAAAAAACCCATGCGGTATTCAATTAAAGCCGAAAAAAATGGCTTAAAAATCATTGATAACTGAAATGAAATATAAAAAAAATTTGGAGGCTGGTCTAAGCCATATCTTAAACTTTTGATGTGCGAATGATATGTCATGATGGTCTAGTTGAGAAAAGTCAATTTTTCTTCACAATTTTGGTTTTTATTTGAAATAAAAAAAAATTTTTTTTTGTAAAATTATTAGTTTTTTTAATTAATCTACAAAATTTTGCCTTTCCTAGAGTATAACCGGTCACAAAAAAGTACGTTTAGACCGTCTAAAGAACTCTTGGGACGAAAATTTTCAAAAAAATTGATTTATCTGAACTAGAACATCATGAAATATCATTCGTACATCAAAAGTTTGTTTGTTTAAAAGTGTTTGTTTTTCGATTCTCTATAAAAATATGGCTAAGGACAGTCTCCAGCATTTTTTTTCTGAACATCTATAATTCATTTTAGTAATCAATGATTTGTAAGCCATTTTTTTTCGGCATTAATTGCATACCGCATTGGTTTTTCTCCACTAAACTAACTTATTTTTTTTACTTATCTTATTTTTTCGTCATGATCTAAAAAAACCACATGATTAAAAAAACACACTGCAAATTTTGGTGGTCTTATATATAAATATATATATATATATATATATATATATATATATATATATATATATATATATGTATATGTATATATATATATATATATATATATAGTGGGGCATTTATCTTGAGACAAAATAATATCTTGGTTGGACTTGGTTATTTCGAAAGAAGTTTCCGACAAAAATTGTGAGGCACCGAGGTAAAAGGTTCTTATTACGACTTCCGGTCTATACCGGAAGTGGTGTTTCTAGACCGTAGGTCGATGTTTTTAAATGGAAACTCCCAAAAAAATACTATTTGTTCTTATTATTTTTTCGATTTAACCCATATGTTAGCCATAAACAGGTCACAAAAAAAAATCTTGTTGCGATCACTTTTTTAATAAAAATGTTTCATACAAAAGTTGTAAGGATTTAATGACGCAGAAATTCTTGATGAGTCCTATCAAATTTTTGGTAGTGATAGATAGTTTGACTCCATAACTCCTGGTGGCGGTGTGTTGGTTGCTTGCAAATCGCAGTTCGATTGCAGTTTGGTTGATATACCTACTTTTTCCGACGCGCTCGCAATCGAACTCTTAGCTCTTACGATCTCTCTGGTATAGATGAACATTTTCCTGCTCTGTTGTTATATCCCTCCAAGCTTGACAAAAGTAGGTATTAGGGCGGTTTAGGCAGACATCCAGTAGACATGGGTATTTGTAGAATTATAGCTTATGTTGTTATGGGGGCGGGGCGTCCCCTGGTGTCTGATTTCATAGAAGGGAATTCCCGAAGGGGATTCCCTATTGACTAGTAAACATCCGTGTGCTTGACGTCATAGGAGGGAATTCCCTGAAGTCATATGTTGACTATTCTCTTGCTGACTGGCTGGCTGGTTGTTGGTAATGTGTGTGTGCGTGTGTGTCACTTGCTAACTGTCTGGCTAATGGCTAAATGATGTGACATGTAGAATTTTAATTTAAATGCCCTCTGTTAAAAAGCGCAAAATCTGTGTGCGGGTCTCGAACCTAGGCTGTTGTGTTTCGAAGGAAAGCCATGAGGCTAGCAAGCTAATTGTGGTTGGTACTCTTAAGTCGGTATTTAAACTAATGTTTTGAGTTAAAAATAGAAAATTGGATTTTTATTTTGCGTATATGTGGATACGAGAAGGGCGAGCTAAAAATATACTTATTGGCTTATTAAATTTAAAGACGCCATCTCTGGAGGACTTCTGTAATTAGTCGAAAAAGCGATTTAAAGATAGCATTCGCAATTTTGTCAAAAATTCGCTGATTGATAACTGTCTGGCCCGATTCCTTTTAGCAAAAAATTCCCTGACAAGTCGTAGTAAAACGTCTGGACTCGGTTCGTCAGCGTAAAAATTTGCCGATAGGAGTTGAATGCCCCAGACTCGTAAATGTTTTGCGGGCGATAAGAAAAAACGATTTGCTGCAGCAACAACAGTCTTGAACTTTAAAAGATTATCAAGCAATTTCTTTTCCAGATCTAAATATAGCCATTAATTCGGGGGTTATATCATATCATAATTTCGTGTAGTAACCTTGAACCTTAGATAGGAAGAAGAAAGAAATTAACATGATCATTATGATCCATTATCGCAATATAATTTCACATTCGTATATAGGCAAGACAAGAGCCCCTCTTATCTCAAGATGTGCTCAAAAGCTTTGGTACTGTATTTCGACTATGAGTAAATTCGTGCTTGTCAACTGTTATCAGGGAAATTTGTATTTGCTAATTATCTAATGAATTTGAATGACCTTTTGTATCTTTTTTTAAGTTCAGGGGTGCAATTTTTTATTTATTATTATTATACATATGAATACTTAATACCATCAAAAGAGAGAGACAAAGTGAATAAATAGAATTATTATCGTAGATTTTATTACTATAATTATGTTATGGTTCAATAAAAAACGTTTTATAAGTGCGCATTGTTTTTTCTTTATAGCATTGGTCTGTTTCTTTTGTAATATTTTCTTAATAGAGTTTAAATGATATTCGTGTATTTCATTGATCATAATCAATATATTTCTATATAGTAGTTTCACTAAAAAAACGCACTTTTATGCTTAAAATCAATTGATAAAGTTTAGTTGTATGTGTTATTCTTATTTATTTTTATTGATTCATAAAATTAGGATACATTTACTACAAAATATTGCAAATGTTATAAACATTTTTAGTTGTTTGGAGAGAAAAAGTAACATATCATATGATCAACTAAAGACCATCGCATATAAACTGAACTATGTAAAACATCTAACTCTTACTCGATACGTTTATATATAGTATCTAAACATATCGAGCTACAATTACCTGTTTTACGTAGTTCAGTTTATAAGCAAAGTGTGTTAAATTTCCAAGTTTTAAGATACGTCTGTACCGGTATTGAGTAAAACTTTCCCCTCCCCAAAATAAATGTGTTTTTTTATATACGTATGGATATTGCTTGAGCGGAAAGGAATTAAGGATGAGAGACGGTTGAGTGAAGGAGTGTTTTAGTGTGCAGCAGATGCATAAGTATACCATATTTATATTTATATTGTATTTTATTACTAGGGTAAACAATTTTTATTTTTATAGCTTTTACGACATTTTGTACTCGGTGCAAATCAAACAAACAAAACTACAACAAAAGTATTTAATCGTCCTGCCTTATGATCCCGTAAGCTGTAAAATTCAGGTAGTTTTATGTGTTATCTTCAATTGTGGTTGGGGCTTTAAGCCAACTAATAAAATGAACGAATATTATAATCCAGGAACCAGTATTTTGCTGTTTGAGCTTTGTAGCAACTTATTTCGTCTGGCTGAAATATTATTTTATTGGAAGAATAGAGGCCTGTTGCAAGAATACTTTGATATTTGGTGACATTATTAAATTATAAATTACCAAAACGCATGTGACATTCAAGTCCAGCCCTGTAGGAAGCTTCAAGGTACATTTACTGCAATTGGGAGAAAAGCCTCAGACTATTTTATGATGACTTTGTTGCATGATATATTTGCCAACACAAAAATAGAATATATTTTTATAGCTAAATACAATTTTATCCCATGGACTCTGTGTCTTGTTTTGTTTCTGAAGAGGTATTACAAGCGGTTATTCATCAGCCTGTAAATTTGTTACAACTTACTAATAATGTAATGTAAGTTTGTCGAAAAATTACTTTCATTGTTAAAGCTTAAACCTAGCTATTTCATTCTCCGCCGCTCATCATTTATTAATTTATTTATATTTTTATATTTATTATCGCATGTCGGTGTTTTGAATTATCGCTCACAATGACATCCGCTTTTAATGTGTTTTGGACCAAACTTTACTTGTGTAGAACAATTGCATTGTATTTTTAAAAATGAGTTAGTTATTATTTTATTAACTATATTTTCGAAATTTTTAAGATTTCTCAAACTTGAACAACAAAAAGGTTTCTCCTGGATTCAGTCATTTGATTGGTCGGCATAAAGTATAAAGTATAGATGTTAATGCAATCGAAAATATATGGAGTTTTATTAAAAAGCAGCGTAGATATCGTCAATTACAATTTAGGATATTTGAAATAAAATAACGCCAAATCAGTGTAAAGACCAAATTAGTACCATAAATACCATTAACAAAAAGTCTTATAACAAAAGGGTTTGTTACGTCAAATTAAGCTTTGGATTTTACTCACTAAAATAATCGTAGAAAATGAACCCATCGAGATTGCAACTTGACAATTTCACAGATTTTAGCCTAGTGGTAGACCTTTAAAAATATGAAAAAAGCTGAAAATCACTGTAAATATTTCTTTTTTTAATATAAAATATATCCCTTCTAAAATGCAAAAAGAAGAATTAAAATTGGCCAAGTAGAATCGAAGATATAACGTTTTGAAATCATATCAAAAGGGAAAAAAAGCTTGTTTTGCAATTTTCAATAGCCTGCAGCTCCTACAATTAGCAACATTTTTGCAAAATACTTTATTTCTCTTAAGAACTCATACAGGACAACCAACTTGCCTACTATATAGTCCGGGGAAATAAACGGTTTTCATGTAATATAAGGCTATAGAAATAACCCTTATATAAATTCTACAGAAAATTCTTTGCGGTGTTCGAGTTATAAACAATTAAAGTCAATAAATTGCAAATTTTCGGGTATTTTTGAAATTCGTTGATAAACGAATTAATTGAGCAAGAATTCATAATAATCACTTTGTAGGGAATAGAACACCCTACAAAATGCCGTTTGAAAATTGTAAAAATGTTAATTTGTTAATATTAGAAATTTACTAACAATAACTAATATAAAATTAAACGAATAAACTTCATATTGCGTAGTAGGCTTAATAGTCCTCAATAAGTGGCAAAAATTTCACATCGATTCGTTAAATAGTTTTTGCATAATTCAATTTGTTTACCCCAGAGAAGCTAATTTCGCAATAACGTAGTACGTACAATTAGGAACAGAAAATGGGTTTGCTCATCTTATATTGAAGGAAGGTGTTACTCTAAGAATACAATTAATTAGAATATTAAAAACAAAAAACATTTTGACAGTATCGGAAAATGACGTTACAAAAGTGTTATTATTTTTACCTTATAAACAAATGGAATAACTCAATTGCTAGAGCTTTTTTTATATATTTCATTTTGATTTTTAAAAAGCTGGCATTTTTTACAATTAAAAAAAAAATCCTATATATAGCCATGATTTCCGCCTGAAACACGCTGCAGTAGTCAGGTAAGCGGAATGAGACATCGAGGTCTAAATGTTCCTAGAAGATACATTTACGCCCTTTGCTTTTCAATTTGGAGCCGTCGGTGTAGAGATGCACCGACTCCCCCCCATTGGGAAAGACCTTCTTCCCATTACGATCTGGTGGGAAAGAAGGAGTCAAATTTTGTTCCAAAGAAAGGCTTGGGCGAGGTTTAGTCGATATTGCTGGCAGCTATACTGTCCAATATTTTGGAATGACCGAAGTCAGTTCGCTTCCAGGTCTGGATTGAGTTAAGCCTAATGGCGGCCAAGAATGTGGTTTGCTTACCATAGAGATCCAACGGTAGAAGGTGGAGAATAGTGTTCAGGGCTTTAGAAGGTGTTGTTCTAAGGGCACCTGTTATCAGCAAAGTTGCCATCCTCTGAACTTTATCCATTGCTTTGTGATGGGTTGATATATTTAGTGCCGGCCACCAGACAATGATCCCATACATTAGTATAGGTCGTATGACACTAGTATAGAGCCAATGCACAATGCGTGGCTCCATGACCCATCTTTTCCCTATAGCCTTCTCACACGAGTACAGCGCTACTGTGGCATTTCTTACTCTTACCTGAATGTTAGGCTTCCAGGTAAGTTTTGTGTCTAGGACTAGACCTAGATACTTAATCTGATTACCCAGTTTCAGCCTAACTTCGTTTAGTGCAGGGCAGTTAATAAGAGGTATTTTCTGCCTCTGAGAGAAGAGTATTAACTCTGTTTTTTTTTCGGGTTCATACCCAGACCACACCCATCACTTCATGATGAAATCCTGGAGAGGGCGTATTGTAACACTTCAGCCAGTGTGTTGGAGTGCTTACCTGAACATATCAGGGGACCACCTTCGTCCATGAGGATGGAATATAGTCCATATGAAGTCCAACTACCATCACTCTTGGTAAAGAAACTTGGTGTGATGGGCGTGGTTGAGAGGATTTTCCGCAACCGGCTGGCTTCAGAGGGCGTTCGATTTTATTACAGCAGCCCTCCCACGAGGGTCGCTTTGCTTTTCTAATCAATTTCTTAAGTTTTTTGAGGCATTCTTTATAAGAAGTCCAGACATAAGTTCTTTTCACTTGGTTAAAAAGTTTACGACACTCCTTTCTTAGGGTCCTGATCTCACTTGACCACCACGGAGGTTTGGGCTTACCTCTAAGGACCCTGTCGGGGCAAGAAATTTGTGTCGCCGATTTACAGACAAGCGTCAGAGTGTCCACCACATTGTAAAGGGTTTGTTTGCTTTCAATTACGGGTGAACCTGTGATAGCAAGCTATTTCTGAAGACCATCCTGCAGAGGTCTCAGTTTGGCCCTAGCTTGTTTTTATACGGAGAACACATCTTCTTATGAAGTGTTATCCCAAATTCGATATAGGCCTTGTCGGAGAAGAATGGTTCCTTGGATACCTTTTACTCCGTTATTAAGTGGGCGGATTGTTCCGAGACTAACGTAATGTCTAAGACTTCCAGCCTAATTGAGTTAGTAAAAAAGGGTTCTGCACCCACATTACAAATCTCGAGGTTAGTTCCGAGAATAAAATCAAAAAGTAACTCACCTCTTTCGTTGACGTCTGAGCTGCCCCAGACTATATGATGTGCGTTGGCGTCTGCTCCGATCACCAGCGTCTTCTTTTGTATAGTGGCTTCCTTGAACGCATTCCTGAGTATTGAACCAGGAATGTTCGCCACATCGTGCGGCAAATAACGGGAGGTTATCCAGATGTTGTTGTTTTTGAGCTCCAGTATGGCTGTCGTAGTGTCCTTATCACTGAACTGAGGAAGAATAAGTGCATTAATATTATTATTAGTGAGGATACATGACCTTGTAAGTAGAGGAACTTATACCCCTTCATGTTGAGTCCGCAAACCATGTCTCTGATGACCCAAGGTTCTTGGACAAGGATGACCTCTTCTACTTTTCCTGCAAGACAAAGAGAAGGGCTGCGGACGCTGCCTTCGAGTGATGAAGGTTAACTTGGACCACTCCTAACATCATTGTGTCTACGTGAGGATACCTCTATCACAGTGATGTCAGCAGTCTCCCCTTCATTGCTGGCATCTTCGTCAGTGGAGAAACCAAGCAGTTGGTCCTCCAGCTCTGGTCCGGGATCCGGAAGGGCGTCAAGTACCATGATAGTGTCGATCACTACATCACCATCTTCTGGTGAAGGAGTGACAACGGCAGAAATTGTCGTTACAATTTGTTCTCCTTCCTTTTCCCCGGCGTTGCTCGTGGAGGCTGCTGAATCCTTCTCTTGTTTACTAGCATTGTTTAGTCCCTTTAGGTCCTTTTCATAGAACTTCAGGCTAATAGAGCTGAAGCCATAGCAAATAATGCCATTGCATTCAGCAAGTGGGGCAAGGAACTGCTCACTTAGGATCACAATGACCTGCCTTAAGTTTCCCTTGTCTTCTCTACCTGGGCCACTTTCCAATCATGGTTAGGTAACCCAGGGTTGGCTATTTGGATGAACTTTAGGATCTCTGAAGGATCCGAAGGTTCGATCGGTATCCAGGCCCGTGACCTAGGTCGAAAAGGGATTTTATCCCTGGGAACGGCTTCAATTCTTGCGCCAGTTCAGATTTCGCCGAGACGTGAAACTGCCTGGTTAAGAAGCTCCACCGACCTTTGGTCAGAGCAGGCAAGTAGCCAGTATATGCCAGCCAGCATCAAGACAACATGAAGGAGGGCCAAGGTTCAACGAGAGAACCTCCATATATACCTTCAGCAACGCGACCTCCACCATCTTCCATTTATCTGGCGTGATGGAGTCGTCCGCTTTTCTTTCGCAGAGGGAGGAGGAACTGTGCTCCTACTACCGAGCTCAGGCTAAAAGGTGGTTCACAGTACTCCTTGAGGGGAGTCACCGTGTTGGCCTCAGAAGTGTTGGAGGAGGAGCAAGTGATACTCACAGGAAGATGCCCACTCAACCCGTGGGCCGGGTCTGCCTTCACAGCGGGTTGTCCCCCCTTTCGGGTGGACGAAGTAGCAGTTTTATCCGAGAATGTGTGTTTTTTACGCATTTAATTCTTTCATGAATGACCAATTTCGCGACAAGGAGGTACTCATGGTCTCGATATATTGTAGGTTTGGGGGGATCACCCATGGTCCTGACGGCATTCCGGCCATCGTTCTAAAAAAGTGTGCCACTCATCTAATTCAACCCCTAACCTTGATATTCCGCCTCTCGGTCACTCAAGGGGTTTTCCCTCAATTATGGAAAAACTCGTATATTATTCCCATCTTCAAAAAAGGTTGCAAAAACGATGAAACTATTCGAAAAATTGGTCTATGACTCCATGTTCTTCCACTGTAAGTCTATCTTCTCCCTCTCCCAGCATAGCTTTCTCAAAGGAAGATCTACTACCACCAATCTTACTGACTTCGTCTCCAAGACACTATGTGCTCTGGAAAACGGTAAAGATGTTGATGTTATTGCCACCGATTTTAGTAAAGCCTTCGACAAGATCTCCCATAATGTTATCTTGTTCAAACTTGATCGCCTAGGCCTCCCCTCCCGATTCATCTCCTGGATTCAATCCTACCTCAACAACCGTCGCAACAATGTTCTTTTCAGTTCATCCATTTCTAACCCTATTGTCGCTCGTTCCGGCGTCCCCCAGGGCAGCCACCTCGGTCCACTGATCTTTATCCTTACAATAAATGATGTTGAATGCGTCATCAATCACTCAGAGCTGTCCATTTATGCTGATGACACGAAAATAATTAAACATATCTCCTCCACAACCGACTCTCTTCTCCTGCAAAAAGATCTCGATTCCTTCACCACGTGGTGCATGAAACACTTTCTTGAACTCAATGTCTCCAAATGCCAGTCCATCTCTTATTCCCGCAAGCGTCTTTCCACCACCCCGAGAGTTTACATGCTAACCGATGTACCGGTCCCTATTGTTACCTCTTTGTGTGACCTTGGAATAATCTGTGATAGCGAACTCAACTTCCGTTCTCATATTGACAGCATAATTAACAGAGCTAACTCCGCGCTAGGGTTTGTGATGCGCTGGTCTAGAGAGTTCTCCAAATCTCTCTATATCTCCTTCGTTAGACCTCTCCTTGAATATGCCAGCCAGGTAAGGTCACCTACACAAACAACCCATATCAATAGGATTGAATCCGTCCAGCGTAGGTTCGTTCGCTTCGCTCTACGTGATCTCCCTTGGGCAGACAGATTCAACCTTCCACCCTATGAAAACCGTCTGAAACTGATTGACTTACAACCTTTAAGTAAACGTCGTGATGTTTCTGACATTCTCTTCATTAGTCAGCTATTAAGTGGAGCCATAGACTGCCCTTCAATCCTGCAATCTTTACCCATCTATACTAATCCCCGTAACCTTAGGTCCACTCCCCTTTTCCGACTCGACCGCCATCGCACAAACTACGGTCAAAGCGAGCCAATTACCAGGATGCTTCGAAAAGTCAACGACCTTTCCTCCTTTGACTTCCATCTGAGTAAATCATCCCTTCACAAATCCTTATATCTTGACCCCGTCCATCCTGATCGCATTTCTTAATTCGTTTTCCTTCCAGCCAGTTTGTTTCTTAATGAGAGCTCATATTGTAGCTTTTTCAATTTATTTATAATTCCATCATTTATCATCTAGTATAGCTTGTAGTATTAGTATTATTATTATGTTATAGCTTGTATTAAGCTTAATTAAATAAATAAATAAATAAATGGTAGAGCCCCTTACCATGGTGGTCCTTCATACTCCTAGAGGCGTGCAGGTATCAAGGAGGCTCCATTAGAACACAGCTAGTTGCCCCCAGCTGCGCACTATTCAATGGGCACGGTAGTCGGTTAACACAATGAATTGGGGGAGTTGGATCAAGAGAGTGACTGCCTCTTTTCCGATTTATTTAGAATTTACAAAAAATAATTAATTAAATTGAGTTTTATTTTTAAAATTATTACGATTACGGCCCCTGATTGAAGCTCTTATTCCTCTACATATGTATAAGGATGTGTAATAAAGTAGGTCGTCTCAATTAATCAATATGAGTATGAGTAGTAGCAACAACCCCGGGATTTTCCTGCATTTTTTAGTACCCAAGGCGAATGTTCAAGGTACCCGCCATGTTAAAATATAAATTATTCATCAATTATATACGTAGGTTGAGCTTATTCTATAAAATTCTATTCAGTATCAAAGTTGATTTCAAAATGAATATATTTCGGAAGTATCTATCTGCGGACACCACAAGTTGGGAATCTAATTTTTCCTTAATTAATATGGTGCTTTCCGTTCTTGAAATAAAGTTGTTTCATAATCAAGAAAAAGGTGCCGTTCGAAGGGCAAATTATATAATACGCGTTTTGGTGACTTCTGCAATGCCAGTGTTTGCTTTTTACGCTTTTGTCACCGAAACTGACTCCGATCGCCGTTTGGACGCGATTCTTGGCTTCATTTCTGGAACTCATGTTAGTGCATGGATTGAGAATTGTTTTTTATGTCTAAAATTATTACAAATTGTTATTACAGGCATATTTTAAAGTGTCATTTCTTCAACAAACGAAAGCAAAAATTGGAAAATTATGTGAGGACATAGCTAGAAACACATTACCACCTAGTGTGAGTGACAAATATAGTCATAAAATTGCTGTAAAATACCGGAAATTATCATCGTGAGTTAAAACGGAACAAAACTTCATATAGTTTTTTAACATCTCAATATTTCAGCAAAATTGCATTGGGCAACGTTCTGCTCTTCCTTTCTGCAGTGCCCCCTTTTCTTTTGTTTCCTTTGATATTCTCCTCTGGGTGGAAATTTTCTATCTTTTCTCCTATAATTGGAGTACCGTAATAATTATTTTAAAAGTAATATGATTTTTTTCTTATAAATATATTTAACAGTTATTGCGGCCATCCTGGATATGAGATAAACTACGCATTTGTTACCGTTTTCGGTTTCTACGGTACTTCAATTGTTTGCGCGTGTGATTCACTTTTTCATTTGTTTTGTTTATTTACGGCATATAAACTGGAGATTTGTACAGAGCTGTCTACGTATATTGGCTGTAAGGACAGTGAATTCAGCTCGGAGAAGGAACAACGGGAACTATTGATGAGGATTGTAGAATTACACAATGAGGTTATAAGTTTCTTATCCAGTTTCAAAACTGCTTTCGAAAACATAATGTTGGTGAATACACTAACATATATGGGAATATTGGGCACAATTATGGTGGAAATTATTGCAGTAACTATATAAATTTCAGATTCAAATTTTGTAAGTCGAAATTATATTTCAGAAACCAAATTTCATTGCTTACATTGGCGGAACAGTAATCCTGCTTCAAATGCTCTTATACTCAATATTTGGACAACTCATAATATCGAAGAACGAGAAATTCGCAGAGGCTATTTACCTTAGTAAATGGTACGAGCTGAAAGATATTTCAAATCAGAAAATGGTTTTGCTGATCTTGGCACGCGCTCAAAAGTGTGACGGAATTTCTCTTAAGGGATTCAGTGAAATATCTTTGGAAGCGTTTGCTGTCGTAAGTTGTCTTCAATTATCTATTGGTTAAATTTTTCAAATATTTTATTTTAGATTCTTAAAGCGTGCTTTAGTTTTGCTGCCTTTATGATGAATGCTTTGTAAATATCGCCTGAAATTTTTTATAAATATTTGGTCAGATTCCCTTTATAAAGCAAAGCTCTTTTGCTTCCTTACTATTTTTCTGTTAACCTGACCATTTGCGAATAAAAAATCTTTAAAGTTCGAAAATTTTCATTTTTTAACCTCAAAAATCTGAAAAAGTTTGACGGAAGTTTCTTTAAGGGATGCAGTGAAATATATTTCGAGGCATTCGCTGCTGTAAGTCATCTTCAATTATCTACTTGTTTTATTCCTGAAATATTTTGATGTAGATACTAAAAGAGTGTTTTAGTTTTGTTGCCTTTTTGTTGAATTCTTTGTAAAAATCATTGTTATTCAATAATATAGTGAAGAATTAGATATTGGCAATTATACTGAAGTGTCTGATATTCCTACAAACTGCATTACAATTTGTTTTATTTTTTATATAAAGTCAGGCCAGAATAAAAATATAAGTGAATTAAGGTCTGCCGATCAGAAAACTCCCTTGACCACCGCTTGACATAACCCAGAACTGAATTACTCCTAGACACAATATAGTTTATGTGCTCAGTGAAATCGAGCTTTTTGTCTAGCTTCACACCAAGATCAGTAACGGACTGCACGCGATGCATAGTAGTATCCACAAAGGTATAATCAAAGACGAGCTTCACATTTATCCAGGTTAAGTTGCAGGCCATTTTATCCACATAAAACTTTGAAGGTATTTAAATCATCCTTAATGCAGGAAGAATCATAACCGTTTTTAACGCAAGAGAAAATCTTCATATCGTCTGCATAGATTAAGACTTTGGAGTGTTTAAGAAGGGGGAAAATGTCATCAATGGCAAGAATAAACAGCAGCGGACCATGCTTCTTCTGGCTTCCCTGAGGTACACCAGAAGAAGCCCTAACGACTCTAGATAAAGTGTTACGAAAAGATTCTCGATATGTCCTATCTTTAAAGTACGAGGTGATCCAGTCAAAGACAAAAATTCCAAAAAAATTTTAATGATTTTTCATATCATAAATCCCTCATATAATTTGACGGTACGTCCAAATTTGACCCGGCGAGTATAAGTTTGATTGCAACTTTAAGCAATGGCAAATGGCAACTTCGTTAAAACAATGGCCATAGAAATAGCGGTAGGAGAGTAAGAAGCAACCGACATTCCCTCGATCCTCCAGAGAGTCAAAGCCGTCAGAGATTAAGGAATCGTGATTAAGTTTAATAGCCTTAACCTGGACTTTTTCTAACGCGGACAATGCGATGTGTCCGGCCCCTGCCCAAATATGGGAATTATATTCAAGTCTGTATCTGATGTGTGACTTGCGGATCAGCGCTTAGTCAGGTGGGGTAACATATTTCTTACATCTTTGTAGAAAATCCAGTTATTACATCGCACTTTTGTCGATTGCAAAGATATTATCAATCCAGCTAAGGTTGCTGGATATATCAATACCCAAGATGTTTAGAGAGGGTGAATTGGGTATATCCACTCAAATCATCATTGAGTTTTTTACGCATTAAAATAAACATGATTTGCTCTGCCCTAAACGAAGAGAATAGAAATGCCGTTGTTTAATGATCCAAATATGCATTCTCGATTGACTTCTATAGAATTTGCACGAGAATTCATTACAGAATCAAAAGAATACTCGAAATCAAGAGTGCTGTCGTCGGCAAAATTATGAATAGGGTTGAGAGTAAGGGATAAAGATCATTAATGTTAAGAGCATATATGGTTGGTAAAAGAACTGAACCCTGAGGTACACCGGCATTTATTTCGTAGGAATTAGACGTAAAGTCCATCAATTACTACACGGATTAAACAGTCTGACAACATTTAATGAGGTTAGGGTGAAAACCAAACGTTTGAAGTTTGGCTAAAAGAGCAGCATGCCAGCTTCTAACAAAAGCCTTTGAAATATCAAAAGCGATTTTTTCGGACTCAACAAAATTAAGGAGACATTACTTCTAACGCTCCGAAAGAGCCTTTAGTAAGCTTCTCAATTTTATTTTCGCCAGAGGTTCTGCGGAAATGTGTTCGATTCGCCTCGCACAGTCTCCTCTGGAATAATTCCCTTAAACTAATTGTTGGCATTACCATTACCCATTCCTGCTTGTCCGGTGAAGAATCACGCATTAACTATGGTAAATTGGAACCGATCTCATCGATGGCACAACTATTTAATTTCTCTTTTGCTCCATTGATTTTCACATATTTAATTGTTTAATTCATTAAAAATTCAGCTTCGTTAAAGTAACCTTGAATACTTCGGTGAACTATGACTTTGTAGTAGTCGGTTATTGACGAAATTTTGAATACATAAATAGAATATTGATTACTCGTTGAGTTACAGCGGAATTCTTTTCCTTTTCTGGGAGGTTACCTCACTGCTGTCAGGAGGCAAATCTCTTGAAAGGAGTTTCTTTGATGACGATTTTTATATATTTTTTTTTAAATATTAGTTTGATTAAAATTCTTTAGTATTTTTGTTTTAATTAAATTTCAATTTAATTTTAGTCTTTCCGGTTTAAAGTTTCCACTTGATACTAAAACCAAATTATCTTTATTTTATAAACTACTTAAGCTGAAAATACTGTAACATAAATGGGGCTCTTCGGGCTCGACGGAATAATTAAGACACTTGTTTTCAATTACGAATGTTCACAATTTTATTCAATTCACTTAATTAGTTCGTTGCACAATTTTCTTGACAATATTTCTTCACAATATTACGTTCCACTTTAACAATTAGAACTTATCACTTTACTGGTTAAAATACAACTGACTATTCCCACTATCACATGTAAACGCTTCGCAGTCTAAATCACGACTCAAACTACCTAGGCTACTGCTCAGCCCTATTTATACTACTTAGCTTAATTCTAGAAAGTTCAGTCACTTAATTCTAGATATTTCCGTTACACATTTTCACCTAATATATTCACTATGGGTTCGAGTCGTCCTTGACTCCGTTTGGCATTTCCTTTTCTTGATTTCTGGCCACCTGGGACATACTCATTACACTGTTGACTATTTTTCTTTTCGTGGGCTACCAGCTTTCATCCTCAATGGCTTTTCTGCAGTTCTTCTGTTTGAATAATCCTTCCTTTTCCTTTGTACCTCGTGGAAACTGTTCCTCAGATCTCAACTGCTTCTCTAGTTGTCCATCAGATTTCTCTTCTTCAAACAAAGAACTAAGGTCACTTATCTCGAATTCCTTCATGTTGGTCCTCTCTTCGCGCCTTGCTTGCATATTTGCACACTTATCTTCTAGCTGGCTGATATATTGCTGAAGATCCCTGTAGCACCATGAAAGCCACTCCTGTTGAGAACGTAGATATTGATTGCATTCTTCCGCCTTTAATTTCTGTCGTAGTTGAATATTCTCATCTTCTCCAGCATGAACCGTTGGCATGTTAGTTTCCTGGCTAACGTCGCATTCTTTAAATATTACCTTCTTAGTCGTTTCAGGATCGTCTTTTAGTGACGTTTCCAGTGCATCATCTAAATCTTGTAATTCTTGATCAATAGTCGCTTTCCTTGGCTCGATGTCGCCAAGACAGTCAGTCTTCCTACAGGTTCAATCTTCTCCTCTGGTGATGCATTCCCATGATTCAAATGTCCCAATTGGTTTTGTACTTGGCATTTCTGGTAAGATCTTGACTCGCTTTCACTTTGCAACATGTGTTTCTATATTCGCTGCTCTTCGTTAGTCCTTCGCCACTGTATATCTCTGACAAGTGATCAAAGGTCTTCTTTCTGCAATCGAGAACAGAGAGGCCAAATTCTTAGAATAACATGAAGTTACCCGACTTATTAAACACACTAAGTTTCATTTATCCAGCTTTTATACTTTAGATTTGGCGTACAAAAAATACCTTTTCTACCAGACTACGCCAGAAGGAAGGTCCATCGGGCGGTGATTTTTCTTGAAACTCGTCTTAGTGAATAATCTGTTACTTCTATGAATAGAATGTTTTGTTCTACTTGAAGTTAACAAAACAATCTTTCGAATGAACTAAAAAAAGTCATTCAATATTAAGGAAGCTAAAAAGCGTTTTTAATCCTAAAAGCTCGGAATTGTACGGAAGGAAAAATTTAAATAAAATTAAATCACCAGACCATGGTCGGATGATGACTTACTGCTTGCATTTTGGATGAAAATTTGGTTTGCGACTAAAATTTCAGGTTTAATCAGAGTTTTCGCGTTATTTCGGTTAATAAAGTCCACATGTTTTTACTTTTTTGAAAAGATAATTTAGTCTGCTTTAAATTAATATAAATAAAGCACAACAGATAGCTATAGTTGAATATAATCTGTTAATAGCTAAATACAACCCTGATTTATCGCTTATTGCACATAATAAGTCATCAAGGAAAAGTGGCAACAATAGAGAGTGGGATATGTGCATCTCTGCCTTCCCGCCGATTGAGGATGGCCTTCAGGTTGAATGCATATTCACTGAACTTAGTAAGGCCTTTAACATAATAGACTACGTAATTCGCATTGACAAGCTTCATACGCTTGGATTTACGCTTCTTCTCGTTGACTGGCTGTCGTCGTACTTGTCCGGGCGCACTCAGGCTGTCTTATTCCGCAATGCCTTATCCAACGTAATAACTGTTCATCCGGCGTGCACCAGGGCAGTGCTCTCGGCCGTCTCATTTTTATTATATTCACTAATGATGTCTCGTTGCTTTTGACTAACTCCATTGTGCTGTGTTATGCCGATGATACCAAAATCTTCAGCGTCACCTCTTGCGATAACGACTCTGCTTTGTTAAACTCCGACATTCACATTTTCCACGATTGGTGTTTCAGTAAATGTCTTCCCCTTCATGCTGACAAATGCACAGTATTGAAGTTTACCCGCAAAAGTAGTCCCATTCTCTCTGACTACTTTTTAGATGGAAGTACGCTGGGGAGGCTTGACCGGGTCAGGGACCTGGGGATGGTTCTTAATTCCCGTCTATCTTTTGAGGACCACGAGGACATTGTCGTGGGTCGGGCTACTTCCACGCTTGGCTTTGTAAAAGATGGTCCAAAGAGCTTGACGACGCCTATTGAACAAGGCTCCCCTTCTGCACATTCGTTAGACCTCTTCTGAAGTTTGGTTGTCCGGTATGGATCGAGGCTGTTCAGCGCAGATTCCTTAGGTTCGCTATTCGCGGCCTTACCTGTCGCGACCCTTTCTTCTATTCATCTTATCCTGCTAGACTTACTCTGATATCCTTTGGCTCCTTTGGAAAGAGACGGAATATTATTTTATTATTTATAAGATTGTTTTATGTATGATTTACTGTAGAGGACGATCAACTCCTCCGAACTACTGAACGACTTAGGAATTTTTTTTATTATCGAACGTTTTATGCAACGGAGGAGCTGGTTACTTCTTTGTGAAGCCTTTGCAATGATTTCCCTGCCTACATTGAGCTTGGGCGTTCCAGACGGCAGCTGAACAGCCAACTGATTTTAGCCTTAGCTTACATTTCAAATACTCTATATTTTTATTTGCAGTAGCCAGTTTTGGCGAATCTGCTTCTCAAATAAATAAATATATAAAGGATATCCTCAAAATCTCTTTACTAGACCCATTTTGGAGGTCAAAAGCCTAGTCTTATAAAACTTGTAATAATGTATCGAATAGTGGTATCTTTGAAAGTTTCAAACGCATAGATTTTAAAAATATCACTATAATAATCACTTTTGTTTTGCTTTTAATGATAGATCCACGCATCTACCAGTTTTGAGTGAAACTTCGGCATCCCCACTATTATATAATTGATATGACGTTCCTGTCGAATGGTATAAATATATTCAACCTATTATTCTCTCTACATATATCAATGTGTGTTATGTACGTATGATTTCTCTGTAGATGTAAAGAAAGTAGATCGCCTAAAGTAATCAATTTGTGAAATCTAAGCAACAATTACCCCATGATTTTCTTGCATCTGTTAGTACCCAAGAAAATATAGGTGAAGGTCAAATATAACCGCCATGTTTAAGTATTAATTATTCAGCATTTTCTTCGTGGGTTGAATACATCCTAAAAATTCTTTTCAGTATCAAAGGTGATTTCAAAATGAATATATTTCAGAAGTATCTTAATGCGGACACCACAAGTTGGGAATCTAACTTTTCCTTAATTAATATGGCGCTTTCTGTTCTTGAAATAAAGTTGTATCATAATCGGGAAAAAGGTGCCGTTTGGACGGCAAATTATATAATTCGCGTTTTTGTGACTTCTGCAATGCCAGTTTTTGCCTTTTACGCTTTTGCAACAGATACTTACTCAGATCGCCGTTATGAAGCGATACTTGGCATTGTTGGTGGAACTCATGTTAGTGCACGAATTGAAAATTCTGTTAGATACCTGGAAAATATTTCTAATAATTATTTTTACAGATATACTTTAAGGTGTTATTTCTTCAAAAAACCAAAGCAAAAATTGGAAAATTATGTGAGGACATAACTGGAGCCACATTACCGTCTAGTGTCAGTGAGAAACATAGTCATCACATTGCTCTGAAATACAGAAAAATATCATCGTGAGTAACAACGCAGCAAAACTTTACAAATTCTTTTTAACATAATATCAATATTTCAGCAAAATTGTATTCGGGAACATTCTGCTCTACCTTTTTGCAGCTCCCCTTTTTACTTTTTCTCATTTTATATTTTCGACAGGATGGAAATATCCTCTCTTTTCTCCTTTAATTGGAGTACCGTAATATTTAGTTTAAAAGAAACTTAATTTATTCCTCATAAATATATTTAACAGTTATCGGGGTCATCCGGGATATGAGATAAACTATGCATTTGCTTCCGTTTTCACTTTCTACGGTGTATCAATTGTTACCGCGTGTGATTCACTTTTTCATTTGTTTTGTTTATTTACGTCACATAAACTGGAGATTTGAACAGAGCTGTCTACGTATATTGGCTGTAAGGACAGTGAATTCAGCACGGAGAAGGAACAACGGGAACTATTGATAAGGATTGTAGAATTACACAATGAGGTTATAAGTTTCTTATCCAGTTTCAAAACTGCTTTCGAAAATATAATGTTGGTGAATACACTAACATATATGGGAATATTGGGCACAATTATGGTGGAAATTATTGCAGTAACTATATAAATTTCAGATTCAAATTTTGTAAGTCGAAATTATATTTCAGAAACCAAATTTCATTGCTTACATTGGCGGAACAGTAATCCTGCTTCAAATGCTCTTATACTCAATATTTGGACAACTCATAATATCGAAGAACGAGAAATTCGCAGAGGCTGTTTACCTTAGTAAATGGTACGAGCTGAAAGATATTTCAAATC
The DNA here is from genome assembly GCA_964036015.1 of Leptarthrus brevirostris. Classification (NCBI taxonomy): domain Eukaryota; kingdom Metazoa; phylum Arthropoda; class Insecta; order Diptera; family Asilidae; genus Leptarthrus; species Leptarthrus brevirostris. Next base: position 25,866,046 of record OZ038371.1, read on the forward strand.
AGAAAATGGTTTTGCTGATCTTGGCACGCGCTCAAAAGTGTGCCGGGATTTCTCTTAAGGGATTCAGTGAAATATCTTTGGAGGCATTTTCTGCTGTAAGTTATCTTCAATTATCTAATGGTTTTATTCCAAAAAATTTTTTTTTAGATACTTAAAGCGTGCTTAAGTTTTGCTGCGTTTTTGATGAATACTTTGTAAAAATCATTGTTTTTCAGCAATAAAGAGAATAAATAAATTATACTGGAGTGTATTATATTTCTATCTACTTTTATTTTGGTATATAAGGTCACCCCGGAACTATCGAATGTATTTGAACTTGTAATCATGTCGATGAAGTAAGGACAGTTTTGAAACAATGGGATATATATATATATATATATATATATATATATATATATTAGACCATCCATGTAATGTATGGAAAGTGCATTTTTTTCTTGGTCCATGTTGATTTTGTTTTTAGATCATGACGAAAAAATAAGATTAGTAAAAAAAAAATAAGTTATTTTAGTGGAAAAAACCCATGCGGTATTCAATTAAAGCCGAAAAAAATGGCTTAAAAATCATTGATAACTGAAATGAAATATAAAAAAAAATTTGGAGGCTGGTCTAAGCCATATCTTAAACTTTTGATGTGCGAATGATATGTCATGATGGTCTAGTTGAGAAAAGTCAATTTTTCTTCACAATTTTGGTTTTTATTTGAAATAAAAAAAAATTTTTTTGTAAAATTATTAGTTTTTTTAATTAATCTACAAAATTTTGCCTTTCCTAGAGTATAACCGGTCACAAAAAAGTACGTTTAGACCGTCTAAAGAACTCTTGGGACGAAAATTTTCAAAAAAATTGATGTATCTGAACTAGAACATCATGAAATATCATTCGTACATCAAAAGTTTGTTTGTTTAAAAGTGTTTGTTTTTCGATTCTCTATAAAAATATGGCTAAGGACAGTCTCCAGCATTTTTTTTCTGAACATCTATAATTCATTTTAGTAATCAATGATTTGTAAGCCATTTTTTTTCGGCATTAATTGCATACCGCATTGGTTTTTCTCCACTAAACTAACTTATTTTTTTTACTTATCTTATTTTTTCGTCATGATCTAAAAAAACCACATGATTAAAAAAACACGCTGCAAATTTTGGTGGTCTTATATATAAATATATATATATATATATATATATATATATATATTTATCTTGAGACAAAATAATATCTTGGTTGGACTCGGTTATTTCGTTAGTTTCCGACAAAAATTGTGAGGCACCGAGGTAAAAGGTTGTTATTACGACTTCCGGTCTATACCGGAAGTGGTGTTTCTAGACCGTAGGTCGATGTTTTTAAATGGAAACTCCCAAAAAAATACTATTTGTTCTTATTATTTTTTCGATTTAACCCATATGTTAGCCATAAACAGGTCACAAAAAAAAATCTTGTTGCGATCACTTTTTTAATAAAAATGTTTCATACAAAAGTTGTAAGGATTTAATGACGCAGAAATTCTTGATGAGTCCTATCAAATTTTTGGTAGTGATAGATAGTTTGACTCCATAACTCCTGGTGGCGGTGTGTTGGTTGCCTGCAAATCGCAGTTCGATTGCAGTTTGGTTGATATACCTACTTTTTCCGACGCGCTCGCAATCGAACTCTTAGCTCTTACGATCTCTCTGGTATAGATGAACATTTTCCTGCTCTGTTGTTATATCCCTCCAAGCTTGACAAAAGTAGGTATTAGGGCGGTTTAGGCAGACATCCAGTAGACATGGGTATTTGTAGAATTGTAGCTTATGTTGTTATGGGGGCGGGGCTTCCCCTGGTGTCTGATTTCATAGTAGGGAATTCCCGAAGGGGATTCCCTATTGACTAGGAATTCCCTGAAGTCATATGTTGACTATTCTCCTGCTGACTGGCTGGCTGGTTGTTGGTAATGTGTGTTTGCGTGTGTGTCACTTGCTAACTGTCTGGCTAATGGCTAAATGATGTGACATGTAGAATTTTAATTTAAATGCCCTCTGTTAAAAAGCGCAAAATCTGTGTGCGGGTCTCGAACCTCGGTTGTTGTGTTTCGAAGGAAAGCGCTCTAGCCATGTGGCTAATAAGCCATACTGTTAAGTCGGTATATAAAATAATGTTTTGAGCTAAAAATAGAAAATTGGATTTGTGTTTTGCGTATATATGGATACGAGAAGGGCGAGCTAAAATAGACTTATTGGCTTATTAAATTTAAAGACGCGATCTCTGTAGGACTTATGTAGTTAGTCGAAAAAGCGATTTAAAAATAGCATTTGCAATTTTGTCAAAAATTCGCTGATTAATAACTGTCTGGCTCGGTTCCTTTTAGCATAAAAATTCACTGATAAGTCGTAGTAAAACGTCTGGACTCGGTTCGTCAGCGTAAAAATTTGCCGATAAGAGTTGAATGCCCCAGACTCGTAAATGTTTTGGGGGCGATAAGAAAAAACGATTTGCTGCAGCAACAACAGCCTTGAACTTTAAAAGATTATCAAGCAATTTCTTTTCCAGATCTAAATATAGCCATTAATTCGGGGGTTATATCATATCATAATTTCTTGTAGTAACCTTGAACCTTAGATAGAAAGAAGAAAGAAATTAACATGATCATTATGATCCGTTATCACAATAGAAGTTCACGTTCATATATAGGCAAGACAAGAGCGCCTCTTATCTCAAGATATGGTCAAAAGCTTTGGCACTGTATTTTGACTATGAGTAAATTCGTGCTTGTCAACTCTTATCAGGGGAATTTGTATTTGCTAATTATCTAACGAATTTGAAAGATCTTTTATATCTTTTTAAGTTCAGGGGTGAAATTTTTTATTTATTATTATTATACATATGAATAATTAATACCATTAAAAGAGAGAGAGACAAAATGAAGAAATATAATTATTATCGTAGAGTTTATTACTACAATTATTTTATGGTTCAATAAAAAACGTTTTATAAGTGCGCATTGTTCTTTCTTTATAGCATTGGTCTTTTCCTTTTGTAGTATTTTCTTAATAGAGTTTAAATGATATTCGTGTATTCGGCGTTGAGTATTTCACTATAAAGTTGATGTCGAGTTCAAACGAACTTCCCTGTATTCAGCGTTGAACGTCTCGGCTGTAAAGTTTTCGAATGTCATATGACATTGAAATTTCAAAAATTTATTTTAAAACATTTGAAAGTATTCAATGAATTATATCTTCGGTTTCTAACAGCAATTCAGGCATTTCTAACAAAAAAGCGCATATTTTTTTTACCAATATAATTCACATGTAAAATTAAAACTTTATAGTCCGCGGGACAGCACCATTTATTTTTAATGATTAATATATACTTAAAACTTCGTGAGTGGCTTCCTTTTGGCGAGTCTACCAAACTTTCTCTTCGAATTTTTTCAAAAGTGCTGCGTTCTCAAGTGAGCATGATCGAAATATGCCAAATACATGCATTTTCCTTTCGTGATGAATACATATTTAGTTTTAATGCATTTACAAGATAATTTAATAAGAAATTCCAAAAATATTTTGTTCGACAAAAATAATGCTGCGATGAGTTTGTCTACCACCGCGAACATGTATGTAAGCATTTTTGTTTTTCAATACATGCATAGTTCACTTTTGCTGAATTGTTTAATAATTATTAATGTTGTCAAGTAGTCATAGTGTCCGACAAATTCCCTGCTGCATTGTTTCAGACCGATAGCTTAAATATGACCATATCACGGTGATATTTCGATCATGCTCACTTGAGAACGCAGCACTTTTGATAAAAGTCGAAGAGAAAGTTTGGTAGACTCGCCAAAAGGAAGCCACTCACGAAGTTTCAAGTATATATTAATCATTAAAAATAAATGGTGCTGTCCCGCGGACTATTACTTGTCAGAGGTTGATAATATAATGCCTGTTAAATGTTTAGGGGTTTCTTTTTTTTACATTTGATTTCATTTATTTCTGTAAATTGTGTTCGACATCATAATATTCATAGGATTTACAGTCACATTGTTTAATCTGACGAACAGAGCCGTTTGCTTCGAGAATGCAATATATACAATATGTATCACAGTTTGGAGATTTATGAGAATAACTTCTAAGGGGAAGTACTTTTTCCGTATAAGAAATAAATACTTCACTTAATAGCATATTATCTCTTCTCTGGCTTAGCAGCATATTTTCTTGAAATTGTCTTAATTTTTGTGTCTCGTTAAAGGTGACAGTATTTTTTAATATTAACTGTTTACGTAAAACATTTGCGAGAGGGATATTTATGGGCCCACGCTGATCCTGGTTGCGATGGGGTAGTCATATATATGAATTTATCCTAGACGGTTTGTTTACGGTAATATTTATATATGTCTTCATCGCATTGTGGAGAATTAAACCACACCTTAAGCGCAAGATATTGCAGGCTGAAAGGCAAATGCAATGTAATTGAATTCTTATCCTTATCATCCAAAGTGTCGGTCCTTTTTCGAAACTCACACCATGAAATCAATCCGCCAAATAATAAATCTAGAAGTTTATCAAAGCTTGAATACTCGGACCCATCAGAATATCTCGATAAACTTAAAGATGATAATGTTGGCGGTGGCATTTGAGGATCCTGTATATTACCGTACTAAAAATCCATTTTATTTTTTTTTATTTACATATACATTAATTGTGCTGCAACATGCCTGACTTCGCCGAATATACTGTAAAAATCTAAATATTTGACCCAGCTTTTATAGCAGGGTGTTATCAAGCATTTGCCCCTCACAGGAAACTTGTGGTTTGTAGAATGGTTTTTGTTTTCATTGATAAACAGATTAAAGTGTGCCTACGTATTGTTGGTTCTTAAATTAAACTCAGAGTATGTTGAAAGGGTTCTTAGATTAGAAAATATTTAAAGAAAATTGCGGTTACAGAATTATGGGAATTTTATATTAGGAGAGGTTAGATATAGATTAGCACGATGTATGCCAGGAGGAAGTGTTTTTCTAAAAGAATAAGAGAATTAAAATTAAAAGTGTACAGTGAATTATACAACGATTTCTAAAGCAATTCAAGCGTTTTTTATTGACATCATCCTAAAAAGAAGAATTCTGTATATTTTTACTTATATAATTCACATTTAAAATTAAAACTTTCTGTATAAAAGGCAGTATTCTCAATTTCTGAAGAAAATAAATAAAGAAGAGAGCGAAAGCAGACAGCAAACAAATTCAGGACGGAAGAGAAGCGGAGATAGCAATAACAGCAGCAATAAGGGTCAGACCAAAGAATCAAAGCAAAAAGGGAAAAGGGAAAAACGGAAGTAAGCAAAAGGTCACGTCGACGGCGCACCCAGCCAAAGACAGGACAGACAAACGGGAACAGGGAATACTACAGAACAGAACAAAAACAAGGAAACGAAAACAAAGGAAAAGAGAAATTACAATCCAAAAAACAGAAAGACAAAAAGGCGGGGACAAGGCACCATGGATAATACAAAAAACAGTTCAAAAACCAAAAACCAAAATAATCACGTCAAGCGAGAACCAGACTACACCAGCATCACGAACTCATGTCAGGCTAAATGACCTGAGGAGAGAATGGGTCACAAAGGACTACTGCCGTCAAAAACAATAAACAAAATAAAATAGATAAGAACAGACGACATCAACAATGGCAAAAACAAGATCAGTACTGGGTCAAACAGTGACACGCAGCGGAAACGCCAGCACACAAAGATGAATGACAACAATAACGGCAGAAATAAAGATAAAGGCAAAAACAACAGCACAGCGGTCAACAACAACCTAACAAATAGGGACAAGAAATCAAGAACCATCGACCAAAGCGGTAAACAGAGACGCACGGTTGCCGAAGTAGCGAACTGAAAAAACAAAAACACAGCCGCCGAAAAGTACACACTACTAGCAAATCCAATTGAGCGGGTGTAAAGGAGCAAAAACAGCAGCAACCGAGAGTACCACAACAAAAATGACACCAGAGAGATCACCAAGGCTACCAAATAATGTTAACAAATCGAATTAGCAGCAATATAAACTATAAACGCCAGAGAAAACAAATCAAGGCAACCGTAATACCGCACAGTTACCCGAGATAACGAAAACACAGCTATTTTACAGTTAACACCCAGGCACAAGTGTATTCTTACCCCTGACATTTTTAAGGCGGTTACATTTTATGAATTGAAATATTATTCACAAAATAAACTTTTTCAATTAAATGTAAATATATTCTACATAATTAAAAACAAAATTTAATATGGTTATCCACAGCCGTTACAGTGTGCGAAGTTCGATAAAATCAGTGATAGTTTTCTAGTATTTTAAATGTAGGTAGGTATAGAAAAAAAAAATACAAAAGTTGTATAATTTAACAGTTAAAAATCGAAAAGTTATACATATTAAAAGGGAAATTTCCAAAAAAACAATACAAACAAGCAGTTATAATGAGTAAAATATTAAATTAGAAATATATGTATTAACCGTTAATAGGGTGTGACGCGTCCATTTTTATTAATGACCTCATATATTCGACTACGCATTGGGTTTGTGAGCTTTTTTAAGTTACCGTTGTATTTAGGACAAGCCAATTTAATTGCATTATATTGCATTGTATTGCCTCCTATTTCCAAAAACATGCCAGGTAATGATACCTCATAAGTTTTTAATGGGGTAAAAGTCAAGACTTCTTGCAGGCCAGTTAAAAACCTTAATGTTCAAACCATTAGTTACAGAACTCGAAGAACGGCGGCCCTATCCTGCTGAAAATGAAAGTCTTCGCCGCATAAATCCTCCGTATTTTCCACCATCATTGCTTTTATTGTTAAATAGTTTTTAACCGACAAAAAAGTTATAAGTTCGACGCGTATTTTTTTTTTATGTCTGACCGGGCATAACTTCGTAACGCGTCGACCGATTTTGTTAATCCTTTTTCTTGGGTAGAGTATGTTCACCGATTGGTACCATGTCAAAAAAATTTTTGGTAGGGTGGGGGTGAAAACTAACTTTGTAACTCGTGGTCCGATTTGGATGGCTCTTTTTTTGTTGTACAGAGTATGATCCCCTATTGCTAATTGGTGAAAAAAATGTGGAATAGGGTTGGGCAAGGGGGGGCAAGGTAGTCTAACTTTGTAACGCGTGGACCGATTTGGATAATTCTTTTTCTGTTGGGTAGAGTCTGTACTGTGGTTGATTCCACGAGAAAAAAAAATTTTGGTGGGTTGGCGGTAGGGGGTGGAACTTAACTTTGTAACGCGTGGTCCGATTTCGATGGTTCTTTTTCTGTTGTATAGAGTATGATCCCCGTTGCTAATGGGAGAATAATTTGGACCTATGGTGAAAGGTGGTGGTGGGGGGAGGGGTAGTCTAACTTCTTAACGTGTGGACCGATTTGGATAATTCTTTTTCCATTGGGTAGAATATGATCCTTGGTTGATACTGCGAGAAAACAAATGTTGGTTGGAAGGGGGGGTTGTGAACCTAACTTTGTAACACGTGGACCGATTTGGATGGTTCTTTTGCTGTTATATAGAGTGTGATCACCCATTGCTAATAGAAGAATAATTTGGATCATGGTGGGGGGTTGGGTGGGGGGAGGAGTAGTCTTACTTCGTAACACGTGGACCGATTTGGATAATTCGTTTTCTTTTGGGTAGAGTATGCTCCCTGGTTGATACCACGAGAAAAAAATTGTTGGTATAGTTGGGGTGGAACCTAACTTTGTAACACGTGGACCTGTTCGGTAGAGTATGTTCCTTGATTGATACTATGAGAAAAAAAGTTTAGTGGAATAGGGGTGGGGTAGGGGGTTTAAACTAACTTTTAACGCGTGGACCGATTTATATGTTTCTTTCTTCGTTGTATAGAGTAGAAGACACTAAAAAGTGAAAAAGAAAATAGTTTTAAAAAAACAAAGTTGAACCGACTTCACAAAAAGCGTTAAAAAGCATAAAATAATTTTTAATTTTATATCTATTACGACATTTTGAAGTCGGTGCAAATTAAACAAATAAAACAACTACAGTGCCACAATTGAAAATAATACATAATACTACCTGAACGTTTCGGCTTACGGGATCATAAGAAATGACGATTAAATATTTTTGTTGTTAATCCAATCGAAAATATATGGAGTTTTATTAAAAAGCACCGTAGATATCGTCAAGTAGAATTAGTGATATTTTAAATAAAATAACGCCAAACCAGTGTAAAATACTAAATTAGTACCATAAATAACCATTAACAAAATGTTTAATAACAGAAGGAGATGTTACGTCAAATTAAGCTTCTAAGTACGAAAACACCTTAATTTACTTATTTTTTATTTTTTGGTTAGACCAATCCTCGAGTATGCATCTCAGGTGTGGTCACCTTGCTTTGCTGTTCATTCTAGATGCATTAAGTTGGTACAGCAGAACTTTGTAAGGTTCGCATTAAGACACCTCCCGTGGAAGGATCCAGTAAGGCTTTCTCCTTATGAAGATCGCCTCCGATTACTTAATGTGCACTCTTTGCGCAGAGTTGCTGATCTGGTCTCGTGCCCTCGCAGGTAAGGTTTCTTATAGACCTACCCAGTATAGCTTTAGGAGACTGCCTTTACTACATGTCGTTCACTCTCGGTCAAACTATGGTATACATAAGCCCATAAATCGCATGTGTAGAGCTGTGAATGAGTGCCCTGTTTTCGATCTAACTCTTACTAAAGATTCGCTTCAACGATCTCTGTTCTCTGTGCACCCCTGATTGTTATGTGTGTGCGTAGTCTAGTTTTGATTATTTATGTTTTTTGCATGTTGGTTTGGGAGCCTCATTCACCTCAATATATTGTTATATTCTGGTGAATAGGTGAACTGATTCTAGGCTCCTGCCTTAGAAGTTAGAAGGATTAATTCTAACACTTGCTAGCATTTTCCCTTCCTTATAATTTTAATCAGTACTCCTCAGGTAGGTATAATTACATATATTTGTTTGTGTAACCAGAATTAATTTAATTTAACTTAAAAACGTTAAGCAGTAAATGTGCCCTCGTATGTAACTTACAATAAGTTGCAGGCTAGTAGGACAGTCGCTTGATAATATCTTAAGAGGACGAAACGTGTCTCCAGAAAAATATTTATTAATAAATTTGTAAAACAAAAAGCAAAATTTTTCAGTATTTTTGCATAACCATATATGTATACAAGATCGTTCTACCAAGTGACTATTATTTCAATAAAAATATTTAGTTCTGTTAAGGGGCCATTCAATTATTACGTAACGCAGTTAGGGGATAGGAGGGGTTTTGTGAAACGTTGCGGTGCGTTATAGGTGGGAGGGGGGTCAAGCAACGCGGTACATAACATCAAGTTTTTTGTTAAAATTAAGAGTCCTAACTTCTAACTTTTTCTCACGGCTCAGTTTATATAGTATATGTATCTACACTACACATATTTTTTTTGCATACGAAAAGAGTCGCGTCACTGAGTATACTGAAGTTTATATATGGCAAATAACCACTATAAGCCGCGTACAACGAGTTTAATAATAACCCATACAAGGCAACCAACTTGGCAACTATAAGCGAAATCGGTGAAATAGCTGCAGAAAGTTTTTCCGGAACGTGTCAACGCGTTGTGGAATGAACCATATTTTAAATTAAAAAACCACCTGAAGTTTGCGTAAATTTAAAATTGAATAAGCGAGACAGAGTTCCTTTATCCCACTAGAGAATATTTTGGGCAATAATAACTGACGAAATTTATTAAAGGATCGATATTATTTGAATTCTAGTCAGCGAATTGTCCAAAATGATGTCCCAGTTTCCGTGAAAATGAAGTTAGTGCAGACGCTGGAAGTAGTTGAGTATGCAACATGAGGACCGGCAACTATGTTCAGATTCTTATACCTGAGACCTAAAATAATGAGAAAACACATCTTGTCGGCAGCTTTGGTGGTCCGTTATATTCCCTTTAAGTCCCCTCTCCGTGCCCTTTGGTGAGCATAGCGCTCCAAGATGTTAATGTGTTTCTACGTCAATCCAGTAAACTGACATAACAATTGTCCAAAAATCATTCATGGCGGCTTCTCAACGTTTTTTTCAAAAAGATCATGTAATTTTTTATGCAGTTTAATGTGAAGAGGATAGATTTGATATTCGACAGATATGACGACATTTCAATAAAATTTTTATAGTCAAGTTTTCGGAGTAAAGGCCAAACTATTAAAAATATTATTATTTCAAGTCATTCAACAAAAATTCCTGCTGATTGTAAAGTTTTCTTTTCAAGCACTCAAAATAAATTACAACTTCTTCGATATCTTTGTACTAATGCTTCAAAATATGCACAAGTTAAAGAAGACTGCGAGATGTCCATTTGTGGAGGATTCGACGATCCAACAAAATGTTTCAAGCTACAAGGGTCTTTATTTTGTGAGGTACTTGAATTACAATCAAACTACTTAGAAGCTGATTCAAGAATGTTTTGTCACATATTTCACGCAGCCCGAATTCAATATGCTCATATTCTTATCCTCAGAGCTGATACAGATTTATTACTGGAAAGAACTAGCAAATATTGGTTGTCTAGGTCTATGGTTCGACGGTTCTCATACAAAGAAATATCTCCTAGGATGCCATTTAGCTGCTGAATCCCTTGGTGAAAGCATATGTAATATTTTGCCAGCATTACAGTCTGTAAGTGGCTGCGATACTACCAGAAGATTAGGTAGTAAAATACAATGTTTGACAATACGTATTAGACAAAAAAAAAACAAAGAAATTATCTCTACAATTCAATAATTCAATTCCTTACACTAATGATGAGAAATAAATAAACTCTGTAATGCTAAAAAAAATTCAAATTTGTTTTGACCAATAAATCGGTATTTCGAATCTAATATTAATCACCAAAATTTAAATTTAATTCAAATGTTAAATTTATTTAAGCTGAATAGAAATAGAAAGAATGAAAAGCCGAGTCTGATACAAGGGAAAGGAAAATTGAAATGAAAAAAAATAATTCCACAAAACGAAAAAAAATCAAAAGGAAGTACACTTAAACCAATTTAACCAATTTCCTCTTCTTCCTTTTTCTTTTGTCTTCCTTCGATTCACCTCTGGACCCTGCTTTTCTTCTAATTTACACTAAAGTTTCTTTACTTGGGCTTTTCACTGACGGCACTTTTCTCACCACTATTGGAATAGTTTTCCAAATTTTTGGAATCAGGTCTATGTTCATGCCTGATTTTTCCAATCGGTTTAAAAATTTTAAAAATTAATTCTTATATTTTTATCTGAAATTGTTCGTTTGAATATTGTTTTTGGTTTGCATAACACCGAAAAATTGTCCGTGTCGTTAATTTTTCATTTTCTTCAAAAATAGGTTATCCTTTACAGCTGCTGACATTTAGCAAATTTTCCTTTTTCCGCGATTTTTTGAGAAATTTTCTCGATCAACGTTGACTTTGGGTTACAGACGTTTTTCATAGTTTCCTTATTTGATCGAGAATATAAAGTACTTCCCGCAATTTGGGATTACTTCGATTTGAGGTTAGCTTTGTTTTCTTGCCCCTTTCCCAGGGATACATTTGGTTTGGAACTGGTCTGGATGGCATACATAGATTAATTTTCTCCCCTTACTGAACATTCGAGAGATCAGAGTACTTTTTTATTCTAATTTAATAGATTCTACCTTTCTGCTTGCGTGTACCTAACTTGCTTGATATAAATCATTACAATAAAGAAGTAACTTTTTTTTCCAAAATTTAGGATGAATTTGGGTAAGCGGTGCTCCAGTTCAGTTTTGGTTCTACCATTTCTTGCGTTTAATTTGACTTGATCCTGCTGATCCATCGGCCTGTTGTGTAATATTCGTTTGCGTTATTTTAACCCTGTTTGTTCTGGTTAAATGTCATTAAATTTCGTAAAATTCGTGACTCGTTTTAAGTGTTTTCCTCTTGAGTACTGGGGAATGCGTAGAGGTAAGAAAACTATATTTCTTCTATTTCTTTTTTTATGTGTGGTTTTGATCCCATTTTGTTTTCAGAATTTATGGAGATATAACTCTGACGAACTACATCCTTTGTCGAAATATCACAGGCTCATCCTGTTTGACTGGATATACCTGCAACAAAAAGTTTGAGCAGCATCAAGAGTTCAACTAGGAATCAACAGCATTGGACGCCACAACAGGTAACACCTAATTCCTTTTTTTTCTTTAATAATTATCTCATTTACTTCAGATTGACGCCACGTCATAAAACCATAACATCCGATATAAACTGATTTTTCAAAACATAGGTTTCGGCTTCAATTTAATAAGAGTAATATGTACGTCAGATGCTTTGCATTTGCATTTGTTAAGGTCTACAGTACAAACATTTATTTGGAAAAATGCTCATTAAACACAATTGCAGACCATTGATTACTGCTTATTGACTATGGAAATCGCAAAGGTGACTTACGTCCAAGACAAATGATAAAGCCGCCTTTGCCAGAGTCATTGATTCAACCATGTAAATGTACGTCAAATTGTCGAACAGTCTCTTGCAGTTGCAAAAAGTCAGGATTATCTTTCATTTCATTGTGTAAATGTATATATAATAATTGTCTAAATAAAAATGAGTAATGATTTGTCTTGCATGCATATATTTCTATTGAAATTCGCTGTTTCGTCTTATATAATTTTTATTTATCAATAAAAAATGATTTTTATTATTTAAATATTTTTTTTATTTCATTGAACAACCCATCATCACTCTCATCATAAGAAAAAACCATAAATTGTGACTTAAATAATTGTTAAAATGACTTTATAGCATCTACTCCATCGATTTCCTTTATAAATAAGAGGGGGTAAAAAAATTGGACCAAAAAATGGACCGGCAAGATTTGTATTATTAATCTCCGAGCTATTCTCAACTGAAATCTGTTAAGACTTCCCTCCAGCACCCGGTCCAAGTTGAGTTTTTTCTTTGATCGGACAAAATAAAATAATCAAAATAGATTGGTTAAAAAAAAAAATTACCCGGTGTTTTATTTCTGATAAAAAAAAATTTAACTCAAACATAATTATTACCCAAGCGATACTTATTTTACATGAATTAACAAATAAAACCCATTCCATAAGTTTTACGACTGAACCGAATACTAAAACTTGAGTAGTAATAATTAATAATAATTTATAGAATAAGACTCATTCATGAAATTTGCGATTTCTCACTAAGAATTTACAAATTAGCAATTGAAAAATAATTAATTAAATTGAGTTTTATTTTTAAAATTATTATGATAACGGTCACTGATTGAAACGCTTATTCCCTACATATGTATAACGATGTGTAATAAAGTAGGTCGTCTAAAGTAATTAATGTGAGTATGAGTAGTACCAACAACCCCTTGATTTTCCTGCATCTGTTAGTACCCAAGGCGAATGTTCAAGGTACCCGCCATGTTAAAATATAAATTATTCATCAATTATATACGTAGGTTGAGCTTATTCTATAAAATTCTATTCAGTATCAAAGGTGATTTCAAAATGAATATATTTCGGAATTATCTAAGTGCGGACACCACGAGTTGGGAATCTAACTTTTCCTTAATTAATATGGCGCTTTCCATTCTTGAAATAAAGTTGTTTCATAATCTGCAGAAAGGTGCCGTACAGAGGGTAAATTATATAGTACGCGTTTTTGTGACTTCTGCAATGCCAGTGTTTGCCTTTTATGCTTTTGCAACAGAGACTAACTCAGGTCGCCGTTTTGACGCGCTACTTGGCCTTGTTACTGGAACTCATGTTAGTGCGAGGATTGAAAATGCTTTCAGATCTAAAAAAGATTTTTACAAAATAATTTTGCAGGTATATTTCAAAGCGTTATTTCTTCAAAAAATGAAGACAAATATTGAAAAATTATGTGAGAACATAGCCAAAAACACATTAACGTCTAGTGTCAGTGACAAACATAGCCATTCAATTGCTGTAAAATATCGAAAATTATCATCGTGAGTTAAATAGGAGCAAAACTTCACAAATATTTTTTAACATATCTATATTTCAGCAAAATTGCAGTGGGCAATCTTCTGATCTTCCTTTTTGCAGGCACCATATATAATTTTTCTCCTTTCGTATTCTCAACTGGATGGAAATATCCTTTCTTTTCTCCTATAATTGGAGTACCGTAAAATTTAATCAAAAAGAAATTTGATTTTTTCATCATAAATATATTTAACAGTCATCGCGGTCATCCTGGATATGAGATAAACTACGCATTTATTACCGTCTTCTCTCTATACGGTGCATCAATTGTTTGCGCGTGTGATTCACTTTTTCATTTGTTTTGTTTATTTACGGCATATAAACTGGAAATTTGTGCAGAGCTGTCTACATATATTGGCTGTAAGGACAGTGAATTCAGCACAGAGAAAGAACAACGAGGACTGTTGATAAGGATCTTAGAATTACACAATGAGGTTATAAGTTTCTTATCCAGTTTCAAAACTGCTTTCGAAAACATAATGTTGGTGAATACACTAACATATATGGGAATATTGGGCACAATTATGGTGGAAATTACTGCAGTAACTATTTAAATTTCAGATTCAAATTTTGTAAGTCGAAATTATATTTCAGAAACCAGAATTCATTGTTTACCTTGGCGGAATAGTAATCCTGCTCCTAATGCTGTTATATTCAATATTTGGACAACTCATAATATCGAAGAACGAGAAATTCGCAGAGGCTATTTACCTTAGTAAATGGTATGAGCTGAGGGATATTTCAAATCGGAAGATGGTTTTGCTGATCTTGACACGCGCTCAGAAATGTGACGGGATTTCCCTTAAGGGATTTAGTGAAATATCTTTGGAAGCATTTTCTGCTGTAAGTTATCTTCAATTATCTATTGGTTAAATTCTTGAAATATTTTATTTTAGATTCTTAAAGCCTGCTTTAGTTTTGCTGCCTTTATGATGAATGCTTTGTAAATATCGCATAACATTTTTTATAAATATTTGGTCAGATTCCCTTTATAAAGCTAAGCACTTTTGCGTCCTTACAATTTTTCTGTTAACCTGACCATTTTCGAATAAAAAATCTTTAAAGTTCAAAAATTTTAATTTTTTAACCTCAAAAATCTCAAAAGTGTGACGGAAGTTTCCTTAAGGGATTCATTGAAATATCTTTCGAGGCATTTGCTGCTGTAAGTCATCTTAAATTATCTACTGGTTTTATCCCTGAAATATTTTGTTTTAGATACTAAAAGCATGTTTTAGTTTTGTTGCCTTTTTGATGAATTCTTTGTAAATATCACTGTTATTCAATAATATAAGGAAGAATTAGATATTGGCAATTATACTGAAGTGTATGATATTCCTACAAACTGCATTACAATGGTTTTTCTTTTGGTATATAAAGTCAGGCCATTATTACTCAGTGTGCTTGGCGTGTAACCAGTGCGATCAAGAAAGAACAGTTTTGAAGCAATTGGATGTAGACATGTTGTTGCGTATTAATATGTGCTAAGATATACAGGATGTAACGTTTCTAGAGGTCAATACGAGTACAAATAATAGCTCTCACCTAGACAAACAAAAAATGGTATGGCAGGCGGAGGGGGGGGGGGGGGACAAGCTCAACCGTTTTGGAGTTACAGGGTGATTCATAAATTTCAGTTTTTCATGGTATGGACATCACTCTTTTATTATTATCTTTTGATCTAGCCAACATAGCGACATCAAACAAACGCTGAAAACTACTATCCCAATGGACTTTCTAAAATTGTCAACGACGTTAATCTAACTTCTACCAAAACAGGTACAGTCACTTCCAAATGTGGAAAAAATGGTTTCCGATTACCTTAAATTTAGCATTTTCCCAAAAAAAATTCGAAATTCATGTAATTATTACACATCTTTTTTATTTTTATTCGATTGCCCATCTTATTACCTTTTCAAAAAGGTACAAATGTTTTAAGGAACCATCAAACCAAGGTTGGTTAAAACGTGAGTTTTACGATTTAGAAATAGGGACACAATAAGTAAAAGAGATAGACTGTGAATTATAAAAAGATCTTACGACCACATTTATGTCTCGTTCATTGAGGACGCTACTCCAATCACAAGCCGAGAGCCAGTTGTTGATTACGAAGAAGTCAGCCTTACTGAAGTTATAACAAACGTCATCTGGCACATAACAAGCCGTCATAACTGGATCAATGAAAACAGCAATATGAAGCGCAGGGTGATGATTCGATTGAGGAACAATGGGCACCAAGCATCTTCTCACTAGTGTACCAGCAGGATCAGTAGATAAAACGAGGTCGAGGAACCTTCCATGATCGTTAGATATACTGCAAGTCTGTGTTAAACCTGAAGAAGCAAGGCCATCTATAAAAGAAAAAGGAAACTGATTGGCAGACCGAAAAGAAGAAACCAAGCCATCATCCGAGTGTGAGAGCTCCCAGCCAACATCATGTAGGTTAAAGTCACCCAAAAGCAATAATTCATCAGAAGGCATCAAGGCGTGTGAGAGGTCATCCAGGCAGGATTCATACGTTTCATAAACCTTAGACGGAGAACCTGGCGGAATATAAGCGGTCGAAATGAACACAGTTTTACCAGGCAGTCTAACAGCGAACATAAAACCTCCAATTCTTCGGAGTTCGGGATGTCAACCAGTCTGCATGGAATATCGCGACGCACAGCGCAGAGAACGCCGTCTCCCACGGGCGTAACAAGCAAATAAGCGTAACGGTCACGGCGAAAAACTGTGGTTAATCCGGATGAGGTCACTGTTCCTGGCTTTGGAAAAAAGCTTCATGGCCTGGAACCCTTGCAGGTTGTAATGAACGCAAGGACCGAGAAGGATCACTGGAGACGGTGGGACAACATGTATACCTGCAGATTGGCCAGGATTATAGTAATAACTAAGGAAGCCGAGGTTATTGGCGACAGTTGGATTACTGGATACTCAGTTGCCCCCGTCATGGGTCCCGGGTTCGGACCAGATCTCCCCGTGAGTTTTTATTGATAAATTAAAATAATCCACTCCGGATCTGGGCTATTATCTAGCTCGCAGCAATGCAGAAACAAGACATTCAAGTTTCCTCACTTCCCTTACCCTAAAATTCGCTTCCGGCCAAAACCATGCTAACGCATCAAAGGGTTGTCCCCTATGCTTTGACCCCATCGTATAAAAAAAATAATTATTTTTAATTATTCTTAAATATAATTATTTTATTAAACTCAATTTTTAATTTAGAATTACAATTAATATTCAATCAATTTTAATAATCAAAATAATTGATTTTAAAAATAACAGTTATCAATTACAAGTTTAAACTAATTATTTTAATTTTAATAATCAAATTGAAAAATCGTAGTCACTCACAATCTTACAGTAATTTTATTGCATCTGTTAGTACCCAAGGAAATGTAGACATTATTTTCATTCAAGGTAACTATCATGGTCGAATATTAATTATTCAGGAATTCCGTACGTATGTTAAAATGAATACTTCTTTAAATTTCTTATTAACCTCTCTAGCTACTGTAACCCTTTGTAGGGCGTGGGGCGTGAGAATTCCAAATTAAATTAAAAATAAAAAGCTTATTCAGCAAATTGATTTTATTAATCAGCATGCTGTACCTGTACCTGAGAATTATAAGAAATCTCTTATACACCCTGCATATTAAATAGGGAATGTCAATGATCCATCGAATGATAGGGGACTGTCATTTGAAGATTCATGCTGGAAACTTGTCCTTGCTATTCTTCACATAGGCTCAATAAGTGGTTGGAAGGGAAAGATTTACTTTAGGATTGCCAGGCAGCATTCCGTAAGAACTATTCTTTGGTGGATAACATATTCAATTTATGCAACATTATAAAAGTGTATAAATTTTTTTAAAGATTTTAAGGCTTCCTTCGGCGCGGCTGATAGATCTGCCTTGCTCTTTTAACTTCTAAATATAGGTGTTTTAATCAAATCTCTGGAAAACCAGGAAAAGTCAGGACATTTTGGGAATTTTCACTAAGGTCAAAGAATTTTTTTATCCATAAATTCAAATTATTTCCTGATGGAGGTCACATGCTGGCACGGTATAAATGGAGCCATTACTTGAAGTTTACTTCTGAGAAATTGAAAGAGAAAAAAGATTTAAATTTCTATTCCTTGAAATTAATTCATTTCCGTTATTATTTCTAGCATATAATAAGTTCTTAGAATAACAGCCTGAGAGTGGAGTTGCCCGATTCTTAGAAAAATCCCAAAATTCGAGGAATAGATGTTACGTAAGGAAACCGTTAATAAATAAAAGTGTAAGTACACCTGATTTAAATCAAATCGGAATAATTTATTTAAATGAGTTGTGTTAGCACTTGCCACGGTAACAAGAAAAATTCTATATACCTTCAATTGTCGATTTACGGTACAAAAAAACCATAAGCACAAATTAAAACATGAGCTTTGTAACAGAAAGCTAACAAAAAATTCATCAACGTTTCTAATAGGAACTGCTTCACTAATTAAGATGTTGACTACATTTCCACTTCGTTACTAAAAGTTGATTTATTTTTGAATTGTTTTGAAAAAAAATATTGGCAAATCGTCAAATAACTTGTCAAACAGGGGATTGAAGAAAGTTGAGAAATACATAAGGAAAATACTCAAAAATTATTTTCTACACTTTCAGCACATTTGTATAAAACTCTTAATATTATTATATCGTATCACCATTGTTACAAAAAATAAGTATTTTTAAAATCAGTTATAAATCCATCATTCCTTAATATTTTTTATTTAAAATAAAAGGCAGCTAAGAAAAAATGTATCCATGATACAGCTTTTGTATCTTAGTTTTCTCTAAAAGTCTTAAATATCTAGTGAAGAGATAGAGAACTTGTTCTTTTATCAACTATATATCACACCTTGGGTTTGTGCATATGTGCTCAAAGTTTGACTCAGAGTGATTAACGTTATTAAGAAAAAAAAACTTTAAGTGCCTATATCATTTTGCAAAAATATACATTCTTTTATTGTTGACTCATTAGATTTTGTTTTAGTAAATTTAATTAGATGGTAAATCAAAGTTTTACCCATTTTTCGGAGCATTCTTGATTTTTTCTCAAAATCATTGAAACAATATGTAGAGCTCATTAACTTTTACCTCAAGTAAGTTCAATTTGTTGTTATATACCTCCTGATTCAAATTTATACAGGTGGCTCTAAGTTACAGGGTAGGGTGAGGGGTGGTGTTTTCTCAGAGGCACTGAACATTAACTTATCCTTCCGTTTCCAGACTACTGTAGTGTGTTTCAGGCGGAGGTCATGGCTATTCAGGAAGCTTTGAATTGATTGAGGGAGAACGAAGCTCCAAAGGACATCTGTATCCTTACATATAGTCAGGCTGCTTTGCTACCCCTTGATTCTGTCATATCGACATCTAGCGCTATTAATAGCTGTCGCTCACACTTAAATGAGCTGGCTGAACGGTATCAAATTCACCTGTGCTGGGTCCCGGGGCACGGGGATTTTCCTGGAAACTGCGCGGCGGACGAGCTTGCTAGACGTGGTACCACCCTGGAGATCCAATTGGAAAGGACTACTTTAGGTTGGCCCCTGGCAACCTGTAAGATGTTGCTTAGCAAGAAAGCAATTAACTAAGCGAACCACAGATGGGCAAACGGCATTACGTGCCATACGTCCAGACAGATCTGGCCTAAACTGGATCTTAAGCGCTCCAATTTTCTGCTTTCGAGGGGCAGATCTGACCTTAGAATAGCTACTGGCGTAATCACAGGCCATTGCCCTATTGGCTTACACGCGAAGGACTGGGTATCCTCTCAAACGACTTCTGCAGAAGCTGCATGGACGAGGAAGAGGAGGAAATTATTTTACACTACTTCTGCCGGTATTGTAACTGCACTGGCACGCAGGCGAAAGTCCTTCTTGGGAAACTATTTTTTTGCTAGTCTCTGCGATCTGGCGGCGATTGACGTTGCAGATCTTTGGCGCTTCATCGGCAGCTCCGGATGGTTCCAATGAGGAGGTGGAGGGAATTCTTGGATTCCCGTGGCATCACAATGGACCTTTTGAGGTCTAAGTGCGCCCTTTAAGGCAGCCACACGAACCTAACCCAACCTACCTCCTGATGCGTCTAATGGCGTTGATAGTAATGATTGCAGTCAGTATGATATTCTTATTCAGCATATCAACTAAATCTATGATCGTTTCAGTTTTAAGGATGAAATGAACCCAGTGGGGTACTTCAACTTACCCAATGTGCGATTGGTGGCGGATGATGATGACGATAGCTTTCTTCCCCATAACTTAACTGAAAGACTATCGTTATTCCTCGACACTTAGAACAATGCCAAATGTGCAATGTGAGTAACAATATGGAAAGACAGCTTCATTTGCTGTTCTCTACGAACTCCACGTCCACTTTTGTTGAACCCAGCCTCCTTTAGTTGAAAAATTTTCAAGTGTTCGACCCTGAACTGCTTATCGCTTTTCATTGTATATCGGACGTGCCTGTCGATAATCGCGATAGCCAATATCATTTTAACTTTAGAGCGGCCGATTTTAAGGCTGTGAATTATTACCTAGGTAACATAGACTGCCACACTTGTTTCTCTGGTGACGATATCAACAGAAACACGGGCATTTCACGCGAAGCGGACAGCGAAAAAAATTTCAGGTACTGGATTTTGTTCATATTTGGTTTAATTGTATTTCTATATGTCCTGAATGAATGTGCATTTTTATTTTTTTTCTATGAAGCCTAGTTGCCCTTTTATAAGCCTTTAAAGAACTGACAAAATTTGAGGAGTGGGTTTTTTGAAAAAAAAGTTTTTCTATTAATTTTCATTTCGGGTACTTCATTATTGTGTGTAAAATTCAGGCACTTGTTCTATTGTATCACAAATCCCTCTGTTTTGATTTTTATACATTTCTCTTCTCTGCTGGTAAGCAGTTGTAGTTGCACCTATTAAGTGCAGCCAGTACCTGTTATTTATCATTTTGATAGTAATCGGAAACATTTCAGAGCGTAAATATCGTCCGAAAGTAAATATTGGTTGAACTACGCGAACAAATTGAGAATTTGAGAAAAAAGGCAAATAGTTGCGCGAAATTACGCGTAATTGCGGAAATTTTGGGCAAAGTAAACCTAGTATACAAACGGTATTATGAAATTTTATTAAAAATAAGTAAGTTCAATAGTTCTCTATAGAAAGAAATAAGAATCCTCTAAATCTAGTAATATGTTACGAAGTTAATTTCAGCCACCCTTTCACATCCTCACGTTAATTACACTAACAATGTTATAATCTTTTTTTTGGAAAGTGCTGAACTTTTGGTAATTCCAAAATTTTTTTTTAATTTCGCAAGTGACTGTACCTGTAACCATATGAGTTAGATCAACATTGTTGACAACTTTGGAAAGGTCATTTTGATAGCAGTCTTTTGGCGTTTCTTTGATATCGCTGCATTGAGTAGATCAAAATTTAATAATAAAATAATAATGTGCCGCAGTACCCGGCAATGTAATTCTTTTCCAGGTGATATCTATTACTTCACTTATATAAACAACCTAGATCTGAAACAAGCTGTACACTCTTGACTCAACGACTTATTTTAAAAGAAATCAAAACAAAACTTTTAATACTGGAGCGCTGTTTCTGATAATGAAAAACTAAATTTCTTTTGCTTTTCGCAGAAAACCGAAAAATCGATTTTAAACCAACAATATTGTACACCGAACTAGACAGATATGTTAAATAAGGGTCGCGCGTCAAAGAATGAAGTCTAATGTTAAAATTCATACCTAAATTTGCGATTCCCTAGTTGATTCTTCTTATCTGCCCAAATATCTTTTGGCTGTTCATTCATGTAAGAAACAACAAATTCAAATTACTAGTAAATACCACTTACCACAATGCGAATTAAATGCTGGACTTTGTAAAAACAAACAATATTTGTAAAAAATATTGTAGATAACATCGATAATTTCTACAAAATTATCGAAATAACCAATACATATATTGTCTGTAGGTAGCATTAGACGATTCAGGCGGTCCGCAGCTACTTTTATAGCCATGATTTCCGCCTGAAACACGCTGCAGTAGTAAGGCAAGCGGAATGAGACATCGAGTACCAAATGTTCTTAGAAGATACCTCCACCCACTTTGCCTTCCAATTTGAAGCCGTCAGTGTAGAGATGCACCGACTCCCCCCATTGGGAAGGACCCTCTCCCATTCCGATCTGGCGGAAAAGAAGGAGTCAAAGTTTGTTCCAAAGAAAGGCTTGGGCGAGGTATAGTCGATATTGCTGGCAGTTCTTCTGTCCAATATTTTTTAGTGACCAAAGTCAGTTCACTTCCAGGTCTGGATTGAGTGAAGCCTAATGGCGGCTGAGGATGCGGTTTGCTTACCAAAGAGATTGAACGGTAGAAGGTGGAGAATAGTGTTCAGGGCTTTAGAAGGTGTGGTTCTAAGGGCACCTGTTATCAGCAAAGTTGCCATCCTCTGAACTTTATCCATTGCCATTGCACACTTCAGCCAGTGTGGTGGGGTGTTTATCTGAACATATCAGGGCAATATCATTGGCGTAGGCAAGAACCTTGTGATAGGACAGCTCCAGGTCAGTGAGTAACTCATCCAGAGTTAAGTTCCATAAGAGTGGTGAAAGGATTCCTCCCTGAGGGGTACCTCTAGTAATCACTCTTTGGATATTGGATCCTCCTAAACTTGAGACAATGACACTGCTTTTTAGCATAAGGTCAATAAGTTCGATGAGAGGATCGTCAATTTCAAGCCTCCTCAAGGATGCCATTATCGCCTATTAACTGTAGGCAAGTTGCGAAAGAGGCGACCTGGAAGGATTGATTGTCTCTTTAATATATATATCTATGAGTCTCTCCAAGGATTTGAGCAGGAAGGAATAGGGACTAATGGGCCTAAAATCTTTGGGCTTATAGTGTGAGACTTTTCCTCCTTTAGGTATAAAGACCACCTTCAACTTCGTCCATGAGGATGGAATATAAGTGAGGTTAAGGCAAGACTCATAAATGACCATTAGCCACGGAATCAGTTTTTCGGAAGCTTATTGTAGTTCAGCTGGGATGATGCCATCTAATCCTGTGATTTATAGAGCTTGAAGCTTCTTATCGCCCATTTCAGTTTTCTCACATTAAGTATCTTGTGGACCAGTTCTTGGCAGCTCGGAGTATCCGGAAACTCAACACCACCGGTTGGTGAGCACCCCGGAAATTGCGTGTTAAAAAGTAACTCCAGCGACCCAAGACTAAATGAAGTCCAACTACCATCACTTGTGGTCAAGAGGCTTGTGGTGATGGGCGTTGTTGTTTCGATTTTATTACAGAAGCCCTCACACGAGGATCGCTTTGCTTTCCTAAGCAATCTTCTAAATTTTTTTAGGCAGGAATGTCCGCCACGTCGTGCCCCATATAAGTGGTGTTGTAGTGTCCTTATCACTGAAATGAGGAAGAATAAGGGCATTAATATTACTCTTAGTGAGGATACATGACCTTGGTTTACCTGTACCTTGTAAGTAGAGGAGCTTGTACCCCTTCATGTTGAGTCCGCAAACCTTGTCTCTGATGACCCAAGGTTCTTGGACAAGGATGAGCTCTTCTCTGTTTTGTGCAAGACGAAAGAGAAGTGCGCTGCCTTCGAGTGATGAAGGTTAACTTGGACCACTCTTAACATCACTGTGTCTAGATAAGGAAACCTCTATCACAGTGATGTCAGCAGTCTCCCCTTCATTGCTGGCATCTTCGTCAGTGGAGGAACCAATAAGTAGGTCCTCCAGCTCTGGTCCGGGAACAGGAAGGGTGTCAACTTCCATGATGGAGTCGATAACCGCATCACGATCTTCTGTTGAGGGAGTGACAACGGCAGAAACTGTCGTTACATTCTGTTCTCCTTCCTTCTCCTCGGTATTTCTTGTGGAGGCTGCTGAATCCCCCATTTGTTTACTAGCAGTGTTGAGCGCCTTTAGGTCCTTTCATCGAAATTCAGGCTAATTGAGCTGAAGCCATAGCAAATAATGCCATTGAGTGCAGCAAGTGAGGCAAGGGACTGCTCATTTAGGATCACAATGACCTGCCTTGAGTTTGCCTACCTGGGCTACTTTCCAATCATGGGTAGGTAACCCAGTGTTGGCTAGACACGCCGATAGACTTGGCGCGCCTTCAAACGACTTCTGTAGGAGTTTCCATGACGAAGAAGAAGAGTAAACCATACTTCACCTCCTCGATACCTGTCCGGCCCTAGCCAACCGTAGGAACCGAGTTCTGGGAAGGGAATTGGTAGCTTATGCTTATAGGTAAATTTTTTTGAAGAACTTTTTTTAAAGATTTCATTTAATGGAATGGGAGCAATTTTTCCGTGTGCCATGTCAATTTAATTGACATAATATAATATTATGGGAAATGCCAGTTTGATATTATCAACTTTATCATGCTATCTGCGTGTAAAGGAAAAGAGTACGCTTCAATACGTTTGGTATGAGTCAGCCTAATATAAATTATAGTTATTTTCCTACATATTATATTCAAGTAGTCAAGTATAAAAACTGGCTTTCGAGTAATATTAAAATAAAAATAAAAAGAATTAAAATAAACCCACCACCCTCATGTTATAAGGTAAATAATTGATTAGGGTACGTTTCAATACGTTCGGTATGAGTTAGCTTAATGTAAATTATTAAGTCATTTTCCAATATATTATATGCTTATATGTATCTAAAACAAGGTCACCTATAAGAACCGGCCTTCTAGTAATATTTTGATTTATGTACAAATGCTTACATGCTTAAAAAGTTTTCATTCTTTATATTATGAGTCACTACTGTTTCGGGATTCGTGATTGCAAAAAGTATCTTCGGACTATATCAGAAACCAAAATGTTCCAGTTGGGAACACCTTTTCGATTTTATTTCCATACTATTTAGTATATGCGGATTAAAGATATATTCGAATACAGACAAATCTTTTTTTTTGAATGTCAATTATTTAATACGTGTTACTGTCAGTTTTCTTTTTTCAGTGTTTGCCTTTTATTCACTCTTGACAGAAACTAATTCTGAACGTTGGTTTGAATCGATTTTGTCTATATTCATTGCAATATCTGTAAGTGTTAATGACTCTTATGCAATATGAAAGCTCTTGTTTTTTTAAGGTGTGCTCTAAACAGCTGTTCGTGCAAATTATGCAGAAAAACTTTGTGGAGCTCAAAGAAATCGTTGTTAGAAGCTCCTTGCACCTGAGCAAATACCATGGAGAGGTTGACCAGAGATATATAAATTTGACATCGTACGTAAAAAACTCTAAAGAAATTTCTTATTTGTTTTTGCTTATATTACAGAACAATTCAAACGTACAACTTTTGGCTATGCTCTGTTGGAGCCTTCTGTTATTGCTTACGTCATATCTTATTATGGGGAAATTGGCAGTTACCTTTCTGTTGTCCTATAATTGGATTCTCGTAATATTTTTAAAAGTAAAATTGATAGCTTACAAATATATATTAATTAACTAGATACCGTACGCATCCAGGATATGAGATTAACTACTTCTTTATTTGTGTGTTTATATTCTATGGCGTAATTATCTCGATCGCTGCTGATTCTCTTTTTCATTTGTTGTGCTTATTTACGGCATCCAGACTGCAGATTTGCAAAAAGCTTTGTACACTGATTGGCTGCAAAGATAGTGAATACAATACTGAAAATGATCAAAAAAGACTTCTGAAAATGATTATAAGCTTGCACTGTGAGACTATAAGTTTCTTAACCGATTTTAAAAATGTCTACGAAGACTTCGTGTTATTAAGTATCCTTACCTTTGTTGGAGTTATTTACAGTTGTGCAATTCAAATAATTGCAGTAATTATCGACAATAAAATTATGATTTTTCCTATTTTAGAGCTTACTGTAGTAATGACGTATTACCTTTCAGACGAATCAAATAATGGCATCTATTCCCATAATTCTAATCTTATCTGAGTTATTTTTGTATTCAATATTTGGACAAGTTATAATTTCTGCAAGCGAAGAATTTGTTGAAGCTATTTACGATAACAAATGGTACGAACTGACAGATATTTCAAATCGAAAGATGTTTCTTTTGGTCTTAACATACGCTCAAAGATGTGATGGATTTTCTCTTAAAAGATTCATGGTGTTATCTTTGGAAACATTTGCAGTTGTAAGTATAGTATAGCTTTAATAGGCTTTGAGCTAAAAATTAAACCACCACACCTTATATGGTACCAACTTGTGAACATACTCTACCTAACAAAAAAAGAATCTTAAAAATCGGTTCAAGCGTTACAAAATTATGCCTGGTCATCCATAAAAAAAATTTTAAAAAATACGTTTCGAACCTCTGTGTTTTTGGGAAGTCGTTTAAAACTTAACTTAATGATAACTTAACACACAACTTAACACTTAATGATAATCACATAACCTAGATCAGACATCGAAGAAAACTCGAAAATATAATGTGAACTTAAAATTGGATTGTTTTCAACCCAAGGGAGTGAGAATAGGAAAAGGAGCCCCGAGAAGGACTCAAAACAAATTAGTTACCACGTGAAATTTGCTATTAGCATTCGCAGATTTTCACAAAATTTTACGACTTCCCGAATTTCTCCAATTTTGCGGACACTAACAAATGAAGGCGCAAATTATCTAGTATATTTTGAAACGAAAAACGCAAAAATATTATTTAACAACCCAGCCGTATCAAACCAATCTGGAAAAAAATTTATAAAATGTCCAGTATAAGAAAAATAGGGGGGGGGGGAAACTATCAAGAAGAGGTCCTTGGTAGGGATCGGGGATCAAACTGAGAAAATCGATTCAGTACGAATTGATCTATAATTTTTTTCCCCATTTCAAAGATCGATAAATCGCCCTAAGAATATCGATGCTCACAGAAAAATTCCATTTATTTGGAAATCTCAATTTTGAGAATTGATCGCACCACTATGCTTTTCCGTGGAATGGCGTCGCAAAATGAAGATGATTGTTGAAAATCTTAATGGTGCTCCAAATAGTTGTAATCCCGGGAAATTTAAAAAGTAATTATTTTTTATGTTTCCTTAAATACATATTATTTCCATGATGTAGAATCACCAAACCAAAAATAAAGGACTATCTAAAGATTACTTACTACTAGATAAACGGCTTCGAACAAAGTAAAGAATTTTTTTTGGCTGCTTTATATATTTCCCGCTTCGGGTAAACCTGCATTTAGGACTAAAAACTTGTTTTCCGGGAGAGTTTGTGGATAACAGACACATATACTTTTCTTATGTGCATTTACAAATGTTAAATTTAAATTTAAAGATCACAATACATTCACAGTTTGAAACTTTCTTACGCACAGAAGTAAGTAACTCAGTCATCTGCTTCACATAAATTGTTCTTATTGGTGGTACTTGTTGGTACATTTTTACTCTTCGACAAGCTTTTGCGGGACTTTTTTGACAGGAATCAGTGATTCTCTCCGGATGAGAACAGAATTTTGACAGGAGTAAGTGATTTTCTTAAATAATTTTGACAGGAGTAAATAACCGCACACTTATTGTACTCTTTACTTGCATGTATAACCGAGAGGGGGGACGAAGGGGGTAACCCCCCCCCCGGGCACGGACTTTTAAAAGGGGCCCCGTCACATAAGTCATCAACAGAAATTTTTTCCATTTTAATTATATATAAAAAAAATGTTTCACGATCGAAAAAGTGTAATATACTAGACAGATTTTAAATTGAAAGTCACTCATTCGATTGTATATGGGCCCGTAAACGCTTAGTTCCCGGCCCTAAATTCCTTTCGCAGGGGCCCGAATTTTGTCTCTACGGGCCTGGTGCCAGTGTTACTTTTTCAGGACTAGCTGGGTAATTTAGGGAGCCGGTTATCTAGTAGTAGGTAATCTTTATGATAAACGTCCACCGATGATTACAAAATCACTAAATCATGGTACTCATTGATACAGATAACACTAAGATATTATAGAGATCCGAAACGCATTTATCTAACATTAACAATTTTTTAGTTACGAAATTTTAAATTTGGATTATTACACGAATTAATGATGATGCGAAAAAATTCCACGTGAACTTACTCAGTTTTATTTTAGCGCGTTTCGTCTTTTCTTAATTGGATGGGAATAGGAAATAAATAATTCGATTCAAACTGAATCGGTCCAGCGAAAAATCGATTCAAAAAATCGCAGGCCAAAAGATCGATGTGTCGAGATCGAATCGAAGATCGCCCATCCCTAGTCCTTGGTATGTGAACGGCACAGTTCAAAAGTATGTTGCAAGTGGAAAATTCGAAAGTGTTCATTAAAGAGGTTAGGTTAGGTTAGGTTAAAGTGGCTGCCTGAGAAGGCACACTTAGGCCTAAGAGGTTTTTTTTTGCGCCGACGTTGAGGCTTGAAATTAACAACCCCATAAAATTACCTAAGGAATAGGAGGGTTAACATTCTGTCCCCTGTGCACCGAACCAGTTTCTTGCATCTAGTGGAACTAGTTCACGGGAAGTCAAAATTATTTTGACTGGGTTGTGAAGGATGTTCATCCTTAGTTCGTCGTCGTTAACCATTTTGAACTCCCGATAAATCGAGCCAGTTCCTACGGTTGGCTAGGGCCGGGCAGCTCCCGAGGAGGTGAAGTATGGTTTCCTCTTTCTCCTCGTCGTGGCAACTCCTACAGAAGTCGTTTAAGGGCACGCCCAGCCTATCGGCGTGTCTACTTATGAGGCTGTGACCCGTGATTACGGCTACTGTAGTGCTAATTTTTTTTGCGTCCGAATAGGATGAGCCCTATTGACCGCTTAAGGTCAAGCTTTGGCCATATTTGTCGGGTAATCAGGCAGGTGTATTCTTCTTGCCAGTTATTATAAGCAATCTTGAGAGCCTCCTGTAAGAGCTCCATTTTGCATGTAGCTAGCGGTTTACCCGGCTAGTGGTTAATGTCCGAATCAGGACGTGTGGTACCGATTCTCGCTAGTTCGTCGGCTCTGGAATTTCCCGGAATATCACTATGTCCAGGCACCCAGATGAGCCGTACTTTCAGATGCTAAGCTATGTCATTTAGTGTTGAGCGACATATTATGACCGTTTTGGAGGTTGTGTATACTCCCGAAAGGGATTTAATAGCTACCTGACTATCTGTGAAAATACATACATTGCCTGTAGGTAGTGCTAGTTGTTCATTAAAGAAGTTGAGTGTTAAATAGGAACGTCATCGTAAGAAGGACAGTTAAGAGAAATACAGGATTGGAGAAGAAAATTTCGGAACGACGAGGAAAACGGAATAATGGACCAATTTTTTTACAGATGAGGAGAAGAAAATTTGAAAGATAAATGCTTCATTTATATCTTCTATTAAATCATTTGAAAGGCTTAAGTAAGTTTCTTGTTGTAAAGACTCTTTTGCTTTATTCCGTGTGCTGCCAGTTTTCGTTCTTTAGTAGCAAGAAAATTAAATTATATTCATAAATGTATTTCGACATATTTTGTTTTGTTTCGCAAGGTTTTTTTTATACGATGTGGCCAAATCCTAGGGAACAACCCTTTGATGCGTTAGCATGGTTTTGTCCAGAAGGGAATTATGGTAAGGGATGTGAGGAAACTTGAATATCTTGTTTTTTGCATTGCTGCGAGCCAGACAACAGCCCAGAGACGGAGTGGATTATTTTAATTTCTTAATAAAAACCCACGGGGAGATCTGGTCTCAAACCCGGGACCCATGGCATGGTGGTCGTGCGGCTCAACGAATTGATCCAACTCCATTGTTTGACTTATGTGAATAAATTTTGCATGAGTCTATTTTAGTTGTCATTTCTATCGAGTTCGTATATTCAATTCAAAAACTACGTGGTGGCCACTACTGTGCAAAGAAAATTGACCAACTACAACTTTTTGCATTTTTATGGGTTTATAACCCTTTCATAATTATAAACCTGAAAAATTATGTAGGTATTGCAATTGAAAGACAAAATAATTGTTGGTTCAAAGAATTAGTTATTGGAATTAGTTATATTTCTATTAATTACGTTGTAAATACATCTCAACATCTTGTGTTACCACCTTTATTTTTTATTACCACTTCTAGACGAGCTGGCACAGATGCACTTAGAGAGGCATTTAAGGTACCTGGAATTTCCCGCCAAACGCGTTCGATTTCCTGGTAAGGTGCTCTATGGTGTGTATTGATTCTCTGTTGATTTGCGGTCGATGTAGTCCCATAAATTTTCGATGGGACTTAGATCGGGACTTTTAGCAGGCCAATTTTGCAGCACTTGAATATTATTCTCCGCAAACCAAGCCGATACCGCTCTCGCTGTGTGGCGAGGGCCGTTGTCCTCATGGAACATACAAATTCTTGGTGTTTGTAGTCTTCTGAAGGTAGGAAAAAGTGAATTTTCAAAAATGTAGACCAAGGCATTTATGTAGACTCCGGCTTCGATTCGATGAAATTCCTCTGCTCGTCTTCTAATGTAATGCAAGTTTCAGGTCTGTCCGAGTGTAAACAAAATCGTGATTCACCAGATTCATTGACCAGTTGAACTAAATCCAACGGAATTTTGATTATCTCTTGCCCACTGCAGTCTTCCCGCTCTGTATCGAGTTGTAAGCAAGGGAACTTTCCTGCAGCGATAAGTTCGTAGTCCCTCCTTCATCAGTCGTCATGTTATTGTTTGCTCTCTGACTTTTCTCTCTTTTGATGTCGTAATATCTCGGGAAAGAGTCGAATTATTGGTTTTCCGACTTCTTAAAGCAATGTGTTTTAAAGCGTGGTCATCTTTGGATGTGGTAATCGGTGGTCTTCCAGATCCCTTTTACCTTGAGGTGGTTCTCCGCTCATTATATGCTTAAAGTACAGTAGTCCCACGTTTCCTTAGTTCCATTACGATTTCTCGCTGGGATTTTCCACTTTGAGAAAGTTCACCGATGATTCCTTTCCCCTCATCTGATAGTTTATGTCATAGTTGTCATAGTAGGATGTTCAGTTTTAAGGGATCAGGCTGGTTTATAACTTTCGAAAAATCGATTTTTTTGTTTTTATATTTTATCTAAAAGTATTGTGATAAAATTTTAAACTATTCGAAGCTAGTTTTTTAGGAATCTTAAATAGATCTCCACTGTCACCGTGGTTTGCCGCTTCTTTGCCTTTTGTGTTAGCGGGTTGATGTAGTTGCGCTTGTCACGTCTTACACTTCTTGGGACTCCTCTCTGCAGTGATTAATATGCAGTTCAGAGATGTTGTTTAACTGCTGCGTCGGTAGCAGAATTGATCCGGTCTTTAATCTGCTCCATTTCCTGTATTAAGGACCATGTTTTCTCATTGGTCCATGGTCGTCTTCTGTATTACAGCTCACAAAACATTCCTGCGACCTTTCCCATTTTTGGTCGTTGGAGTCGTCGGTATTATGACGCAGTATATCAGCTTTTTGCGGTGGTAAATGCCCTGTGGACTTTCGGAGTTTTAAGCCTCTACATATTGAGCTGTGGCATATTAGATGTTGTATTACCTTGGCGTGCTGCTGCCGTTCATAAGCAAATCTTATGTGTTACAAGAAAGTGATCGATGCCGATATCAGCATTGCGCTTAGACCTTACGTCGAGAAGACACTTTCTCCAAGTTTTAAAAACGGCAATATGGTCAATATAATTCTCGGTTCTGCCGTCTGAAGAAGCCCAGGATGTTAAATGGCTTGTTGGAGACATGGACCCTTGAGGAAGCACTGTGAGTAGTGAACCGTCGCGAAATCGAAGAGACAGGCGAAGATGGCGAAAAGATAGCGCTGAATTGCAGAACGGAGGAGCGTCCAAGATATAGATACGAGGGCATATTGCTGAAGGAATTTAGAACAGGACATTACAACTTCAGATGTCATCTCATTAAAATGAATACCCTTTAGGGTGAGAGGCTGGGTCTGGAGGAGCAGCATTCCACTGTGCTTATAGTGTGGCAGTGGCCTGCAATAGCAAGCAAAAGGAGGCTGCTCTTGAAACAGCACTTGATGCAGGTAGAAAGGCTTAGAGAGGTGCCTTATAAGCAAACACTTGCATTAACCCAAGGAATCGAGATGAGAAAGGACAAATTAACAGGACCAGGAAGCCCTTGCCTTTGGCGACAAGGCGTAGTGATGAAAAGCGACCCGAATAAATCGGTCTGATTCTATCCCTAGAGCGGTATTTTTAGTGAGTGTAAGTGTGAGACTTTAACATGCAGTCACTTGGATATCATAGAAGATTTTCACTTCTTATTCCAAAACAAACTGGTAAAGTAAAAGGATAAGTCCTTACCGCTTAGCTTAGCAACATCGCTACTGTTTGTCTCGGTAGTACTAGTTTCGAAAAATTTTAAAGAATACTATTGCTAAATGTCATGTGATTTCATAGACCTACATCTGATTTCATAGACCTACATCTTGTGAACCTATGATTGCAATTTTAAGTCGAAATTCGAAGTAATTCAGGTTTTGCAACTATATGAATTGAGTAAGTTACAGGGAATTGAATTTGTATGCTTATTTCACGGAAACTTTCTGTTGTCATTTACAACCAAAATCGGTTTCCATGTTTCTGTATATGAGTAACATCTGGGGCAAAGAACTCATTCCTCGCCGAAACCACCAGTTCATAAAATTACACTTAATTGCATTTAACCACTGATGCTGTCCACCAGAGTAACACAACATTGTACAATTTGCAGCCTTGCTGCTATGAAAAGGTAGCTGTAGGTTACTATATTCCTGCCAAACTGCTGGTCCTACTTCGATAAAGTGGCCATTACTCCCATCTGGGTACATGGAAATCTAAATAAGATTGCCTGACCCGATTTAAATTGTTTCGCCTACGAGTATGTGCTTCACGGAAACTAAAGTTCCTAAAAGACAACTAATGCGGACATGAACACTCCCGATTATTGCAAACCGTACTCCCTCCTAACCATAATTTTTGATTTTACGTAAATTTTTCATTTCATATTAAATTTGTGGTCCATGTGCTTGTGAATGATATGATGCCTCTTTATATACCATTCAGGATGTGCAAATCAATGTCCTATTATTCTAAATTTATGGACATAATTATTTCTCATTTTAATTCATTAGATATGTAATTTAAAATCGGTGTTCGTAATTATGTCACACTAACCTTTCATCGCTTATTTATGTATATTTTGTCGCACGCTTTTGCGGTCTATGGTTTTTGGTGATCATGTACCTGGTTAATTTGCAATCATTTGCACTCTTTCGAAAAATATATTCAAATTAAACATTAAAGAAAACATATGAATTTTGATAACACTTTTAGTTGTTATTTGTTAGTATGTATATTTTAGGTACCTTTTTTTGGGACTTTCGAACGTGTATCCTTAAGGGCTAAGCTGGAATTGAGAAGTATTATCACGCAACTGTATTGTCACTATCACCAACTTGTCTCCACTGGTAACTTTATTGCGCATCGCTATCGCTCTAAAAGCTCATTTGTTTATTTATCTCTTTTATTAAATTTTTTTATTTTTTATTTATTCGACTTAGTACATTACAATCAAAAGGCTCAAGAGCCTTATACAAAGATTGCAGAAAGATGCATAAGAAATAGGCTTATAACTAATCTACAAGAGAAAGCAAATAAAGGAGTTAACTATGTTTAATCAATATGTTAACTAAGTTACGTGTTATTTGATACTAGGCATTATCTTAGACTAATCAATATATTAACTAACAAAGTATCTAATTCTAAAATAATACTACAGCTAAACAAAGGCAATATAAATACAAAACATCAGCCAGATGTGGTGAAAATACTATTGAAGAGGTGTAGTAAGTGGTGTGATATAGCTGGAAGAATCAATTAGACAAACCTGATAGGGATCTCATCAAGGCCCACCGCGTTGGATCCGACACTGTAGATTGACCTATAAATCTCCTCAATAGAGACATTGCGGAAGGAGAAGACATTCTGAGCTTCAGGTAATATTTGGTCAATTCGAGAGGTAGACGTATGCAACGGCGTCGCGGCGAAGTGGGAGTTGCACTCCTGAGGCGTTATAGTAGGGTTATTTACGTATTACTAAAATAACTGATTCAACATCGTACAACTAAAGCTTAAATCCTTGTACTTTCTTCTTGAGTCCACTCCATTCCGAGTCATCTAAAAACCGATTCTGACTGTATCGGATCAAACAGTTGGTTTGGTGCACTGTCAAGGTGTGAGCCTGTGTAGAAATATTAAATGATACAAGGAGCTGAGGGGAATAAATCTCACCATATGAGCAGTTAAAAGGGACACCAGTTCTGGGCAACATCGCCTCTTTTTTCCAAATAAAGCAACGAGGCAGGGTAAAGTCGGTCAAGACAAGGTAGAACAAAAAGGTCGGTCTATTGACAGTAACGCCAATATGGCCCTTAAACGAAAATCACTAATTGATTCAGAAGTGAAAATCTTCAATCTTGTCGCAAAGTGCTAAAAATCACAAGACACTTTTAAAGTGAAAAGAACTTCGACGTACACATATTGACATTTAAAGGTTTATGGTGAACTACCTGTAAAAGGCGTGTGTCGAGAACAAAGCTTATCTGTGAAAAGGCACGATCGTTTATAATGTCCCGAAATATTCTAGCATCATCCGCGTAACAGAGTGTTCGGGAGTAGCGTAGGATTAAAAATATGTCATTGATGTAAATTATAAAAAATAACGGACCGAGGTGGCTGTCCTGCGGTACACCAGATATAATTTCGATAATATCCGCGAATGAATCTAGAAAGCGAACTCGTTGAGTGCAATGCCATAAATAGGACTTCATACAGTTGATAAAATTAGTGGCATCAGCATACGAAGAAGAATGCTATGGTCAATCCGGTCAATAAAAATGCAATAACCCTGATTACCACCTTCAATGGCTGAAATTTGAGAATCCTAAATAGTTGGTAGTAGTACCCATCATATACCCATCATAAGGGTATCGCATTATTCTTACTACCGTTTTAATTCAACGGAAGGATTACATACAGTTTCCATGCTTTCGGAAACGTTCCACATCAAATCAACAAATTAAACAGGTAACAGAGAACAATAAAAAAACCACGTCATTTAAGAAATTTAAGGAGCTTATACTTGACGATCCTGAGACTATTGTCCAATCTTTCCGATAATTTCTCGTTCAAAAATTATCATCCAGATTGGATAATAGTCTCAGGATCGTCAAGTATAAGCTCCTTAAATGTAAGACTGGTAGGCGGAAACGTCAAATGTAAAAATGTCAAGACTAATATCATAAGTATTTTTGAGGAAAGTACCTTTGAAAAATTCCAAAAAAAGGTTTTGGGGATAATAAGAGGATCACTTCTTTCTTTCTCGAAACGCAATGTCGGAGGAGTTACGGTTATATTTAACAAAATTCCAAAACTACCTGAACTCCGCGTGCAAATCAGTTTTATTGTATTTTTCTCAAGTAATCCTTGTATAAAAATTCCAAAGCTGAAACAGACAGATCATGTCCTATATCATCTTTCGTCAAGCTCTACAACTGCCGCAGAAATGTATTAACAATTTCATATATCTGCTAGCTGCAATGCTTTTCTAAGTAAATTTGAACAATAAAAGGGGTTCGCTCTTTATTTCTCTCTCAATGTTAAGACACAGGTGACGGAGATGAGAACTAGAGCAATCGGGAACATCGCTAGAACCGACTGAGAGAAATTTTCCCGGATAGTAGCGGTTGATTTGAGATAAGGTACACAGCTGCAATCTGGAGTACTAAATATCTATAATCTTCCTTTAGCCACGTTACTGAATCTCTAAATAAGACCTTTGTACAAGCTTTTCCAATTAGCAGCTCCGAAAATAATTCGTAACGACACTGGTCAAACAGCAATCTAATGAAAACCCTCCGGAGAGTTCGCACTTTATGAAGACACACGGGAGTGTTAAATGAGCAAACAGATTCGGAGAACTGCAGGCCAGTCCTAAAGGATATACACCCCCCGCAACAAAACAGCCGCACGTTTTAAGTTAAATAACAAAAATTTTATTGTAGTTTTTCTGTATTTTACATTATTCACATATAACCCAATTAAAAATTATGTTTTATGCAATATGTAATTTATTTTCAGTTATAAAAATTTAGTTTTACGTTCGAAATCAAAAAATGCTTCATTTTGTTCTAGTTTTTAATGCAACGTTAATTCATAAAATATTAAAAATACAGTAAGCCAACAATATCTCTTTATTTTTATTAAACTTAAAAATGTATTTTCAAAACTTAAAAGTTTTAAAATTGAGTTTAAAATTGCAATTAGTACTTTTTTGTACCGCCCTTTGCCTTAATAACGTCTCGAACCCTATGCATGTATGCAACTGTACATAGTGAATATTTTTAGCAGAAGAGTGCTATTGCACATCAACAACCGTTAAAAGCAATTTGGACATCTTGGAGACTATTTAGCACGAATTGAGCCGGGAAGATATGAAAAAGGAAACCACGTGCGGCTCTTTTTGTTGCGGGGGGTGTAAAAGTAGATCAGAACAGTCAAGAGAAAGATCTTAATCTCCTTCTGTGAAAAAGTCGGAAAAAGTCTTGAACCGGAATGGCTGATGAAAGGTATCCCTAAAAGTCCTCTCCAACCTACGGTGCTATGTAGCGCAAATGGAGTCTCGACCAATTGCAGTAGGAGAACACTTACAGTCTTGCTAGATACTTATTTTCCTGGTTGTACAAATCCAGAACCTTACAAAAATAATACCAAGCAGAGATTTAACACCACAAGGATTATTTCCGAGAACATGATCAGATGGGCGTTAAACACATTTCTTCCAAATCAGTTGCCAATAATGCTTGGCTGAACTGTGTACCAGAGTCTTGGAAAATGGCTCGTGTGGTGTTCATCCCCAATATGTCCAGTCTGGGATAAAAGTTAACTGCCCGGTTAGCCTGACGTAGTTTTTACTGAAGTCGGTGAAACAGTTTTCGGTGAATTCGATAAATACTCTTGAAATGACCAGGGTGGTGAGAACTACCACACAAAAAGATCATGGCACTTCACAAGGTGGAGTTCTTTCACCCCTACTGTAGCCGTTAGTTCTGAACGAGATAATTGTTAAGCTCGAAAACTAGGGCGTAAAGGTTGTCACCTACGCCGGTGATGCCGTTATATTAGTGTGAGGTAAGTGCCTGAGCACGATTACCGAACTCACGGAAAGAGCTCTAAGGTCTGAGCTCCTGGCAGAAACCTTAATTTTAACAGAAATAATACTTTTCGCAAGAAAACATTTAAACACTAAACATTTTTAAAACACTAATTCTGGGCGGACCACAGATAGACTTAAGTCCCATGCCAAATAACTCAGTCTTATTTTAGACTCTAAACTGTCCTGGAAATTGTTCCTTGAAGAAAGGATTGCTAAAGCAAACAAAACTTTCACACACGCAAAAAACTCTTCGGCACAAAGTGGAGACGAAGTCTACACATAAAACACTGAGCATATGCGACAATAGTCCGATCAAGCCTGCTTTATGGAATTATGGTTTGTGTCCAGATGTAGACAAGAAAGTATATCTCCCCAGACATATTAACAATAATTGGCATGATGCGCACTGAAGCAATAATCACTGGTTAAAATTCAACTAACTCTTCACAGTATCATTTGTAAACTCTTCGCAGTCTAAATCACGACTAAACTAACCACGCTTCTACTTGGCCCTACATATACTATTCAGGCTGATTCTAGACCTTCAAATAGATATTTTCGGTTTACGTTTTCACCTCACTTATTCACCATAGGTTTAAATCGTCCTTGACTTTCAACATTTGACATTTCTCTGCCTAGATTTCTGTCCACCTGAGGACATTACACGGATCATTCTTTCCCTTTTTGTGGCGTACTTCGTGACCGTTAGGCTATGCTGCACCGTTCTCCTGTGGACCTGTATTCAAAAAAAGCCATGTCAAAAGAATCAGAATTACGTTATACGCCGAGGTATGGACACAGCAACCTTTAAGAAAGTCTCAACACTAACACTGACTATATACTACAGATATCAGATTGAGTAAGAAGTTCAGGGTTGCAAAAACGGAGTCTAATGTCGGATGTTCTAAAAATCTAGAAAAGAAAAACCTAAAAATCTGCACAGATTGCTTCAAAACACCGTCGGGTATACTAACTACCAGGAGTTGAACGTTCACTCAGGTCATGTGGAAAACCTGTAATAGAAAAATAACTGACAGGCTACTCAGCCTAAGTAGGAGTCAATGCAGTGTGAATGCGTACAGAATTAGTATCTCGAGCACCGACCTATACAGCCACTACCAGGGGTCGGACAAAAACGAAAAGATGGAACACCTTCTGTGTCATTGCCCTGCGATTGCTAGACAGGTACTTCTTCACGGGTCTAGAATAAGCTTTTTACAGTAATATGAGAAAGATTTTGAACTTCGCATTGGAGACGCGTTCCTTTACTTTATCAAAAGCAGCGCTTTAACGATGGTTGAGACATATAGGACTAGGACACCGAAACGTAACTGCGCGACGCATCCAACTTACTTCTTTACTAATTCTGCTTGATCTGGCTTTAATGTGGTTTATCTAATAGAAATTTGGTTGTGCTGGCAGATTGCAGATGCTGAGTAGCGCTGAAAGGTAGAGAATATATAGTGAGAAAAATAAAGCTGTTCCTTAAAATTGAATCAATCCAGAAATATATATATAATTAGAAAAAATATGTTCTAAGTACTATAAATTATAAAAAGTAACTAAGCAAAGCCATTGAAGAGCCGATCAAATGTAAACGTCCTTCATGCGCTAAGGGTGTCGCATTACTCATACTGAGCCGGCGTAGAGTTTTGGATTGTTACTCCTTGGTTTTGTGGTCCTCTTCCGAGCACACATTAAATAATAGTTAAAAGGTATCTTTGCTTTCAAATCTATCTATATAAATAAAAAAGAATGTGTTTCTAAGCGCAAAACTCGAGAACGGCTGGACCAATTCGGGTAATTTTTTTCAAATATTCGTTGAAGTCCGAGGGAGATCCTTATGAAAAGAAAAATTGAAAAAATTGCACGGAAAAACGCAAAAACCACATTTTGCTTTATAACGGTCAAGCTGTCAATTCCGGCATGGCGATCTGAGATCGATTAATCGAAGAATCGATTTTTTGGGGTCGTAAAGATCGATTTGAGCAATGAATCGATCAAGTGAATCTATCTCAGATATCCTAAAATCGACTTTTGACAGATAATCGAAAACGACACAGGCTAACTCGGAAACAGCTAATCCGATTTCCATGGGACTTGCACAGGAAGGTTCAGTATTTTCTTAGGTATAGTTAAGAATACGACGAGCGTAGATGGGCGGGGATGACATGCACAAATAAACGAAACTACCGATCTTAATGTCGACACTCCCGGTGCCCTATAGGTATAAGGGTGAGAAGAGCGTTACATAAACAAATAATCCAAAACGGCCGATATTAGTGTGAGAATTCATAGTTTTTGGGATCACTGAGATGAACAATCACACTCTACACATATGTTTGTGTTAGAAAGGAGTGACATGTAAAAGTAATTGGAAGCGACACATATTTATCAAAAGTCAGAGCAACGCGGGGCACACGCAGCTAGTAGCTAAATAAATTTTTCTAACTCTGAAATGGCATTCTATTAGTTCTTAAGATATGGCGGAGAAAATCGCCGAATTTAAGGTAATTTCAAGATAGGAAGTAATTAAATTAACCTTTAAATATGTTTTCCTTCCTCTTTAATTCATAGCCTGAACATTTCTATCACTCCATATGGTTTTATTAGAAATGTTCTGCGTTATCGCTGCGTCATTTTGCTGTTTATTTTTCATTCATATTTACTCCAGCTTCCCCCAATAATAGGAGTTTATTTTGATTTTTATTGTTTGTTTCTTT
The DNA here is from genome assembly GCA_964036015.1 of Leptarthrus brevirostris. Taxonomy (NCBI): domain Eukaryota; kingdom Metazoa; phylum Arthropoda; class Insecta; order Diptera; family Asilidae; genus Leptarthrus; species Leptarthrus brevirostris. The sequence continues at coordinate 25,905,986 of OZ038371.1, forward strand.
TAAGGTTTGAATGTATATGTTTCATAGGTATGTGCTATTACAATTCGAAAAGGGCTCGAAAGCACCCAAATTTCTAAGTGTTTGCATGCTATTTAGAAGATAATAAGTATGTGTCACATAAATGCCCATTCAGGTTGATAAACAAACCCATAAATCCCAGACTGAATGTAGTAAGTATACGACATGAGGGTAGCCATAATTTATATGGTTTGTAGCTTTTAGATAGAATGAATATTACAGATATGTGCTTGCTTCCTTATTTCGTACAACTGTTTACATAAAAAGATTACAGAAAATGTCCCTACTAGGAAAGTATTAAATAATATAAAATGCCCATGTGCGGTAATTACAGAACTTATAGCAACCCAGTCAAGTGTATATAAATGCGGATGATATTATCACAACGAAAATCTTAAAGTTACACTTTAAGACATTATTACAGAAATGTTCTTCTGAATTGGCTAAATCAGTACAGTTTGATGAACCTAATGCAAACATGTTAGTTTTAAAATTTCATCTATAATACAAAAAGGGAGTCAACCTACAATAATACTGGTAAAAAAATAAATAAAAAAGTGGCGTAACATGGATTGATATCTAATCTTACTAATAATCTTAGTTTGGTATTTAGAACTTTGTTATGCAAAAAATATCCAACCGGCAGAGTAACGATTTCGAATAATAGATGTTTGACATTAAACTTATGAAAAGAAAGTAAATGTTACGCAGAGAAAACTAAAATTGGTTACAATCAAATAGCTGTAGGAGATACCAATAATTTAAGGAAGTAAAATTATTTAAAATCATTGTAATTTTAAATAACTAATTGTAAAACACTTGCAGTTTGATACAATTAATTCATTATTTTGAATAACAACGTCCGGTTTATTAACTTCCCAGTAATTAAGGACGTTATTATAATGGGTTCGTAAATCGAAATAGAAATTTTCGACATATTTTTAAAGCTTTTATTTAACTTGCTGTATTCTTAAGTCTGCTTTTCCGGCACAAATTTGTAATCAACTCTTTGGTCAGTTCTTGATATCTGATCGAGTTGAAATTTTGCACACTGCTTTATATGTAATATCGTTCGAAATCCCACATCGCGATTACCTTTTTTTCACAACCCCTTTGACATTGGTATCAAGGAAAAGGGATGATGCGTAGAATAAGATAAGCTCCGTGACATAAATTTGAATCCTCAAAATGATGGATTACCACCGGTAAATGGTATCGATTTGAAATTTTGTATACACGTAAAGTTTTGATAGCAAATCATAATTTTAACCATAACCTTTGATGACGTTGCTCTGATGTTGCAGCCAGAGTACATTTGTATCCGCTTCTCTCCTCTTCCTTTCTTTAATTTGTCCCTGCGCTGTGGTCGTCATGCGAGACTTTGGAAAGATCCTTTGATAATTAGGGAGAAAAGGCCACATTGCGAAGGCCAGCTTTCATTGTAGACCCTTCCGCGATTCTTTCCAGCACGACTTCATGAAGAGTAAGTCAACCACCACCAATCCACTTGAATTCGTGCATTACCTGATCAAGTCGGGTATGCAGGGCAACTGCAAATATCGACTTCAGCAAGGATTTTGACGGGATTAACCGTGGGATTCTCATCAACATGATCTCCCTGCTTGGTTTTCCGCTGGTATTTTTTGAGTGGCTGCCATCCTACCTGTCCGGCCGTTGCCAGCGCGTCTTTTTCCGTAGCGCACCTATCAATTGAAATCTCGGTCACATCTGGTGTGCCCCAGGGTAGCATCATTGGCCCGCTTCTCTTCATAATGAACAGATATTAATGCTCCCCCAAACTATAATCAGTATAAGTCGAGATTTAAAAAATAATTACTACGCAATTTTAATTGATTGATGGGAGTACCGATGTTACTTGCAGTTTTAGTTCGTTATAAATGTGATAAAATTAGAGAGCGCTTTGTCGGAGAGAACTGCTGAAGCTATTCTCGATTCTATCGTTTATTTTCTTGAGGAGAATAATATTCCTTTGTAAAATATGGTTGGATTTTGTGCTGACAATGGCAACACAATGATTGGGTTGCAAAATTGTTGCAAAATATTAACCTTAATCAAGTATATTAACTTCCACTTTGCTAAAAGTTCAATAAGAAGAGAAGAGTTGAAAAGTTTTCAAGAATATTTCGAAACTCCATGTCAAATCTTTTTAAAAGTTACTGCAACGCGCCGGGATTCACTGGAGGTATCAATACAATACAATTACTTTGTAAGAGTATGGACACTTTTACTTTAAATTTTGGGAAGCTATCAACAGAATCCTGGAACAGTGGACTAAAGTTCAATCTTACTTCACGTCAGAAGAGTTCCAAAGTGACACTCCCAAAAATTTTATAATAATTGAAAGATCGGAATTTCTTCTTCAATTTATGTTAAGAAATTTCGTAACATAATCCTTTATAATTCCTGTTTATAAAAAGAGGCATAAAAACTTAATAACAAATTGTAAATTAAGATTTTATCATGCGTTAGAAATAGTTATGATTCTTCCTGCATTAAGGATGATTTGAATACCTTCAGGGTTTGGTGTACCTCAAATGGACTGCAACTTAACCTGGATAAATGTGAAGTTATGTAATTTTCTTGGAACATCAATCAGCTCGTCTTAGATTATATCTTTGCGGAAACTACTATCCGTCGCGTGGAGTCTGTTACTGAACTTGGTGTAAAGCTATACAACAAAAACTCGATTTCAGTCTGCACATAAACTATATCGTATCTCGGAGTAATTCAGTTCTGGGTTTTGTTAGGCGGTGGTCAAGGGAGTTTTCTGATCGACAGATCCTAATTCACTTATTCTTTTTGTTTGGTTAGACCAATTCTCGAGTATGCATCTCAGGTTGAATCGGTGCAGTGGAACTTTGTTAGGTTCGCACTAAGGGACCACCCGTGGAGCGGTCCAGTCAGTCTTCCTCCTTATGCGGATCCCCTCCAGTTACTTAATATGCACAAGTTGGAGGAACGACGTAGAGTTGCTGACCTAGTCTTTATTCACCAGCTTTTGAACTTGAACATAGATTCTCGCACTCTCGTAAGTTTGGTTTCTTATGGGCATACCCCGTATAGCTTAAGGAGATTGCCTATACTACAGATTGTTCATTCTCGGTCTAATTACGGTATGCATGAGCCTATAAATCGCATGTGTAGCGCCGTGAATATGTGTCCTATTATTGATCTGGCTCTTACTAAGGATTTGTTTAAACGATCTCTGTTGTCTGTGCACCCCTGATTGTAGTTTTTGGGCGTGTTTTAGTTTTTTTCTTTACTAATATTTGTTTTTTTGCATGTTGGTGTGGGAGCGAGCCTCATTCACCTCAATATATGTATATTCTGGAGAATAGGTCAATTGATTCCAGGCTTCTGCCTGTGAAGTGCGCCTTCTGAGTTAGAAGGGTTAATTCTATTAAAAAAATGAAAAAACAAAGTGTTATAGAAAGCACAAATAAATTAATCGACATAGATTTTGAAATGAAGATAACATCCGTCCGATTTGCCAAGTTTATTGTGAAATTGAGGTTGAAAAATGTATAGAATGTTATAATGATATAGAAATTAGATCTTATAAAATTTCAAGATAACGTGGTCGAATTTTACAAAACAAATTAAAACTAGTGTCGAGCTGGAGAATTCTTGTTTGAAAAAATTATCTTGTTTATCTCCAGAGATTTGTAGCAGAAGAATTGTGGAGCAAAATCGTGTAAAAACAGCTTACACGAGCCCATGTTTGGAAATCTTTGCAAAATAATTAATGGGCTGTTGATTTTGCATTCTACAGCAGGAGTGGAAATGATTTTTTCACATGATAAACTTATTAAAACACTGTAAAGAAATAGGTTTTATACGAGCACATGCTCAGCTTGACTGAGTACAAAAGATTACTTATTAATATTTTATTTTACTCTTTTGTTTACCTTGTTAACTGACAAAAAATATAGGGTGTTTCAGATCTGACGTTGAAAAATGAGTGGGGTGATAGATTTCGCCTAGCCAAACAAAAATTTCTGTGGCAGGGAGGGGGCAATTTCAACCGTTTGGGAGTTACAAATTTCAGTTCTTCAAGGTATGCACATTCATTTTTTATTTTATCTTTTGATCTACCCAATACAGCAACATTAAAAAAACGCTAAAAAAATTCTATCCTGAAAACCTTTCCAAAATTGTCAGCAATGTTGATCTAACTACTACCATTACGGGTACAGTCACCTCCAAAAGTGAAAAAAATTTATTGCAATTACCAAAATTCAGCATTTTCCCAAATTTTCTCCGAAATTCATGTAATTAGTATACCTGTTTTTTATTTTTAATGAATTGCCCATCTTATTACCTTTCCAAAAAGGTGCGACTTGGTCACGTAGACAAAGGATTAGAAAAACCGCATCCTTAGAAATCCCTGACTACCTAATTATTTTAATACACTTTAGGTTGGAAACAATAAATTAAATAAACAAAAGGTCTGTTCCACTGATTTTCGTGCAAAAACTTTCCGTGTAAATACTTACTTATATGGTGGGAGAAAAAGTGTCCACAAACCAAGAAATCGAGGGAACCTGTTTCATGCAAAGTCGTAGAAATCAAGAAGAAAATTCGCGGAACACACGGAATCTATTTAAACTGCACTTTTAATTATAAATTGTTAATCTAATCATTTTAATCGCCCAATTATACTTTATTAATAACTTTATTCAATCAATTCACTATAATACATTCACTTAACCTAACCTCAATTTCTATGTACTATTGCAAGAAGAGATGGCCGATCCCGCACCAGCTAAAAAATGTCCGTAAATTCGCGCAGCAGGGGAACATGTGACGTCGATTTTTTCTCCGCCATTTTACCTGGCACGAAACGTAATTTAACGCAAAATGTGTATGTTCGGGCACATGCGGGATCCCGCATTCTTATCAGGGAACAGACGTAAAATTTTTAAGATAAAGGGTCGAAAATGTTTTTTTGGGTTAACAGGTAATTAATTTTAATTATTGCTGCAAAAAAGTTATAAAGATGTTAGTGGAATTTTGTTTTATTGTTGATATTAACCTGTATTCACACCCTTGTATCCTGGCGTTCTGTTACTCGTACCTGATGGAAATTTTGCAAAAAAAAGGGTCACTCAGTAAGAAAACCTATCACAGTTGAAAAACAAATCAACAAGTACGGTTGTTTTTAAGCAAAAATTATTAAAAAAAATGGTAGAACTTACTTTTGAGGAAGACGCGGTTATTATTTAAATTTATAGTGTAGTAGACGGAAAAAAGGGAACGGCTGTACTAGAACTTCAAGGGAGATTCCATAATCGGCGAGCACCCCAAAGAGGGGTATTTACAGGGACTTTTCGAAAGTTAAGATAAACAGGAAGTGTAACTTCACACAACAGGGAGACACCCCCGAAACTTTGGGAACTTCTGCCGACGTCGTGCAGCAATCATCATAAGGCAAGGCCTTGAGACGAGCACGAGACGAGTCGCAAGACGATTAGGAGTGTCTTCATCTAAGGTTTGGAGGGCTATTTATCGAGAGGGATTACGTCCATATCACCATCACCCAGTCCAAGGCCTGGGTGATGGTGATAAGGTGGAAAGGGATTCCGAGAGAAGATTGGAATTTAGCACCTGGCTTCTGAAACGCGACATTGACGACAGGGCGTTTCTGGGCCGAATTTTGTGGACGGATGAATCTGAATTTACCATGGATGGTATCACGAACTTTAATAACCTTCATACCTGGTGGGAAATTAACCCACACAGAACAAATGTGAACTCCTTCCAGTAGAGATTCAGTGTCAATGGTTGGGTTGGTGTCATCGGCAACCATTTGGTAGGACCATTTATATTACCGCATGTGCTTAATAGTGAAATTTATGCGGACTTTTTGGACAATACACTGCCAGATCAAATGGGGGAAATCTCTGTGCATAACATGTTTGAGCACCAGCGCATACTGCTAACATTGTAAAGGCAATACTTAGTTAAAAATGTCCTAACCGCTGGATTGGACGAGTTACACCGATTTCTTGGCCTGCTAGATCTCCAGATCTTACCCAATTAGACTTTTTCTTATGGGGAACAATAGATGAAGTTTATTCAATCCGTGTTAACACTAGGGAGGATGCGATAATTTCTTAGAATTTTCTTATACTTTGTGTAAAAAAAGAGAATAAAAATAAAAGTTAATTGTTGCGTTATCAGAAAAATGTAGCCTTTTGAATAACTCGCATTGCCAAAATCAATATACATATTCGATAATATAATTAATTATTATAAAAATTATATGGCACTTTTCGAACTCGATATGCCATTTTCAAACTTGGGGTTAGCCACTTTTTAAAAATACAGAATGCAACACTGATACATAGTGCAAATAAACCACGATCCTGTGTTCTCTGCCTTTATTCTCTCTCAATTAAATAGTAAAGGCACCGTAACATTCACTCTGGAGATCCAGGCTGAATCTTTATGGTTGTTATCCAGTTATATGACTGACGACTTAGAGGACACCCTCAACATAGCTCTAAGGAAGGTGATTGCGGAAAGCACTAGTGATGGACAACCCCGGTGACTTTGCTCTCAGGTCACTCAGATCATACGAGTTATTTGGAATAAGTGACTCTAAAGAAAGATTCCTTCATTTGGGTCATTTGAGTCATTTGGGCACTTTTGTCTGTAAAAGGTAAAGGCAAGTATTTGTTCCCTATCAGTGGAGAATTTGCCGAACTTTTCAGGCAACCTTGAGCTTTGACTGTGTTTCTATGCTGTATACATAGTTGAATTGGATCGAACGAAGTGCCTTGCTTTCTGTTTTGTACTGTTCATAGCCCACATTTACGAACTGTATCGTCGCCGTGAGTATATGGGAGATATAATGGGGAACAAATGTACATCACAACGTCCCACTCACTGAAATATGAATAAGAGCAACAGGAGATACATAACACTGACGAAGCGCATGTTGCGTAAGCTAGTTGAGTTTTCAGTTCTTAAGCAAATAGCTTACGATGCATTGTGCACTGTGCACGTTCTACTGCTTAAAATGGGAGGAACCGCGAGATTGAGAAAATCGGTGTGCTTTCTGTCTTGTTCTTAGAGATATGATACGGCTAAAGGCAAGTGAACGATTCACCGATATGGCAGGAAAACATTGACTCAGGTATTTTGAGTCATTCTACTGACTCGTTCAAAATAACCGAGTCGTTCGCGATTGACACATCACTAGAAACCATTAAACAAAAGACGACGTTGATTATCGTAGCAGATTGAGGAGTTCATACACAGCTCATTTTTTAGATAAGTCTATTCCCTACTTGTTTTATCTCAGTTATTTTAAGCCAAAATAAAATGCGAACGAGTTATAAAATAACAACGAAACTTCCAACTTACCCAACCGCATACCACCCCAACAACTTGGGTTTATAATGAGCTGTACCCAAACACATAACAGAAAAATTAAATTTTGTTCATCAAAAAATGCAATTTCATGTCTTTCTCCAACTCTATTGACTGAACTACAATAATACATAACGTTATTAACTATTATTTTTTTACTCATATTACTAATAAAAAAGATACCTCAAACTCAAAGGCAGAGAAGCACCCACTCCGGTAAGGAATATTTTATTAACAAATGATTGTATTGCTTTGCAAACTACAATTGATGACGAAATAAATATAAAAAAAAATTTAATTATTTTTGATTTTATGATTTTCCTGCAAAAAAATCACAAAAATTTATCATTCTCCGTACATTTTAACCTCGTTAATTATAATTTCCAAACAACATTTTCTATTACTCGTTACTTGCAGGCCCATGCTCTGAATTTGGTCGTGGGGGGGGGGGGGGGGGGGGGGGTGATGGTCATATACATTTTATTTTTTTAGTATTTCAGTAAAATTTTTCCTAATCAATAAGTTCAGGAAATTTTAGAAGGGGGGGAGGGGGGTCAACCCCTAGCGTACGGGCCTGGTTACTTGTAGCTCGAATTGGTTCCTTTTGTAAAAAGTCTCAACTCGTGTTAAGATCTTTGAAGATGCAAATAAAATGAAATAATTAATTATAGAATTTTGCAATGTTTGCTTTCATTCACCCTTATCAATCCCAAAGTGCATTAAAACGCAACACCACACAACATTTATCACCGCAGCGAAATTTTAAATTATTTTCATTAAAGGCGCGGGCTAAACATATATATTTATGCATCTTGTAGCATCCATGTAAATTTATGTAAATTACTCTAACAAAAAACTATTTATAGGGATTATTCCTGTCAGATAAATACTGGAACGTAGTTATAAAAAGATCGATAAAATATTCAAACGTGTATTTAGTTTGTGCTACATCGAAACGTGTTATATATTATAACCAACTGCGGATCCTTATATTGCCCCAATTCCACAAATTGCAAATATAATCATATTTTGGCTCTTATGCTATTTTAATTTTAATGTTTTTGATAGCATCACTGTGGTAAAAAATTACGTTCACATCTGTTGTCCGTATAACTGATACGAGCGTCATTTGTATGAATTAATCCTATGTAAAGGAGCGTTATTTCGTGTGCCCCGAGTTTCCATTTATGTCATGGTAAAGTCTTGATGCCTTGTGTTTCTTTGGTTTGTTACCTTCTAAGCGAAAACTTAATGTCAAAATCAGGTGCAAAACTGAATTGAATTCTCCAAAGTTATTTTTTGATACCGTTCCTCATTTAAATTATATGTGGTTAATTTTTTTTCTTATGGCTGCGTTAAGTAGAGATAATTAAAAAATGCAGTATTGACCACGCCAAATTTTGAACTTCTTTGCAACATCAATATGTCTGTTAAGTTTAATGTCATCAGTCCATTATATTAGCTTTCCCTGAAAATGTTGGCTGAACTCAAAGCGGGAATTGAAAACTCTTAACGGCCTTAAAAGTACGTGGAAAAGCTGAATAAAGATTTTATTTCCAGGAAAGCTTTTATCTTTTCCATTAGATAGTCCCAATTTTTTTCACATTTACTTCCATCGAGCCATAAAAATGATACAAACATTTATCTTTGGCTCAGTTCGGCTAACAATTGACCATTAGAGCGTCTGGTGTGCAATTAAACGTGGTCGACCCATAAAATGGCCTCTTTAATTACACTCAGATTTATTTTACTGCAACCAGGAAAAAAATATTACGTCCTTCTGCCAATACTATTCTGTCTACACTTGGTACTATTTGTGGATTAATGGTCCTTTAACAGAACTGAAGATAGCATTAACTAACTAGGCGAAGAGTAATGACCATTTTTATCTATAATAACGTTTTTTTAACATCCCATAAAAATGTAATTACTTTTAGTTAAATTGTAATAATTTCAAAAATCGTGGAATATTTTTTTTTTAACCATTTATAACTGAATGAAATTTACATACAGTCGTTTTCTTGAATTTTATTAAAAAGGACAATGCGTATCTATTAATACAAAGACTGATCAACAGTATAGTAAATATAATATGCACTGATGGTTAAAATAATAGGAGTGACCTCTATAAGCAGCTTCTCTGGTACAATTTTGATTATATTGTCTTACGATTCCATGAAACATTCCTCACTTATTTCTTCGTGTAGAAAAAACACATGAAAGTAATTGCTTTATTTACATTATCAGTTCAAGAACTCGGTAAGTGGAATTAGTCCGTAGTCAAAATAGTAGGTGTGGTAATAAAATCTGGAGAAAATTATATTAACGGCACCTTAAAAGCAAACTTTTCATCAAACGTGGCGAAAATTTAATTTTAGCAAAAGAGCGGCGCTTGGTGAGAAGGTTAAGGAAGGAAGGCAGAATCTATAAATGTATTGCTGACACCTTAGGTCGTTCCCAAAATTACGTTACGAATGCTTTGAAGCCTAAACAAAATCAGGAAACCAGAGGTAGACCTAAGAAAATGAATCTAACCAATGATCATGAAATCGTCGTTCTTGCCAAAAGAAATCCATTCGTGTCCTTGAGAGCAATTTGCGCAACTACACGTAACCAGATCAGTGTCAGGACTATCCGTAGAAGATTGCAAAGGGCAAATATACCTGGAAGAGTTGCGAGAAGAGTTCCTTTACTTCGTGGAAGGGATATAAAGGCAAAAACAGAACTTCTCTATTATCCATAGAAAGTGGATTGGTGAACAGAACGTGAAAAAGGGGTATAACATTCTGTGGAGCGACGAAATGAAGGTCAACTTGTTTGGATCTAGCGGAAAGCGTAATGTTCGACACCCACGCGATAAAGAATATGACCCCAAGGCCACTAAGAAAATTGTTAAGCATAGAGATGGAAGTATCATGGTGTGGGGATGGGGATGAAGATATGCCACTTATATGGAAATTTCAGCAGGACAACGATCCGAAACACTCATCTAAATTAGTGAGTGATTGATTTAGGGATAATAATGTCAAGTAGATGGAGTTGGATCAATGCGTTGAGCCGCACGATCACCATGCCATGGGCCCCGGGTTCGAGACCAGATCTCCCCGTGAGCTTTTATTAAGAAATTAAAATAATCCACTCTGTCTCTGGGCTGTTGTCTAGCTCGCAGCAATGCAAAACCAAGACTCAAGCTTCCTCACTCCCCTTACCATAATTCCCTTCCGGCCAAAACCATGCTAACGCATCAAAGGGTTGTCCCCTAGGATTTGGCCACATCGTATAAAAAAAAGGTTCTTTAATGGCAAATCAATTCTCCGATCTTAATTCCTGATCCTTGGTAAAGCAAAATTTTACAAACAAGGAGCAATTATGGAAGGCAGTTCGGTCTAACTGGAACGCCATACTCCTTGAGAAGTGCCGCAATTTAATTAATAGTATGCCAAATCGGATTGCGGTTGTTTTATTAAATAAAGGTGGCGCTTCAGGTTACTAATAAGTTATCTTTAGAAGGGTAAATTTATTTGAATGGAAGCTTAACTGCGAAATTTAAAGCATTCTTTTGAAATAATGTTAAAACACACCTATTTGTCCAACTTGAATTCCATATTTTTGCATTAATACTTTTTTAAATAAATTGATTACTTTTTCACATTTATTGTTGTTTTTAAATTTCAAGCTTAATCAAATAACACACTACTGTATAATTTGGAAGGTTATTTTACCAATAAAAATCACTAATGTTTAAAAAAATTAGCTTACACTTATTATTTTGACCATCAGTGTATAAAAACAATAATACAATACCACATTTCTCTGTACGTAATAATATTTATATAAATAATTGACTTCATCGTTCTTAAGTAATAAATATATTAAAAATTTAAATTATTTTAATTAGATAAAGTTTGAATATTAAAATCGCTGGGTTCCTGTACAAACTGAATAACTGAGTAAATAGTGCTTTCGAGAAACATGCCCTTAATAAAATAATTTTTTTAAAAAAAGTTGAACCGACTTCACAAAAATCGCTTAAAAGGTTAAATAATTTTAAATTTTAATATTACGTCATTTTGAAGTCGGTGCAAATTAAACAAATAAAACAACTATAACAAGAGCATTTAACCGTCCTTCCTTATGATCCGGTGAGCTGAGAAGTTCAGGTAGTAGTAATTCAGGGGCTGATAGTTGTTTTGTTAACACCAAAGTGTCGTATTAGATATAAAATTAAAATTTTTTATATGCTTTTTTTATATATATATATATATATATATATATATATATGATGTTGCCAAAGCTCAGGGGATGCTAAAGCACTGCCTTGGCAGGAAAGAAATTAAGGATGAGAGAAATGGGTTAGGAGGTTCAGTGAAGGAGGTGTCGATGTACGCCCCGTTTGAAAGTTTCGGGATCATATGACGCGGGAAAAAAAGAAGATGGTACACTGTTCCACATTTGTGTTGTCCTGCTTAGAAAAGATTCCCGAAATTTGACGGTACGTCCAAATTTGACCTGGAGAGTATAGGGGTTGGAGCGACTTGTAGCTCATGTATCACGCGTTGTCATGTGTCTACAAGGAATCAGGCTAGCGATCTCGTTATAACAATGGCCATGGAAATAGCGATAGAAGACCCTTAGAGATTGAGGAATCGCCAATAAGTTTAATAGCCTTACGCTGGACTTTATCTAACGCGGACAATGCGGTGTGTCCGAAGTGAAGTCGGTTCAACTTTTTCTTAAACAATTATTTTACTTTTCACTTTATAGTGTCTTTATATATAGGACTAGAAAAGTGCTGTTCGCACGAACAAAGCAATTTCAAAAGTTGTATAGTTAGTGCACTCTAAAAAATGGAAAAAAGTTATCCAAATTCGGCAATATAGTACGAAAACAGTCACGGTCACCCTTTCATATCCTTACCTTAAAAAAAGTCTTACCACGGCCCTAGTGCGCCATCGTGCCCTATATAACAAGAGAGAATTATCGTAGTCAGAGAATCATCGTAACCACTCTAGGTACAAAACTGTTATCATTTATTTATCAGGAAACGTATTCTGTACAACACAATAAAAATCGGTCTAAGCCTCTCTCACTAACCAAAATTTTTGTCAGAATAGAAATAGATACTCTGTAATGCATCAATATCTTAGCAATAAGATCAAGTAATCACTAATCAATAATCAATATGAAAAGCGGAACAATACACGGCACAATTTTGTAATAACTCACAATTGTGACCGTGGAAGGTAAAGCTTAAATTCCCACAGCATCAATCCAACAAGCAAAAGTACTTGTATGCTTAAAATAGAAGGTAAACAAACATTTTTGTTAAGGCAATATGTGACATGTGATAGGCAACCCATTAACACAGTGGGCAACTACCTTGTTACTAGCTGTGTACAAGCCAGTTGATATGAAGTAATATCATATTGCACTGCTTGCATATTGAATGGTGACATGATGATAAAGAAAGTGAACAATAACTTTCTCATGATCTAAATCTTGAGGCATTACAAAATTAGGTAAGAATTATTTTTAATCATTAACCAGAGATTTTGTAATAAAACCGAAGGTTGAGCATTCAATAAAGAGTTCAGTTTTGGTTTGCTATCAAACTTAACTCTGCGTTTCAAGTAAGCTTATGGATACTTGGCTGTCTTTGACGCCTTCCAAACAAACAGCTTGGCTAGAGAATAATCACACCATTGAGAATTATCTCGCCTTAAACATCAAGATACGGGCTTCAAAAAATGATTGAGAACCAAGCATTACAACTCTATACATTCAGTATCATCTAAATCAGTCCGCGCATTACGAAGTTAGGCTACCCCTCCCCCCACCCCAAGCCTAGGACAACATTTTTCCATATAGTAGCAATGGGGAATTATATTGTATACAACACAAAAGAATCATTTTTAGATTCCCCCATCCCCCCACTCCACCGAGTACCAAATTTTTTCATTATTATAAATGGGGGATCATACTCTATGCAGCAAAAAATATTATCTAATTCGGTCCACGCATTACGAAGTTAGGTTTTCCCGCATCCCTTACCCCACCCCACCCCTTCCGCACAACAAATGTGTTTAACATAGTACCAATAGAAGAATATACTCTACCCAACAAACAAAAATCATCACAATCGGTTCATGCGTTACATAATTATGCTCGGTCATACGTAAAAAAAAATACGTGTCGAACTTAGAACCTTGTTGCTTTTGCGAAGTCGGTTAAAAATTATTTTAGCATTAGTACAAATGTGAAATTGAATTATATAATTGTGATTATAATAAAACCGCAGTTTCTTATAAATAAATAAAAATAGAATAAAAAACATGGTTAAGGACATGTTGCATGTACCTATAGCGTTCCTTAAAGTTATTTAAATTTTTTTTTTTTTTTTAATTTTGCTACAGTCTTTGTTATTATTTTTATTTAAGGGGTTATATACAAAGTTGAGGGGAAAAGGTAAGCTAAGTTGGTAATTTTTTTTAAGGGTTTTATGCAAATTTTATTAGAAAACGCGAAAGACAATTTGTTGGTAGTACTACCGAAGAAAAAAAACAAGTTGAATAATAAAAAAATATTAAAAATTGTCGGAGTTATGGCCCCTCTCCCGAAGCGCGTTTTTTTTTTGCAGAGGCTTGCGGTGAACACTCTCCAAGGCGAACCGCTTAACTGAAATCAAAAGAGTAAAAAAATTACTGAAAAAAAATGTACTTGAACGGTTCGGTTTCCGAAATTTTTTTTCCAATAAAAAAACCATGTTTACAAAATAATCGATTTTTGAGTTGTTCAAAATTCTAAACAAAAATTCATTGCAAACAATCGAAAGTTTTTAGATGAAAAAGGAACCGTTCAAGTACACGAGATTGTAAATATGAACAATTTAAAAAAAAAATTATGAAAATCGGTTGAAAAGTTTTTGAGATATCACGTTCACCGCAATGGTATTTTTTGCAAAAAACTCCGAAATCATCGCGTTTAAAGTTTTTGGACGCCGCTCGCCAAGTGCTTATGGATCTGGATGAAATTTCACACAGATATTTTCGAAAGTATGTACTTTCAGAATATGCAATCAAAATTTTTTGAGCCCCAACTTTGTATATAACCCCTTAAGTTCCTAACTAAGGTCTAAGTTCATAATTTTTTTTCAGTTACTTGTCATTGTAAGCTTAGAAATAGAGAGGGGGACGCTTTGATAACGATCAAGTTTGTGACGATGGGGTTAAAAGTTAAATATCCTTAAAAATTTATTGTTTCATTTTAGGAGACCTATATAAAGATACCCCACACAATGGGATTAATGGGAAAAATATTCCGTTTATCAAAGGATATTGGTTAAAATGGGCGTTGGGCCAACAGAATTGAAATGTATGTAAAACGAAAGTTTTCGATTAGTACTTCATTTCATATTATGGCAACATGTACCAAATCCGCTGGAGAAAAGGTGTAGCAGCGTATTAATTATTTTCAATAAATATTTCAATAATTATTATTCTCAATATTTTATTAAAAAGATTATTATTTTCAGTAATAATTATTATTTTCAAATACTTAAACTGCTACTCCATTTATTTAGTCTTATTTAGTTTTAAATTTAGGCCAAGCTCGGTCGCCCGGGTACAAAGTATTAGACTATTAAATATTACCTATATCATAATGTTACTTGTTATTATGTCTGTTTTCAACATTATTAACACAGAAGGAAACATTCAAAAAATTATCACGTAATCACCATTATTATCACTAAAGAAGACTGCTCAATGTCAAAGTGTTTATATTGTTAAGTTGGTGATAATTTGATATTTCATTCATAATCATATTTCAAAAATGGATCGTACAATAAGTAACGAAGAAACAGCATTTTAGAAGCATTACCTTTCCTGTTCAACTTTATGTATTTTTTAATTGAACCTGTCAATAAATGGAAGGAACAAAAATTTAATTTTTCCTTCTTAAGAAGTAACTAAGAATCCCTCTGTTTATGTTCGAAGGATGTAATACAAAAACTTTCATTTAGTATTTTTCGGAAGGTATAAAAGACAAATTTTTCAATAACAACAAATGGATGTTGTCAATTTAAACAAGGTACATATTGTTTGGATTCACTAAACATTCTAAATAAGTACCCGGGAACGGTACTCAGAAGTCTTCCCAAAGCAACTGAAAGAATGGCTCCGCATTCTTTCTATGAAAAGGCATTTTCAATTACCATAATGGGATATTATACATGTTCGTGTTTTATTGAGGAAATATTTAAAGTTAAATTAAATAAAAGAACTTCGCAGTGAAGTTTTCACCCAAAGGATTATTTACTTCAAATTTACAACGATTCAATGCTGGTTTCGAATAAATTGAAAAAATATCTGACGAAATTCGAGAAAAAAAAAATTCCCAAACTTTTGAAACTACTTTACATAGCTATTAACTGTTGGTTCCGCATCCGCAGCATTAAAGGATTTAAAAGAGCTTTCGGTTGAAACGGAACATGCAACGAAGCCATTGTCACATAATCACCCTAAAGCTTGTGTTTGAGCTCAAAGGGCTATGGGATTTATGTCCGCTAACACGACGTCATTTAGGATTACAGTGCCTGGCCAAATACGCTTTAGGCGCACAGGATATCTATAAACAGGCTCAAAGGATTCAAATGTCGTTTTACCTGGTGTGTGGGTTAAGGTTTCTAAAATCCACTCCACCAACGCTTTGTCAAAGTGAATTTAATGCCATTGCAGATGGAAATTGCAATAGGAGTAGCATTTCAATTAAGTAAATAAAAGAGTTAGCGATGCCTTTTTATGTCCTCGAGAGATTCATTTTCTTTAGGCACGCCATTTCAACCTGTTGGCAAAACCCAATTAAAATGGACTAAAAGCACATTCTGACTGGGTAATGAATCAGTAGGGTGGTAGTAGTATATAGCTTGTAAAGTCATATTCAGCACAATTTGAACTCTACAAGTTCTCAAACTTGATGGGTTTGTCGAATATATATCACATACAACCTACCTATAAGGATTAAAAGAAGTGGTGCAGTTTTCCGCCAGAGACTCAAGCTTCGAAATCTTTTTACTTGTTCGTCTGTAAACCCCAAAGTCCTTTGATGCTTAGAACTAGCATAAAGAATTTAATTGGGACTTGAAAATGCAATTTATTTCAAGTCCTTGAAAATGCTATTTAGTGAATAGTTCATGGAATAATAAAAACGTGTTCCACTTTTAAATCGAAATGTTAATTAAACGAAAATGCAGTGAGGCCAGAACTTAATTGTATATCTGTATATAATTTTATTGTGTAGCGTGAAAAATTGAAGTAGATCACATAATCATTTTAAAACAAGAAAAATAAATATGTTGCTGTATGGTTGTGCTGAATATCGAAATTAAATGAGTCCCTACCCAGTAGAAAATACTTACTTTGTTCTCTCAAGCAACAAAAAGGAAGTATAATATTTTGGTTAAAATTAGGGTGTTACTCTGAAAGTGTTTCACGAGAGGTGTTTTGGTGAAAAGTTTAAAAGGAGAAATAAAGTTCACCAAATGGTTTATTATTTCAAAATAGGATTCTGGCCCCATTCGCAAGGATGTAGTGATTTCATCAGTTTCTGTTAATCATTAAAAGCGATACGCGAAAAAGTTGTTCCGTAAAATAATCGAAAGATTTTTCTGGTTAATTTTTATTAAATATTGTAAACATAATCTAGAATAAAGAAATCAAGAGGCAGAGTCGGACTGTCTAATTTTTATTATTTTTTACGGAGTCGTTAAGGCCTTGTAGCCGCCACATTTGTCACTTGGACCAGTGAGATCTTGTGTGACCTAATCCTACACTACCGTACCCAGTCAAGAGTTGGGCTCTTGATGAATTCTATGATTATTCTGGGAGCCGCTTTACCATAATTAATTTTTTTAATATTCTAAAAGGTACTCACCACGTTAAGTGCTGTCGCTGCTACTCCAAATGTTGAAACTTCTTATTTCAGATTTTGCATTATTTAAGCAGCTGCTTTAACTCCTCCGGAGGCGGTATTTCTGCGTTTCCAGTGAAGTAGAACGAGGCAAAAGGACCTTGGGCCCTTAAGATTTATGTCAGCCGATCTTCCTTGCTACTCTGGGCTTTTGAGGCAGCTTCGTCGCCTTATTCCTCAGGTTTTGCCTGCTTTTAGTAGGTGGATTTATGCACTCCTTTGCTGCCATTTTCTAACCTCTTCGGAGGGCGGCCCTCGAGAAAGACCTTGTTCCTGCAAAAAGCCACTCATCGATCTGAGCTGTACTTGCCCGTAACCGAAGTTGACCTCAAAAGGGATTTTCCTCAGCCCATCATTAGAGGGGTAGGGTAGACCACTGAGAGAATTATCAGTGAGGTCAAGCTCTCAACCCTTTTTCTCAATATTTTCCACATTCTGACGCTCAGCCAGTGGTTACGACTTAAACAAAAATTTTGGGTTTCCTCTTCAGGGGTACCCAGGCTATTGGGAATGTAGCCATCGAGGATTTTTGTACGAGCAATTTAATTTTCTTCTACAGGCATCAGATTGGAACCCCCCATGACTTAATCTCATCTGGCATGGTATTTAGTCAGAGCGCAGATAAAAACTTCCAGTTCAGTCTTAAGCTCGTACCTGAGAAACAGCAGCTCCCTTTTTTCCAATATTTTTTTAAGAAAATAGTGCCGATCGTTCTGTACTCAGTGATATTGGATGAGATGATGCCCACTCTCACTCCTGCAGCAACCGAGTTTTAGGTCAGTAAGGTGGAAGCCTTCACCTTTGCAGACAAATCTTGCTCCCTCTCGTCTTTTTTTTGCATCTTTTTCCTCTTTTACTCTGAAGGCTTAGGAGGCGAGTCCACAGAGCGATTTCTCATAGCGCCTTTATCTGGCTGCTAAAAAGCTGTTGCGCAAGTATTCGGGCCTCTCTCGCGCCGTTTACTTATCAGCCACTTGAAGCCACTTCTGGCTGTTCCACTTAAGATTTTAGCTTTCTTGCTGTTTTCTTTGGGTAGACCCTGACTATACAGCGGGATATCGATTACAGCGTCATCGGATACGGGGGATTCACCTTCAAAATGTCCGGCAGATCTGTCAAGGAAGTTCTGTTCCATAAGTTTGTCAGTTGGGGGAGCCGTCGTTACGACGGATTTGATGTTTTTGAAGAGGTGCAACCCTCTTCATGTAAGTCTCACGAGTAGGGGAAAGAGGAAAATTACCCTTAAAAGAGTTCTCCAGTATCACATGAAGGCGAACTTCAAACCGGAGGTCGCCAGGTATTCGAAGTCCGCATACTAGAGACCAAACTCCTTCTTGGCCAGGCATCCTTCGGCGTTTGCTCTTCCAACTTAGATTGGAATATTTTGTTTAATAGAGTATGTTTCTCTCCGACCTGTAGCTGACAATTTATGGCCAGTTTCAAATTTTAAGTACGGGGTAGATTCGGACTGTTCGAATGTGTCCTATATTTAACTTCTAAAATACAATATTATTTATTCCTTACTATTTACCTTTTTCCCAGAAATTGTTCCAACTCACTGAACTGACAAATATATTATGGTGTAACTTCAACTCTTTCTTAAAGAAGGGGATTTAACCGGACCCCCGATACATTTGAATTCAAAACTATATAATGTTTACGACAGATTTCCATCTTAAAAAAAGAATCAGCGAGGTAGGGGTTTCAGCTCTGGGACTAATTCGGACAACAATGATAATTGTGAGGAACTGTTTAAAAATAACACAAAGAATACCATGGGTGGAGTAATGATGTGCAAACCTTCTATCCCGGAGGTCTCATTCCGACGACGGCAACCCAGAATCAAAAAGGAACCAAAATAAAAAAGTAGTCTGTTTTTGGTTATCCCTAAAAATTTATTATTTTATATAACTGATAGCATTTAATATCACAAATATAAATATATACATATATGTGAGAATCGGAGAATCTGAAAAGAACCATTGGGCTAACTAGATTTGAAAAGAAACCATGCGCATGATACTCCGGTAACCACGGATTGCCAAGTCAATCTATTTATTTAAAACATAAAAGATTTTTAATATTGATATGGTCACTATAAGATGTAGTTAGGTTAGCCAATTACGTAATAACTTAACAATAGTAGCCCTTAAGTAGGGACAGAATAAATTGACCGACTTGGTATTACATGGATCTCACAACTTTTTACGATAGAAGAACTGAGTTGCGAGACTTGGTTTTTTTACAGGTTATGTTTTTGATGGCATATATATATATATATATATATATATATATATATATATATATATATATATATATATATATATATATATATATCAGAAAAAGAGTTGGGAAACTATTTGATTACGTTATAAAATATTCAGGAGTCGACTGGATAAAAAGGTTCATAACCAGACATCAGAAAATTTCTCTGCGTTGTCCCGCAAATACGAGACTTAAAACAACTACATAATTTTACAATCATATATTCTATACTCCGACGCTATGTCAAAAAAAATTTGAGAATTTGTCTATAATGTCCTAATCAGACATTAATGACAGATTAGACTACTCGGCAGGACGTGATCCAGAGGGGTTGGGTCAGCTTCTGGAATTGGCATTTGTAGAAAGGTGCCGACCTTATTGTTTTTATCATAGTTGCTGTTCATTTGCGTCCCACGAGTAGTAGAGAATGGTTGGTCCGCTGTGACAGAGATCCCCAATATCGCAGTAAAGCTAACAATAAGCTAAACTGGAGATCGCCTCGTATCTGGATTTCGCATACTAACGATCAAGCTCCCCATTGGCCCAGCATCCCTCGGTATATACTGTTTCCTTTGGTTGGGGTATTTTATTTAAGAGAGTATATTTCTCTCCGTCCGACTACATCGTATGCTGGCGTATCACTCCTGGCCCGCATGACCTCTACAGCAGTGTTTTACCAGCCGCCACCACGAGGAAATCGCCATCGCACTACCTCTCGACCCTCTACCCACAAGTGGTTACTAGATCTAGAGAGAGACCTATGTGAGGCGTACGTTAAAGCACTCAGCTATATCATTCAGTGGTGCGGGATATTTTGGCAGGAAGGTGTAGATATTATGATGAAAGTGATCTCAGGGAAATATGGTTTCAACACAATAGACCCACATGCCATACTGCTAACTGCGACCATCGATTTACTGATGTTTCATTTTTAGAAACAGACATATCAATTTTCAGCCTATCTTTTGAGATATAAAACTGTTGAATTCTTATATGTGGAGACATGATAAATTATTATAACTCTTGAAATTGGTAACATTGGACCGCATTTGTTGAAAGAGTAATTGAAAATCAGGTCTGTAGAATGCAGTGGGTGTTTATATGGAACACGGATCTGTCAGAGAACAAACTCTCCAACAAACTAAAAAATCATGCTTGTTGGAAAAACTTTTAAATTTAACAAAGTAACAAAATTGTTATCCCTGCACTGAAAAGAGGAAGTTTCACGTCTCAATAATACAATTAAAGTTCCAATACATGTTTTCAGTTATACATATTCTCTTAGCATTTTTCAGATATTTAAGTTCGGTTGCGAATGAGTGCGTTGGTAGAACATTGGTTTTGATTTATTCTGGAGCAAACCAAAGGCATTCAATTCTCGTGAAGAATTCCCTTTCCAGTTCACTAATGAATGAAGTATAGAGGAATTTAATTTTCCGATTCGATAACTGAATTTTAACATGCTCTGGAATAAATATTTAAATTAGAGTTCAGAAAGTCAGACTTGCAGAAATTTTAAAATTTTTTTTAAAGTTTTTCTCATAATGGTTTTAGCGGTTATTCTTTTTCGTTTCTTTTACTACTTTTAAAAATGGGAGTGGGAAATTGCAACCGTTTTTTCTACTCTTTAAAATCTCAGGACTGATAAATAGTTAATTTTTCTACTGCACTTAACTGTAATATAATATTAATTTATAATTGGAGATTGCACTATTTTCCTAACACCATTTTATTTACTACTTAAAACCTAAATACAGTAATAAGTTACTGTGCCATAATAACTTGTAAAAGTAAACTATCCTGTTAAAATCACCCATATTTTGTAAAAGAAACGCCTTTATTTAAGATATTGAGCTTTTTGGTTCAATTGTGTAGTAAATCTTGTTGTTAATACGATCTAAAAACCAGGATGGCATCTTTATAGCATTTATTTTGCAGAAAATATTTCAAAGTGGACTAAATGTGATTTGGGTCCTCCAATAGCTATTTAGACTGAAATTTAGGAATCTCTCAACTTTCACCCTGATTCTAAGAAATTCTCTCTATTACCTCTCTATTACTGCTTTAATTCACTTGGGAGCACTTAATTCGTTCGCCTACAACCAAAGCGTTTCATATTGGTGGAACCTGCTTGGTTCGGTTTAGCTCATGCCCTGACTAGTATAGCAGGAAAGCCAAAAGCAAGAAGGATGTTAAGGAACTTACTTTGCATACCTGAACATTCTAATATCAAATAAAGAACAAATGTAGAAATACATTCCCCGAAATGGTTACTTTTCTTAAAGGTAGAAGGTGGAAATATGAATATACATATGTTCACATTTATTTGTGGAGTTTAGCGCAAGAAAATTATTGTGAAATTGAAAAGAATTTATTGTGATAACGTCTTATAAGTAAAGCAAGATTAACTACAATAACCGACGAAGAAAAATCAAAATTTTACTCGAACATTCGAAAGTTTAAAATGCGGCTGATTTTCCTTACTTTGCTAATGATCCAATATTTCTGCTATTTATTATATTAAAAGTATTGTTTGATCAAATATTTATTATTTTTAGAGGAAAAAATTGCACAAAACCTCATGATTTTTATTTTATTCTTATAAAACTTAACTAGAACTTACTTTCTAACTTGTGTACTTACGTATTCCTACTATTATTCTTTCGCTTCATAAACAATATATGACTTTTTAATTAAGGGTGTCTAATACAATTGGATTCGTGGAATTACGGCCCGGTGACTCCTAGAACTCCTTAAGGAGCGCCCCTTCTTCTTGGATAGGAAAGGTATGCTTGCAACCCGCTTATCTGAAAAAATATATACATACTTAACGTTTAGTTCGCTTCGGATACCTCTGACTGATTTTTGTTGTTGTCTATAAACAGCGGACTGCGATCACGCTATGGAACGTGAGAACTCTGTGGGACGAGTGTGGATACGCGAAGATCATGGTGGTGGAGCGGGAAATGCTCCATTGTAAAATCAATACCAAGCAGGGTACGCAACATCTCAATAATCCAATACTTTGCGCCGACAGAAGGGAGGCATTATACCAGCTGTTGAGGACACCTTTGATAAGGCTTCTTAAGGTGATATCAAAATAGTCATGGGGGATCTCAGCGCGAGGATTCGCACTAACAACATCGGCCTGGAACATGTAATGGGGAAGTTTGGACTCGAAAACAGGAACGCAATTGGGGAGTTGTTTGTTGTATTTTGCAACTCGCGCAACTTGTCATCGGTGGATGCTTATTTAAACACAAAAAATGCCACTTAAGATCCTGGATTTCCCCAGATACCAGAACTGAAAACCAGGTTGACCATAATGCTGTTTCGAAAATTTGGAGAATGTGTCTTTTTGATGTAAGATCTAAGCGCGGCGCTGATATTGGCAGCTTTCACGATCTTGTAACACGTAACACGTAACAAAACATCTAATATCCCAAAGCTCAATGTGCAGAGGCTTAAAACACCAATCATCCGCGGCGTATATTCCACCGCATTGCGCCAAAATGTTGATGCATTGCGTCATAACACCGACGACCAAAAACTTAAAGGACGAAGGACTGTTTTGTGAGCTGTGGTGCGGAACACGTGGGACGATTAGAGAACGGAAGCCGACTATGACGGCACACTAAAAGACCGCATCAATTCAGCTACAGATGTTGCAGTTAAACAACATTTCAGAACTCATACCGATCTCTACAGAAAGGCATCCAGAGAAGTGTATGACGTAACAAGCGCAAATACATCAACGCGTTAGTAGAAAAGGCAGAAGAAGCGGCCTGCCGCGGTGACAGTGGAGATCTTAAGAAGAAACACCAAAATACCTTGCAGGAAAGACTCCAACATCCTGTAAAAGATACTTATGGATCCCTTCTTGTCATGGAGGACATCAACTGCGGAGATGGAGAGAAAATTTTGTTGAAGTCCTAAACAATACCTTCGAAACGTCGGATACCTCTTCACACGAGCCTGAAAACTCGCCAGCTACGGCCAACATTAACACCAGAACTCCGACAAGATTGCAGTTGGCTGACGCATTTAAGTCGATGGACCTCGGTAAGGCCCCAGGGTTTTATAGAATACCAGTGGAGCTACTTAAGGCGGACCCCATGGCAGCGGTTGATATTTTTCTCCGCATAATCCAGGAATGTTGGGAAACCGAGGTTTGACAATGTTGATCACGAATAGGAGAGGCATCTTAGAAAAATTATCACCATTATAGAGGAGTCCTACTAAGGAGCCCAATGGCACGTCTCACACCAGGGAAAACTGTCGGCGCCCTTCCAAGTGCTAAATGGAGTGAGACAAAGATGTATACAGTCACCTTTGCTTTTCCTGATCGCCACTGATGACGTATTGTGCAGCGCCGTAGATGACCACCCATATCGACGAATTAGATCGAAACCCTTTAACCACCTTACGCACCTGGACTATGCCGACGATGTATGTCTCCTATCCAACAAACGGAGCCGTAGCCCTGAGAAAAAAAGGTCTCAGAGCAGGGCTTAAGATCAATGATGATAAAACTAAACTTATGAGCTTGGTATTCAGGACACAACATCAAATTTATCTGGAAGAGCAGCAAGTGGATACAATTTTGCTATCTCGGAAGTATAGTTACAGCAGACGGCGGAGCGGAAGCTGATGTACAGGCTCGCATCAATAAGGCTCTAGTTGCATTTAATACTCTTATTGAGATCTGACGCAATAACAACATCTGCAGACTCACAAAACTCCGGATCTTCGAGTCGAACGTAAAATCTGTTCTGTTGTACGGCTGTTCAACATAAAAAGAGACCTGTCAAATAACATCTTTTCTACAAGCCTTTGTCAAGTTGTGTCTACGGTGCATCCTTAACATCCATTGGCCGGACGATATTACCAACGAAGACCTACATACACTTACAGGACAAGATGTGGCAATGGATATGCCACACACTAAGAAAACAGCCAAACCACATCGCACAGCAGGCTCTAGATCGGAATCCAAGGAAAACGACGACCGCACGAAACATGGAGAAACTCTGTCGAGAGGGAAGGTCCCCAGTTCAACAAACGGTGGCCACAGTTGATGGCGGTGGCGCAGAACCGGACCAGGTGGAGAGCCGGTGTAATAGACGCCCGAAGCTCCACAACGGGTAAAAGGAAACAGCGAAATCACTTAATACTTGACTTGCCAAGACAATTCCAAGGAGGCATTATTAAAAGAGATTCGCCTCGCGGATAGGACCCTAGAAATTCTTTTCCCGCTAAAAAAGATACTTGTTGTTTTGGTTGGGGTATACTTCTTTTTCCATTTATTGAAGTATAATGCAATTTGATTTAGGTTGAACTATAAAATATTGATTATTTTGTTGGGGTCAGTATCAGAGTGGAATACTATCGTGTCATCAGCAAACAGGC
The DNA here is from genome assembly GCA_964036015.1 of Leptarthrus brevirostris. Classification (NCBI taxonomy): domain Eukaryota; kingdom Metazoa; phylum Arthropoda; class Insecta; order Diptera; family Asilidae; genus Leptarthrus; species Leptarthrus brevirostris. The sequence goes on from OZ038371.1 coordinate 25,931,042, forward strand.
TGAACTTACAATTCAAACATTCTGTTATATCCGAAGTTTAGATATTGTAAAGAATTCGACTAAGTACTGCACTTTGTGGAACTCCTGCTTTTATTTTTATAGAAGTAGATGAGCTTCCGCACAGTAAAACATAGAATTATCTGTAGATATTGAACATTGCATTTATTCTTTGATATGCTTGGATACAATTTTTAAGGGGTGGGAAGTTGTGAAAGTATGTCTAAAACCGAACTGTTCATGCCAATAACAGTCCTCTTTTGAATTTAAGTGTCAGGGTGATAAGTCCAACATCTCCAATTACAGACCCATCGCCAACTTGTGTCATGTTGCGAAGGCGTTCGTAAATCTACCACCACCAACTTACTCGAATTTGTGCATCACTGCTTGCCTCTGATTGAGTCTGGCTTACAGGTTGATTGCATTTTCCCTGATTTTAGTAAGGCCTTCGACAGAATCGATCATGGGATTCTTGTTCATAAATTTCGTTTGCTCGGGTTCCCACCGCTTTTTGTGAACTGGTTGTCCACTTACCTCTCTGGGCGCACCCAACGTGTCTTGTTTCGTGGTGCGCTATCCAATGAATTCTTTGTTTCTTCTGGGGTGCCTCAGGACAGCATTCTTGGCCCACTTCTTTTTATTATTTTTATTAATGACGTCTCGGTGCTCCTTTCTAGCTCCAAGATTCTGTATTATGCAGATGACGCCAAAATATTCCGTGTCGTCTCCCGCGACGACGATTGTGCTCTGTCGAGCTCCGATATTCACGTTTTTCACGACTGGTGCTCTAGTAACCGTCTCCCTCTTAATATAAACAAATGTACCGTAATGACCTTTACCCGCAGAAACTGTCCTGTTCTCTTTGACTACTCTTTGGATGGCAGTGTCTTGAGTAGGCTACATAGGGTCAAAGATTTAGGGGTTGGTCTTAATTCCCGCCTATCCTTTGAGGATCACATTGACTTCGTGGCGAGTAGGGCTAATTCCACACTGAGTTTTGTGAAAAGGTGGTCCAGGGAACTTGACGATCCGTATCTAACTAGGCTCCTCTTTTGCACATTCGTTAGACCCATTCTGGAATACGCTTGCCCGGTTTGGGATCCCTATTTCGCTGTCCACATCAACCGGATTGAGGCTGTTCAGCGTAGATTTCTTAGGTTCGCTCTCCGCGACCTTCCTTGGCGTGATCCTTTATCCCTCCCATCATATCTTTTAACTTTTATGCATGATTTATTGCAGGGGACGATCAACTCCTCCGTACTGCTGAATGATACAGGCCTTTCGATTCCAACCCGGTCCCTTAGGAATTTCAACTTTCTGCATGTTCCCTTTCATCGTACGCTCCACAGGATGCACGAGCCTATTACTTCTATGTCCCGCCTCTTTAATGACTACGCTGCCTATATCGAGCTGGGTTGTTCTAGGCGACAACTGAAGTGCCATCTGAGGATACTTATTGAATAAGTTAGTTTAATGAGTTGTATTAATTTTGTAGTCTTCTTGGTTCATTTGTAATCTTCTTAGTAATCAGTTTTGGCGAAGCTGTTGTTAAATAAATAAATAAAAATTATAGTGTTGACAGATTGTAGTCGTGTAGTGGACTGCTGAAAAAATCTCAGTACTTCAGTGCGAGTAAAGCCCTGATGTCCCACTAAGAGGAAACGCGTTGACTATTAGAATTGTTTTCTAATAGCGCTTATGCGAAGGCAGTTCAACTTTTTTAAATACTATTTTATTTTTCACTTTTGACCTGACTGGAGACCCTAGTAGGGCTTCACGATACTCGAGATAATTCTCGCTGCCGGTATCGGTCTCGACACGATACCGAGACCGGCAGCGAGACCAATATCATTGGCAACAGTGCGATACCGAGAGCGAGATTGAGGTGACGAGAGTGGACGAGATATTAGTTTTTATCATTTTATTGTGGACAATTTCTTTTAGTTGTTTCAGCTTTTATGTCGCTCCGAAAAATTTCAATTGTGTGATTTATGGGGCATATAAGTATACACTGCTCTCCTCAATCACTTCTTTCTACATTATTTCCTTCTTCAGATATTTGCGCTTTATCCACAATAGCAAACAAGAGCCTTTGCTACCTTATTTTGGCGATGGGAATATGAAGAAAATGCACATGCATACATAGATATATCACTTGTCCTCGCTCCCCGTTATCCCACCGAAATACCCTTTTTTTATCTTGCCGAGAGCGAGATCGCACCGAGACTGGCCTTTATCTCGGCGAGATTGCGACGAGAGCGAGATCGTCTTCACCTTGACGAGACCAAGATCGAGATCTGCCAAAGTCTCGGTCTTGTCTCGGTGCCGTGAAGCCCTAGTCTCCAGGTATGCTACGCGGAAGATGTTCAAACAAATCAATTGCAACATTTCCAGAAAGGAAAGAGAATGATCCGAATCCTTCAGCACGTTTCCCAATTAGTCACGGCCATCCTTTCATGCCCTCACTTTATCAATATAATTACCATGGTAGTAGTAGGTACGCTAACGTAATCTGTACAACAAGAGAGAGTCATCAAAATCTGGACACACATCACAAAGTATTGAGACTACCACCTCTCCTTTCTACAGTCTAGAGGTGCAAGATTTTTTATCGTTTTCCAACGAAAAAAAATATTCTCTTTGCATTCTCACACACCATAAAATTGTTGACATGCTACCGATGGGCGAACATATGCTATGTATTAAAAGCAAAATCATTTAAATCGGCCCACGCGTAACAAAGTTAGGTCGATTAACTCTGGCGAACTACTCAATGAAGTGAACATCTCCATTCCAGCCTGGATCTTGAGGAATCATAACTTCCACCAGGCACCGAAACTTGTACGGAATGTACGAGTCCATCTCCTTTGTATCCCGGCTATTGCGGTCCCCATCGAGTTCAGACGTTCCAGGGTGTAGCTGAAACCCCAATTTTAGTAAATCATCGAATCATTGATTATTTTCAGCTTAGGTATAAGTTTTAATAATATATATCAGTGTTGTAGTAGCCAGTCTTGGCATATCTTCATTAATAAATAAATTAATATATTAACCCTTCACACCACCCCTTACGTAAGAACACATTTTTGCCAAGCAGCAAAATTGAGTCATCCAAATCGGTCGACGCGTTACGAAAATGGGTATAATAAATGGGTATGATAAAAAGCGCATTAAACCTACTCTCATCGCTACATAAAATTCCTCACCAGTCTTCACTCGTACAATATAAGTGGCGTGTTGAAATGGGTCCCTATTTGCATTACTGATTAGCAGTATCCTTAGCTGGACGCCTTCCTTGAATTTTAATCGGGTGTACATAAACCGTCAGAGTAGGAGTTTAACTTGTTTAAAAAATATTTTGAAGAATGCTTTGTGTCGTGCCGTTAACATAATTAGATTGCAAACCAAGCCAATATATTCCTGTTAAAAATACCTTGAGCCTATTGTAAACTTCGTGGATTGTATGTCGGTAAATAATTAACGAAGTTCGTCAGCATCTATAAGAATTTTACATCTTTAAAGCAAATGCGAAATATCATCAACAGATAAGACGAATAACAATGGACTGAGTGCCCACGGGAACGCCAAGATGAGCCGCGAAATCATCAGAGAGTGCACCACAAAAACGTACTTTCTCAGTTTAATTAGATAAATATGACTTAATCCAATAAAATAGTTTTTTAAAAAAAAAGTTGAACCGACTTCACAAAAAGCGCTAAAAAGCATAAAATAATTTTTAATTTTATATATATTACGAGATTTTGAAGTCGGTGCAAATCAAGCAAACCAAACAACTCCAACAAAAGTATTTAGTCGTCCTTTCTTATGATCCCGTGATCTGAAACATTCAGGTAGTATTATTTATTATTTTCAATTGTAGTTGGGTAGTTGTTTTCTTTGTATAATTTGCAGACTTCAAAATGTCGTAATAGATATAAAATTAAAAATTATTTTATGCTTTTTGTGAAGTCGGTTCAACTTTTTTTTAGAAAACTATTTTATTTGTCACTTTTTAGTATCTTCTGCTCTGTACAACGAAAAAAAAACATCCAAATCGGTCCACGCTTTAAAAAGTTAGGTTCAACCCCCTACCCCACTTCCATCCCACAAAATGTTTTTTATTGTGGCATCAATCAAGGAGCATACTCTACCGAACAGAAAAAGAATTATCGAAATCGGTCCACGTGTTATGAAGTTAGACTACCCCTTCCCCACCCCCGCCCTAGGAACAAATTATTATCCTATTAGAAATGGGGGATCACACTCTATACAACAGCAAAATAACCATCCAAATCGATCCACGCGTTACAAAGTTAGGTTCCACCCCCCCCCCCCCCCCCCCCCCAACCACACCATCATTTTTTTCTCATGGTATTAACCAAGGATCATATTCTACCCAATAGAAAAAGAATTATCCAAATCGGTCCAAGCGTTACGAAGTTAGACTACCCCTCCCCCCCACCCTAAACCGAATGTTTTTCTCCTATTAGCAATGGGGGATCATACTCTGTACAACAAAAAACTAATTATCAAAATCAGTCAACGCGTTACGAAGTTATGCCCGTTCAGACATAAAAAAATAAATAATAAAAATACACGTTGAACTTAGAACCTCTTTGTTTTGGGAAGTCGTTTAAAAAATGAGCAAGGACGGAAAACCCAACTTGGATAATTTAAAAACAATGATTGAGTAAGATAGCTTATCAAAGGACTTACTGAAATCAGTGTAAATGCTGTCAAGTTGGCAGCCATCCAAGATTCCACCCACAGTAAAAGATACAAACTCAGCTAAGTTTGAAACCGTGCACCTGCCCTGAAGAAAACCATGGTGCCAGGTAGAGATTAAGCCTTTACATACTTCGGATAATTGCGATTAAATCAATAGTTCGGAAAGTTTAAGAATACAAGACAATTTAGGAATTGGCCTGTAATTGGAAATCTTTTTTCTATTGCCACTCTTGGAAAAAGGAATTAAAATGATGTTTTCCAGAGTGCTGGGAAGTTGCCCTGCGAAAGTGACTGCCGGAAGAGTAATAGCAATGGCCACAATAACGCCGAAGAACATTTCTTTATGACTGCAGCAGGAACCCTGTCAGGACCACTAGAAAATTCTATTTTTCATATTCCGAAGACTCTTCATTTCCCTTCATGTCCCTGTAGAGGGAAGGCTCTACTTTTAAGCCGGACATAGGGAGCAAACCGTCCGAAAGCTTAATCTAAAATTAATAATTTATACAAAAATCACGGAGCTCGAAATATGAACGTCTGCACCCCACGAAAATATGGAGCAGTTCTTTTTTCATATTGTTAGATGCAACAGTAAAAGATAATATGAAAAAAAAAATGGGTTCAGGTACCTTCAAATACTGACATACTTACCCTGTAACTCCTAAACCGCTAAGATTGCCCTTATCCAAGCCACACACTTGATTTGGCCTCGGTGAACACTAACACCTCCTTCTAGATGAACATAGCCGGAAACACATTGTGCGTTGCCAATGTATTATTATCCATATATTCTTTATTAGGTACCTTCAAATAGTGACATAATCACCC